>OX031010.1:10143895-12543895 GCA_943735925.1 Pollenia amentaria | reverse complement strand
ACAATTTATATTATAAACATTTTTTTTAATGATCATGGTGGTCATTTATTATGGATATGAGTAGTAAATTTTTTCAGCAAAAACAAAAGCCTCATTCAATGTTGTAAAGTTTTTAATTTCACATTAAAACGAAAACAACGACGCAAACAAAAAAAGTCAGACATTACAACAAAAAAATAAAATAAAAGTTCTAAATGTTGGTGGTAATGTTGGCTCATTTAAGTTTTTCATATGAATTGTGTGATGGCAAACGAGAAATGACATTGTCAACACCTAAAGTGTTTAAATTTATGCACAAAGTGTAGGAGTTTTACACAGTTTTTTTTTTATTCAGAAAAATTAAAAATATGTAAACAAAGTCATGATTTTAATTTTACTTTATTTTATTTTCCTTTGTTTTGTTTTGTCGATTTTGCATCAAATAAATTACAACTTTTTTTTTTTTTGTTGCTTTTAAGTTTAAGTTTACAACATTTTCGTTTTTAAAACTCACGCTCTAAACGAAAGACTTAAGAAACATGTTGGTATTAATGAAATATTAAAGGGAAAATTGACCTTCAATTCTCTACAAAAGGGAAGATTTATTCAAAGTCGTTGTAACTATTCTATTGTTTTTAGGTTTCTATAAAAAAAAAACAAAAGATTTAGGAAACAAACCCATTTTTGTAACATGCTGGGATAAATAAGAAATTTCTTAAAAAAAATTATAGAGGTAAAAAAAAACGTAATGTAAACATAAAATTCAAATTTGTTTAAGAATTGGTTTTTTTATTTAATAAACTCTCTTTTTAAAACGCTTAAAAAAATTTCACTTTTTCTTTAAACTTTTAATACTTTTGCTAAGACTTTCTAGAATTTAAGTAAAAATAGCATTTAATTAAAAAAAAAAACTAGAAACCTAAAAACAACATAAGCTTCTTTTCAGTTTATCTATATTAAATATTAATTTTTTTTTTTTTGTTAATAAACCATCAGCTTTATATTTAAACCAATTTAAATCTGTTTATTCAGTTGCTTTTCAATCATTATTTTTTCGTGTCAATGATATCAGTGACATTTAACCTAAAAACAAATCAATTAGTTGGCCCAAATCTTCGAATTGAAATAAGGAATTTCAGTTGGCTAAAGTTTTAGAAATTTAAGCTGATTTTATAATTTTAATTTTTTTTTTTTTTTATTATTATTTTGCAAATCTACCATCAATCATTTTTGAAGAATTTAAAAAAAAGACCCAAATTGAAAAGGTAAGAAAACAAAGAGATGTTAACATCTAGATAAAACAGCAGGGAAAAAGAAATTATTGAAATAATAAGTAAAAAATATAAATAAAAGAATTTTTTTCTTAACTAAAAATAAGAAAAATAATAATCGGTAATTAAATCTGTATAACAAATGAGTGTTGAGTTTTCAAAACAAAAGTAATGACTTCTCATGATTTAAAATCATAATTTTTGGCAAAAAGTAAAAAATGTGCTAACTGCCAAATAGTTTTGACTCTAATATTGAACCAAATTACTACTAGTAATTGTAGCCAAACTGGAATGTGACAGGGATATGTGACTGGGGGCTAATAAATCAGTGTAAGCTAAACTCTCTTTTTTGATTAAAATGTGTTTTAATCAGCAAATCTATAAATCAGTTAACATTTAAACCACCTTTAAACGCATAAAATTGGGCGTTTAAGCTACCAATATAAACCATATGAATTTGACAACATTTATTGAAGTGCTGCCACATTATTATTCCTTAAATTTCATATTTTATATGGGGCACTAATATGCAGGCGTTGAGTTTAAGCTGCATATATATTTACGTTTAGTACAACTCAACCAGCGTTTAAGGATTCACTGATTTATTAGCCATAAGAAGTATTGTAACTACCTTAGCCAAGATATTTAGGATAAACTACGGTAACATCAAATACCTTCATATCTTTTTTAAGATCTACGTATTGTTTGCGAAAAAAAAGCTTAGATTTTTTTAGATTCTATATGATTGTAGTAAACTTTAGGCTTCATTTAGACCCAAAAATGTAGACATCTTTGGATTTAATTATATTTTTTAATATTTTTGTCAGCATCATTTTCTGAATCGATATAACAATGTCCGTCCGTCCGCCTTTTTGTCCATGTAACCCTTATTCGCAAAGTGCTTGTCGCAATTTTGGAGATACTGTAATGGAATTTCGTGTATACGTAAATTGTTCGGGACAAATAAGTTTTGTACAAATCTTTATCTCATATCATAATTTTTTTTGGTCCATGATTGTCTATGAGTCCCACAGTGGGTAAATGCAGATGTGCTATGCATGGAATGTCTTATTCGTAATATAGACTCATATATCGAGCCATTAGCGCAAAAAACAAAATTTTACAGGAGAAGGTTTTTTTGTTATATTTCATAAACATTTTGTATGAAGGCTGGCGCTTAAGCTTAAATTGTTGTTGCTATAAAATCGAAACGGTACCTTGTGTGAACATGGCATTTAAGAAGATGATGCAAGTGTTGCCAATAAATTCATTTATTAAAAAAAAAAAATTAAATTGAAAATGATGTCGCTCTGGAAAAACTCAATGAAAATCCGTTGTTTTATTGTGAAATTTTGTTCAGTAATGAAGCGCATATCTGGCTCAATGGATATTGGAATTAATAAACGAAACCGCCGCATTTGGGCTGATGAGCAGACCAAGGACTACCAAGAGCTACCAGGACATCCATTAAAAACAACGGTATGGTGTGGTTTATAGGCTGGTGGAATCATTGGTTCATAATTATTTAAAATGACGAAAATCAGAATGTTACCGTCAATGGTAACCGTTATCGCACCATGTTAACGGACTGTGTGGTTCCTGAAATAAAGGCGCATGATCTCGGTGAGCTCTGGTTTCAACAAGACGGTGCTACGAGCCATACAGCGCGTGAAACAATGGCCTTGTTGGGGAATCATTTTGGTGAGCACTTTCAAGTTTTTCTATGGCAAATTGGCCACCTAGATCGTGCCATATCACACTTTTGGACTATTTTCTCAGCGTATATGTAAAGCCTGAGGTCTTCAGGAATAAGCCAGCTGCGATCGACGCTTAGGAAGCCAAGCTTTTCAACCACTCAATTTAAAACGTTAAAAAGCTGGCTCAAAACAAAAGCAATTTCAAAAAGTTTTGGCACATATAGTGAAATTATTTGTTTGCATTTTTTACTTTTAACTGGTCTTAACAATTTTGTTTGGGCTGTTATGTGAACTCCAGGCTAGTGGACGATTGCAGGAGGGCTCTAGGAGGAATCTTAGGGTATTATGTTGTGAGGCTCTGCTGGGTACCGGGTCACTGCAACATCACCGACAACGAGATAGCGGATGAGTCGGCAAGACTGGGCTCGGAAATGGAGGATCCTGACAGTTTGCATGTGGTCAGGCCTCCAATGGGCTTCTACTTTGGGAGAATCAGGGAATGGATTTTGAGCGGGACTAACCAGGCTTGGCGGGGTCGAACGGACCTCCGAGTATCGCGCACGCTGTGGCCGATGCTTAGTAGGTCAAATTCGGACGCGCTGCTGGGTAAGAGTAGGGCCTACGTCAGGACCATGATAGCTATTATGACGGGCCACTGTATGATAGGCAGAATGGCAGTGAGAATGGGGTCTGGCTAATCGGATATATGTAGGCTGTGTGAGAACCCAGAGTAGAGCACTTTCTGTGCTACTGTCCCAGGCTACAGAACAGCAGGCTGAGGTGACTAAGTTGCAGATTCCTGCACGAATTGGGAGATGTCTCGGGCTGCAGGCTCGAGAATCTGACGAGATTCGTAATGGGAATGAGCTGGCTGGGGACTGGAAACATGAAGGGTAGTTTTCCTGTTTGGTAGGGTTGTTTTTGCTTGTTCTATCCGATTTCTTATCTTCCACTATCTTCCTTTCCTGTGCTTTTACCATTTACTTCTCCTACTCTTTCACACTAGATTTCTTCTTCTCTTCTTTCTATCTTTCTTTGACTAATTAAGACGTCACAATGGACCATATTGGTCTCTGGGTGAGGGTGTGAAGTTTGCTTCACACCAGCCTTTCTAACCTTACCTAACCTAACAATTTTGTTATTTAGTATTGTGGTTATTTTATTGAACTGTTTAAGGTTTTAATCCAAATTCTTAATATTTTATTCAGGCTTAAGTTCATTAAATTAAATTTTCATTAAATTATTTTTATGTAGTAAGGAATTTTTACAACATGAAATGAATTAAAATTTTTTTATTCTTGACTGGTCTGGGAATTGAACCCAGGTTTTCACGGACAGGTTGCCCTGACATCAATTGTAACCACACAGATTATGGACTAATTTATACCATATAAACATCTTAGGTAAAGCATTGACTTAGTATATATTTATATTTATTGTCTATATTAAGACAAACGTTTACACCTTCGAACTATAGAGCATCTTTATTATTTAAATTTACAAGTCCTTTGAAATCTAAATTAGAACTAAATATTGAATAAGAATTACGGATGCCAATCGGGACTGGTTTTTGCCAATCCCGGGATTCGGGATTTCAAAAAATCAACTCCCGGCATCCCGGGACATTGGAAATTTTCGGTATTCGTGATTTTTGAAAATCAAAAGAAAACTGCTTTTTATAAAGATTTATTAAAAAAAGTCTTTAATATTTTTTAAGTATAAAACGAAAATGGAAATTCAAGCAATTTTTGAATTTTTAAATATGTTAAAAATTTTGGAGGTTTAAAATGATTTTTCCCGAGATAAATAAAAACACGACGATATGATTTTGTACGTATTCAACAAATGTAATTGGGATAGCTTGGGCAAGTTTGACCCATGAATACAGGATAAGGGTTAACACTGGTTTTCGTCTTAATAAAGTTATTGGCTTGTTCGGCTGTTTAACAGAGTTTTACTCTCCAAACTTGAGGTTTTTTTTTTTTTTTTGTCAATGCATATTGATTCGTCTTGTAAAGGAAGTTGACAAAACGGATAAAACTAATCAATCTAATGGGCAAATGAAATAAAATATGTTTATTTTTATTTAAATTTCTGTAAAAAAACTTTGAAATTTATTGTCAATATATTGATTTTTTTTTAACAAATTGTTAATGCCTGCACTTTTTTATGAATAGTGACCAATAGCTTTATCGTTTCGGTTTTAGAATTAATACATTTTAATCAGAGAGTAGATAAAGATAAAGTGTTATTTCAAGTATGTTGGAGTATTTTTTGTTTTTTTTTTTTTGAATTTTTCAATCCCGGGATATTCGGGATCGGGATTTCGAGATTGGCATCCCTAATAAGAATCATTTTATACAAAAATCTTTATCATATATATATATTTTTTTTTTATTCAAAAAGGTGGAATAATTTATAAATTACAGACTTAAATATATTAATATGTTTCTTATAAACCAAAAAAAAGGAAACGTTACGCCCTCTGAAAACTTTAAGTAATAAATTTCAAAATCAAGTGGAACGATCAAAAGCATTAATCTTCAGACCAAAATCAAAAAAATTTTTGTTGCTATTTTCAAAACAAAGATTTTAAAATTTTTTTTATTCCCCTCTTCTCTGACTTATTAAGGCAATTAGGAGAAGAAGCAAAAAACACAAAATTAATTAAAACTCCTTTTTGTGTTCACATCTCTTTATCTCTTTTTGTTTTATATTTAGAAAACTCAAATAAACAATTAAGTTCGTTTTTTTTTTTTCAATAAAGTTATTAAATTGATAAAACGTTTCAATCACTTACCAAGACTAGTGTTCACAAATATTGGCAACTAATCACATTTTGAAGACATTTTCGGTTTTTGTTTGCTTTGTGGTCGTCATTGTTATGATGCTTGTTCGTTAAGCTAATTAAAAATTTCGCAGAATTTTGATTTTTGATCTTGTTTTGATACTGATGGAGTACTGGGTGTTTCAGTGTGTTATTTTAGTTTGTGTTTTATTTGGCTTTGTTTTAAAAAGCCTAAAGGCTGATTATGTGTGCAAATATTTGATAATTTTTTATATTGAAATATCTTTTGATGTATTTCGTATCTTATTATTATTGGAAAATGAAACAGACAAACCTTTTGCTTTCCCTTAACAAGAAATTTCAGTGTTTTTATCAAAAATTAAAATTAAAAAGCACGTCATAGAGAAATCTTATGAAAAATTACTTTTTACAAAAACGGTTTGATGGCATACGTTGTCTGCATTTAAGGCGAATTAAATATGATATAGAACTATTTTTAAAATTAAAGTGTTTAAAACTAGGACTTTATATAAAATCTGATTACTGCAAACAACTTGGAACTTTTTAGGAAACTTTGATTTCAATAAAATAAAAACATAAGATTTCATAAAAATGAATACAATTGTGTGACACAAAACGATTTAAAATTTTAGCCAATTGGAAATTAAATTAAGAACTTGAAATAATATTAACTTTGAACTATAGTTAGAGCTACAATTGAAGCCAAGTATGACCTCTTCTGGTTTATATTTAAGGCAAATTTGGACCATAAATAATTCTATGATTTTAGTCAAATTTCCATGTAAAGAAATATTTTTTTTATATATATTCACCTCCAACAAAACTTTTATGGCTCACCTCAATTTTAAATATACTCAGAAGAAATCTAATTTAACCAAAATACGGTTTTTGGTGACAATAATATGGTTAAAGTGACCATTATGTTAAAAAAATTATCGCTTAAAAATAGTTATTTTAAAGATGGCCATATTAAAAAATGGGTATTTTCTACGTGTGGATTTAATAGGTTAGATATAAATGACAGTCAGTATCTATCTGATACACTTAGACCCAATGATCCATTGTGATACCATGGAGTTCCACTAAACAGACACCTTCCCCTCCCTTAGAACCAACAAGAACTTCCAACGAAGTTTAACGCCAGAGTTATCATACAATCCGTCAAACAAACCCAAAGATTGGGGTCTTATTATATTTCTTTATATGTGACAGCGCATAGAGAAAGGGACCAGTAAGGTAAAGGGAACAGTAAAAACCAACTACACAAAATAAGAGGTAGGGACGACCTACGCGCGTTTTAAAGGTTGACCAATACCAACACGCTCAGTGATGACACCAAAGATACACGTATTTAAATCTTTAAAATGGCTCTCCTGAACAAAACCCTTAGGTCCCTTTCTATTTAGCGCGTCACATATGCAGATATTTCACCAAATTGCCGAGTTTTACCCGCCATATCTTAGAGAGTCCTTGTAGATGATAATTCCCAAATAATCAAAGTCGTGTTGAATTGAACACTGAGCAATCATATAGGAGATGGTATCCCGTCTCCTCAGTTCCACGTTATGTGCAATTGCGGCAGCTTCATTAAAAGGGAGACCAAGTCTCATACCGAGCTTACCGATCGTCCAGTGACCTTTAGGTTCGTACACCAGTCTCGAAATGTCCCTGCGACTGAAGTTTAGAAGTCACTCAGAGCGGCCGAAGTCGTATGTGGGCTACGTTACCTTGGTAGCCCTTCAGCCATCCAGTTTCTTCCATTTGTCGTTAGCCTTATCCAGATAGTGTGTGAAGATTCGGCTTCTGATAGATAACAGGAGTGTTGCGTTTGGCACACCCTGCGGAATATAAAAAGCAACTCCAGTCTTGGCGAGCCCATCTGTCTGTTCATTGCCGTAATTGTCCCTATGCGCAGGGACCCAAGCTAAGGTAATGGCAGGTAAGCTACCCAGTCTGGATAGTTCTTCCTTATACTGGTTAATGAGAACGGACGTTGTTTTATGCAACGTTAGTGACATCTGAGCCTCCTGGCTATCGACAAAAATGCCAATTCTGCCGCTAATATTCCTGTTATGCAATTCCTCTTTTATCGCCAGTATTTCAAACTGTAATCCGCTTGCTTCATCCAGAAAACCACAAAGCCAACACCACAGGTCATCTTTGATCCATCAGTGTATGCCCTCCTGCCGCATATCTTAGCCAGGATCCCTCTACTCCATTCCCGCCTTGACGGAAATATGATTTTGAATTTTTTCTTGAAGTCTATTCGGGGTATTGCTTTTGTAAGATCCTTGCATGACCGTTCTATATCTGCACCAACAGAAGCCCTTGGGGTTCAGTAAATGTAAGCAAACTCTTTGCGTTTTAAAAGGTGCTGTTTAAAATATCACACACAAGTGACCACTGTCCCAATTTAGGTACGTAATTTTAATGTCCTGAAAAAAAAATTGATTTTAAACTTTTTGTTTTTCCGTTTTCTGGTAGTCTTAATTTTGAAAAATCAAGAAATTTTTCATTAAAAAATGTTGTTTGTTCTGCTTAGTTCCCTATTTTTTATCTTTTAAAGAAAAATTATGTATTCCCAAAAAAAAAAAACTTTGATTATAAAAAAATTTAAAAATTTTTCATTTTACTTTGGTCTTGGCTTCAAATGGTTAAAATAAATTGAATTACATATCGTCACCTAAAATGCAAAAGGGCGTAACAACACTTTTTATTTTTTTTTCAGGAGAAACAAAAAACTTTACAAAATCAATAACAGCAGGTGTATTTGGCGTTTGAATTTCTGTAATTAAGCCACCATTTTTGATGGCAGGGATCTCTTTTTTTTTTTTTTTTTTTTTACTACACTAAATCCCGCGAAGGTTTTTGCTTGTCTGCAGGAGATCAGAGTCTCTGGCGGGAATCGAACCCGCAACCCCGGTACTGATAGGCTAGCTCCCCACCAGCTAGTCTACCGGAGCACCCCGGTGAACATACAGTTTAATAAAACGAATCAAAATCAATCAAAAACTATATTTCGGATATTTTTTGTTGTTACGCCCTTTTGCGTTTTAGGTGACGATATAAAACAAGGCGAATCAATTACAGGTTAACCCTGCTGATAACTTTTTTTAGCTCTATATTTGAATCACTAACTGCAGAAAGGGAACTACTGACATTTACTTCATGTACCTTGTTTGAGTATTGCTAAGAAATAGTGTAAAAAGTGACATCTTAGACAACTTCAAATTAAAGTCACATCACCCCTCTACGAGCTAAGAACATAAAACTTGGATTTAATCGGTCATGTTCTGGAAATCGAAATCTCGTGAAATTAAAATTTGAATTTTTGAATTTTGAGAAGTAAAACTATAACATTTCTTAGTTTAAATAATTTTAGAATACCCCGGAGTTTCAGAATTTTTTTCAATATTTTCATAGAAATTGAGTAGCAGTTGCATAAATAGTCGGTATTGCCATTTATAGCACTCGCTTGACTTTTATAGAGTTTACAAAATTACATTTTTTTTTACTCTTTTCAAGTTGCATTCATTGAAAAATTTCATTTATTTGTTTTTTTTTCTATTCTAAAACTCATTTAAGTTAGAAATGTCATTTTCATTTAGTGTCTATTTCGTTTTCGAGCGTAGGCTTTTGATTTGTAATAGATTTTATTTAACCGTTTCAGGGTCAAAAATAATTTTTGGCGAGATAAAAATCAGAAAATTTGTATTTAAGGTAATGTGATGGTGCTGAAGCCGGGAAAAATAATAGTTTTTGCTCCCCTGGATTTTAGGGAATGCCGAATATATCCAAAATTGACCTTCAAATGTCCACAAAAGAACTTACAATTTATTTTTGCAATATACTTATATACTTAACATTTTTTTTTTAATATCGCCTGATCCCCAAAATTATTATTTTTTTCTTTCTTTCTAAATCTAAGCTTTTTACAAATTTCCTGACTTGGGAACGACAATGCACTCAATAATAAGAATAGAAAGTCAATGTCTACTATAATAACAATTTAAAATATCAAAAGTGTCCCTCTTTCAGATAAAACAAAAAAAAATATAATTAACTGTAAATTTGTATACAGTAAAACTGCGTAGAAAGAGAGTACAATGCAATGTCGAATATATTCGACAAAAACACTGAAAGGGTTAATTTTCTATTTTTTCTCATTATTTGTTTGTCGTTAAACAAACAAACAAATTAATTTGTGTAAAAAATAGATGATGTCATTGTGGTTTTTGTTTCCAATTTTATTTTTTGTTTTGTAGTTGTCATTTGTTTGCCATTATTTGTTGTATGAAAAATTAAAAAAAAAATAAGAATTGAAACTTAATTTTTTTTTGTATTTATATTGCAAACAATAACTTTAACTTGAACTTGGAATGTCGTTTAACATTGAAATCAACAAAAGAAACAAAAAATAAAAATAAAGTTTTAGAACAATTGTACATTGAAATGATTTAAGTTAAAAATAAAAGCAAATAAGAGTTTTTTCTTATAAAAAAATAAGAACAATATAGTATTACAAATTTAAGTCTAAGGAAAATAACAAGGAATAAAATTGTTTAAACAATTATTTTTGTGTGCATGTGTCTTCAGTCTTTTGTTTTTAGAAACTAAAGTTGCAGCTTGAGTCTTAGTAATATAACAAGAAACTTAAGTTGCAGCTTGAGTGTAGTACTTCATTCAAACTTTAACGGCCTGTCCATTGATTTTGAACGAAAACTTCGTTTGCTTAACTTAAATTTAAAAAAAAAAACATTTTAAGATTTGTTCATTTTGATTTCTCAATGACTGTTTGTAGAACGCGAGCGCAAAAGTGACCCGCTTAACTTACAAAACAAAAAACAAATTTCAAAACAAAATTTCAAAATAAGTTTTTGTTTTAAATGTAAGCTAAACGAGTCACTTTTGCGCTCGCGTTCTACAAGCCGGCAGTCAGTTTCATACAGCTAAGAAATTTGAAAAGAAAAAAAATGGGGTAAAATAAGAATTTTTTTTTAAGTAAAATCCTTTAAATGTTTTTGTAGTTTTGTGAAATTATTTAGAAAAAGTAATTGTTTTAAAAAATTTCTTAAAATATGGCAGATATGAATCTTTCTTTTTCCCTTTTGGTCTCCTTTTTCATGTGTAATAAGGCCAAAAACACATTTACCAAAAGCGGCAAAAAAAACATGTTTTAATGAGCTTCCTTTTATCGATGGCGTTTGTTGTATCGTACAAGACCATAAATATTATTAGTTTATACTAGGGTTTGTACCAGTGTTTGCCTGGTTCATAAATAATAGTTCCAAAGTCAAGTACACCAGATATTGCAAAATAAATTTTTGATTCAAGATCATCTTGAAACAGAAGTTTCTATGAACCAAAACAATTTTTTTTCGTGAGCCTTCGAAAATTGTCTTATGATTTCATAAAACCATCACAGAAATAATTTAATCTAATAGGATCCTACATTTCATAAATCTTCTGAATAATCTTCATTGATTTCATTTTCTATTCATAGGATCTGTTTCTGAAATAGTTTAACTTGTATTAATATCCAATAATATGTAAAATTGCTTTTGGATGGATTTAAAATTGGCTACAGCAATTAGTTTTAATTGAAAAATGGATCCAGACAAAATATGACACAATTATATTTCCTTGACTTTAGACATCAAGCACTTAAGTCAAAAAAATGTATTTTGAGTTTTTGATTAGGGTTAACTAAATTTATTTAAGGCTCTAATTATGTAAAGCGCGACGCAACGCCAAAGAATTATACTGAAAGCAAAAACAAATTCATAAATATTTTGTTATTTTGTTGTTGTTTGCTACAGAAATTCACATTTCGTTTTAAAATTTCAAACGCTGCATAGCTTGGGGCGTTGACAATTTTAAAACGGTACATGAATTTCTGTAGAAAACAACAACAAAATATTTATGACATTGTTTTTGCTTATAATGTAATTCTTTGGCGCTGCGTTGCGTTTAACTTGATTAGGGTTACTCTTTCTAACTAAAGTATATTACAGCTGCTTCTAATCGTAATCGTTTGCTCTTTAGTAAATAAGTCATTAAAAAAAGTCGTTAAAGTTTTTTCCAATTTTACATTTCGAAAAACCAAGGCGAATTCATACAGGTGACATTTTCGAGTGTTTATTTATTTGTTAACATTATGTGAACGAATTAGTCAAAATTTAAAATTCAATAAAAATCTTACTGCCTGTTCAACGATTTCGAACGTTAACGATCGCATAGAAAATAACATTTAAAACAAAAACAAATTTTAAAATTTTGTTACTGTTTTAAGCGTAATTTTCTATGCGAACGTTAACGTTCGAAATCGATGAACTGGCAGTTAATACTTGAAAAAACTAATTTGAATTTTATAAAACAAAAAAAGTGAATATAAAAAATAAAATCAAGGAATTAAAAGTACGTAAGGAAAAGTGGAACTATAATAAATTTGCAATACAGGAAAAATATTTACCTTTTAAAGCAATTGTGTATATTTTATGAACAAAAAAATCCCTTGTTTATATTTTCAACAAATAATATTAACATTCACTCTAACGTTATACAAAAACAAAATACATAGTATTTTTCAAACAAAAAGGGATAGCTGCATAACTCTATCGCATGATGCGGACCACTGTCTGAATTTGCCTTTCGAAAAACTACACTTTCTGGGTTAAGACCTTTTTGCATAACCGCAAAGATTTTATAAAGTTTATAGTTGGACGTCGCTCTTATAAGATTTAAGCCAAAAAAAAAACGTTTAAATGTATTCTATTTCTAACCAAAAAATATAAACCGCACGTCTCTTAAATTCATCCCTTTATGAATTTAAAACGGACTAAGTCGTCATTTTGCACCTAAAAATTTAAATGTTAGGGCAATAATAACTGTAATAATTACTTTCTGACAGATTCATTTTTGTCGTGCAAATACAATAATTAAAATTTTAGAATCAGTTATCGACAAATGAGTCTGCGTAGTGCAGAGAGCAAAACGAAAAAAATCGCATACTTTTTATATCATTTACTGTAATAAACTGTTTCTAACAAAAAATAGAACCGTTATATTTAAGACACATTTGTCATGATTTTGGTAAATTTTTTTTAATTTGTATCATTATGGGGTTGAAACAAGTTAATTTGGTAATTTGATATTGTTTGGTTTAAAAGAGATTTGTAATGTCAATTTATACAAATAGATTTACAAAAGAAAAATTTTTTTTTACGTTCATAAATTATCTAAAAAAATGCAAATAAAAATTTGGTTCTTCTTCGAACTTTGAATGTTTTAGGGGTGAAAATCAACAAAATTTTGTTCACCATTCATTATTGACATATATTGACATTGAATACGTATTAAATTATGGGCTCCCACTACAATATTGAAATTTTTAATACTTTAATGGGGAGACAAAAAGAATCAAAATGGGGAAATACGGGAAATCAAATTTCTTTCTTTTACTTCTTCGTTCTACTTGTGGTATTTTTGAAAGTTCTAAAATATTGAACTTATGTTATTCCATTGCATTATAAGACATATCGCTCATTTACTTCAATAGTGGCATAACTCAAAGAAATCCATTTCGAGATAAACGCGCTTAAAGTTTTTGATTTGCTCTTAACACTTAGAAAATATAGCAATACATTCTCTTCAAACGGGGAAAGTAAAAAAGATATAAAGATTAACCCCCATATTCATAAAACATATTTTTGAATAATAAAAGATTTATTACACAAACCATTTTGTAATAATTATATGTAATTAAATATTCTTGTAACATTTTACGTTCCTGTACTGTAATTATAAGACACTGTCTTGTTGTACAGGAAATGAAATTAATTAATAAAATAAATAAATAAAAAAAATTCATAGAAAATTCGTTTCATAAGCCTGCTATAAACCTTAAATATGTTTTATGAATATGGGGGTAATTTTATATACAATATAAAGAAAAATACAGCGAACAATTCTGCATCACCAAATCCAAAATTTAATATTTTGAATTATGTCACTATTGAAGTTAATGAGCGCTATATTTGATACTATGATACTAAATAATGGCTTACTGGCAATAATTTCAATAAGAACTAACGTCATTAAGCTCTTTTTTCTTTCATAAGATCATATTAAAATTTTCAAAAAATTAAATTTTTACGGAATACAATCAGCTTATTACGTATAAAAAATTCCCCGGGAGTTTTTTTCCTTTTCCCATTTTTTTACAATAGAATTTAAATAGGAAAAAAATGGGAAAAGGGAAAAAACTCCCGGGGAACTATTTATTTTTAAATGGGCTGATTAATTTTTATTCTGGCATGTATTTAGGGGCTTTATAAGGCCGGTTTTGACTTTCCTATGTGTTTTTTCGAAAAGTTTTAACGATCAAAAACCTTTTGGGTACCTTTTTTTTGTTATATATTTGTTACACGTAATCAATGTCTTATATACTAACATTATAAACCTAAAAAAAAGGCAAATGCATTTAATATGTTTTTAAACAAAATATACGCACTTTTCTTAAAAGAAATAAAAAGAACAACAAAAACTTCACAAGGTATCAAGAGAAAGATCTCAAATTAAAAGCTGAAGTTGAGACTGTTCCTGTTTTGCTGGCATCGAACTGATACTCATACACTTGCCTACTGACGTCATTTGATATTTAACAGATTGGGAAGAGAAAAAGTTCAAGGTTAAAAATGTGAAGGTGTTCTGTTCTTTGTAAAAAATTTTTTTTTTTTTAATTTTTGGCAAAAAAAACAATTTTTTTTTTTTATTTTTTTCATTTTCAAGGCGAGTTTTTTTTGTTGTGTTTCATTTAAGATTTATCTTTCGCAAAAAGAATTGACAAAAAAGGATTTTTTTTTTTTTTTTGTATTTTTGCAACAACAAAAAATGCATTTTATGCTGTTTTATTATACAATTTGGTTTATGGTTTATTGTTTTGCCATTTAAAAGTTGATTTACCTTGTCAATACCTTTATTTGGTAATGATGACTTATAATTTATATCTTTTTTTTTTTTTTGTAAATTTATTTTTTATTTTATGGTCATACATCAAATTTAAATAGTATTTAATATATATAAGTTTTAATATAGCCTCAAAAACTTGCATGAATGCATCTTGTTTTTGTTGAGTGGCTTAAATACATTTTCACTTTTATGTTATTTTTGAATTTTTTGGTTTTATTGGTTTTTATTTCCTGACAATTAAAGTTTAAACAATAAAAGGTTTTTGGTTTTTATTTTTATTTAAATTAATTATTAAGGCAGATTTGTTGATGTCTAAACAAATCCACTTTCCCTTTTTAAAATAAAAAGACTTAAAACACAAACAAGAATTTTTTTCCAAGTCAGGAGATAACAGGATTTTTTCTTTAGAAACTTTATACAAATAAAACTCTAGCGGCCAATTTCACCAAGTTCAGTTAAAACTACACAGAAAAAATTGAGTGCAATTAACAAATTTGTGATATTAATAAAAAAATTTATTAAATTTGCACCAGTAAACAAAATAATAGTATCTTGATTAAATATTTAATTAAAACTGATTTTATTTTTGATTAATGCTTTAATTGACATTTGAAATATCAATCTATCTATAGAGTTATAGCTCCCCGTTGCGGCTAATCCACATCTTTTTTTAATGGGCGTGTTAATAAAATAATTTTATAAAGTGTAAAACTTAACAAAGTATTATATGATGCCGGCTTCCAAATTAACCAATCTGGCGTTTAAATGGCGACAGTAGTTAGAAAACCTTGTATAAATAAATATTATGGTTTAAGTTTTAAGATGGGCTGTGGAGGCGTTGAAAAATAGTTCTACGTCCAACGCCGACTCCAAACGCTGACATTTTTAATTTCCGAGTCCGACTCGAACGCTTACCTTAATACAACAGTATAGCAGTAGGTACCTTTTAAATGGTGAAATATAGCAAGAAAATTATTCTGTAAAAATTTCAAATTGAGTTTAAATATAAAATAAATTAAAATCTACTCACTCATAGTGATCTGCATAATATTGCATCGCCAATTTCTAAGAATTTTTATTTTGGAAGATATTAGAAAATTTTTTGGATTTTTTTATACCGAAAAATGTTGGAGTCGGAGTCGCGAGTTTCTCTGGGTACTTTGATTACGACTACGACCCTGGTACAAAAACCTCAACTCCGACTCTTCAACTTCGACTCCACAACCCTGGTTTTGTGGCGTATTTTTATTTCGAAACCATCGAAAATAAATGATCTAAGTAATTTCTTAAACATGACAAATATTGGTCTCCCTTATCTTATTCAATTCATTCATTTGAAAGGTCTCAGTCCAACCAATATTAAGGCAGAGTTATATTCTACTCCGCAGGAGTTTGCTTGCTCGGTTTCGAACAAAAAATATTGGGTGGCGTAGTTTAAACTAGAACGCATGAGCTGCCAAAACGAACATCGAGTTGGGCGACCAATTGAGGTGTCTATGCCAGCAACGTTTAAACAAATTAAAAAAGTTTTACGTTCATTTACGTCCGCTGAAGGTGCGTGAGGTAGCTGATATAAAGGTGTAGTTTTTAAGCCCTTAAAAACTTCCGAAAGGATTAGCAATCAAAACAACTGTCATACTTCGCTTACTGTTTTTTTTATAACCTGTATACTCTGAATAATCACCACAATTAAATTTAAAGTTGACTAACGCTACCAAATTATCTACAGTTACCTTGAGAATTAGTCATCGATTTGCGCAACTTATAAGCGACTTCGTAATTTTTATGTTGTATTCAGCCATAAGGCTCGTTTTTGGCCACAAACTCCATAACATCAAAAAAAAAAATGCATTATTTGATGCGGTTGGCACGCTGTTGGCATAATCTTCTTCAGAAATGAAGCCGAAGCTTGCTTTATCATAACGGACCATGAGCACATAGAAACATTTTTCCAAATTTTGTATACCAATTAAAGCATTAATCAAAAATAGAATTAGTTTTAATTAAAAACGTAATCAAGTGAATTGAACGTTTAATCAAGTGAGTTAAACGTTTAATCAAGTGAATTAAACGTTAAATCAAGTGAATTAAACGTTTAATCAAGTGAATTAAACGTCTAGTCAAGTGAATTAAACATCTAATCAAGTAAATTAAACGTTTAGTTGATACTATTAATATGTTTACTAGTGAAAATGTAATAAATTTTTTAATTAATATCAGCAATTTTTTTTAATCCAAATTTAATCAAATAACCACAATACTAATAATAATAATATCTGCAATTTTTTAATTGAAATAAATTTTTATTTTTTTCTGTGCAATGATTTTTTGTTTTAAGATATCGATGACACTGATACGAGAGATGTGGTCTCATTAGGATGGCTCAACTATCGGCTTATTGAAATTAAAATTTGGTGATAATTTGATTTTGAGAAATGGACCTTTCAATTGGCCCTTTAAGGTCATACGATTAAGCACCTCTTGATTATTTCCTGTGGGGCTACATGAAGTGGGCCGGTGGGCTTATGCTGATAAGCCAGCAGCAGCTGACGTTTTGAAGACCAACATTGTTTAGATTTAGGGCAAAA
This sequence comes from Pollenia amentaria, assembly GCA_943735925.1. Lineage (NCBI taxonomy): Eukaryota > Metazoa > Arthropoda > Insecta > Diptera > Polleniidae > Pollenia > Pollenia amentaria. The sequence goes on along the minus strand of OX031010.1, from coordinate 12,526,581 downwards.
TAGACCACACAAACGGTTTGATCAAAGTTATGAAAACGCATGAATATTAAAATATTTTTAGTATTTACACAAAACTTCTTGTTGTTGGCAAACGCTTGTGTTGTAGACATATGGTTAAAAATTTTACGCCTAGAATCTGCTTCTTCAAGAACAGCCGCGAAGAGCCCTTATGGCCGAAATCATTTTCAGAAATTAATGATTATATTGAGTTTTCGAATAAAAAAATTTAACTGTGTTGCCTTATAAGAAAGCAGTGGGCAAGATTATGCCACGTTTGATCATTCATCAAGACAATTTTTGTATAATTTTTTTTATGCTTAAAATAAATCTGCAGGAGACCAGAATCTATGGCGAGAATCGAACCGGCAAACCTCGCACTGATAGACTAGCTCACTACCAACTCACCTATCGGGGCAGCCAATGCACCAGCATTCACATATCCACTATTGGGATGGCCAATATCAATGAACTTACTTTCGTATTGCCTCATTCGCCAGATTAACATATATATATATATATATATATTAGTTCCCGTCGTTCCTACAAGAAACATAGGACTTCAATAATATTCCTGAACATATCCATGTTTTATGCTAACGCCTTCCCTTCACCTCAACTCTTGCCACTGATGTTTACTTCGGCCTCAGCTTGTCTTGTCCATTTGTGGCTAGGGATTTGGGCGGGAGTCCCAGGATCCCAGGAATTTGATATTTATTTCCCGCTTTCTCGGGAATCCAAAAAGTGCGGGAATAAAAAAACTCTACGTTTTACTCAACACTTTGCCATATTTTTTCCTGCAAGAGGCATTGCGATACAGGCCCTTTATAAGGCGTATGAGTTCCAAAGGGTTTCTCCTGCAGGTCAGTGCACTTCAAGATTTAGCAAGAGTGGAGCTAGGATTATTTCCTATTGCAAAACTTGAAAAATCACTTGGCGGCAAAAGATATTTCAATAAAAAAGAGGTTAAGTCAGCGGTTGATGTCTTTTTTAAGGATCTAGAGACTTATTTTTTAAGCATGTTATCGAGGCTAATGAATACCGCTGGGTAAAGTTTGTCACACTAAAAGGAGATAATGAAAAATTAAGAAAAAATTATGTTTTCTTTATTGGCCAGTATATGGTTTCTTTATATGGTCGGAAAATTCCGGGACCGCCCTCGTACATCTACAACTGAGAACTATTTTAACAAAGTTCATTATAATTATTAAATGAATTTCAATTGATTGTTTAATAACTTTAATCAATCAAATATGCATTTTTTTCAAATCTCGGTAGTTAAACAATTAAGAAATAGTTAAAACTAAATTAAAAAATTGTATATTTCAAAATATTGCAAAATAATTTTTTGCTGGGAATTTAGTAAAACTAACATTAAACTAACTATTGACATTTAGATAAATACCTTTGATTTTTTTTTTTTTTTTTTTTTTTTTTGTTTTTTATCTTTTTTTATAGAAGAAAACATTTTCGCTTCATGTAACAACATTATGATTATAAATTTCAGCATGAAGTGTCTGAATATGACTTTTTTTTCTATTTGTTAAGAGTCACGTTTGACGAGGTGGTTTATTCATTTGATTATTTTGTTATTTTTACAATGATCTAAGAGATCGTTTTTAGCTGCGGGGGTATTTCGATTTTAAAAGTTTAGGATAAAAAATAAATAAAAAACTTTAATAATAATAATAATATGTGAAGGTGGACAAAACTTGTTTCGAATTATTTAGGTATTTTGTGTTTGTAATTTTATTTAAATATAATTTCAAAAGTGAATTAGTAGTAAAATCAATAAAAAGTTTTATATATTATTTCTTTCAATGAAAAAAAAAAATGACATACGAGTATTGAAAAGGAAGTCATATAGAATCATTATTCAGGTTGCTGTTGCTTTACAAATCATTTGATAAATTATAAAAGCAAATAGGAAGTTGCGGAAAAACAATAAGTTTAATGTTGTTTGAAATTTAGCGAAATTATAAAAAATTTAATACTAATGAATTTTTTTTAATAAATTTCAATTAGTTTTGTACAAACCAGCGATATTAGTCAGTTAATAAGTACTTTGAATCCAACAAATCTACATTAGTGTGTTCCAAAAAAAAAAATTTTTGATTTTTTATAGGTACCCCAGCATTTTTTGAGAGCTTATAGGGTAAAGTATTTTTGTGATTTTTTTCAGATTTTTCGGAAGAGGTTCTGAGGTCGCTAAAATCAAACTTAACCCGAAAATCGGGTTTTCTCGACTTTTTTGAATTTTGCTGAATACTCGGCCCATTAGTACGATTTTCTTTGTTACTAAGTCAATTTTTTTAAAGAAAACTTCTAAAACTTTACTTCTCTGTGCAGATACTAAAAGTTTCGGTTATTTTTTGCTCAATTTTTTTTGGAAATTTAGCATAAATTTGAAAAATAATGCTTTGTAATAATAATTTAAAATTTATATTGAAGTTAAAAAAACTAATGATTCAGTTTAAACGGCGGATAAATTCTGAGTCATTGCAAAAAACATAATTGAATTTGCTCTTACTGTTCCAAAGTTATACCCTTTTTAAGTTTTGTACCCATTTTGTGAAATTAAAAATATTGTAATATGTTTGAAGCAAAGAACAAAGTTCAGCAATTGCACGTGGTAAATGATGTCGCAGAACGCGACGTGGCCTTTGCTAATACTTACTTACATTAATCTAACAACCTCTGCAACAGACTTTCAGAATTTATTGCAGGGCATAGAGCTTCATCGTTAAAGCTCTAATAAATAATTGTAAGCTAAAATAATAGTTTTTTAATTTTTTTTTTTTTTTTTGGGTATGAGAAGTAAACTGCCTAGAATTTTTTGGACTCGCATTGCTGAAGTCTGTGCAACAGAACAAGAATCCACACATATTTAATATTTTGAAAGAATACCTAATATCTAAAATAACCAAAATACTAATTATATAACCAAAATACTAATTATTGCTAACAGCTAAGGCACGAGCTATTTGTTTACATTTGTCCTATAAGTTGTGCTGGAAAAGGTCAACAAGAAAAAGGAAAGACAAAAAATGTACTTTGGATTTCAAGAAGAATTCTTGACAAAAAGTACGAAAAACAAGAAGTAAGGAAGAACATGTAAATCAATTAAAATAGATAACACTGCGGAACAAAATTGAACTTTTTTTGTGCGGCCGGGAACTTTGTGTAATTTTTTTACTAATTTGAGGTCGCTGATTCCAAATCTAACCTTCATTTTTCTCTATCAGCTCCAGTTTTAGAGATATACCGTTATGTCCAAAATTAAGGTACTTTCAGCACATATATTGAAATAACATGAAAATGGTGCATCATATTCCCTTAAGAAAAAAAACCGAAATTCGCTAATAATATTATCTTTAAGACGTACTAACATTGTTTTAAATTTGGCCAGTAATTTCAGAGATATTGTTGAAGTTTTAAAAAAAACAAATAAAAATTTAAGAAAAATAAAATTTGTTTGTTCTTTAAAAATTCATAAAAAATAAATGTGCAACAAAAATCACAGTTTGGGTCTAAACGCATTTAGTTCAACATATTTCGAATGAAATGAGCTTTATTTCATTGCAATCGGTGCACAACTTTTGATTGTAAACGGTGAGTGCTAAACGGCAAACACCTCTCAAGAGATTGTGTGGTTGCAATCGAAACTAGTCAGGGCAACCTGTCCGGGAAAACCTGGGTTCAATTCCCAGCTCAGTCAAGAATGAAAAATTATCAATAAATTTTAATTACTTTCATGTTGTAAAATTCCTTTCTTCATAAAAATAATTTAATGAAAATTAAATTCAATGAACTTCAGCCTGATTAAAATATCGATTAAAAATCAAAGATTTGAACCAAATAACTTAGGCATTTTTTATTCGATCATAGACAATTAACTACTATTCGGCGAGTTATTAAGTGGCCTTTCAAACAAGATATAATTTTTTTTACTTGAACCATCACTTAACTCTGGATGGCGGCTGAAAGAGAATTATACAACGAAAAACACAAATGGACCGTTGCCTGATAAATGTGACATGATGGGAGAAAACTAAGTTCATATTCGGCTTCAGTATGCCAAGAAAGAAAAAAATAAGTTAAGATGGTTAAAAACCTTTTAAAAAGTAGAAAAATGTCTTACGCCACCAATCAATTAATCTTGTATTTAAGACCCATGTTGGTCAAATTTTTCCATTCATGCACTAAATTGCGCTTTACACCAAAATACAAAGAGAAATTAAGTAATTTATAAATTGTTCTTTGAGAACCAATTTAAAATGCTTGGTAACGTATTTCCTGTAGCAATACCCATATACAAATTAATTTGAAATAACTGTGCCCGTCACTGGTTTTAATTTTTTGGAATATTCAAGCTTCTTAATAATTTTCTAATAATTTACGAAAGTTGTTGAACAGCTTAATTTTTTTTCTTTTCTTATTTTTTTTTTTTTTTTTTTTTGTTTTGAAAAAAAAAACAAAATAAATTTGATCTAAAAATTATACAAAATCAAAAACTCATTAATACGTCTTTAATTTCATATTTAGAATTCATTTCAGCGACATAATAAACTCAATTAAAAACAAATTCTCAGAAAAACAAACTAATTAATAAATATTAATCTCTAGCAAAAATTTGAATATGCAAATCATGTTTAAGAATTAGTTTTTTTTTTCTTTTATGAACCCTACGGTAAATTTGTGTCAATTGTTCCAACAGACTGGTCCTGGGATTTGTGAAAATAGAACAAGTACAAAAAGAAAGAACTCATGACCAGTGAAAGGACCACCAATCATTTAACTGTAGCTCGTTTCTGTATTTCTCGCATTGCAAATTTTCTCACATTAAGTGTGAAACAAAAAATTTCATCGTTTCTCGATTTGTGAGAAAAAAGTGTTTCTGTATTTAAATGCGAGAACAGACAACACAGATTCTGTTTTAACTGGAATACTTCCAGTAATTAAGTGTCAAATGCAAGCGAAACGTCAACGAAAGAAATATATATAATAAAAATAAGGCTGCCAGATTTAAAGATTTATCGACATTTTGACGATTTTTTTTGTTCCAAAATTGGCAAAGTGAAAATTTGCTGATTTTTTTCTAGTGACGATACAGTCTTTGAAATAAAACAATTTTAAATAGTTTTATATGTTTGTGTATTAGGCACCACAGAAAACCGATATCTTTAAAAACCAGGCAGATTAAAAATGTATCGGCAAAAGCAAAATTTCGAACGAAAACTGTTTAATTTTTATTTGCTTGGATTATTTAATACATTTGTTTGTGTGATCAAAAGATTATTAAAAGACTATTACCCCATTTTTCAGTCAATGCACTTTAGGAAATTTTTGCCTTTTACTTTGTCCAAAAGTGTTTATTTTATTTCAATATGATATTTTGTCACTCCTTTGTGTGATTTCTGCAGGGAAAAATAACAATCTGAAATTTTAAACTCTTATCGGATTAAGGAAAATAAAATAAATAATTTTATTTAAATAGACCTCAAGCTTTATGTATGTATAAAATATGTAATTTACCCATGAACTTAATGTTTTTTTTTTTTTTTTTTTTTTGTTTTTTTTTTTTTTTTTTTTTTTTTATTAAGTGTTTATATGATAAAAATTTGTGGTTATATGATAAAAATCGAACAAAATTCATCAAAATTAATTTTAAATTGTCCGAAAAAAATAGACGATTTTTTTATTTTTTCTTAGGATATTGACGTTTTTTTCAAAAATTTATCTGGCAGCCCTGCATAAAATAAGCACAATGAAAGGCTAAAAAAATTTTAATAACAAAATATAACAATTGTGTTTTATATACTTATTTTCATCATTTAAATTCTTTCTTTTAAAATAAAATAAAATAATACACATTCTTGTGTACATACATAAATAATTTGGGCTCCATTTTTTTAAATTTTTTTTGTCTCGCATCAATTTCAAATATGACTTATTTTGACAGTTCTTGTGAGAAACTTTTTGCAAAATATTGTTACAGAAACACTTGTTCTCACATCCTTCCAATAATTGCTGGAAAATTATTTAAATGACAGATAATTCTCGCAAAGTAAAAGTACAGAAACACTTATGTGAGAAAAACCATTTTTTGTTTCATATTGCACTGTTTTTGTCATAATTCACTCGTTTCATGCGGGAAATTTTACGATGCGAGAAATACAGAAACGGGCTACTGGTATATGAAGAACTAAAAGGTAGAAAAAGTAATGAATTACAGTACAGTATTCACCGGTGGTGTGACACAATTTTTTGGGACTTTCTAAAATTTGGTTTTTAAATTTGGTTCTAGGACTTGTTTAATTGAAATAATAAATACTACATTGTATTTAAATAATACTCCATTGTAGTAACTAACGCTAAACACGTTCATTGAGAATAGAAGTGTGACTTGTCAAAAGGTGGCTGTTAGGTGTCAATTGACCCCCTCCAATGACAACCCCATGTAAAAGTGATAGGTCCCTCATAGGTCATATAAAGTGCTAGAACTAGAACCGGTCTCTACCACCAAAGACCTATCACGGGACTAATTTGCTGTCAGTTCGCTTCCCTCGAGGGAATTTACTTTAAAATAACAGAGCAAAAATAAAATTTATATTCGTCTATTTCAAAACGCTCATGCCCATCACTATTCAGCTTGAGGAGGACAATGCACTTTCAAACTTTTACAGGAGAAGCAGAAAACTAAAGGGTGGTCCATGCACGATGTTAATTGTGAGTCACACCTTAACGCCAAGTTTTTTGCCCACTTAATTTGACATTTCTTTGTTTCAGTGTTTGATAAATTCAACCATGGAGAGGTACACAAGTGAGAAGCGCTTTAAGATTGTTAAAGCCTCATTTAAAGTTTTTGTTTGCTGTGCTTTATTATCTTTTTTATTCTTGATAAAAAAAATACTGAAATTTATTGTTGGAGGACAAACTGTTTCTATGCGCATTTCACTGGTTGCTTAGACCAGATCATCAGGAAATGTTTTCGGACCTCAGTGGATTCGTTAATAAGCAGAACTGCCATATTTGGGCAAATTAGAGTCCACAAGTGATTGTATAAAAGCTGATGCATCCACAAAGTCACTCTTTGGTGCGGTTTATGGGCTGGCGGCTTAATCGGGCCTTTCTTCCTCGAAAATAAGTTCGGCCAAGCAGTTACCGTAAATGGTGTTCATTATCGCAAAATGATAACGGTCTTAATGTAGCCAAAAATTGAGGATATGGACCTGGACGATATGTGGTTCCACCATGCCACACATCCAATGAAACAATGGCTCTTTTGCGCGAGAAATTCAATGGCCGTGCTATCTAACGTCGTTGCGATGTTAATTGACCGCCAGGATCATGTCACTTGACACCGTTGGACTTATTTCTTTGGTGATATTTAAAAGAAAAAGAGTACGGCAATAAGCCAAAAAAAAATTCAAGAGCTAAAGGATGAGATAATTCGGCAAATCAACGACATTGAACCTTAATTATGTCTCAGAGTCCTTGAAAATGTGGACCATCGGATAGAGGTATGACACCGAAGCCGTGGCGAGCATGTGGCCGATATATTATCTCACAAAATTGTCATAAATCCTTCTATCATAATAAGAAATATTAAGATAATTCTCTGAAAACTTTTTGTTTTATTAACAATTACCATCGTGCGTTCTGGTTGGACTACCCTTTATTTAAAATGATAAGCTGAGATATTTCCTTAAACTGTTTGTAATTAATTTTTCTCAATAAATGAATCGTTTGACAGTTAAGCCTTGTACACACTGCTGGCAACAATTTTGTTTTTTCTTCTATCTTTCCAAAGTATTTCATATATTTTTCTTTCATTTTTAGAATAAAAATGTAACTTAAGTTTTTTTAAAAAGTTGAGTCTACTTCTACTTCAGCAACAATTTGTATGAAATTTTTGATGACGTTTATAATAATTTTTTTTAGTTATGAAGGAAAATTTCAACAAAATGTTTTAAAATATAATATAAAATGGGTAATTTTGTTCTGGGAAAAATTTGCAAACGGTTTATTAACTAAAAATATGTGTGGTTACGAAAAAAATTGTTGCTCTATTATGAACACCAGTGAAAATGTTGCTAGCACTGTGTACGAGGCTTAAAACCTACCAGTTGTTTTCACAATTGTCAATGTTGCATATTATGCAAACGGGTTTTAGCGATTATTATGTAATCGCTTTTGCAGACAGAGCTGCTGGTTTTTTGTTATTAAAATCGCTCATTAATGGTCATGCACTTTGGTTGTAAGGGTTTCTAAGATTCATGTCAATCGTATGGTATAAAACATTGTGCAAATATTCGCCGCATCTTCGGGGCGTGAAGCGCATCCGAAACGTCCGCTTTTCCATGACTCTTATTTATAAATCAGGCTTAATTTGGCCGATGGCTTGAGTTATGTTTGATCTGAGGGACGCTGTGGTTTGTGGCTTTTTCACATAAAGCAAAGTGGTTTCTCTAGATATTTCCAAAGCGTTTGATCGTGTGTGGCACGGTGCACTCGTTTCAAAGCTTATTGCGGTGTCGGTAGTGATTTCTCTCGATTTATATCGAGCTTTCTAAAGATTCGCTCTAAACGTGTTGTTATAGATGGGTTCTCATTCTCGTAGTTTCATTTGAATTCAGGGGTACCGAAAGGCTCTTCTCTTCTTTCTCATACACTTTTTCTTAATTTTCTTAATGACCTCCTGGGCCTAACTTCCAATTCTATCTATTCTTTCGCAGATGACATCAGCACTTGTCATTTATTTTCCTTTAACCATAGACCAAACCTTACTGAGGTTGCAGCTGTGAGGCAGATTACGAACGACACACTCAATCATGATCTCAAGACAATCTTCGAGTGGGTTCATGCGAATAGAGTCCATTTTAATACGCGTATGATCCAAAAATGTATGCTGACCCAAAGACGTCTTTTGGAGTCAGCGTCATCTGTATCCATGGGAGGCATAGCTTTTGAGTAATCAGACACTCTTGTTGTTCTAGGCATGAAAATCAAATGTGATGTTCGTTGAAACCAACATGTTTTTCAAGTGACGAAAGAAGCATTCAAGTGTCTTGGTTTCTTAAAACGGTGCAATAAATACTACACTCCATCTGATATCCGCACTATTTATACCTCCTATATCCCACCGAAAATATAATGCAGCTCCCATATCTGGGCAGTTGCTTCAAGGTCTGTCTTGAAGCTTCTGGATCGGGTGCAAATGAGTGCGTTTAAGCTTATCAATGACAGTAGGGTATCCAGCTCTTTTGATTATTGGACCATCGTCAGAATGTGGGTTGTGGGTCATTATTCTATCGAGATTACCACGGTAAGTTTTCAACTGAGATAGGCGAACTCATTCCTAAGACTCGGGTGCATGCAGGTAGTACTCGCCTTTCCAGCAGATCATATCCGCTCGTTGTCGACTGTCTAATGTAGCGCACATTGCATTACAGAGAAAATTCGTTTTTCGGTCGAACTAGCCGTATGTAGAAATAGACTCCCGGTAGCAGTCTTCTACAATTTGACAAGATTGTTGGCTACATTTTGGAAAAATTAAAATTAAATCTCCACAAACACTACTTCCTCTTTACTTCTTCGTATAACCTATTTTCGTAATACCAATGCATTGCATTAGTAGGGGATAACCCCTGAGTGTTGGCTCAAAGTAAAAAAAAAAATCTGCGATTGAAGAAACCCCCACAAGAAAAAGTCTAACGAGGTAAAATAGCTCAATCTCGGTGGCCAGTTCACATCATTTCGATTTAAGATGAAATTTTTGGTGCCGGTTACCAAAATATACCACTTAACATAATTTTGGCATAAATTTATTGATTCTGTTTTTCTAGTTTTATAAATTGGATCTAAAAAAAATTTAAATTAGTAAAAAACAAAATTTCTTAAACCATATTGAAGGTTGAGAGCCAGCTTTAATATGAAATTCAAAATAACTCTTGAGCTATTTAATTTTTTTCAAATTTCAGTATTTCAAATCTTGCAGTTTTAAGCAAATTTTAAAGATTTATTTTTAATGATAAGGCTTAAAGAAAAAATACAGAAAAAAAATTATTAAAAAAAAACCATAATTTATAGACCATTAATGATTAGGCATGTGTGTAGACATAAAAAGTTTGTTGGATTTTTTATTTTTCATTAAATTTACACAGGTGTTAAACTGTTTAATCCAGTTTTTTTCATAAACTTTTTGGTTTGTTTATTTAATTTTGCTGTTAACTGACCCGCACAGTAGTGTACAACAAGAATAATAATAACAGAGATAGATTTTTTTTATTTAAATTACTTTTCGTTCATTATGTTTATTTTGTGTATTAAAAAATAAAAGTTTATTGCCGCCTGCCACGCGTTGACATTGAATGCTAAAAAAAAAATAAATATTGGGGATTTAGTAAAAAAAAAACAATTTCATGTTAAAGTGCTTTTTCTGCTAAGGAAGTTTGTTGTTTAAGTCTTTCGTTTTGTTACACTACATGTTTTAAATAAATGGATGATTAACTTTAATTTGCTTTCTAAGCTTTACTTACAATTAGAGTGAGCAGGAGTAGTTATACTGTCGGCGAATTTATATATTCGAAATAATATAAAATAATTATTTCCTTTAGTAAAATCTATTTAGTTATGGTCCAGACTTTCAATTTTTCTTGTTGCAATTTTTTTTAAATTCTGCTTTGAAATTGCTCTAGTGTCCAGATTATGAAATCCTAGGGTTGCAATTTTTGTATTATTATCTTGTAATTTTTATATTTATATGTAAATGTAAAAACTATGATTACAAAATACACAGTAAAATATTTTAAACGGCTTGAACTACACCCAAGTCCACTAGCTCGAAATATCTTAAATGATGGCGGACACACTCGCTTAAGGAGAAGAGACACTGCAGCACTCACCTAATCATAAGAGTGATAAACACCTAAATATGTGAACATAAACCGTGATAAGAAAAATTTTTGTCGGGCACTGGCGCGACATGAATTAAAGTATTAGGATAAGATTTGATTACTTATTGTTAGTTCATATTTAATATATGAAGATTCAATAAAGAAGCTCTGGAAAAAATATATAAATACAAATACACCTACAGCCAACTTCAAGTTGAAGAGTGTAGGTTTTGCAAAACAAAACAGAATTGCAAAGTACATAAAACGGAGTACCCCTTCCCAAGCCTCTCACCTCTCTCACCCATAAACTCAAGAATTGCTGCAACAAAAATTGCAAGTGTGAACGATGACTAACAGGTCAAAATACCCCACCTATTTTTAAGATGTTTTCAATAAGTAGCTGATTTTCAATTCGTGTTATAACCAGAGATTGCAATTTTTTATTTATACATATTTTCTAATTTAAAGTTTATTTGCATAAATTAAAGTCATACGCTTTTTAATGCAATTGACTTTGAAAGTAATTGTTAAATTTTATAAATCGGCAAAAGCAAAACTAGTTTAAGGATTTTAAATGAAGTGAAATTAACAACAAAAAAGACTCAGGCGTTTAAGAAAATGTTTTTAAAGTATGTTGGTTGGACAAAAAAGTTCTTTCTTATTATCAAATAAAAATACTTCGGGGAAAATTTAGAATGACAATATATTTTAAAGTCATGGCCGTTATAAGTTAACGTTTTTCTGTGATTTTGGCAACAACTTGAAAAAAATTATCTTGTGGTGTTTTCTTTTCTACAAAAAAAAAGGTGCCATTTTCTTTAAAAATGCAATTTGGTGTTTGTTTCTAAAAAATGTTTTGCCCTCTTAAAGGGTGACAGACATGTTTTATTCTAAAAAAAAACCCCTTAATAATGACATAAGACATTTCACTTAACGCCCTGTAAAAATCGTCAGTGTTGATAATGATTTGTAAAACAGGGGCAGTTCTGTTTATAATTCTGCGATTTCTTAATGACAAAAGTTTGTCGTTTAGTAGTCAAATATCGTTAGTTAACGAGAATTGTCATTAAGAGCTATTCTGTAGTGACAGTTTAACAATTTTTTTCAGTAAATAACATCGGTAGCTAACGACAAAGCAAAAGTTGTTGTTAAACAAATATGGATAATAAATGTACTGTTAACTGTTTAAAAAAATATATAAATATATATTAAAGCGACTCGAAAAAAAAGTAATTTTGTTACCCCTCTGAAAATAAAGCTTGTTCAGAAAACGAAAACCGATAAATTTTCTCGGAATGAAATCGCTCTTAATTTTTCAATCATAAAAAGTTGATATTTTTGGTTTGCATAATATTGAAACATTTAACTTAAATAAAAATAACAAAATAAAATTTGTCGGGATTACGAAAATCGATCAAAGTCTAAAGAAGGTAAAACAAAGTCGGTCGAAATGAAAATACGGATTCAAAACCGTTCCGAACAATTTCTGTGACAGGCCTGATAATCACATAATATAATCACAGGATCGTTTAGTTCTATACCGATGAAAGCGTTTTCCACTATGTAAAGTTGGCAACTGGTTGACCTAATGACGAAACAGCTCACTATGTGCTCCGCGATTAGGCTGAATGCTGTCGGTATTTGGTCGATGCGGGACTTTGGTTATGCCAAAATCACTCTACACATCTCTCATGGCCTTGAAGGACCAGACTACTTTATACCGGAACCCTTTTTGGTTGGAAGCTTACAACTCGTTCTGGAAAATGAGATAGACAGTATGGGGAATCCCAGCCTTCTGAATCAACCCCTCAGATCTATACAGATTTTCTAGGATAGGCAGTGCAGTAGATGGAGAATTCTTCATTGAGGAATTGGGTATAAAAGTGCCTGTTTATTTTGCAAGACATTCAGATTTTTCTTAATACGTGCTAAGTCTGTTCACTACAGTGAAAGAATTTTTTCTTTATTCCAAGAAAAAAATTCATTACGGGAATGAAATTTTACAAATTTAATTTTAATCAGGCAATTTCATTAACACAACGAAATTGAGTTTCGTAATTTCGTTAAAATATTTCATTGGATTAATGACAACCTTATATCTCTTTAAAAAGAATAAATGTCATACAAAATTTCAATAAATTTTTTTAATTTAAAACACAGAAAAAAGTGTTTTATCAATTACAAAAAATGGTTTAAAAGGTATTTAAATTTAATTAATGTAATAATTGAATCAATTATTTTTTAAGTTGAAAGAAAATTAAAAGTATAATTTTGATTTAATTAACATTTTAGTTGTTTTGAAATAAATTTTTAATAAAAATATTCATTAAATATCAAAAAATATTAATTGACATTTTCGTTTAAAATAAAATAATTTAAACTCGTAGAATTGTTGTTGGGAATTGTCAATAATTAATTAAATAAATTAACACATTGTTTGAAATGGCAAGGTTTTTTGATCATTTTTTTAATTAAAATTAAAAATATCATTTAATGAAAAAAAAAATTCACAATATTACAATTTTTAGTAATCAATATAATCATTTTGGTAATAGGTGCAAAATCAACAAATTGTTTGCTTGATATTATGAATTTCGTATAAATTTGAATATTAAAATATTTAAATATTTTTTAAATAATGCAAAAGAGGAAACTTTTGTTACTTCATACTTTCAACGAAAAATGTCACTAGGTCAGTCAAAACTAAATAAAGTTCTCTAATAACAAAATACTTACAACAATAAGTAATATGTTCTTGCTAGAACTGTTGTAAAAACGTATTTAAAATCAATTTTTGGCAATAGATATGAAAATTTGTTGAATATTAGTAAATTTCAGTGTAAATTTCAATGCTAAATAAATTTTTTTATATCAAACATTTGGCACATATTTGTCTTATATATCCCCAAATTTTGTTGTCATTAAACACAAAATTTGAAAATAATATGAAAATCAAAACAATAACTCAATTTGTTGGTTAACTTCATATTATAAACATTTTTAATTCTAACCAAAAAATCACTAACAATTTATGTAATAAACCATTTTTTATAAAGTTCCCAGAATATTAAATTTCATATTGAGTAAATAAATATGATCAAACACAACGTTGTATTAATTTTCAATTAAACTTATGGCTTTAATAAAAACCCAAATTTAACCTTAAGCCATTTTAGTCTCTGAGCTTTTGTTTACGTTTTATGGTTTATCCACTTAACAAACAAATTAGAGGCTGTTCAAGTGTTAAATTTTAGAAGAGTGTTTAAGTATTAAGGCAATAACGACAAAAAATATATAAAAAATAAAAAAGTTCGAATCGCAGTAGCAGGAATTAAAACAAAAATCAAATGTTTTTATACCCACCAGAAATTGTTGTGAAGAGGGTATATGAAATTTGTCATTCCATGTGAAAATTTTTTAATATTTAGTTAGGACCACATAAAGTTTATACGAGTATATTCTGGGTCCTTGATTAATTTATGTCGATTTAGCCATGTCCTTCTATCTGTCCGTCTGTTCGTCTGTTAAAAACACGCTCACTTTCGAAAAACGCAAAAGAAAAGACAAACTTGGTCTGAAATTGCTTGCCGTTATCCTAAACAATTTGGGATACAAATCCAGCAACATCGGTTTAGTAGGATCAGAACTATTATTCAAAGTGTGGAACCACCACCCTTAAAAATTTGATAATTTTGATACAAAAACTAACATAAATGGTCGAATAATGCACGTAATGATATAAAATTTTGCACGAATTCGCTTTATACGACTACAAATCATACTATTGAAGATCGGTCCATAATTTACACTAGGCCCCATATAAGCCCTACTCCCGGAAAACCGCTTAGTACGCCTAAAATAATAATAAATAATGCTATCATAATTAAATTCGGTACGGTGCAGTTTTGTAGGACTAGAAATCACACTGCTTAATTTCGTGAAGATCCATCCATAATTTACCCTAGACCCCATATAAACTCTAGTCCCGGAAAACAGTTTAGTACGCCTAAAGCCGTAATAAATAATGCTATCATAATTAAATTCAGTACGGTACAGTTTTGTAGGACTAGAAATCACAATGCTTAGTTTCTTGAAGATCGATCCTTAATTTACACTAGGCCCCATATATAGGTATTGACATAATTATACCCTGCACCAGCACTAGTGGTGAATGAGGGTATACTAAGTTTGTCATTCCGTGTGAAACTTTTTTATTATAGATCTAAGACCCCATAAAGTATATATATTCTGGCTCCTGGTGTAATTCTAAGTCAATTAAGCCATGTCCGTCTATCCGTCTTTTAAAAAAACGCTCACCTTCGAAAAACTGAATAGAAAAGATCAATATTGGTGTCAAATTGTTTATACTCGTAGTTTTACTAAGCAAAATCGGTTCAGTAGCAGGGATCTTAAAGTTGGTACAATTGTACTTTTTTATGGTACATTTTGACCTTCTAAAGTACCGTGGTACTACCGTGACTCATTTGGTACAATTTAAAAATTTGTCATAGTTCCCCCTTTTTGAATTTTTAGTATAGCAAAAAATTATTGAGTCCTTTTCATTACATTTATTTTTTTAATTGTTATATCTTTCCTCAGGATTTAAAAAAAAAATCCTTCTTTTAAATACGATAGCATTTTTTATTTATGAAATATGCACTTAAAATTATTAACATGGTTTATTTAGAAATGCAATCAGAAGATGCTCGAATGCATGTATTTTTACAAAGGCTAACTCTTTTGTTCCGCCAAATAGAACGTAATTTCATGAATAAAAATGTTTTGGATGAATGTGATATATCTATCGTAGACCTTTACAAAAATCACATTTCCTTTGAAGAAATTTATTGCGGAACCGAATTGGATTTATATTTTTCTACAAATATTTTCAATACTGATATTGTTAAAGAAATTAAAGAAAATGCAAAACAATTTTCTGTAAAATGTTGAGAAGTTTTGAGAACTAAAGTCAACTTTAATAACGAAGTTTTAATGGGGTTCCATAAAATTACTCCTGAAAATGTTATTTCAGGTAAAACAAGTTGTATTGTACCTCTTCTAGCAAAAATGTTCCCGAATGAAATTGCAAATCAATAATCAATTAAGAGCTTTAGCTGAAGTCGAGCAACTGCAGTCGTTAAAAACTGGAAACATTTTGAGTTTTTGGTCGGCAGTAGCTAATTTACATAATGATCTTAATGTCCACATTCGTCTGCAAATGTGGAGTTTTTTTTTTCGAAATAAAAACTAAGGAAAGAAACAGACTACATGTGCCAACATTATCAAGTCTCATACAAACAAAGGAATGGTTAAGATCGACAAATGTGTGCATCTATGATTTAACAATTCCAAATAAGTGCCGGATTTTGATCTCATATATTTGTAAGACTTTTATATACCTTATTTAATTAAACATACAATGTATGTTAATGTTAAGTTTTGTATAATTTTAATTATTATCGACCTTTTACAAATTTGATTGTTATGTTTTTTAGAAAACTCTAAACGGGCTTATTAAGTTTTGTTTTTTTGTGTACAATTGAATTTTTATGTTCTTTTTTTGTTGTTTTTATAAATTAAAAAAATGGTACCGTGAAGGTCCAAAAAGTACATTTTTTTTGAAAGTTGGTACCAAATTGAAAACCCCATTTAACATCCCTGTTCAGTAGCAAAGGAGTTATGAATCCAAATGTGGAATCACCAGCCCTAACAATTGGTCATTTTGTTACAAAAACTAACATAAATAGTGGCAAAATGCACATAATAATATAAGATTTTGTACAATTCCCTTCCATACGACTAGAAAAAAGTTATATTGCACACGAGCTGCAAGTATTAATTTGGTAGCACTTAATATAGCAAAATAAATTTTGTAATTAAAATCTTTTAACTTACAAGTTCCACAAGTATTTTATAGCATTATTTTAGGGGTAGAAAAAAGTAAATGGTAATTAAATTGTTGTAACAGTTCACAGTTACATTAATCATAGTCAGTTGAAATATAATTTAAGAAGAAATAATTCGCAAATTAAATTATATAAACACTTAGAAATGTTAAAATGAGGTTTGCGGTTTTAAATAGTTGTGGTTATAGGCTCAATACGATCCCTAATAACCCAGCAAAAACTTAACTTACAATGCTACTTTTAATGACTTCCTGAATTCATTACATTGTATCTTTAGTACCAAACTGAAAATTACTATTTAAAACTCATTATACAAATGTCCTGTACTATTGTCCTTGTACCATATAGGATATGCAAGACCTTTTAAAGACCTAACAACCTATCTGCAAAAAATTTCAAAATTGAGTTTTTTTATGGATTTGTATTCCCTATATCATAACGTATATGTGTGCAAAATTTTTGCCACAGCCACAATTACTAATATTTTGATCCAGTTTTTTTGGATACCTTTAAGTCTAAAATGTTTGCTATCGAATGGAATTACAATTTTTGAAATCGGCGATGACAAAAAATTGGACTTTTGGCCGATGAAATTCAATTTTCAGCCACAGTGCGCCATCTAGAGGACCTTGAGTTTGCGGATGATATTTGCACCATTTCCCACAAATACAGTGATATGCAGAGCAGGATCAATGACCTGATCTCTCTGTGCAAACTTATTGGTATAGAAGTCAATATTCAAAAACCAAAATAACACTATTAACAACAACAACCAACTTGATATTTACAACTTTGAAATACAATTGGGCAATTCACAAAGTGTTCTATTGTGTCATATTTGTTGTATTTTCTATATTTTTTTATTAGTATGACATTCATTAAAATATAGCAGATACAACTACTTCGACACAATACACTTTGCGAATTGCCCAAATATGTTAAAAGCTACTGCTATTTGTTGTATCATGGCAACAAGAGGCAAAATTGAGGAAGATGTTAATTTTTAATTGGGGAAAGTGAGAGCGGCTTTCGGGCGCTGAAACAAATCATGGATCCTTTTTGGGTTGTTTTCGACCACTTTCTTCCCACATTTCGTGCGGTATCTCGGCGATAACTTGACGAATGTTGGTTTTCGAATGCTGCAACGTTAGGGGATTACCCGCGTAGACACGGTCTTTGACGATATTAAACAAAAAAAAAGCATGATAGTGGTGGCCAATTGACGCCTCTAAAACGTGAAATTACGCCTTCTGGAAACTTTCCATGCAAAAAGCCAATACTGGTCGCGTTGTGTGGCTCGTGTCGCCGTCGAAAAAATACGGCCAAATTACACCTCCATGCACGATGATGCATTGGCCTGAGCACATCTGCAACGCTTCCAGTCTCTTCAAATTTCTTTATAATCTTGCCAATTCCTTGCACAGTAATTCGATTATGACGACCGTAATCACCCCGTAATGTTCGAAAAGTGTGCCACGTTTGGAACATCACTTTTGAAGTAAATGTTAAGTATTTTTACGCTTTCTTCGGTTGTTAAACGATCCATGTTCGTATATGGCAAACATCTCGCTAAGTTACTATCACTTCAGATGACAGATATTTAACAACTAACAGACTTCCCAGACCAGCGGTTTTGAAACCACTAAATGAATAGCCCTGTTCTATGGTCTTACTATGAGCAAAATAAGATTGTTTGATCAAAACATGTCATTGAACTTCCAATATTTTGTAAAGATTTTGGTTCTTGAAGGTCTTTTTTTTTGGAATTTGTCAATCACCATTAATTGATAACCCAGAGTTGTTTCCATATTCATAGAAGCAATGCAGTGTTGCACAGCCGCTTTTCGGCATGTTGCGGAGCAAAACTAGTTTTTGTTTGAGTTTTTCTAACATAAAATATGTATGTGAAAACAAGTAGCAAAACACTTGTTTTGTCGCAAAACTTGTTTTGTGGCCCCAAAAAACTAAATGGAAACGAATGTAGCATTAATCTGTTGACGGTTAAATAATACATAAAAGAGTACAGTTGTGTCAAATTAGGATTTCCCAGCTTCGGTATATTATGGAGTAATTTTCATACCATTTCACCTTGATTTCTTATTCGAACGCAATACAATTTAGTTTTTTTCCTCCAAAGAAGCAACAGTGACTGAACCTTAATTTCTAAACAAATATTAACTTAATATATATTTGATTTTTTTAAGAAAGAACTAAAATTAACCCACATTGTTTTATAAAATCTCTTTTTGTTTGACGCAAAACTTTCACTTTGCAAAATTCGCTATTTTTAATTAAACAAATCAAATATTATCATTTCCGTCCGAAACCAAAATTGAAGAAAAAAAATTATGAGCAATTTCTAGACAAAAATCGAGAACAACTTTTTTTTTTTTGGTAGCAATATAAAAGGCCCTCATAAAAAACAAACAAAAGACCCGCCCGAAAAGTTTTTTTTTTGGATTAAATTAAGAAAGATTTTGAAAATATACAATCTTTTTGGCATAATTTTGATTTTTATTTATTCTAAATTCGTTTAATAATCATTAAATTTTATAAGAAAATTAAAATAAAAAAACAGAAAGGAAACAAAAAAAACCAATATTACAAATTATAGTATAATTATAGACATGCAAAGACTAAACATTCAGATACTCATTCATTAATTCAATCACACATTCATCAATTCATTCACCCATTATTCATTAGTTCAATAATTTTTTATAAGCAAAAGAAAAAACTCTTCAAAGCCTGTAAAAGAAATTACAAAATTATTTATAAAGTGGCTAATAAATTATTAAATTTTTTTTATTATTTTAAAGCTAATAAATTTAACAAAAAAAAGTTTAAGAAATAAATTTATTTATTTTCTTTTGGTTGAATTTTTTCCATATTTCTAGAGTTTTTTTTATTGTTTAGCAATTTATTATTTAAATTACAAAATCATGTTGTTTAAACATTTCCAGTTTAATCGAAAATCTTTAACTAAAAAACTTTAAAATGTTTGAATTATGTTTTTGGCAAATTGGTATTTCTTCTGTTTTTTTTTTCTTTTCTAATGTTTCTCTAACACAAAGGATTATTAGAAATATAAAATTAATAGACGAGTATTAAAAACTTCGCATCAAACCATAATTAAGGCGATTATTGCTTATTTAGATTTTCGAATTAAAATGAAACTGTTCGGGAGAAAGAAGTAGAGTTGGTGGGAATTTCTTACACTGAAAAAATGTTGCCCCAATTAAAGCATTAATCAAAAATAAAATCAGTTTTAATTACAAATGTCATCAAGTGAATTAATCGTGTAATCAAGTGAATTAAAACTTTAATTGATACTACTAATTTCACCAGTTATCAAATCAATAGTAACAATTAAACATTTAATGCACTTGAATAAATTTTTAATTAAAACTGATTTTATTTTTGATAAATGCTATAATTTTTTCTGTGTAATAGGGGAACTAGATATAAAATTTCCCTTTCGTCTGCCGGATGACTGTAGTATCATGCAGGCAAACTTATTATCGTATATCGATGGATAATTGTGTGTTAACTAGAGTATCCACTCGATTACTCGTTGTTCAATTAATCGATAAATTTTTCAGCCATTATTTGATCGAATAATCAAACTAGCCAATTTCAAATAAGGAATAACTCGAACAATTTATTTTAATTATTCGATTAAAATAATTTCTTACAAAATTCTACTTTTTTTTAATGTAAAATTATTTTTTAGATTTCTATTAATACCTGAATTACCTAAAAACTAAATGACATGTTGTTACCTTTTGCATTTATTTTCATTGCACTTTCTTTAAAACACATTTTAGTCCCTTTTTAGATTTAAGTGTGTAGGTGGGACAAATTATGTAAATCCCCTACGGGAAAGGGAACTAACACTAAACTTGGCACGTGACAAGTCACTTTAACATTGCGATGTCCTACGAGGGGGTTAATTGGCACCTTTTTGACACTTTGCAACAGGCCACTGTAATAACCTTCCAATTTCGGTTAAAATAATGCCTGTCGCAGATATTGTCCCAAATGAGCCATGTCAACATGATAGATCCCCTTCATATAAAGTAATAGAACTAGAGGGAATAAGCCACTACACGCACAAAATCCAGTCACATGAAAAGTTTTGTGTCAATTACCTTTCCTCTGGACTTACTACACTCTAAACACATTATCACCAGTTAAGGGATATGTCTTGTTTTCAGCTATAACAATTCGTTCCTTTTAATTACAAAAGTTTGATCACTGGTCACGGGATAAGTGATTTAAGAGCAATTGACACAAATTTCCCGCAGGGTCACTATAAACGTTAAATTCCATACGTAAGAAATTCCGTACTAAAATAGCAATTTGTTCATATTCATTTTGACGTTTATTGTAACAAAATTCATCAGCAGTCATAAATGTGTAAACTATGCACTATCAGATTATGGGTTACCTGCTTTTACCCCACTGTCAATTTATTTATTAACTCGTATCTTCTAATCGGCTATATATTGACATTTAAGATCGTTAGATTCGTCTTTAAAACCTAAGTTGTTATCTTTACAAGAACTTCTCTTAAAATCAGGAAAAACTAGGGAGATTTTTAAAAATATTTTACTGGGAATCCTCATCGATTTCAATTTCTTTCGATTTCCAGGAATAATAAATTGGTTTAAAAAGATTTTCAAAACTGGCTGGCACCTCTCATCTCTCTTTTTCTATTTATTAATATAATAAAAGTATCGAAAAGAGATGTCCATAAATGTTATCCCATTTAATAAAATTATTTATATTATTCGAATTATCGAGTAATTTTAACAAATTAAAACAATTATTCGATTAAGCGAGCGATTTTAAAATTCAAAAATTCCTTAATCGAACAAAAGCAAAAGTCAAATAATTGGATACTCTAATGTTAACTGATAGCAAAGTTGCCATTGCATCCCTAGCGGTTTCTTTAAGCCATCTAGATCAACTGCGAAGCATTCGAAAGTGATGCTAATGTGAGTACCAGGGCATGCGAGCAGCTGGGGTAACCAGATAGCAGATGATCTTGCCAAACGAGTTGGTCGTCTAGATGATACATTCCTT
Source organism: Pollenia amentaria (assembly GCA_943735925.1). Lineage (NCBI taxonomy): Eukaryota > Metazoa > Arthropoda > Insecta > Diptera > Polleniidae > Pollenia > Pollenia amentaria. The sequence goes on along the minus strand of OX031010.1, from coordinate 12,504,692 downwards.
GATCAATTCGTTTGCGTTCCAATGGCTCACTGTATGCCACTCATCAAGCGCAAGTCTTACAGACTTGCACAGTTGGGATGCACTTGTTAAACCACCTGATCCGTATCCAGGCCACTGTGGACTGGCTATGATAAACGGAGGGCATACTCTCTACTAAGGCTCAATAGGGAGCAGATAAGAGCAGCCATCTCAGTGATCACTATGCACTGGCATGTAGGGACTCATGCGAGGAGGTTGGTCTGGAATTCAAAGACTACTGCAGAAGTTGTCATGACGAGGAGCAAGAGGACACTGTGTTTTATTTTCTGTATTAGTGTCCTGGAATGGAGGGCGTTAGGGAGAGATACCAGCGTTTGCCTGTTTGGATCATCTATCTAGCATAGAACGAAGGTTTCTTCTTCTCTTTATTAGGAAGACGAATTGGTTGGGTTCTGAAGTGACGCCTATTGAGTAACTACTCTGTAGGATGGACATTGACGCTGTGTATCACAAGGAACCTAACCTAACCATAAGAGCGCAGATATTTTTCAAACATAAAGAGTATAAAATATTAAAAATGGGCCAAGTCCGTGCATTATTTTATCTGGTCGTAATTTCTCCTAGTACCTTCCCCAATTGCAGGTTCTGGTACGATAGGGTCCATACAAAACATGATAGCTGAATAAAATTGAGTTCAAAAATTCTCTATATATGAGATTTGTTTAGTTTAAAAAAAAAAAAAGCGAAACCGGTCTAATATTTCACCTAACACCCATTTGCTCCCGGAATAGAGATTTTTGCAGCCATACAATGTGAACAATAAAGCGAATAGTGATCGATGACATGTTACTTCACGAAAATTTGCAAACAAAAGAGAATCTTCGCTCTCGGAATGTAAAAAGATTTATTTGCAAATTAATTCACTCTTAAATAAGCTGTCATATTTTGGATCAGTGATGCTCATTCAAGCAAACAATTGCTTAGAAGTCCCACCCCTTTGTTTTTTACGCTCATTACTTTTGTCGTACGTGTGAGAGCAACAAGTGCACATGGACGGCAGCTGTATTGATATTTTTTCCAATACAGTGTGTTAAATAAATAATGATGAAACTAATTGTCAAACAGTGAAGAATGCACACGTGCGGAGCTGTGTTGATATTTTGCTGATAAATACTATGGAATTACAAAAATCACCAACTCTTCAGATGTACCTAATCAACGGAAGTTTATCGCATACAATAAATTCAGTGGGAACTGCATTGTTATAAATTTTATACAACCAAAACAATTTCTTGTGATTAAATATTAATAAAAATTGTGCGTTTTGTTTTGCATGTCACTGTACTTAAAAAATTCTCTCGCAATACATATGCAAAACATTTTTGAACAAATTAAATTAATGCAGGTGTATGAGAACCATAATATGACAGCTTTTCAAATGACAAATTAATTTAGTACGAGAGAGAGAGAGGGATGATGATAAAAATCATAGACGGGGGTAGTGCACTAATTTTGCAGTTTCAACTCAAAGTTAGTGATAGTGCAATACTATTGCAGTAATTTTGTTAATGTTGAGTGATGAATTGAAAATTGGCAGCCTCACTAAACATGAGTGATAGTGGTGTTAAAAATGTTGCACTGAAAAAACAAATAGTTTGATTTAAGAAAAAGCAATCATCAGTTTATTGCAACTTTTTTGTTCTTCACTCATTTGAGTGCAACTCAAAATTTTGCAATAAATTTACAAACAAGAAACTTGTTTTTTCATAATTAAAGCCATGAGATATTCCGTTATTGATAAATTATTTACATGTTGTTTAACTTTCATTCTTATTTTTTTATTTATTATTATTATTCCTACGCTAATCCCGCGAAGCTCTTCGCTTGTCTGCAGGAGACCAGAGCAACCCCGGTACTGATAGACTAGCTCACTACCATCTATCCTACCGGGGCATATCATAACATGAATCAAAAACTATGCTCATACAAAATAATATTTAATAAAATTTAGTGAGAGTCTGCAGCTTTTTTTTGATTGCAAGTGCAAATTTTTTACTTTTAGAATTGAGTGCAGATTTTTTGCATTCAATCTTCGTTTAGTGATAGTGAAAATATTTCCAATATCACTAAATTTTTTAAGTGGTAGTTAAAAAAAAGCAATCATCACTAAAGCTGGTAAAAATGACTGCAAACTTATTTTTTGCAGTTTTATCGGGTGTTTTTTTCAGTGGTATAGAACTTCGAATTGAAATAAAACACAAGAAAATCGTTTTAATGACCGTCAATTTGGCTTTATTGGAAGGATAATTTTATGCCATTAATGTTTAAATATGATTTTAGGCATGTGGCCGCCGCGGCTGGCTCGAATAAAGCCAATTCTACAGGTCCAATTTTCAACCACTTTTTCGAGCATATGGGGCCGTATGTCGGCAATAACGCCACGAATGTTGGCTTCCAATTCCCCTAACGTTTCTGGTTTGTTGGCGTAGACGAGCGACTTCACATATCCCCAAAGAAAATAATCCAATGGTGTCAAATCACACGATCTTGGTGGCCAATTGACAGGTCCATTCCGCGAAATTATGCGCTCATCGAATGTTTCCTTCAATAAATCGATTGTGGCGTGCGCTGTGTGGCATGTAGCGCCGTCTTGTTGGAACCACAACTCATCCACATTCATGCCATCCAATTCGGGAGCAAAATAGTCGGTTATCATGGCTCTATACCGGTCTCCATTAACGGTAACTGCCTCTCCAGCATTATTTCGGAAGAAGTATGGCCCAATGACTCCACCAGCCCATAGAGCACACCAAACAGTCAGTTTTTGTGGATGTAATGGCGTCTCAAGGGTCTCATGTGGATTCTCTTCACTCCAAATGCGGCAATTTTGCTTGTTGACGTAGCCATTCAACCAAAAATGAGCCTCATCACTGAACAAAATTTTGCGATGAAAATCAGCATCGAGATCAATCTCATTTTCGGCCCATACACCAAAATCACGACGCATTGCATGGTCTCGCGGCTTTAATTCTTGCACAAGCTGGATCTTGTAAGGTCGCAAGCCAAGATCTTTGCGCAAAATCTTCCATAAAGTTGATGGACAAAGCTCCAATTGCTGTGCACGGTGGCGAATCAATTCATTCGGGTCCTCTTCAACACTTTGCTGTACAGCGACAATTGTTTCTTCGGTGCGCACTGTTAGACGTCTCTGCGGATGCGTATTATCACATTGAGTAAACGTAGTGCGAAAACGATCCATGGTTAACCGAATTAATTGCTCTGATGGACAATTATGTCGACCATAAAATGGACGGAGCTTGCGGTAAACTTCGCGAACTGAACTGTTATTTTCGAAATAAATTTGCACGATTTGCAAGCGTTGTTCTTTTGTCAACCTGTTCATGATGAAATGGCAAACCAAACTGAACATAAATGACATTAGAGTTGCCAGATTTGACCACAAACTGCCAGTTTTATCTCTATTCGAAAAACAAACCTGTAAAAAAAACACCCGGTATTTAGTGCTAGTGCACTGCTGATTTAAATCAACATTAAGTGCACTACTCCCAACTATGATAAAAAAAATAAACAATGTAAACAAACTCACCTTTATTCGTTAATTATGTTAATGAAGTTGTAATAAAGTTGATGTGTTTTTTTTTATCGTTTAATAGTTTTGTTTTATTATTTAATCACTAATATTTGTTTGAATTATAATTAATAAAACACTTGAGTTTATTTCATAATAAATATTTGTTTTATTTTCATTGCAAAATTTTAAAAATGCACTATTTGTTCGAGAGTGTATTTTTAATTTTTTTTTTTTTTTTTTTTTAATTATTATCAATAATTTCGGTGCGATTTGTAATTTATTTTAATATATTAAAATTATTTTGTGTCAAGTTGTTTTTATGACGTAAAAAATTAACGTGACAATGTATGAATTTATTTATTTTTGATCGATCAGCATCAGCATTGAATATTAAAACTTTTTTATAATTTCGTTGAGCTTGATGAAATTTCGTTAAAGTTATCGTTGGTTTTTTGTCAGCAAATGACACGAATTTATACACAATATTTGTAATTTTTTTAAATTTTTTTTTTGTATTAAAGGAAATTGTTTTAATATTTTATTGGCAAATTTGTATTGAATTTCTTATAAACTTTGAAAGAGTATTTAACTTTTTTTTTGTAATTTTAGTTTTTACAATTTTGTTCTTTTCGTTTAATAATTCAATTCATTAATTTTTCTATTATTTAAAAGTTTGCTGTTAAACAATTTCAAAACTTGTTTTATTTATTTATTATTTGTTTTTTTTTTAATTTTTGATTAATTTTTCTTTTATAGAAAATTTGGTTTATTTCGTTTAATGTTTAAATTTTTTAAAGATTTTATGTTAATTAAAAAAAAAATTTTTACTTTTTATTATTTTATTTTCTTTTTTTAATTTTTGATTAATTTTTTTTTTTATAGAAAATTGAAAATCATTTGCTTATTTTAATTTTTTTTGTATAATTTAAATAACAAGTTAAATTTAGTTTCAACGTTATTTTTTTATATTATAATTTTTCAAAATTGTTGTTTTAAATTTTTTTTTTTTTTAATTTATATTTGAATAATTCTTTTTAAAATTTTAATACTTTTAAAAAATTTGTATGCTTGAAAATTTTTTTTACTAAAATTATTGTATGTAAATTCTTTTAGAATTTTAGTTTTTATTGCATTTTAATATTTTTTAAATTTTTTTTTTTTGTTAAGTAGTTTTTAAAAATTGTTTATTGTTTAAAAAATCTTTTGTTTATATTTCATACTCTTTTTTTCTTTAATTTGTTTGTTGAGTTTGAAATATTCAGAGTCTTGTTATAAATATGTATATCAAAATTTTAATTTATTTTAATACTTTTATTTAACAATATTCGTAAAATATTTTTGGAAATTGTTCAAATTTTATTTCAAAAATACAATTTTTAATATTTTAAAAAAATTTCACCTTAAATAGAACTGAAACTTAAAAATTTCCTATTGCATTGTTTTATTTTGTTCAAATTTTTGTTTATGATTTAAATTTTTATTTTATATTTATGTAATTTTTTAAAACATTTGACTTAATTTTTTCAATATTTTCACTGAAATTTGCCAAAAATTTGTAGAGATCGACTTTGAAAATTTAAAATTTGTATTTGAAATTTCAAAATTTGGTTTTTATTTTTACTATTCCAATTAAATTATTGTTCTTGTTTTCTCTTTAAATTAATATTATTATTAATTATATTTTTATTGCAAGTTAACTTTTTTTTAACTTTTTTCAAAAAAATTTTTTTTTTTGTTTTCAAATTTTTTTTTTATTTCTGCCGAAATTTCATTATTTTATATTTGTTTTAAATTTTTCCTAATATTTTTCGCAAAATTTTCTATTGTCTCAAAATGGTCGTTAAAAAAACTCGATAAAAATTTTCAAAGTTTTTCAATGAAAATTCTTGTTGGAAAATAAAAAATTCGTTTAAACAGAGTTTAAATGTTTATAATGCAAAATCAAAAAATATTTATGGATATGAAAGAGGTGATTAAATCTAAATTAATCAAGCGCGTGCACACAAGTTAATCCGAACACGTCTAAATGGAGACTGTTTGTTGTTGGATTTAAAGCTTGACAAACCGAGATCGTGCTAGAGAAACTCACCATGATCGAAAACAAACAGACCAGCAGACGAATATTCAGGTGGGAGCTACAAACTCAACAACAACAACAACAAAAGTTACAATAGCTCCAACAAAACGAAAACAGAGGCTTTAAACAACATGATAATTTTGCGATTTTTTTTTTTTCTTTTTAATTTTAAAATTTTGCATTAAACAAGTCAGTAGGAAGAAAAAAGCAGAGAAAATTTTTAAATTCACCTCTGTTTAAGCCGGTCATTAAATCAAATCAAGTTGTACTAAGTAGCAGGCAACAATAGCAATAATAACAGCAACAACAACAACATTGTAAGCAGCAATAACTAAAAAAAAAACATGTGCAACTTTTGCTCTGACGGCAGCAACAGCAAAAGTAGAAAATTTGAGAATGAATTTTTTGTAGTAATTGCGTTTTCGTTGTTGCCTTTTTTTAAAAAGGGGGTTATAAAAAAAATCAGCAGCAGCAACTTTTAAACAGCAATACCAGCAACTGCAACAACAAAAACAATAATATTTTACCACCAACAGCACTCAGCCAGCAATGATCTTTGAAAGTAAAGCAAACCAAAAAAAAAAAATAACGAAAAACATCTAGCAAACAGGCGAAACCTGATCGCCCAAACATTCTTGAGATTTTTTGTGTCTGCTTGTATTTCTATATGGCAAAAATTACCAGTTGAATACAGCAATAAAAACAACAACTACAACAGCAGCAACAATTTATTTATTTAAATTATTTCCACTTTATAAACTACTTATTCACCTCTTCATTATCTTGATAATGAATTTTGGTAAAAAATTAAGAAAAAACACCAACTAATTTTTCTCTTAAATTTGTTTGAATTTATTATTAAACCTCCCACCCTTTTTGAAATAAAAGTTATTGTTTTTTTTTTTGCATATTTTTTGTTTCAAAACAAAAGCTTTTTTTATGTTTATTAACGAGGGCTAATTTTTTTTTTTTTTTACCTTTTCAAACACAATTAACAGGTGTTCAAAAGCTTTTCACCTCAGTTTATTGAACACCTACAACAAGTGTTTTTTGTTGGATATGGTGACTTAACTACAAGCAGCAAACATTTGTGGACACACACAGGCTTTAATGAACAATATGTTGGTATAAGTGAGTTGCATGCCTACGTGAGAAGTGTGTGTGTATCTGTTTAAAGAGGTGAAAAGATACCCCCTAGGAATTCATTTAACACAAATTTTTGCCGTTTAAGAAATTTTTAAAAATGTGTATAATTTTATAATTTTAATCTCCACTACTGGAAGAAAATATATTCGTGGTCCATGTAGAATTCTTAAAAGCTTTGAAAATGACCATGGGTTTATTTGTAAGTTTAAAGCACACAATAAATCAGAAATTGTTTTAATAAATATCAGGCTTGTAAAGTACTGAAGGCAAATTAATCTATAATATCAGTGAACTTCATTTAAGAAAAAAAAAGTTCAGACTTACAAGGCACCCTAGACTTACTTGCCGTCTAATTTTTATCGGTACAGGCCAGTTTTAGAGTGGGACGTAATGTTATGAAGTGAAGTTACAGAAAACCGGTATCTTCACTTCATTATAAATAAAATCACCACATATTAATCGAGTTTCGTGGAAATCTTTTAACATATAAATAATAATTATTTTTTGAGTTTTATTTATTCCGTAGGAAATAAAAATTATTTTTGAATTTTATATATATTCCTCAGAAATAAAAAATATTTTTTGAAATTTATTTTTGTGCTTAGGAACTAAGTCATTTTTAAGTTGAATAAAATATTAAAAAAAATTATTATTTAAGTTGAATAAAATATTAAAAAAAATTATTTAATTTGACAAATAAGAGTTTTTACACGGACTCTGGGGTTAAATTCGCCCTTAAATCGGTGAATAATAATTTGAGCGTAGAAAAATATTTTTTGAATTTTATATTTTTACTTAGAAAAATCATTTTTAAATTGAAAAAAATATAAAAAAATATTTTTAATTTAACAAATGAGAGTTTTTACACAGACTCTGGTGATAAATTCATCCTTAAATCGGTTAATAACACTGTGCGAGTTGGAAAAACAGACAAGTCGGGAACCTGGCGTCAAAAACGCTTTAGCTTATTGAAAAAAACTAAAAAAAACGAAATTCCGCAATAAGATTTCCTTTAAGAAAGGTAAACATTTTTTCTAATATGCGCAGTCGTTTTAGAAATATAATTTTTTTTTTTTTTTTGGAAAAAAAATAATTTTTTTATTAAAATTTCGAAATGTTTGTTTTTAAAAATTCGTAAAAAATTTGAAAATGCAGCTAGGCCTCTAATTTTTTCAGACGTATTAGAAACGAAACAATTATGTTTCTAAACCGACAGCGCATATTAGAAAAAAGTTTAACCTTTCTTAAAGGAAATTTTATTGCGGAATTTCGGTATTTTTTAGTTTTTTCAAAAGGCTAATGCGTTTTTGAGATACGCGAATATATGTTGTGCAACCTCCTCCATTTTCGAAATAACGGTATATCTCGAAAGTTAGAGCTAACCTAAAAACACGGCTAGATACACTGGATTCAGCGTACCCGAATTAGGTTAAAACGCCAAGTGCCCAGCTTGTCTGAAAAAAGTGTCAATTTCTAGCACAGTGTAATAATTTAAGCGCAGAAAAATATTTTTTTTTTGTTTTCTAAGTAGAAAATAAAACTCAACAAGTAAGAAAGTATAGTCAGGCAAGCCCGGCCATACCCGGCCTAAACAAAATTATGTGATGAAGTTAAGTGTTCAAACATAACTGCATCGTAACCACATTGTCTATACAATTTGACATAAAAATTTGTCGTAGAAAGCCGTCGTGAAACAAACAAAATTTATTTTATTTTAAGAATTTTTTTTCTAATGCTCTCACATATAGGCACTTATTCTCCCAACAAGGCTACCATATTTTCATTAAGTTTCATAACTTTTGTAAACAAAAAATGATATACAAATGAAAATAAAAAATTAAAACAATAAAATGCGAGAGAATTTGAAGTTACTGCCGACGTTTTTATTTAGGATTTAGGATTTTTGCCTGATGTTGAAGACCCAATTCTGTTTGAACACTAAGGCCCTAATCATGTAAAACCCAACGCAACGCCAAAGAATAACATTGAAAGCACAAACAATGTCATAAATATTTTGTAATTTTGTTGTTGCTTTCTAAAGAAATTCATGCACCATTTTAAAATGTTCAACGCCTCAAGCTATGCAGCGTTTGAAATTTTAAAACGCAATGTGAATTTCTGTAGGAAGCAACAACATTACAAAATATTTATGACATTGTTTGTGCTTTCAGTGCTATTCTTTGGTGTTGCGTTGTGTTTTACATGATTAGGGCCTAAGACTTTTGTAAAATTTCTTTGTGCCGAATATTATTTAAATATCTTCATCTAAATGAGATTTGAGAATAGGGGCTTACGGCCGCTATGGTCAAATATTGACCGATGCCAATTAAATTTAAGAAGTTGATTTTGATTGCAATAAAAAAAGTTTGGACCAAATTTAGTCAAAGTGCCAACATAATTATATGGTTTTTAGACACCAGGACCCTATTCCGGAAAGAAGCTTGGGGCTACCTGAAATTATAGACCGCATCGCCCCATTTTAAATTGGCTTGGTCCTTGTGACAATTGGAACATATGTACCAAATTTCAGCAAACTATCTCCAAAATTGCGACCTGTACTTTGCGCACAAGATTTACATGGACAGACAACAGCCAGCCGTACTCGACCCAGATCGCCTCAAAAAGTGATTCTTAGTCTATCGGTATACTGAAAGGTAGGTCTAGCATCAATATATCAAGGTGTTACAAGCATCAGCACAAATGCATTATACCCTCTCCACTATTATGGTGTGGGTATAAAAATAATTTTTATTTCTTGAGGAATAAATAAAACTCAGAAAATAACTTTTATTTTCTAAGCGAAAGATAAAATTTAAGAAATATAGATTAAAAAGTATTTTTTTTTTAAATAAAACTTATGACCGTTATGGTCCCTGTTTTTAAGGCTGCAACTCAATACACTTTAATCCGATCAACACAGTTGAAGTGTTGTTTTCGCCAACCCACAAAAACAAACAAAAACAAACCGAAAGTTATTTTTCGGGAATATCGCAAAAACACACAGAAAGAAAAATAAATAAGTTTCATAATCGTGTTCAGCGCCCTCATATTATCTTAGAACATTTATTTATATTTAATATATGACAAAAACCGCGGCATGAAAACCCCCCAAGAATTAACTCCCAAAAAAAAAAGAAATAACCCCACACAAATTTGTACAGAAAGCAACAGCAACTCTTTTTGGGGGGTAATTTAATTTTATTTGGGGAGTTATTTAATTTTTAATTGGGGCATTATTTTCTATGAAATGACCCCCCAAAAATCATTATGAAATTAAGCCCCAATATATATTTTGGGGGGTTTTTTAATTTTTGTATTTATAACGAAAACGTTTTTGGAAGCAAGTGTTTTCTCCTCTGGCTTCGCTAACTTAAGCTTCTCTGCATAGCCGGCATTCGGCCGGGCGCAAGGATTTTCTCCTCTATGGTATATCAAACATCGGCATCGCTTATTGAAGCTCCTAAAATCGGCATTATCCCCGACCGATGGCCGGCTACGCAAAGAAGCTTTAGTTAGCGAAACCGGTATTTGTTATACCATAGAGGGGAACATCCTTGCGCCCGGAAAGCCTTAGTCCCGACCATGCTATATATAGCGTGATTCCTTAAACCAAACACATATTCTGGTCTTATATCATTTCAGGAATTGGGGTCTTATTTCATATGAAGCAAGACCCCAAAAATTAGGGTATTAATTAATTTTTGTTTGAGGTGTTATTTCATTTTATTGGGGGCTTATTTCATTTTCAAAACTGGGGTTTTATTTGATATGAAAAAAGACCCCACGCTTTTGGGGATTATTTCATTTTGTTTTTGGGGAGTTAATTCTTGGGGGGTTATTTCAAGCTACCGACAAAAACTTAGGAAGTTAAAAATTGACCTCATAATTCCATCTCAAATCTGTCCTTTTTTGTAAAAAAAAATTGTGGATATTTTGAGTGTAATGAGTTAACACAACTATAAAAATTGTTAAATGTTGCATTATATGATGTTTCACAAATTGATCGATTAGATCTCATTTTTAAAATATTGATGCTGCGGTAGAGGGCTAAAAGTTGATCCCAATTTTAAATTTTCATAATTTTTCCCATATACACTAGTTGGCATAAGAATTTTGACGAAATAAAATTCGTGCATTTTTACGTTTGATTTTTAAACGGCTTTGTTAAAAATTCTTGTTTATTTTTTCCTTTTTATTTATAACTTATACTGTAACTTATATTGTAAGTTATAAATAAAAAGGAAAAAATAAACAAGAATTTTTAACAAAAATGCACGATTTTTATTTCGTCAAAATACTTATGCCGACTAGTGTATCTGAGAAAAAAAAGTGCAACATTTTATTGCTATTCGAAATTTTAATGCACAAAAAAAACGTGATGCTCCACCCTACACTGATAGAAAAAGCGTCATAACGCTGATGTATTTTGACATCAGAACTATGACAAACAAGTGTCTTCGTTTTTGACCATATGACACTTTACATCAATGTGATGGCAGCCTTTACAATACTTCCCCAAATTGTCATCAGGGGCAAAAATTTTAATAACGTCATCAATGGGTTGACACGTCGGCATCATAGAAATGACAAATTGGAGTCAGTTTAAAAAAACTTGTCATCAGTGCGAAGACTCAGTATCATCGAAGAAACGACTCATTAGGTTCAATTTAATGACAGTTTGTCATTGGGATTGACTTAAGTCAAAGTGAAAGAATATTATTATTTACTTACACCCGTTACACATGTTTGTTTTACTTTTGTTGTATTCCGCCCTTTGTTTACAGAAGAACTCTCAATTATAAGACACTAGCAGCTTGGCCGATGTGGTTTTCGTAGTCATTCTACTTTGAAAATTTGATGTATTTAACTAAAAAGCTTTAAAAAAATAAAATATGGGAATTTTTGCTTCTCGTTTTTCTTTTTAAACATGAAAATAATGAATTTGCATACTAATTCGAATGTGTATTCCAAGTCAAATTACAATTTATAAAGCCTTCATACTTTAATAGTCTTATTCCTTCAATATTTTCCAGGAATATCGTCATTGGATTGATGTCCCTTTTTGCCTTATTGATGCCATTTGTTGACACATTGATGTCACAATTCTGATGTTAGGGCATCATCAATATGAAGATGCATTTTTCTATGAGTGTAATGTATATATCATGACTAGAACGCAAATGGGACATATCGCTCTGTATCCTCTAAAGAGAGTCAGCTCAAAATTTTTTTAATTTTCACTTTATGCAAGAAATAGATGTACAGTAGTCATATCTACCCACTATAAAAATCTAACATCATTTTCTCTAGTATTTTGTCAAAAAAAAAATGCAATCGTATCCCTCTTTGCGATATAAGAGTACATATAAAAAAGAAAACAGTTTTTTGTCTCTACTAAAAATTTATAAATTTTGAGTTAACTCCCTTTAGAGGAAACAGTACGATATCTTAAAACATCAAAACCCATCGCTATTTAACGATCCATGTTGTGTACTATTGTGTCATTCTATGGCAAAAATATTAAGAAACCTTTTTTTTTAATTTCTTTCCTTTCGAGTTTATCCATATTAAAATCCATTTTTTCACAAATTTTATTTCTCTTTTAACTAATGAATCAAACACACTAAGAAAAAAAAATAACGTTAATCTCAAAATCACACAACATAAATCCAATTCGAAGGATTATCTCTTTATTAAATGTTGCCAGACATTTCATTGAATCGTTGTTTTTGTTGTTGTTGTCGTTGCAATTGCAATTTAAATTTGAAAATAGAAACATTTTTATTATTATTTTGCAAGATTTATTTATTTATAGTTGGTTTTCATTTTAGTATGACTCATTCACGCAATAAAAGTCATTCGGTTTTGATTTCAACATTCATTTTAACTAAATCAAGTAACTAGTTTTTCTTTTTTATATATTTTTCTATATTGTATGTATATAATTTTTTCTTGTGCATTTTCCACTACTCAAAACTGCTGCTGTTGCCTTATGTAATTGAAAATAAAAAATACAAAAATTCACAAAAATCTTTCTAAGCTGGAAAATTTGTTAGTTTAGCACACAGTCCGCACGACTTTGGGTTTGAGATTGTTGGCATACTAAACTAGTTCCTAATATTTTTTCCCATTTTTTTTTTTTTTTTTTTTATTATTTTGTGTTTTTCGTATTTAGTTGATATCAAATGGTTACTTTTTTCCTCTAGTTAAAGGAATGGATTGTAAATATCACACAAAACTTTACAGTTGTAAAAAAAAAATAAAATATTAAATTTTGTTGCAAAAAAAAAAAAAGTTGTAATAGACTTTTTATTTGGAGTTTGTTGGTAATTCAATATGGATTTGGCCAACAAAAAAGAAGTTTCAAAAAAAAAAAATTTAAATTAATTTGTACAACTGCTAAGGAAAAATGGTCATTAAAACTAACCGATGTATCGCAATAATAACTATAAAAGTAACTGGGTATTTTCTAAAAACAAATTAAAGGAATTATAAAACGAGTAATATGACTAATGGACTTAGGGATTATAAAAAACAAGTAAGAAATTATAGTCCGTCAAGCCTGAACATTTGATACCCTACACCACAGTATACGAACAAATTTTTGTGAGTGTACCCCAACTGTGACCTATGACAAATTATTGACTCGTCAAATATAAGAGTTGCTTAAAATAAGTCTGCGAATGTTTGGTAATAGATTACAGAGAACGTGGTCTTACTTCCTTTAATCTATTACCAAACAGTCTCAGGCGTATTTTAAAAAGTCGCCAACCACGACAAGGCTGATAGTCTACTTGAACTCCAACATTTATATGAGATTTGTGCATTAAGACAATTTTAGAGAGGAGATTTATATGGGACCTAAGATCAGTTCTGGACCTACCAGTACAAAATTTGTCCATGACATAGTAGCTATTATGAAAGGAAACGTCATCAGACAGCCGACCAGATCGACGCAGCGTAGACACAATCTTTGACGTTGCCCCACAAAAAAAAAACTCTACCGACATTAAATCACAAGATCTTGGTGGCCCATTGACGTTGTCAAAATGTGAAGTTATGCGTTTTGGAAACTTCCCATACAATAAGGCCAAAAATCGGTCGTGTTGTGTGGCTCACCGTCTTGTTGGATATCATACGGCAATAACGCTCTGATTTAGGGATTACGTTTCCTTCAGCGTAACTTCAAATTATTTTGTTTATTAAAATTGCGATCTGTACTTTAAGCAGCCGACCACATTGGCGGACATGCTCCAACCGACTCAGATTGGGATTATTGAATGGATCCTCGATCGTATTAAATACTCGTAACTTATGATAAATCTTTCCCATTAGTACAGTTATTACCATAAATTTACTTTTTTATAACGACTATTTCTTATTTTGAAAAATATTAATGTTGTTATTTGTTATTTATGTTGATATCTATGAGTCCTTCTTTAGAATTGGGATAAATGGTTTAAATACATAAATAATTAAAATTATTAGTTTTTATTTCAATTAAAAGAATGTTTAGTTTGATGAATGACGAAATATTAATTAGAGAAAATGGTATACGAAAATATCTTTAATGAATACAAAACTTACCTTTTTAGTGAGAAATAAACCTGTAAAGAGAAAAAACATTTAATAATTAATATGAAATTTTTAATATTACCATTTTCTCAAATAAATTTATTTCAAAAAGGGTCATCCACGGAATGCAGAATATCATGTTATATGGTTATGTAGTTATATAAACAACAACAAAACACATATATAAATTTTTTTAAATGTTTTCTCTTGTTGGTAATTTAACTACGTAACCACATAACTGGATAAGCAGCTTCCATTATTGACCCTAATGTTTATCTTGTTGTATAAAATTTATCAAGTGTTTATAAACTTAAGTCTTAACCCCCTTATGCAAAAAAAGGTAAAGTACACATTAGTTAACCAATGCGTTAAGCCCAGCAAAAATATTGGTTAACTAATGTGAACTTTAACTTTTTTTGCATATGACAGTAAGTCTTGTGTTTCTAGTAATTAAAAAAATAAATATAATCAGTCAAGCCATATATAAGATCAGGGCGAAACCACTAAAGTGTTTAGGCAGAGATTTGGATTTTTTTTCTATTAATTGATTGAACTAAATTTATAATAGACTTGGACTTTCAATTAAGCACGAATAAAAATTTCTTGTACTGAGTTTAATCTTAGTTTCAATTTTTTGGAATTTTGCGGGTAAAAGCGATTTTTGGGAGTGTACAGTTGCTGTAAAAATTTAAATTTCTGGGCAATTTTGTCTCCATACGATCATTTTTGTTGGAATCTTTGGATTAAACGAGATTTCTGGGGTCCATGATTATGATATGAGACTGGTCCTTAATTTAACCTAGGCCACAAATACCGTCCAATGACACCTCCAAACCATAATGCGTATTAAACAGTCACTTTTTCCAGATGCAATGGCTTTTCCACTATCACTTTTGGGTTCTCCAAGCCCCATATGCTTGTTGGGTTAACCACCGAGTGAGAAATGAGTTTCATTGCTGAAGAAAATTTTGTTTGCAAAATCACCATTGAAAGCCTAATTGTTCTAGACTCCATATCTACGGAGCATTTAAGGATTAAACAGTATTAGGAGAACTTACCTGTTGATAGAAAACCTGGTTCGGGTAGAATGAAAGGTCCTCATGATGTTTCTAAAGCCAAAAAAATAGGGAACATTTTCAAAATAGCTCCCTACACATCCAGTAGGAAAGTAGCCCGGTTAGCTCTATGCTCAGACTTTTTGGTACGAAAAATTAAAGCCAATACAGGTTTAAAAACATACAAGGTTCAAAAAGGTACTGACAGGAACGCTGCTAAAAATCTAGAGGTCAAAGGCAGAGCCGGAAATTGAAGACAAGTTTTATAAGAAAAATATTCCTGCTGCATAATGGACGACGAAACGTATACTCTGGCAAATTTTACGCAGCTTTCGGGTCAAAATTTTTATGTTGCTTACGCTCGAGGGAATGTTGAAGAAAAGTTTAGCGCCCAAAATCAAACAAAATTTCCCAAATAGGCAAAACAGAAATCACTATAGAAATCTTAATGAAAGGGTTTCCAGAAAAGCATCGTAAATTCATCACTAGTTATTAGAACTATACAACATACATTTATTTGTAGTTTAATCAGGTATGTGATGGAAAACGATTTTGAAAACAAAACGCTTGGAAATCGATAATGTCGTTTTCAGTATCTTTAAGAATGTATTTATAATACATTTTCCTCTTCATTCATGTCTATATTCTTTTGAATTTTATATTGTTTATGTTTTTTTTTTTTTGAGAGAGAGAGAGAACGACCAAGCCAGGTCTATTGTTCCCACCCCCCTTTAGTTGGAAAAAAGACCCTCTGCATCCCAGAGGAATCTAAGAAGCCCTTTTGCCGACTGTACCGACTCGGGAAACGCCTATCGCGCCGTGTCCCAAGTGTCTTCTTCTGGCCCATGCCAGCGCCGGGCAGTCACACAGTAAATGCCCTGTGGTCTAGACTCCCTCATGACACGGTCTGCATTTCTAGTCCTCTGCCAGGCCCATCCGAAACAGGTGGTACTTGACCGTGTGGTGACCTGTCAGATAAGCCGCCAACAGTCGTAGTTCCCGACTATTGAGACCCCTCGTCTCCATTGTACTCCCGGGAAATATCTGTTCCTTTGCCTGACGCATTCCCGGAAGCGATACCCAGTATCTGCTATGCCCCCTGAGAGCCCATTCCTCTAGTAGAGACTGGGTTGTGGCCCAACTTACCCCACAAAAGGGCTCGGGCCCACCATTTGGGCGTTTGCGCCAGCTCTAGCCAGCTCAAAAGCCCTATCGTTTCCCGGGACCTCTGAGTGTCCCGGCACCCAACAGAGTGTCACTCTGTTCCTTGAGCCCAGCTCCCGTAGCCTTCCTCGGCTTTCCGCCACCAACTTCGAGGGCAATTTCCAGGAAAAGAGTGCTTTAATGGCGGCTTGGCTATCAGTGAATATCACAATGCTGTTTCCAACCATTCCCCTGCTAAGAATTTCGATACAGCACACATCAATAGCGTGGATCTCGGCCTGGAATACACTAGGTGATCTTCCCATGGCTTTCGATATCCCTGTATTAGGTCCAAGTACTCAGCACCCACCCCATGCTCCGGTTTGGATGTATCAGTATACCAGTGTAGTCCCTGGTTACCATCACAGGGATGACCACTGTACCAGGCTCCCCCGTTAGAGAGGATCGTGCTAAAGCTTGTATAGGTTAATAGAACTTTATTTTGAACAAAAAATTATGACGCTACTTTAAAAATTGATTTTAAAATCGGTCGAAATTCACCACACCTGCTACAAACGATCGTCTTTCATTACATACCAGAATAATAATTTTAATCAAATAAAAAAAATCAAAACTGCTAATGGTTCCTTTTTTAATTGAATTTATGTATGTTAAGATCTCACTTTTTAACAAAAAAAAATAATTAAAGCTCAATTACTCAGAATTGTCCTTTTTTGCTCTTGTACCCCTTTGATTCCCTGTAAATTTGTTGCAACTTTAAAATAAAGTCTTCGCCCTGTTAAAATGATCTCAGAATCTTTTAATTTCTTTTATATTGCAAAATCAGAAAAATCTATTTGTCCTCTTACGAAAAATGCAACAATTTAATTATTGAAAACAAGACAAAAAATATCTTCTGTTTTCAATCAAAATTTTTTCATTTGTCGTTATTATAAAATTTTTTTTT
This sequence comes from Pollenia amentaria, assembly GCA_943735925.1. NCBI lineage: Eukaryota > Metazoa > Arthropoda > Insecta > Diptera > Polleniidae > Pollenia > Pollenia amentaria. Next base: position 12,487,158 of record OX031010.1, on the reverse strand, counting down.
TATCTTAAATTGAGATTTTTTAAGAAAATTTCGCTTTAATGTGGCCTTATTTTGCTACTTAAAATACAAGTTAAGAAAAGAATTAAAATGAAAATATAAAAAAAACAATAAAAATATAAAATGATTTAAAAAAAAAATCGCACTTAATGAAGAAGAAAAATTAAAACATTTTTGGCAAAATAATATTGAAACAGTATCTGGTTACAATGGCATGGCTTGTGCAACGTTTTTTAAGTGTTCTTAGCCATAAATGAAGGAAATAATTTTAAAACCGGCTGACCGTAAAAAAAAGAGTTAAAACGGTGGTATAGGTGAACTAAAAGATTGGCTACGAAATTTCTTTAATAGAAAAAGAGAGAAATCCTTTCAAAGTTTTGCTATTTTTATCCGCCAATGAGTGGTAAATCAAAGTAAATTAAGTTCGTCATTCTATTTGTATCACCAAGAAATATATTTATCTAAGACCCCGTAAGGTATGTAACTGTGTATATTCTGGACTCTTAAGTAATTCTAAATCGGCTTTGCTATATTTGCTTCTGTTGAAATCACGGTAACTTTAAAAAAGAGTCAAGAAGAAAGAATGATTTTAAAAACCAGCATACCCGAAAATTTAAAACGATTAGTTTAATATGACTGACTTCATTATATAGGGTGGCCCATAAGTAGCAAAGATCTCCAAAAATAGAGCCATAGTTGGACGAGCAGTGTGAGCTGTAGCTCCATCTAGTTGGAATCACAATTCTGGGTTGATCTCTACCTTGGACCACAAAAACTTTACAATCATTGCCCGGTATTGAATGCCATTCATATTAACCGCAACTTGTTCATCGTTTAAATAAAATATTATTCTTCTATTCAAATTTGGGTGATTTTACAAAAGAAATGTAGCCCATTTTGGCAATTTTCGTAATTTTTAGGTAATTGTTCAATTTTCAAGCCCTCTAGAAATCTTCAAAGAGCAGATATGTCAACGAGTTGTGCTCGTTTTCTTGCTCGATTATGATTGATAGGCAGGATCTTCCTTCACGGAAGCCAACTTGTTCTTCTCTCATACTGGCATAGTGTGGGTTGATCCTTTTCAGAATGATGGTAGCTATGATTTTCTGTATGGTGTTTAATAGATTTATTCCGAGCCAGTTTTTGCATTCTCGAAGGTTACCTTTTTTAGGTATTGCAATGATAAGTCCTTCCGTCCAACGTCGTGGAAAGTTTTTTTTTCGCTCGCGCAGGCGTTGCCAATTACACTATGCTATTTGAAAAAACAGACAAGCCGGTCACATGGCGTTTAAACATAATTCGGGTACGCTGATTTCAGTGGTGCCCGCTGTTTTTTAAGATTGGCTCCGGTTATCGAGATATACCGTTATTTCGAAAATGGAGGAGGTTGCATAACATATGTTCGCGTAACTCAAACACGGTTTAGTTTATTGAAATTACTAAAAAAAATTCCGCAATAACATTTCATTTAAGAAGAGTAAAACTTTTTTTTCTAATATGGGTAGTCGTTATTGAAACATAATTTTTTTTTTTTGAAAAAAAAATTAATTTTTTTATCAAAATTTCGAAATTTTTGTTTTTTAAAAATTCATAAAAAATTAAAAAATGCAGCTAGGCTTCTAATTTTTGCAGACATATAAAAAACGAGGAACTCTTATTTATACTGTAATTGTTTTAATCAAAGTACCTGTCGAGACCTTCATGACCATGTTTTGTTAAAAAAAAAACAAAGCCAGGACGATTAATATTTCTACCTGTTCCAGGTATAACAATAGAATATGTTATTTAAGTTTTTTACAAGACCGATTAGTGCGGTTTTGACTGCACAATAAAAGACCGATTTGTGTGGTTTTGTAAGCACAATAAAATACAAAGATGTAAGTATTTATGACTTTATTTCTTAATTCTAGGAATTTTTTTAATCGGTAACTGTGGATTTTCCAAAATTCCTACCCCAAAGTGAAAGTGTGGTAATAATGCCTGCATATTTCTTTGGAATAACATAAATTTGAAAATGTGTTCTTTTGTTTTGTATTGTGAATGGCACAAAAACCGCATTTAAAATATTTTACGTCAAAATGTCATTGAAAATAAATTTCTGCATTGGCACATTCTTCATAAATACATAATGTTGAATAAAGAATTTAATAATTACAAAAAATCCTATGAAATGCTCTATATAAATTATATTCTTCATATATATTGAAGAAAAAGTCCCATAAATACCCAGAAGTCGCCCCTAGTGGTATATAATGTATGACCGACCTCAATTAATTTTTTGTCCCTAACATTTTCTTGAGACATACTTGCCCTTATCTCCACTTCTTAAGGGGGCTCCCATACAAATATTGCGTTTTATGAAATTCTTAAATTATTTAAAATTTGTCGACTTTTGTGAATAAAATCAGAAGTTGCAAACAGATTTTAATCATTTATTGCTTGGAATTTCGTTTTTTATAAGTCTGCAAATTAGAAGCATAGCTGCATTTTCCAATTTTATGAGTTTTTAAAAAACAAAAATTTCGAAATTTTGTTAAAAAAATTATTATTTTTTTCCAAAAAATTATGTTTCTAAATCGACTGCAGATATCAAAAGAAGTTTTACTTTTCTTAAAGGAAATTCAAATAATTAAATATTGCGGAATTTCGGTTTTTTAAGTTTTTTCAATAAGCTAAAGCGTTTTTGAGTTACGCGAATACATGTTGTGCAACCTCCTCCATTTTCGAAATAACGGTATATCTCGAAAACCAGAGCCAATCTTAAAAAACCGCGGGCACCACTGGATTCAGCGTACCCGAATTATGTTAAAACGCCAGGTGCCCAGCTTGTCACGAAAAAAAGTGTATTGTTAAAATGTTTGCAATCCACGATGGGCTGAGTTTAAAGAATTGTTAAGGAATGTTGTAATTTGATTTTAGGTTGGTAATTGCGGCAACTGTTTCCCTTTTGTTAGTAGGTGCATCATAATTAATAAATTATTATTCCTTAAAGTCCCGAATACGAAAATCCCGAATAGCTAAGTAAAGATTTCTCTGCATAGACGGCATACGGCCGATCGCAAGAATATTCTCAGACTCCGCAAGCTAAAGTTTTTTTTTTGTTAGCGAAGCCGGGTGTTTGTTTGCAGAGCCGGTGTTTGTTATACCTTGGAAGAGGAAACCCTTGCGCCCGGCCGAAGGCCGTCTATGCAAAGAAGAGATGATAGATATTTGTTTTTAAATATTTTAAAAATTTGGTCTGTTCAAAAAATTTGGTAGGTGTTACAATTTTGGTCATATAACAATTTGCTAAACGCCCCCCCCTGACTGTAATTAAATTTGGCACACATGTGTTTTAAATGACTGGAAGCTTTTCTTCATAATTTATTACACAACCCATATAAAGTCCCCTACCGGAAAAATCAAATTCTTGGTGGAGTGTATCAAAGATCTGGCACAGCCAAATATGGCATTTGTTTACTTATGTACTTACATTAAAAGTTCTTTAAATAAAAGTTATTTTTGGGAATACATAACTTTTCATTAAAAGATTTTGTTTGTTGTGCTTAATTCCCTATATTTATTCTTGATAAAAATACTGAAATTTATTGTTGGAGGATAAACGGTTTCTATGCGCATTTTACTGGTGGCTTAGGCCAGATCATCAGGGATCGTTTTCCCAAAAAAATTTTAGAAAAGCCAAAAATATCAGCAAATAAGACTACAGAGGGAATGAGAATTACAAACACTCAAAAAGTCTTTTTTGCAACGATATCAAAGCTTAAACAAAATTTCAACAATAAAACATTGAGTTTCCCTTTTCTTACATTCTTTAAATCGTCATTAACTATTAAACGACTGTAGGGTACTCTTGCAAATATTCGCTACACACTTGTTATTTAAAACATTTACGCATATGACGACGTCCAACAACTTCCATTGATGGTGGGTTTCGTTACTCACGTAATTTTTTGCTGCTGCTATTGCTCTTAATAATCATGATGTTTGTATTGCTGACGATTATGATGATGACGATAGGTGACGCCAAAAAATTGACATGACGAGCAGTATTTAATTTAATTTTTTTTATTATTAAAATTCCATACACATAAACGAAATAAATAATGTAAAAGGTCTTACTTCTCAATATATTAACGTACATGCGTACAGAAGTATGTATTATATCTGTCGTTGTATCTTTTCTTTTAAATATGTATCTTAAATAAGTACAAAACAAATAGACTGATATTAAAATATTTTTTAAATAAAATTATGATATTTATGACAGAAATAATTTAAAAATTATTTTTAAACCGCTACTCAGCTAAACATGTTTTATTAGACATTAGGTGTGTTCATTTACAAAAATTATTTCTTATTTGCAATAATTGTTACTAGTAAGTGTTCACGTCAGGGATGTTAAAGTTGGTGCAATTATACTTTTTTTGGTACATTTTGACTTTCTAAGGTACCGTGGTACTACCGTGACTCATTTGTTACAATTTAAAAATTTATCATAGCTCCCCCTTTTCGAACTTTTAGTATAGCAAACAAATTATCGAGTCTTTTTTCATTGCATTTATGTTGTACAACAAATCGTTAATGTAATGGGCGCTTAATTATGCGACTAGAATTGTGGTGTATAGAGCGCTTAGTCCCCTTTTTCAATGTGGCAAGTGAAAGGCAGAGAGACGAAGTTTGTTGGTAAGGGGGCGACGCTGTGTGCGTGACACATTTTACTTTTTTCCTTTCTCGCCTTCAAACTTCGACTGTCTGCCTTTCACTTGCCACATTGTGAAAGGGGACTTATAATACCCACAGACGAGGCAACATTAATCAAAACCTGTCTTACTAAACATCAGTATTGTGTTTTTTTTTTTTTTTTTTTTTTAATATAGAAGTACAACTTAGCTTAACAAATATATGCGAAAGAAATTTTGCATATCCTTCTTTTTTTGTTTATTTTCATAACTTTCACATTTAGCGTCCCATAATTCTGCAAAATTTTTAAATCCATTTAAAAAATTTCTCCATTTTTCATTGTTTTCAATGTGCGTAATTTTTTTTTTTTTTTTTTTTTTTTTTTTTTTGGTTTTTTTGTGTACAATTTTAATTTTATGTACTTGTTTTGTTTTTTTAATTTATTACAAAAATGGTACCGTGAAGGTCCAAAAAGTACATTTTTGTTGGAAGTTGGTACAAAATTTTAAACCCCATTTAACATCCCTGGTTCACGTACTCGAAAAACTTGCAACTTGAGAGAGCGAAAAAAGAGCATACAAATGTAAGACAAAAAATTTTTTTAAATTTCCGATAGTTAAATTTTTGCTAGCAAGAATTTTTCAACCACCTGTTTCATGTTTTTGTTTACAAAAAAAAAATATTTTTATAATTTTTAAATTTGAAATTTTTCAATAACATAAAATGTTTATTTTTCTTAAATTTAAAAACAATGTCCTTGCGCAAATAGTTCAAAACAATGGAATTTATTAATAAGTAATCTCGTATCTTTCAGATGAATAGTGCCGATATGCCCAACTTGCTAATATTTTCTGGTAAAGCGTTCATTTATTTTTTTGAGTAATTGGGAAAAACATTTTGTAAGGTTTTAATTTAGTTTCTCATTGCAAGTTTCTGCTAGTAAAGTTAATGAACACACCTATTATAGCTTATGCAAAGTGCCATACATTTTAATCAAACTAAAGCATTTTATGTCCAGATTATTTAAAATAGCACTACATTAACCCAGTGCGCTTCGTCACATTAATTGAAAGAAAATAAGTAAATAGTTTGTTAATACAAATTCCGCGTATTTTACTGTTACCGTTCTCCGGATATAGAGAAATTAGTTTTGCTTTTGTATTTTTTTATGGATATGGAGGTTATACTGTTACCATTCCCCAGATATACAGAAAATTGTATTTAGTTTTTTTTTTGTATGACAGGTGTCATGCACACTTCTTCAATCCAGCCCTCTTCTTGGCATATGTTGTGTAAAGATAATCAAGCAATTTGCCCCAAATTTTGATACTTTTGCTATCACCGTTTTTCAGATATACTCAAAAAATCTATACTGTTGTTGTATTGGAGGTGCCACGCCTACCTCTCCAAGCGATCTCAATTTTTGACAAATGTTGTGTCTTGATAACTAGGATATGTATACCAAATTAAAAGACTATTTTTTATACTGTTGCCATTCCCCAGATATACAGAAATTGTTATTGTCTTTATAATATGAGAGGTCCCACGCACACTTCTCCAATATCAGCCCTCTTCTTGGCGCATGTTGTGTACATATAATCAAGCAATTTGTGCCAAATTTGACTGTCACCGTTGTTTTTTTTTTTCATTTCCTATGCCAATTCCGCTAAGCTCTTCTCTGCAGGAGACCAGAGTCTCTGGCGGGAATCGAACCGAAATCACGGCATTGATATGCTAGCACACTACCAGCTAGCCTAAAGGGGCACCCTGGGTCACCAGACATACAAAACAAAAAATGTATATTGTGGTTGTATTGGAGGTGCCACGCCGACTCCACCAATCAACCCTTCTCTTTGTAAAAATGTTGTGTATTCCTAACCAAACTATTTGTTTTAAATTTGGAAATTATAATGTAACCGTACTGTATTTGTTAAAGAGTTGCCACGCCCACTTGAAATTTTATAAATATTTAGAGCCTATGTTAGGCGCCAGATAATCAGGAAATCTTTGGTTATATCAATAGGTTGTCCTACCGCTCTTAAGGGGTCTGTAAAGACCATCTGGAATTCATTTCAATCACGTTCGTTCATTTTGAATCATTTCCTCAATTATGGAAATTTTATATGTTAAAAATATTTATTTTATTTTAATTTTTTTTTATTTATTTATTTATTTATCTTATCAATACAATAGAACAAGAAAAAATCTTATATTACAGTATTGGGTAGTAATTTGGCAAATATTCATATTATATTCAATATTATATTTAATAAAATAAAAATACAATTAAATGTAAAAAGAAAAAAGAAGAACAAAAAACGATCGAAGAATAAAGTGACTATATGCTTTGTGCACAAATAAAAATAACAAATAAGCATTTGTAAATAATACAGACTATTTTAACTGAAGTACTCAAATATGGCAGATTTGAAATGACTTGCGTTGCTTATGATTTGAATTTGAGAGGATAGTTGGCTGCAGAGACGAATCCAGTTAATAAAGAAGTGTTGATCAGAAATTGATTTGTTATACCTGATCCTATTTATCCTGTTACCTCTGTTCGATCTAGAGAGTATGATTCTATCATATAGGTAGGAAGGCTGTTGACTATATATAATCTTACGCAAAAATAATAGAGTTCGGCAAATCAATAAATTATCAAATGTTAAGTTGATAAATTTGTTTCGCAAATTGTGAGATGCTCTGGTTCCTTTTTATTCCAAATACATACATATCTTGCAATATAATTGTATGGTACGTTTAGTCTTAGCCTACTAACAGAATCGCAACTTGAAAAAAGCTCGCATCCATACATTAGGGTAGGCAATAAATACGTCTTAGCTAGTAGCATTCATATATATTCAAATACATATTCAAATCAGAATATCAGTTAATATTAAATAAAAGTCGAGCTAATGTTAAACATTTTATTTAATTCGAATTAGTCGTGTGGTATATCTTTTCTCAATATCAACCCACTTTCTTCTTTCTCCTAAAAAATTCAAAAGTTTGGCATTAACAGTTGAAGCGTGTTAATCCCAACTTAAGCCTAGTACTCTGTCCGAATTTGCGAAAGATGTAGAGCAACATTAACTATTTCACACGAAAATTTTGACATGTATCAATATTCCGATTTTTCAAAACTAAACGTTTTTATTAGTTGCAAGTATACAACATTGTTTTGCGAAGGCAAACAAAAATAATGTTTTTTAAATTGTCATTAAAAAAGTAAAATAATATTATTTTTATAATTTCCCAAATCCAAAAATTTAATTTTATTATTAACTAGCTGGCCGCCCAGGCTTCGCTCGGAAGCAATTTACTAATTAGAAATGAAAAGAAGGCAGTGTGTTTAGTCCTTCGAGTTTCTCCTCAACATTTTTCATAGTTAGAAAAATAATAAATATTTAACGTTACCCCTTAAATTAGCTTATGCGTAGAAAAAATGTTAAGTGAATAGTAGGCAATACATTAAAAACTTTAGTGTTCGAATCGAACCCGGTTGATTAGTTAAGAAGATATAGGGAGGGAGAGCTTTTACCCCCAAAATTATAAGTTATAGTTCCCTTAAGATGTTACACTATTTGCCTGCCAAATTTCAAGAAAATCAGTTGATAAGTTTTGCCCTATTTTACGCCCTCTAGTGATATTAAATATACCTAACAACCTATTCCCATACCTAACAAATACACTTACAACATTTCATAAAAATCGGTCAAGCCGTTTCGGAGGAGTTTAATTACAAACACCGTGACACGAGAATTTTATATTTATAGATTTTAGCACTTTTCTACATTTTTCTTTGTGAAACGCTGATGATGAAAACCACTTTACAAATACAAAATAAAAAATTACAAAAAGTTATAAGCTGTTGCTTAAAATTCCGTGCAAAATAATATGAGCTGCACTTGTTTCGCACGGATAATAAAAATGTTGCTAGAAACATTTCGATTGTTTTTCGTAATATAAATAGAGTAGAACTCTATCAACATTTTTTCGTATGAAATTCCCAAAAATTTATTTTATATTGAGCTTGACAACATTTCGCACGAAATACTTAAAAATTAATTTCTCAATTGGTCCACTGTGCAGTAGAAGATTCCCAAAATATCACGTTAAATTTTTAGGAAAGCTAACATTGAAAACAACTGTGTTACAGTTTAAAATCTTAAACCACTTTGCATAATCGATTTAATTTAAAACACTCACACACATCAAGTCAAGGTAAAATAGTTTTTTAAAAAAAAAATTTTTGAAACATTAAGTGTTACCATACTTAGACGACAACTTCATTATAGATTTTAATATTCTTGAAAAAAAGTGATGATGGAAAAGCAGAATTTTTTAGTATTGAAACAGCAAGACGCCTACTTGTTATTACTACCATAAAAAAAATCCCAACACGTAGAATTTGTTGCGTTAATAATTTATTGGCCAAAATGTATGGAAAATAGAAGAATAAATAAAAACATAAACATTTAATTTGAAATTATTTATTAATTTGAAAATGCGTGTGTAGGAATAGAGCAATAGCCAGTTTTATAATTATGCCCAAAAGGCAGTAAAAACCCTAAACTTCATTAGTTGGTATGTAATGATTAAGGCAAGTTTTTAAAGCTTGTTTCTTATTTCAAAAGCATTTTTCGAAAAAAAAAATGGAAAAAAATATTTTTTTCAAATTTTGTAATATTTATATATATTGGGACTTTAGTGTTGGGATAATCAAAATGCTTTTGTCAAATTTTGCCCCGCTTATAACATTTAATGACTTCTTTGAGATGTTAACTTATCTTTGCGAAAATTGATGATTTTAATTTACGCGGCAAGCGTTTTTTATGTGTCAAAATTTCTCATTTTTATACAGTTCATACGAAACAAACCTTTAGAACGCAAATTTAGCTTCACCCAGTGGAAAATCATATTTGACAGACCGTTGGGTCAGGTTGTTTTATGGAAAATGTATTGGTAATATAATTTTTTTTGTTTAAAAAAAACTATTGCCGCTCTTGTTTAGGTAGAAACTTGAAAAAAATCATTCTTTATATTTATATAAGTCAACAATTTACTAAACAAAAGGTTTGCTACAGAAAAGCGTTACCCTATCTGAAAATTGTGTAACATAGCGTTTACAGTTGGCAGTACTGGCAAGACAGTAAGAAAATACATATTAGTTGCCAAAAACACTACTAAAGCTGGGATCACACGATTGCCGCAATGCACCAATTTTCACACTTTTTAATACCAATCGATGGCAATATTGTGCTTACTTTTACCAATAAAATGCAACTCTGGTGCGGCAATCGTGTGACTACTTGATATGCAACAGCGCGTCAATAAAAATGACAAAAATGTACCAATATTTATTGGGTTCTTGTGCGGCAATTAAACAACACAATACGCGCCAATATTTGCCTTTTTTTAATAAATTTACTTTTGTGTGCTTCTTTTAGTAGGAATAAATTAAAAATAAAAATTAAATTTATCAAAAATAAAAATTGGGAATTTAGTGCAATAGCTGTTCAGGACAATATTAAAGAATATATACAGGAAAACGGAGCAAAATGTATTGAAATTCTTTAAAGCGAATTTATTTTTGAATATAAATATTTTTTTTTCTTTATATAGGTACTTAAAATAGAATTTTACTTTGTTTAATTTTTGGAATTTCATATATTTTACTTAAAAAATTTCAAATAAAATATTGGTAAAAGTAAGCACAAAAATTTGTTTGAATAAATGATACAATTTTCTTTTTTTTAGTGAACAAGCCAACTAGATCTTTCAAACAAATAAACAGGCTACACAACAGCTGTTTTCGAAGTTGATACAAGTAACAAGAATCGTGTGACTGTGCTGCGGCAATTATTGTACTCATTTCGCTTTGTACCAACTAGCGGCAATTAAATTTGTATAAAACAGGGCAATCGTGTGATTTCAGAATATTTTATTGGGGCAATTTCATTATTGTGTGTCAATAAAGCACAATCAAAATTTTGTCATATTGGTGCATTTGCGCCAATCGAGTGATCTCAGCTTAACTGTCTGCGTGACGAAGGCGTCCAGACAGTAATTAAGACAGTTTACTTAAAACAAAATGTCAAACGTGAATGTTGCAGAGTAAGTTACAGTTAAACATGTTTAATATCAACTAAACATATTAAAAAATGGCATATAATAACTACATATATTGTGTGAACATAGATAACACTTAACTAAAACATAAAAAAATATTTATTTATTTTTACTTTTTAATTTTTTCTTTCTTTTACGAACAAAACTTCAAATTACTGTCTGTAAATGTCAAATCACTTTACTTTCTGCGAAATTTGCAAGCCAGTAGACGAGTCAGTTGGAAAAGTGGAAAAGTTTGCATGTATTGCTACTGTCTTGCCAGTACTGGCAAATGTAAGCGCCGTGTAAATGAAGAGGTCAAACTTTGTCTTTGGGTACATTGAAAATACATATTGTTAAACCATAAGATGTCAAAAAAAACCAATATTACTAGAAAGATATTGATTTGATTCTACTCAAAAATATAAAATAAAGTCGAATGTTTTTTTTTTTTTTGTGATAAAGTTTTTGCTATTTCCGTACTTTATTACCGCTCAGGTTGTGTGTGGAACGGTAGCAACAAAGTACTCATGGAAGTAAAATTTTGAAACCGTTGAGGTGAATAAAATTTCACTAGCCCTGGGGTCTGGTATAAATTTTGACATAAGCGTAGAAATTTTTGAAAGTTTAAATTCACCATACAACTCACGCCCTCAGTGAGTACAAATTTATTTCACCACAGGTGGATATACCCTTTCCATAGGTTTGTCCTTCCGTTTGTAATTTCTTAGAGCATATAAAATTTATATGTTACTAGCTTAACCCGGTGCGCTTCGCTACACTGGCATCCTATGGGTGGTATTTCCCCCCCTGCGCCTACCCGCTTTATTTTTATTTTCAAAAGTGTAGTATACCATAAGAGTGGCTTTTAGAAAGTTTGAACATTCTCACTATTACAGTTCTTAAGATATGCGATGTTAAACATTGGCGTCCTATGGGGTATTCCTATACCCCCGCTGCTATTTTATTTCAATTCCGGGGCTCAGAAGATCCTACTACAAAAAGTTCAGCAAAATGCGTGCAGCGGCTCTTAAGATATGCGATAATTAATATTGGCATCCTATGGAGGGTACCAATTCCCCTGCCCCTATCGAAAAAATAAGTAGCCTATTTTATTTTTAGGGCTCACGTGATGTTACTGTAAAAATTTCAGGAAAATCGGTTCAGTATAATATTGGCATCCTATGGGGGGTACCAATTCCCCTGCCCCTATCGAAAAAATAAGTAGCCTATTTTATTTTTAGGGCTCACGTGATGTTACTGTAAAAATTTCAGGAAAATCGGTTCAGTATAATATTGGCATCCTATGGGGGGTACCAATTCCCCTGCCCCTATCGAAAAAATAAGTAGCCTATTTTATTTTTAGGGCTCACGTGATGTTACTGTAAAAATTTCAGGAAAATCGGTTCAGTAGTTTCGGAGTCTATAAAGCGACAAACATACAAACATACAAACACACATAATTTCATTTTTATATATATAGATTCTGGGCGCTTCTGAAAAGCGAAGTTGATTTGACAATATCAGTTTGTCTGTCGAAATGGGATTTTCGAAGACCTGAGACATCCTGGAGACATGTCTCCAAAAATTAACATGCTCCGTTAAATTTTGCTATTGAAATTCAGCCTGGGCGGTCCACAAATGACTAAGATATGAACAAAAAACTACGACTGCCCTTAATTTTACCCATATTGCTTTTTTCTTTATATCTGGAGAAGAAAAAAAATCAAAATGTCCAAATTAGGTATAAGTTCGTTCTCGTCGTTATCAATACATAACATCTTAAAAAATGTGGGCGGGATTGGAGAAAAGGGCGTGGCACAAAATAGTTTTATTTATATCAAAAGAACTGCATTTATATAATTTGGCGTTTTTATCGCTTCATGGTAAATGGTGATGTGGGATATAGCACTCTTACTTATTTTATTCTTATTTTATCTAAGGCGAATTCATACAGGTGGCCGCATCAGAAAGAGAGTTGTGCTAGCTGTCCATTTTTTGTATGTAGGTATATGTATTCTAAATGTCAAACCACATACAAAATAAATTAACAGCCGGCAGCTCTGCAGAGCTCTCTCTGCAGTCACTAGTATAAATTCGCCTTAATTTTACCGAGATTAACGAAAAGAGTAAAGAAACAAACATAATATTACAACTAAAGGTTGGTTCAACCATAAGGCACGGTGTTAATTGTGAGTCACACCTTAACGTGAAATTTTTTGCCCAACTTAATTTGACATGTATTTGTTTCAGTGTTTAACACATTCTACCATGGAGAGGTACACAAGTGAGCAGCGCGTTAAGATTGTTGAAGCCTTTTACGAAAATTCAAATCAAAATGCGTTTCGTGCACTTCGTGATTTGTTTTTTTTTATCAGGATGATCGACGAGTGGATTGGTTAACAAGCAGATTTTCCGCATTTGGGCAAATGAGAATCCACTAGTGATGTTGAAAAGCCGATGCATTCACAAAAAGTGACTGTTTGCAGCGGCTTATGGGCTGGCGGCGTCATTGGGCCGTACTTTTTTGAAAATGAGGTCGGCCAAGCAGTAACCGTGAATCGTGTTCGCTATCGCGAGATGATAACGGACTGTTTGTGGCCAGAAATTGAGGATATGGACCTGGACCAACAGGATGGTGCCACTCGCCACACAGCCAATGAAACAATGATTCTTTTGCACGAGAAATTTACTGACCGTGTTATCTCACGTCGTGGCGATATTAATTAGCCGCCACGATCATGTGATTTAACACCGTTGGACTTTTTTCTTTGGGGATATTTTAAAGAAAAAGTGTACGTCACTAAGCCAAGAACAAAGAGAAAAATGGACCATCGAATAGAGGTATTCCACATAATTCACACATAATTGTCATAAATCCTTCTATCATAATAAAAAATATTAAGACAATTCTGAAAACTTTATGTTTTATTTACAATTAACATCGTGCGTTTTCGTTGGACCACCCTTTATAAGTTTTCACTAAAGTTTTTAATATACAAATGTATTCTTGTTTGCATATTTATTCTTATCTTGAACATTTTTAAGCAAATTTCTTTTTATTTTTTTTTAACTATTTAAAAAAAATTTTGTTTTAATTCGCGTTTTAAAACTTGCCCTGGTAAGATTATTTTATACTCCAGGCGAATATTATTTTTATAATTTCTTTTGTTAGAATGTCTTGGCCAAATGAAACAGCGTATCTGCTTAAAGTTGGGGATTTGAAAGTGTGAACAAATTCAAGGTTATTCCAATTAAAGCACTAAAAGTAAAAAACAAAATAATTTTTTATGAACTTTCGATAGGGCTGATTAATTAAAAAAAATCGTAGCGCTAGATTACGTAAATAAGTTTATAGAATTTTTATAGGTGGAAATATTTTGGTTAATTACAATGTGTAAATTGGCAAAGAAAATTGATATTTGATGGTACCAAAAAAAATTCCCGTAAAACTTTTTGAACTAAAATCTAAAAAGGCCAAAAAGCCATACAAATTGGAATCTTTAGGACTATCTATTATGACCTTTGTTGATTCGATTTTATTCTAGATTTTTTAACGGAAAACAATTCGACTTGGTTAAGAAGAAGATAGCCGATAATATCCAAAAAAAAATGGAGCTTTCTTAGCCCAGACTTGGTGATAACTACTGATATTATTTAAGAATAGACTGTTGGCTTTAAGAATGTATTTTCTTTAATCTCTTAAGTAGTCTATGGCATGGAGTAAACAGTTGCTTAAAGCTTTAGAGAATACCTTCTTTACTGCCTTGAGAGCGATTTCGTCTCTAGCATAGAAAACTGCTGTCAGTAACATGGATCAGAACCAGTGATGCCAGAAGTGCAGATTTATCTGCATTTTGCAGATGTTATACCCCAAAGTTGCCAAAATGCAGATTTGACGATTTTTAGCTTAAAAATTCAGATATTTTAGCTCGGTGGAAACTTACATTGTCACCTCTGTTTGTATTGTTTCCACTTCTTACATTGATAAACAAAACATATCAACTATACATGGAAGGAAACAGAAAAATTAGAGTTTTTTAAGTGTTGATATTTACGGAGATTTTTGCGCTTATAGTACAGAAAATTATAAACAAAGACTGCGTTGGACAAAAATATATAACGGTTTTCACATCACGCAAACTTTTCTACAAGAAAAGTTTAAAAGAAAGACATAAAGAATAAAATAAATTAATTAGTAGGAATTTTATTTACCAAAGATTTCTTAAAAATTAAAACTTCGCATTGTCGTGACACATTAACTAATATCGCCATAAGTCCGATGATTTTACACGAAATAATATGCATATGTACGAATATATTCATATGTGCATGTGTACGTATAAATATCTTTAATAATTGCATTATTTGATCTCTTGTAAATTCTCAATAAGACTTTTGATAGTTTATATATAATAAACTTTTAATTTCACAGGAAAAAGTGTTTTATCAATTAAAAAAATGGCTTAAAAAGTATTTAAATTTAATTAATGTGATAATTGAATCAATTATCTTTTTAGTTGATAGAAAATTAAAAATTTAATTTTGATTTAATTATCATTTTAGTTGTTTTGAAATAAATGTTCAATTAAAATTTTAATTAAATAACAAAAAATCTTAATTGACTTTTTTCGTTTCAAATAAAATAACTTAACCCTTTCAGGGTCAAAAATAATTTTTAGCGAGATAAAAATCTGAAAATTTGTATTTAAGGTAATGTGATGGCGCTGAAGCCGGGAAAAGTAATAGTTTTTGCCTCATGCAGCTCCCCTGGGAATGCCGAATATAAGAACCTACAATTTATTTTTGCAATATTTTTTTCTCTAGAATACAGTAGACTTGCCAGCTCTAAGATAGAGTTGGCTGTCGTCTCTAGAACAGAGTAGACTGTCGTTTCTGGAATAAGATAAACTGTCATCTTTGAAATAGAGTAGACTGTCGGCTTTAGAATAGAGTAGACTAATGTCTTTAGACTACACAGAAAAAATTAAAAATTTTCTCTAATCACCAAATTCATAGAATCAAGCAAACAATTTGTTGATTTTGTACCTATAACCAAAATGATTATAACGATTACTACAAATTGTAAAAATTTAACATATTGAATAGTTTTTTTTTCAATAAATGATATTTTTAATTTTCATTAAAAAATGAACAAAAAACTTTGCCGTTTCAAACAATGTTTTAATTGATTTAATTAAAAATAGCACAGGCTTTGACAATTCCCAACAATAATTCTACAAGTTTAAATTATTTTATTTTAAACGAAAAAACAAATTAAAGATTTTTGTTATTTAATTAATATTTTAATTAAAAATTTATTTCAAAACAACTAAAATGTTAATTAAATCAAAATTATATTTTTAATTTTCTTTCAACTAACAACATCATTGATCCAATTATCACACTAATTAAATTGAAATACTTATTAAAAGATTTTGTATGTTGTGCTTAATTCCCTTAATTTATAATTGATAAAAAATACAACAAACAAAATCTTTTAATAAATAATTGTATTCCAAAAACAGCTTTGATAATAAATTGAAATACTTTTTAAACAATTTTTTTCATTGATAAAAAACTACTGATAATTTAATTCTGTGTAGAGTATACAGTCGTCTCTATAAAAGAGTAGACTATCGTGTTTGGAATAGCGTGGACTGTTGTCTCTAGAATATGGTAGACTATCGTCTCTGGACTGGTGTCCTTAGAATAGAGTAGACTGTATTCTCTACTTATTTCGCCTTTCACATCAAAACTTTATTCTATAATGAGGAGACTAGCAAACAGTTTAATATGATGCCTACTAAGTATTTGTGTGTTGTGTTCTGTTTGTTTTCTAGTTTTAATTATTAACCAATAAATTTCTTGAACAAATCTATCGATGAATGTCTTTATTTATATATTCAAATAACTTAAAATCTGTGCTAAAATCTAAGCAAAAATACTGCATGATTTTTATGATCCACTACCTCAATCAACCGTTTATCAACCACATCTAAAACATTAAAATAAATAATTGTCTCGTCTGTTTTTAATGAGTTTTTTTTAATTTTAAATTTAAGTTATAAAAAGACAACCATACCAAAATTTTATTTAAAAAGATTTGTTAAAGAAATCAGAGAACCCACACCTCAGAATGAATTCTTTTTTTTTTTTTTTTTTTTGGAACTTAAAAAACTATAATTCTAACGAATTCATTAAAAAAAACCAGCACAATTTTTTAGAAAATCGTCTATAACTTACATCATCAAAATTTCTCCTTAACTCCAAATAAAAACTTTAAAGACACTCATTCCTCTTTGAACATACAAAGACAATTTTATTACAACAGACAACAAAATCGTTAAAATTGAAGCAGCATAAAAAACAGCTTTGACAAAGATAGTGATTCATTGATAAAAACAATAAAAAAAATGCTAAAATTATATAAAAATGTTTTTTATACTTCATAAAAAGAAAGTAGAGTTGGAGTATGATTTATTTAAATGACTTAGAATAAAATTTACTATTTTTTAGAAATTTGGCAAATGTAGCACAAATTAAACAACAACAAGAGCTGTATAATAAATATTCGGTGTTATTACAAAATTATGGGTCGATTACGGATGGCAACTGAACTGAAGTTGTGTTGCCAGCAGTAAAATCAGGCAACGCCACTCATGTTAAAATACACAAAAAAATATTTCTTATTTTATATTTTTAAACATCAGCGGTGTCGCCTAATTTCGCTGCTGGCTACACAACTTCAGTTCAACTGCTATCCGTAATCGGCCCATTAGTTTTTTTTTCGAAATTTCGCACTTGATCAACAAGAGGGTATTAACCCGAAATATAAATGAAATTAATAGATCTTAAGCAAAATATTATTTCATTATAAAAAAACCAGCCAAGCCAATTGTAGGAGAATGTACGAAAAGATAAACTCACTATTTATTGTTGTTGTTTTGTCTAAGCTTTGATATTAGGTGCGTTTGTTTACTTTTCCAGTAAAATCCAGTAGTTGAGTAAATTTTGGGCAATATGAAAATTTTACTCTCAAAAATGGCTCTTGCATAAAAAAGTAAACGAACGGAAAAATTGCAAAAACTTGCAGGTTAATTCAAACAGCTGATCGCTAAAAAGCTTAGTGTTGTAAAATATGTGTTGTTTAGACTACCCTAAACTAAATGCATTGTAATGATTATAAATTCGTAGCAAATTTATTTATTAAATGAGCTTCTGTGCAAGTTTTACGACTTGTTTATTTTGTACATGACTTTTAATTTTGTTTCTAGTTGAATTACATACGAAACTACATCAATATTTGATTTTTGATATTTGGTACCCTCAATAATATGCAATAAGAAGTAATCATATATTCATTAGCTTTACATCTCTAAAATATTAATGTAAACAAAAACAAAAATAAGTAATATTGAACAATTAACACAAATTTTACCATGGATGCCAAAAAAAGAAAACTTAATATTTCATGCTCTCCCGGAACATTTGGGAAGGTACAAAGTGGTAAGTAAAATTGTTTAGGATGTACATACAGCTTTTGTTCTTTTAAATGTTTTTATTACAAATTGTATGCTTTTTGTTTGCTTACTTTTGTTTGTTTACTTAAATGAAACATATGTTTTTGTTTTCTACTGGTTTTTACTGGTAAAAATTTGTTCAGTAAAAATTTGCAGACTCTTTGCTTACAACTGTCACTTTACTCTCTCAGTAGATGCTCTCTTTTGCAAATTTTGGGGTAAACGAACGCACCTATTGTTACAAGTAAAACTTGAGTGTTTATAATTCTTATTCGCTTTACAGTTGTATTTGTATAATATTTTTAGCTTTTCCAATGTCTTTGGAAAAAGCTTTCCTGACTAGCTGGCGTAAGCAACCATTGAAATGCGCATAGAAAATAGCTTTCCTTTAACAATAAAAATCAGTGTATTTATCAAAAAGAAATTTGGGAATTTAGCAAGTCATAGAGAATTCTTATTAATAATAAATTTTGTATTCCCAAAAAATAACTTTGATAATAATCGACAACTTCTTTTAGTTTAATTAAAATGATTAAAAACTTAACAATATAAACTAATTACAACACAAACAACAAAAAACGTGGTATTTTTGTAAACATAAACAAAACTTTGACAGAAGACTAGACAAACAATGCCAGAGCAAAATTGTCATCTGGCTTGGTAATGCCACCCACCGGTCTATTTTATCATGTTCAAAACAGTCAATTGCTTATTTTAGTATAGAAAGGAAGAAACGGTTTCTACCGACTTTTGCCTCTCGAGAACACTCAATTGTCCATTTGGGAGAACAGTTGACTATTTAATTTCGCATTTAGTAGATTGTCTTCTCTAGAAAACAATCTAAAGAGAATTGTCTACTATATGCCCGTTTTTTGTTGCTGCAATTCATATTTTGTTCGCAAAAGGAATTAAAAGGTGTACACAAGTGCATGTACTCTTGCGATTTGGTTTATTCCATCATTTGTTCCTTCATTTATCGAAAAATTTATTTTAGTTCGGAACCAAATTTGATTTGTTTGCTTAGCGTAAGTTCTTGAAAATGGAAATTTTAAAAATATGTATATTCAACATATTTTATTTCTTCCTAAAAATTTAAGGAATGAACTATTACAAAAAAAAAGCTTTATAAAATACATAACTGAAATTTAGCTCATGGAATAAATTCGAAAAAATAAAATTTGTTGAATATAATAAAGTATCTTATGAAAAGAAATAATTCCAAAAATATGTATATGTAAACACATGTACAATTGTTGCAATGTAAAAGAAAATGCAACTTTAAAGAAAATAAGCACGACAAGAAAATTGCAACGACAAACATCTCACAATGTAAATGTTGACTGTCTTCTTGATAAAATAACCGCCCGCCTTATCTAAAAAATAATCAACTGTCTTCCCTAGAAAACTTGCGAATCTTTTCTCTTTAAAACAGTCGACTGTCTTCTCTTTAAAAAATGGTCTAAGGACGATTGTTTACTCTAGTAAATATACATCCGTCTGTTTTAAGAAAACAGTCGATTGTCTTCTCCAAAAAAATAGTTTTCTTCAGATAACAATCAAAAGTATCCTTGAACAAACCGTCGCACAGTGGCGCCCGTAGAGCAAGCGAGGTTGCAAAAATCAAAATTTTCATGAGTGCCGACGAAGTTTTGAATAAACCCATGTTATAGGAAACTTTTCAACGATTTCAAATATGCCACTCTTAATAATATCACATTTTTAGTTTAGAAGATATAACCGTTCAAAATTGACCGACTTTCGGTTATCAAAAAAACACACAATTTTTAGTCAATTTGTTGCGATTTCAGGTGTAATATCACGAAAAATAGGTAACGAATCGCCTTATTTTTTGTTTGTATTGATTGATGTATTTATTAAATGTATAATGATAAAAAAAAAATTAACTGTTTGCTTTGTGTTTCTCCTGGTAAATCACTATTTAAAAACTATCCGTTTTTTCACTATTTTTCAACTTTGACGGAAAATAAAAAAAAGCTATATTTTTCTATATTTGCCATATTTGCAAAACCTGTTCTTTGATTATTTCTTTACATAATTCAAAAAGTTTTATCTGCCCGTACGTGCCCGTTTGGCTTCTAGAGGTAAAAAAGTTTAAAAAGACATGGTTGCAGAAATTGTATGGCGTCCATCCCTTATATGTTTTGACTGACAGTAGTTTGATCTAATAGTTATTATATTAGCAGGTACGTACCTCACATAAACAATACTTTGGCGTACAAATGGTCAGGAACAATATTGACTTATGGTCCCTACAGGTAGGCACAAATCTTATTTGGACACGTGCATAATATCAAAATTGCATTATTCAGCCTAAATCCATATGTATGCAGGGAACAGGTAAATTTTTAGGCATGGTAGCATAAGCCCACATATTGCAAAATAAGCATAATGCCTGGATTAGTCTACGCCTGAAAGTTGGCGCAACAATTACTGAAACCATTAAACAATTTAAGTACTGAAAACATGGCGTTGATCAATTTAAAATTATTTGAACTGTTTAGAAAGTCAACCACACCAAAGTTTTTCACGGAAGTGAAAATTCTTCCTGAGAATATGACAGTGATCAGCAAATGGGGCTGCGATGGATCATCCGGACAAAGCGTTTATAAGCAAAGGATATCTTCCGATGACGCTACAATATCGGACGGAAATATGTTTATGGCATCTGTTGTTCCTTTGCGGCTAAAATCGGATGATTCCCTACACTGGAAAAATCCTCGTCCCTCATCAGTGCATTATTGCCGACCAATAATGTTTCAGTTTGCAAGGGAATCGGCAGAACTCATAAGGACTGCGGTGAAGGACATTGAAGAACAAATAAGCAAGATTAAGCCTACAAAGCTGCAAATTGGAGAAGGAAAATAAATTGAATGCAATTACGAACTGACAGGAACAGCCTCAACAATGTCATGCCCGATTTGCAAAAAGAGTCAGAAGAACTTTTTTCAATTCAATTTATTTCATATATAATATGTTACATCTCAATTTTATATAATTAGTTGTAAAGAGTTTAAGATTAGTATCTTTTTCTGCTTAATTATAATATATTTCAATTAGTTATCATATACATATATATAGACAGAATTATATTGGAGGTAAAAATTTAGCAAAAACCTATTTAAACCCCTTTTTTCGTTTTATTTTTATATTTTTTTTATCGATTTTATATTATTATTTGTCAGAAGAACTTTGGTAATTTAAACGATTCTACAAATGAGGAGAATTACGAATATGGAATGTCACCATTGCACGCAAGGATAAGGTGTATGGAATTCTTGCTAAAACTGGCATATACCCTACCACAAGAGGAGGAAAACTTCGATGAAAATACATAAATAAAAGATAAGGAAAAGATCAGAAAGAAGCAAATACAGGATGCTTTCTTTAAACACGTTGGACTAAAAGTAGACTGTCCCAAGCACGGATACGGTAACTCAAACGATGGAAACACTTCTATAAGATTTTTTGAAAATGATGAGGCAGTAACTAGAATCATTGGAATTGACAATCAAATCGTGAAAATTGAGTACCAGTCTTTGCCAATTGGAGAGCTTTCTGAAGAAGCACAGGAGTCTCTTAACAAATTTTATAAAAAATATAGATTGCAGAACACATTCAAAGCATCAAGGGTAAGGCAAAATAAGGACCTCTTCAACATGTTGGCAGCATCTTCCGATCCACTTATTTCTTCCCTGCGGCATGTGAAGTCACGAATAGAGTTACAAAATAATTATAGTTTAGAAATGGTTAGTCTTTTAGATATACCTTCTCTTACGAATTGTGATGAATATTTTACAGAAAATTGAAAAAATAAATTTAAAAAAAAAATAATTTTTTTTTTAATTTGTTGGGTAATAATTTAAAACATAAAACCCTTAAGAAAAAAAATAAAAACAATCTAAAAATGTAAAAATAATTTTTTTTAGTTACCATAAAATTGATTTTTCTACTAATTTTAAATTTGATAACCCATAAGTAGGCCCCTACAAAGCGTAGCACCCTTTCCAAACGCTCATTTCATAGGCTGAACAGTTATCTATCATATGCTGTTTAAACTGTTCAATTATCTTATTCGGTTCAAAAGATATGATTTTTGCAACGAAAAAACTCAAATGGCGCCACTGTGCGTCGACTGTCTTATTCAGGAAACATTCCACGGTATTGACTGTATTCTACATTGACTGTATTCTTTAAAAAAAAACAGTCAACAATCTGCTTTAGAATATAGAATATTCTAAAAAAAAATTTACCCAAAAAACAGTACACTTAGTCTTCGATTTGACCGCCTGATCGATCTTAAAAAGTATACATACAGTGAAAAAAAATAAAAGTTTATTTTGCTCTTAAATATTATATTTTATACAAAAAGCAAAGTATGTATATCATGTGCAGTTTACAATCCTTTTAACAAATTATATACAAATGGTGAAATGCGAGCTGTCAACTTGAACGTCAATTTATGTTATAAAGGATATGTCTAAACAACCATGTTCAATTTTTAATAAGAGCGGTCTACACTTAACAATAGGAAATCGCAACATTGCAACAAAACTAGAGTTAACCGTTGTAGGAGCATAAGCCCCAGTTAGCTGACAGTAACAGTACTATAATCGTTCTAATTGCGTTACATACAACAAAATGAAGCAGTTGATTTGCAACGTGACTGTTATTGTCAGCTAACTGGGGCTTAAGTCAAAGTCACCTGTCTACTTTTGTACCCAGTCTACTATTAAATTTGATCATTATTTGAGGTATATTTCAAAGCGCTAATAGTGGCTTCTTGGATGTTAATTATTTTTTTTTAAATTTTAATAGACGATTTTTTAATAATTTACTAACCAATACAATTTTCTCATAACCTAAATAAATATCATGTACTGTGTAAAAGAATTAATGAAAGAAATTTTCATTCAAGGAATTTTGGTGGTTTACAACGAAAAGCTTCTTTCTTTAAGCTTTCGAAAAAAAACCCCTCTTAAAAGCTTAGAAACCCTAAAAGGCCAAAGAGCTTTAAAGTAATTTTTGTTCTCACGCAATTCGTCAGTTGTTTGTAGATATTGTTAGAGTAAACATATTAAATTAGGAAAAATTATTAATTTCCTTTCTTAGAAAAATGTGTATAAAATAAAAATGTATAAAAAATTAATGTAGAAAATTCTGTTAATTAAATAAAATAGATAGTTAAATATTACTTTAAAAAATAGCAATACATAGTGAAAATTATTAAATAAATAAAGAAAAATTGTTGAAACAAATAAATTCCTTAAATAAAAAAAAGTTTTATGAATGTTATATAAAAAAAGAAAAAAAAAAGTTACTTAAATTTGTTAAATAATAGAGCATTTATACCAGTATTATATGTAATTAAAATTATTACCCATCAATTGTTAAAAAAAAAAAAAAATTATGTATAACAAAAGATTAAAAAAAAAAATTAAATAAAATTATATTAAAACAATTAAATAAAAATTCTGTATAAGTTCCAGTTTCTTCTTTTGCAAGAAATTAAACAGTTAAAGAAAAAAATTATTACCGTTAATTATGTCAAATGTGACAGCTCAATAGTATTTTACTATACACACAACTTAATCGCGTTCCCAACGGTCACATTTTGTGTGGGGGTTCGTTTTTTTTTCAAAAGAAATTTAATAAATATATATAACAAGCCTTAAAAAGAAAGCTTTTGTTTCTGCAAATGAAACAATAAGACAAAAGCAACAAAAAACCACATCAACAATTGTTCTTTTGCCAGCGGAATATAAAATAACCACCAAATTCTGACTGACAAGAAAAAATATTAAGAAAAAAAAACGTAAATCAGCTGTGTTTATTTGCCTGTATACTAAAACAAACAACAAACAAAGAACCCAATAATCTTTATTCCTCTTTTTCCTTGTCTTTCTCTCTCTCTCTCTCTCTCTCTCTATCACTCTCTCACTCTTTCACTTACTAATAAGTAGTAATTCAACTTTAACCTATATTATTTTAAATACCCAGTCACACATGCAATAACATTAATGTAAACAAAGTTTGCAAAATCCCTTCAGTAATCGGTTCAAGGTTATTAATGCAATTGTTGCTGTTGCCCACTTGTTATACTGAACACAACTACATACACACCTTTATAGAGGATGTAGAGGAAACGGAAACTTATGCCAATTTTGAATAAGTGAGTGAGTTTAACTAAATCAGCCCTGTGCACTTGTATTTCTGTTCTTGTGTGTGAGTGTTTACAAAATAAAACAGTGTTTATTGTTATTAGAAATGTGTATGTACGTAAACAACTTCTTATACCCTCCACCACCACTAGTGAGGGTATACTAAGTTTGTCATTCCGTGTGAAACTTTTGTGTTATTCATCTTAAAACCCATAAGATATATTTATTCTGGCTCCTTGAGTAATTTTCTAAGGTCCATTATTACAACTTGCCGATAGTTAAAAGCAGGACTTTGTCTGCTCGATAAATAGCTTTGCATTATAAAACCTTCATTTATTATTATTTCAACAATTAAATATTATTATTACTAATAATAATAACAATAAAAAATGGAAGTTGTAATAATGCAAAGCTACTTATCGAGCAGACAAAATTCTAAGTCGAATAAGCCATGTCCGTCTGTTGAAAACACGCTCACTTTCGAAATTCTTAAAATAAAAGAACAATGTTGATGTCAAATTGCTTCTAGTTTTCCTAAAGGTGCCCGTACACGACATGTTTTTTACATCTGACTTGTTAAAATTCCCACTGCAAAATACATACATGTCGTATGTTACCTTTTAAACGTTGCATCGATAAAAGCCAGACAGACACAAAGTCATCTGGCAAAATTTCAATTAGAGCGTGCTCTATTTCCTTCTGGGAATTTAAAAACCGGGAAACCAAAATACCCAAATAATGAGGATTTGCAGTATATGAACAAAAAATTAGCGTCAAATTTAGGAATTTAAAAAGGGGAAGTAAAAATATATTTATATTAGTATTGTGGTTATTTTATTGTACTGTTAATGGTTTTTAATCCAAATTTAGATATTTTTTTAATTAGGCTTAAGTTCATTGAATTTAATTTTCATTAAATTATTTTTATGAAGAAAGGAATTTTACAACATGAAATTAATTAAAATTTTATTGATAATTTTTCATTCTTGACTGCGCTGAGATTTGAATCCAGGCTTTCACGGGCAGGTTGCCCATACTAGTTTCGATTGTAACCACACAATCTCTTCAGTGGGGTTTCTCGTTTTTACTCACCCGGCCATTGAAGCCGAATGACGTCAATAGTCAAACATTACTCTATACACCAAATGGTATTTCACCTTGGTAGACCGAAATTTGCTTTTGAATAAATGATTATCTATTTTAATTGATTTACATGTTCTTCCTAACTTCTGTTTTTTCGTACTTTTTGTCAAGAATTGTTCTTGAAATCCAAAGTACATTTTTTTTTGTTTTTCATTTTTTTGTCTTTCTTTTTTCTTGTTGACCTTTTTCAGCACAACTTGAAGGACAATTGTAAACAAATAGCTCGTGCCTTAGCTGTTACCAA
Organism: Pollenia amentaria; assembly: GCA_943735925.1. Taxonomy (NCBI): domain Eukaryota; kingdom Metazoa; phylum Arthropoda; class Insecta; order Diptera; family Polleniidae; genus Pollenia; species Pollenia amentaria. The sequence goes on along the minus strand of OX031010.1, from coordinate 12,461,281 downwards.
TAATCAGTATTGTGTACTAACACATTGAAAGGCGTCATTGACATAAATGGCGCAAAATATTTTTTAAAGAAAGAAAATTCTTTGCGCTCTTTTACCAATGTGCAAAAAAATATTTCGGGCCATTTATGTCAATGACGCCTTTCAATGTGTCAGTGCTAGAAAAGTACTACAAATTTTTTGCACGCATCGCTCATTTTGTCCAGAAAACTATTTACTTTCAGAAAATATACAGTTTATACCGTGCAAAAGCTTGTGGTAAATGTTTTTTTTACTTCCCCTTTTTAAATTCCAAAATTCGACGCTAACTTTTTGTTCATATACTGCAAATCCCCATTATTTGGGTATTTTGTTTTCCCGGATTTAAAATTTCCAAATTCGAAGCTTTCTTGGCTCACGTTTCCTTCTGACAAACCATCTGACATCAGCTATGTCAGAAATCTATGCCGGGAAGAAACCGGCAGCGGCGGTGCGCTATTAATCGAATCATTAGACGGCTGAAGATAATATTTTACGATACCGATATATGTATGATCATTTCACCATTGAATAGAAATTATGTTCATATATATATAAAAAACGTTTTATTATAATATTCTAAATTGGTTTCTTCGAATTTGAAGACAAAAATGTTTAGATGGCTGAACTCTTTTACGGCGCAAATAAAAATTTTTGTGGCGGCAGCACAATATTTTGAAACCGAGAACTACTTTGGTTTCTGCAATAATTACGCGAAAAAAGCAGAGTAAATGTCAGAAGCAAATTACATGTGCGTGTGTGACCAAATATTATAAAACTTATGTAAAACAGCAATTCTGACAGAAATGCACAATTACATGTGACTTGAAAAGTTGACAAGTCAGATGTAAAAAACATGTCGTGTTCATGCACCTAAAGCAGTTTGAGAATGAAATCCAGCCATATCGTTTCAGTACGAAGAGAGTTATGAATCCAAATATGGAACCGCCAACATAAAAAATTGATAATTTTGTTACAAAAAAAAAAAAAAAAACATAAAAGGTGGTATAATTCTTATAATTAGAAATCATATTGTTAAATTTCGTAAAAATCGGTCCGTAATTTACCATATGCCCCATATGTTGCTCACTCTGGGAAATTCTTAAAATACGCCTAAAACTATAGGTTATATAGATATTGTGGTTAAATTTGGTCCAATTTAGCTTCGTATTGTCAGAAATAATGCCCCTTTTAGACCTGACGCTTAAGTCCCAATTTCCACAATGCAAGTCTTATTGATCAGCTTGCTACTTTGTAGGCGAGAGAGACGAGGGGAAAAGAAACGAGTACTCAGCTTGATGTACTTGCCATATACGTTTTGTTTTCTCATTCGCAATGTAAAAACGCACACATACGTGTGTACTGCATACATAAAACAGTAATATTTTAGCAATAAGATAAGCATTGTGAAAACGCCGAGGCTGATTCAAAGAAGAAAATGTGATAAGTTTATCAATAAGACTTGCATTGTGGAAATTGGGACTAACTACTGGGAGTTTTATCATAATTTTTGGAATATATGGTCTCTATGTCGTATGAAAATATAATCAATGTTCAGATTTTACTATTTTTATATCCTTCAACGATTTTTAGGACACGCACAATTGATGCATATCGCAAAAGCCAAAACGTATTTTTATTGCATCAAATGACTTCAATTGGCTTGAAACATTAAAATTTACCATTTACCATGACGTCCATTTTAATAAAGTTCAATTAATTTATAGAAATTTTGATATTTTAATCTGGCTTAAGTTCATCAAATCTAATTTTCATTAAATTATTTTAATGAAGAAAGAAATTTTACAACATGGAATCAATTAAAATTTATTGATAATTTTTCATTCTTGACGGAATACAGGACTGAACCCACGGACAGGTTGATTTGTCAAGTTTCGATAGTAACCACACTATCTCTTCAGAAATATTATGCCCTTTAACACTCACCGTCATTGACGACTGCTGGCAGTCAATAGTCAAGCATACATCTTTAAACCAAATTTTAATTGGTGGATCGAAATTTGTTGTTGTGAATGATTACACTGGTTTATAGCCAAAAAATACCAAGAACACCACATGCCTAGATAAGTTAATTGCGACCTCCTGAACACGAATAACGCTGTAATTTTTTTTTTCTAAGTACCGTTTTTTAGATAACGGTACTTTTGTGTTTTTCGGTGTATGGTCCCACTCAAACCCTTGTGGAGCCCAGCCGAGAAGTCCGATCGATAAATGGCATATCGTTGCAAAGGTAATTGAATACCTTTTTTGTCGATATGCCGCAAATTTCTTTCTGATAAGAACTGGCTGAGTTATGGTACCTCAAAATTCAAAATTTGCCTATTTTTTACGTTTTTTTTTCAAAATTTTTCATTTTTATTTCGTTTTTTTTCTACGTTATAGTAAAGATCTGGAATGTTTTATTTTTTTACCTAATAGTTTATTTAATTACCAACATTTTAAGTGTAATTTGAAAAAAATCGGATGAAAAATAAAGTTTTTATTAAGGATTTTGTGGAACGACAATATTTTCATCTTCATTGCTCACACACTATATTTGGCGTCCATCAGTTTTGGACGTTTGAGAATTTACATTGAAACGACAATAAAAAAAATAAAATTTGTTTTCAATACAAGTTCCCGGATTTACATTTTAATTTTAAAAAACAGGCAGGTCTATTATTGTGCATCGGATTTTTAAGCAATTAAGGTTTTCCCAAAATTTTATGGTCCTTTACTGTCTAATAAGCGTGCGTGTTTCTTACAGGTAACAAAACGCGCGAAACACCATCATAAAGATGTGTTGTTTTTAACAATTTTCCATGCGAATAAATTTTTTAAAGAATTCTTACAGGCATATAAAAAAACACATTTTGTAAAAACATGTCAGTTTGGCTTTGTACGTGCAAAAAATAAGATGTGTTCAATCGATCCCAACGAATTTTGTTATGTTTGTGGTGTTCTTGTGAAAAAGAAATCACAACATTTGATGCTAAAAATGAATACGAAAAATTTATCTGAAGCGTATAAGAAGTATTTCGGTTTTCGACCTCCGTCTCTCGACAAACCGTGGACACCAAATAGTGCATGTAACAACTGCCGAACAATATTAAATACAATTGGTAAAGGTCAAGAGTGTTTCTTCACATTTGGAAAGCCAATGCAATGGAGAAACCAGATCAACCATACAACAGATTGTTATTTCTGTTTAACGGAAAAGGCTATCGGACGTAGAATTGAACCAGTTTATCCAGTTGTTAGCTCGGTGACGCTACCAGTGCCGCACTCAGTATCATGCCCCAAACCGCAGCTGATTGTAGCGGGCCCCACAGAAATACGAAAAAGAACAATAAAAAATGATTCATCAGATGAGTGCAGTGAAGCAGAAATGCAATCAAATAAGAAACCCCATTTACTTACTCAGGCCGAGCTCAATTATTTGTGCCGAGATTTGTATTTGCCGAAATCGAAATCTGAATTACTTGCATCACGATTACAAGAGTGGGGATATTGTGCTCCTGAGACACGTGTTACATATTACCGTGATCGCAGCAAACAACTTGCAAACTTTTGTTTTTGTGCCAACATATGTGGTCTTTTCAATGCTCTCCAACAAAATTATGACCCAGAGGAATGGCGTCTTTTTATGGATGGAGGCAAGGATAGTTTGAAGGCAGTCTTGCTTCATAAAGGGAATACGAAATGATTTTAAATTAGTTGCCATACTATCTGGATTGCAAGGGGGCAATACGAAGTTTCCCTGTTTTCTATGTCTATGGGACAGCCGTGACCGTTAGAATCACTACACCCGAAAAGTTTGGCCCGAGCGAAGTGGACGTACGCATGGAGTATACACTATCAAAAATTACCCACTCATTCCTCTGGAAAAGATAATACTTCCTCCATTACATATTAAGCTTGGGTTATTTACAAATATTGTGAAAAAGTTGCCAAAAGACAGTCTTGCCATGATTTACCTTAAACAAAAATTTCCGAGAGCCACAGCGAGCAAAAATGAAGCTGGTATATTTGATGGACCTCAAATTCGGGCTCTGTACGGTGACCAAGCATTTAATGAGTGTTTAGGTCCAGCTCATTTGGAGGCATGGGAAGCATTCCAGGACATCGTTCACAACTTTTTGGGAAACTACAGTCCTGATTACGCAGGGAAGATCGATACATTACTGCAAAAATTCAATGCCATTGGTAAGCGTTGAGTGAAAACATGTATAGCAAAAAGGCCGTTATCATTTTAAAATTTATTCTTTTTAACCTTTAGGTTCAAATATGACACCTAAATTACACTTCTTATTCAGTCATTTGGATATTTTCCTCACGAACTTGGGCTCCGAAAGTGATGAACAAGGTGAAAGATTTCACCAAGAAATGGAAGAAATCGAGAGACGTTACAAAGGCTGGTGGGACGAAGAAATGATGGCGGACTATTGTTGGTTCCTCAATCGCGAAGATCCATCCAAAAAAAAACGCAACAGTTGAAGTCGCTCGTCATTTTAATTTAAATTTTTTGAATTTACGCCGAATATAGTGTGTGAGCAATGAAGATGAAAATATTGTCGTTCCACAAAATCCTTAATAAAAACTTTATTTTTCATCCGCTTTTTTTCAAATTACACTTAAAATGTTGGTAATTAAATAAACTATTAGGTAAAAAAATAAAACATTTCAGATCTTTACTATAACGTAGAAAAAAAATGAAATAAAAATGAAAAATTTTGAAAAAACGTAAAAAATAGGCAAATTTTGAATTTTGAGGTACCATAACTCAGCCAGTTCTTATCAGAAAGAATTTTGCGGTATATCGACAAAAAATGTATTCAATTACCTTTGCAACGATGTGCCATTTATCTCGATCGGACTTCTCGGCTGGGCTCCACAAGGGTTTGAGTGGGACCATACACCGAAAAACACAAAAGTACCGTTATCTAAAAAACGGTACTTAGAAAAAAAAATTACAGCGTTTTTCGTGTTCAGGAGATCCTAATTAACTTATCTTGACATGTGGCGTTCTTGGTATTTTTCCAAATTAAAAATTTGTAAAGCAGTGTTATCTATTTTTTACATGTTTTTTCTTTCACTTATTTTTTCATACTTTTCAATTTATTAATTACCCCATCTAGGGCCCACGTCTGCAATATTCTAACTGGCAGTGGAGGTTATCAAAGATTCGGCACAGCCGAATAAAGCACTCTTATTTGTGTTTTGTAAATTTGCATTTTTAAACTTAAGTGCTTGTTATTTTATTTTGTTTCTCTGTATTCTTTGTTTACCAAATAAAAAGTGTCATGTTCAACTTTGTCTGTAATCAATAAAAAAAAACGTGCATATAATTGGAAGTGTGTGCTCGTTTTTTTAATTTTATACTAAAAACAAAATGGCCTTAATAACTTGCTGTTTCGAACCAAGAGAGTTGCCGGAATTTCTTGATAAATTCATACAGAAATGTACGGATCCAGCGTGTAAGTAATTAATTTATTTGTAGTAATTTTATACGTTATTGAAAATACATCCACGCAGAGCAAAAAAACATGTTTAAATATGGTCACCTCCAACAAAACTATTTTTAAGGAAAATTTTAAACATGTTATGTTAAATTTAACCATATTATTGTCACCGACAACCATATTATGGTTAAATTAGTCCTCCATAAAGAAGCCACAACCATATTATGGTTTCCTCTAAACATGTTATGGTTAAATATGACAATAATTTGTTCTTAAATTAACAATAGTATTTTCCTCTTTTCTAAGAGCAACATGCTTTGGTTGAAAACCAACCATGATATTATAAGTGTTAAACATAGTTTAGTTATTATTAACCAAAATATGTTCGGAGGCAACCATAATATGGTTGTGCCTTTTTGATGGAAGACTAATTTAACCATAATATGGTTGTCGGTGACAATTACATGGTCAAATTAACCATAATATGTTTACATTTTTCTTTAAAAATAGTTCTGTTGGAGGTGACCATATTTAAACATGTTTTTTCTCTGGGTGTATGTATGTAGTTTTAAGAAATATTTAATACCAAGAACCCAAGTTTTGTTAAGCTTTTTTCTCTGTTCTAAAACATTTCAAGCCACTAAAAATATACAAATTGAAAATTGTGATTACCCTAGTTAATAATATATTACGCTGTTATTTTGCATAATAAAAAATTACTTAGTTGAGTTTTGTAAATTTTAACTTGAATTCAAATTCAATATGCGTATCGGAATCGGTATCGCCGATATCTCTTGTTTAGTATCAGTATCGTGTACCGGCAAAAAACTGTATCATTACATCAATAGTTTCTTAGAGTTTTGCTATTGAACATATGCGTTTGATTTGTGCTAACCTCGCTGATGCTTAACCATTTGATGATGACCATATTACACAGGTGCGGATTCTAAAAAATTTCTCAATTATATATTTTTAAACTCTGCTGAATGTGATCCACAATCTGAATCGTAGATCACGTGATAAATATTGAACGCTTAGAATACTTCGTGATATAAATTTTTGATAAGTTAGTAAGGAGGGAAAAACAGAGCAAATAAGAAACTAGAGCTTAAAATGCCATATCTGTTTTAGACTTAAGCTAAAATCACACTATCGGCGCACATTGCACAATCTACGAAGATTTTTATTGTGCTGCATTCGGCACTCATTTCTACAAATTGCACAATTCATTTTTCAGCGGTCACATTATCGTCGCACATTTTAACGATTTTTTTCGGCTCATATTGGCTAAACCAAAAACGAGACAATAATCGGTACAATATCGTCACACTATCGTGCCTAACTTTTGTATATTTGCTATAAGCAGACATGATTTTAATATTTTTAAAATATTTAACATTTTTCATTTTTCGAATTTATTCTATGAGTTAAATTTCAGTTATGTATTTTATAAAGCTTTTTGTAATAGCTCTATTCCTTAAATTTTTCAGAAATGACTTTATACACTACCAGACTATTAAATGTATTTTCCTGTTACATTTTACCTTAGCTTTCCGTTGGATAGCAATGAAGTATATTTATGTACAGAACAATTTACAATTATTAGACACCAGCAGAATGTAATGCATTTTTTTTTTTTGAAAAATGTTAAATATAATAAAGTTGCTTATGAAAAAGAAATAATTCCCAATATCTATTTTTAAAATAGATTATGTTCAAAAACGAAAAGAAAATAATATAACTACTTTCGTATAAAAAGTAAAAAAAAAACAAAATTTCCTACATATGAAAATATCAAAAGTTAATTTTAGCAAAATTTCCCATAAAAAGTAAAGTGTAGCAAAATTTGTTATAAATAGTAAATTTTAACAAAATTTCATATAAAAAGTAAATTTCAACAATATTTCCTACATAAGAAAATGTTACACAATTTTACGCAAAATTTTCTAAAATTAGTAAATTTTAGCAAAATTTCCTGTAAAAAGACAATTTTAGCAAAATTTCCTATTAAAAGTAAATTTTAACAAAATTTCCTATAAAAATAAATTTGAACAAAATTCCCTATTAAAAGTTAATTTTAACAAAATTTTCTTTAAAAATTAATTTTTACAAAATTTTATATAAAAGAAAATTTGTGCAAAATTTCCTATAAAAAGTAAATTTTAACAAAATTTGGTATAAAAAGTAAATTTAAACAAAATAGAAAATAAATGCTTACAAAATTTCCTTAAAACAGTACATTTTAACAATATTTCCCATAAAAAGTAAATTTTAATGAAATTTTCTATAAAAGTAAATTTTTACAAAATTTCATATTAAAAGTAAATGCTTACAAAATTTCGTATAAAAAGTAAATGCTTACAAAATTTCCTATAAACAGTAAATTTTAACAATATTTCCTATAAAAAGTTAATTTTAACAAAATTTCCTATAACAAGTAAATTCTGACAAACTTTCATCTAAAAAGTAAATTCTGGCAAAATTTCCTATAAAAAGAAAATTTTAACAAAATTTTCTATAAAACTAAATTTTTTACAAGATTTCCTATAAAAAGCAAATTTTAGTAAAATTCCTATAAGAAGTAAATTTTAACAATATTTCCTATAAATAGTATATTTTGAGCAATATTTCCTATAAATGGTAAATTTTAATAAAAATAGTAAATTTTGTCAAAAATTCCTATAAAAAATTTCACGATGATTTTTTTATTGGTTTAGCAAACAGATGTTCGCTTATATAGACGCTGATTGCTCAATTAGATCGGCTCACAAGTGGCTGATAAAAATCGGTGCATTTGTAACATTTCGATTGCTTAATGCTAGGAACACAACTGGAACGAACGACAAATTTCGCCCAACACGACGAATTTTGCAGTAAAAATTCACTGAGTAAATTCGTCGTATGAAGCACAATAACGACGAATAATTAACAGCTTTTATAATTAGGAAAATATGTAAAAAATAAAACATTAAGCAAATCACAACTAAAATCATTTTTATAGTTCAGTAATTTGCATATTTATGTTAAATGTAAATGACAATCAAAAATAAAACAATTATTTAAGTTAATACTTGACAACCAAACCAAAGAATGGTCACCTATTACTGATTTGATCGTCGTTTCCCGGCGCACTATGGCTACGCACAGTGGAATAAAAACATCCCCCTCTTTGAATAAAAAATACCATAATTCTCAATTTCAATCATTTAGCATTTTCATACTTAATGCTAAAAAAAATCAAAAGTTCAAATTTCACTTTAAATTTTTCAAAAACTACTAAAAAAAAAGTTCAAGAAGTCTTCTCTCCAGGAAAAAAAAAAGTGGCAAATTATCTTATCTCTATCGGTTCAAAAGTTACAGATTTTTGGCCGATGAAAAACAATTTTCAGCCACTGTGCGGCTGAAAATTGAAATAGAAATAAATATATTGCAAAGTCGCTGCGTATGACGAATTTCGGCTGACGATATTATTGTATGTATTTTCTTATAAACCAATATGTTTTATTTTTGGCGATTTTTGGCAAAAAAAATTCGTCGTTCATCCCAGTTGTTTTCCTAGCAAAACATTGTGCTTAACTTAACAAAATCATAAAAGTGTAGATCAAAAACATAACTGATTTACTTTAAGAAATAAAAGGTGCTTTTTACACAAAATGAAAACTAGTAAGATCCACGGTCCTTAAATTTGAAAAGGAAATTTATTTTGTTTAAAATGATTGAAGAAAGTTTACAGACATTGCACATAAAAGCTTGAAATGACAGGGTTCGCGGCATTTGTTAAACCAGAATGTTACATATACATATATAAGTATGATTTCGAATACTTGTATTCTCAAAATGTATTTTGTATTTAACATTTACTGTACATAAATGAAATAAAAGTTGTCTCACAGATTAGTTTAACATCAAAATATTACGGAAGTGCACTAGGAAAATATTTATGCATGTGCGTAGTTTATTCAAAGAACGATTCAAATAAGTGTACAAAAATTTAACTAAATATGAAACACTCGCTTCGCCAACTAAAGCTTCGACAGATGGCAGGCCTCCGGCCGCATGCAAGGATATTCTCCTCTTTGGTATAACAAATAGCGGCTTCACTAAATAAATCTTATTTGAATAGCCGGCCAGTCGCAAAGATTTCCTCTTCAATTTTATAACGACACCGGCTGCGCTTACTACTAAAACTAATCTGCGTAGCAATTAATATGCTTACTTTTCGAATTATAAGTTCAGAAATGTAGTGGAAAATCGTAAACGGCAATGTTCTGGAAATCGAAATTGAGTAAAATTGAAATCGAAGGAAATGTTCAGTCCAATTTTTTTAAAACTGGCCGTAGTTTTTCATGATTTTTAGAGTAATTCTAATAAATATTAGTGGTACTAAAAGTATAACGTATATGAAATGGAATATTTTATGAACCTTAAGGACAGAATCGTTTTAAAAATTTGTTCGATTGCAATTTCACTCGAATTCGATTTCCAGAATATGGCTGATTATTTCCTTTATCCAATTCTATTTATTCTACTTCTGGAAAGAAATACTTGTGTTGTTGATTAACAGTTTATTAAGTACCCAAATAATGCCTCTATGGCCGTGGCCAAATTTAAAAAACAAATTTCATTATTTTCACAAACTTAGTATATCATCATTCATCCCTAGTGGTGGTAGAGGGTATAACATGGTAAAACAAATCAGCAATGATAATTTCCATGACAGGGTTTTATAGAGGAAAACGTATTATTTTGAAAAAATCTAAACACTACTTCAACGTCTTTGTGCAAAAGCCATAATGTTATACTTATTGTCCAGCCAAATCTGTTTTAAATGCTTAACGTTATGAAACAGGAATGAATCTTCTAATTTTCAGCAAATACTGAAAGATATCTTAAAAGATTCACAAAATAAGTACCCGTCTTTGTTTATCACGATCTGGTTTATAAAAACTTTTGAGATTCGATAAGGAGATGCCAAGATGAACATGTTCTGGTAAAACATTACATATAAAGTAAGACGAAAATTAACCAAACTTTCCTTTCGTCAAAGAAAAAACTAAATTTGCTTGATTTTAATTTCACAAAAATAATATTGTCCGAACATTTGCTTGAAAAATTTTCCGATTTGTTAAAACGAATTGACTTAATTTAACCAACACTTACACAACACGACACAAAACTTCTTTAAAATAACCAATTGGTTTTGAAGCCGGACACATTACAATGATTTTGTATATTAAACAGAAAAATTTTTATTCAATATACAAAATCCTCATATTTTATAACACTTCTTTACAAAAAATAAGACTTACCTGATTAGATCCTTCGGAAAGTTGTGCAGCTTCTCTTCTGGTAGGCAACCCAAAATACATATATTTGCGTGTCCTAAAAAACGAGATAACATTTAATTAAAAGAATATATTTTAAAGAACAAAATTTTTATATGTACTTACATTTTTTTGCTTTAATCAAGATTTTTCCAACACAAAAAACTTCATTTTGCCCAAAATTATAGAAAAGTATAATTTTGCGCCGAAAAAAGAAAAATACCAACTGAAAAAGTCAGTTGGTATATGAAAAAACAAAGTTTTCTGTCTCTTTCACATTATCGTGGTAATTTGGCCACACTTTTTTATTTTAAATGTAAATGCTGCTAACGTATTTAGTAAATAGTGTTTCCGGTTAAAAGACACTACCAAAGTATTAGAATACAACAATGCTATTATCAGCTTGGCAGCACTTTTTATACCAGCTGGTTGTCAAATTCAAAACAATTCTCGCACGTCAATATAATCTCTCTTTTCTCTTGTTTAGTTGTCATATTAACGTTGTTGTTGTTTTTAGCGATTTAATGATTAACATCATTTTTCCCAAGTGAAGTGTATTTGATTAATCAGAAAATCTATTAAAATAACTAATAAAAACATATTGTAGTTGTGTTTTAATTACAATTTATTACAAGTATTAAGTTTAAAGTTCAGCAACAATGTCCGGTAAGATAACCGAACAAACTAATCGAAGATTTAAAAAATTGTGAAAAAAAAGCCGAAAAGCAAAACCAGAATATTGGGATGGTGACGAAATTTTTTTTTTGGAAAACTTAAAATTACATTAATAATTTTTGAAATAAATAAATTGCAAAAAATAATATGGGAGGTAAAAATAAACTCTAAGCAAATATTTAATGATTTGTTTTCCTTGAAAATAATTTGTGATAAGATTACCAAGACTGCGGTATTGTTGAATAATTAATTATAAATATACTTTATACATCCATATGTGCATATATTTACTTTGCTTTTGTACATAAGCGATGTAAATTTGTTTATTTTTTATTTTCCTTTGTTGGTGGTTTTTTAATAGTTGGGTGTTTGTGAATTTATGACGACAGAGTTATTTTCTATTAAGAAGGGACAACTGTTTTCTTTAAATAGCAGTACAGTGACAATATTATGCGAAGCCGGTGTTCGACATAGAATAAAAAACTTTCCACCCTGCTGAAGACCGGCAATTCAGTCAAATAATATTAAGTTCTGTCTGTGGCCGATTTATCATAGTCACAAATACTTGCGCCCGTCCGAAGACAGTGAAAACAGAGAAACTTTATTAACCCTGGAAGGTTACTCTTCATTTCAATACATTAAGTTTACTCTAGCGGAAATTTTAGCGAAACGATTTTTAAACTAAATGATCAACAAAAATTCTTTTTGATAAAAAAATATAAAAGTTTCTTCCCTCTCTCAAAATTCGATACGAATTTGAGCTCTTTTTATGTTTTCAAATTAATTAACTTTTTAAAGCTTTCATCATCAGCTAACGTTGTTGAAAAAGGGCGTAATTTGAATACAAAAAAAAATTATATGATAAAGAGTAAATGAGCTTCGTCGATTCGACGAACAGTAGCCATCCAGGGTCAAGCCATGTGTGTACTCGACATATAGATTCCCGATAATACAATGAACCTTAATAAGGTGAATACGGTGTGATTCCTATCAAAGGCCTGCAATACAGAGAAACTTGTTCAACTTTTAAGAGACAAAAACCTTACTAACAACCAGTGTGACCAGATCTAAAAAAATTTTGCAGCTAAATCTGGCATTAGACATGGCGAAAAAATGCTAAAAATTATTTTAAAAAATGCTAAAATAAAGTTTAAATTTGTTAAAGGTTTTTGTTAAAAATTTATTACCAGTATGAAATTTTAATCGAACCTTAATACATTTTAGTGACTTTTTTTTAAAGAAATTGAAATAAAGGTTATATTGAAACAAGTGGGTAGATTTTGGTAAAGCATCTGATACCTACATATAAATATGTAGCATAGGCGGTTGAGATGAAATTTTAAATTTAGGGACCCCGTCAACCCATGATACATTCAAAATTGAAACGATTTATTTCTATTATATATAAAACTGTTAAGATTATTTAATTTTTATAGCTTAAGAAATGTTCAAGTTTTAAAATTTTTTTTCCGCAACTTAAAGCAAAAATGTTTTCAAACATTTACACTATTGAATTTGTATCTAAATACAAAGTGAAATTTCCTTGTACTATTATATCGTAATATCAAAGGGAAAATAATACATATTAACAATCAACATGATGAGGGCATTTCTAATATTCCCCGAATATTAGATTTTTTAACAAGGCATGTAAGATGTTTCTTAACATAATAATTATCCGTTTTCATTCGAAATTTCATTTTGGGTCAAATATTTTTAGTCAAAATTTATTATAATTTATAAAAAAAAATTTAAGTAAAATCGAAAAACTATTCGTCCAAATTTTTAAAATAATGCCAAAAAAGCTAAAACATTTTCAAAAAATGCTTAACAAAATGCCAAGTGCTTAATGACAATTCTGCAGCTAAATAATAATTTTTAAAGAGAAAAAATATTTATTCTTCGTTTATTTAAAAAAAACTATTTTAAAAAATTTAAAAACTACCCTGAAGGAGAAACCTGAGTGCAAGTGACTCCAATTAAGCAGTTTTGTCGACTATTTTGGTGACCTTTTTTGCGAAAATGTTAACACTTTTATATTTGCTTTAATACGAAAATAACTTGTGTTATTTTTTTTTTTTTTTTATAATCAAGAAATAAAACTCAAAAATAATTTTTATTTCTTAAAAAATAAATTAAACTCTAAACTAAAGTAATTTTTAATTCTTAAAAAATAAATTAAACACAGAAAATAATCAGTAAAGTAGTCTTACAATGTTTATCTTGGCGTATTCTTTATGCACGTAGCAATTCTCTTTAAGTTTGATTTTTTTAGTTTAAATGTGAAAAATAATCATAAATTTCAGTCTCTGATTTGAACTAAAAACCAGCATGAAATGCAAAAAATTTTATAGATAATAAATTATTTCTGACTTCAAACAGAAAGTTAAGGTATAAAAATGTTCCCATGTGAAAGCTTATTTTAAGGCAACTCCAGAGTCGAAATTTTAATATTCCGTTAATTTAAAAAATAATTATTTTATTATTATTTTGTTTTTTAAATATTTTTCATTAAAAACATAAAATATTCCCATATTTTTGCCCATCAAAATTATTAGTATAGTATTTTGACTACCGGTAAATCTCCTCTGTCATGTCCTTTTCGTTGTTTATTTGTTTAAAATTCAGAACTTGTAAAGTTATTTTGAAAAATCAAAACTAATTTTGAAATCAAAATCCAGAATTTAGCTTAGATTTCAAAAAAATTCGTTTCAGAAACCCTTTATTAACCCGTTTTATTTTTTATAACTTAGGCGGCAAATGTTTAAAGTTTTCCAGTACAGATTATAAATTTGAAAGTTTTTTTGTTTGTGAGTTTGTGGCTCATCGCGCTTAGGCTGGATTTTTGATATCTCAGTTAAACTAGGTTAAATAATAAAAAAAATACATTTCGCCGGAATATCCCAGTTTCAGAGCAAGTTAAACTAAGTTTAAACTTAGTGTACATCTCAAAAACCCGGCCTTAATAGATTTGGATCCATTTCTCTTTTTGATAAATGAATTTGCAATACAGATTGCATATGGTGCTGACTAAAAAAAAACGGAATAATTGGTACTTTTTCTATTTTCGATGAATTTGGCATACGTAGAGATTATAGCCTACATAAACATACAATGTAGGTACTTTTTGGAGGCCTATAGGAAAAACTGGTACTCTAAGTACATCTTTACCTTTGTTACTTTTCTTTTCAAAAAATTTGATATAGAGATAGCATATGGCCCAGATTAAAATATAGACTCTTTTTATTATGTTAAAAAGAAAAAATTAAAACTTTTGGTACTTTTTCTCGTTTTGATAAATTTTGTATACAGTTTGCATATGGTCCATGGTCTAGTGGCCGGAATATACATATTAATAAACCCCTTGCTTTTCATATGGACAATTGACTGTCGGTTTATCCAGAGTATCTCGTGCTGAATTCTTATATCTATGTATGTGTTGGCGAAAAATAAAAAATCCTATAATGTTGTTTATAAAAATATTTTAATATATAGGCCTTATCTTAAAATCACGGCATTTCAAATCACATATGCTTTTAAAATCAGTGTTCTGAAAATCACACCGTGTTTGTGTTTTTCGGAGAGATTTTCAATTGCCGAAAATACAAGAAAACACCTGTTTTCTTCAGAATCACAGAACAACAGAAATCACAAAAGCAAATAACATTTTTGTAGCAGAAAATATGTTTTTCTTAATTTTAAGCGATTTGTTGTCAACAAAACAACTAATTGCATTAAAAACTAATAAGCAATACATTTATTTAGACGATATAGATATGGATAGGGCTTAGATCTATCACCCAAAAAGTTAAGACTTAGATGAGGTAATTCTTTTTAGTCTTTTTCTTGGTTGGATGTCTTCAATCTGGCCTTTAATTAAATTGCTCAAATCTTCATGGATTGGCAATGGGAAAACATTTACATCAATGTTACAACTTCTGAAACTGATTATTACTGGGCATAGACTAAAACGTAAGAACCCCAATAAATGACGTTTGATTTTTGGTTGCTTGTTGGGTATAAGTAATAATATCATAAACTAGGTACAAAGCTGAAAACCGGTATAACTCAGGAACGGTAAGAGCAAATTCAAAAATAGTTTTCCATAAATTATTTAGAGTTAATTGATCTTTTAAACTGCATTGTTTGTTTTATTCATTTTCATAAAAATGTTAAAAGTTATAATGCGTTATTTACAAAATTTATGGAAAAAATAAGAACAATTGTAATGTAGGGTACCTAAATGAGCAAATTCTTTGCAAAAACTTATAGTTCTTGCACACAGAAATAACGCTTGGACATTTTTCTTTTAAATTATTTCCTTATAAGTGAAGAAAATCGTGGGTTTTGACAAAGTTATGAAGAAAACTCAAAAAAAGACCGGCAAACTCGATTTTTGGCAAAAATTCGACTTGAGCGACCTCTTAACCTCTTTCGAAAAATCTGAAAAAATCTCAAAAATACTTTACCCTATAAGCGTTTAAATTATGTTTGAGCATCCATGAAAATTAAAAAGAAATTTTTTTTGGGACACACTAATGTATATGTATGTATGTATACCTATACATATATTTCTTTTTTTTTAACGCTAAACTTTTTTAAGGTTTCTAGCTTTTCAAATAGTAAATTTTAAAATTTTTTTCCCTCTTAATTGTCCTTGGAAAACTTCCCAATATAAGAAAAGTGAATGACTGTTTCAAAGTGTTTGCATGTTTAACATTGATGACTCTGTCGTTGTTGACTACGACAACAAATTTAAAAATTATCTTTCTACAAACTACAACAATTGATAAGTTAGCCGCCCTACGATGTTAAATTGTTTGTTTGTATGTTTCTACTACAACTTTTTTTCTATAAATTTGTTATAATTTTCTGCTACGCGAATGTTGCATGTGAAAACAATAACTTAGCAAAATATAGAATGAAAATACATGAAAGAAATAAAACGATTTAAACAACAATCGTGAATGCGCTCATTTAGTGTTTTCATTCATTTATATACTCAGTCAGCTCATATTCGTCGTATTCACAAACGCCACACATGGACAAAACCCAACCAAAATCTTCTAACCACTACGATAAGTTGAGAAATGTTAACGGTTGTTTAGTACTAAATCGTCTTCCTCAGCAGAAACACAACAAATAGATTTAATAAAGGAAAAAAAACTCTTATCGAGTGACGTTAGGTTGTGTCGGTTTTAAGTTTAAAAGAAATTTTATTAAAATGTAATGCATTACACGAAGCTCTCCCGTTCTCTTCTAACAATAACAAAACAATTTCGAATTCGACATTAAGCATGTTTAGCTATAAATGCATGCGTCTTATAATACCCCGACCCTCTGTATCGCGCTCTCCATGTTCATGTTGTTTTCATTCCTGTTTTATTTCGTTAGGTTGTTGCGGCTGCTGCTCGGCTTTAAGGCCACGCTATAAGCGTTTGGTGGACAACATATTTCCCGCAATACCCGAGGAAGGTCTGGTAAAATCGAATATGGAGAAGCTAACCTTCTACTCGCTTAGTTCGCCCGATAAATTGGATCGTATTGGTGAATATTTGTATCAGAAGGCAACAAAGGATATAAATCGCAAACGTTACAAGTGAGTATAAAGTGCAATTACATATTACCCTTTTAGTATGACTCATAATTAAAATCATAATATTGAAATTATGTTTAAATTGTTGTTATTATTGCTACAATGAATACTTTGTCATCATCGTTATTCCATAACTTAATACCTTTTCTTGTTTATAATATGTTGCATGATGTGTGGCATGTGCTTGTTACTTGTATTTTACTTGCCATATAGTCTATCATTTTATTGTGGTTTTTACATTAATTTTAAAATTTTTTTGTTTTTTAAGATTTGTGGAAATTGCTATGGAAGCCATGGATATACTACTCCAAGCTTGTCATGCCCAAACCACCCTAAATTTGTTTGTGGAATCTTTTTTGCGCATGGTACAAAAATTACTTGAAGACTCGAATCCAAATTTACAAATTTTGGCCACAAATTCGGTAAGTTGTAAAATTCCTTTAAAACAATTTTAAGTGACGTACTTATTTATTGCTCATCATGTTAGTAAATGCGGTTATTGACATAATTTAATTAACGGTGTCTTTGAAATATTTTATATAATTTATGCTTAAATTTGTCACCAGAAGCAAATAAAATTTAAGAGTTGTTCAAATAAGTCGTTAAATATTCTTTTTAACTCTGAATTTAAATTGTTGGGCGTTTATTTACCTGAGTATCACATGGTGACTGTATCTAAGCCCAATTCAAAATTAGGCAAACCACTTTTTGAGCAAGGAGTTAATTTTTTTTGCTAAAGGTCCAACCAGAATATGCATGAACTGGCTTAAGCTACTTCATAAAATAACCAAAATGCCTTTAAAAAAACAAAATAAAAAAACATCTGATTCCATACGGAATAAACGTTCAGTTTCGCACTTTGCTTAACAAAATACAGTTTCATAAAACTTACTTAACAAAAAGTAGCCTTACGTCCATTATTTAAATATTTTAAATTCCATATTTTAAATTTCAAAAAGAATTAATATTAATCAAAAAAATTTTTTTATTCGAAAGATTGACATATAAAAATAACTGCCAGGCCCACAATGTCGACAAGAACATTTCTTTCGCATTTTTATATTGAAAACAATAATAACAAATTTAAATTTGTTTTTGTTTTCAATATAAATATAAGAAATAAATGCTTAAATTAAATATAATTTCCTGACGATGCTAACCAAAGGTTAGCGAAATATTGAGAATAAAAAATAAATATTAAAAGGACCTAGAGCTTGAATAAATATAAACATTTATGTAATTAAATAAGGTCAAATAAAAAATTGAATATAAATATAAGAAAGAAAGGTTCTTGTCGACATAGTGGGCCAGGCCCTAAATTTAAGCATATGGGTACTGCGGCTGTTCTTGACAAATGTCATTCTGGAAGGCCAATTTTGGGACACTTTTTCGAGTATTACTGCCTTTGAAAACAAAAACAAATTTGTGTTTTTTATTGTTGTTTCAATATAAATTTCTAAACAAAAATTTTTTATTTAGTTTGAAAAACAGGCAGTTAATGGCGTTAAGTAACAAATAAAGCGAACAATGTTGGCCTCCAAGGGGTCAATTGTTTTTGGTTGATTGGCATTAACCAGTGACTTCACGTAACACCACAGGAAATAATTCAGAGGCGTCAAATCGCATGACCTTGGAGTCCAATTGACAAATGCATTTCTCTAAATTAACTTATAGCCTAATTTTGATTTCAATAAGTCTATGCTTAAGGTCGCCGTAATGGAGTCTGAAAGTCTGTTGTGCTGAACACAATTTTGCAATAAAAAGTCGATGACTGATTTTCGAAGTAAATTTGGATAATTTGGGAGTGTCATGATGATTTGTCAGAGTATACTAATCAAAAATGCCAAAAAGTGAAAGCCACTTCGTTTGACAGCTAACCCAGTTGGCCACGTCTTTAAGACATCTTTGAAGACGGATGCACGACAATGTTAATTCCTGCACGACATGTGAGGGACAGCCAGAACAAATCGTGAGCGACATTTTCATGTTTAGATGTCGATAGACGACTCCTTACAAGACACTGTCGCTCGTACTGCCGTGTATAGATGTTAATATAAGACACCTTACCGGTCATGTCGGTCATGTTTTCGTGGATAGGCTTGTATAAAAGACAACTTCGAAGACAATGTCGGTCATGTCGTCGTTTATAAGCTTCTTTAGAAGACAGTGCACTAGACAATGTCGAGTATTTTGTCGTCCACGACATTTTCCTCAAAATTGTCTTCCAGAAATCCTAAGTGATAGAGGACATGTTGTGCATAAATAGTTGACGACAATGTCGTCGACGACATTTTTGCCCACTGGGAACCTTCTCGAAAACTCTTTCGTAGTTAAAAAAAAACACCTTTACATCATTGGTAAGTTTCGGTTACCAATTAAAATGAAATCGCTGGCTCAATACAAGAAGGTTGCTTGTGAAATAGCAAAAATATGGAGAAAATCAAATTTATAATTTCTAATTTTTATTCTACTAAAGCCGCACTCAGTTCAGCTTCATTTTGTTGTATGTAAAGCAATTATAAAGATTATAGTTAGCAGTAAGAAGTTACGTCTCAAGCTGTAAGAAATAGATTGGTCTAAATTTTTTACGGTACGGTCGCATTACTGTTACTCTCAGCTAACTGAGCCTCAATTCCAAATAAAGTAACGCACCAAAATTTAGTTAAATAAGGTGCCCAAGAACTTGTTGCTGTCTCTAAATCAGTACTTAAAGTTTTAAACTGTCCCATACAACTCTAAAACAATACTAACTGAAAATCAAGATAAATTTTACCTTATAATCTTAGGACAGCGATATGTCAAAATTTTCACATATATGTTACTTTTTTTTCGTTGGTGTTAAAAATAATTAAAAGAAAATATGTCATTTATATATCATAAGTTTTTCGAATTCCCTATTAAAATTTATTTAGCAATGCTAATTCAAAAATGTATTGTGGGTACATTTAGAAAATGGGAGGTAATTGCGTATTTAATTTCGAAAAGAAAGCCCTAAACTTGTATACAAATTGAATTTAAATTCGAAAAGGTTTATACAAATCGAAATACACTGTAGTTAAAAAAAGTCCACCTTATGAAAAATTTCTGAAAACTTTTATACATTTTTTCTCGGCTTTTTAGTACAGACTGTAAATGGCTATATCCGTACTTGTTTGATGGAAAATAAAGCTGAACAAATTTCAAACTTTTGTGTTCCACAACCTATCGAACGGCCTACACCTTCATGTAGGAAGCCGAAACTTACAAAGTCAGCCTCTTATTTCTATAAAAAATTACTTATTGTTGGTTCTCCACCAGCACGATGCGAAAAGTAAGGTTAAAGTAAATGATTAATGTCGAACCTCGAAAAACTGTAAGGCGGTACAGTTATTCAACGCCAAACCATTATCCAATGCAGACGAAATGTTTAACTCGATAAAACTGAAAAACAAGAACGGCCTTATTGCCTTTAAAAAAAAATAACGATAACGATGCGCTTGCTTCTTCCCCAAACAGAACAATGTTATGAATCTTTGTGCTTTTGTGTAAAATATAAGTAAAATTGAGATATAATATTTTATGTCATTGCCAAAAGAAACGGTTTTCGAAGATTTTGACTTCAATTCCTACTCACAGGAATAGTTTGAAAATACTTACCGTTCAGTATCAAATACGCTGGGGTATTTCTTCAGAATCAGCAACATCATGACTTTCATTTCCTATAAAATATATTTTACTTGCTGTTAAATATTCCCTTGTTTCATTAAACGAAATATTTTCATTATAGTCGTTGTTTATGTTGTCTTACCCTACAAAAAAATTTGGGTCACATATTTGTTATCGGATTTTAATATTAGTGATAAGGATTAAATTTCAAAATATTTAAAACTGAAACAATAAAATTAAATGAAATGCTTTTACTTTTGCTGATGGTTCTTCTACGTGCCAAACGGATGGGTACTTAAAAATGCAGTGAAATAGAAATTATTGAAAGGATAAAACTATTGTACAAAGAGAATTTAAAATAAACATGAAAAATATGGATTTTCATAGATGGGAAAATTGTAAAAAATATAATTATAACCCTTAAAATCATTTTTTAATTTAAAAGTTTTCAAAACAACATATCGATAGAATTTTAACTTTGGGTGTGTGTGAAACGGTAGCAAAGTATAATGGTAAAAATTTATTTTCCTGTGTGGAAAATATTTCATGTTTGAAATTATCACCCCTTTTATGAAAGTCTACGTCAACTCATGACGGCACTGGTACAGTAATTGTATTTTCTGAGTCGTTATTCACAATAATCGATTACCTTTTACAGTCACTTGATATTTTCTAAGGAGCTTTTAAGTCGACGTCGAGTAGAATTGTCTCTGTTTTAGTCGACAAGAAATTTTGCGACGACTCAAATGAAAATTAAAGAAATTTTAAGAAGAATGTTAACATATTTATTAAATACGTTAAAATAAAAAATACAAATTTAAAAGAAGTTATGGGCACAAATTTTATTAGTAAATTAAACGCGAAAATTCAGAAAAGTTTGCTAAAATAGCGCAAATTCGGAAAAAATTTTAATTGAGGACGATTGACTCAAAGAGCAGCAAAACTACCCAAAATTGCGAAAAGTTGGCAAAAATGGCGAAAATTCGCGAAAATGTTTAATATTTCAGACAAGCCATAAGATTAATTAAAAGTGCCTACTACTATAAGGAATGTCAAAAATTCGGTAAACATTGCAAAATTAGCGAAAATTCGCAAGAATTTGCTAACAGCGGCATGCTAGCAAAGTCTTAAGCTGGGATCACACGATTGCCCCAAATGCACCAATATGAGACAATATTGATTGTGCTTTATTGACGCACAATAATGAAATTGCGCCAATAAAATATTCTGAAATCACACGATTGCCCTATTTTATACAAATTTAATTGCCGCTAGTTGGTACAAAGCGAAATGAGTACAATAATTGCCGCAGCACTGTCACACGATTTTTCTTACTTGTGTCAACTGCGAAAACAGCTGTTGTGGTAGCTTTTTTTTTTGTTTGAAAGTTCTAGTTGGCTTGTTCATTAAAAAAAAAAAAAAAAATTCTATCATATATGTAGGTATTCAAACAAAGTTTTGTTGAATAGTTTTATTTAAAAATTTTTAAGTTAAATATATGAAATTCCAAAAATAAAACAAAGAAAAATTCTATTTTAAATATATAAAGAAATAGAGAATAATTATATTCAAAAATAAATTCGCTTTAAAAAATTTCAATACATTTTGCTCCGTTTTCCTGTATAGACTATATTCTTTTATATTGTCCTGAACAGCTATTGCACTAATTTAAAAAAAAATTTTTGGGAATACAAAATTTATTACTACATAATTTATTTATTAATGACTTGCTAAATTCCCAGTTTTTATTTTTGATAAATTTAATTTTTATTTTAATTTATTCCTACTAAAAGAAACAAAAAAGTATGTTTATTAAAAAAAGGCAAATATTGGCGCGTATTGCGTTGTTTAATTGCCGCACAAGAACCCAATAAATATTGATACATTTTTGTCATTTTTATTGACGCGCGGTTGCATATCAAGTAGTCACACGATTCACACACCAGGGTTGCAATTTATTGGTAAAAGTAAGCACAATACTGCCCTCGGTTGGTACATGAGGCATTTGATTGTGCAGTCACACGATTGGGGTATTAAAAACTGTGAAAATTGGTGCATTGCGGCAATCGTGTGATCCCAGCTTTATATTTATTAAAAATCGTTAAGGCTGGAAAGCATCATAAAACTTACAGTCAAAAATCGCTTCTATCGCGAACATGGATAAAATTCGCTAAAAACTCAAAATCGGAAACAAACTCTAAAATTAAATTGGAATCGCTAAATCGGTTAAAAAAACAAAATGTCGGAAAATACCATAAACAGCTTTAAAAAAATTAACTTTAATGATGAGGAACAAAAATAATAGAAAAATTAAATGGAGATGGGATTTTTTTTTTTTTTTTTTTGTCAGATTTTCGATAACTAGTCGACGTCGACACAACTTTCTTATAAAATACCAAATTAACGTCGATGTGATGTAGTCGACGACTTGATGTGACAACAAATAAAAATTAATGTCGACGTCGACAACGGCTTACATAATAGGGGTGTATATCATTTTTGAAGATATAAAATTTTGACGTTATTAAAAAATAATTAAAAAATATTTATAAAAGAATAAATAACACAATTTTTTCCGTTGGCACTATTTGCATTTAATATTTTTTGTATTTTGAACTCATAAAATTTTTAAACGCTTTTATTTTACTTTTTCAATTCGAACTTCTAATTTTCAGCTTGAAATTTAGTTGGTTGTATCAAAATATTATTTACAATAGTACTTTGCTACCGTTTCACACACGCCCTTTATATATAAAAAAAAACTTCCTATTATTACAATAAATCGTATGATGAAGATCTTTTTTCAAAATTTATTGTTAAATTCACAATGTTCTTATCAGTGCTTCACAAGTATTAATTAAACAAATATTTTATTTTGTTATATTTTAATTGCTGGCACAGTTCATCTAAAGTACTTTTATTATTATGTCAACATAAGTTCAACGAACTTTAAATCGAAAGATGACAAGCCTTCTGAAAAAATAATTCATTATAGCTTACACTTTTGTCAGGGGAAGGATTAGGCGTTTGTGGTAATAACTAAACCTGCCCCCAACTTATAAATTTATATCGGTTCATAATCGCTTTCTAATCTAAGTCTGTTTGTCCAGCGAAGAGTGCTGGTCGGAATCTTAGAAACAGAACCGGTGCATTATTTCACCCAGCTCCTATTAAAATGTTTGTTCGGAATGTAGATTTAATACATTTTTTGTGAGCTGGGTCATCATTCTATCGGCATGGCAGGTGTATTGAGAAGTTTCCCTCAGGCGGCCCTGGATGTTATTCTACATATCGTCACCTTAAAGACCAAACAACCTATCAGCAGTTTTCAAAAGTTTACAGGAGAGAGAAAAAACGTTATAAAATTGGAACTATTTGCAATATTGAACCGAAAATTATATATTATGATTAAAATGAAACCAGAAGTATATATCGGTTGAGAAAGCTTTGTTTTTCTAAACACAGCTTATGATATGGCGCTTAGGTTATTTGGAATTGTAAAAACCTGAAACCAAACAACCTATCAGCAATACTAATTAGTATGAATAATTAGGCATTCCTTTGAACACATGATTATTATTTACATTAAATAATAATACTTATAGTTTCTCTTACTTGTTTAAACAAAAAGTGCTTAATGTTTGCTTAAATTACACTATGCAACAAAATTAAACTTTTATCATGATTTTTGATGATTTATTTTCCTCTTTATTTAGTACGTCACGGCCTTTTAAAATACAATTTTTTTAATTTTTCTAAAGTTTTTGATTTTTAAATAAAATTATAGGTGGTTTTACAAAAAAATCTACTTTTTTATTTATTGCAATGTTAATAACTAAATAAAAAGTTAAATTAATCAAATTAAATAAAAAGAAAACATTTCATTAAATAAAGCTACCACAAAAAATTATTCAAAAGGTATGTTATCATAAAAGTAATGGCAGTCTGCCGGAAGCAAAGTTTTTAAATCTTGTAAATGTTGCCATTTCTTTTTGGAGATTTTTAACCTTTCAGAATGTAATAACTTAGGACGACAATTTTCAAAACGTGTAGCAGATCTTTGTGGTAAAAGCTGATAATTGTCTTTAATATTGATTTTGTAATATATAGATCCTGTTGGGTCGTACGCCAAAACACGAATCATGTTGACTTTAGGGTCCCCAATCCTTTTTCCTAAAAAATAATTTTATTTAGGTAGAATGAAGTTAAATGGCAATAAAATAAAAGAAATTACCAGGACGGATAGAAGTGTATCGCATTGGAAGATTTTCATAATCCTGGAAATAGTCATGGTATAAGTGTTGAACAGTAAGTGGATATGGATTTTTTCGTGCATCTTTCATTAGCTCAATTAATTCAGAGGGCAAATTAATATTTTTATTATTGATTTTTCTTTGTATTAATGAGTGGGTGGAATCGCATTCCATTTGGGTATGTCCCACGACTAAGTACTTATGCTCAATGGTAACATTATTTTCTACACAAAACGAAAGTAAGGCATTGGACAATACAACATTTCTGTTTTGATAGAAGCACCCATCAGAATATATTACAAAATGGTGTACATTTGGCGTATTGAGCATTTCTTTTTTTAAATGATTTACTATAATTGTGGCGAAGGTAGAGGCAATTAGATTTCCTTCTGTTTCATCCCATACGTAGTTTTCAGACTTATGAGTTATAACATTATAAATTGTAAAGTTGTGGACCTGGAGTTTCATTTTGTAGTACGATGCATTTGCCTTTAACTGCGGTATTAGTTTTACGGCTTGCATATCCATGCATAATAGCGATAGTAAACCCTCCTTAGCATTTTCAATATCATGTTTTTTTCCTCTCTCATGTCCTCTATTTGCATTCTGTGAAAGTCGTATTCTTTTTGCAATATATTTTTTGACTCAAACGATTCACAGGTGTCACACATATCGTTTCTAGGCTTAAAAATTGAGTAATTTTGTTTTCTTCAAGACATCCATGAAATTAAGAAACGATACAGGTGAAATACCATTTTCTTTTTGCGAATCACAATCTTGGGAGTAAACTTCATACACAGATGCATAATATTTAAAATCTGTTTGGAAATATATTTTTTTCGTGTACTGACGTCGGTAATGCGATTCTAATTTTGGGATGCCTTCCAACCATTTATTTAAATAATTTAAACGAACCTCATACTCCTGGCCCTTTTTTGTATTTCTTTGTTTTTCAGCTTGCAAGATTTTCTTATTATCAGGTCCCAGTTGAGCATTATGAAGTTCACAGGAATTAATCCAACCTCTTACCATAGTTTCCGAAATTCCGAGGGTTGACAAAAACATTTTACGGCACACTTGATAGCGCTTTGTTTTGTTGTAAAAAAAAAACGCTTTTGAATTTGAGCGTCGAGAATTTTCCACATAAGTCCTCTTTTTGGCGAAAACGTCAACAGTTCTGGTTACGTAAAGTTTTTTCTGGTCCCATGACATCTGCCAAAAACGTTGAAATATTTCTTCACGTAATTTTTCAGAAAAAATAGAACAATGTCGATTTGAAGCCTTTTCACAACATTTTGATGTGCACCCAGGTTTCATTTCTCTTGGCTTCCTGCAAACGATTTTGCCTTTTGAAAAACCTTCATATTCTTTACCGTTCATACGATTTTTCTTTCTTTCTTCTTTTTTGTTGACTTTTTAGGAACTTGCATATCTGCCTCAAGATTATTTTCATTTATGAAATACATTTTATTGCGTTTTAACACTTTTTTATGTTCTTTTCACTTCTAATAATAAATAAAATGTAATAAAACACAAAGAACAACAAATCAAAAGTAACTGTGTTTCAAAAAAAAAAAAAATTCAAATAAATGATTACTCTGATATCTTTAGCGTGAGTGCTGATAGGTTATTTGGTTTCAGAAAATTGTACACTTGCTGATAGGGTATTTGGTAATTTGGTAATAGCTTGGTTATTTCTAATATTAGAAGTTTAAAATTTTGCATACATATGCTTTATGATATAGGGAATAATATTAAATAAAAAACTCAATTTTGAAAAATTTGCTGATAGGTTGTTTGGTCTTTAATGTGACGATATGCAGCCTTAAGAGCAGTATGTGATGAGAATGGCAGCCAGGAGCATTCTTAGCCTGAGGGAGTTAGGCCGGTTAGGAAATTTCACGGAGGGTCACTCGCGGATCTTGGATAAAATTAGTACTGGTGGTTATCACCTGGGCTCCCCCGGCTCTACGGATTACTTGGCCACTAGGGTAGATTTTGGGCGTTTGCCAGAGGTGGCATTGCCGTCTAGGGAAAGCTGGTCAGTTTAGGGCAGACTGTATAGGGGATTTGCTACTTTCACTGATTTCTCAAAGATGAAGGGTATGGGGGTAGGGCATGCGTCAAAACCTTGATAGGTATTTTCACGGTCAACTGTATTATAGACAGGATGGCGGGGAGAGTGGGATCTGACTTGTCGGATATATGTAGGTTATGTGAGGACCCAGAGGAGTTGGAGACAGTTGAGCACTTTCGGTGTCCCAGGCTACAGAACAGCATGCTGAGGTGGTTGGGTAGCAGATTCCTGCACGAACTGGGAGATGTCTCGTACTGCGGGCTCGAGAATCTGGCGGGATTCGTAATGGGAATGACCTGGCTGCGCGGCAGAAGTCTGGAGACTGGGCACATGTAGGGCAGTTTTCTGTTTGGTAGGGTTGTTTTTGCTTTTTTATTTGGGTTTTTGTTTTACTCGCTGAAAAATGTTAAACAAAACAAGTAAGACTGCTATATGTATATATGTCCTTCCCCAGGGTGCGATTAGAACAGAAAGTTATATAAATACCGTTCTTGAGATATAAATAAATATATATTGTGTCACGCCGACTTATCCAATCCCGCCCGCATTTTATCGGACGTTGTGTATTGAGTACCAAAATGATTGTACCTAATTTGGAAACTTTGGCTGTTGTCGCTTTCTAGATATACACAGCCGTATTCGTAACGAAAATTTAGCATGAAGTTAGCACACAGTTTATTCATAATACACTTACCGAACTTTAGCTAATGATTTGGTCAACTGTTATTAACGAGCTGGCAAACGTTTGCCAACTTGTGAAAAACAGCCGTTTAATTAAAAAAAAAATTGTTTGGGTTTTTTTTTTATACTGACTTTTTTAATTTATTTTTATTTTAAAAAGTTTAAAAACTTTTTATATGATGGGAAAAGCAAAAAAAATTAATGTGCTGTTTTCACAACACAAGTGCTTGAACGTTTAGTAAAATTTATATGAATAACGCTCAGTTTTTTGAGCGTTTTTTATACAAATTTTTCTACACGTTCAATCACTTGTGTTGTGGAAACAGCACATAAATGATAAGACCAGCGATGATTAATGCAAAACGTGTTCCATTTTGAGCAATATAATGTGGCATCATTAAAACCCAGAATTGATTTATTAAAAGTTAGCGGACGGATAAAAGTGTGTTAAGAATTAACTCTGTGCTAACAAGCTGCTAAGCTTTATCGGCATTCTACAAACTATGGCTAACTTTTTGTTATAAATACGGCTGACAGAAATCTAAATTGTCTCTGTACGGGAGGTGTTACGCTCACTACTCCAATCCCGCTCATATTTTTACCAAATTTGGACAATTTTTCTCTTATCGTTTTTAAGATATAAATAAATTTATTTTATGCCACGCCCACATCTCCCATCTCGACCGCATTTTGGCAGATGCTTAATTTTGATAATCAATAAGCTTCCGTTCGCCAGATATACAGAAAAACAGACGGACATCGTTAAATCAACTTTGCTGAACATGTATTTGTAATGTATTTGTGTTTGTACAGCCGTATTCATAACGAAAATTTGGCATGAAGTTCGCACAAAGTTCATTCATTATACACTAACTAAACTGATGCTAACGATTTACTAAACTCTTGTTAACGAGCTGCCACCTTGTGAAAAACAATGTTGAATAATTTGTTTTTTTTTTTCTAAGTCACTGTCCTTTTTTAATTAAGTCCTTTTTTAAATTTATTTTAATTTAAAAACATTTAACATTTTTATATGGGAGGCAAAAACAAAAAAAATAAAAAACATTATGAAATGAAATGACAAAACAAGCGATGATTTATGCAAAACGTGCTACAATTTTGAGCACTATAATGTGGCATCATGATTATTCAGAGTTGATTTATTAAAAGTTAGCAGACGGATAAAATTCGTTATGAATAAACTCTGTGCTAACAAGGTGCTAAGCTTAATCGGTATTCTAGTTAGCAGCTCGTTGTACGTATTGTACAAACTGTGGCTAACTTTTTGTTATGAATACGGCTGGTAATGTGTAAAGAACACAAAAAAAAAGTAATTAAAATATAAAAAAAAAAAAAAATGTCAGCTTATACCCTCGGTGATGGGTATAAAAAAAACAACAAGACATGGGATTTTATGGGTCTTTTGTTCATATCTCAGCGATTTTAGAACAATCTTGCTGAATTTCAACGGACAGGCGGACATCGTTTAATCAACTTCGCTACTCATAAGGACCTAGAATATAAATGATTTTTAGGATCTAAGGTCAATATTGTAGAAATTACAAACGGAATAACAAACTTATAAAAACCCTTTTACCTTTGGTGAAGGGTATAAACGAATGAAAACGTTTTGTTTTCTAAAGTGCAAAGTACTCGTAACTGAATATTGATAAAACATATTTAATCTCTTAAAAACTATTAAAATCAGCAATCATTAAAAAAAAGAATATATATTAAAAAGGAAAATTCATCAGATAAAAGTTAATTCATACCATTTTTCCATTGAATTTCACACATTAAAAATATTGTAGTGAGCGCTGGCATAAAATATCTGTCAGGGAAATACTAAATGAAACCCTTTAGTATCTGCCATCATCACAAACTATTGATAAAAAGTTTGCCCGTGAAAAATTTACATACATTTACAATACATATTAATATATTAAGCCTCAGGGATATGTTGTTTTTAAAACTATTATTTCCTTGTTTTTTGAGTCATACGAACGGAAGGAAGCATGTGTATGATTTAAATGTGTTTTTAGGTTAATTCCTTCAAAATCCTTGTTTTTTTTTAACAATTTGAAACTTCATTTCCCAAAAGGCAATTTGGTATAAAAGACAGTTATTGTAAATAATTACTTGTTTTCCATTTGATTATATCAGTGCACAGTAGGAGATTTCGGCCAAACCCCTATAAATTTGTTATTTCTTTTCGTCAAGCAGTAAAACGTAGTACGTTTGTGAAGTAGCTGAAGGCCGTTTTACTGACGTTTTGAAATTTTTTCCAGGCCCATAAATAACGCCCCTTGTCCTTTACGCCGCCATTAGTTTTCCAACATTAAAGATATATACATATGTATATATCATTCTAAAATGTCTAAAGACTTATTTCTTAGATTAGTGATTTTAAACCCTTTCGCCGTATCACTTTTGATTTTCATATAATAAACCAAATTTTAAATTTTTCATTTAAAGACGTCTCATCATCATCAATTTAATATCAACATCAATCTGATACAAAACTTGTGTTCTTTAAAGCTACACATACGCGTTGTCGGCAATGCTTGATGAAAATCAAAATGTTTTGATTTTTTATTTGATGACTGATTATTTGATAGTCTCCTGTTGTGATCAAGGCGAATTCATTACATGGGATCCTAAAAGCCCTTTTCATAAATTTTTTTTTTTAGCTTTATAATTGTTGGATGTCAATATTTTGTTTATTATCTTTGTTTCTGTTTTGATTTGTTTCGATTTTTGACATTGTACAATGATTTTACAAAAATAAATTGCTTGTGGTTTTTGTACTAGTTGTACTTGTTGTACTACCGAGATTACCCGGAATGAATTCGCATTGGTTGTGATTGACAAAAAAAATTTATTTGCTCTGTGTTTGTTGTCATGAAGAAGTGTAGGATGAGAACAAAGCGAATTCATATAGGTGACATTTTCGAGTCATATGTTTATTGTTTATTTATTTGTGTGTATACTGAATGTCAAGATTTGTTTACATTTTGTAAAAAAAATTAGTTAAAATTTAAAATTCAATAAAAATCTAAATACATACTTGAAAAACAAATTATTTCAATTTTATAAAACAAAAAAAGTGAATATAAAATATAAAATCAAGGAAGAAAGAGTGCGTAAGTAATAAGTGGAATCACAATCAAATTGCAATACAGGAAAACGATTTACCTTCTAAACCAATTATGTATATTTTATAAACAAAAAAAAAATCCCTTGTTTATGTTTTCAACAAATAATTTGACATTCACTCTTTTACAAAAACAAAATGCAAAGTATTTTTTTAAAAAAAGGGATAGCTAGCATAACTATCTCATGATGCGGTCACCTGTATGAATTCGCCTTGGATGAAAAAAAATATATGAATGTATATTTTTTTTATGCAAATGTTGATTTGTACGTTTCCGAAAAATCCTGAAATAAACGACTCTAACACATATGCACTAATTGATGGGTTTATTTGATTATTTGACAGGTACTAGTATGGGCAACCTGTCCGTGAAAGCCTGGGTTCAAATCTCAGCGCAGTCAAGAATGAAAAATTATCAATAAATTTTAATTAATTTCATGTTCTAAAATTCCTGTCTTCATAAAAATAATTTAATGAAAATTAAATTCAATGAACTTGGGCCTAGTTAGGAAATATCTAAATTTGGATTAAAACCCATTAACAGTTCAATAAAATAACCACAATATACTAACATTACTAAATAATTGTATTAAAAAAATTATAAAGAAATATGCTAACTTTCCGGTACTCCAGCAGTCAAAGTAGGCTGTACATTGTGATCGAAATTTGTAATTACATATATGTTTTGAAGTGTTAGCTTTAAAATTGCATCAACATGTTTTTTAAATCCAAGAAAGTTGTTTGTAATCGATTAAAGAACACAGGTTGTGTGTTGCTTTATTCTAACCACTAAAGCTGCGTTTTTAAGATCTCTCTTAAACTAGGTTTAGTTAATCTGAAAACAGATTTGTGCCGCCATTACCAAGTATGTATACAAAATCTTGACGGAACAGCTTAGAGTTGCATAAAATGTTGGTATTTAATGAAATAATAAAAAAAATCAAATTTGGCTGGAAAATCCCGGTTTTCAGAATATCTCAGAATACCTCAGACTTTACATATCCCCAGAGAAAATAGTCCATAGCTGTGATATCGCACGATCTAGGTGGTCAATTTACCGTGGCAAAACGTGAAATTAAGTGCTCACCAAAATAATTTCTCAACAATGTCATTCTTTCACGCGCTGTATGCGATCCCGTAATTTTTGGGTTAAGTTCGGTAAAATGAGAGTTAATAAACAAAAATGCAGTGTGACCAGATCTAAAAAAAATTTCGACTAAATTTGGCTTCAGACATGGCCAAAAAATGCTTAAAATGATTTACATTTTATTCGAAGCTAATTACATTTTAGTGATTTATTTTTAACGAAATTGAAATAAATTGTTATATTTAAACAAGTGGATAGATTTTGTTAAAGAATCTGATACACATACATATAAATATAAAGCACAGGTAGTTGATATTAAATTTTAAATTTACGGGCCGCAAACCGCTGATACATGCTAAATTAAAAAGATTTATTTCTATGATATACAAATTTTTTTAGATCTTTTATTTTTTTCAGTTTGAGAAAAGTTGAAGCTTTAGAATTATTATTTTGTAAACAACATGATAAGGGCATTTCTAATATTCCCTTAATATTATGTTTTTTTTTTTTAACAAGGCAAGTAAGATGTTTCTTAACATAAGAATTATCCCTCTTAATACGAAATTATTTTAGGTACAACTATTTTAAGTCAAAATTTATTATAATTCATAAAAAAAAATTTAAGTAAAATCTATAGGACTGTTCGTCCAAATTTTTAAAAGAAATAATGCTAAAAAAGCTAAAAAGAGTTTTTAAAAATGCTAAATAAAATGCCAAGTGTTTTGCAGCTAAATAAAAAATTTTAATGCTAAATTTAGCTGCAAAAATGCCAAAATGGCCACACTGCAACTTTTTCTATCGTTTATTTTATAAATATTTTTTTATTTTAATTCTTTTGGTAATACTTGTTGGTAGTTTTTATCAGGGACCGTAACAGTTATTCCTTTTTTCATAAAAGTCAGATGATAACAGTTATTTGTTGATTTTTATTTTTTTGAACAAAAATAACAGTTATTTTTTTATTTTGATTTTTTCGATCAAAAATAACAGTTATTTTATGTTTTTTATTTTTTTGAACAAGAATAACAGTTATTTTTTGATTTTGATTTTTTCGAGCAAAAATAAAAGTTATTGTTTAAGAAGAAGAAGAATATTTTTTCTTCTAAGCTCTCTCTTTACCTTTGAGTACTTTGAGTACGGGAACTGTTTTCGGTAATATTGGGATCCCGCGGGCTCCCAGCGTTAAGTACGGGATCACACCTATTAGCTCTGTTCCAGATGCATAACCAAACAGTCCGAACTTGCACAAAGTTACCCAAAAGCGTTCCACATAATAATTTTTGTGCAATTAAGAGAGTAATTGAGAGAGTATTTTTTTTAATTTCCTGTACAAATTTGCACGAACTTTTTATTTGGGTAAGTTCGGACAAGAATAAACAATCAGGAAAAATTAATCAGGAAATTTACAAGCAAAAGAAAAAGTTTAGTTTTTATTAAAAAATATATTGAAAAGCAAAATGTAAAATTTTAATTAAAAAATTAAGTGGTATATGCATTATTGCATACATAATTCCCTTAATCTTAACATAAAAGAAAACAAAATATAAAAAATGACAATGATGCAAATGTTTTGGTTTTATAATGTTATGACTTTTAAGCATCTTAAATCATTAAAATAGATCTTAATTTGAAAAGTAAGCATCATTAGTATTTGAAGAAGTGCAAAAATGTTTTTTTTGCGTTCCAGCAATTTTGGGTAGTTTTGGCAAATTCAGAGAGTAATTTTCATTTTACTCTCATTAGTCCGAACTTGCCCGAGATCTTGTGGAACACACCTATTGTGTGTTTAGTTTTCTAATTGTTGTTTTTTTATTTTTTATCAAAAAAATTATTTGTCATTATGAAATTATAACTTGACAATATTGAATTTTTAATCAAGTATGTATGTACACGTGCTTTTTTTTTGTTAATTAGTTTCCCTGACCTTCGGAATTTATTAGTGATTTAAAATTTTTTATCAGCACATAGAAGTTTTCTTAATAATGGTTTGATAAGCAAGACTAAATTATTGTCGATTTAGTAAAAGTTCTGCAAAATTCTACAAATAATTCTAAACAAAGATAATTCCTTAGATAGAATCAAAGCTGTCATATGTACAGAAAATATATTAGTTGTTTTAAGGCGGTAGTACTTCTGCGTCGGATTATGTTTTGCTTTGTTTTTTGATGTCAAACAACATATTCAAAAATATTGTTAACGTCTAAACTGAGGGCAGCGGTTTTCCCATCTCTGATGTCTATTGAGTGTGAGGGAGTTGACAACTTGAAGCGCCACCATCTTTAAGGAGTCCATTTTAAGTTTGTTTTTAACATTTCTAAGTATTATTCGTTAAGTTTAGTTTTTTTTAACTTACAAAAGTTTTGGAGTCGAATCGTTGTTTAGAAGCCAACTTGAGCAGTGTTATCTTCTTGTGATTTATAAATTAAAAAATTGCACTTTAATTGTTTTGAGATTTAATAGAAGTGAAGAGTTATTTTATAACGTTTTAAAAGCAACAGGCAAGTGTTTTTATATAGTTAAAAGGGCTTTTTTAATAAATAATAGTGCCTTTTTTATTTATTTTTTTTTTTTTTTTGCTTTTCTAATATTAACAAGTCAGCTAAAATATCAGTTGGCTGATATTTTAGCTGACTGAATCCTAAAGCCACCCCTTACACACTATAATAACCTGAGGTGCTTGGATCCTGGCGGATATTCTGGAGCTGTAGCCCAGACATTCATCCCTAAATACAGTCCATACCCCACGAAACGTATCGGCATTTCGTCCGGACCACCATAGGACGTAATCGACGTTCTTAATTATTTTTAAAGATTGTGTATTAATTAATAATGGATGAAAAAAGATCACTCGCTATTTAATTTCACAAACTCTAAAATTTTATTAAAAAATATGTATAACCTATTCATCCGTGCTTGGGAAAAAGGCAATAAAGTGCAAAGATTAAAATCGGAGAAAACTGATATTTTAATTATGGATTTTTGTTTTTTGTTATCTTATATATAAATACGGGAACAATTTTTTTGGAGTTGATTTTTAAGTATATTATCGTCCACCGATTTTAATGAAACATACATATATCGTTTTAAAGGTATTTGTGTATAGATATGCACAATATATATTTATTTTCTAAATTTTTAGAACTAAAGTGTTTAAAAGCGTTTTAATTTATTTTGCAAGCACACGTACACACGTGGCCGTTAGATGTATAGAGAATTTTTTTTTTCTTTTTTGATTTCTTATATTTTTTTTAAATATTTTCTTAAGTCGCAAACCTATGCGAATAAGCCACAAAACACAGCGGCCCTCAAAGCAAACCTTATCCATGCC
Source organism: Pollenia amentaria (assembly GCA_943735925.1). Classification (NCBI taxonomy): domain Eukaryota; kingdom Metazoa; phylum Arthropoda; class Insecta; order Diptera; family Polleniidae; genus Pollenia; species Pollenia amentaria. Next base: position 12,425,984 of record OX031010.1, on the reverse strand, counting down.
ATCAGTTCAATTTATCCTGATTTATACGCCAGAGTCATGGAAATTTAGACATTTCGGATGCGCGCACCCAGCGAAGCCGCGGCGGATATTTGCACGATGTTTCATTCCAAACACCATGGCATCGATTGACTTTTAAACAAAACATTTGATATCTGGCACATACTTTGTTTTATTTACCTTAAAGCTTAATAAAACCCCTTTATATCGGGTGGGTCATTTAAGTTTAAATTTGAACCATCGCACAGTGATTCGGCTAGAGCATGGTAGCGGTACAATATTCATGACGTAATTTCCATTAACCACTGATAGCGTCTTGTAAAGAAAAAATTTGTAAATGTATAGATAAATCAAGCAAATTTTACATCAATTGTTAACTTTAAAGATTATCAACTTTTTTATCCACCTAGATTTTTCTATATGTAATACCTACAACATTCAGAAACAGATTGAATAATAGACCCCGTAAAGGCTCGCAAGTAAAATTATTTTACACACTGCTTTGTCCCCATATAACGAAGGGACAAAAATAGAAGGAGTTCTCAGATATTTTTTGAAATTCGGTACAGTAGCATAAAATATCTTAGTTAAGAAAAATACGAATTTTTGGAGAAATCGGTCCAAGGACACGCCTACCTCCCATGTGTCCTGAAAATGAAAAATTTAATTTTAGCTTCAATAATGCCCATTAAGCTACAAAAAGTGGTCATGCTGATAAACATACAACTAGCAAGGTGTGTGTAAATTTTCATTTAAATTAAACTAAGGACTCAAGGTCCTGCCATATATCCTTTTTCTTAAAAACGCTATAAAACCTACAAAAATTATCCGATCATAATAAAATTTGGTATACATACAAAGAGCAACGTGTGCGTAAATTTTCATTTAAATCGGACTAAGGACTCAAGGTCCTGCCATATATCCTTTTTCTTAAAAACGCTATAAAACCTACAAAAATTGTCGGATCATAATAAAATTTGGTACGTAAATTGATATTTGTAAGCTACATATTTATGCCAAATTTAGGCATTTCGGATTATGCCAAATCGGATTATTGATGTGAAAAATACAAAAAACATAATTTATTGAAAAATAGGTTGAAACGATTAAGTATTACAGTACACATTTGTCAACTTTTTTTTTCTTAAAATAGCTTAAGATGACTGGAATATACATAAACAATTGAAATAAGTGAAGAAATAATTTTGTCCCGCTAGCTTGTACTAGACGAGACACTGTGCATCGGTTATTTTGAATCTGGGAACAATTATGTCATTCTATTCTGTCACAAAATTCAGTATATTATCTCCGCTGAACGAAATGAATCCATTTACGCTTGAGCAACGTTGGGATTTATTGGAAATTTATTTCCAAAACAAAGACAAATGGTCGGAGATTGCACGAAAATGTCGACTGCTCGATGATGTCGATTTTGCCAAAAAAAAAAAATCATATTTTCGGATGATGTTAATTTTTATCTTGGTGGGTACGTTAATAAGCAAAATTGCCGTATTTGGGGCTCAGAAAACCGACACGAGTGACTGTTTGGTGCGGCTTGTGGAGCGGAGGCATCATTGGCCCGCATTTCTTTGAAAATTAACAATAGTAATTCACAACAAAAAATTAATTTGGCCAAAATTTCAAACCGTTTTTGTTTTATTGCATTTTTAAATTTAAACTTTTAAATGGCCCACCCCTTATATTTAATACCTTGTTTTTTAAACAAATTATAGTTTAATTTGCATGTCTTTATGTATATTTTATAAAGATTAAGTCAAATATGTTATTTATGATCAGGGTTCGTTTTTTGATTTACGCGAATTTCTAGTGAAAACTGCTCCCACGGCCAAAATGATTAATAAAAACAAATTGTAAAGCAAAAAACAAAAACATTTTATTTTAATTGCTTTCGTCCTTAAAGCAAAGATTAAACAAATTAGTTAAATTTACAATGTCTTAAGCTTTGCATGTTGTCTACAGCATGACATAAACATAGAAATTTATTATTCGTCCATTATATTTCCGTATTTTATTTGGTTTTATGAATGTTTACCATGACCTTAATATTTTCATTGGTCAACAGCATATTTACTTAAGTTCCTAGTGTCTCTCCTAGTTTTTTTTTTTCTTCCTTATTTTACTACATAATATTTTCCCACATTGTATATTTTTATAATTGTTTTCGCTTATCTATCTTTGCAGTTTGTAAAATTTGCTAACATTAATGAGGACACTCCTTCATATCATCGGCGCTATGATTTTTTTATTTCGAAATTTTCTTCAATGTGTCATGGCAACAATGATAACATCGAGCTGCGTGATAGTATACGTTTGGCTGGCATTAAAGGACTTCAAGGTGTGATACGTAAAACGGTCTCTGATGATTTAGTTGAGAATATTTGGGAAAAACAGCATATGGAGAAAATTGTACCATCATTATTATTTAATATGCAGGTGAGAATTGCAGAAAATGTCACTTAAAAAAAAATGGAAAGAGAGAGATAGAGATAGCAGGCATTCAACTTTCATGTTGTATTGTCTGCCATATTTTGAAAAATTAAATCCACGCAAACTAAATTAAATATTTATTGTATTTTATTTATGTATTTTTTTCATATTTTTTATATACTTTTTTTGCAATTTTATTTACTGTGCCTACACTTTGTACACTTTGAACAAAATCCAAATATTATTTTATAAAATAACACTGACAATTGTCTAAGTTCGGCGTTAACGTTATGTTTTTGAAGAAAAATATGTTGGCGGTAATTTGATTAATCATAATTAAATTTTAACACAAATTTATTTAAATTATTTTATTAACACTTTTTATACCCTTCACCACAGGTGAAAATGGTGAATATTAGTTTGTCATTCCGTTTCTTAGACACTATAAAGTACATAACTCAACTTCGCTACTCATAAGGACCCAGACTACATATATCGCACTGGTTCCTCTAAAGAGAGTCAACTCAAAATTTTTCAATTTTCACTTTATGCAAGAAATCGATGTACAGTGGTCATATCTACCCACTGTAAAAATCATTTTCTCTATTATAAATGCAACACCTTTGTGACATAAAAGTACATATAAAAAGAAAACAGTTTTTTGTCTCTACTGAAAATTTATAAATTTTGAGTTGACCCCCTTTAGAGGAACCAGTGCGATATATGTAGTCTGGGTCCTTATGAGTAGCGAAGTTGAGTTATCGATGTCCGTCTGTCGGTGTGTATGTTAAAATGGGCTTTCTGAAGACCCCAGAAATTATGGGGACCAGGTTGTTATATATTTATGTCACATATATTCTTTTTAATTTTGCTATTGCATTTCAGCCAGATCGGTCCGTAAATAACTGAAATATGAGCAAAAAACACATTTAACTCTAATTTTTGTCATTAAATTCCTTGTTGTTGTTATTGTTTTTTTTTTACACACAACAAATGGCCTGCCCGGAAATTCATCACAGCACTGCATCTGATGCGCAGCGCGTTCGTAAAAGCTGTTTAAAAATACCCCAACAAACACAAAGTCAAACCTTTTCAATTGTTTGATTTTAGTATTTGAATTCAAATTGATAATAATTTAAATATAAACGTTTGACATACAATGTTTTATCAATTTGATATCAAATTGTTATCAAATGTTATTCTCAAATCAAAAATAAATTGCCAGCACTTAGGCGAAAAATAAATGTAAACATTTACTGCCTGGCCCACTGTGTCGACAACTTATTATTGTTTTCAATATACAAATGCGAAAGAAATGTTCTTGTCGACATTGAAAGGGATTTAAAATCAAACCTGTTCTCAAACGACAAACGTTTGAAAATCATAGCATTCTCAACAAAAAAGGGAAATTGTTTTCAAATTGAGAAATGCATTTATTTTCAACTTGATTTTAAACGTAATTCTCAAATGTTTTTCAAATGTGGAACATAAATAAAAAATATTTTTTTTTTTTATTTAAATTCATTATTTATTTAAATAAACTGTGAGCTTTACATTCGGCACCATAGCTAAAAGATGAAATAGTGTTCCTTCCTTCCTCTTATTCTTGCAAAGACGAAATACTTGGCTCCTTTTTGTTTTGTGGATTGTCATGGCGTAGCACCTCGAGCGTACAACAAATTTATAATTTATTCACTTTAACGTTTTATTTTTAATTCCATTCTTACACTTTGTAAAAAATTTTTTACTCACAAATATGTTTAATATGTTTTAACAACAAAATAAGGTTTTTTAAAGGCGAATTCACTTCACGTAATATGTAACTATTCTTTAATGTGTAACACATTTAACTTTAATGGTCATTTCTTAATATGCACATTTATTATTCGCTTTAGTGCTGTAAAGTTTTTTTTTAGCGGTGAAGGGTATCACATATTCGGCACAGCCGAGTATAGCACTATTATTTGTTTTTAATTTAGTTTATATATAAAACTGTACAAATTACTTTCTTAATTCTAAAAAATTTAGTAAAAAAAAAAGTAAAATACAATCGATGGAATTTAAAATTTAATTGATTTTGTAAAAAAAACACTTCATTTGTTATTTTCTTTTGCGAAATGTAATTTAATTGTCATTTGTATACTAATAAAATATTAAAATATATTTTAGTCTGGCGACTTAACACCCGTGGAAGATGCCACAACTGTTACACCACCCGTACTGGCGGAAGAAGTTTTACGTGAATTGGTGGGTCGTGCCTCTTATGGTCATATAAGAAGTGTTTTGAAACCATTACTAACGTAAGTTTACTCTACTTTGTATTAAGATTAAATTTAAAATATCCTATTCTTTCTTCTTCTACCTCTAGTCACTTGGATCGCCATGAATTATGGGTGCCCAACACTTTTGCTATACACACTTTTCGTATTGTTATGATTTCCATACAGCCCCAGTATTCCTACACAGTGGTGGAAACTCTTATGCAACATTTAGATAATAATTTTAAATCGTCTCCAAAAACTCGCACTTCTTTGGCTGTGGTCCTCTCAAAGATCATCGCCATAGCTGCAGGTGAAAGTGTGGGTCCTTCCGCTTTAGATATAATCAATAATTTACTCACTCATCTAAGAACCAGCGTTAGCAATACTTCTGAAATTACTTCCGAAGAATCACAATATCAGGAGGCTCTCATCAATGCTTTGGGTGAATTTGCCAATCATCATCCGGATTATCAGAAAATTGAAATTATGCTTTTCATTATGAACACTGTGCCCGATCTCTCGAAGAAAAGTAAAGGCGATCAAATGTTGCAGAATATTCTATTGAAGTCTCTACTCAAAGTTGGTACTCAATACAGTACGGTCTCGTTTGAAAAGGCTTTTCCGGCCAGTTTCTTACAGCCTCTCTTGAAAATGGCACGCAATCCCCATGATCCCACCCGTATTATCGTAATGCAAATATTCCAAGCTCTTTTGGATCGTCATCAAAATGAAAAGGTTTTAAGTGCGGTTAGCATTAAACCGTATGTGGCCTTATCACAAGAGCCGGCCTCACGTTCGGATATTATTTTTACTCATAAATATGGTGCAAATATCATGCAGGCCTTAATTGATAGCATGGCCTTGTCGGATAAAGTGGATTCTTTGGCGTCTAGTTATAATACGGCTGCATTACTTATTGTCGAAATGGCGTGTGGTGAAACTGTTCAGGAGTTTTTGTTATTCATTTTGGGGTAAGTATAAAAACTCTACCTTTAAAACACCATTTCAATTAGCATCCCCCGGGGGTGTGCCGGCAGACATCCTTAGGATATTTCACCTTTTGTTGTTACTTCCTACCGGAAAATCAGGCGCAATCAATATTTGGAATTCGGCAGAGTTTAAAATTGATAGATTCCTTTAGATCGCTGCTGACCAGAGGTTCTATCTCCGAAGATTCAAAATCTGTGAAATTACTCGTAATTTCGAAGTAAGTCTTGTCTATCGACTCTAACACAAACTGGGGGCTAATTCTGGCAGTCGTCATCGAATACTTTTTCGATTCGAAAGCAATTTTTTTCAAATTCTTTCAGTCGATACTGAACGAATCGATATTATTTTTTTAGTGTTCTGAAAACTCATATAAATGCTTTAAAACACCGAAAAAATAATTTCGATTCGATCAGCAACGACTGAAAGAATTAGAAATAAAATTACTGTCCGCTTATTTTTCTAAAGAACGATAAGTATTACTTTTTTCTGTCTCTTTTAGTTTTGGAGATATGAGTGAGGTTAAAATAGGATATTTAGCGCCCCTGGACCCTATCCTAAGCACTTTAGTGGAATCTTATATGGGAACCTCCGTTAGGAGGTTCCATTCTTTATTTTGTTGGAGAAATTGTTAAAATCCGACCGGCAGTAACGGAAATTACCTTTTACAAACACAAACAGAAACGAAAAAACTTTTTAGCTTTATAATATTAGTATTATTAGTATAATATTAGTATGGAAATAAATACAAGTGGAATCCTAAAAAAATAAGATCTAAAACTTCGGAATTATAATTAAAATGTTCAAAAATACAATTCGCAACTTTTAAAATACCATTAAAAGAGTTATAGTATTGATTAGAAAATTATATTTTATTAATATTTTCAGTATACAACAAGTTGCTGTAACCACTGAAAACTTGAGTGACATACACAAATGTTCATTGTACACCATTTCCATAGCATTGCTCACTTTAACAGCTCGCGTTACCGGCATCAATAATTTACTCGAATATGCCCAGAAAATAATTGAAGATCGTAAACATGATGCACCCTATTTCTTACCACCACTCCTAGATCCAAAGAAATCGAGTAGCAAATATAATTTGAATGTACCACAATTGGCAATTGATAAAATAGCTCTGGCTGAATGCTTACAAAATGCTGGTATGGATTTCAATCGTTTACAAACCGGACTTCCGTATGTCCTCAATCAAGCTGATAATCCTGGCCATAGACATTCATGGGTCGAGACTGTCAGTAATAATATGACACAAAGAAATAGTTTAGCCGATTTAACGGCCTACAATGCAGATGCAGACAGTATTAGTAGTTCACCAGGAGTATCAAAGGTATGAAGATTTATTGCCGGTTTAAGACAAAAAAAGCAAAATTTCGTGTAAGAAATTATATTGAAAACAACCATAAAATACGAAAAATTGCTTTGTTTTTAATATAATTTCTCACACGAAATTTTGTTTGAATTTTCTAAAAACAGGCAGTTAAACTGAAATAAAAAGTACAAAAAAATGATTCCTTTCTTTCTTCTTTTAATTCTATAGAAAACTTTAGCTCCTGAATATACCGTTGATGCTATGAAACGGTTTTTGGCCGAACCGTCAGAATCGGTTAAAAGGGAACAGCAAGAGAAACAAATGCAAATTGTACGCACCTTTCGTGAAAGTGATTTCGAAGATCTTATGAAACGTACTGAACCCAAGGTAAATTTTTTAATTAAAATATTTTTTTAAAATTAAACTAAACAAAATTTCTTTTTATTATATTTCAGCATGACGTCATACAAAATCGTTTAAATGATTTATTCAATTCATTAGCCATTGATAACAAAAATACCCAACATGCTTTATCAAATACTGAAAAACCTATTTATGAAACTAATTTTCCGGAATTATTTTATTATTAAGTTTTTAATTTATTATTGGATAGATATATTGAAATTGGCTTCTTGAAGTTATAATCCCTTTAAAATAGCAATCAAATTGTTATATATATATATATATTTTTTTTTATTAAATGTTCTATAATTGTTTTTTTTTAATATTTCCTGCCCTCCCCTAATTTAAGGCGCAATTGTTAAGATATTTATATATATTAATCTTTTTAAAGGTTAAAAATATTCTAATTGTCATATGATGTTATCTATTCTATTGTAATTTAATGTCCTTTTATCTTTTGTATTCTAAAAGAAAAAGTTATTAAGGTGTTCAGAAACCAATTGTTTGAATTATTTCCTTTACATCTAAACATTTTTTTAAATTTATTTATTAAAAGCAAAAAACAACCCTCAAAAAGATATTTTGTTTTATTTTATATGGATAGAAGGGAACCTTCGCTGGATTTTTTAACAAAAATGTTCTTTCAAAGCGTGTATAAAAATTTAAAGCCATTTTAAAGTCAACAATGTATTAATCTTATAATAAACATATTCGGGCATGTTCTATAAATCGAATCGAAGTGGATTTAGCATTTAAAATCGAACAAATTTTGAAAACGAAACAAGTTCATAAAAATATTTCTATTTATTCCCACATACTTTGAGTACCAATTATCTTTACAAGAACAAATCTTAAAAACAGGAAAATCTACAGTCATTTTGTAAATAATTGAAATCAAAATCTCTTTTGATTTAAATTGCACTTGTCCGGATTGAGGGTTAATTTAGGTAAAAATAGTATCTTTTATTAACCATAAAACGACCTAAGGTACAGAGTACACACAGATGTGGTGACACGAGACGGAAGATATTCAACCCAATTATAAATACAAATTCCCCGGAGGTTTTTCCCTTCTCCCATTTTTCTTATTTAAATTCAATTGTAAATATGGAGAAAGAGAAAAACTCCCGGGGGATTTGTAGGCTTTTGTTTAACGTTGTTTGTGTTTTGTTATTTTTATTTTGATTACGAAATTTATGTTAATTGTAGAGACCTGTTTTTACACATTGCCACTTAACTACCCAAAAACTCTTTCTCTCTCTTTCTTCGACAGCTGACCTGCCAACTAATTTGGGAATTTTTTACACGTAACTTTTTTACACCTCTAGGATAATTTGTTATGTAATTGAAGAAATAAAATAATTCTTGATAGTTTAAGATTTCACTATCAGAAATTTTCAACAAGTTTTTTCCTCTCAATTTTTTATGCTCAATTTTCACTCTCTCGTGCAAGTTTTTCGAGTACGTGAACATTCGGGTGTGTGATGAAAATCGATCGATTTCAAAACGAACGTTTTCAAAAGGTGTGATGAATTTCGAGCGATTTAAAAATCAATTTCTGAATTATAATCTTAAGTTTTTGGTCAAAATACAGTACAATAACCTAATGTAATACACAATTTAAAAGAATAGCGACTGGAAATAAGAGGAATATGTATAAGACATAAATTTTAAAAGATTCTAAAAACGATATTATCGTTTTCAAATCGATTTGACTAGTAACAATTATTAAATATAAGCAATAATTTTCTGTTATTATTAGAAGCATAGCTGCATTCTTAAATTGTTGATGAATTATTAAAAAACAAAAATTTCAAAATATTGCTAATATATTATTTTTTTGCCAAAAAAAATTATGTTTTTAAAACGACTGCGAAAAATAAAGTTTACCTTTACTTAATGGTAATTTTATTGTGCTATTTTTTTAGTCATTTCTGTTAGTTCAAAAGTTTTATTAAGAATGAATATAAAATAATACAATACAGAAATAAATGTTCTTTCCTAGAATATAAACTTAACTGCGTAGATAAAAACTAAACATAAAGAAACGAAAGAAAAATATGCAGATTTGCATTTTGGGGAAATTTCCAGCAATTTCAATAAACTAAACCGTTTTTGAGTTACGCGAATATATGTTGTGCTCCCTCCACAATTTTCGAAATAACGGTATATCTCGAAAACAAGAGCTAACCTAATAAAAAACGGTTAACCCCACTGGATTCAGCGTGCCCGAATTAGTTTAAAGACAGGTGACCGGCTTGTCTGTTTTTTCAACTAGCATAGTGTATTTAAAACGCTTAAACCTTCTTTAATTACAAAGACTAAATTTTTATGTCCGGCCTGCCTTTTTAATCTCAAATAAAATAATAATCTAAGCCAAATTAATATGAGTTCAATTAATTTATTTATTAGATTCGAAAAAGTATTTGTTTTAAAAAACAAATAAATTTTTTTGGAAAATCTCTTATATCAGTTCAATAAAATATGTTAGAAGATATATTTATGTATATATGTAAATGTAAGTGGTATGTTTTTTTTTTTTTATAAAATGAATAAAAATTTCATTATTTTTGTTTGGAATAGAACAACTGTATAAAAGAATACAAAAACTTATTAACTAAATTTAGAATTAATTATTTTCAATAAAAAATATGCAAAATATGTAGAAACGAAAAAATTTAGAAGATTTTTTAAAGCAACTTGAAGATATTATCTAGAAAAAGCGATTAAAAAACGAGAGCAAAATTAATTTGCGAACATTTTTGATAAAAGAAAATTGAACAATATTAATTAATAATAAAGTACAACAAATTATATGCTAATATTTACAAGAAAGTTTAAAAGGAAAAATAAAATTTTTAAATGAAAAATAAATAACAAATTCGGAATCAATCCAAAAATAGATATATTTTGTTATCATTTAGTAAATAACGAGTGTGCGTTCAACACTTATGGCGGTTTCATTTGTTTCATTATCACACAGCACCATTTAATATAAATAATTCTCCAGTTCTCTAACCTCCAGTTTGTATTTAGCACTTAAGTGAATAAACTCTTTGGATTTACAAAAAGTCTGTGGAAGAAAATGACGAAGATGAAGCTGTTGAAGAACTAGTCGATATTGTTGAAGTAGCAGACGCTGAACGATGTGTTGCATTTGGCGGCCTTAATGGAGCATTGGGTGGTGAGGGCGGTACAACACATACTGCCGACTCATCGATGCTGTTGTTGGTTGACGTAAGGGATCGTCCACAATTTGCACCGATTTCCGATATAGGCACTGAGGCATTAGCAAATTCATCACATACCAAGTTTTGTTTAAATGTTTGTGGGGTTGGTGGCACAACCAGTATATTGACTGAGATCAATAGAGGATGCACCAACTTAGCATCCATTACCATTAATGTGACTTCTTCATTTTTCTCCAAACACAATGATGTTATATCGGATTTTTGTGTGAAAGTTGGTTGCCGTTGAGAGTTAATGGACGTTATGGAAGCTCTGTAAGAGTAATTTGAGTAAATTAGTTAGAGTTAGAAAAATTTTTTTATAAAAACTTGTAATTAAAAAAAATAACAAATTTGGATTAGTATGATATTTTGTACAGGGTGGCGCATAAGTATATTTATGATTAAATACGTGAATAAATTTTTTGTTACCATTTTTTTTTTTTTTTTTGTTTTCTGAAATAACTATTAAAAACTTTTGAAATTTATAATGGATATGCTCAATACAGAACAAAGAACCAAAGTTATTCAATTTTATTTTGAAGCTCAGCTCGTTTTTTCAGACACAAAGATTATATCGAATAATGAGCGATGAGGCCCATTTTTACCTAAAGGATCGCGTGAATAAACAAAATTGCAAAATATGTGGAACCCAAAATCCAAGTATAAAATAATAAAAAAAATTAATTTAACTGCTTAAGAATTATGGGAAATGCTCTGGAAAGAGGTCGAAGCAAACAATGGACACAATTTGAAAGATATTCACCCTTATTGGGGTTGGCGAATTTAAAATACGCCTGCGACTGTGAACTTATTTCCTTTAATCTATTACCAAACAGTCGCGGCCGTGTTTTAAATTCGCCAACCACGATAAGGGTGATTATCTTCAAAACATAATGTGAACATATTTCCAAACTATGTATAATCTAAATTTTAATAAATACCAACATTAATCAAATCAGGGGGCTGATTCTGGCAGTCGGGATCGAATAGTGTTTCGATTCGAAAGCAATTCTTTTCTAATTCTTTCAATCGATACTAAACGAATCGAACTTATTTTTTGAGTATTATAAAGCAAGAGTTTTCATAATACTGCACAAGTAATTTCGTTTCGTTCAGTATCGACAGAAAGAATTAGAAATAAAATTGCTTTCGAATTGAAAAAGTATTCGATCACGACTGCCAGAATTTGATCTAGTTAGAAAAAAATTATTCATTAAAATTTTTATTTAATTATTAAGTCTATTATTTTTTATGAACATATTTATTTTATTTTATCCGTTGTTACGTCACGTCTTTGTGTGGCTTCTTCAGGGAAAATTTCTTAAGTATTTATATAGTTATTATGTTTGTAGAATTGTTTTATAATTATTTATTGAATATTTTAAATTGTTAATTTTCCCTGAAGAAGTCACAAAAAAAAATCGCACAAAATTTAAACAAAATAAAAGTCAAGTTATTCATTAAATAAATAATAACGTTACTTATGAGCCACACTGTATTAATGTACTGACCAATACCGAAATTACATTAAAATCAAGAATCTTACATTAAAATAAATCGGAATCATTGGAAAACTTTACACTTTGGATTTTGCCAAAAACCACAACCATAAAAAATTTAAACAAGTCGATTCAACCCCTTTTGAACATAATCAGCCTTATTGCGGTTGTCGTTGTCGTATACAACTGTGTCGTTTATTTGTAATAGATCACAGTAACATACAACCTGTTTTCTTTAATCTACTACAAAATACGATACAGTCGTTTACGACAACGACACCGCAATAAGGCTGAATGTATTCATTACTTAATAATGCTGCCTTAAATTATGCTACAGTAATTTTCATGAATTTTTTATTTATTTAAATTATGTTTTATGCACTTACCTTATCATAAATTGCTTCTTAGTTTGTAAACTTAACAAACGTTCGTGTTCATTGCGATGATGTCTTCGTATACTAAGTACCCTTGAATCAGCTATAAGTATTAGATCCAAACCAAAATTAAAACCAGTCCATCTCCATTTTTGGTAACCCGGTTCGAGTAATATACGACCACAACGCATACAATTTTCATAGAAAACATCAGCTTCAAGATTTTGTGGACTAGAAAAAAAGAAATTAAAAATATTAGAAAATAACATTACGCAAAGAGTAATAATGTAATTGTCTATAATGTTAATAAATTTTATTACTAATTAATAAAAAGCTACGCAATTTTTCAAGCTTTATCTTAACGTCTTTTTCTTATAAACGTAATGTAAATTTAGTTAATGGTTTGTCATACAGATTTAACCTCTTAAAGAACTATGGGCTGCTTTTGAGCTTAATATAAAATTACGCCCCATTTTACGAACTCTTTTAAAAAAAAAGTTATTTTTCTTAGCCGACTTGACAATTATAAAATTCTTTTAATGAATTGCCCTTTTGTTACTAAAATTTAATTAATATTGAGCGTTACTAAATCGATATACAAAAATGTTGGCATATACATATCCTGAATCAGGATCAGGCCTACTTTCATTTGTAATAAGTGTTTTTATTTCGTGTAGAAGTGGCCGTAAAATGATTTGTTGCTTCAGATGATAATCTTATAAAGCTTATGTCGGCTGATTCATCGTGAGGTTTGATTTATAATGTAAAATAAAACACATAACTTTGAAAGTGAACTTAAAATTTTTATTAAAGGCTAGAAGAACAATTTATAGCATTAACTGTTTGAAAATGATATTATGTAAATGTTGGCCATGACTACGTCTGAAGTGGTCCAGTCGCAAATTCCAAGTTTGTGCGACTCGTTCGAGCATAGCGACTGGTATCTCGCGACATAACACGAGTAATGTTCGCTTCCAAAGTGACGATCGTAGCTGGCTTGTTTCAGAAGACCTCAGGCCTTATATCGTCCCCTTAATAAAACAATAGTGTATACGCATGTACACTATTATTTTTTTATTGCATAATAAGAATCTACATAACTGATTCTAAATGTGGTCAAAATTTGGTGAAATTCTACTTCCACAAAGTGGGTCAAAAATTAATTGAAATATTATTGTATAATTGCGTGTTTGAAATTTTTCATTAATAATTGTGTAAGTGCAGGTATGGTGTTTTAATAAGTTGTTACTCTGAATATCATTTCAAAGAAAAATAGGGTATAAAACGCATACACTATTTTTATTATTCACTATTTTTATTATTTCATAACAAAATAAAATCGAAAAATTACGTACCGAATCCTGTTTTTACACGGTACATACGTTCCAGGGAATACCGTGCAAAAAAAAAATCGTGCAAAAAAAAACAGTACATATTCATAAGGTGATATTCGATTAATTCAACCTTAAACTTGGCCTTAGGGTTTAATATTTCTATGAAACACAAACATTTTATTTTTTCATACAGTGTTGCTTTTATTTAATTTTATTATGTATTTTTAAGACATAAAAACAAAGAAATAATTCACAAGTTTTCTTAAAAAAATTTTTTTAATAAAGAATCACATTTAAGAAACAATATTTTGAAAAACTAAAAATAAGAAAAGAAAAAAAAATTCACATAAGTACTTATAAGGAAAATAAAAATGTTTTATTCGGTGTCAGTTTCTGATAATAAGCAAGGTCTTTCGCGTTGCACTGGTTCAACATTAGTTTCGTCCGAACATATACTTAGTACGTCTGCATTTTCAGGTTCTACTGGTTTAATAATTTTAACAGCGAATTCAGCTATGGAACGTTGCGATCCTACTTTGGAGATCTCTTTGTACAGTTCCTTGTATCGAGACATACATGATTGTAGGTCTGATTGAAATTTCACAGCTCTTTCGTTTATATGATCATTTGCTAAAAAATGTTCTGCTAATTTATTTGCCATTTGAAGGCCATCAATAATTAAACTGGCTGTTATCGAAGGCGGAGTTTCGCTCTCACCAGTGTTATCACTTACGCCAACGTCTTCCAATGCGACTTCTAACAAATCATCTTCATCAAGAACACTGTCGATAATTATTTCGTTTATATCATCAAAGGTAAGATTATCAAAACCGTCACCCCCAACAGCTTGTGCCAGCGTAACTATTTCTGTAAGCACTACATCGGCCCCATTTGGGTTCACACCAGTATTTTCGCATTTAACGCATTCAGGCCAAATGCTCTTCCAACAGGCAATCAGGGTTGATGATTTTATTTCTGAAATGGCCAAAGCTGCGTGTTTTATGCAATCAAGAATGGAAAATTTTTTCCATGCCTCAATAACAGTAGTAGTGCTGGTATCATTTTCTATTCTATTCAAAATGTATTGAAATGATCGCTTTATATAATATGTTTTGAATGTTGCAATAATACCCTGGTCTAATGGTTGAATTAAGGCTGTAGTATTGGGGGGCAGAAATATTACTTTTACATTTGGATGCTCGAGAACCGGGTGTCCAGGAGCATTGTCTATTAATAAAAGAATTTTAAACGGCATGCCTTTATCATTCATATAGCGTTTTACTTCAGGAATAAAACAATTGTAAAACCATTCACTAAAAACTGTTGAAGTAACCCATCCCTTTTTATTTGCCATCCAGTGAACTGGCAAACTTTTAATATCCACACCTTTGAATGCCCGTGGTCGAAGAGCTTTATTAATTAATAAAGGTTTAAGCATACGGTCGCCTGAGGCATTACTGCAGAATAAAAACGTAACTCTGTCCTTTGCAGCCTTAAAACCACTAGCACTTTTTTCATGTTTTGCTACGTATGTTCGTCTTGGCATTCTCTTCCAGAAAAGACCAGTCTCATCGGCGTTAAAAACTTGGTCACTATTGTATCCGCCTTCTTCAATTAATTTGACCAGCTGTGGAGGAAATTCCACGGCTGCTGCAGCATTTCCAGAAGCTAATTCTCCTTTGATTTTTACATTATGAACTGCATGTCTCTCTAAAAATCCTTGCAACCATCCATTACTAGCAGAAAATTTATTTCTACTTTTGTCGTCGGGTTTAGAAGACGTTGGTGGTTCCTTTTCTTTTATTTGATCATAAATTCTTAAACCTTTCTGCTTAATGGTATTGGTATCAACTGGTACGCGCTTTTGGGTGCAGTCTTCTATCCACGCCAGCAGAACCTTTTCCATTTGTTCTTTAGTTTTATCTCTCGTATAGGAAGACGACTTAGCACTTAATTTGGTACCAGAAATCACTGCTTGTCTAATCGCTTTTCCATTTTTTTTAATTGTTCGAATTGTCGCTTCGTTCAAATTCAAAGACTTGCCAACAGAACTGGGACCTTCTCCGTTTCTAAGTCTATCCAGAATTTTAATTTTAGTATCCAAAGAAATAGTTGTTCGCTTTTGCTTTTTCATAGCTGCATTAAAAATTTATGAAGTAAATAACGTCTGTGTGCTTAGTATGTATTAGCTTTTAATTTACCGTATTAATATAAAACAAAACAGAATTTGTCCACTCTCAATAAATAGAAACACAAAAAAATATAACTTTTTCACAACGTACAAGTTTAACAATGCCCTTCAACACTCAATACAAAGTAACAAAAAATGTCTGAAAAGATTTGTGTGCAAAGACAAGCACATAATTTGTAAATCCCCTAACTGCAAATACAAAAAGAATAATGTTACCACATGATACGTTTTTTAAAGTACATATGTACATATGTTTAATCAAATCATGAAAATTTTCAAAAGTATGTGGCAGCTCTTTTTTACATACATAGGAGTAAACTACATAAACTGAAAATTCCCCAAAAATATTTTAATTCGTGTACAAAAATACGTGTAAAAACAGGAAAGAATTGTTTTTGTTAACCGTGTTATTTCAAAATCGTGTAAAAAAAGATCGTGTAAAAACAGGATTGGTGTATATTGATATACACAATTTTGTAATAATATATTTGGTGTAAAATATTCAAATAAAATAGTGTATACCATACAAAATAAAATAGTGTATTATGATTTTCATACATATTATAAAACAAATAAAATAGCCTAAGTGACATCATGTTACTTTGAATCTCATTTATTTGCAATTAAAGCACTTGTAAATTAATGAAATATCATCTACTAGTAGCCTGATTATTTCATCACATATTTAAATGACCACAACTCAAAAACATCGATTATTTTCTGAGATATTAGTGTTTTCCCATTTGTCTAATAACTCAAAAATTTTAAACTCTATTATCTCGAAATGGCAAAAAAATTATACACTATTGTTTTATTAAGGGGACGATATATCCCCAGAGAAAATAGTCCAAAGGTGTGATATCGCACGATGAAGGTGCGATATCACACACGAGAAATTAAGTGCTCACCAAAATGATTTCTCAATAAGATCATTGTTTCACGCGCTGTATGGCTCAAAGGGCCATATTATTGAAACCAGAGATCAAATGAAGCAAGTAGTCCGAAAACATGGTGCGATAACTGTTACCATTGACGGTAACATTCTGATTTTGCTCGTTTTTGAAGAAATATGGACCAATGGTTCCACCAGCCCTTAAGCCACACCATACTCTTATTTTTAATAGATGTATGTAGTTCTTGGTACTCTTCGGGTTGCTCGTTACCCCAAATAAGGCAATTTTGTTTGTTAATGTATCCATTGCGCCAGAAATGTACTTCAGCGATGAACAAAATTTTACAATAAAACACCGGATTTTCATTTCTCACAGAACGCTGATTTTCGTAATACAGCCCAACAATCTGGGGACGCTGTTGTGGTGTGAGTCTTTCCATGATGACTTGCCAAACGATTCTGAACAAAAATGGCAAAGCCGTTTTATATGAGTCACGCGTGATCTCTAAAAAAGCATATTGAAAATCAAACCTCACGATGAATCACCCTTTATATAGTTCCTTTAAAAAAATTTAATATTAATATGCAATAAAAACTAAATCGGTTCGACAATTATGGCACAAAAGAGTTAACACAAATTGCTTTTCTTCTTATTAAATTAATTCGGTATAGAGTACGAGGATTTAAGTTTAAGTTAATACTCCAGAAAATTAATTTTTTTTAAATGAAATGTTACACTTATTAATTAGTTTATTGTACTTTAATGCACAGTTTTATAAGGCTTCGAAAAATGAATGAAATATAATGGATTTGTATTTAAAACTAAAAGTCCTACTGCGAGACAGAGAATGCAAGCAATTAGCATTTCGCTTGCAAGACCAAAATATCGCATTCAATATCTATCAAAATATCCATTTAAATTTTATTTTCTTCCGATTAGCTTTAACGCTACTGTGTCATACCTAAACAAGAGCGTCAACGTTGTGTCACGAACAGTAGTGTTAACTTTCTTGTTTAATTAAACTCACATAATAGAAAAAAATGGAGATAAAAACCGATAGATTGACAACTAGAAAACGCGTGCCGCTTTTTTTAGAAACAGCTGTAAGGCCCGTTTTCACAACTTAACGATAGCTAAAAAATAGGATTCTATCGGCCGCATTAAAAGTGTTCCATTATAACAACTTTACTTTAATCTAAAGTGTAATATTGAAATACTTTTTATACGGACGATAAAAAAAACTACTTTAAGCTATCGGTAAGTTGCGAAAACGGGCCTAAGAGAGAAAAAAAATATCGAAAAAATTCTTTGTGTAAAAACAAATATGTATGTACATATTTTAATTCAGTTTTGAGAAAACTGACTAACTGAGCTACCTTAACAGGAGCGTCAAGCGTTTCTTAAACATGAAATTTCTATAAAACAAACTGAGCTAGCGATCTCCCAAAAAAACGTTTGCCGCTCTTATGCAAGTAGCTGAGTAACAATTTCTACTTTCGTTCAAAAAAATTTCACAATTCACTATCAACTAAGAAATAATAACAGGTAAATAAATTTAATTATCGAACAAAATATATAAATTTATTCATAAATTCAACAAATTCCAAAAAAAACTAAATTAAAATAACAAATTGAACTAAAACTAAATCGCAAAATGCAAAATAAATAAGAGCCCATGTGGTCTGGAAGTAAAAACTATAAATTAAAAAAAGAAAAAAAAAATTGTTCAAGTTAGATAGTCACTAAACCATGTTCTGGTAACCGAATTCGAGTGAAATTAAAATCCAACAACTTTTAAAATCGGTACTGTATTCAAAGTTCATAAAAATATTTCTTTTAAAATATCTCATACTTTGAGGACACCTTACCTTTTAACAGAACCACTATTAAAATTCAGAAAATTTCCATCGACTTCAATTGCACTCGATTTCGTATTACAGAATATGGCCGACTATTTAAATCTTTGGTATTAATTGAATTAAACTTGTTTCTTCGGAAGAAGACATCAGTTTGGTATTCATATTTTTTTGTCCCTTTTTCTACTGCACTCGTTAAACAAATTAATTATTATAGGTATTATTATTATAATTTTTTTAATTTTGCAGCAAAAGCTTTAAAATTTTCAAAATACTCACCCCTCTTCTGGCAAGTGATCTACTTTTAGAATGGAATTCCAATGATTTAAAACATGATGATGCAGCCATTCTTTAGGAATAATATTGTCATTAAGTACAATTTTTAAATCCATGTGATGGTTGGTTAAGTATTGAGTGCGCAAAGCCAAAAAGGGTTTTAAATATTGCTGACCATCGGGAGTTGATAAAAATGTACGTTTCTCACGACGACTTGTAAAATATTGTTGTATAATATCACCTGTAGTTGTGGGAGTATTACTATCCGACTGTATATTAAAATCTGTTGATGAAGTCGAGAAAGACGAGGATAAAGAAGAATTTGAATTACTATTATTGGCCTCTATTTGTTGCTGCTGTTGATATTGCAATTGTAATTCCTGTTGATGTTGAGGATTTTCAGGATCATAATTTGGATTTAAACGCAAATAGATCCATGTGCGTAAAAGTGTATACAGAGAAAATTCTGTTTGCATGACATAAAGATCTGGACTAGAAATTAAAGCAGTCATTAGCTCTATACTAATTTGTCTTAACAAATTCGGATATTTTGTGTAAATGCATAAAAGATTTGTTTCCAACCACACAAATGTGGATTTCTTAACATTTTGACAACCATACTGACAGGCAGCTTCATAATAATTAATAGCAGTTTCAGCATTGATTGTCTCAACCATTACCTCAGCACATTTATCGATGATGCCATCTAAATGGAATAATGTAGCCGTGGCAAGTACAGATATAACACCTTTTGGATCGATTTCAATTTCATCAGAGTACATGGAGCCAAAAACTGCATCCAAAGCTAAAAATGGATTGACATAGTAAAGAGTTAATTTAAAATTTAAATTCTATTAGTATTGCAATAACTTAAAATAATTAGGTTATTCACGTCTCAAGTTGCACACTTGCGAAAAAACAAAAAAAAAAAAAAAGCGAAAATGCTGGGGTACTCCACTAGCACGAAAAACTGTAATGCGGTACAGTAATGCGACGGCACACCATTTACCCATACGGTCGTTATGTTCAACGCGCGAAGCAAGACGAACAAGAACGGCCTGATTGTCCTTAAAAGATAATGGCTTGACAATAACGCGCGAGTTGTTTACCCAGCCAGAACAGTTTTACGAATTATTTTATAAGGGTAATCACGATGTTCATTGTGCAAATTTGCACTTTGTAAATTTTTAATGTATATTATGATTGATCGTGAGCATACCACTTTTATTTTTAGTGCAAATGTTTCTATTTTCCTAAAAATGTATTCTGGCAAGAACAAAACTTCTGGCAGCACTACCATAAGTTGTCATTGTTTACAATTATGCACAAGCATATGTTTTAAAATAAATTTTTTAAATATAATAAGAATGCCTAAAACCAGTGAAAAATAATTTGTGCAAATGTTTTGCTCACATTTGCATTGTTTGCACACTTTGCCCTACCCATCGTGATTACCCTTTATATTGTTAAAAGTTTTCAGTAGTATATACATATATAATAAATTTTAAATTCTTTAAAATACGTAAAATCTAAAAAGATCTTGTCAAATGTAAAAAGACCTTGTAGAATCAGTGTATGATACCAGGGACCGAAAATAACAGTTATTTTGAAATTTTAAGACAAAAAAGTAAATGCTTGCAAACTGATTCAAGTATACCATATTGATCCTTATGAACTTTTCTATGATAAAATATTATGATTTTTAAAGTTTTGATTTTAATTTTTTCGATCAAAAATTTTATTTTTTTATTTCTATTTTTTTGGACAAAAGTAACAGTTATTTTTTGATTTTTATTTTTTTAAGCAAAAATAACTGTTATTTTTTGATTTTTATTTTTTCGATCAAAAATAACAGTTATTTTTTTATTTTTATTTTTTTCTGTCTGTCAGACTGTCAGACTTTTATGAAAAAAGGAATAAATGTTACAGTCCCTGTATGAAACACAACTTCTTTTGTTAAATAGCATTAGAATTAATTGAAAAGCAAGGAAAATGGACGCCATAACAACTAAAGCTAGAAAACATCGGATGCCGAGATGCACATAAAATAATGATTTTTTGCATTAAAATGAAAAGTTTTCAGATTTCAAGAATCTGAAGCGCAACCCGAAACATAACAAACGGGCTCAAGAAAGGAAATCAACGCCGAAGCAAATGAGCCATTGTACTACTAAATGAACCTTCCTTTATTTGGTGTGATTAAAAGGCTGTTCTTTGTTATCAAAACCTGCTTAAACTTTGTCAAATTATTAAAGGAAAGCTGTATCGACTACAAATCATCGGAAGCTTTCAACTCATTCGCTACGAGACACAAACCTTTAATAAGCCAACTTGTTAAAAAGGGTGTCTTAGTAAGTCATCGCCGAGACTTGCAATTTTTGTTGCTGATATTTTAAAAAATTCTGCTTTGAAGTTGCATGTTTTGCAATTTTTGTATTTTTATAATGTCTTTCCTCTTCTCCTCTTTATATGTTGCATATAAATACAAATACACCTACAGCCAACCTACAGTCAAGTTAAAAACTGTGAGAACAACAAAACCAAAGAGAATTGCAGAGTTCATGTAAATGAGTACCCCTCCCCATTCATCTTACCTCTCTCACCAATAAACTCAAGAAATGCTGTAACAAAAATTCTGGTCGATGACTAAGAGTGCACTTTTTAAATTTAGTGTAATTGATTGTGCAAATGGCAACTCTGAAATTTGGCTGTTGTCACATATGTTCATTCCGATTATTGGAAATGGAGCGCTTTACGAAAGAATAACGCGTTATAATTGTAAAAAAACGTTAAAATGAAAAAGTGCGTTCTTACTAGGGTTGCCATTCGTACTGTTTTTATCAGTACATGTACTGTTTTTTGTTTAAAGTACTGATTTATGCATTACAAGCAAATCAGTACGCAAATGTTCTGATTTTTTCATTAATGTACTGTTTTTGTACTGTTATTATATATTAATTTTGTTTAGTATATAGTTTGTCATATTGACAAATTGTTTGCGATACAAATATTAATATAAATGTTCTATTAACATTAAAGGTTTTTGCCGAGTCAGTACGAAATAAGAAGACAGCAGAAGAAAAATGGAAAGTGTTTCTAAACGCTGGTGCCTTTACGAATCCGAGAAAATGTGTAATTTTATTTCTTCCATTCCACATTGAAACGCTTTTACAGAACGAGTCTTTAGTTTTCAAAGTGGAGAAAAGAGAGAAACCGGCTCCTAACATAAAACCTAGAAAGTGAGAAGACAAACTTTGGTTATAGTTGTAATGAGTTTTACAATTTCTTGAAGACTGAATACAGGAAAGAAATTGTGGACAATGTAAAATAAGGCCATAAATATTTTTAACTTGTAACATTGTAGATATTTATGTCCATGCATATGTAAATATTTTATTCGTCTGAAAAACGATTGTGCCTTTTGCAATAATTACAATTATTAATAGTAATTAGTTGTTAATCACTTTTAAATCATTTCTTTAAATTATTTTGAAGATAAAAACATAGCAAGCTTCGTTATTTCAAGGGTTGAATTGGTTTTTTAACATTGTTGTCCATAACTGTTCCTTGGTGCTAAAAAGGCCAATGTCAAATATGTAATTCAGTTTTGAAAAAATTTAAATTTAAGTATTATATAGAAGAGTTCTAAGTGAAATTGGTTGACAAAACCTCTTTTAAGCTGTTCTCGGTTAAATTAGACATTGGCTGTTTCCACAAAATAAAAGAGATTCAGCATGACCTTTTAATTGAAAAATGAAATTAATTATGCTGGTAGATATATCACTATAAAACTACTTTTATTTAATTTTATGTTGACCTACATATATTCAAAAAATATAATAGAATAAAGGAAATAAAATTTTAGTTCACATGTTGGTCACGTTTTTTTTTCGTCAAATATTTGCTAGGTGTGAACGTAGCTTAAGAAAAGACCTAATGCAACAATTAACTCAAACAGCAAAATATTAACCTTGGCCCTTTTGTACCAAGACATAGATAATAAACTCAAATTTTGCGTTTAATAAAACTAATGTGGCTTTGAAAAATATTAAAAGCAGTAGGTAGCAAGAAATAAAGAATCGAATTTTTAACAACATGTTGTGTTTTAGATTTTTTGGTTATTCACTTTGTATTCCCGCTAAAAATATATACGGATTTGTATTATTGTTTTGAAAAAGTTCAGTTTAATTAATTAAATCTTGTCACTGTTCAAATTATAGACGGAATTCAAGTTTTGGTTTAAAAAAGATTAAAGCTTTTAATGTTATTATTATGCAATTTTATATTAAAAAATAAATGCACTGTTTTTTATGCAATTGTACTGATTTTTTTTCTCTTATGTACTGATTTTTCTGATTTCAAAACTGGCAACCCTAGTTCTTACTGAGGCACCCTTAAATTTAATTACAAATTTAGAAAAATCAGGTATAGTAGGGAACATAAAATGATTATTTTTAAAGGAGATTGAATTTCGAATACAGCGAACTCTCGGTAATGTGAACTTCCAATATAGTAAACTATCCAGTAATGTGAACATCTATTTTTTTATATTAACGCTGTAAATAGTGAACAAAGTTTAATGGCTCTAAATAGTGAAAAAAAATGTTGGCAATTTTTGTTTATTTTCTAAGCCCTTGATTGAATAACAATTCATGCATACAAACTTTGAGTGTATACTAACAAGAATGCCTAAGAATAACCGAAAGTTTTTAACCATCAATAAAGAAAAATATGAAACTCTGCAACTTTTGGAAAAAGGAGCAAGTGTTACATCAGTTATGTTACAAACACCAAGAGTTTCAATACTTTCTAGCCGTGTGACCATTTTTGGCACTTTTTCAGCTTAATTTAGCATTCATTTAACACTTGGCATTTTATTACGAATTTTTATAAAATGTTTTTAGATTTTTTATCATGATTTTGAAAATTTGAACGAGTAGTTTTATTGGTTTTACCTGAATTAAAATTTTTATCTTGAGAATCTTAAATTTCTTGTAAAAAAAATGGAATATTCAGGGAATATTAGAAATGCCCTCATCATGTTGATTGTAAAAACTAATTGGCGTTTGATTTTACGATAAAAAAGTACAAAGTAATTTGACTTTGCATTAAGATAAAAATTCCATTGTGTTAAGGTTTGAAAAAATGGTTTGCTTCAAACTGCTGAACAAATAATTTTTTTAAAACTTAAACTTTACTTAAACTATATGAAATAAAATGATCTTAAAAATTTTGTATAGCATAGAAAAAAAATCGTTTCAATTTTGAATGTATCAGTGGTTTGCGGGCCCCTTAATTTAATCTCAACAACGTGTGCTACATATTTATATGTATTTGATGTTTTACCTAAATCTACCCACTTGTTTAAATATAACCACTTATTTCAATTTCGTTAAAAAAAATAAGTAACTTAAATGTATTTAGTTTCGAAAAAAAATTTCATACTGGTAATAAATTTTTAACAATAATCTTGAAAAAATTTTAGCATTATTTTTAGCATTTTTTAAAATAATTTTTAGCCTTTTTTGGTCGTGTCTAATGCCAGATTTAGCTGTAAAATTTGTTAAGCTCTGGTCCCACTGCTTTCTAGACTTTTTAAGCAAAAAAACACAGTATGGCGCTACAATTTATTACAATTGAAAATGTGAACAAATTCGATAATGTGAACTACCTTGGTTTTTATTAGTTAACATTATCGCGAGTTCGCTGTAGTTTTTTTTACAAATTTATACATATGTAAGTTTTTCGTTAATTTAAATTTAGACCAAGAAGATTCTCAGTAAGACTGCACTTTTAAATTTAGTGTAATTTTTTGTGCAAGTGGCAGCTCTGAAATTTGGCCGCTGTCACATTTGTTCATTCCGATTATTTAAAATATAGCTCTTTACAAAAGAACAACGCGTTATAATTGTGAAAAAAATACATGTTTTTATTTTAAAATAAGGTACAGTGAGCCACACTCAAAATTGAACGTTATTTCGAAAATGGAGGAGGTGGCACAACATATATTCGCGTAACTCAAAAATGAAAAATGATTTAGTTAATTGAATATACTAAAAAAACCGAAATTCCGCAATAAAATTTTCTAATCTCCGCTGTCGTTTTAGAAACATAATTTTTTTTTTTTGGCAAAAAAAAATTTTTTTATTAAAATTTCGAAATTTTTGTTTCTTCAAAAATAATAAAAATTGGAAAATTAAGCTACTCTTTTAATTTTCCTAGACGTATAAAAAAACGAAGTTGCAAAGTTTATTCAATAATCTTAACTGTTTTTGTGTTACTCTAACACACTCCAACGTACTCCATTTTCGAAATAGCGGTATATCTCGAAAACAAAAGCTAACCTTAAAAATCGGTAAACACCATTGGATTCAGCGTACCCGAATTATGTTAAAGCGCCAACTAGCACAGTGTTATTATTAACAAATAGTTTATGATAATGATTAAAGTGTTCAATTTTGGATGTGGCTCACTGTAGTTCACTCTTACTGAGACACCCTTTACATATCCTTATTTTTCTGTATCAGTAAAATATTATTTGGAAATACATCTTCTCGTCTGACTACTATTTGTTTAAAAAATTATCAGTGAAAGGTGTTAGAAATCGTCGTGATACCATTATGGCCCCAATAGTCTTCTTAACTTTTTTACCTTAATCCTTAAAAACAAATTGATGCAATGTACATATGTATTTGCCTTAATACGGTGCTGAATAACAAAAAGTCTATATCATACCTTCCAATGTAATTCTATCATCCAAAATTTTAATATGAACAAAATCTTGACAAGATTCCTTCCACGATCCATTAAACATACTATAAAAGTATGGACTTTGTGATAAATAAACCTTGTGTAAATTCCACACTTTGCCTAAGGCCATAATGGCAATATCAGAATTCTTTTGCTCTTTGAAAAGAGCTTGGTAAATGTATTGTGTGGTAGTCAACAGTTTTTTTCTGAAAAAGAAAAACATTATTTAAATACAAATAGATTTATTTTAAGTTGTAATAATAAAAAATGTACTAACTTTTTAGGAGATTGGGTTACACTTATGGTCTGTTCACCATTTGAGCTAGTTGAATCTACGCTACGTTTACGTTTTCGCCGACCGCTCAACATATGAGCAACACTGTTTACTGGCTCCGCCAACTTAACGACCAATTGACCCATGTTTAAGTCGATGTAAAGACTGGTCGCGAATCTGGTTGTTTAAGTTTTATGAACCCGTGTTTTTTCTTTAATCAGTTAAACGCTATATTTCTCCTTTAGTTTTTGTTTTAAGCTAAAACGAGATTAGGAGAAAAAAAGAAATGTGTTAAATAATACATAATTTCAAAAAAGATTTTACTACAGGAATGTACATACATATGTATGTATGTGTGCATGTATATGAACAAAAAGTATGTGTACTTAAAAGATTATTAGCAAATTAGGGAGATTTTGGTTTAATTTTTTTTTCTTATCTTATCTCTAAGACTTTACTTTCTCTTAATGCAAAAAATACATCAGAACAAACGGTTTGAAAAAAATATATGTATAAACAAAATTTAAAAAAAAATAATATCAAATTCTTACAACAAATTGACATGTATTTAGTAATTAATGTTTTACCTAAAATAGTTTCCTGTTAGCAAAGCACATACAGGTTTATGCATCCGATAGGGTTATTTTGGCTGCTAATATTTTTTATATGTAATTTTGACATTGAAAGTAACTAACGTAATATGTATATTAAAAACGAAGAGCTGGGTGGATGCATGTATCTGCTCAGTATCCACTCGATTACTCCAAGAAATTTTTCGCTATTATTTGATCGAACAAAATTAATAATTTTGTGTATTTTTCAAGAAATGACGGTTCAAATTTATTAAAAAGTTTATATTGACATATGGAAGGTGCTTTTTAAAAAAATTGTTTCGAAAAAGCTGAAAGTTGAAGGTGCAAAATGGGTTGATCACGTCAAATAAGTGCAACTATGCTATTTTGCGCAGTTACAAGGATAACAAAAATTGACGTGAATACCATTATTTATTTTAGATTTCTAAGAGACTAAATACCTAACAACTAATTTACATTATGTAGTACTCTGCATCTACTGTGTTAAACGTACCTTTGAGCATAGTTTGGTCCCCTTTTAGATGTGGGTTTATGTGAGACAAATTATGTAAAAAGCGATAAAATAGCGCATGTTTTCATTTTTAGTTTGACGTTTATTTTACGAAAAATTCTTCAGCATATATAAATGTGTAAACCACGCATTGTCAGATTATGGGTAAGCTGTTTTTAGCCGACCGTCAATTTCTTTACTACCTCGTACCATCCAAACAACTTTATGGATTTTGAGATTTGAGGTATTGTAAGATTCGTATTAATCTTTTTTTAAAGGTTCATAAATATGTATGGATGTTATTTTGGTTATGTTTTTTAATAAATGGAATTAAACAGTTGCAGTTCTAGTGATTTTTTTATAACGATTTGTAAAAAATTTTTTGGACGAAACAGTTTTTTTTTATGAATTAAAAGATTTTTAAAAAGTTTATAAAAAAAGTCTCTTTTATATACTTCATAGGGGGAATGAATGATTCATTTACAGCTCTGGACTGTATACGTAGTATAAATAATTTGTTATTTTGTTGGATAAAATTATTTGAATTATTCAAGTTAATTAAACAAATTAAATTCTTATTCGATTAGTCGAGTAAAATGAAAATTTAAAAGTCGATAAATTTCTTACTCGACCAAACCAAAAGTCAAATAATTGGATACTCTACTGTTAAGAGTACCCTGTCTGCTAGTTTTCTATATCAAACAGTGCAGACAGCAGAGCTCCTATCGATAGCATCGACATTAAAATTTGTTTAATACTATTTTTATATATCTTTGAAGTTTGGCAAAAAGGTCTTAAGTCTTAAGAAATGTGCGCAATATCATGATTTAAATTTCAATAAGTGTGTGTACGGATGGCCACTTATTGAAAGCTTCTTCTAGGTTGGCTATGGGTTTGGAGGTGGAATTAACAATTTTGTCAATCTTTGAGGAAGGTGGCCGATTACAATTGCTCTCACAAATTTGTTACCAGGGGGCTAATTCTGGCAGTCGTGATCGAATACTATTCGAAAGCCATTTTATCACTAATTCTTTCAGTCGATACCGAACGAATCGAAATTATTTTTTTAGTGTTGCAAAGCATTTATTTTAGTTTTCAAAACGCTGAAAACATATTTTCGATTCGTTCAGTATCGACTGAATGAAGTAGATATGAAATTGCTTTCGAATCGAAATAGTGTTCGATTACGACTGCCAGAATTATGCACCAGAGGAAAATGTGTAAAAGAATGAGGAGGGGGTAAGAACTCTCTTTTACGAGGGAGTTGAGTTTCATATGCTTACCTTTTGTAGGGTACACTTAATAAATGAAGAGCTGGGTATTTAGATTAAGGTTAGTATTTATTTTCCATTTTTGTTCCCACGAGTAAGCCGTAAAGTCGGACCATCCACACAGTGACGGCGTGCGCGGACTAGGCAACTGACATACAACAGCGCTTTGCCATGACGCTGAGGGAAGTTGTAAACGACTAGTTTCTTTTTGCACTAACTAGCCAACCAGGCCCCCGGCACTGCTACCTTCACGTTGACCTTAAAAGTGCATATGTCGCACACCAACCACTGGTAAAGCCCCCACCTTACAAGGGGCGAACCCGCGGACTGGCATGATGTGCTATATGTACTGATAATGAACCGGAAAGTGTACTTTCCCACCACCGCCTCATTATCCTGACAAGATGAGTATCCTTTAGTCGCACACTCCTTCAGTATTCATGACCTCCTGCGAAGACGTTTCCAGATACATGCCCTCAGTAGATCAGAACCGTAGAGTGCACTTAAGCCCTCGCATCTCGACAAGATTTTTACCCAGACCTTACCTATCTACAGCAAGTTAAGTTTACGACGTATCTTGGTAGTAAAATCAAATACACGAGTAAAAGGGTTTGGTTAAATTTGTTAACGCAGAAGTGTAGAACTTATCGCTCGCTACTGGCTAGGTTGAATTCTTAAAAGGTAGTGGGTAATTTTTGTATCTTCTAAAAAGTGCGCAATTTAATTTTTATTTGGTTTACTACATCTGGATAAGAGTAATATTTAGAATTTTTAACGAGTACTAAATAAATTCAGGGAGTATATTAAGTTAAGTATATTAAGTTTAAGTAACAGAAAATCATATTCTACAACTTTGTATGAATATAATTAAGGTGTTTAATCTACATTAAACAGAATTGTTGGAAATTTACTGCTTGTAATAAAAATGTGGCGTTATTCTACTTGTTATTTATTACGCGTTTTTTTTTTCGTTTTTATAATTATAACTATAACAATGATACATCTCAGTTGTTTAAGGGTCGTCAAAAGGTTAAGATCGTATGTTTTGAAGAATAAACGACAAATTTTGTATTAGAACAATATTTTTCCAAGTTTTTTTTTTATCAAAAACTTCATAGGGCTCTACCCAAAAAAAAAGTATTTGTTAAATTTTCTTCAAATTATTATTACGACACTATTTGTTAAAGTAAATGAGCGATGTGTTAATTTTGAAAATTTTTAGTTATATGTAAAATCTAATAACTATGAATTTACTTGTGCGTTCCATAACTGATTAAAACAACAAAATTTTCATTTAATAAAAACCACCATTTAAGACATAGGACATTTTATCTGCAAACTTCATATTACTCCGTTTTATTTAAAAATGTATTTTTTTAACAGATTTTGGTCCAAATTTGTATACCTGATTTTTAAAATTTTAAAATTTTTCTACAAAATAAAATATTTTTGGCTCTTCTGAAAAATTTGAAATAACGTAGTTATTCTGGAAAACTACAGATAAATATCACAAAAATAATGTGGCTTATTGACATCTGTTTGAATGGTTTATTAAATAATTTTTCCTTTATCTCAATAAAAATTCCCACTGGTTAATAAAATTATCTACAAGAGCTTAAAACGTTTTGACTTGTGCATTTCTAGGGTGAAGATAAATTAAAACAATTTGAAAAATCCACCTAATTCAATTGAATATACAATATTCTAAGCGCTCAACTCTTTTGGCATTGAAAACGCTAAAGACAAAGCAATTATAATTTAATAATCGTTATAATACTTGATCTGTGAGGATGATGTCATTTAACATGTAAAATGAGTATTTTTTGTAAAAAAAAAAGAAGTAGATACGAAAAAAACAAACAATTTGTTTAAGTTTGTCTTATTTTTAAGGTCAAATTATGATATTTTTAAAACTTTTTTGTAATATTTTCTTAAAAGAAAACCGAAACAATTAACACGGTGTGTTTGAGAACCATGGAATGATGTTAAAAAGGTAAGAGTGCTATATTTGGTTGTGCCGAATCTTTGATACCCTCCGCCGAGAGTTAGAAAATTTTAGCAGTGGGATTTTTATGGGATCTATGAATTATCATCAAATTGTTATAAAAACTAACCTCAAAGTATTAGGCCTAGAATAGAATAAAGTAGTTGTAGTAGAAGCTTAAGCCGACGAATGCGCAACAAAGTTCAAAATATCGATTTTTGCGCTTCAACTTCTACGGCAACGACTATTACAACTACGTTTTCTGTTGACAATTCTTTGAAACTGCTGTTTTTAACTTTTGACAACGTTATACAACAGTGACTATTCTCTTTCCCACTTTATAATTCGTTGCGGTTTTAGGCGTATTGCAGTATATTCTAAAAGTACGCTTTATATGACCCATGGTATGGGCCGACCATCAGAAAATTGTTTGCTTTTATTTCTAGTCATATGTTACTTAATTTGACCTAATTTGAATAAAATATTATGATTTGTGACAGTTTAAGTCGTATTAAATTGATTTTCTGGATGGGATTTTATATGGAGCTATGCACAGTGGGATTTTTTGCAAAAAATGGAAGAAATTCTAGATTTTGTAAACGGTTAGTCCGATTGGAATGAAATTTGCCCCTATTACGGTTTACAACTCAATTCTAGATCAGTTAAAATTTTGCAGTTTTTGTATCGCAACTCTGTTAAATTGAGGTTAACAAAAACATCAAAAAATTACAACTCATCGCTAGCAGTTGTTTTAATTTCCACTCAACTGAGTTGAGTTGTAAACCGTAAAAGGGCCATAAGTTTTGGATTTGGGGTCTATAGACATAGGTTTTAAGCCCGATTTGTATCAATGAATTGTATTGGTATATAAATATAAAATTCTATGCGAAATTTTACGACCGAAATTTTTTAAAAGCAGAAGATATAATTTTCTTATTCATTATTTAGGTGTATGAAAAGGGCAAAGTGCAAAAAATGGGTTTTTTTAGCTTTTATTGCTAATAAAATTTTTTATGTATGCAATTAAAACTTTATTAATTCATATTCAAACATTTGTTTGCACAACGATGTCTTACATCACTACATTTTTGTATTGCCATAAAAAAACTGCCATCTTAATTAATTTTGTTGATTGTCTTGCCATACGATTGATTGATCAATTCTGCCAACGTTTTGTTCTTGTACACACATTTCAAAGTATAGTCTGGACCAGTGATGCCTTTTGGCCCTAATCATGTAAAACGCAACGCAACGCCAAAGAATTGAAGGCATAAATATTTTGTAATTTTATTGTTGCTTTCTACAGAAATTCACATTGCGTTTTAAAATTTAAAATGCTGCATAGCTTTTGCGTTGCAGATTTTATAAAGGTACATGAATTGCTGTAGAAAGCAACAACAAAATTACAAAATATTTATGACATTGTCTGTGCTTTCAATGTAATTCTTTGGCGTTGCTTTTTACATGATTAGGGCCTTTGAGTTTTTAATTTTTGGGCCAAATTGACGATTTAAAAGGGCCAAAAAACCTTTGATAGGGGATATAGATACCCATGTAAGCAGGATAGAAATATCCTGCGTACATGGTGGCCAAATAGAATCAGTAATACAGGCTTATGGTTAAGAACAAATCATAATCAGTGCAATAAAATAAAACGTCAAAAATGGCGATTTGTTGTCCATATATTAGAAGAACCAGCAAAAATGTTGCTCAACAAGCGCTTACATGGAACCTGGAGGAGAGCTATTGATGAGGAGCTGCGTGCCGCAAATCACAGTAATAGTTGAATTTTGAGCTGAAAGGCCTAAAATAAATTAGGAAGTGTCCCAGGGCCATCAAACCTTATCAAAATAACACGATGTAAGACCAAAAAGAAAAAATATTTTGCATCACTGGTCTGAAATTTGTTATAATAAAACGATGTTAAACCAAAAATAAAGTATAATCGGTTAAGACACTCCTTTCAATACCCTACACCACAGAATTTACAGAAATTTTTTCGAAAGTGCACCATTATTGGGACCTTTAGCAAATCATGAACATGCCAAAACAAAAATATGTTATAAGGTTTAGATTCATATAGCAGTTCTTTGTACCGAATATTATCTAGACATGTATCTACATATATGAAATTTGTTCGTCTTTAATTGCTTTTATGGAGGGGGTTCATATAGGAAATATGGTTAATTCTGGTCCTACCAACACAAAGTTATCGTCGGCAAATTTAATAGCAATACCAACATTTATAAGGAAGTTATGGCTTTAAAAGCTATTTACAGTTTTTTTTTTTATCAATAACTTTAGATTCTGATGGTGTTATCGAAATTCTAAAAATTATAACATGATCCACTCAACTGGCACACTGTATTGTCTACTCCGTAACATTATTTACTTTATTATAATATTCTTTTTAATTAATTAATTTATGTACACATTACTATTTTTGTTGTTTTTTTTCAAAGTCATTGTCAAATGTTAAATATCAAATCTACAAAAAATCACTCATTCATATAAGCATAGATGTAATGAATAATTAAACTTTATTGTTTTGTTTTGGGGCTTCTTTGTTTATATTCTTTTGCGACTTTTATACTATAGACCGCTTTAATTTTATAATAATAAATAAAAGTTTAAAAACAAATGTTTATTTTGATAATTTACAAATTTGGTTGTTAAACTATATAGTAAACAATAGAGTTTGAACTATTAATACAATTATAAAAAAAAAAAACACTGAACGACCTTGACATGATTTTGAACCAAATATACAGTTAAGGACAAATAAATAGGTTCACTGCCTGAAAGTTCTTGTGGTGTAACGGGAACATAATTTTTTTAATTTTAAGACGTTTTTCCATAACTTCGAATCCAATTCAGTTTAGATTCGTCCGACCTAACTAGTTTAGGGTACTTTACACAAGTCTTACGTATTATTGATATGGTTTTTTAAAAAATTTCAAATAATAATTAGATCAAGCAAGCATTCTCGTAAAAATACTTAAGACTTGTGTGATAGTGTTAAGTACACTTTAGCAAATGAAATGACACGAGCATGTCATTTTCAGAATTTAAATGTGTTTTTGCAAATAATATGCGATTTGGCCGATGTCGTTTTCTTTATATTGGGACCTTTTTGAAACATCTCCCGAATCGTTTTTTTTCTTTTGACTTGCATCTTACAGTCCTTGGGGAAACTCCAACTCCTTGCTTAGTTTTAATAGCTGTAGCAAACTTAAAGGGACGGGTTATTAATAGCTTTATATAATGCAGAAGTTTACATGACATGTCTTCAGGCCATTATTGGTTAGGCACCAACAAGTCGTTGGGGTGAAATCGACAATGAAGGTTTACATAAAGGTTTTTGAAAACATACCCAAACATTTTTTGGCATTTTCACCACTGTTTCCGGCATATGTTTTGAACAAACATTTAAATTTTTGTGAACGTTCATGAACGAACTGAGTAGTAAATAGTATTTTATTGAAAGGGAAAATTATTGATTTGTGACGCATACGCCACTTTTCTAAATTTATTTTTAAAAAGTAGCTTTTTGTGCTGCATACGTATACTAACTGCTGTGTATTGAGTTGTTGACATTTTATTTTGCTTTTGCTTTAGTTACTTTTTTTCTTACGGCAATGAATCAGAGCTAGAGTGAATTTTATTTTCTTGTTGTCATTTTTTTTGCTTTTGCAAAAAAAAACTTTTTTTCTTACGGCAATGAAGCAAAGCAAGAGTGAAATTTATTTTGTACGTATTTGTATGAGGAATTTGTTGCATTTGACAAACATTGGCGTGTAGAGCACAACAATACTTAATAAACTGTAAAATACATAGTTGATATGGAGCAAAACTAATACTTTAGGTTTTATAATAAGCAAATGTAAAGCGTCATTCATTTCGAGGTCCCCTACTTTTTTAAAGAAAAAAACATAGAAAATTCAAATTTAATGGGGAATGTTTATTATCACTTGAAAGAACATTCTTTGGTATTTATTTTTTGAAGATTATGTCTATCAAATGTTGGCCGTTGCTGCGTCGCAGATGGTCCATCCGTTGAGTCCAATTTTCGATGACTCGTTAAAGCATTTCGACTGATAACTGGCGAATGACACGCGTGATGTTTTCCTCCAAGGCCTGAATCGAAGCGGGTTTGTCCGCATAAACTTTAGACTTTACATATCCCCACAGGAAAAAGTCTAACGGTGTGATATCACACGATCTTGGTGGCCAATCGACCGGCCTAAAACGTGAAATTATGTGCTCACCAAAGTGTTCTCTTAATAAATCCATTGATTAATGCGATGTGTGGGAAGTGGCGCCGTCTTGCTGAAACCAAATGTCGCCGAGATCACGAGCTTCAATTTCAGGCATCAAATAGTCGGTTATCATGGCACGATAACGGTCCGAGTTGCTGCGAACGGCGCCGAATCGACTCTCCACGGTCTTCGTGTACACTCTCAGCTACGGTCGCTATATTTTCTTCACAGCGTGCTGGCCGTGGTCTATTCGGTCGAATATTATCCCATAACGAATACTGGGTCTCAAAATGGGTGATGATGTTGCGAATAGTACACTCAGTTGGCCGTTTATGTTGACCATAAGTTGAGCGAAGTGCACGAAACACATTCCTCACAGAACGTGAATTTTCGTAATAAAGTTGAACGATTTGTAAACGTTGTTCAGACGCAAGTCTTTCCATTATGAAATGCCAAACAACACTAAACAAAAATAGCATGACACGACTCACACGTGATCTGTCAAAAAAAAGGCTATTGAAAAAAGTATCTCTACTTGAATCACCCTATACATACTTTTAAGAGACAACATAATTATTATTATTTTTTAATACTTTATAGTAATATTTGATTACTATTTTTTTTAATGGAGTGTGGGAATTATTTCTTTTTCATAAATAATTTTTATTTTATTAAACAAAGGTTGGCTTACTTAGGGTGGGTTTTTAACATGGAGATCAGAGATTTAGTCATCTTTAATCTGTACTTGTAGTTTTTAAGATGAGGATTAATTACTTTTATTTGCCAGTTTAAGCGGCCAATGTTGGTGGTTTAAACTTAATCAACAAATGACAACACATACACATGTTTTTATGTATAAAAAAGCAGCCGTTTAAATATAAACACAGAACAAATATACATACATAATAGAAGAGATTTTTTAGAAAACAGAAAAATGGTTCGTTCTAGTGAATATGAAGACTAGTGATTCTGAAACATATGAAAACTTAAATAAAACAATTATATGAAGACATTTTCTTTTTGTAAGAACTAAAATGGTAGATTATCTTCTTCTTCTGTATAAAATGCAAAGAGCACTGGTAAAAAGTTGACATTTTAAAATATGTTTGTTGTCATTTTTGTTATTCAGTATGGCAATACTGCGAGGTTTAAGTTGCCACTTAAAAACGGCAAACACAATAAGTACACAATTAAATTTATACACAGATTAATTAATTATAGTATACTGCGAAGATTAAACTCGATGTTAAAAACCCACTCTTAATTGTTGCTATCTAAAGGATAGCTAAGGTAAAATGTAACAAGAAGATACAAGATAATAGTCTGGTAGTGTATAAAGTCATTCCTAAAAATTTAAGGAATAGATAGAAGTATTACAAAAAAAAAAAACTCTTTACAAAATACATTATTGAAATTTAGCTCGTAGAATAAATTCAAAAAATAAAAACTGTCGAATATAATAAAAATATAATTTTTTTTTTTATTTCAAACACTGTACTATTAGTGATCCTATTTTATTGTCCGTAACTGTATATGTAAGTAGTGTGAAGAATGAAACGATTAGGTTGTAATTTGTCAGGCACCCTCTTTTGTTTATAATAAAAGTGTGAATAAGATTTTATTTTTAAATTTTTTACTATAACAAAATTACTCGTTATACCCTAAAATTTAGTTTTTTTTTTATTTTACTTGACGAAACCAGGAAATTAATGTTTATTTATCATAATAAATATTATTTTAAATGTATACGCATCGGCACGTATTTTAAAATGGGTCAAATAAATAATTGAGGATATTATAAAATTATTATATTTCCTAAATATGTATTTCAAGGTCTTTAGTCTATTTGATTTTTCACCGAAATTCTAGATCTAAAGAAAACTATTTAAAAATCTTGTAATTGATATTAAATTCTTAAATTAAAAAAAAAATTTTTTTGTTAACGTGGAATCGGCCTTCATTCCATTTTTATTATTTTTAATCAAATCTTCACTATTACAAAATTTGTTATTAGTTCCTGTTATCACAAAAAAAGTCTTTGGTTTTGTATTGAAAATCAGTTAACACCATTGTTAGTTAAAAAGAATTATTAATTGAACATTTCTTAATATTAAACATTTAAATTCGATTTTCAAGGTTTGAAAAATTGGCATTAAACGAATAACTGTAGTATGATGTCATTTAAAATACATAAAAATTCATTAAAAAACTAAACCATAAATATTTTGTTAACATTTTTATTAACATACATATTTATGTATGTATTTTAAAAAATAAATGAGATAAAGAAAATTATCGGGTGTTTTTTTAGAAGCGAAGAACTTAAAATTGACAGCACTGTCTTCTGTGACAATTGATTGGATAGTTTTTGATTGTTTTGAAGTAAGTTTGGTTTGGCAATTATATCATGAAGAGCGATGTTTGCGACTTGTTTAAATTTATTTTAAAATGGTTAAGTTTTCATTTAAAAATGTTATGGCTTTTTGGATATGTCAATAAGCGGAATTGCAGCATTGGAGCCGTTTTGGGAACATTATTATATCCCTAAAGGCCCAACTATAATATTCATTAGTTGGCTTTAGCAACTATGCGAATACATGTAAATTCTACGTGTCAAGCCATATTGAACTTAAGGAAACTTTAAGTTATGGCTTTTTGGATATGTCAATAAGCGGAATTGCAGCATTGGAGCCGTTTTGGGAACATTATTATATCCCTAAAGGCCCAACTATAATATTCATTAGTTGGCTTTAGCAACTATGCGAATACATGTAAATTCTACGTGTCAAGCCATATTGAACTTAAGGAAACTTTTTGGTAAGTTTTATGAATCTGTCATTTGCTTAAGCAAAGTGCGAATCTGTCCGTACATTCCGTATAGGGAATCAAATATTTTTTTAGTTTTTTTAATGCATTTGAAAGATTAAGCAAGCTCATGCATGTTATAGTTGAGCTTTAAAACGTCAATGTTTGGTATGCTCTATGAACCGGTGACATCATAGGCCCATATATATTTACAAATAACAATGCTAAAAAAGTAATAGTCACCGCTTAGCGGTTTAGAGCCATGCTTACTAATGTTTTTGTGCCTCTATTAGCTAGCATTAATCTTGCTGGCATGTGTTGCCAATAGAACGATGCCTGCCACATGCCCCAAAGTACACGCTTCTATTTAGCCACATTGCGGTTTTGTTGTTGTCGTATACGACTTTGTCGTTTTTTTGTAATAGATTAAAGTAACAAACAAACCAAGGCGAATTCAACTATAGGTGGTGTCGATACTACAACAATCCAAAAACAACAGAAACAACACAGGGTTTTTTGCATTGCATTGTTACTGAGCTACCTAAATAAGGGCGGCAAGCGTTTTTTTAAACATGAAAATTCCATTTCAAATACATTTTCAATAAGACAAATCGACATAGCGATAGTTTTTTACGTATAAACTTTATACAAATTAAAAGTTTTGACATACAAAAAACGCTTGCCGCTCTTATTTAGGTAGCTCAGTTAGTGTTTACTGTCCAAAATGTCAACCATTCCTGACAAAACACTAACATATCAAAACAAAGTAGCTCGAACTGTCAAAATCAGATGGCGTTTCGACACCACCTGTAGTTGAATTCACCTTGAAAGAAACCATGTTCTTTTATCTACTACAAAAAACGACATAGTCATTAACGACAACGATAACCGCAATATGGCTGATCATTTTCCACAAAGAAACGTTTGACGAACAAACAATTTACGTAATGGTTCCGTTAATTCACCACCTAGATCGTGTGACTACTTGTAAATTTACAAAAAAAATTAAGGAAAACGTATATAAATTACACATTATTAAAATAACCGGTTATTATACCAAAATAACCGGTTATTTCGATATTCGAAACATTAACATTTTAAAATAACCGGTTGGGCAAAACTAAAATAACCGGTTAAAACTGGTTGATTAATAACCGTTCTATCTCCCTAGTGACAATACATTTATTTAAATTTTTAGTTTTAAAAAAATTATTTTGTTACTTTTAGGATTCAAAATTAAAAATATTTTTCGTCATAAAGACAAAATATCTGTATCTGACAACACATTCATAGAATGTTGCAAAAAATAAACATCAACAACGAGATAAGTTCTTTAAATAAATATGGAACTAGACCGCACTATCATAAAAAAACAAAGATGTTTTCGCCTTATAAAATTATTTTACGTAGTATGTGTGTTAACTGCACGTGACCTATTTAAATGTACCAAACACAATTTTTTCACAGCAAAGTAGAAAAATAATATTATTTCGAAATATATTTTTGTAATAAAATTCCTTTGTTTACATAAATTCAGTGTGGGCGAAAAAAAAGTTCAAAATCACTTGGATTTAATGTAGTTTTTTTTACATATGTATAAGGCCCACGCATTACAGGGGAAAATGTCAACAAGAGATTTCATTGTTTACTTCTTTGTTAGAGAGAGCCGTTAAACTTTTTACATATCGCTGGCTCAATATTACAAGGTTGTATGTGAAATAACAGATATATGGACAACATAAAGTTTATCTCTTATTTTTATTCTACTATTTCCAAACAAAGTTACGAATAACAATTTTGTTAAATAAAGTGGCCAATAACTTGCGTGCTGCCTATGGATCAACACTAAAATTTGTAAATTGTCCTACACAACCCTAAAACATTAATAACTGAAAATCCAAAAAAAATTTACATCCATACTTGTAAAAGTGAGCCAGGGATATGTATAACAACTTTTTTTCGGAAATATTACTTCTAAGTGAGTGAAGATACATACACCGATTTAAATATGTTTTCTTATGACGTTAAACGTTACGTTATTAAAAAAATATTTCAGCTACGCGACTTTTACCTACGTTTTAGTTAAAGTTGCATTTTTATTGGCTAAATGTTTTCTTAACAAAAATTTTTATAATATTAGATTATTTACAAGATATGTTTCTCTGCCTTCATGCATTTTACATTTTGTCCGCAGTATATTGTTTGACGTCGCATAACAGTTGTTCAGGGTTCGACATTTTACATTGGCTTTGACCCAAATTTTTACTTGGTGCTGGTGGAGTACCAAGTTGGTACTACCAACAAACACTCATTTTTAGTATTTAAACGAGGCTGACTTCAGAAGTTTCGGCTTCCTTCGTAATGGTGTTGATCGTTCGATAGTTTGTTGTGGACGCTTATCAGCCGTACGCCGTAATTTGTTATGGCTTAATGAAAGTTTCGATGCCAAATAATTCATTTATTGTGGCTTTGTTGTTGAAGAGGTAACTTAATATCAAATCAAACTCAAAATATATAACATGGAAGTCTATTTATAAAGATCTTTTAACAAAATTCTTTCAATCATAAAAAGCTTTTGATATTTATTTGGACACATACACAGAAAAAATTATCCAAAATTGTTCACCAATTAGAGCATTAATCAAAAATAATATCGAGTTTAATTAAAAATATAATCAAGTGAATTAAAAGTTTATTCAAGTGAATTAAACGTTTATTCAAGTCAATTAAAAGTTTAATTGGTACTATTAATTTGTTTACTTTTTATTATAAGCGTTTATTCAAGTGAATTAAACGTTTAATTGATACTATTAATTTGTTTACTGGTGCAAATTTTATTAATTTTTTAATTAATGTCACAAATTTTTTAATTGAAAACAATTTTAATTTTTTTCAGTGTAGAAGTGTGTTTAAGTTAAGTTTGAAACGATGCACTTCAATAAGTCCATTATTTTATCTCGCCCCTCTTTCAGTCGATAGGTATATATTTATGTAGATTTTTTTTTGGAAATCCTTTTTATCCAAAGAAGTTTTAATTAATGTACATTCACATTTAATATGATCGCGAAAGAAAAAAAACATAGTAGCGGAGTTCAGTGTTTGGTGCAAATGGTCTTGAAAAAAGTTGTTTATCAATTAAAAAATGGTTTAAAAAGTATTTAAATTTAATTAATGTGATAATTGAATCAATTATTTTTTTAGTTGAAAGAAAATTAAAAATATAATTTTGATTTAATTAATATTTAAGTTGTTTTGAAATAAATTTTTAATTAAAATATTAATTAAATATCAAAAAATATTAATTGACTTTTTCGTTTAAAATAAAACAATTTGAACTTTTAGAATTGTTGTTGGGAATTGTCAATATTTTATTAAATAAATTAACACATTGTTTAAAAGGCAACATTTTTTGATAATTTTTTTTAAATAAAATTAAAAATATTGTTTATTGAAAAAAAAAATATTCACAATTTTACAATTTTTAGTAATCAATATAATAATTTTGGTAAAAGGTGCAAAATCAACAAATTGTTTGCTGGATTCTATGAATTCGGTATAAATTTGGTGATTAGAGACAATTTTTAATTTTTTCTGTGAAGAGCTCTTTTGTGAAATCTAACGGATTCTCTGTGTATTTTGTTGTTGGATTTAACAAAAGAGCTGCGATATTTTGCATTTGTTCTTTCGCAAGACCTTTTGCAGCAAATACTAAACTCCTTTATAGGGTTTTGTTTGTTGACTTTTGCTAGGGAAAATTTGACCCAGTTTATGCTAACATTTTATGAAAACAAAACTAGGTCAAAATAAACTGTATATTATCGTGCTGTAAATTAACGAAATGTGTATACACAATTTTATTTTCACAGGTTACATTTTTAATACTCTACCTTGAAATACATTCTTCGCTGAGGGAGTAAAATTGGAGAAGTATTTTGTTTTATACAAATTTAATCAATAACGTGCGCATCGTTCCAATCAAAGATTCCCAAATGAAAGTGCGGTGGGAAACGCTGAATTAACTTAGAAAACCTTTTTTGAGAGTTCGAGAGCTAAAAACTGTAGGATTAAAAAAAGGTGTTACATACTTTACTTTTGTTTTTTATTAAATGTTGAAATTTTAACGCCCACAGGTAATAAACTGCCGTATTCCAAAAAATATTTTTTATTTAATAAAGTTTCACAAAAAAATTTTTCTATGAAATATTTACTTAATAAAAGTTTTTTTAAATTTACTAATCGTTTAACAATACGGGAGTAAATGTTAAGCCCTATTTAAATAATATTAACAGTAGATATTATTTAAATTAGTAATAATACTAATTATACCGTGTGTCACCAGTAATACTCTTTTTAAATGACCAAGCGTAGACGGTAGGCGTTGTTGGGTAGATCATATTGATATATTTATAAATTCGATAGGGCCCTATAAGAAACGATTTTTTGGGAGTTCATGAATGGAAACATTTTCTACTATGTATGTATATTTAAACTTTTTTAAAAAGGCGAGGAATAAATTTCACCACATCACTTGCGTTACGGTTTTAGGCGTATTAAATGATTGTCATAGAGTTTGATTTATATGCGACATGAGCGATGATCACAAAATTTGTTAGTGCGATTTTTAGTCTAATAAAATTAAATCAGACCAAATTGAAGTGCACATATTTTGTTAGCGATGCTGACGTATCAAAGTGAAGCGGGTGTATATAGGACCAATTGGTAATTATGGACCGATCACCATGCAAATTGGTAATATAGGCTGCGTATCTGAACTTCTGTATGCAACGTCAAATCAGTGTTTAAATCAAGCAATTATGATTTTGCACTCTGTAAATCAAATGCATTGTCAATTTAAATAATTCGTCAATTTAAATAATACGCAAGTTGCGTTTGCTTACCTACCAGCTGAAAAACATATAACTTTAGGAATACAATACTTCGTCAAAAATTTAGCTATGAGACGAGCTACAAGAAATGGTCGTAGAATATAGTGGGGTATGCAAGCGCGGCTTGTGGACATTGACTATACCGATGACATCTGCCTGTTATCACAAAGTTTTACAGACATGAACACCAAGCTGGAAGCGATTGTAAATGCAACAGCAGCAGCAGGTCTTAGAGTAAATGTGTCTAAAACCAAGATGTTCCGCATCAATTCGGGTATAGAGCAACAATTCAGAGTTCAGGAAAGAATCATTGAGGATGTGGATTCTTTTTGCTATTTAGGTAGTATTCTGACGAAATCTGGAGGATCTAGTGCGGATATCACAAATAAAATTTAAACTGCTTAGCAGGAAATCAACAACACTTTCCCAACATGTGAAGATTGAACTATTTAATGCAAACGTAAAGTCAATTATGCTATATGGATGCGAGTCCCGGAATGCGGCCCCTCGCGACATTGGCTCAATGCAAGTCTTCGTAAATAGACAATGGGCAATATCATCGCAAACTTTCTTGAAATACGAACGCGAAAATGGAATTGGATTGGCACACCATTCAAAAAACTCATGATGACATTGCCCGAAACGCAATTAAATGGAACACTCAAGGACGCCGTCGAAAGGGACATCCTGCACATACATGGAGAAGGCAGATAGAGAAGGAAGTAGCGAGGGCCGGGAAAAGATATGCTGAAATTTAGAATATGGCTTCAGATAATCAGGAAATCTTTTGTTGTGGCCCTCCGTCCTTATAAGATCAACGGGAACTGATATATATAAATATATATGTATATACTTCGTTAAAGTTTGAACGGCTGCGTTTTAAATTACGTGACATTGTTGCACTGCATGTTGTGTTTGGAAAGGCAGCTATAATTTCTAGTCAAACAGAACGAATTTATGCCAATTTTTATGACAACACCTGCGCATACCATATAAACTACAAATTTGGAACCAGAGGCGGCCCTACATGCTACACACCACAAGAAACGTGCAACATTTTGCGTAAAAAATTTACAGATTATATGATTTCACGCCACGGTCGTCAATATTATTTAACTTAACGCTTACGGATGAAATGTAAAGAGGAGGACAAGTTATATTTCAGTAGGGGTGCGCAAGTGACCAAAAGATTATTTTGTTTATTCTTTGAAGCTGTCAAAAGTTGTTTACATTTTGCTTGTACATGTATATTTTTGTTTAAACTTTTGATTTTTTGGTACACATACATTCATATACAGAACACGTTTTTCTTTACGTTTTCTTAATGGTATAGTAAGCTTTTGCCAAAGACAAAGCAATTTTACACAAACAATATGCCTGCTGTTTTTTGTATTGTTTTAGAGTTGCGCAGACCTAATCAATGGACCTTGCAGCCG
Source organism: Pollenia amentaria (assembly GCA_943735925.1). Taxonomy (NCBI): domain Eukaryota; kingdom Metazoa; phylum Arthropoda; class Insecta; order Diptera; family Polleniidae; genus Pollenia; species Pollenia amentaria. The sequence goes on along the minus strand of OX031010.1, from coordinate 12,382,155 downwards.
GATTTGTAACGAAAACCAGAAAGCTAACGAAATTTTTCGTGACACGCTCAATTTACTTCAGCTTTTGAAAATAACTAAATTATTGGTTTTTAGAATTAATTTTAAACTTAATAAAATTAACATAATTCAGCCTGATGGTTGGCTATTTTATAATATACAAACTAAAATAATAGAATTAAGGTCATCACAGGTTAATTTAACCACGTAAAAAACTATTAAAATAAACAATTAAATATATTTTTGTAAATACAAAATTTATTGGTAAATACTTTCTATTTGATTATCGATTTAAGGAAACATTTTTACCCGTTTCTTAAGGTATGGTTCAGACCTGACAAATATTTGTCGGAAAAATCCAAAAAAAAAAAGCGTGACCAGTAAATTAATCAAACTTTAGCTTTATTTTTTACAAATTTTATTGATTTACTTAACTTTATTTATAAGAAAAGAAATGTAAAATGTAATTAAGAAACTGTTAAATAAGGTATGATCTAGCAAGCTTTTCCCAAAAGCAAAAAAAAGGACGTCAAATATTTGATAGGTGTCAACATAACTTTTGCTAACGACGCTTTAGCTTCTGTCGGAAAATTCTAGTTTGATCGCTGTTGTTTTAATCGAGAAAAATTGTAAAACGTTTATAACAGGATAAAATTTAAAAAAAATTTGACATGTGTTTCGAGATAGAACTTGGTAGGATCCAAAAATCGTCCTTATCAACTGAGGTTTTCTATGAATTAAAATGTAGTATGTTAAAATAAATATTTTGGTTTTTTACACTCCAATAAACTTTTAATTCTCCTTTAATCGCTGATGGCATGTCTGACTTTTGCATAAATGTTGTTGATCAAGAGTTCCGCATTTTGATTTTTAAGACTTATTACATTTTTAATTTTAGTATAAAAATAAAAAGTTTTAAATAGAATAAAACGCTAAAATGCCGCCATGGAAATCATTTAATTAAGAATACTATCGTCTAGTCTAAAACCACATGCAATTAAAGCATAAATATTTATATGAATCATATTAAGTATTATTAGTGCAAAGGGATTCATAAGTTATGATGTTAATTTTAAAATACATCATGGTCATCAAAAATTAAATATATGTACACATTAAATAAAATTTGACAAATGTTTAAAAGACAGAAAAAAATTCTTAAAAGGTGGGAGTATTTTTAATAATCGGAACATGACTTTTTCCCAAACTTTTTTCACGTGGTATAAGTTTCTTTTTCAAAAGTATTATTGAATATTATTTCATTACGCAGTTTAAGCTGTTTTTATAAAAAAATATTATATATTAAATAAAAGGTTTATGAAACGAATTTTTTATTAAAAGTTTTGCCCAACTTAATTTGACATTTCTTGGTTTTAGTGTTTGAAAAATTCAACAATAGAGAGGTACACAATTGAGCAGCTCGTTAAGATTGTTGAAGTCTTTTACAAAAATGGGCGTTCGAATCAAAATGCATTTCGAGCACTCCGTGATTTTTTTTTTGGTCAGCATAATTGACCAAATTTGTGCACAATCGGGAGAATTGTAAGCAAATTTCAGCAAACCGGGTCTGTAGGAAATGTGAAAACACATGTGCATGCTCGCCCAGTTTGTTCCGCGGAAAACATTGCTGTTGTTCGGGATAGTTTGGCAGAAGAGCCGTCAACCTCGACTCGTGAATGGTGTTCGCTTTCGCGAGATGATAACGGACTTCTTGTGGCCAGAAATGGAGAATATGGACCTGGACGATATGTGGTTCCAACAGGATTGTGCCACTTGCCACACAGCCAACGCAACAATAGTTCTTTTGAGCGAAAAACTCAATGACCGTGTTATCTCAGGTCGTAGCGGTGTTAAATGACCGCCACGATCATGAGATTTGACACCGTTGAACTTCTTTCTTTGGGGATAATTAAGAGAAAAATTGTACGTCAATAAGCCAAGAACAATTCAACCGGTAAAGGTGAGATAATTCGGCACATTACCGAGATTGAACATCAATTATGTCTGAGAGTCATTGAAAATATGGACCATCGGATAGAGGTACGCCACCCAAGCCGTGGCGAGCATTTCGCGGATCACTTACATTTCATTTAAAATTAATGAATTTTACATAAATTTTTGAATTTTTTTTTTATTTAACAGTACATTTCGTAAAATTTAACAGTTGTTGCTTTAAGAAAAAATATAATTTAACTGACAAAAAATCAAACTACATAAAAATAATAATACGGAAAAACAGTATTTTTTGGTAGTTTGATTTTTGAATACCAAACATAAATGTTAAAAAATAAATTGATTCGTAAAATAACTAAATTTTCATTAAATTTTAACTGCCGTATTCATAAAAAACTAAAATGGATATGAAATCTGTTTTAAGAAAAATTTGTATGGAAATTTTGTTTTAAAATACGTTTGAAATCTATTTCATTTTTTATGAATACGTCAGTAACAATACGGAAACCGAATTTAATAACCTACAATCAGTTACTGTAATAATTTTATGAGTGTACCTAGACTACTTTTGAAATCCAGAAAAGCTGCGTTCATTTTTATAAAAATTCAATCGAAAATATTCGTTAATTTCAATTTCACGTGATTTCGATTTCCATGGCCTATAGATTCTCCTATGGTAATAAAAAATAATAATAATTAATTCTCTGGGAACTTTTCGTTTTATTTACAATTAGCATCGTGCGTTTTGGTTGGACCTTGTCTAGTATAAGACACAACAATTCCGTATTTGAAAAGAACATAACATAAATAATAATATTCAAAAACAAAGTCAAAAACTGGTCATACCTTTTTTTAACAAGGTTGTATTTCTGGAGTTTTGTCATGTATATTTTAAAGTGAACTCTTCTTTCTGACTGATGTTCCAATTTTTTACACAGATGGACAACAATCACCGTCATTTGACCTCTATAATGTTTGAAGAGTTGTCAAGTTTAATAAAATATTTGAACACAAAAATTTGTTTGTTCAACAATAACCCAAAATTAATGTTTACTAAAATTTAAGCCATGAATTTGCGTAATATGGTAACCTTAAAATGTTTATGTCACAACTTACTAACGGTACTTTTATTAATAAATGGAAAACTACTTGAACTAAATGGTATTTCCCGAATACAAAAGGATTCGTTTTGTTTTTGAAAAACGCAAGCAAAGCCTTAAGGCCTAACTATAATGTGCTTAATGAACCTTAAGCAAATGTGCGAATACACACAATCACATGTATACAACTATAATGTACTTAAGACACTTTTCGTTAAGTTTCCTCAAGTGTCATTTTCTTAAGAAAAGTGCGGTCAATTTCGCTCTTCCTTAAGCAAATGACACATAATAGATACATATAATTGTTTACAATTAAAAGATGCAACCGCAGTTGCTTTTTTTAGTACTTTTTTATTTTAGTTTTCGTTTACTTTAAAAATTAATAAAAGATAAACATAGATTTACTTGTTTATGGTAATATATTGGGCCTTTAGTTGTGATTTTTACATTTAGTCTTATTGATAAAAACTAACATAAATATTAAAAGTAACACCTTTTTCAGAATAACCCTTTAAATTAGATGTAGTAAAATAGTTGATGTAGTAAAGAAAAAAATTTAATATATTACGTTAAACTCCTTCAACTGTATCACGTCATCGCATGCACTCTCTATTTGGTCATAAACCAGACATGGACATTTTATATTTAACATTTTATATAAAAAATCAGCCACAGTCAGAAGGGTATTGTTGTTTGGAGATTAAAAAGTTCGTGTTAAACTATTTATAAAGCAGTAAAGGCCTCGTTATTCATACGTAAATATTGCAGACACGTAAACGTTGCGGTTGACTTCAAGGGTTGGTAGTGATTAAAAATATGTAAATATATCATCAAATGGTGCTGTGTTCAAAAGAAAACAGAAAATTTTTCAACATTTATAACGATGATATAAAAAAACATATTTTTTAATTTAATGTTATTTTGTGTGTGTTTTGTATAAACATATAAAAACTTTCGTCGATGGGTTAGTTTGATCCATCAATAAATATAAACAAACAAAAAATTCTTTTACAGCTGATACGTAAAAACGGAGAAAACGTCCGATCGGAATGGTTTTGTTTCCTTATTACCAATTCCGATCATTTTCGTTTTAGTTCGTTCAAATTCCGAACGATTTTGTATATTTCTAAAATTTATAAAATCTGCTTTTCAAATAAAGTATGTTTTCAGTGTTGTGAATGAAAACATGATTTTCTCATCGTCTGCTTTGCCACCGCCTAAATTTGTCCCACTTCATGTATATTTGCTTACAAAAATAAGTGGTAAGCACAAAAAACTAATGTGGTAGTATTTCGATTAAAATTATTAAAACTTTGTTTTGTTTCCTTTGTAAAAAATCATCTAAATGAGGAGTCTTTTCAAATCACTTTTGATGATTAAAAACTGATTTATGACTTGAGCGATTGAAAATGGATTTACATATGATTCATTTAAGAGAATTGGAAAATAGTATCACAAATAATTCTCGGAGATGATTCATCGGAAGGGAAACTCTTTTCTCACAAGGAGAGTATCATTTATGATCAACAATTTAGCTCGTGCGGTTATTTTGCTCCTGAAGCTGATTCCTAAAAGATTCGATTATGATACAAAATGCTAGCTGGGAAGAAGTTTAGGAAATTAATATGTTTATGTATAAATATTAACTCCATTAATAGTAAAACAGGTTAATAAAAGGTTTTTGAAACAAATTTTTGTACAAAATCCTTTATTAACCTGTTTTATTTTTTTAATAAGGCCGTTAGTAAATAAATGCCTTAGAAATCAATGCAATAATCAAACATCTATTTATTTACGGTCTAAGTTATAAAGGGTTTATGAAACGGATTTTGTATGAAAAATCGTTTCATAAACCCTTTATTAACCTGTTTTATTTTTTATAACTTAGGCCGTAAATCTTTCATTTTAACTTAAGATACGGTCACACTTAAAAAATATTTGACGTCCCACACGTAACCACTAGCTTTATTAATTAATTGTTGAATTTTTCAAAGCGTTTGCCCATTATAATTGCATCTTTTTACAAATTAAGTTTAGTTAATAAAGTTAATAAAAAAAATTGTTTAAAAAAGCTTATGGTTCATAAATTGACAAACCAATCCGATTTTTCGGATTTATTTTGGTCGAATATTTGTTAAGTGTCAACATACGTTTAGTTTTTTAAAATTTTTATTTAATAAATGATTGAAAGTAGCAATTTATTTTAGAAAGTTGAAATTTGCGAAAACATCAACTAAATAGATAATCATTCATTCAAAAAGCAAAGTTCGATTGACCAAGGTGAAATACCATTTGGTTTAAAGATTGATATTTGACTATTAACGTCATCCGGCTTCAATGGCCGGGTAAGTAAAAACAGCAAACCCCACTGAAGAGATTGTGTGGTGACAATCGAAACTAGTCTGGTCAACCTGTCCGTGAAAGCCTGGGTTCAAATCTCAGCGCATTCAAGAATGAAAAATTATCAATAAAATTTTAATTAATTTCATGTTATAAAATTCCTGTCTTCATAAAAATAATTTAATGAATACTAAATTCAATGAACTTGAGCCTAATTATAAAAAATATCTAAATTTGGATTAAAACCCATTAACAGTTCAATAAAATTACCTCAATACTTACTAGGGAGATCGAACGGTTATTATTCGACCGGCTATAACCGGTTATTTTAGTTTTGCCCAAGTCGGTTATTTTAAAATGTCCATTTTTCGAATATCGAATAAAGCGGTTATTTTGGTATTATAAACCGGTTATTTTAATAATGTGTAATTTATATACGTTTTCCTTACTCTTGTTGTAAATTTACCCGTAATTTAAATATTTTTTTATTTGAATATTGGCACACTTAAACCTTTTATGAAGAATGTCAGAACAAAATGTAACAAACAAAAGTCAACATTATGAACAATGTAAATACAAATCGCTTATAGAAGCGTATGTTCCTGTAAAAACGAAAAACAATTCAAAATACTACAAAACGTGTTTAGTTAAAAAGTAAATAGTAATTTGTGCGAGAGTATTCTAAATACTATTATAGATGTTATCTCTAGAGATATTAAAGAGACAAAGTTAGGAGCTTGTAGAGCCCTAAAATGATAAGTGGCGTTGGGTTTTCCACGTCACGATTTATTAATCACCTTTAATTTGTCCATATTAACTCTGTTCGAAGTAGTTCTAAGGAGACGACAACAATACTTTACTAAAATACCCTGCCAAAAATTAATCACTGGGTGAAATATTAACCCGTTGTGTTCATTCTTAAAAGTACAACATTCTGGCGGAATCAACGATATAGAAAAATTCATGAGTAATATTTATTAAAACATCAAGAACTAAAAAACAAAATTGAAGAAATCAAACAAAGTCATGGCAGGTTTTTAATTGTGGTCGACGAATGGACAGATATTTTATACAAAAATCATGTTCATATTGCTATTCGTTTCTATAATGCTGAAAAAAAATAATTTGAAATATATAATCCTGGCTAAGAAGTTTTGTTTGCCACTTTTCATAAATATGGTTGAAGTCTACTGATTCATATAGACATGCTTAACAAACAACAAATTAAAACTCATTTAAAATAAATTTTAGAGAATATCTCAAATAATAAATTTATTTTTTTTATTTGCTATTGCAATAACAGCTTAACGGTTTCTAAATTACATTATACTATTATCTCCTTACAAATATTGCTTAAGGTATGTTCAGACCTAACATATATTTGACGAACAAATACAAAAAAATAGTACCAGCAAATTTATCAAACTTTAGCTTTATTCTTAACAATTTTTATGGACTTTCTTATTTTTATTTGTAAGAAGTTAATTACACAATTAATTACACAATGGTTACGTGTAGGACGTGAAATATTTAATAGGTGTGAACATAGCTTTAGTAAATAAATAGAATTTGTTAAAAATTAAGATTAAGTTTGATCAATTTACTGGTCACACTTTCCTTGTATTTTATCGTATTTTGTTGGTGCTTTCCTTTGTGAACTGTTTTGTTTTTATATAAATTAAATTTTTATTACAAAAACTTATTTGATTTTTGTGTTCTTATGTATTCGAATTAAAACCGGTTAACCGGTTATTTTAAAAATGTTTAACCGAAAAACGGGTTTTTTAAAATAGCAACTAATCGGAATATTCGAAAACCGGTTATTGAAAAAAATCGAATAATCGATCTCCCTACACAATATTAATTATTGTTGCGAAAAATATTTTTGTTTTACTTTTTCTAAAGAAGCAAAATACGGAATTAATTCTTCTTTATATCGGAATGGAACTTTGTGACATATCTGTATACATAAGATTGGTAAGAAAAACAGAACAACTAATCCGCAACGTATATATTTACGAAGAGTACCGAGACTTTAAATTTTACCTGGCAACATTATTTAAAAGCACTTTGAATTGTTTCCAACAACATCAGAGATTTTTTCTGCGTCGAAAATTTCGAATCAAAAATGAGAATTGTTTTTGAGGAAGTTTAAAGCGAAATTTCATTCTTAAACTATAGGGATACGACTAGAGAAGAAACTCTCTTAACAAAAATAAAAAAATATTTCTCTAAAAATTGCGTACGCGTGAAGTTATAATAATAAGGGTTATGACAATTAATTTTTATAACTCCACACTTTTTTAACAAAGTAAGCATATTTCTTACTAACAAAATTATAGAGCTGTTTTTTGACAGCTGAGTTTGGTTTTTTTCTCTCTCTCTCTCTCTTCCTCTTTCATTCTGTTCTAGTTGTTTTCTATGTCTGAAACCACTTGTTGATTATGGTTTAGAATCTAAACTTAAGATGATTCAAACATAGTGATGTAGAAGAAACGTCCGGGAATGGCAGGACAAGATGAAGGATAGGGAACCATAGGCTTGTCTGTTATCATTACTAATATTGCTGGAATACTATGGCATTTTCTATAATTAAAAAAAATTAGTATAATATCGTAAAATGTGTAATAGTATTAAAATGTCCATCCCTGTATGGCAAACATGAAATTCATTCAAACCAAAAGAGCTTCTAACCACACGACAAAAAATAAAAGTAAATTGTTTACCGAAAGAAAAACTGGTTCGGAAAACAATGAAGTTTTTCCAAAACAGAAAAAAAATAAACTAAGTGAGAAAAAACTAAATGATAAAAACTTCGACGAGTTATAAATTGATTTTATGTGCTTTTCATACAATACCACATAAAGTCAACACGAAAATTACGTCACTAAACGAACTTGAGAAGCAAGTTTAGAAAATAACGCAACTGAAATATTAAATAAAGCCTTAACAATTTTCGTTTATTTCTGTGGATATTATTAACTATAGTAGACTGTTTGTAATATATAGTCACCTAAAATCCAAGAAGCCGTAAGCGACAACAAAATCGAATAAATTAAGTTATAGTCAATCAAAATGTAGATTTAAATTTTTTTGTCTTATATAGGTACGTCCTATATGATTTGAAGTAACTATATATTTATTTATATAGCATAAGCAATGTAATTTTTTACTTTTTCTTTTATAATTACAATTTTCTTCGAAAACGTATTATTATCTTGAGTTTTTTTGGATAATTTTCGAAGCAATGTTGAATTTTATTTTTAAGTTCATGTATATACATAAATGTAATTTTTAATTAATACTGAATTCATAACTGCCGTACTCGGGGAATCGCTTTAACTTGAAGTTTTATTTTACACGGTTATCACAGAGCTAAAGAGAGAGAGAGAGAGAGAGAGAGATAAACTGCATATATAGAAGCACATTCGAAAAAATGTTTAAAATATGTAGAAAAATGTTCGAAAAAAATGGCTAAATCTGCATTTACTCCTTTCTAGGATTTCTACAAGGGAAAAAATCTTCGGCAACTTTTAGTTGGGAAATTTCTTCTCAAAATTTTCAATGAAAAAAATTCGACCGTAACTAAATTCAATGTTAACGCATTTTACCCCAAATTTTAGAAACTGAACTTTTTTTTCCTTTTTTAGTTACAATATCTTTTATTCAAGTAAACTAGCATCCGATTTTCAGTGATACTGAACGGACACGGCACTGATACGGAACGGATGAGAGTAAATAGGCCTTTAAAAGACTTGTCGTTTTTGCGACATCTTATTAATGTGTTGCCAGAAAGGAATGTTGTAATTAGCCTTTGACCGTAGTAATTATTTACTATTGGTCATTATTGTTTCAGTACATCTGAATGTAAATTTTATAAAAATAGTTTTTTTCTTTTCTCTCATTCCTAAAGAAACATTAAACAGTAGATGTAAATGAAAAACTTGATTTTTACCGCATAACCGCAGTCATTAAATCTGTCATGTTGTCGGTACTAAATACCAGATGTTTTCATATGAGCTTTAGCAAATAGTTTTGGTTTCTTATTTCCTAGGACGCGTGATAGGCAGGCATGCTAACGAAGTTTTATAAAGAATAAGTAAAGATTAAATATTTAATAGAGAATGAACTAATATATTACTAATATATTGTTATAAATTGTTTATCAAAAAATTTGGCAGCATGAATAAAATAAAAACCTTTAGGTGATAATAAGAGCTGTGGGCATGACTGGATTTTGTCATACGATTACGCACACTCACAAGAGAAAAAAATGTAATCACGCTCGCCTACGCACGAGGATATTTTTAAGATCTCACGAGTACGCACGCTTACATAGTCAGGGCTCACACGCTCAACTTTTGAATTTGTATAAGGGAAAAAAGAAGAAAAGGAGTTGGTTTATAATTTTCGGTCACAAACGTACATGTTTATTGCTTATGATATACAAAGCTCCGGCTTTTCCTTCACATAGTGTTCACAGGCACTAAAGTCGTTCTCGGTTTCAACATGACGTGCTGCCGTTAAAAACAAAAAAAAATATTTAATTGCACCGTAAAAGAGTTCAGCCTTTAAATTCGAAATAACAAGTAAGAATATAAAAACAAATGCTTATAAATGGTTAAAAGAACATACATAAGTCTGTATGTCGGTATTTAAAAATACCAACTTCAACCGACTTACAGAGAAAAAAATGTTCAGTAGGTTTTTTATCAATAAAAAAATTGTTTGAAAAGTATTTAAATTTAATTAAAGATTAATTAATTGAATTAATTATTTTTTTAGTTGAAAAAAATTAAAAACAGAATTTTGATTTAATTTTAGTTATTTTGATAAATTTTTAATTAAAATATTTATGAAATAACAAAAATCTTAATTGATTTTTTGGTTTAAAATAAAATAATTTAAACTTGAAGAATTGTTGTTGGGAATTGTCAAAACCTGAGCTATATTTAATTAAATCAATTAACACATTGTTTGAAATGGAAAAGTTTTTTTATCATTTTTTTTTATTAAAATTAAAAATATCATTTATTGAAAAAACAATTCACAATTTTAAATTTTTACAATTTTCATTTTGGTTTCAGGTGCAAAATAAACGAATTGTTTGTTTGATGAATTTGGTGATTATAAGACAATTTAAAATTTTTTCGGTGAATGCTTCAGTCAATAGTGAACCGCCGCTGCCTGTTTCCTTTCGGCATAGATATCGGATGGGTTTTCAGAAAAAAATAGAGCACGTTCTAATTGAAATTTTGTCAGGAGAATTTGCGTCAGTCTTTTACAAAAGTAATGTTTTAAAGGTAACATACGACTTGTATGTATGCCGGATATAAAAAACATGTGTATAACAGGCTTAACAAAACACCGAGGGTTATATTTTATTAAAAGTGCATAAATATGTTTGACTCAAATTCTCAAAATCAAGGCAGTTGTATAAAAACGTTTTAAAATCTTTGGCCCCTATTATGAGTTACATTCGATAAACGATTTTCGCTGGCTATCGAACATCGACTATCGAATGTTAATTTGGTATTATGAGTTCGCAGCACTGTCGAAAATTTCGTTGTGCATCGAATTTTTCAGCGAAAACAAATTTGCTTTCGACGGTGTAAATAATTTAAAAAAAAATTGTTGAACATGTAAATTTTTGTTAATTTATTCGTTTTGGTGTGCAAATTCCACATTCTTTATTATTTTTGGTTATTTTATGCAAGTCTAAAGTCGACAGTAGTAAGCAGCAGTTGGAAAGTCTGGTTTCCCTTATGAAACAAATTTCTTTGTTGGCAAAAGGAATTTTTACAAAAGTTCGTGCTACAGGTACAGGCCAGTTCCATGATGATTCATCTTCATCAGATGAATCATCGTACCATAATTCCGTCATAGTCATGATTTATATTAGTTTTATTTTTTAAATTTGTTAACAAAATTTTTTATTTAAAGTGACAGCTGATAGAAAATGTACTACTGTGAATAAACTAAATCACAATAGTACTTTTTTATCGAATGTGTGCCATAATACCAAATGAAAATTCGTTCGATCAACTAATTTGACTGCTGTCGAAAATCGAATTAAGTTTATAATAGGCACCTTTATGTATTCAATAAATTCTTAAAAAAATCTTGTTGAGATTTCATGCCAGATTTTAAAATTTTAATCATACAATCAATTTTATCACTTTCTCTCACTCGTAATTACATATTATTTAAAATAATAATAATTACCAATGATTCATATGTGATCCTCACGGGAAACGAAAAATTCAAGTCACTTGCACAGCTCTAGTGATAATCAATTCACAACATTTGCTTAGATTTTTGACTTGTTCATGTCTTTGGACTGCATCATTAGTACCCGCTTTTCGTCGCTAGATAGACAAACTTGCACTGTTAAATAAAATCGTTAAACGCAAAATTTATTTATAAAATACTTTTCAAATAAAAAAAGCAGGGCCTTAATGAAACTACACATGTCTTGAATGTTAACTACATAATTATATTGAGTATTGTTGTTTCAAATTAAACTCTATGCAAATGCCTTGAGAGTTAATAAAGAACACAACGAATTAGTTTTAAAACCGAAATACGAGTATATAATACATGTTGTATTCAAATGGCTTATACATACATATATGGCGACTTTTTTAAATCGTACTAATCAATGACCGGGCGGCCATCTAGAGAACGTTTTTAAGATATTACAGTTCTTAATTGGTTCAATTTCATTTAGTAAACTTTATGTTTTACATACCATTTTAAGAAGGAAGTGTTTTTTTCAATGCAAGAACAAAACAAAAACTCTTCTTTATTAGGTAATTAGTATTCATGTTGATGTCTAAAGCACACTTTAAGTACTCGTATGTTAAAATCGGGTGGGTAAATGCATTTAAACAACGTTTAAAAGTTCATACTATAGTATTAAGTATTTTTGATTGGAATAAGATTTAAGTCAAAGTGCCGCCATCACGTTTTTGTTGGGTTTGCATTCACAGAAAAGTGTTGTATCAATTAAAAAAATGGTTTCAAGTTTATTTACATTTAATTAATGTTATAATTGAATCAATTATTTTTTTAGTTGAAAGAAAATTAAAAATTTAATATGGATTTAATTGACATTTTAGTTGTTTTGAAATAAATATTCAATTAAAATTTTAATTAAATAACAAAAAATCTTAACTTTTTTCGTTTAAAATAAAATAATTTAAACATGTAGAATTGTTGTTGGGAATTGTCAATATTTATTTAAATAAATTAACACTTTGTTTGAAATGGCAAGGTTTTTTAATCACTTTTTTAATTTAAATTAAAAATATCATTTATTGAAAATATTTTTTTAAAATTTTTAGTAATCAATATAATCATTTTGGTAATAGGTGCAAAATCAACAATTTGTTTGCTTGATATTATGAATTTGGTGATTGGAGAAATTTAATAATTTTTTCTGTGTTCGAAATATTCAAATATGTACCAAAATTACGTATTATCGGTATTCATTCAAAAAGGTACAAAGGATTGAATTTACGATTTAAGTTCGCCAGATTTAAGTTATGCAAACACTAAATGGAACAAATTCTCGCCAATTTTTTTTTTTTTTTTTTTTTGCAATTAAATCATTAATCAAAAACAAAATGAATTTTAATTAAAAATTCAATCCAGTGAATTAAACGTTTACTTGTATCAACAACATTACTGCAGAAAATATTGTTACTACCAAAAAATATTTAATTTATACTAATAATTTGTTTACTGGTGCAGATTTATTTACATTTTTAATTAATATCACAAATTTTTTGATAAACGGCACTTTCATTGCACTTTAAAGTAGTAAAACTATTTTATTGTTAAAAAATCACAAAATATAAAAAGTGTTATACACACGCAGTAGAAAAAAACATGGTACTATACTGCCGTGCTTAGGAAATGCCTTTTTTAATTTTGATGCCAATTAATTCCTTTAATAATTTTCTACTCAATTATTATAAAATACATTGTTAAACATGTTAGTATGTAAAATATTTCAAATTAATAACAAAATACAAAATTTAAATTTCAGTTTTCTCTGATTTTAATTTTTACACTTCACTGCCTTTTTTCTAAACACGGCAGTATTACACTGGAGTTCAATTTAGAACACATATCGCACCTGATCAACAAGAGGGTTTTAAATTTTAATTTTAATAGAAACAAAACAATTTTTAATTTAATATTAAAGGCAAATGAAAACAGAGTTTTTAAATCAACCATTTTTTTTTTAAAAAAGTGAAAACATAAAAATTTTGAGTTAATACTCTCTTGTTGATCAAGTGCGATTTTAGTAGTGAAAATTTAATACTTTAATACTGTAATGCCTAAAATTTTATTTTGGTATTGGGGGCTGGCTTATATGAAATAACTCCCCAAAAAAATGTAATGAAATAAATAAAAATAAATTTTTAAGGCCCGGATTTCAGAAATCGGAGTTCCTAAATCCCGAGCTTTATAATCCCAAATTTTAATATCCCGAATCGCTAACTAAAGCTTATCTGCAAATTATAAATAAAGTTCGTTAATTTGGCCTTGTGCCCTACCTAAAGCCGACAACGCAGAAAAGTTTTTCTTAGCGAAGCCGGTGTTTGTTATACCATAGAGAAGAAAATGTTTGCGCCGCTGAAGACCCAACCATGTTATCTATCGCGCGATTTTGAAAGCCAAAACTGTACAATATGTATTATATTGGGGTGTTACTCGTATATCATTTTAGAAATTAGAGTTTTATTTCATATAAAATACGTCCCTAAAAATTGTGGCATTATTTCATTTCTGTTTGGGGCATTATTTTATTCCGTTGGGGGTTTATTTCATTTTTAAAACTGGGGATTTATTCCATATGAAATAAGACCCCATAAATTGGAGACATATTACATTTTGTTTTTGGGGCCTTCTATCGCGCCAATTAAAGTTTGGATAAAAAACTTGGAACTTGCCTGTGTTACAGATCTTGATCGAGTCAGTCTCTAATTCTATATTCATAAACGTTTGTAGGGTTTTCGAATGCATGGCATCCTGAAAAATACACGACAATCAAAGTCATCTGTTGACAGTTTCGGGAATTAACTTATATGTACTAAGAAATATTATGGATTTTTAAAAACAGAATTGTTTTAATTTTAAAAAACGCAAGGCACTTTTATTAAGGTTGGCCATTAAACGGAGTTAAAACTTGCATACATCGTTAATTCTAGCGAGAATAACTATATTCATTTTCAGAGATTTTGTGATAAAAGATATATAACTTTATATTTGACTTTACTTTTTGTTTTAATTAAAACAAACTGAAAATTGATAAATACATATTTTCAAAAATTAACAAAAGTTAGTATTTTGAAACAACGATGATTTTTCTGACAATTGAAGTAAGTAAATTTAAAGATTTTTCCATCCAAAAGTTGACGATTTTCAACACATTTTACGTGGAAAATATGCTTGTAATTAGCAAATAACACAATAAATAAATTATAAATTGCTTGGATATTAAAAAAAAAAAAAATATTAATTACATTTTGTAACTCAGGGAGTTTAGATTTATGAACGTGGCATATTTCGTTATAATTCAACAAACTGAGTTTGTGTGGTTTTAATCTAACAGCTTTCTTAAGAAACCAATTTGTATTTTACTTAAACGAAATGTCTCAATTTAAAGCTGTCTATATATTTTTATTTTTTTTTTTTTTAATTTTTAACCAAACTAACCTTTAAGATATTTTGTGGCTGATCTGAGAATCGAACCTAAAAACATTAGAAAACAACTATGCCGCAAGAGAAAACTACAAAGCGTCTAGCACATTTAGCTATCGAATGCCGAATATTTATGACAAAAAAACACAAACAACTAGTAGTGTGAGCCAAACAAAAGGGGAGGGCATATGATTCATAGTAAATTCAAAATAGCAAAAATAAAAATTTATAGTCTCGTATAACGAGACTACTAAAAATGTTTTGTGACCAAAGATAAGGAAAATGATACATTTAGAAGTGTTTTTTAACAAAAAATTTGACAAATGAATCTATGTAGTTAATAATAATTAGAAAAATAATTCTTTAAAAAAAATGTTAGTACTGCTGCAATTATAAGAATGTACATTAGACCGACTCAAGATGTATGGAGCCGAAATAAGTGTTTTAGTTATCCCTCTGAAAATAAAGGTTGATATGTTTTATGATTATTTCCAAAATATTTTGGTTCTAGCGTTGACCATCCGTGAGCTGGACCATTTTTTAAAAAGGTCTTTTTTCAGTTTTTCGAATTTTTTTGTACTTTGCTCCAAGACGACATAAATAAAATTTGTTATCATCAAAAAGGGTTTTTGAAGCAGCATCCAATGGTATATAAAACTTTACCACTTGCGACCTACTAATTGAGATATTTAACTAAATACATATTTTCGTTTCGGGTTTTCATACAAATTCTACGTATTTTTTTATTAATTTTATCTTTTTTTATTGTATTTTTCACATTTTGATACATTGAAAAATTAAAAAATTTTATACCCATATTGCCTATTTTTAAAAAAAGAAGTAAAATAAAAACAAAACGTAAAAATGTACAAGTTCAATGAACTACACTCAAATAAAGAAAATTCATAAAAGAATTCAGCTGATCAGTCTGAATTAGAGCTTCCAATCGGGACTGGTTGGCTAAATCCCGGGATTCCAGGTTGAAGAAAATATTTCGGGATCCCGGGATTTTCGAGATATTTTGAATCCCGGGATTCACGGGATTTTTAAAACTTTTTTAAATTATTTTTTTATTTTTACCCAATATATAAAACAGTTTGAAAAACAAATTAATTTACAGTAAAAATTTTTGAAAAAAAATATATTTAAAGCAAGTTACATTTGTAATTGATCAGAATTCATAAAGATCATGTATTAAAAAACGCAACAAAAAACATAAAAATCTTATTTTTATCCATACTTGATTATTGGTATAAGAAATTACACCATTTCCAATTGTATTTTAAAATTTCCAAATGTATTTTCAAATTTTCCAAATAAATTTAAATTGTCCAAATAATATTAAAAATTTCAAATACAAATTTAAAATATTCCATATATGTGACAGCGCATTGAGAAAGGGACCTTAGGGTAAAAAAAAAAAAATTCAAAATCAATTTTCACTTTTTTTTTTTTGATGTGGACAACATCTGAGCGCATTTTCCAGGTTGACCAACACGTTCCTGACGTCATGAGAGGTGTCGCTTTCAAATGAGACCAATACCAACACGCTCAGTGATGGTACACCAAAGATACACGTATTTAAATCTTTAAAATGGTTTTTACCCTTAGGTCACTTTCTATTTTTCGCGTCACATATGTATATTTTTAAATTGTCCATATGTATTTCAAAATTATATAAATGTGTTTCAAAATTTTCTATATGCATTTTAAAATTGTCCAAATTTATTTAAAAAATACAATTCAACAAAAAAAATTGGAAAATTTTTTAACTCAATTTGACAAATTTTAAAATACATTTGGATAATTTTAAAATTCATACGAACCATTTTAAAATACATTTAAAAAATTTTAAAATACATTTGAAAATTTTTTTTAAAACAATTGAAAACTTTTACAACTCAATTGGAAATGATGTATTTCAAACTTTTAAAAGGCTTGTATTTAATATTAATACAAAGTTCATGTAGTTTCTTAAGAATATTAAAGCATCCAATGTTGTACATATCTGCTAAACACGAACGAATTTTGTTGTTAAGATATCTTTCGCATTCAACATTCGTTAATAGAATTGTTTGTAAATATTTAAAAATTAAATTTAAATACGCGTACAATAATATATTTGTACAAATTATTAAAAAAAATGTAAAATAGTAAAAAATATAAAAAAAAATCGGGATTCCGAAGATCCCGGGATTAAAAATTAGAAACCCCGGAAATCGGGATCGCCTAATCCCGAAAATCCCGCCTAATCCTGATTGGAAGCCCTAGTCTGAATCAGTGCTGCAAAATGTGGAACAATTAGGCCATTTGTTGCACTTTTGAATGTTTGATGGCCCTGTGGTACTTTCTTATCTATTTGGGCCCCTTCTGGTCAAAATTAAACTAACTACTATAGGGTGATTCATCGTGGGGTTTGATTTTCAATATGCTGCTTTTTTTTTCAAATTGCACGTGACTCATATCCAACTGCTTTGTCATTTTTGTACAGTATAGTTTTGCAATACATCACACTCACACCACAACAGCGTCTCCAAATTGTTCTATGGGAAACGTTTTTCGTGCTCTTCGAGAAACTTACGGTGCGCATAATCGACCTACTGAAACCACTATTGCCAACACAATTCGCAAACATGAGTCCCAGTTCACATAAGTGGATGATTCTCGAGCGGTTACGGTTAGACCACATCCAGCACGTAGTGAAGTGAATATAGCAGCTGTAGCTGAGAGTGTAACCGAGAACCGTGGCGCATCGATTCGTCATCGTTATCAGCAGCATAGCTTTTCGTATTCGACAATTTAACGTAATTTATGAGCCATAAACGCGTGAAACAATGACCTTGTTGAGAAATCATTTTGGTGCGCAGTTAATTGGCCAAGTAGATCGTTTGATATCACACCTTTGGACCATTTTCTCTGGGGATATGTAAAGTCTGAGTTCTTCGAAATAAGCCAGCTTTTAAGCCAACATTACTCGTTTTATTCGCGAGATAATAGTTGCGTAAATATTTTTGTTATATTAAACATTTTTTTCGAATGTGTGAAATTTTTAAATCTTTTACAATACACCTACCATTCCCTCATTTTTTCAAAAGTATGTGAAATATTGAGGGAATATGACTGTTGTAAAAGCTTTATAAATTAAAATTTGACTCATAGAAGCACATTCGAAAAATTGTTTAATAGGTATAATAAAATCAATTTATGAAAAATAAATAATTCCCACATTATCTTTGTAAATATTTTTGTTCAAATTTTTTTAAGTTTTTTTTAAATATTTTCATGCATGTTTTAAAAATTTTTGTGCATATTTAAACTTGCCCTGGTGAAAAGATACTCGTATTTAAGGATAGTTTACACTATTACACAATATAAGCTGTTATTATTTTTTGAAATTTTTCAAACAATAATTAGATCATTGAAGCATTTTCGTCAAAATAAGTAAGACTGGTGTGATAGTGTAAACTAGCCTTTAATGGTATCAAATGAAATTTGGTTAGGTTAGGGAAGATTCTATCCCACAAAAATCTACATATCGCTGGTCTCAAGTAGAAAGGCCCTAACTCAAATAATTGTAACTGTATAGGAGAAGGTAAAAACATAATAGAAACTGTATGTATCATAATGTAAACTTGCTCATACAACTGCTTGTAAAGTCGTTATTCTTTACAATATTGAAATGAATTTTTTTGACGAGATGTACTTGTGTAAAATTTATTGCAATCACTGGAAAACCCAATTTCGTAAAAAATGCGAGTTAGGGCCTTTCTACTTGAGACCATCGATATGTAGGTATATTTACTTGGATAGTATTACTACGATTAAAAACAATTTAAAAATGCCAAATCTTATATACATATGTACCTATAAATACGCCAAAATTTTTTTAAGTTGATTTTTAAGTGTCTTGTCGTCCACCGCTTTTAATGAAATACATATCGTTTTAAACGTTTTTGTGTGTAGATAGGTATGCACAATATAAATTTATTTTCTAAATTTTTAAAATAAGTGTTTAAAAGCGTTTTGATTTATTTTTCAAACACACGTATTAACGGTGGTTGAAAAATCCAATCCTTTTTGTTGTTCTTTTAATATGTTTTCGTTTTTTTTTCTTTTGTACTTGCAAACACACACGCACACAAATGGGTGAAAAGTGCATTTTGTTGTTTTAGTACGATTTGTACGTTTTTGTTGTAAAACGCACTGGTTCTCTTGAAAGTAAATGTCAAGTAGACGAATTTCGGCACCGGGCGAAACTAGTTCTCAATAATAATATTAGATTTTGATAACTTTATAGTTTCTTCTTTTCACCAAATGTAATATTATTTATGATAATGAAAAAAACTTACTTTGGAAGACTTGGATAGTTTGTCGTAAACTGCCGGCAACTGATTGTGTCACCTCTTCATTGATCGTTGAAATAGCTATTTTGAGTGCAAAGTTGTTTAAAAATGTATCTATAAACAATGGAACAAGGTTATAACGAACTCGAAGGGACCGACTCTTAGTTTTAAAATTTCAAAAAAAAATTTAAAACTTTTGTTGCAGAAAAGTTGGAAGAATAATTTGTCCTTGGATGGATCATTTGTTTATGAAAAATGAATCTATTTCACATTTAAAAATTAGAACTTTGTTTTATTTAAAAAATAAAAATTTGCACCTCTTTTTTAGATATAGGTAGGTATACAAAAATGACATTATTAGGAATTTTACAACTTATTCCGTAAAAACTATCGTTTTCCATTTGAAAACACGATTAATACTAATGATATTTTGTAGCACATATTTATAAATATCCTTGCAATATTGCTTGGTTTTCTGCATAATATTAATTTTAATTCCAATATTCTTAAGAAAGTTATTTATACCTATTTTAAATTTAAAATCGTAAGTAAAATATTTTTTAAAATAAGATATATGTAGGTAAATACAGGTAGGAACAAAAGTTTTTGAAGTAATTCAAATTTTAAATTAAGTTAACAAAATGTAGTCATTGTAAGAGTGTAACGAAGTTACAAGACAAAATAGTAAATGTGCATTTTGAAATAGGTATAAAAGTCAAAGAGACAAAAGCAAAAATAAATCAAATTTACAAAAAGCAAGGTACAGGGATGGAAAACACAGATATGGAAATAGTACCAAATCCTTATTAATAAGACAATTTTTTCACTTTTTCCGAAATTTTTTTTCTCATTTCGGAAAATGCTAACATATTTTATAAGTCTTGAGTTAGTGAAAGAGAGGGAAAGAAAAATACGAAAATTACAAGCTTTTGTGTTCTCTTAAAGTTTGTTTTGTTTGTACCCTACAAGCACAGTGGCAGTCATTCGGCCTATCATATGACTGGAATTGCTGATGCGAATATCAATCATCGCATAGAACAAAGTTTTGTCGTTAGTAAAACATATATATTTACGGTTTGCTCTAATCACAGATGACTAATCAGTACTGATGTACATTCCGGACACAGCTGACTAATCAGTACTGGTGGATATGATTAGCTTACTAATCAGTTCTGACCGTAATATTCATCATTGTTGACGAATATTCAGTTTCAAAAACCACAATTTATTTCAATCAAATTCTTAATATATCTTTTTAATAAAAATATAACATATAATATTCCTTTTTTTGTTTATCTAAAATTTGTGTGAATCATCACTAAGCTATAGTTTACTGCTGATTCACACACATCAGGTTTTAGTCCACATGTCATTCTATCCCTATACTAAATTAATCGAAAAGAGAAAAAGAACCAAAGGTCAAAAAAGTAGCTTTGTTTCTTTACTTTTTGGGTAAAGTTCGTGAAAATGAGAGCAAGCATAAATTTCTCTCACAAAGATGCAAAATTACACAAAAGTACGGGAACAGGGTTTTTTTTAAAGCACAAAATAAAAAGTCAAAGTGTTTTGACAGTGTTAACAAACCAATAAAATTTTGCGACACTTTTGAAAAATTGTATATTATCTGTAGAAATAAACTTCTATTACCAAAAATAGAACAATACAAACACTGGTTGGAAACTGTAGAAACATGCAGCCTATTTCTTTCTTTAGCTTTTATTTTGATATAAAAAGGCTGTTTATACGTTTGATTTTTTACTGTTTTACAATTTTCTATTGCCCTATGTACTTTTTTTATTTGGAGCTGAATTGGTAAACTTGGCTTAAGCCAAACCTGATTGTACACGAAACAAAGTACACTTTTCCATACTTATTTCCCTCCCCACTTTCAAACGCAAATGTTTCACAGCAAATGTTTCACAACATGGAAAGAACAAATCTGTGGAAGCACTTGCATTAGTAAATACTTGTTTAACAAACTAACTGCACTTTGATAAATATACTTTTTGTGTTATGGGGTACTGCGGTAATTTCTATCCTAAAAAGTACAATAGTACTGAATTTTCCATGCCTGGAACGTATGTACATACAATAAATAAATGTGATGTAAAATTATAAATTTTACTTACCACTTTATACAAAAAAGCGAAAAATAAATAATTTTTCAGTTTTTTTTTTATCTTTTCTGTTTTATTATTTATTTAATTAACAATGTTTACTTAATAATGTATGCACTTTTCACATATACAATTTTTTAAAACGTAATTAATGACAAAATTCAACAGTATTTTATTTTTGTTACTTTTTTTCCATTTAAAAAAATTATTTTGTCAAAATGTATACAAAATAAATTTATGAATTTGTGCACTATAAAATTATTGCTTTTTATGTGTGTTAAAAAATCTATCCACAATTGCCTATTTCTATTTCTTTATTTATTTTATTTCCGTTCAATATTCCGATTAACAAATCACGCTCCAAGAAACAACAAACACAAACTAAAAATAAAAACAAAAAGATCTGCTTTTTTTAACGCAAAGAAAAGCATCAGCGTTGCCGTTGAAAATTTTTAATAGGGACGCAAAAAGGGCATTTTCTCAAAAAAAAAAAAAGTATATAAGGATCAAATTGTTACAGTACTTTTCGCTTATAGTCCACTACTATAGTTGCACGACAGAACTATAAGCGAATTTGGACTATAACCGATTTATTTATACGCCTTTTTATGGATAATAAGTAAGTACTAGTATAAGCATCCTTTGGACTATATAAAAATTATTTTCTTCAATATAAAAAAGCTAAATAAAAACATAATTGATAAAAAAATATATAAATAATAAGGTGGACTGTAAGCGAATTGTTTTGCATAAAGTATGCCCCTTTCAGGCAAGTCTCTTGCGCAACTCTTGGTTTGTAAATGTTAGCGGTAAGGTTGCTGTAAAGGGAAAAAATGAAGTACGGACTTTGTAGTACTCGGCAAGTTACTTGTGCAACTAACTTACCGAGTCTGAATGGGGTCTATTAGATACGCATGAAAAGAAAATGTGTATTTTAAACAAAAATGGACTACAAGCGAAATAGACCTTAGAACAAATAATTTGTATGAAATTCGAAAGTGAATATGACAGGCCTTTAAGCGGAATGGACTTTAAGCGAAAAGTACGGTTTAAGCAAAATAAAAATTATTTTTTTATTATACATATGTATCTTGTTTGGATTTTAAAACTTACGTGTCAAAAACCTTAAACGTCCATTCTTGTGATCTCTATTTTTTTTTTTTTACACCTTTTTGTGGCATAATTCGTAAAAGGATCATGCATATATTTCAAGTGATACAAAATGGTACATAAAAAACCAGCATAAAAAGGGGGAAGGCTTTTAAAATGGTCAAATTGTCAACAGCGGTAACGTTGAAAGCATTATGAAAAGTTAAGGCCAATTTAACTAGGTGGCAGCATTGCTGCAGGTAAAAACTGTTTCAAGGCGAATTCAACTACAGGTGGTGTCGAAACGCCATCTGATTTTGACAGTTCGAGCCAATTTGTTTTTATTTGTTAGTGTTTTATTTGGAATGGTTGACTTTTTGGACCGTAAACACTAATAATGCAATGCAAAAAACCCTCTGTTGTTATTGGATTGTTGTAGTTTCGACACCACCTGTAGTTGAATTCGCCTTGAACTGTTTGCTCTACAACCAGTGTGGCCATTTTCATTTAGCAGTTGGCATTTTATTTAGCATTTTTGGAAAATGCTTTTAGCTTTTTTAGCATTATTTATTTTAAAGATTTGGACGAATAGTTTTATTGATTTTACTAAAAAAAATTATAAATTATAATAAATTTTGACTAAAAATAGTTGTACCCAAAATTTAAATTTCCTATGAAAATTAATAATTCTTGTCTTGTTTAAAAAAATACAATATTTTGAGAATATCAGAAATGCCCTAAAAATTCATTGGTGTATATGTTTGAAAAAATTGTTTGCTCTAAACTGCTGAAAAAATAATTATTTTAATGCCTCAACTTTTCTTAAACTATAAAAATTAAATTATCTAAAAAAATTTGTATATCATGGAAATAAATCGTTTAAATTTTGAAGAGGTTTAAAATTTAATCTCAACTACCTGTGCTATATATTTATACATATGTAGGTATCAGATGCGTTACCAAAAGGGTCAATATTACCATTTATTTCCATTTCGTTACATAATTAGTCACTGAAATGTATTTAGTTTCGAATAAAATTTCATACTGGTAATAAATTTTTGACAAAAATCTTTAAAAAAAAAATTTTAGCATTATTTTAGCATTTTTTTAAATAATTTTTAGCATTTTATGGTCCTGTCTGATGCTAGATTTATCTGTAAAATTTGTTGATCTTGTCTAATGCTAGATTTATCTGTAAATTTTTTTTAGACCTGGGGACACTGTTTACAACAGTGTTTTCATTAGCGTTGTCGCACGATTTTGGACGCTTTTTTAAATTTTGTGTGCGAAATATTCATTTGTTGGTGTGTGGTGCGCTTTTTTTTTTAATTTCGGTACGTTTTTTAATTTTTGGTGGCACCAGAACAAATTCAACACAACTTGTTGTTTCACTGTGAGAGAAAAATTTTTGTATAATTATATATACCTGTCTTAATAGCATTTCATTCAACAGTGCAAAATTTTTACTAACAATTTTACAGACCGCAATAAGAACCACAAGTAATGATGTTTTAGACGTACCAAATCATATGCACAAAGTAAAACAGTCTTGTTCTTGTAGATAATTGGTATTATGTAAAGAAAAATTTTAATTTATAATATTAAATAAAAAAAAAAGTTTTAAGCTTGGTGCTTTTTTTTCCTTAATTGGCGCGTTTTTTCTCCAATTCGGTGCGTTTTGAAACTTCAAAGTTGTCAACGCTGGTTTTCAGTTTTGGGGATTTTTCCAAAGCTACCAGATCTGACGATTTATCGCCATTTCGACGATTTTGGGGTCAAAAATGGCCCATGGATGATTTGCCGATTTTTCAAGTGACGAAATTTTTTTTTACTAATTTACAAAGTTTTTAGTATTATTTCTTCTTTAATACTTTCGTTTATTTGGTAGACACAAACTGTCATGTGTAAGCAGTTCATAACACAAATATAATATTTTCCACTTGGGATTCTGGTAAGAGATATATTTTCAGTTCATTTGGCACTCTATTTTCGTACTTTTTGTATGAATGATTAAAGATCTTATTTGAGCCACGTCTTTAATACTAATTTCTTGAACTTTTGTAGCGAATTCGGATATATGACATCCTACACAATACAAGATAAGTCAAGCCTCGAGAATTGACTTGTAGGGGATATTTTTCAGAGCGAATTCGGGCGAGTGTGTCTGATATGAATCTGCCTTGATATAAAGGCATAAAGGAATAGGAAGGTAATTTTTGACACAAAAAACGATTTATTATACATTGAAAAATAAAACAAATTTTTACAATTTAGAATCTATATTTACAAAAACTGATTTAGCACATGGCCCAATTAGTAGGTCTGCGCAAAACTACAACAATGCAACAAAAGAAAAAACAACACACATTTTGTTCGTGTAAATAATGTTAAAGATGTCAAAACGCAATGCATCTGGTTGTGTAAAGAATGGACCAAGGCGAATTCAACTACATGTGGCGTCGGAACGCCATCTGATTTGGACAGTTTGAACCAATTATTTTTGTTTCGTTAGGAATTGTTGACATTTCGGACCTTAGACATTAACACCCATATTCATAAAAAATAGTTTTGATTAATAAAAGGCTTATTAAACAAATTTCCATAGAAAATTCGTTTCATAAACCTGCTATAGGTATACCTAAAATATTTTTTATGAATATGGGGGCAACAATAGTGCAATAAACTCTATGTTGTTTCTGTTGTTTTTGGATTGTTGTAGTTCCGAACCACCTGTAGTTAAATTCGTCTTTGAATGGAAAAGATGTCAAAAGCAATTGCTACAAAAACAATTGCAAACATTAGGTGCGTTTGTTTACTTTTCCAGTAAAATCCAGTAGTTGAGTAAATTTTGGGCAATATGAAAATTTTACTCTCAAAAATGGCTCTTGCACAAAAAAGTAAACGAACGGAAAAATTGCAAAAACTTGCAGGTTAATTCAAACAGCTGATCGCTAAAAAGCTTAGTGTTGTAAAATATGTGTTGTTTAGACTACCCAGTACATAATGTTTTTGGTACTTGATGAAATGCATTGTAATGATTATAAATTCGTAGCAAATTTATTTATTAAATGAGCTTCTGTGCAAGTTTTAAGACTTGTTTATTTTGTACATGACCTTTAATTTTGTTTCTAGTTGAATTACATACGAAACTACATCAATATTTGATTTTTGATATTTGGTACCCTCAATAATATGCAATAAGAAGTAATCATATATTCATTAGCTTTACATCTCTAAAATATTAATGTAAACAAAAACAAAAATAAGTAATATTGAACAATTAACACAAATTTTACCATGGATGCCAAAAAAAGAAAACTTAATGTTAATAGGTACAAAGTGGTAAGTAAAATTGTTTAGGATGTAATAAATATTTTTGGTTTTTGTTGCACTTTTAATTCAGCTTTTGTTCTTTTAAATGTTTTTATTACAAATTGTATGCTTACTTTTGTTTGTTTACTTAAATGAAACATATGTTTTTGTTTTCTACTGGTTTTTACTGGTACATTTGTTCAGTAAAAATTTGCAGACTCTTTGCTTACAATTGTCACTTTACTCTCTCAGTAGATGCTCTCTTTTGCAATTTTTTGTGTAAGCGAACGCATTTCAGTAAAATCCAGTAAAAACTTGCACAAATTTTTGCAAATTTTGGGGTAAACGAACGCACCTATTTGCATGATAAAAACACAACTCTCCAAAAATTATCAGGCGTTTCGAGCAGACCTACTAATTGGGCCATGATTCAGTATTATTAAGATTCTCGTTGTCGAGAACGACAGCCGTTTTTTGTAGTAGATTAAAGTAACACACAATCTCTCTTCTTTAATCTACAACAAAAAACGACTTTGTCGTTAATGACAACGAGAACCGTAATAAGGCTAATTAAATGAAATCGTTTATATGGCTCATAGTGGCATATATGTGAGTTAGGTTTATAGTCTCATTATCGACATAGTAGTCCACGATTTGGCTGCAACTTAAGTATGTGACTATAACGGAAAAATACTGTATCCAGCAAACACCAAAATACACCCTATGTATTGCCAAACGTATTGCCTGGATGAAAAATATTATTGCTGCAACAATCGATTTCGTATTGCGGAAGATACTTCCTTCGGGAAGAAACTCGATGGCAAAATTCCTAAGCAACACGAAAGCGATTCTGCTAGATGATAAACTAGCAATATAACCACTTATAAGAAAATAGGAAAATAAAGCCAAATTATCAATAGAATGATAAAAAGATTTTGCATTTTAAAAATTATTCATTTGTGTAGAAATAAGCACAGGTTTTATTTATAATTAAATTGTTAATTATAATTATCTAGTTTTATTTTCTTCGACCTTTTAGTATAAGTTTGATGTAATAAATATTCAACCGCAAAAAAAATTTGTTGTAGCAACAGACCTGTGGAGCAGGTGTTGCTGAGTTGACAATCCTCGGTCAGGGTTCGTTGAACTCTGAGTCGTTCCGGTGCGAGGAACCGATTTTCGTGTGAACGGTAAATATGTAGTTTTGTTTGGGGTTTCGACATATTTTTTAAAAAACTTCCAACTCCTTAAAAATTGCATTCTTTACGAACGTTTAGTAATACCTTGATTAAATTAAAAAGATTAATATTTAACACATTTATTTAATTTAAATATGTATTTACCTTTTGCAGAATATTTGGAGAACTCATTTTTTAGTTTTAATGATTTGATTAATTTTTATTTTTTATTTATGACGTAATATGTATTATAATACAATGTTTTTGTGTTTATATTGTGTTATTTTCTCAAAAACTATAAAAGTTAGAAATTAAAAAATTACTTGATTATTTTATTTTAGATGACAATTTGGGGACATTGTTTGCAGGATAGTTGTTCCACTTTATCATGTATGTATGTTAGAATGGAACAACTAAAAAACTTACTTACAAATGCTTAAAGTATACCCTCATTCACCACTAGTAGTGAAGGGTATACAAATATATTTTTCCTTTTGGTATACGCAAATTTCATTTTAATCCCAATAGATTTTTAAACAGGCAAGAAATTTATTGCTGTTTCTTTCAACGTTTTTGTTTTATATTATTGTTATTTAACATTTTACAAAAAGGGTTCTTTTTTTTTGTTCTAATTATAATGCACTGCTACTATTTTGTTCTCATCTACTAAAATCATATTGAAATTGATTCAGTTTCTTAATTAATTTTATAATTTTCAGGTAATTATCTACAAAAGTTTATGAAAATTATATTTTTAATTATAATACCATCGCTTACCCCCTATTGCATTAGGGTTTATAAAGCTGTTCTATAATTTGAAAACTAGCTTCGTAGCGTTGCTGATAGAGTTTTGTGTGATTTTTCCAATTGATTTTTGCTTGTTTCCATTTGCCCAAGTGTTCTCCTAATAAATCTTCCTTTCTGCCACCTTTTAATTTATTATTTTCTGCTACAAGTTCTTCAGACTTACTATACTTTTTGGGCTGTTCTGTAGGTGGTGGAATTTTGGGAACATCAGTTTTTTTTGGTTTTGGCATACTGGTTACATCTCGTAGATCGCCTTTGCGCAACTTTAGCACGATTTCAGAACCATTTTCTTTACGCTCTGTGGGCGTGGGAGATCTGGCATCGCGGTAGCTACGTATGCTGGGATTACGAGGTTGATTTGCCATCCAAGCCCGGCATATGGGATAAAGGGATGTCTGTTCCGAATATTTCGATAAGTCTAAACTACGATCAAATAGTTTCATTACAAAGCTTTCGGCCTGTATTTTTTGTCCTGACGAACCTGCAGTCTGATCTCGTTTACGTCGCTTACTGGGTGTTAGGAATCCAGATGAAGGTGATATGCGATCAGTGGTTGATGCTGGCTGTATTTTTTTTGGTCTACCACGTTGACGATGGGTCACAACTGGTTGCTCCTCCTCTTCTTCTTCCTCGTAGTCTTCTGGTATATCATCAACTTCTTGGTTTTGCAAGGAATCGTTTAGGGCACCACGCAATCTGCCTCTGGCAGCCATAACTTCATTGTGTTCACGCTTGTGTGGTGATTTTTTCATTTCGTGTTTTCGCTATGTACAGTTCAATATGCTTTACTAGCTCTTCTCTATATTTGATTTCAAAATAACATAAAAATTATTTTCTAATTTATAGTTTGAAATTTTTTTTAATATAAAATTAATACAGATGTAAATGTCAACAGTTCTATGTGAAGTTGGGTGCAGTAGAAAGTATAAAATAAACAGGGTGACAATTTATGTATGATGTCCCACATTAACGAATTTTTCGTTAAATTGAAAATTAAAATAATTTGTTTAAACAAACGGAGAATATATGTATGTGTGTAATATACATATCTCTTAAACAAGAGAAAAATACAAAATAATAATTAAGATAAATTCATTTATTTGTTTAAAAAAAATATATTACAATTGTTTTTCCTATTTCAAAAATATTTCAGGAAAAAATATTAAATTGGAAAATGTATTAAAATGTATTTCAATATTTTTTATTTAATAATGGAAATATGCATTGGCAACAGAGCTGCCACGACAAAATCTTTGCAAAAGCATAGCCAAATTTTAAATGGCATTTGGTAATTGAAAAAACGCTAAAAATTTATTTTAAAATGCATTGTAATAGAACTTATAGTTAAAAAATAATAACAAATCAAGAAAATAAATTAAGAAATGTAATTCGTTTACATATAGGACAAAACAACGAGAAACATTTAGAAATATTTCGGTTTTATAAGAGTAAAACCCGTCAAATTTCTATACAAAATTCAGTTTATTAAAAGTTTATAAATTGAATTTTTTTTATTATGGTCTTTGTAATAAATGACGTTTGTACTGTACAGTTATACAAAACCAAATAGAAAAAATTAAATAGTGTTTTTTCACTATCAGTGGGTGGGCTGTCAAATGTGGCGATTTCTCGTCAAACATCGTGATTTTTTCATCCTTTTGGCGATGAAAATTTACGTTTGCCGATTTACATGCTATAAATTTTTTGTAAATTGCGTTGTTCACGAAAATCAAATTTCAAAAATTTTAATTAAATGTATGTTATTGTTGTGAGTACAACTAAATAACCATATAGCCTGATAACCAGCCTTCCGTGACCAATCCAAATATTTTTTTTTTTAATTTAATTACATAAATATATCTAAAATTTTATAAAATCAGGTATAAATGTTTTCTTTTGCTTGTAAATCTTATTTTAAATTTTTAATTGTTAGTATTTCTGTTTCAAAATTGTTCGTTTTGAAATATTTTGTAAACCGTTGTAATACTATGGCGAACACAAATAAATCCACATTTCGGAACGAATATTCTGCATCGGTGAAGAAGTATATGACTGACAGTCAAAGTTTTTTTTATTATAAGTTAAAAATGTTAAAAAACAATATAAAAATATTGTTACTAAATTATTTAGTTTTATTTTCTTCGACCTTTTAATAAGTTTGATATAATAAATATTCAAGCGCAAGGTCAATTATATAAAAAACTATTTATTTTTTATCCAATATTTCGCTTTCTCAATGGATAGCTTCTTCAGGGATTCAGATATTTAGTTTTTTTGATCAAAAATACAAAAATACGTCTTCTCAAAAAACTGCATTGTTATCACATTGTGCCAATTGCAATCATGCACCAGATTTTGAAAATAAACAGTTTTAAATACAGAAACAAACTACAAACGACGTTTCATGTTAGAAATGTTACAAATTATCAATACACCAATAGAACAAAGAATAAATTTTAAAACAGATACAGACAATGTAGCTCAAAACTATAGACATTTAATTTATAAGAATAAGATAGGAAATTAAATAAGTTTATAAAAATGTAATAAAATAATTTTTGTTTCCTGTGTATAATTTTTATTGTTTTTCATAATTGACAATTTTGTTGTTTTAATGAAATTTTGTTTTAAGAATTTTTTTAAAAATTTTATAAAAAGAAAAAGAAAAAAACTAAATATCTGAATCCCTGAAGAAACTATCCATTGAGAAAGCGAAATATTGGATAAAAAATAAATAATTTTTTATATAATTGACCTTGCGCTTGAATATTTATTATATCAATATTGTTACTAAAGTTATAAAAAGTAGAATTTTAATATTCTAAAATTTACAGCCATTTTCTTACAGTAATAAGTTTTATATTGTGCAAATTTCAAAATATATTACTGGAAATAATCTAAATTTAGACCATTTAACATATATTCCGGTTATTAGAAACTCTTAAATTATTTTGTGAACCATGTTCTGAAAACAATTCCGAGTGATATTGAAATCGCACAAATGTTAAAAAGATCTTGTTTTGAAAGTTCATAAAAAACGGGTTTATACATTTCATTCATACTACTCTTAAAATCAGGAAAAACTACACATTTTAAAACAATTTAATTTAAAATCTCTATTGATTTTAACTTTAATTCATTTCGATTTCCAGAATATGAAAGTTTCTAATAAAAAATCACATTTGGCGATTTTATTTCTTATCAAAAATATTAAGAAAATGAAATTTGGCGATTTTCGGAGTACATATAATTTGTGTTATGCAACAATGGTAATGAAAACAGGTAAATGAAATTGTTAAAAATTAAAAAAACGTAATTTAAAAGTTAATCAAGCAAAAAAAAAAAAAAAAAATTTCGCATTATTATTTTAGGGGGGAAAAAGTAACCAAAATGAAAAATTATTCACAACTCCACATTGAAAAAAGATACTAATTTGGATAACCCCAAGTACCCAAATTAGGTACAAGCATCTTGTTTTTGTATGGGAATTGCCACTCCCACATTTTGATAACCATAATGTTTGTACCTCATTTGGAAACTTTGGTTCCTGCCGTTCTCCAGATACACAGAAAACTACATTGTCTTTAGATGGGAGGTGCCAAGCCCACTTGACCAATCCAGTCACCAATGTTATGGAAAATTGTACTTATTTGTTTAAGGTTACACAGCAGGATGTGTACAAATCATTATGATTATGTTTAAAATAATAAAAAATTTTTGACTATTGTTTTCAAATCACATTGTTTTCATATTGTGGTGTTCCGTGGTGTGTCTTTCTGTGTGATTTTTATTTGCTAAAAGCACACCGAAAAACAAAAACGGTGTAATTTTCACAACACTACAAGATCACACGTGAGATTTTCAGAACAGGGTGTATGTTTACAAAAATCAGGTATGTGATGAAAATCGATCGAATTCAAAACGATTGTTTTTAAATATATGATGAATTTCGAGCGTTTTAAAAATCCATTTCCGAATTGTTGTCTTAATTTTTTGTTTAAAATATACATATAAAAATACGAAGCGTTAGTGAATGAATGAATGAATATGTCAATTCATTTCCAGCCCAAACGGCTAAAGCTATAGTAGAGGAAAAAAGGCTGTAAACGGTTAAATTCGGTAACCTAATATCTCCGAAATTAAGACGGATGGAATAAAAATTCAAAAAGCATATGAATGCCATAAAAAAATAAGCTGATGCATATTTACTACTTTTTTTTTGTAATTTTTCTTTTAAAGGGTAAAACGGGTAAACATCTAATTTAAGTACTTTTGTTTACCTAATTTCTAATGTAATAAATATAGGAATAACATTTAAATCGAATTTTTGTCTTTTTTAAAACATCACGAATATGTTTTTGTACTTTTCTGAAATTCGGACTTACAACGCAACTATTTTTGGTACCTTTTCTAAACAAAATTTTTTTTGTTCATAATTTAACTTCTAAAGTATTAAAAATAGGATAACAATTGAAAACAATTGAGGTTTGATACTTTCTCAAAAACATCTTTAATGTGTTTTCTGAAATTCACCTGGTTAGGGAGGAAAAAAATTTGACTTATTTTTGGACTTTTTGATACCAGATATTTTTTTAATTCACGATTAAACTTGTATGATTATAGCTACTAGTTCCAATTCTAGGTAAAATTTATATTTATAATTTTGGGATTTACGGGTGTGAAAATAAATAGCAGATTCCAATTGGGAGACCAATTATGACATTTGTGATTTGAGACAATTAATGCCATTGAATTAAGAGTTACTGAAGAATGATCAATATCACATATATCAGCATATTCTTGCAAATATAGGATACACCTGGTGGCATTATCAGCAATCGCGCAGTACTGTAAGAGGGGGGAAAGACAGCGCAAGCAAACCCGGAAACCTCACTAATGTCAAAACTCCGATCTGAAATATTTCGAAACAGGGAGTTACCGCGTATTTCGTTTCGAAAGAAATAATTTACGAATTCGAAAAATTTGAACTGTGTATAACGAATTCCATGTTTGTTTCGAAAACAAAAAATTACTTTCTCAAAACCAATATTCTATTACGAACAATTCCTTTTCCCCAATTTCCGATTTGTTTATAACCAATTTCCGATTTGTTTATCAGGTATGTAATGGGAATCGATTTGGAAAACGAAACGATTTGAAACCGATAATATCGTTTTTAGAATCTTTTAAAATTGATTTCTTATACATATTCCTCTTATTTGCTGTCCATATTCTTTTAAATTGTGTATAACATGAGTTAATTGTACTGTATTTTGAACAAAAAATTAAGATTTTAATTCAGAAATTGATTTTAAAATCGCTCGAAATTCATCACACCTTTTAAAAACGTTCGTTTTGAAATCGATCGATTTTCATCACATACCCGTATAACCAATTTCCGATTTGTTTATATAAACAACTTCTTCCATTATTTCGAGCGAGTGCAAAAATCGTAAGACTCAGTACAAATTGTTCGAACTTGTAAATAGGCTGCCAAAGTAATGTGCGTAAACTTAAAGTTCGGGATGAAAACATAATGCCAAATAAAGTGCTTCGAATCGGTATACAGAAAACAACATAGAGGGAACAATGACATGATGAGTGGAGTCACGTTGTTGTTAGCTGGAGAATATCCTGAAAACAAATGCAATGTGACAATTCCGCAAGATCTTGCAATAGTAGATAATGAATACGATATTTTCGGTTTTAAATATTTTCGTTTTAAAAATCGATGTCCATCACATAACCTGAATATAAGCAGTGTAATGTGCAACTTACATAAGTATGTACGCAAATATGTATGTACTTATGTGTTTATTTTAAGTTATTAGATTTTTTATTAATATCGCATTTTAAATTTGTTATTTGGTAGAGCAGTGTAAATAGCATGTTGATTTTTAACAAATACTTTGTATTTTGTTAAGGAAAATTTTAAATTTTAAATAAACACAAAGAATTTAATTGAAATAAAACGAATAACTTATAATAAGTTCTAAGAAAGAATGCAAAAAGCAGAGTGCATCATCATACAATAATTAAAAAATATTTAAGCATCATTTAGTTGATGTTGTACGGTTGCAGTTTTTCCGGCAAACATTAAAGGAGATCATCATAAAAAGTCAATTCACACGTTTCTCAGAAAAATTCACATTCAAAATAAGCATTACAATATCTATGATTCGACTCGCATCCAATTTAAACTATATCCCTAGGAGCACTTAAAAAATGTATAGTATTTGAAACTTGATGGGTAATTTCACTTAAAGTTTCTTTGTGTACACCTCCAAATAAGATCAATTCACCATGGCCAGGCACCATTGTGGATAAAATAAGACGTTCGGGAGCTCCAGGTATGACCCCATAATTTTTATACTCTAGCCACTCCAAGTATGGATCCAATTCCGACAAAGCATTAGAAAGATCACAAACAAAGAGCGATAGCACATTACGTTTTACGCGTTTGGGTGATGGTTCCCTAATGGATTTTTGCTCAGCCATGAAATTGCGCCGAGAATTTCTTAAAGCATTCATTTTTTCCTCCATCCGACGAATGCGTTCATTGTGATCTTTCGATAGGGATCGTGGACGGTTTTGTACATTGAATGCGGCCATACGAAATGGATCTTCGTATAGTTCATCAAATCTTTTAGGCAGTAAAGGATCATTTTCCCGGCATCTTAACGCAAGATTCCGCTGCAACCGATTGGCCGCTTCTTGATCGAATCCTCCACCGCCACCATTACGGCCAGCAGTTAAAACATCGTTGTCATTGCGGATGGACGAAGACCCATTTAAACGGGGTGACCCAAGGCCCGAAGTGGAAGGACGATTGTGATTTTTTTCTTCGGGCGAAACATGTAACTCTCTTATACTACCAGTACGAGGTTGAAAGTTAATATTTTGATTGTAGTTGTTAATTAAATTGTTATTGCTTGCATTTTGTTGGTGCTGATTTAAAATAGCTCTTCGCTGGGCAAAATATTGATCATCTGGGCCATCGCGAGGTATGTTGCCATCATTTAATCGATTATTTTGTAAGCGATTATGATTATTAGCTGGTATTCGTATAACTGGATTAGCATTTCTACCTTGGCCAGCGGGTCTATTTAAAGGATTATTTGGTTGGTTTTGCCCGCGTGCTGCCAAACGGGGCGCTGGAAGACCACCACCTACAGGAACTCTAATTTGTTTCATCATTTGAAAGTCTTGAGGCATGTTTGGAGTGGGACCTAAAACCACCAATTTCGAGCCTATTTTACATGCTGGATTACACCACATGTGGGAGGCAGAAAACTTTTTATTGCGTACCGGTATAGATTTCCACATCCACAACTCTCTTGACATATCTAACATCCAGGCATCTGAATACACGCTATTAGGACCACCGCAACCTCCAACTATAAGTAAATGTTTCTCATCCAAAAACAATTGAAATTGACCATAACGAGCGGGAGGCTTTATACTACCCACAAACAATGGCTGCCACCAGCGATGTTCCTTTAAATCTAAACACCAAGTTTCATTTGAATTCGAATTGACTCCATCGGATATTTGATAACCACCAAATATAACCATTATATCTCCGTGAACACTTGCTGAATGACCAGCTATAGGTGGTGGTCTTGACATTGTCACTATAACAGACCAACGATTCGTGGTCAAGTCATAGTAGTGTAACTCATCAAACAAGCACCATGGCTGGTACGGAGGATGCAAGGAGGGATACCGCCAACCACCAAATAATACAAGTTGTTCTTTCCACGCTACCATTGATGCACTGCCTTTTGGCGATGGATACGAACCCATTGATAATGGACGTTCCCAACGCATTTCCGATAAATCGAAACGCCAAAGGTCATTAAATGTTGTATCAGAAGAAGAACCTCCACCAAAAATAAACATAGAATTTCCATGTCTTACAGCCGAGTGGGAAAAACGTCCGGCTATTATAGGCGCTGTGGGACTATTGCAAATGATGTCATTGTTTGCGTCCATTGATGCGGCCGTTTGTTGAGAAAACACTTGCCAACACAAACGAAAATCCTGCAGACCATTGTGCAGATTAATTTTTAAGCGTCTTATTAGATCTGTAAAAAAGATAGTTGAAAATTAATTTAATAACAATCAATTATCTCTTTAAATTGCATCTTAAGTTAACTTACTTTTTACTATGTCATGCCATCTCTTACATACTAAATTACAATTTTCCAAATCATTGTAAGGCGGTAAATAACTTAAAATAAATTCCAGCATTTCATCCGGCAACATGTTTATATGACAAATCATTTTGCCACTACTTTCATCAAGACTGCCCGAACAGGAATCAATTGATTCATTCTGCTGATCTTCCTTTAATTCTGTTATAGTTGCACTATTATCTCCGTCATCATTGAAGACTTTATCCTTACTGTCGTGGTGCTGCTGCAAAGACAACAAAGTCTCTGCATTGACCTTGTCATTTGTAGTTGTGGTATTATGACATTGATCCTTAACCTTCATTGTATTATCCATTATGTTGATAGTTTGACCTTGCTGGAAGTGTTTTTTGTTATGCTTTTTACAATTAATTGCCCTCCAAATGTAATGGAATAAGAAATGTCTTTGTTTGTGTCTTCACTGTTTATATCCTGCCTTTACTTACTTATTTTTTCACTTTTGTTCCTTCTTTTACGGTGATGCTTTTACTGTATGTAATTGAGTAGGATTTTTCGTTAAGAATATTTTTATCAAATACAAAGTTTAAGTTCCCCTTTTAATTTGTTATGAACAAACACATTTTGCCATATTTTTAAAAAATGTTTTATTATTTATTTTATTATTTCTTTACAATTTTCATTGCTTGTTGCAAATAATTTGACAATTTGTTTTTTTTGGGAATTAGTTTTGTTTTCCTCTTGTTTCAAGAAGCACAATTAACTCGTTTTTCAATGCACTATATTTTTGACAGGGTGATACATATACAACTAAAATTTAAAAACCAGTGTGTTCAAGGCGAACTCTTTATTCAGGTGGCGTTGGAAGCCCAGCTGTGCTACTTTTTTTTCTTACTTAGAGAGAAATATCAAAAGTTGCTTGTATTTTTGACATTTCGATCAACGAAATCAACAAAAAATACATGGTTGTGTTTTTGGTGTTCTTACTTGTTGTAGTTTCGACACCACCTTATACATGAATTCGCCTTGAGTGTGTTGAAATAAACAATATATTAGGATGTGTGTAATTTCTAGCAGGGGGAATATAACACCCAATTTTCACGATGAATTAAAATACGTCTTTTTTGTATTTCTTTTTTAAAAAAACTTCCAAAAACTAGTTACATTTTCACCATGTTTCTTTCAAAATTTTGTTATTCCACATAATTTCCATATGTTTAGAATTTTTTTTTTAATAAATTTTTTTTATTTTCCCATATTTTATTAAGCACTTGTCACTTTGCAATAGTAAGAATAAAATATAAATTAAAAAAACACAAATAAGTTAAAAGATGAATGTCAAAAAAGAAACACAGAAAATACGATATATGTCTTTTTTTGTACCCTGCTTTCTTCTCTACCCCGCTCGCTTTCAAACGAAAAAAGAAATGATATAAAAATAGAAGAAAAAATCATCGTGAAAATTGGGTGTTAGGTTATATCAAGGTGAATTCAACTACAGGTGGTGTCGGAACTACAACAATCCAAAACAACAAAAACAACATAGGGTTTTTGCATTGGATTGTTAGTGTTTACGGTCCAAAATGTCAACCATTCCTAACAAAACACTAACAAATCAAAACAAAGTGTCTCGAACTGTCAAAATCGGATGGCTTTTAGACACCACCTGTAGTTGAATTCGCCTTGGGTTATATGTATAATCCAAGTCGAATTCATACAGGTGACCGCATCATGAGATAGAGTTATGCTAGATATCTCTTTTTTGAAAATACTATTGGGGTATTCACAAGGTGTGCTATCATGGTTTATTGTCATAATGTCCTAATATTTCACAATGGTTTAAAAATATTGTTGTTGGTTTGTTAACAAAAAGTGTCTTATTGTGCTGTCGTAATTAATCAGAAAAGTCCAGCGCTGAGCGGCTGAGCCGTACAACAATATTTTTAAACCGTTGTGAAATATTAGGACTTTTTGACAATATGACATGTTAGGATACCTTGTGAATTGACTATATATGTAATTAAATGCATGACGGTCATAACCGTCAAAAACAAAACCTTATTTTTTTGCCGTTATATAGTTTTTATTTTTAATTTCTAGCAGTTATGTGTTTTCAGAATTTGTCTATCTTGCCTAATAATGGAAATACAGAAAGAGCCACACAGGAAGCCTTCTCCAAAAATGGTGTCCGCGAAAAGGTTAAATTTATTAATTTCCGTGTTTTATATTGCAATTGATATTTCACGTATTCAAATTTTTGTATAAAATTGGAAGTCAAAACCAATCCTATCGAAATCCTATCACAATTTTCAAGTTAGAAAATGCATTACATTTTGCTGGGGGGCTACTCTCTATTGCGATGCGAATACAATTTCGATGCGAAAGCTTAATGCCAACTTGGTACTCTCTATCACTTTCGCAAAATTGGTTGAAAATTAAGCAATAATGGTAATACAGATCAAAAATCGCGCAATTCCCAGTAATTAAAACGCAAAATATGTAAAAAAATTTAAATTGGAAAGTATAAATAAACGAAATAATGATGATTTGCGAAAAGAAAAAAAAAAAAAAGAAAAAGATGCGAAAGACAAATGCGCAACCGCATTAAAGAGTACCAATCACTAAATTTGCTACAATTATCTTTCGCATCGCAATAGAGTGCCCCCCTGGTGTCTAATATTTGTAAAATGTTCTGTACATACAATTTACTTCATTTCTAAACAAAGGATAGCCAAAGTGTAGTATTTAGAACTATTCCTAAGTATATGAACATGCCCGAAGCTTAAATGTTAACCAAAGATTGGCTTAAGCAAAAAGTATGTAAAATATTGAAGAAATAGGAACGACTTTTATAAAAAGAAGCATTATAAAAAACAAAAGTTCGAAAATATATGCTTAAATAAAAAAATAATTTATAAAGAAAGTAAGAATAATTCCCACATTCTGTTTGTTTATATTATTAAATCATAATAACGGCCAATTTTACCAAGTTCAGTTATAATTAACTACAGTTAAGCATCGATTCGGTATAGTCGGGACCGGAATCGTTCCGTATAATCGATTTTACCTTTCAAGATATATACCAATTAGGGTGTTCAATTAATCGGCTTTTTATTGTTCGATTAAACGATTAATCAATATTTGGAATTTTTTACTTATTCGATTCGACGGCTCACTTGGGTCCTTATAGCGGTCCCTTTATGATACCCTTAGCCAGCGACAAGTCAGCCGATATTCACCAGAAGTCACCGCAACATCAAACCACGCCGACTCTCTGCAGAATAAAGTTCGATTTCAGTCCCACATTGGACATATCGTCCAGACATGGCAATTCCGGTCCCCTGAAATGCCTAAACCTAATATCCCCGAGACCTGGGCGTTGGCAGAGAGTAAAACACCGTCTCCTCCTCATTATAGGTTGTGATTATCTGCTAAGTCTTTCACATTCCAACGTACTCTAGAAGCCACCTGTGTTCAGAATGGAATTCCCATAACTAGGTAAAAAAAATTCGCGACCTTGACATACATACCTCTTTAAAGAATTATACCGAAACTTCAATAATAGTACAAGATATAAATAAAACTCAATTATGGCATTCAATATCGGTCGAAATGCCAATACAATTCATATGGAAATCTAATTTGCATCTGATATTTTCCCTAACCAAACATTTTGTTGACAAAATAAAACAAGTAATATTTTTTGTGTTATAACTTCTGACGATTTTTTAAGATGATTTAATTCATATTTTATTTTTGGAATTTTCACAAAAAGATTTGAAAAATTACTTTTTTATAATATGAATAGTAGCTTATAATTAAGATTAAGTATGTTATTTTTATGTTTTGTTTTAAAAAGATTTAAGCTAAATACAATTAAGAAAAGCATTTTTTAACCCAATAATATGTAGCTATATGATTTATTTTTGTTTTATAATAATAGTACACTAACTTCATTTGTATTTGGGGATTAGTTAGAATTCCCCTTTATTTTATCATCACTTAAAAAAAAAATTTAACAAAAGGATGCCGGACAAACATCCTTTTACTAATGAATATTTGTATATGAGTAAGTATAAAACTGTTGGTAGGTATATTTTACTTTGTTTGTTTGGGTTTAAGTTTATATAAAGAATGTTATTAAATTTTCAAGTGTATATTCATAATTTCTAATATATATTTTATATGTAGTAGATTACTAATACATTTTTTATAATAAATAATCTTGTGGGATGTTGTATTTAATTTTTTTTAAATACATCTTCAAATTCAATATGCTGATTACAAAAATTTCTTACTATTCTTTACTCTACTTTGAGTAACTCAACATCAAATGTCAAGGTGGCATTTGATGGAATGACGCCAGGGTGTCCCAAAGAACCGTAAGCATAATCTGGAGAGCATATCAATCTGGCACGTTGACCTACAGACAATTGAGCCACGCCCTCATCCCAACCACGGATCACTTCCGACTTGCCAATGATAAACTGGAAGGGCTTGTTACGATCACGAGATGAATCGAACTTCGTGCCATCATCTAAGGTGCCGGTATAGTGGACTGTAACCATTTGACCCTTCTTTGGATAGGTGCTGCCTGAAAATTGTTTTGTTGGTATAGTATCACAAGAATGCAAGCACACACACACACACACGATTCCACAAAAGAAAGTTGCATATATAAAATGGAAATATAGGTTAGTTTGTTCATGGGCTTTCTAAAGCTATTTTCTTATAAACTCTTGTTTTTACTTACCATCACCTGGAGAAATTGGTATAACTTGTACACCCATTTTTAAGTTATTAAAATAACTTTTTACACCTATAAATAATAAAATTTTACTATCGGCTTTCTCACGCGTGCGGATTTTTCCGCAAAGAAACAAATTTGGTATAGCAAAACTTTCGAGACTCGTTTCGATATCAATATGGCGCTGTAATGTTATATATAAAAGCTGACTGTCCTGGTGAGAATTTTTCACAATGTATAAAAATAGTATTGCCAACTATTACATTTTAAAATATATTTATGACCTGTTCATCTATTTCCGAACGAAGACTTCGTTCGCTTAACTTACATTAAAAACAAAATCAAATTATACAATATTGTTTTGGTTTGAAATGTCAGTTAAGCGAATAAAATCTGAATATACCATTAATATATTTGCTTATATACCTATAATAAGAATCAACTATAAAAACTATTTCCTGAGTTTTTTTTAAATAAAAGCTATTTTGGCTGAAGTGCAGTTTACGGGGCACACGAAAAAATACATATATGCCACCTGATTCAGAATTAAAAAAACAAACCAAAATTAAAACTTAATGAGGCTAAGGCCCGTGGGGCCCTTGGATCCAAAAAAATACCCGCCCACTTTGTGGGTATTCAAATTAAAGGTAATTTGCTCGCAATTGCAAATATTTATTTCGTTTTTGTATTCGTTCATTATTTTCCCGTCTAGGTTAATTTAAGAATCTTTTAGATGCATAAAAGCTTTAGTTAGCGATGCCGGTATTTGTTATACCATAGAGGAGAAAGCTTTTGCGACCGCCCGAATGCCGGCCATGCAGATAAGCTTTAGTTACAAAAAATTGAAAATAAATTAACACACAACCCGTGTTCTTTAATCTACTACAAAAAATTACTTCACCATAAATTTTAATATTTTCGTTTTTGCACAATTACCTTTAATTTGAGTACCCACACATACCACT
Organism: Pollenia amentaria; assembly: GCA_943735925.1. NCBI lineage: Eukaryota > Metazoa > Arthropoda > Insecta > Diptera > Polleniidae > Pollenia > Pollenia amentaria. The sequence goes on along the minus strand of OX031010.1, from coordinate 12,340,340 downwards.
AAGTGAGCGGGCGGATTTTTGTTTCAAATGAATGGAATTTTTTTATACTTTATTGAAAACATAAAATCCTTTTCAAAACAGCTACTAGCTTTAAGATTTTGTTAAGAAAAAAAGTGCCAAATGTGATTTTTATATAAGAAACGGCCATGTTCTAAAGTTTAAATCAAATGAAGTTTTAATCGATGGAGACTTTCAATTAATTTTTTATTGTTTTCTGTTTTCAAGAGTAGTAAAGATAAGTAGTACTTAAAGTAGAAAAATGTATAATATAACGCGGAAATGATGACTGAAAAAAAATACCCAAAAGTAGTTTTAGTATTTCTAAAAACTTGAATATAAGAAAAGGGCCCTGGAGACTGTCAAATAAATCCATCAACCAGTGCATACGTCATAGTATACAACTAGTATGCCGACTCTTTGACAGGTACATAAGTCAACTGTCAGTGGTACATATTTTATGTTTGTATTAAGCCTATAGTACACGGCATGTAAAAAGACACATGCGCATGTGGTTCTGACGTAATTTTGACGTCATCACACAACTCGCTATGTTTATTGTGGCTTTGCACTGACGTCAAAATTATGTTTTGTTTTTGAAATTTGAAATTTTTTAATTTAAAATTTTTCACAATATAACACTTCATGTTTAATTTTATGACTTAAACACATAATTAATAATTTTTTTCAATACATTTTGCTAATTTGCTTTTACAAAATGTTTTTATTTTTCACAAACTAAAAATTTTTAAATAAATTTTTTTGACACTAAATTTTTTCTGTTGTTAATATTATTAAAGCCAGCAGAGTAGCATTTTGTGGTATAAAAATAATATTTGAAATCATTAATTATTTATATATTATCCGATATTGCAGAATAAAAATTTAGCAAACATGGCTTTTAAAAGTTTATAAATGCAGCCAGCATTCAATAAATTGAAAATTTATTGAACTAAGAAAATTTTATTATGGAAAAAAAATTGTTGCCACATTCTATACGATTTTATGCAACTATGATTAGTGGTGGAAATAGTTTTATACACCACTACATTTGAAAAAAATCTTACTAATACAAACATAAAAATGTACCACTGACAGTTGAGTTATGTACCTGTCAAAGAGTCGGCATACTAGTTGTATACTATGGCTGAACATATGTTCATATCTTCTATTAAAATTGGTGTACAATAAGATGATTATATAAGATTTGAAACGGACTATATAGACATCTTAGTATAAGTCCGACTGCAAAAAATAAGTTGTTTTATTAAGAGAACGTAAAAAATTGGGTTTCGTTTTTTTTTTGGATTTGAAAGTGAATTAAAAAAAAGTAATCTTGGCTTTTGAATACGATTTTATTCTTTCCTGAAAAACTATTATTTTGTCACACTTTATTAGTATAAAGCTATGTTCACACTTATTAAATATTTGATGTTCTATACGTAACCACTAGTTTTTTTAAACGATTATTTTCCTTTTAAAAACCTTTGGCTAAATTTAACATCATTTAACAGTTTCTAAATTACATTATACAAATATCTTCTTAAAAATTAAGATTAGTAAATCAATAGGAATTGTTAATAAATAAAACTTAAGCTTGGTCAATTAACTGGTCACGCTTTCTTTGGATATTTTTTTGTCAAATATTTGTTATGTAGTGCTGCCACTGAAACTTCTAGAAAGACACATTTTAGTCTCCAAAAAGATACCTTTCTTCCCAAAAAGATACATTTTGAAAAAAAATTTTAAAATTCATTTTTAACGTTTAATATTTTTATTTAATATTTAATAAATATTGTAAAGAAAACGATATGTATCATATAAATTCATTTTTATATTTATTTAAGTCATAAATATTAGATATGTAAAAATACAGTAAGCAAACATTTTAATCAATTATATTTAACTATCTTTGGATGTTATCAAAACAAATTCATTTTTGTAAAAATTGATATACGAGTTAAGGCGTTTATACTAATGCTATTATATCAAAAAGTTCGTATAAATTTTTCTTCTAAAGTTTCATCTTAACACACACACAATAATAAGCAGACGATAGAAAAACTTAGAAAACCTAACAACAAGATACATGTTTATTTTGTATTTAGTTGTCACTGTTTTTTTTTAGTATTCATAACGAAATAATAACTTTAAAAAACTTTGTCAGAGACGGAAAGTATAATATTTTATTTCTGTACATTTTGCGTACAGATTTAAAAGATACGAAAAATGTCAGGATTGTCACGATACCTGAGTCATCAAAAGATACAAAAAGTTTATCTTTCGTATCCTAATGGCATCTCTGGTCTGAACATACCTTTAGTAATATTAAATAAAACAATTGTATTAAAAACTCATTAATTTATTTCCAGATACATAAATAAACAATATCAGTGGAAAAAAAACTTATTTTCAGTTATGAAATAAAATAAGATTAACTTATAAAAAAAACTAATAAAATATATAAATTGCTAGCAGAAATAAATATTGCACTCTTAATTTACAATTTTATTAAGATTTTTTTTCTAAAATAATAAAAAACACAGGAAAATTTTCAAAATTTATTTCACTTTATATTAAGAAATTTAAAATATATTTTATTTTTATTATTACTTATGTATATACAATAAATTCATTACATTTTATATGGTGGCCAAAGTTAATGCTAATTTATTTATTTGCTAATTAAGATAGATAAATATGATGGCTGTGGATGCTTTTTCTGTTAATGTAATGAAGTATTTTATTAAATATTTATTTATTAAATAACTTAATAATTTTTTTTTAATATTGCTCAGACTTTAATGTATTTACATTATAGAATTCATAAAAAAAAAATTATACTTCATTACGTATACATAATTTATTTAATATTTTAGCTCAAAGTTTTATTATTGTACTTTTATTTTATCTATAGTCCTTAATTTACAATATACTATTTTATATTAATATTAAGTTTTAAATTTAATTACTAAAATACATATAAATTTTTCTAATTTTAGTTAACGTGCATTTAAGTTTATTTTTTTTTTACTTTTGTTACTTTAACCCTTAAATGTTCATTCAGTTTGGTTCAAGTGGTGAGGGTCTAAATTGTAATACATATGTATATTATTTTCTCTATGTAGAGGGTTTACCAAAATCAACGAAGGCAAGCCTAGAAAACAGTTTTACAGCTTATAGTTAAAGATTTAGGTTGAAATTGATTGAATTACTGAGCATTATGAAGTTGAATCTGATTCACAAATCCAGGGACCATAGATCTCAAATACAATAATATTCAAATGGAAATTTTGATCGAATCCTGTAATTTTCTACAATAATTTGTTTTTTATTTTTTAACACTTGCGTTAAATTTGGAATACACTTTATAATAAAACACACGTTTTGCGTCCGTTAACCCCATTTCTTTAATAATTTTTCTTATTAGTCGAGTTCACACGTCACTTGGTAACTGTTTACTTAATTGCATTAAAATTTGGTAGTGTTTCGAAAGTTGATAAAATAAAGAAATATATTTTAAAATCTAGAACTTTTTTTAAAGATCATTTCATAAATCCACAATTTTAATAGTTTTTTTTTTAGGCTGAAACGACTTTTAGCCCTTTTTGATTGTTCGATACCGATTGATCAAGTTAAAACAAAAAACTCTCAATATTTAAATTTTATGTTTATTTTTTTTTTTTTAATACAAAATTTGCTAAGTTTGCGTTAAATGTGGGTACATCTCAATTCAACCATTCGTTCCGAACAATCACCCTTATCGTGGTTGGGGTATTTAAAATGCTCCTGCTTATGTTTGGTAATAGATTAAAGAGAACGTGAACTTATTTCCTTTAATCTATTACCAAACAGTCGCAGTCGTATTTTAAATTCCCCAACCACGATAAGGGTGAATATTTTTGTCAGAAGAAAATTTTTTTATATTGAGTCTGACGTCTTTCTTATGAGAGCAAGAGAGAGAGAGAGAAATTATTCTATTCGGCAACTATTTACTCGAATTGGTTTAATTTTAATTATCGTTCAGAATAAGGTGAACAGAGCTGTCACATCATTATATTATTACATCAGATATTTTTTTGCTGAATAATAAAATAAATTAAAAATACTCAATTAAAAATACTAAAATCACTCTTCTTTTTTCGTCCATTTTCTTCAACACACTTTTATATACAATTTCATAATAAGTTGTTTTCTAACTGTGCTGCCATTTTGTTATTTCGGACGAATTTTCTGAAACGATTGAATTGTTATGCAGAACACTCTCAGTGAAAACACCATTTTCCGGACAAAAATCAGGCATGGGTGAATCCACCTTAAAAGGTAAATTTTTTGTTAACTAAAAAAATTAAATTTGTCCGACCGCTATTGAACATTTTGATATAAAGAAAAAGACTTTTAAATACAAATTCGAATAAGTTTCCTCCTTTTAATTCATAAATTCTAAACAAAGGTTTGAAAGCATTAATTCTTTCTTAATTTACATGTACAAAATATTTTAGAAGAAATTAACTTAAAAATTTATTTTCAAAATAAACAATAAAATTTATATAAAAATAAGAATACATTTTTTTTAAACAAATATCTTAAAAAAATTACATTTATAATTTATGAAAAGAAATAATTCCCATATTCTATTTATTAATTATATTTAATTATTTAATTATATTTAGTTAAAAAAATCTATGCTATTTATTCTTTTCGGGCTTATATTATTTAATAGAAGATAAAAAAAACTTTTTAGTATACATATACTAAACGTGAACAAACACAAGACATCTTGCTGGATAATCGTCATAATGTGCATTACTGAAGTGTTCTGTGTTTTTATTGGTTTTGACTTTATGAGTACAACAAAACGGCTTTTCCTTTCATGAAAATCATACAACATTTATTCATTTGCCAAGCAACCATGACCAATCAACGGCATTATTTATTGTACTCTCAAAGCAAATCTCATTAATGTATTTTAATTTTTAATAGTAAAAAACTAACAGCCGTATTCATAATGTAAATTTGGCATGAAGTTAGCACAAAGTCAATTCATAATACACTTACCAAGCTCTGGCTAATGATTTGCTGAGCTCTTGTTAACGAGCTGCCAAACGTTTGCCAAATTGTGAAAAACAGCCGTTTAATGTTGAAATTTTTTTTTTTTTTTTTTTAATTTACTGTCTTTTTTTAATAAAGAGTCCTTTTTTAAATTTATTTTAATTTAAAAACATTTAAAGTGCTAACAAGCTAATAAGCTTAATCGGCATTCTAGTTAGCAGCTCGTTGTACGTAGTGTACAAACTGTGGTTTTTTTGTATGAATACGGCTGTAAATTTGCAATGTGCTCATATTTAAACAAAGAGAGAAAAAACAAATAACGGTTGGCAGCGAGTGCGTGGCTTTTTTATATATTATTATTAAATTTTTTTTTTTTAATTTGTATGTGAAAGAAAACATAAACAACGCACAGTGGGAGATTTTGAAGGAAAAATTAAAATAATTCTGCATATTGTAAACGGTTTGTCCGATTGGAATAAAATTTCAGGTGGCAAATAAGGACATGTATTCGAGTTTAAGTTTTGGATATGGTCTTAAACATATCAGAAGATCCGCCATGGGTTCCCAAAGTAAGGCACCTTAGGAATTACAAAAATTAAAACGATCCAGAATTTTTAATTTTATCCCTATTTAATATTTTTTTTAAAAATCAAATCTAGTCGAGTTCTACAAAAAAGTTAACGACATTGGTATAGTAAATTGCAAATAGATAGGTAAGAAAATTAAAATAAAATTGCGTTAAATAAATCAAATTTTTCTCCTCACAGACGGTGCACCTTAAAATGACCAGTTATTTTTTATTGTACGCTTAAAACTTTATTGTACAATGGTTTTATTGCTCTGTTGTTTCTTTGTGCTCTTTGTTTGCTTTACACTAAATAACAACTAAAACTCAATCACTGTACACTTTTTAGCGTGTTGCGCATACGTCTAGTTTTTATATACATACATACATTTAATATGTAAATTTGTACAAAATGCTCTAAAATCTTGCATAAAAAAATTCGAAATCGAACAAAACTTATTATGTATTTTAAAAGTATTTAACATTTGTTAAGTAATCTTGAAACTAGAAAACATAAATAAAGGAACAATTTTATATTTGAGTAACTTTAAACAGGACATTTGTTTAAAGAACAAAATTTATACATACATACATAAAAAATACATACATTTCAATTCAATGAGTATTAAAAGTTATATAACCGAAATTAATCTTATAGGCACGACTATTCAAAATTAAAACAGTGTCATAATATGGTTTTACTTTAAAATATACATATATAGTTTACATATGTATTCAAATCAGTCATTGACAAAATACATACAGTGTGAATTTTATTGGTCTCGCTTTTATACATCGAAGATTTTTGGAAACTACATTCCATATATGTAGTTATATTTGTGAGAACATCACAAATATTCCCAAGGAATTTCTTTCTTACGAAAAATGCTTTTATCGAGTAAAAAAATCCTCCAATTATAAATTTCACGGAGCAAAAAAAGTAATGAGTGGCACCACCGAAGTTGTTTTGCTTATTGACACTGTAGATGTGCAACAAGTTTCAAAGTGAAAGAAATATAATAAAAATAAAAAAAAAAGAAAAACAACTTCATAACCTTGCAAACTGAATTCCTTAGCCTTGATACGGCAGGGCTCCCCTGATTAAATTTTGTATATTGTTCATGCTGTTAAAACAACAACCAACAAAACTTCGACGTATGATTTTATTCCTAGAAGATTTAAAATAGATTATTCTGTAGAAGAAAAAGTTTTTTCTTTGTCTGGACCAACTCCTGCGTACTTTTTTTGTTTGTTTTGTGCAGCAATTTGCAGTACTTTTTTTTTAACTGTCCGAACCTATGAAAAAATCCGTTGGTGTCGTTAATACTTTTAAGAATATTGACAACAAACATTTTTTTAATGAGTAACACAATTATTTGGAGGTCCCATGGTGTTAAGCTCGTTTTCAGCATACCTTCAAAAACCCTACTTACAGTTTTTTCAAATCTCCCTTCTGTTTTTAAAGGGAGTTTCTTTCGCGAAAAAGTGAGAAATTTCATGCGGCATTTTTTAATTTATAACCTAAGTTAAAAAAATTTCCGCAGATTTTTTATTCGTAATTGAGCTGATTATCTAAATAATCTATTTGACAGAACTTGCCGCAAATTGAAATAAAACTGATGCGGCTTCCGACCAATTGTCGTGGATTATATTAAATTAATTTACTTTATTGTTTTTGGACAATCAATACCCACTGACTTCAGACTGTCGCAAATACTTAAATCCTTCAATTCTCTTGCTCAATATAATTCATCAGAACCCTTAGCACGGATCCTGTTAATATATAGCTCTACGACTACTTTGGTTATGTTTAGAATAAGGACAGAGACATATTGGGCAATTAACCATATCGTATTTTTTTATGAAAAGAAGTCCAGTGCACTACAGTAAATTCCAGTCAATGATTATAACGAACATGGAAGTTGTAGAATAGTTGACACGAAAGTTCTTTATACCAACTCTAAAATATTATTGGTAGTTTGAAAAGAAAATTTGTAAAATAAACTACAACAAAATTCGTAGTCTGTTATCATTGTTTCTCTTAAAAATTACAAAAAATTTCTAGTTCTTTCCAGTATGGAAGAAAAGGTTGTTCCACACTTAGATGTTTAAAATCGTAGTAGTATATTAAAATGGGTTAATAATTTAAGATGAATCGTGAATTCCGCTTATATTTATAATAAAAATAAAAAAATAAAATTAATTTGAATAGATAAAATCTTGATAAGTATGACACTGTTTCATTGAATACAAAATGCGTGCTATAAACTAAAAAATCTGCCAGCAAATTCTTAATTGCATAACAATTTATTTAAATTCTAACAAAAAAGTATAGTCGATCAAGCCCGACCATTTGATACCCCACACCACGGATGCATATAAGAGTTCTTTCCGTCGAATATTAGTTAGAAATCTACATATCGTTATCTGAAATGTAAAACATACGTTACTAACAAAAATTTGAAAATAAAATTTTAAGTTCACTCTCAAATTATGTGTTTAATTTTACATTAGGTGCGTTTGAGTACTTTTACAGTAAAATGCAGTAAATGAGTAAACTTAAAAATTTGCTCTCACAAAAAGTTGTTGTCCAAAAAAGTACGCGAACGCAAAATTTGTAAAAATTCGAAAATAAAGGCAACAGCTGATGGCAAATAATTGAAGTGTTGAAAAATGTTTACACTTTTGACTACTTAACTCGTTTTCTTATCGGTACTCGATTAAATACTTTTTATAACACGAATATTTTTGGAAAATACAAACAAATTATTTTATGTAATCTTTCATATTTGTTTGTTTCTTATTTTATTTGAATTTGCTAATTTGTGTCCGGGTAAATTTCAATAGTACACGAATACTTTTTTTTACTATTGATAACTTTAAAAACAAGGGCTGTTCTAAGTACCCGAGTACTTGACACTTTTACAACTCCAAAAAATTAACATAACAAAACAAAGTTTCAAAAGTTGGTATTTAGCCATAAAATTTCTTCACAAACAAGTTTAATTAATTAATATTAATTCATTTTTTGTTTTTATTTTAGTTTTATTTCAACTTTTCTTTTTTTAAACAATTTTTTCACAATTTGTATGCCTTTTGTTTGCTACTTTTGTTTGTTTACCTTTTGAGACATATGTTTTTTTGTTTTACTAAATTTTACTGCAAAAATTTCTGCAGTAAAAATTTGTAAGTACTCAGTCAAGAACTGTCACTTTACGCTCTCAATTTGTGTTCTCATTTACTGTATTTTGTGTACTCGAACGCAATTTCGTAAAATGCAGTAAAGTTCAGTAAAAAATAGTAAAAACTTTTGTGTTCTCGAACGCAGCTATTATAAATCAAACCTCACCTATATTGTTGTTAATACGTATGAATTATATGACATATGAACTTTTGGTATTTATAAACAATTTTTTTTCAAAATTATGCAACAAATTATTATATACAAGGATGTACTGGAAATCGAACACGCAAAACGAAAGAATTTTTGAAGTTCTTTTTAATGCACTCTTAATCCAATTTTGTACAATTTACTTATAGAATTCTGTTTAATATAGAGATATTTGTATTGTATTGTATTTGTATTTTTTTTTACTACAAAAGTCTTATTAAAAACACGACTATTAAATTCTTTCGTTTTATGTTTTCGATTTCCAGAACACCCCTGATAAATAAATAAATGTAATATTTTAAAGAAAAATAAAAAAACTTTTGATATCTACACCTCATATAAAAAACACTCTTTTAAGAAAGTATTTCAAAACCACCGTGTCTTTTTCCATATGTGTCACTATAAAAAGTATTCCGTATAAGAATATTTTTTATAAGAAAAAACTAATAGAATAAATATTTTGACATGCACCAATAGAATAAAAATACGTACAGAAAATAATAGGTCTGTCTGGGTACTTTTCCAGTAGCAAATACTCAGTAAATTTTTTTGGGAGAGTAAGACAAATTTTACTCTTTCGGCTGAGAATATCTCAAAAAGTAAGCAGACAGTATCCAGTGAAATCTTGCAAGAAAACAGCTGATCGGTGTGTAAACAATTGAAATAACAAACGTGAGCCAAGATATCATTGAAGAAATAGCGTCCAATTTGGGAATTTAAAAACCGGGAAACCAAAATACCCAAATAATGGGTATTTGCAGTATAAACAAAAAGTTAGCGTCGAATTTAGGAATTTAAAATAGGGAAGTACAAATATAGGAACAAATCTAGTTTACCGACGCAGCTCCAAATAAAAAAAAAGTACCCAGGGTGATGGAAAATGGAAAAATAAGAAGAAAAAATAAAAAAAAATAAGTTGGCGCAAACGCTTATTTTTCGAGTTATGGACGTTTAAAGTTTTCATATAAATATGTGATTTTCCACTACAATTCTAAACGTATATGGCCAATATTGGTATCATTTTAAAGCTCTTTAACAGATTTTTCTGGATATACATAATTTATTTCAAAATATTAAACTCTTTAGATCACATTACAGTTTTTTTCATTTTACGTCGAAATGTTACGGAAGTGCACTAGGAAAGAATGTAGTTTATTTAAATAAAAGTGTAATACAAATTTTCTAAAATAACAAACACTAGCATCGCAAAAAAAAATTCTTTGCATAGCCAGCCTTTGGCAGAACGCAAGGATGTTCTTCTCTATGGTATAATAAACACCGGTTTCGCTTACTAAAGCTTCCTAACATAGCCGGCCTTCGGCCGGGCGCAAATATTTTCTCCCCTATGGTATAACTAATACCGGCTTCGCTAACTAAAGATTCTCTGCATAGACGGCCTTTGCCCATGGGCAAGGATTCTCTCCTCATTAGTATAACATAAACATAAAGAAGGTTTTACTTGTATTTTAATTAAAATTCTTAAATAAATTAGTATGTAGTATATACATACATTAAAGAATTAGAAAAAATTAATAAATTTGTTTTTATGCTTACTAAAAAACTTTTGTATTTTGCAAACTCGTCCCACTTCTTAATAAACTAAAAATATTAAAATAAATTCTGTATGTCCAGAAAGATCTAGTGAAACGCTTTGCAATGATACCAATATTAGCCATATACATTTGGAAATGTACTGCAAAATCACATATTTATATAAAAACTTAAAAGGCCCATAACTCGAAAACTAAGCGTTTGCGCCAACTTTCTTATTTAATTTTTTCTTCTTATTTTTCCATTTTCTATCACCCTAGGTACTTTTTTTTATTTGGAGCTGCGTCGGTAAACTAGATTTAAGCCCAAATATATTTATATTTTTAATAAAAATACAAAAAATATTTACCACAGGCTTTTGCAGGGTATAAACTATATATTTTCTGAAAGTAAATAGTTTTCTGGACAAAATGAGTGATGCGTGCAAAAAATCGTTCGGACAGTTTCCGAGAAATCTGGGTTCATCCAAAATGGTCAGTAAAAATCTTTACTGATTTTTGCAATGAACCACAGGCTTTTGCACGGTATAAACTATATATTTTTTGCACGCATCGCTCATTTTGTCCAGAAAACTATTTACTTTCAGAAAATATACAGTTTATACCGTGCAGAAGCCTGTGGTAAATATTTTTTGTATTTTTATTAAAAATATAAATATATTTTTACTTCATCTTTTTAAATTCCTAAATTCGACGCTAACTTTTTGTTCATATACTGTAAATCCCCATTATTTGGGTATTTTGGTTTCCCGGTTTTTAAATTCGCAAATTCGACGCTATTTCGTCGACGCTATCTTGGCACACGTAAACTCTTTCATTCAAACAGTATATAAAAACAGCTGTTCAAACTAGTTGCAAAATCTTACCAGGGGAAATTTCTCCAGTAACATTTTGCAAGTTCTCTAACTTTCAACTGTCAAAAAATTCTCTTTTTGGCTCTCTCGCTGTAAGAGATTTGGAGTACGCAGACAACATTTTGCAAGATTTTGCGACATTTTGTACAAAATTATGCAAAATATGTGTACGCAGACAGACCTAATATTTAAAAAAAAAAATTTTTTACACGGCAAAACCATGGTGAAATAATACAGGTGGCATCACTACGGCAACATTACAACAAAAAAACTAAAAACTTTTATAAGATATAACTTTCTTATAAGAAATAATTGCTTAAAATAAAAAAACGCTTATTAGAAACAATATCGAGAAAAAAAATTTAAAAAACAACGTTGAAAAATCGGTCAACCTAAACTGTAGTTTTAAAGTAATTATTTCTGCTTTTTATTAAAAAAAATCAAATAAAAACAGCAAATTTATAAATTAGTGAATTTTTTTTTATATAAGAAATTTTTGCTGCTTTTAGGGCATATTTTTTTTAACAATTTTTGGCGCATATTTCATGCGCATAAAACACAAATTTTTGAGAATTTGTTTTTGTTTTATATGTAGTTGTGCGAAAAAAACGTTCGTTCGCATTTAGTGAAATAGGCAGTATGTGTATTTTTCGTGTGGAATGGTATGTCAAAATTTGAGTAATACATAAGGTTTATAATTTTCATGTTCAAATGATGGCATGTAAAGTACATTTGACATAACCTATCAAGAAAAGCAATCTTAAAACAGCAGAGTGGTTATATGTACAAAAATTAATTTGTGTATTTTTTATTTTTTTATTATTTATTTACTATTATTATTTATATTTATTATTTATAATTTCAATTAATTTTTGCCGCAACAAACAATTTTGTTAATAAAAACCAGCTGATGTCAGATGCTTTGTCTCTTGAAAATAGAGCTCGTTCCAAATCAAAAATGTCATATGTACTGTACACAGAGAAATAACACATGATATTGTTTGGAGGTACAAATATAACATATGAAAAAGTGACAATCCACATGACAAATACACAAAGTGTGAACATAGCTTTAATATTCCGCAAGGATTTTCTCATCCATGGTTTAACAAACAGTGACTTCGCTAACTAAAGAATCTCTCCATATCCATCAAGAATTTTTCTCCTTAGAAATTTAAATATAAAGTTTTAGAAATTTTTTTTGGGGTAATTTTTAATTTCTTAAAATTTACAATACATATATATAAGTTAATGAAAAATAGCCCCAAATTAAAAATTGTGATTTTATTTGGGGTCATTTTAAATTCCTTGTTATTGGGGTCATATTTCATTTCACTTAAAATGAAAAAACAACCCACCGAAAATATGAAAAAAATAAACAAAAAAATTGCCCCAAAATAGCATGTTGTTGTGTCTCATGTAAAATTTTGGGGCCATTCTTCATTTTCTTTTTGGGGCCATATTTCCAGGGGCTATTTTGCGCAAAGCCCTTCATTTAGCTACGTGTATAATGTTTATAATCAAAATGATTTTTATACATCATGATCATAGAATCCAGATTATGTACTAAAATGATTTTTATGCGCATTAAATATGCGGTACAAATGTTCAAATTTCTTTCAAGAAATTGTTAAAAAAAGCAAAATATTCAACAATTTAATAATAAATAAATTATAATAAACAAGAAATTTGACTGACTATATCTCTGTAAGTACCACGGTACGTACAGACAAATTTTCGGGAGTGTACCGCCTATATGTACAACGTTATTTTTTCACACCCCGCTTGGGTTAAAGCCGATGGAATCCAACCTTTTTCAATCGGTAAGTTGTGACGTCACTTTTTACAAAAAAAAAAAATCGGTATTTTTCTAATTTCGAAATAATAAATCTTTAAAACTGGCAGCCGTTCTATATTAATTATTTGGAACATCAAAAAAATTATTAAGGGTAATCACAATAAGTAGTGCAAAGTGTGTAAAGGATACAAAAGTGTGCAAAAATACAAACACTTGCACAACACAACTACAAAATGAACGCAATTTGCTTCATTTACTTCGTTTGCACTAAAAAACCTTGAGCAAAAAAATAATGCATATTTGCTCAGTTGCATATAAGTGCAAACAACAACTTTTGACATACGCACCGCTATATTATTTTTTATTTGTAAAAAAGAACATTTTAAATAAAATTGTTTGTGATCGCTTTAGCGCAAAAATAGAATAAAAGCTAAAATTCTTGTGTATGATTGTAAGCAACTAAAGGCCCAACCATAATGTGCTTAAGTTGTCTTAAGCAAATGTGCGAATACATGTAAATTATATGACTCTAACCATATTGAACTTAAAGAAACTTTTTGGTAAGTTTTATGAAACTGTCATTTGCTTAAGCAAAGTGCGAAACTGATCGCACATTCCGTACGGAATCAAGTTTTTTTTATTAGGTTTTTGTTTTTTTTAAATACATTTGAGAGACTATTTTGTAAATTTTTGACAGTAGTTTAAGCAAGGCTATGCATATTATGGTTGGGCCTTAAGGATTTTTGACAACTCATGCTAGTGCTGCCAGAAGTTTTTTGTGTTGCCAATAAACATTTTTAGAAAGACAAAAATACAGGTGGTATATGCTCACGATCAATTATATTATGCACTGCAAATTTACAAATTTGCAAAACGATCATCGTGATTACTCTTATTATTTTTATTCAAAAATGAATAAATAAGATATTCTATATTTAGTAAATCTGCGACATTTGTGTACCAAAATTTTATTTGTTTCATTGTTTTTAAGTTTTAAAAATGTTAGTTTAATGCTTTTACATTTCAGCTGACGATATATGAGATTTTTCATCTTGAAACGATTTCAGAAAAGTTGTTTATATTGGGCCGTATGTTCAATTTTTTATTCTCACCATTTTCAACGTACTTATTTTCCAAATGTTATCATTTTACATAAGGTTTATATGTCTGTTCATGGAGTGATGGACTACTAAACGGTCTTACACCAATATTTTTTTAAATGTGTGCTACATACAGCAGCACAAACACATAATACCCTTTCCGCAATGGTGGTGTGAATATAAAGAATTGTAAGACGTAATTTAATCTAAAAATACTTGCCGTTATATTGTTGCTATAAACAGCCTACACAATTAGGATTCAATGAATGACGAAATTCCACTTGACCAATACGATTAGGAATTCGTAAATGTAGAGGCAAATGTAAACGAAATTTTTCCATGGGCGTACAACGTTTCGAAGGCGTCAGTTTTAACACCATATTCAGAATTTTAACTTGATATTTTTGGTTTTTGCGTCCATTATTCGATTTGTGTGGCACTTTATTGGTAATTGTCATTGAGTGGTCGATTTCAATTGTGTGCTTCTTTTTATTCCAATCATGGTTTTCATAATGACAATGTTTCATTAGTTTATCCTCGTCTAAGAATTTGAAATTACAAAAATGGCAAATATATTTCTCACCACCGTTATTTGCCAGACGGCTGTGTTGAATTAAATGACGATCCAATTGGTGTTGATATTCAAAGTGACCGCCACATTTAAAGCAAACGTAACGCCCCTTGTTTTGCAGGTCCAAATGATAGTCGAGAAATACCCTAAAAAGTGAAAGTTTGAAAAGATAAGTTAAAGGATAAATTATAGTTCCAAAAACATTTTTAAGATTATGTAGTATCGTACTTGCTAGTAAAACAACAGCCACATTTATGGCAATAAAACCAAGGTTTCTTAAAATGGTGTATATAATCATGTACCATCATTTCATTGAGCGTAGCACAGATAAATTTACAATCCGGCACAAAACACGTTAAGGAATTAAGTCTTACTTCACTTTTTAAACGCTCAAGTAAATATAGATCTAAAAATTAACAAGAATTATATATACTATATTAAACGTGAAATAAATTATTAATTACCATATTCCTTAAGCGATTGAAATGGTATGTCATCCACAAAATCGTTCATGTAGTTATCGCCCTGCGACAAATGACTTTGTGAACTTATGCTGTGCTCTTCAACCCATTGATTTGTTAAAGACAAACGTTTTGAGTATAAAGTGTCCGCTTCAGAGACATCATCGTCTTCTTCATCTTTGTCATTGTTCTCATATTTATTTAAGACTCTCTCATTTAACATGGATTGGTCAGTATCACCATAAAGAGATTTGTGCCGTTTTACATAATTTGTTATGGTGGACTGTTGATCATCATGCTGGATTTGTTTAGGAACGTCTTCTTTTCGCGTTCTGCTTCTTTTGGCAGTTGTTTTTGTTGATTTTGTTGTTTTTGTTGTCTTTGTTGATGTATCCTTAGAAGGTGCCAGACTGGGAGCAACTGAAAGGGCACGTGAAAAAGAACGAGTTTTTCTTCTACTTGGCATGTTAACGGAAGTATCCACCCCATTTTTAATCTCTGATAAGCATTTTTCAATTACCTCCATTTTGGCGGTACATAGCACGCGATGAAAATCATATTCATTTTGAGAAGTATATTCACCACTGCAAATATCACAATAGAAGCGTGGCAGATGTATACGCTTGTGTTGCCTTAATTTGATAATACTTTCAACAGTTACAGCGCAAATATTACAGCGAAATGTACGTGGCTGGTGATGTGTGGCAATTTGTTCGTTTCCCTCCGATACAACAGATATCGCATCCAATTCTAAACGGCTAACACTGCGCAAATGTTGTGGCGCCACTGATTTGGCATAACGATATTTAGCATTACAGCGTCGCAAATGTTTACGATAGTAATCTTTACGCCAGTATGCACGATTACAGTGAGTACATATCATTTGGACGGGTATAACTTGTATACGTTGATAGCTGCGTTTGCTATTTTTTCCACCACCTGACTCTGTATTCAAAGGCGAAACTGGTCGCTCATGATGTATCTCCAACATAGAGTTTTGCCCAGCATTATTCGGACTTGGAGATCTGGATATAGCTTCAAATGTTGAATTTTCTGCAGGACGAGGTGGAGAAGTTGGCGTGGCAAAAGGCATTGATATTTCATTGACCGTTTCATCACAATAACTAGGCGCATAGCAATTACGTTGCTGCTTTACAATACTCGAATGTCCATGTGTATCGTCCAGTAATGTTGTTGTTACTTGTAGAAAATTGTTAGGACTAGTATCGGGTGTAGGTGGTGCTATCACCACAGTCTGGCTGTGCATTGCCTGTTCACAGCGCAAACGCAATTTCGAAGAGGACTCAGTTATAGCACTAATATATACCAAGCAGCGAGAACACACTGAAGCTAAAATTTGTCTTATGTCCCAGCTCTAGAATCAGAGAACATTACGGAAACACACAATTAAATTAGTACATAATAAGAAAAATATAAGATTTTTGGCAGTTAATTAATACACAAAAATCTACATACGACACCAATTTTAGGCCTTTATTAATTTCATATATACATAATTATCCATATATCGTCAGCTCATTTTTGGCTTGACCTACCGACCATTTAAAAAAAATTAGTAAGGTATGAATGAGGTATATATATTTTGTTTACACCCCTTTTCTGAACCCAAAGCCTGTTTCACGAAATTATTTACGGTTTCTGAGATATTAAGCACTAATTTTGCTCCATAGCAACTATTTTAAAGTTTATTATGTATTGTTTTGCTCTACACGCAACGGTTTGGCGATATTTATACCACAATAATCAATGATGTTTGGAATCACAGTTAGAAAGTATACAAAAGTTGCAAAATAGAGCTATGCGATCTATATTGAACTGTTATCGTTGATAATGCACTAATATGCCTTACTATTAAACAAAGGTTGGAGAGTCAAATACTTAAATTTTATTCATCAAATCTTTGTAAACTAATTAAATATGTAGGGGAGGTTCAACTATATGATCTGAGATTTGCAGAAAATTTTCGACTTCAGAGAGTAACATTAACGGCAAATCAGGCTTTCAGAGCACCGCATGAACGTCATTCTTGGAGGTAGACCATCGCATATAGCAGACACTGAAATGATACTGAGCGTAAAACAAGAGTCATGCTGGCACATCTAAGATCAAGATTATTATCCCGCATAGTGCGATAACGAACTTAGTCTCTAATGAACAAAGTCCCCACAACCAAAATAAAATAAGTCCCTAAATTTTTATTCACAAAAAAACAACCCTATCGGCCATGTTCTGGAAAACGAAATCACTTGAAATTGAAATCGTTGGATATTTTCAATTAAATATTTTTAAAATTGAACGCACCTTTTCCTGATTTGAAAAAATTTGTTGTGGTAAAGGACCTCAAAATATGAGGCATATAAAAGGAAATATTTTTATAAACTTTAAACACAGGATAAATTTCAAATTTTGTTCGATTTCCATTTCACGTGATTTCGATTTGCAGAACATGGCCGTATATTTAGGAATTTATTTAATATTTTAAATCCTAAAAACAGAAAAAAATTAGGAAGTTAGTTCATTATAAATGTACTCCTCAATTTCATGAATGAATTAAATCCCTAAAATATATAATACATATCGTCGCTTTTTTACTAACCGACCTAACTAACATTTAACAAATGTTACAGGAGAGCACTTTTAATGTTTTAGGTCTTAAATGCAGTAATTTCCATCCTAAATACGAATGAAATTTGGTTTACGCATTATATGTAATGTAGTTAAATAAAGAAAGACAAATATTTTTATTTTTGTACTTAACTCAATTTTCAAAAAAAAAAAATTCAGTTAGGTCGGTTAGTAAAAAAAGCGACGATATTTATGTATATGTAAAATTTTAATGATTGGGTACAAAATTATGTGGCCTGCGAAATATAGTCCCAGGAAATATGGCACCTGCTGAAGGCCGGCTATGCAGAGAAGCTTTAGTTAGCGAAGCCTGTGTTGTTATACCATAGAGGCGAAAATACTTGCGCAGCAAGGTGTTTTCCTTTATGGTAACTAAAGAGAGTATAGCAGCACCTGTTCTTCAGGTCTCGCTAAAACAAAAACAACAACACTAACAACTTTTTAATAATACAATAGCTGTCAAAATAATTAAAAGTATTCCAGAAGCACATACGGCTTACAGTAATGCGGCGTCCATCGTCATTTCTTTTCCAGAAACAACCTAAGGGTTTATTCTTAAATTTTAAAGGAAGGTAGTAGAGTTAGTGGGGTTTCTACATAGAGGAACTGGGCATGAAGGTTCCTTTTCGCCTGTCGGATTATTGTAGTGCCTAGGGCAAATAGTATCTACTGGCTAAGGCATTATCGTATACATATAGAGGGATAAATGTATATTTACTGAAAGCTACCCTGCCATTGTGTGTAGTGTTTGAAAGTAAAGCTAATGTGAATACAAGTGCATATATAAAATCATATCGAAAAGTTAAGCTCATTTCACATTTTAAAGAATTTTTATTTAAATCATATAGTTACCTAAAAAAATTAGACCAATTCTCGACAAATAAACCAATATTAAACCTTAGCAATATAGCGAAATTAATTATGTTAAAAAATCTTAGGATTCTACAATTAAGGTTAGCTCTCGATCACGTTACCTAAGATATCTGCAAAGTTTTTTAATTTAATAAAGAAAAACAAATTATATGTATAAATATGCAATTACATATTTGCATAATTTTGCTTGAGAAATATTTTTCTTACCGGCAGTCTCGTAATATCACTAACAGTCAATACTGTTGTATGATTATGTTGCAGATTTACACAAACATCATCCTTGCGACAGCACATATTACAAAGTGATGAATCCGGCATATTATTTTGTCCAGGGGACACATTAGCTTTGTTAATATTTAGTTTTTTTCTATCAGCCAGATGTTTAAAAGAAACGTTTAGCTGCTGTGGGCAAGTTTCGTCAGTGTCTACCTTTAGGGGTGTAGGCATTAGTGTTGGCGGTGACGACGATATAGACGCTTGTACACGCACTAAAAGATTTCCTTCATGACATTTAACTTTTTTTCTAGTTTGCTGAAGAGTATCATTCACATCACTTGAAATAAAATTGTCTTCATTCATAATATGTATATTTTTTTATTTTCAGTTTGGTTCTTAGGTATTTTTAAAGAAAAACTGTGTTTATTTTTTCAAATAAACATTTGGGTATCGCACAGTGTTTATTTTAGTTTATATTTTTTTTTATATTTCACAAATTTAAAATACATTTGTAAAAAAAATTAATTAAATTTTTCACAAATATTTTTCCTCAGCTGAAGCAGGCTTTGACTTCATTGTAAATTTGACATAAAGTTGTTGTAGCATTTGCTATAATTTAACAATGTCAAAATAATAGAGAGTTGCATTTGAGGGAAGGAGAGGCTAGAATAGAATATGAATAGCGGCTGAAGAAGTGCCAGTAATTGTTTTATGTTCACAACAAGAGCTGCCGTTTTTGATGATATCTAACCAAAATTGGTAATTTTTATCTCAATGTGGAGATGTGAATATTTTTTTTATTTTGGTTTTTCTGGATACACTTGCAATTTACGTTTTTCAAAGTTTACCGTTTTTATTTATATGTTTTTAGTTATACGTTTTTATTAAGACCTCAAATAATGTGTACTTTGCACTACGATTTTCTCATAATTGGTTTCAACTGAATGGAAGTTTTTTTATACTTTATCGAAAACAAAAAATCCCTACGACAAAAATTGCCAAATTTTATTTTTATATTAGAAATGGTCATGTTCTGCAATTGAATAGATGACTGAAAAGTACACAAAAGTTGTTTAAGTGTTTCTAAAAACTTGATTATAAGTAAAATGCTCTAAATTTTCATTATTTCCAGCAGTATATTTTAATATATTGATATATACATAGAAATTTTAAAGGTTTTTGAAAAATAAATTAATATATAATCTATAATTTTAGGATTTATTGAATTTACTGTAAAAATTGCGTGAATTTAAGAAATTTGAAATTTTACTTTTATAACCTGTCGGTATGTACATTTATTTAATGTTTTTTAGATAATGATTTGGCAATATTTTAAATTTATAAAAAACGTTTGATTGTCAGTGCCCCGGTAGGCTAGTTGGTAGTGAGCTAGTCTATCAGCGCCGGGGTTGCGGGTTAAATTCCCGCCAGAGACCCTGGTTTCTTTCCTGCAGACAAGCGTAGAGCTTCGCAGGATTAGTATAGAAAAAAAAAAATAAATACATTTTCCTGATTTGTTTATATTCACAAAATATCTCAAATAGAACAATTTTGAAAAAGTAATAATAACGATTATAAATTTAAAATACAATTTACAAACAAGAGAAATAAGTTATACCCATTTTTATAAAATTTTAGATATGTATATGTAAATTAGAAATATTTCGCATATCGCCAACTGTTTCCAATTTCGCCAAAACAATCGCCATATCGCCAAACAAAAATTTCCATCGCCAAAAGAATAAAAAAATCGCCACATTTGACAATCCTGCCACTGACAGTTAAACAACGGAAAACAATTTAATGTTTCATTAATAAGATTTATCTATAACGTGCTTAATTCTCAATATTTATTTTTTCATTTTTTTTATTTATAACTGTGAAGTACAAATTTCGTTTATTGTAAAGGACATATTCCAAAAAATTAAATTTATTGACTGTAATATACCGAATTTCGTATGGAAATTTTACGGGGCTTAACTCTTATAAAATAAAAATATTTTTTATGAAAAAGTTCTCAAAAAAGTAAGAACTTTTAATTTAAGTTTTCGTTATTTTTTTAATATGTATAATAATTACCTTTTTGTTTTGTTTTCTCAACTTGTAATTAATATTTTCCTATAAAATGCAAATAACCTTTGTTTTACAATGCAACTTAAAATAAAATTTAATATTTTTTTCAATTAACAAAAGGCATTTTTAAATTGGATATATTTTTTCACATGTGGTAACTTTTTCAAAAATTTTGATTGTAAAAATGTTATTAGTCGTGGCAGCACTGTTCACAATGCTTATTTTGTTAGCACTTATTAAAAGGGGTTATTTTTTTAAAGCTATTTACATTACGTTGAAACATTTTTCGTATAAAATATTTTGAATTTTCAAAAATGTGTATAATATATTTTTTAAGTGAAGTGTTTTACATAAAATCGTACTAATTAATGTGATTTTCAACCAGAACAGAAGCATTCAGAATATTATTTATAAGAACTTATTAGAAGCAGCATGTGTTTTTTTATATCTTTACCTGGGCTTTACACATGAAAGTACTTTCTTGCAAGTATATTACTATCCACGAATAATCGAGGAAACAGCCCATTGGCTGAATCTACAATAGGGATGGGTAAATTAAAAAAATATATCGATATATATCGTATCGATATTTTGTAAGAGTATCGATATTTATTAATTAATAATATCAATATATCCATGTATCGAACGTATTAAGGTGAAATTATTACCTAATTTAAAAACTTGATATACCTATGTCAATACATATTTACATATGTACAAACATATTACATATTCTATTCTTACTTTTAATTGTTTCTTTTAAATTCAAATTTACTGCCTGTCCCTCGATTTCGAACGAAACTTTCATTCGCTTAACTTTTATTTAAAACAAAAACCAATTTTAAAATTTAGTTTTTAAGGTAAGTTATGTCAACGAAGTTCTCGTTTGAAATCAAGGAACCGGCAGTTAATTATACAATAAAAAAAATATTAAAAAAAGTAAAGAATACAAAAAATTTTTTATTTATTCGCCATATGAAATCTAAAAAAAAATTAATTGGGATTATATAATGCCGGTAAAAGAAACTTGTTACACATTCTATACAAGAAAACTGTGCAATATTTTATTTTTAATAAATAGGAACATGTTCAAATAAAAAGAAAATTCTAGGAACCCTTTCCAGAACATTTTGTCCGCTATTATTTTTTTTGTCATCTCTTAAAAAACTGAGACAAAACTAAACTGTGTAATCTATGAACATGTACAATGGAAAAGCGCCGTTATTTTCTTAATATTAGTTAAAAAACATATGATGAAATTCTTAAAAACCAGCAGTATTGTAAGCAGTTGAGCAGCGGTTAAAATGCTGAATTTTATTATAAAGAGATCTTAAAAATATTGAATTCGATATTCGTAGATAAATATCGATGTATCGATATATGGGTATTTTTAATATCAGCGATATATATCGACTATAATTTTTATAAGTATCGGTATTTATTGCCCATCTCTAATCCACAAAAATTGTGTGTTATTAAAAAAGGGTGAGTGCATTGCAGTTTTCAAGAAATGACTTTCATGTGTAAATGCAGGGCTAAACAAAAAATATTCTGTATAAAAAAACGCTAATAAGAAAAATTAAGTAGGAACGATAAATTCAACTGGGCCGAATCTTATGTACTTTTAGAACCAGTGCGTTAAAACAGGAGTGTTTGCAAGTAAATGTACCATGTATTTATATAAATAAATCACTAATATTGTTTAAAATACAATTATTTTAAACACAAGTTATAGTTCATTTTGAACAGGTATTTAAAAAAAATCAAAAGAAAAAAAAAATCAGTTGAAAAATAATTTTGCTTAATAGATAAAAACAATAAACTAAAAATATTACATTAAAAACGGAATCATTTATATGCACATAATTATTTGTTTAAATTTAAAAAAAAAAAAATAAATAGTAACATCTATGAGAGCTAAAACGAAAACAAGCAGTACTACAATAATAAAACTAAATTTGCAAAGTTTCTTTTCATAAAAAATTATTAGTGCGGGAAAAAAGTTTAAAGCGCAACATTAAAAAAGAATTAATAGGTTTAGAATAAAATCACAATTTTAAAAGTGGCTTGAATTAAAGTCAATAAATTTATTCTTCGGGTTTTTGTAAGACAACACGTCATAATAATAATAAATTTAAAAATATACGTTTGAAAGTATAAATTATTTTATAAACTGAATAATCATCGGAAAATTCAATTTAAAAATTGAAGAATATTTTTCCACGTTCAGCATATTTATTTGGTAAATATATATACGCGCTTAAGTAATTTTGGTTCTTTTATGAAAATCAATAATTTTGAAGGCAAATTTTTTGTTGTAAAAATTTCGAAATAAAAGAAATATCTTATCTGGGGATTTCCTGAACACAAAGTGAAGGAATTGACGAAATTACCCTCAAAGTTCTAATATAAATATATATATATATATATATATAAAGTTTTTATATCAAATTTCTATTTAAAAATATCATTTTCCTAATTCAAAATCAACGACGTTTCTGCAATCAAGCGGAAATTAGAAAAGATTCATAATAATCAGCTGAAATTCAGATTTCAAGAAATTTATAACTTAGAATTCGGTCCGACTTACATAAGGTTACTCCCAATTATCAATACCTCTAAACAAATTTAGGCAGTTTGGGAAAGAAAAAAAAAGAGAAAATGTCTCACCCTAGTGAAGAATCTGAAGGTCAGTACCAGTCCTTTGTCCAGGATAAATTTTTATTTGATTCAGAGCACCTTCTCACGTTCTGCTCTCGCTTTGGCGATATGGATATTCAAGATCAAACCGATTCGATGCTAGAAACTAAGTTAAATGATCTAGAAAATAGGTGGAAAAAACTGGAAATTTCGTATGAAAATCTCATGCTTTCGCCAGTTTCCACAGTTAGCAAGGAATTGAAAGATAAAGCTAGAGAGAACTTTCAGGCATGTGCTGAAACATTCCATACATGCAGAGCAAATGTTATGGATCTCCTAAAAATTACTCGCATAACACACAGTTCTCAAAATACTTCTTCCCGTATGAGTTTACCTCTTCAAAACTACCCAATTCAAAACTCTCAAATGCAAATCAAACTACCTCCTTGCGATACTGAGATTTTTGAAGGTAGCTACGAGCAATGGCCATCCTTTCGTGATATGTTCACGGCCGTGTACATTAATGGTACAAATTGTCCTCCAGTAGTAAAATTATTTCACTTACGGAACAAAACTATAAACGAGGCGGGAGCAATTGTGAAACGCTACCCATTGTGCGATGACAGTTTTAGTCTCGCGTGGAACGCACTCAAGTCACGTTATGAAAATAAAAGGGTCTTAGTGGATCATCAGCTTCAAATTCTCTTTAATATTCCAGTAGCCGCATCAGAAGATAGCAAAACACTGCAGAAAATTCATTCCACTGTCTCTGATGTTTTACAGACCCTTAAGACTTTAAACGTATACACCAATCTATTCGTAGCAAAAAGCAAAGTAGCACCCTTACAAACTGTTTGTTTACCTCGATTAGAGCTCAACGGCGCGGTTCTATTAGCTAATTTGGTTAATCACGTACTTAAGATCCTTAGTTTAAACAATTCAGAAGTCATATTGTGGACTGACTCTACGATCGTGCTAAGCTGGTTGTCAAAGCCTCCAGCAACTTGGGAAACTTATGTTGCTAACCGTATAGCTCAAATCCACAGATCGGTACCTAAAGCAACATGGCGGCATGTGCCAACTCATGACAACCCTGCGGATATTGGTACACGTGGCTGCAGACCACAAGATCTTACAGTAAATCCCCTATGGTGGCACGGACCTTCGTGGCTGGTCAATCCTGCATCCGAATGGCCAGCTAAAAAAGATATTCCGCCTGTACAGCATTCACTAGCAACTTTACTAAATGATATTCCAAATCGAGATATTTTAGAAAAATTTTCATCCTATCATAAAGCTTTGCGAATATTATGCTACATGTTTCGGTTTGTTAACAATCGTCAGTCTATTAATAGACCATATCATGGTTATCTATCTCTAAATCTAGGTCAAAGCGAAATAAACTTCGTAAAAAATAAGTTGATTTTTCTGGCTCAAAAAAGGTTTTATGAATCAGAATACGCATTGTTATCTAGTTCTCAATCAATCCCTAACAATAGCTCACTGAAAACATTAAATCCATTCCTCGACTCTAACAAAGTTATGCGAGTAAATGGCCGTTTATCAGAATCATCGCTTCCCTACAGCGAACGCTACCCAGTCATATTACCAGGCAACTCCCGACTCTGCCAATTATATCTAACTTATTTACATATGACTTTAATACACGCTGATTGCAATCAAATGTGTAGAATGGTTCAAACGGAATTCTACATTTCCCGCTTAAAGCCTCGCATTAAGAAAATCATTCGGCAATGTAAGACATGCATCATCTACAAACAAAGAAGCTTCTCGCAGATAATGGCTCCATTACCTCCAGATAGATGCAATCTCTCCATACCCTTTCAAACTACCGGTGTTGATTTTGCCGGCCCGTTTGACCTTAAAACGTCCTCTTTACGAAACTCTTCCTACACAAAAGGATATGTTTCTGTGTTTATTTGCTTTAGCACAAAGGCCATACACCTCGAAGCGTGTTCTGATCTATCTACTGCAGCTTTTCGTGCGGCATTTTCTCGCTTTATTGGGAGGCGGGGGCTCCCTCACAGGATAGTATCAGACAATGGACGCAATTTTCTCGGTGCCAGTAGAGAATTGAACAGAGAATTCACTTCTTTCATAAATTCAGCGTCCGAAGACATAACTCAAAAATATTTAACGCAGGGTTTCGAATGGAGTTTTATCCCACCGCATGCTCCTCATATGGGCGGCCTATGGGAGGCTGCTGTTAAAAGTCTTAAGTATCACTTAAAACGCATCGCTGGGACACACAAGTTTAATTTCGAAGAATTTGCAACCATTCTCATTAGCATAGAAGGAGTTTTAAACTCACGTCCCATTTCTGCAATGTCAGAAGATCCTTCTGACCTTACTGCCCTTACACCAGGACACTTTCTTACTGGGAAACCTATAATGGCTTTTCCAACTCCATCAACCGAAAATATTTCTCTTATTAATAGATGGGAAAAACTCAAAGCTCTTCATTTTCAATTGGCTAAAAGATGGAAGCAAGATTATTTAAAAACCCTCCATAAGAGATATAAATGGAAAAATGCTGCGCCTAATATTAAGACAGACGACCTGGTCGTAGTTATGGACGACTTGATGCCCCCTTCCGAATGGCGGTTGGGACGAATAGTTAAAACATATTTAATAATGTTCGAGTAGCCGATGTTCGCATTTCTACTGGCGTCATAACACGACCAATAGTAAAACTCTGTTACTTACCTTTACTTAATGAAAATGATTCCTAATATCTAAGATTTAATGTTGTTCATAAAACTAAACCAACTAAAAAAAAAAAAAAAAAAAAAAAAACCTTACTCGTACAAAAACTAACTCTTGTCTTTATTCTTATTTTGTTTCTTTCCTCCTTATGTTATTTACTCCCTTCAGCCGCCAGCACCCACGAAATCGTGATCCATCAATTCACCAATGCATGGTTTGCAAAAAGTTTCACGCCTTACGATTTTGTCGTCGTTTTCTCAACATGAGTGTCAAAAATAGGGACCGTGTTGTTCGCCGATATCACTACTGTGAAAACTGTTTAGCCAGGAGCCATGACCTGAGGGCCTGTGCGTCGTTAGAAACGTGCCGAAAATGTGGAAGCTACCACCACACACTTCTTCACCCAAACCAGGGAAGACATCGTGATTTACGTTCCAGAATTTCAAGACGAAACAACCGACAAGAAGGCGGCAGGTCTAGAACCACCAGAAGAACCCACGGTACCACTAACAGCACACCCAATTCAACAAACAACGGTTTACAGCCTACAACCAATGTAACCAGTCCAATGGCTCCTGATCATCAGATCATATCCGAAGCCATCCGTTCCCTGGCTCAAGTGCTTTGCATCCAACCAAATTCTAAAGTTGCACATGTGCAAGGGGCCCGGCATGTTTAAAATACAATTATTTTAAACACAAATTATAGTTCATTTTGAATTGTTATTTAAAAAAAATAGAAATACATATAACGTATGTTGCCAACTGAATTTTTAAACTTATTTTGTGATTGAATTGTACGATAACGTAACGATTAAGAATTATTGTAAATTATAACCCTAACTTTCCAATATTTGCTATTATTATATTATTATATTATATACTTGAATATGAAATACCTAATTTTTGTTAAAAAGAAAAATGGTCACTAGTCGGACAACCAGCCAACGGTGAGCATCTTGAATAAAGTTATTCACTTGTACCCAATCTAATTCCAATTTTTATATTTTCTAACCCCAAATTATTCTTAATTCTAATTCCTTTATAATTTCTCCTTGCGGCGAGAAATTATAAAGCCGCGTAAAGCAGATTAGAATTCAACAAAGCAACCAAACTGGGCATTAGCAAACTAAGCGAATAGTACATCCTGTGTATGTTACTCCTACCCATCACTCCTAACTTAGCCAACTAATCTGCCCATCTAAGCCATATCAGTTCTAGTCTTGTTCAAATATAACAAATAATAATTTTTTTAATTTTCAAACTTACGATGTCGCACGGGACCAACTGTATATAAGTACCAAGATCAATAATCATATCATTAAAGGTTTCTTAAATTTTAATTTTATAAGAAATCTCTGTTTGTTCTCGATATTTGAAGAGCTTTCTGCATTTATTTTCGACGCACTGATAGCAAATGTTGTTTTTCAATGACATCCAAATATGAGATAATACCAGGGCTGTGGAGTCGTCCGAAAAAAGTACTTACTTCGACTCCGACTCCAAACGCTGAAATTTTTTAAGTGCGACTCCGACTCACGACTCCCACTCCTACTCTAACCGTGATGCGAAATGAATGAGACGTAAAATTATTTCTCTTTTGTGTAGAAACATCTTTATTAAGCGAATTATGGGAATCCCCGCGTAATGTGCATAAGAAAAAACATGAGTGTTATGGTAGGAATTAAAGGCAGGCCGATAAAGATGTTTCTACACAAAAGAGAAATAATTTTACTTCACAATTTTTCTAATACATACTAGTATTTATGCGCTATAGCAACACTTATTCTGTACAATGTTGAAAATATTTCAGCGTTGATGGTTAAAAAATTCTGATATTAAAATTATTGGCAATTCCTGTCATTAACATTTTTTAGCATGAGTAAATTATTTAAAAAGTCACACATCTTTTTCAACTTGATCAATAACTGAGTATAAGTTTTGCTAATGTAATTTAGACTTGTTCCCGCACGTATAAAAAATATGTATACCTAAATACACTTAAATAGTAAAGTACTTGAATCAACTATTTCTCATAAAATAAATTAAAATCTACTTATTCATATTGATCTGCAAAATATTGCATCGCCAATTTCGAAGGATTTTTATATTGGAAAATATTAGAATTTTTTTTTAATTTTTTATGCCGAAAAATTTTGGAGTCGGAGTCGCGCGTTTTTTTGGGTACTGCGACTCCGACTCCGACTCCGGTACAAAAACCTCAACTCCGACTCTTCAACTGCGACTCCGACGCCACAGCCCTGGATAATACAATAACAAAATTACAGTTATTTGCAATTGCATAATTTCTTATGCCTCTTTGTACCCTCCGAAAGATTTAGATAGAAAAATTCAATGCAAAACGTCTCTG
Source organism: Pollenia amentaria (assembly GCA_943735925.1). NCBI lineage: Eukaryota > Metazoa > Arthropoda > Insecta > Diptera > Polleniidae > Pollenia > Pollenia amentaria. Next base: position 12,311,456 of record OX031010.1, on the reverse strand, counting down.
TTTAAGAACTTTTTATTATTATTATTTAAATTTTATTTTATTCAACCTTTACTTTTTAAATTGTTGTACAATTTATTGAGCTTTAGGTTTTTTTCTTTTTATATAAAATTTTTATTACATTTAATTTATATACTCCAATCAGGTAAACAAATTAAACAATTAAATTAACTTTTTTTTTTTAAATAATGAAAAAACAATAACAATAGAAAAAATTATTTGAAATTAAAAAAATTTTTATTTTTATAAGTTTGTTACTGTAAAACAATCATATTTATTAATACAAAACATTATAGTTTTAAGTATTTTTTGTAATTTGACTTATATACTTTTTTTTTCTTATGTATGATTGTTTTAAAGTCTCAAATAAACTTAACTTAACTTATACAAAGAATCTATTACACTCTAAAAAATTTTTAATTTCCTGTTTTGTTTTTATAAACTAAATTTGTGCTACATTTTCCGTGTCCGATTTAAAATTAATTTTGGCCCCTTAATGATTTGTAACATTTCTAGCATATAAGGGCGCTTATAATTTTTTTCTGTGTTTAAGATTGATTCTTTCTCAAAGTCCGGAGAGTGATTTAATCTAGCACAGTGGGTTGTTAATGCTTTTTTTTGTGACGAAATATACCAAAATTTTTGATTTGATTTGTGACCTGCAATTCTAGTTTTTAGTTTATTCTTTGTCATACAAACATATACTTTATTGCATTGCTCATCAATATTTCCCTTACATGGTATTTTATAAACTACATTCGACATTTCCAACTTGTTTACCTTATCTTTTGTTTGAGTGAATAATTTACTAATTGTATTATACGATTTATGTGCTATTTTATATGTCTTTGTGTAAAATATTTTCGACTTTTCTAAACGTTCCGATATTATAGGAATATAAGTTATTGATTTGTAAATTTTCGGTTCTGTAATTATACCCGACTTCTTTGCCCTGTGGTTATTGTATTGTCATATTGAATTCAATATAAGTTCCATTAGAAAGCAATTATCCCTCAAAATATCTTTAATTTTCTTCAAATTTTTGTTATGAAATTCTAAGTCACTTATTCTCAGTATTCTTTCTATAAGATTTTTTGCAGTATTAATTATAACTCTCTTGGGATGTTTGGAGAAATAATTAATAATTCTACCAGAAGAAGTAGGTTTCTGGAACTCATCCATTAATAACTTTTCCCTTCTTCTTAATAACAAATTATCTAAGTATGGAAGTTTTAAATTACACTCCTTTTCAAAAGTAAATTTAATGACCGGCTGAAATGAGTTAAAAGTTTCCAAAACATATTCTAATGATAATGATAATGTTAATGCTTATTCTAATGAAAACTTGATATTAAATATATATTAAAGAATAATATAGTTTTCTTATTTACTCGGTTCACTTGAAGGTGGTTTTAGATGATATGTATTTAGAAGTGTACTTGTCAAATTTCCCACTGCAAAATGCATATGTGTCGTGTAGAAGCCAAAAATTTGCTTTTGTAAATGTCAGCTCAAATTTGCAGTGTAAAATTTTTCAAATAGAGGGTGTTCTATTGTGAACTGACAAAACATTAGCCATCAGCCATTTTGCAAGTCATTTGCTTGTGGCGGCAAATATACAAAAAAATCTGTTTACACATATTCTTTAAAAAAAACTACATTAATTAACAGAAATAAAATTAAAATCAAATATAATTTATAATCAGTATTTAATTTTCTGTTGTAAATAATTTTAGGTTGTGTCAGATGAAGCTAAAAATTAATGTGTGAAAGCAAAAATTATAAACCTTCTGTAGTTGTTACTTTTCACAGCCATGCGCAATAACGGGATTTTACTTCTGACACAGGCACTACAAAATACATGTCGTGTAAAAGTACCTTAAATAGCACAAATCCCGATACCAAGGCGAATTCACCGAGCCCAATTCACTACACAATTAGAGGTTTGGGCGTATTTACACGGTGGTGGCTAGTGTCTTAACTAAAAATAATTTTATTTAATGTTGACACCAGCTGGCAGAACTAAATAGGTGCTGCCACATCATTAATTTGATTTACATTTGGTTGAAACATTTTTGTAATTTTAGAGCTTTCCCACTTTGAATTTTTAAATATCAATTAGTTTGTTGGGAATTTAAAATGTTCAAATGGTGACCGCTCTGCAGGAAAAGTACCAAGTGATTTAAATGGTATTAAAAATGTATTTATTGTACGTATAAATATATTAATAATTTAAAATTTGTTATATATATTATAGATTTACAATAAACAAATATGTATTATAGCATATACATAAACGTTTACTAATATTATTTTGAAATGGTGCTTACACAAAACTAGATTTTGATACCAACAACAGTTTTTATTGCTTGTATATACGTATGCATTTTTTTATTTTATGCATCTAAACATATATGTAGTTGTATAAATGATATAATGTATGTATTGTAAGTTATTTTGTCAAAAGTCCACAGATATTATTAGTGAAAAAAGTACCAAAGATAAAGAGTGAATTTACCCGCATCCCATTTAATATACAAGCAGTCCATCTCTATCTACAACTGTCACGTAAATTCGTAATGAAATTCTATTTTCTACAGGTTCGCACGTTACGGTTAAGTGACATTACAGTCAGTTAAGCATTCGTATTGCTTTCCATATAACAGAAACAATCAGCTGTTTACATTACATTTACATTTCTACATTTACGGTCGGCTAACGCGGTCTTTAGGCATTTGTAGACCGATCTGTCTGAAATATATTAACACACTATTCCGTACTACATCTAATCTAAATGTATAGCAGTGTTATATGAGTCTTGGGAAATCCCATTTCAACAAACTCATGGTTAGATTGAGGAATTTTTTTATTTTGAAATTTTGGAGGGCTCCAAATCCGACTTAGAGCTATGGTCTCTTGAGTAAAATTTCTCAGAATCACCTATAGATTACGTTTTTGCTATACGCTTCATCAAAAAAAAAAAAAAATCGTTCCATACAATTTAACCCGCCCTAATATATATACATATATAATATCAATTACAAAATTTTCGTAACTTCAAGAGGGATCAAAAACATTTTGACCTACAAATATAAATATGTCGATATCGCAAACTTAATTATAAACAGGCACAATCCAAATTTCACAAATGCTTAGGAGAGGCAGAAAACTGGCTTCAAAAACATGGCTGTCATTTTTTTTTAACAAATTGAGTTTCGCAAATGTTGAAGAAGAAAAGTTAATGAAGACATTGACGCAAACGAAATTTTCGTAGTCGTTATAGACAGCGCTGTCAGAAGTGGCGATTTTTCGCCAAACGTGGCGATTTATAAACCAATTTGGCGACGAAATTTTGTATTTGGTGACATTGCGCTGTTGGCGAAATTCTAAATAGTTGGCGATTATTTGGCCGATTTATTAAACACATTTTAAAGTTTTTTCTTACTTATATAAAACAAATTATGAGAATGGGTATAGTTTTTTTTTTAATTTCTTACAAATTTTAAAATCGAAATACGTATAATGCTATTGTTTTAGATGTTAAATTGATATTATTGGCAGATAATTACATTAAAAACATTTAAAAATTGTTGCTAAAGAAATTTTGAAGCTTTATTCGATTTGCAGTAGAGTTTGTTCCCGGGAATTCCCGGGACGAAACTCTTTCAATTGTTTTCAATTCCCGCTTTCCCGGGAATTAGATGCGGGATTCCCGGGAAATTTCGAAGAACATCTTTTTTTAATACTTTAGTAAATCTATGTCGGACTAGTGCCTTTAGTAGTTTAATCCAACTTAATTTTGCCACAATATTAAAATCTTTGTATAGGGCCTATGATAATTAAAGGCCTACCTTCACGAAATTTTATTTATTGTCTTAGCACACTGAAGTGTTAATTTTACAATAATATTATAAGGTCTTGAGGCTTAGGGCGTAGTTAAGTGTTTTCCTAGATTGTGCTTTATATGCAGCATTTCAAGTAATTTTGAGTCTTATGAAAGTAGAATAGGCTAAATTGCACTACAAAATGATTTACATGATTGGTCTAAACATGAAGCCGTAGGTAAATTATGGACCGACATTCACGAAATTTGGTGGCTTATAAAACGAATTTGTGGAAATTTAATGTCAAATTTGTTAGTTTTTGTGGAGTTTTTAGGGAGGTAGTTCCACATTTCGTCGGTTGAAAATTTAAATGTCGTATGTAGATTTTTTGCGGTTTTGAGTTATGATCGATTCCTTAGGTTTTCCGACCTGATCTTTCATTTGACGTAATCAGTTTTTCGATACCTCATACGCTTTTCGAGATATGGAGTGTTGAGTTTGTCGTATGTTGTATAGGCTGAAGCCATTTTCAAATTAGATGTGTTCAAACTCAATTTACTCGAAACTATCGGAATCCACATACGACAATTACATTATCAGCCGACGATTTGGTTGCATAACTCTTTCCCTACTGAAGCGATTCTGCTGGAATTCACTCCAAAACAGTCTAGAAGATTAAGAAACAATTTGACACCCATAAGACTAAATCGGCTCAGAATTAATGAAGGATAATATTAAAAAAAGATTCACGTGGAATGACAAACACCTTCATACACCACTGCTAAACAAAATTTCTCCTTCCTGCTGAATTTGTTAAACGGTAAAATTGTTTTAGAATTCCTATTTCGTAATGTTGTGCTTTCAGTTCCTAATCGCCCTTTCAGAAATTTTATTGCACTAAGACTTTAATACTTTCATTCTAATTATGCAAATGAGCCCTGAATTTGACAATGTATATACGTATATTGATTTCTATGATCCTATTGGCATCAAAATGACCTCTTAAGTATCTTAAAATTACTTTAATCTTAAATTTTTTACGTTTTTGTTATATAATAGATACTAGATTTAATTATTTTAAGCGTAATGCATTAAACACATTCGAGACAGCAGGCAACACGAATGCACGACTACAAATGCTGCAGGTTGCAATTGTAGTCGCGTAATCAGCTACTGAATTATTTTGAAGACGACAGCTACAATTGAAAAAATATAAACAGCTGTTTTTTAAAAATTATGTAGTTACATTTCAGTGGTGCCACTATGCATAATTGCAGACTCGTACACAAACTTAATTTAAGCCTACAAAAATATAAATACTTATTTATGATAAATTTTTTAACGTAAAAACAAATGAATTTATTAAAAAAACATTTAAAATATTTTAATTTTATTGTTTTTGGAACTCATGAAGAATATCATCTTCATGGCAGGTTGAATAAAAAAATCCTAATATACAGTATAATCGCGAAAAAGTAAACTGAAATGTCCTAAGGGTTGTTAACTTTTTCGTCTTATTTATTAACTTTTCTTAATTGTAACTAAAAATGCAATAATAAACATATGTACCTAAATTTTTTTCAATGACTTAGTTTTCATCTGTACAAAAAAGAAACTTAGATCTAATTTGTACCGGCTACAATTTATAATTAATAATTATACAATCAGTCATGTATTGTGTGATAGGTGCTACATATGACGTTTGTCAGAAAATTAGTTCTTCAAAATTTTTCAGATAGCGAATTCTGGGTATTTTCTAAACATTTGCCAGCCATCCATTACTGACATTATTGTCTTTTCAGGTTGCAGTTACACGAACTCCCGCTTAGCTATTGATATTGAAATTAGAACAGTGATTGCGCAATTACGTTTTCGATGCTTCAAGAAAACATTTGTACAAACTTGCTTTAAGATCGGCATATTTTGGTCTATGTAATGTTTTCCTGCATGCTTTTTCCTATGTATTCTTGAAAGCCTCGAAAATTTTGTTACGTTTCGTTTTTATTTTTGAGATGGCAACTTTAGATATACAATAATACAACGCCAATAGCTTTTCTTTAATGTATTTCTCAATTTTGTTTAAACTCTCAACTTTCAGCTTAAAATTTAATCTAATTTGTTATCGTTTGTACAAATCAGTACTTTCACTAATACGATCTGAAAAGTTAACTTAGAGTTAACGTTTAGAGCGGCACAAAAGCGCTAAAATTTGGTTAACTTGACCGCAAGATTACTGTATCGCGATTCTACTGTATTTTTTTTGGTTCAACGCACTAAGTTTATGAATTATAGGTCGTACAGGTTTCAGAGCACTTTATCAATAGTATAGGAAGAAAAATATAATCTGAATCTTTAAAGTATTGGTATCATAATAAAGTCTTTCGAAACACATTTCATATGATGTATTAAATATACCGATTTATTAACCCCTTAAGAGGATTTATCTTAAAATTTTGTCGATATGTATAATAATATTTCCTCAAATATAATATGCTATAGAGAACACCCCAAGTTTTTATATGCTATATTTTTAGAAACTCCAAATTTTATTTTGGAAAACTTCACAATTTATTTATAAGTTTGAGTTAAAATATATAGTGGTAATAGTCTATGCAGTTGTTACATATTGAAATATAGTAATATGTAAATATTTGCAAAGTGTTCCGGAAGGCTGAAAACCCGCAATACAGAAAAACTTTATTAATCAAAGTCCTAATAATTTTGGTAACATGTGTATATTATTGTTAAATAATTATTATTATATCGACATAATTTAAAGATAAAGCAAATTTAGTAAAAAAAAGTCAGTCAAGAAGTAAGAGCATTTGAAATGGGCTCTTAATGGGTTAATAAATCGGTGTGCTTTAAACACCATGTGAAAAGCACTTTCAATTTTTCAATGATACCCACACTGCTAAAACTAAGAGCGTTGGCGTGATAAACATCTTCCTATATAACTTCTTTTAAGGATACTAAAAAGTAATAATAATATAGATTTGGTGGTGAGCCGCGCTTATATTCTTGTTTCAATCCGGTTCTTTGCTGTTTAACCAAAAAATTATTATTATATATTATAAGCACTAATTCTTCTAATTTTTGATTATATTAGCAGCACTTTTTCTGTTTTGTAGCGTACAAAAATAGAAATTAGTTTAATTTGACTACAACGACAAAATTAGCATAGACAACAACCTGCAGCCATTTTGCCGTGTCGTCGTTAAAATAATCATTTCCATATACACACATGTATTCTATTGTTGACATATTGAAGTCGGTAGTCTGCTGTCTCGAATGTGTTTAAAGCATAATAGTCAGTAAGAAATATTAGTTTCATTGGAGGAATAAGTAAATAAAAAAATTTGGGCGGGAATCCCGGGATCCCGGGAATTTGATATTTATTTCCCGCTTTCCCGGGAATCCAAAAAGTGCGGGAATAAAAAACTCTAATTTGCAGACATTTTCCTTACCAAAAGTTATGAAGTATCGGCTCTTCACCGAAAAACAAGTCACGTTTCTATGTATTTTGGAAAATAGATTCTAAAAACTAAATCGTTTTTGATTGCATAATCAATGGAATTATTGAAATTTTAACAATAATAATGTATACTGGGTAGTATGCAAAAATGGTGAAATTAAAAGCGAAAGTAAATCAATAATAATAAAAAAAAAATTTGCATTGATAGCAGGTTCTATATAATACAGGGTCTCTACCTGTGATAATATCTGATATAATATCTGAGAGAACGTCGGCAGAATGAGAGAATACATTTCTTCATGTTAATCTTAATATTAAATAAGGGGAACACGTATCTTATAAGATTTCATAATCGACTGATCTCGTACAGTAAACTTTTAACGTTTTTATTCTTTTTTTTTTTGGTTTTTTGATTTATTAATTTAAAATATTGATTTTTTAAACACTTTTCACAAGATTGGCACTATTTGCATTAATAAAATACACATTTTAATAATGGTGGCTTATTATTGTTTTATATGTGTGTATGTATGTGTATTTTTTACAGCTCATCTTATAAGATAGTTGTTATAAGATTTCTTATAACAACTGTCTCATAATTATTATTATGATATTAATACTAACACTATTTGAGAGTCCACACGTAAGATAATACTCTCTGCGATTGAATTTGACGTTTGCTAATATAAAAATCTTATATCTTATCTCAGGTGGAGACCCTGTGTAATTGTATCAAGCGCATTTTTCAATGTGGTGTGTAGAGCGAAAAAGTCATATATTTATGATTATTTTTTGAAACATTTTGTTAAAATTTTCATTCAAAACTAAATAAAAAATTTATAAATAAACGTTCTCAAAAATTTCATACAAATTGTTGCTGATAAGTAGAAGTAGACTCAACTTTAAAAAAAAAACAATGCTAGCAACAATTTTGTTTGTTCTTCTATCTTATTTGTTTCCAAAGTATTTCATATATTTTCCTTTAATTTTTCGAACAAAAATGTAACTAATTATTCCTGACGATCTGGCCTAAGCAACCAGTGAAATGCGCATAGGAACAGCTTATCCTCCAACAATAAATTTCAGTATTTTTATCAATTATTAAAAAAGGGAATTAAGCACAACAAACAAAATCTTTTAATAAATGTAACTAATTTTTTTTAAATAAGTTGAATCAACTTCTACTTCAGCAACAATATGTATGAAAATGTATTTAGTTTTGAACAAGGCGAATTCATACAGGTGACATTTTCGAGTCATCTGTTTATTGCAAGGCGAATTCATTCCAGGTAATCTCGGTAGTATAGCAAGTACAACTCGTACGTACAAAAACCACAAGCAATTTCTTTTTGTAAAATCATTGTACAATGTCAAAAACCGAAACAAATCAAAACAGAAACAAAGATAATAAACAAAATTTTAACATCCAACAATTATAAAGCTAAAGAAAAAAAAGTTATCAGCAGGGATTTTAGGATCACCTGTAATGAATTCGCCTTGGTTTATTGTTTATTTATTTGTGTGCATACTGAATGTCAAGCTATGTTTACATTTTGTGAAAAAATTAGTTAAAAGTTAAAATTCAATAAAAATCTAAATACTTGAAAAAAAAAACTTATTTACATTTTATAAAACAAAAAACAAGTGAATATAAAATATAAAATCAAGGAATAAAAAAAAAGAAAAGGTGAAAACACAATAAATTTGCAATACAGGAAAAAGATTTTACTTCTAAGGCAATTGTGTATATTTTATAAACAAAAAAAATTCCTTGTTTATGTTTTCCACAAATAATTTTGACATTCACTCTAACTTTTTTACAAAAACAAAATACAAAGTATTTATTTAAAAAAAGGGTAAGCTAGCATAACTCTATCTCATGATGCGGTCACCTGTATGAATTCGCCTTGGTTTTGAAGGAAAATTTCAACAAAATGTTTTAAAAAATAATAATAAATACGTATTATTGTTGGCAAAATTTGCAATCGGTTTCTTAATGGAAAATTGTTGCTCTATTATGAACACCAGTGAAAATGTTGCTGCATATAGTGTACGAGGCTTTATGTTTCCATGAAAATCGAATACAAAATTTTACCATATTCTGACTTATTTTCACATAAAAAATCACGCTTATACAAACTGACTGTTTTTTTGCATCAAACCCTACTCATTTTGATTTCTTCATAAAATTAATATTTTTGCAAAATTGAGTTGACTGATCTCTCAAGTTCTAGGTTTTAAGATATTAAGCCTTGTTATGACAATCGCACGACTTAAAATCGCAAAACGTTAGATTTATTTTACGGTGTTTTGAAACTCGTGTGTTTTGCTTGCGATCTGCCATAGTTTCTTACAAATATTCTAGTTTCCTTCAGCATATTTTTGCAATTAGAGTCGCCAAAATGTTTGCGATTGCGATTTACAGAACACATGTTATGCGATTTCAAGTCAGAATCGCAAATGTTAAGCGTTTTACGATTGTCAGAGCATGCCCGATTTATTTGCAAACGTTCAAAATACCATAATATAAACACACTACTAGAATACACTTGTACTCCTATTTGGCGATTTTTTTTCTATTTTGTTCTGCTGGGTCCATGGGTTCCAAATAGGCTACCCCCTCGAACATTTGTTTTTAAATATTGTGGTGTTGGCTATCATATCGATAATTTGCTGCAATAGAGTCATAACACAAATTTGAATTTTCTAGCACTTTAAAATTTAATTCTTCTCTCTAGAGTTGAGTATATAAGATATTTGTATGAAATTTTTACACAATATAGAAACGATATGGCGATCAACTCCACAATATTAGCTAGTAGGCCCTATATTCCACTGGGTATTAAATACATCAGGTTTTTTGAGTTATGACTCAATTGCAGCAAAGGCTCGTTATGGTCGTGTTAACCGACTTTTTTTCTCTTATATGTTCATGTTGTCGCCAATTTATATTTTCTTTCATAATTGTGCAAGAATAGAAGAATTAAAGAACTGATACGTAAAATGCACTAAGCACTCCTACGACCAATTTCACCAAGTTCAGTTATAATTAACTATCAGTTGTAACTGTCAAAAACATATTAAGCCCAATTATGAATACAAATTCCCCGGGAGTTTTTTCGCTTTTCCCATTTTTACAATAGAATTTTAATGGGAAATATGGGAGAAGGGGAAAAAAAACTCCCGGAGAATTTTTATTTATAACTGGGCTGATTGTTAACTGGAAGTTAAAGTAAAGCTGGAGGTCCACTCCACGCTTTTTCGCATCCACCCATTGCATGATTTTTATACCTTACTTTTATACCTTTACGTTTCAAGTTACATACTACGCTTTTTATGCGGCATTACTACAAGTAAAAATAAGATTTCATTTGTCAACATCAGCTGATTTGTTCAAATGCTGCTTGTGACGCTTGCAAAAGTAGAAAGTAACTCTACTTTTTGCATTCAACGCCTTAATGCATCCTACGCTTTGTGCATGTAACTTGTTACATATAATTACACAGATTCTACTTTTTTGAGAGCTGCGAAGGCTGCGAGAAGGCGTGTAACGCGTAGTGTGGACCTCCAACTTAAGTGTTAGTTTTAACTGAACTAGGTGAAGTTTGCCGTCAAATACATAGGGGTTATTTTCTAAATCACTTCACCTTGCGTTGAGAAATTTTTCATATAAAATTTTTTTTAATTTTTAAAAATTTGTATCAAAATATCTTTCAAGTGAGGTAAAGTGTTTAAGAAAAGAACCCCCATATTTTTTTTTTTAATTTTCCCCTCCAGATAAAAAAAGTTGTACATTTTTTTTTTATTATTTTCAAAAAATTATTTGTGAATGTTGGTTTTTTTATTATTTTTTCAAATAGATTTTTTGTTTTTTTTTCTAATCGATAATTTTTGTTATTTTCTTGTTTATCAGTCACAATTTAGCTAAAAACTATAATTCGATTAAAACTTAATAGCTAACAAATATTTTTTTAAAAAAATAATTTTGATTGTTTAATAATATAAAAAAAGTCTTAATTTAAAAAAAAAAAATAAAGAAATAACAAATAACTAATTATAATTTAAAGAAATAATATATACAATGGAGTCTATAAAAAATTACCATAACTAAATTCCTAATTAATTATGCATATATGTATATGTATGTACAAAAAATAAATTTAACTAACATTTTAATTAAAAAAGAAAAATTATAATTATTATAATTCAAAAATTATAAAAACAAAAATTTCAACTAAAAATTTAAATGAAAAAGCCTATTGCATTGCCCCCAGCGTAATTTTAAAGAAAAATTTTCACAATTTTTTTTTTAAATTTTCCAAAATTAAAAACTTATAATTAATTTTACATTTAAAAAGGAGTGTTTTTGTTTGTTTTTTTTTCTTATAAATTTTTAAAGATGTTGTTGTTTTTGTACATTTAAAGGTGCATTGATGGTGCATTATTTTCTTGATTTTTTTCGAAAATTATTTTTATTTGTTGAAGTGTCAGTCTTATTAATTAAAAAAAAAAAATTGAAAAAAATTAAATTATTTGAACACAGAGAAGAAAAATTGTTATTTTAAGAGTATGGAAAATTATAATTTTTGTACATTTTTTTGTTGTTTTTGTAAACAAGTTTATTTTGAGGTAGTTGTTTTTTAATTGTATTTTTTTTTTATTTAAACTAAATTAAAAAAAACTAATATATAAAAACTAAGATTTTTAAAACAAATCACTGGTTTTTTTTTAATTAAAAAAGAAAAAAAATTCCTTACTTATTTTATACATATTTTTTAATTAAATACTAATAAGTAATTTTATTTAAATGTCTATTGAAAATTGAGCCTCTTTTTGTTTTCAGTGTATTTTCTTTTTTTTTTAAATTTTTAAACAAAATTTTGCTTTAGCCCATTTTAGTTTGCTAAATTAGTTTCAGTCTTTTTTAAAATGTCTAATAGGATTGAAAATGGACAAAAGCTTAAAGTTTAAAGAAATTATGGCATTTTTTGTTACTGCATTATACTCCATTTTGTTTTTAATTATTTCTAATCTAACCTAAATTTTTTATATTTTTTATTGATTTAGGCACAAGGTGATATTTAATAACAACACATTTATGATTTTTTTATTTTAAAATTAAAAAAAATAAGTTAAGTGCAAATATTTTAATTAGTTTTCTTTTTTTTTTAGAAAAAGTGCAATTTAAAGGTGCGGAAATTATTTCCCTACTAGGAACAAATAAACGTATAGTCCCCATTGTTTATGTAGGTGAAAATGGTTTTTAATATAAAGCTAATATACCGCCATTTAATTTTCGTTTTAATTTGATAAAAAAAAACAAAGAACGAAAATTGATAGAAAAAAAAACAAAAACTACGTTAAACGCTTTTTTTAAGTTTGAGTTAACAAAATTCTAAAGTTGTTGTTTTTTCCATATAAACTAAGAACAAACCTATTGCACTTAAAATTTAAATATACAAATTTAAAAAAAAACAAAATTTCATTTGAGCGTTAGAGTTTAAAACGAAGGAAACTGTTCAATAAATTGTTTACTGGGTTCATTTATGAAATTTACCTTTTAGCTAATCAACTTTTAACACCTGTATATAACGCTTTCATTAATTAGGGGAAAAAAGTGTAAGGTATTCTGAATATTTTGAGCTTTTAATGAATTTATCTAACCATATATTCACCTTTGTTTAAGAGTACCCATCTCAGACTCTTTTTGTCTACCACTTATTTTCTCTCTTTCTCTTTGTTTGCGTTAACGCGAGGAAAATAAAGCATCGTAACAGGTATCGGCCGCATATTGCCAAGCCATAGTCAGCATCAATCAGTCAGCTCTGACATCATCTATTATCATTTCACGTTTCATGTTGGTGTCATTGATGAACGTGTCAGCACTGGGATTAGGTGGTATTTGAGTCGTCCTTATAACGGATTTCTCATTTACACCAGTGGCTGGCTCTTCCGGTGTATAGGGGGATTCAGGTCTTTCTCTAGTCTCTAAGGGGGAATGGTTATTTACTTTGCGCGCCACCGATAGATCCTCAACATGATCATTTTCTTCGTCATCACGTCCAGGCCCCATATCATGTTCATGCTCCCGCTCTCTTTCTCGTTCAACAAATTCTCGTTCTCTTTCACGTTCACGTTCCAATTCGTGTTCTATAAGTTCATGTTTGGCGGTGCGCAAACTGTTATATTTAAGGGCGTAATTGGTAGGACTGGGTGAACGTACTGCATTGCCATTGGGTCCAGGACTAGTGGACATACGATTGGCGGCAGCATGAGCAGCTGCAGCTAAGGCCATGGCGTGAAGAGCTTCACGGCCTGCAATATCGCCTCCACCACGATTTTCCAAAGCCTGTTGCAGGAAAGCGTGATCTAATAAGGCAGCAGCTGGATGGGGAATTGTGGGTGGCAAATGATGGTGTTCGTTATTGCGGTGATGTTCCTTTAACTCGTGCTCCTCACGAGCAGCCGCATCATGCAAAGCAGCAGCGGCAACCGAAGCTTGACCATAGTTATGGGGATAGGGGAAGGCAGGAGAGGATTCTACACTGCTGGGACTACGTTTAATGCTACGATTCATAGGACGGCCTGTGGTTATACCTAACTTCTTGACCTTGTCGTAAAGTGTACGGGATGGAACTCCAAATTTGCGCGAAGCTTGCAAAGCACTCATGCCTTCCCGAACACATTGGATGGCAGACATGATATCACTACGGGTATATTGTTTGTAACGTTTCCATTCAGGTTTTTGATTGCTATTGTTGGGGAAATTGCCACCAAAACTGCCGTTCTTTTGATCAAAACCGTCATCTTCAAAGGACCGATCGGTAAAGGGGGAATGTGGTATTTCATCATGGTATTTCTAAAGTCAAAATTAATTACACATACACACATATAAACATAGATACATATGTGCATATATATGTACATATATGAATATGTATGTATGTACATAAATACGAAAAATAAATTAATAAGTTTTTTTGTTTTTGTTTTAAGTTAGACAAGAGAGAAATCTGTTAAAATTCATAAACTTACCTTATCACCATAATCAGAACCACTGAAACTGTGATTGTTATTATGACCACTTAAATTCTTTTCCGAGTTAAAGGATTTATCAGCTTTCATATTAGCTACCGCATTGGGCAAAAGTAGAGGCAGTTGTTGTGAGGAATCGGCAGGATTCGCTTGAGCTAGAACGTTACGCAAAATTGGAGTGTCACGATTCATTAACATACTTGACATAGAGGACAGCTTTTTGCGTTTCAAGGGATTCATATCGGGAGCAGACTCATAAACGGAACTTAACATGGCAGCAGCGGCCGCAGCCGATGGTGACATTGGCCACTGAGAAGAACGTTCACTGGTGGGCGTTATATTGCTAGGAGTTTGTTGACTGGATTGAGGTTGGGCCGATGAAGAAGATTGATTTGCATTGGGTCCTGGAGATTTTGTATATAAACTGGAGTATGGTGACTTGTAAGTACTATAGGGAGGTGAAGAACTACTAGAGGGAGCAGCTGAAGGTGAAATATTTGATGAGGTAGAGATCACGGAGGAGGAATTATTTCGATAGTTCTCAATATCCTTAGAACTAGTTTTGGGATTTGTTGCATTTGTTGGGGATGAGGAGGTGGTAGTTACGGAGAAATAAGGATTTGGGGGTGCTGAGGTACTAGCATAAGGATTACTGGCCGATCTTTCAGCATATTCTTCACTAAGTTTGTTGAACTTTTCTTTCAAATCAGCCATATCAAATAGACCTTTAACCTCCAATTCCTCAGCTATGCGCATTATTTTGGGTATTTGACTTTGTGTGACATTCACTTCTCCTGTATACATATATTCCAATAAAGCACGCATTTCAAAGGCCTTTACACCCGGAAATATAATACTACAATGATCCATGGGCATATCCTGCAAAATGGATTGAAAATATGGCGAATTTGCAGCTAAAACTACACGATGAGCTTTAAATTGAATTTGATCATCTACCACTATGGTACAATCTACATAACTTTCGACTTTGATAAGAGCATCTAGAATCTCTACCAAATTTGATTTGTGATTATTCCACCGCAGGCAATACGTTTGACCCTCTGGCGGGCCATTTGAGGTGGTAGGGGCTGGTGGACCGCCCATATTGTGTTGTGTCGGAACGGGTGGACTTTGTGGACGATTGAGAGACGAGTGAAAATCTTCTGGTGGAAAATTGCCAAAAATCTGATGGGCAAACTGTTTTCGTATTTTGAGAGCCAGCTTTAAAGCTTAATAAATAACGATTAACTGTAAAGAGATTAAAAGAGAAATTGTATTTAAAAAAAGAGTTAAGCAAAATTTCAAATTATAAAAAAGAAAATACTTTTTTTTTTAAATGAATGGCTTTTATAGCTGTATGAAATTGATGTTTTTTGCAAATAAGTTTTTCAAAATTTGATTGCTAAGGAAAAATTTGCTGTGTTTAATTTTTTGTTTGTAAGAAAACAAGTGCATGTACATATTTTCGTTCGTTTTAAATTATGAATAATTTGCATATTATTGTGTTTTTAGTAAAATATCTTAAAAATTTTGGTGTGTATTTAGTTAAGGAAAACATCCCCCATTCTTCCAGTTTCTAATACACATTTGAAAATACTTTGCCAATATGTTGTGTGCGTGTGTGTTGGTTTATTTTTTTGTTATCAAGTCTATTTTGCTTGTTATATTCGCCTTTTTTCGGCAAAATTAATGCGTTTTTTATGGAATTTTTAATGAGGGGGTAGATTTTTTTGGTAGTTGGTGTTTTTTTTTCTTTAAAATTTTGGGGGTGAGTTTACATTAGGTTTTTGCGTTTTTTACTTTTGTTTTCTTAAAATACCTAAAAATATGTTTTTTTTCCTTTGGGATAAAATGGAAAAAATTTCGAGGAAATTTGTGGTCATCTATTATTTTTGACGAAAGTGCTTGGCTGTTTATTATGCGTTTTGTTGTTGTTGCTGTTAGGTTTTGCTGGGTGCAAGGGAAAACAGAGAATATGCATTTGTTGTTTTCTTAAGTGTTTTCATATAGTTGCCATATGTTAATTTGTAGCTGATCCCAAAACTGCAAACATAAATGAACAAATAACACATGTCAGAAGAAGATCCTTAGGAGCGTTATTAGAAAAGTAAAATGTTATGCATAAGTATTTTAAGTAAAAACTGCACATGGAAATTAATTTAAATATTCAAAACACCTGGGTCCAAATTACTGCATTCGATATCGATCGAAATTACATACAACACAATTTTAATGGGAATTTCGATCGATATCGAACAACGGAATTTGACCCCTGGTTGAGCAAATATAACAGATTTCAGTTGTTTTTCAAATTGACATGCATACATAAATATCGTAATTTTAAATGCAAACGGACGCAAATACACTTTTATATATTTTACAGTAGAAGATAAAACTTTTAATAATAGTAAAGTTTTCTTTGTAGGTATTTTTTTTTATGTGTTGTTTCCAGGTGACAGACAACTGATTGTGTAGGAAAATTTATATGAAAAGCATTTAAAAAAACTGAGTAGTTTTCATATAAATTTTACTACCCAATCCATTGCCTGTCACCTGGAAACAGCACATTAATTTTACGTATTAATTGATCGCTGCAGTTTAAAAATTAGTGTTTTGGTCTTTCTGTGTAATTACGTCCATTTGGATTTAAGGTGACGATATGGACATTAAAGATAATTGTGAAAATTTTAAAGAGGTTAAACAATTGTATGAAGTTTACTGCCTGGCGCACAATGTCGACAAGAACATTTCATTCGAATATTTATATTGAAAACAAAAACAAATATCATTTTTTTTTTTTATTGTTTTCAATATAAATATGGCAGTTAATATAATTAAGTAAGAGCCAGATTTTAAGGGGACGATCAAACTCGGTTTGATTGTTTTTTAGTTAAACTTAAATGAAATGCTGACAGCCTTCAATCCACCAGTGATAGTTTGAGAAATATTATTCAACCAAATTTTATACAGAAACAGTTATGGCTTTATTAAAATTTTTTTACAAAAATATGGTAGCATGACCAAACTTCAAAAAAACTATATACATAATTGTAAAATCCCAGCTAGCATTTTCTGAAATTTTTAATCATATTCGAGTATTTTTTTTGACTCTTCAGGACGATTAAAAAACCAGATTATGCGCTCATTTTCTGATCATAAAAGATACTTTTGTCGGGAGAAAATGGTTCCCTACCCGCGAATCTTCCTGATAAGTAATTTATGACTCATTTTTTTTGTTAGTTTAGAGTTATTTTCGACTCTTTTTCTAATCGTATTTATAGCCATTTTTGAATACTTTTCTAGTCGTTTATCAGTCTTTTCTTAGTCATTTGTGATCGTTTTTCGAGTAATCTATCAGTATTATTTCGCTTCATATGAGATCCATTTTCGAGTCATTTATTAGTCATATTTCTAATTACTTACGAGTCTTTTTATAGTTATTTATCAGTCGTACATCTGTTCTATTAAGAGTCTTTTCTACATCATTTATGATCGTTTTTCGAGTCATTTATCAGTCGTATTGGTAATCGTATTTGACTTTTTCAGTCGTTTTTCTAAAAGTTTCGATAAAAATTAAACAATAAACGCCTACATAATCAGTATACAATCAAACAGTATAGAACCTTCTAGCTGCTCGCAATTCGATAATAAATAACAAATAAGATACTCACATTTTAAGTGCATAGATGATCCATTTGCGATTTCAATAAGATTTGTGATTGCATTTTAAATCCAAAACTTTAGAATCATAAGCGCGAGTCATTTTCGAGTCTTTTTCGAAGCGTTTAGTTGATAAATCAGATTTTGATCACCAAAAGTACTCGAAAAAGACTCATTAATCTGATTTTTTAAAAAACAATCTTCCAAATGCTAGCTGGGATAAAATAAGTACATAAGTATGTATATTATTAAAAAAATAATTTAAAAATGCCACAAAATGGTGCACCAATTTTTCTAAAAAAGAAGTTGAAACATTAATTGAATTGGTGGAGAAAAAAACGAATACAAGAGTGTAAAAAACTGAACGTTCTTCTTCAAAAGAAAAAAAAAATGAATGCAAGGACTGAAATTGAAGCTAATTTTAACTCAAATTTTGGTAGATTTCTGACATTGAAAAACCTTAAGACGAAATATAAAAACCTAAAGGAGACTGCTGAAAGCTTGGACAACCGGAATCACTGATAAAATTCGACATCGTCATATAGATGAAAATTAATTGGGTGAGTTCTTATTGTCCTTGGCTTCCTTACTATAGTGATGTTTGAGAACACTTCCGAATCAATATATCTTATCGTCGTCATCCGATGAAAAATTTATTTTTGGAATAAAAAACTTTTTCCTGAAAGACATGTTTACTTCTGTTAGTTTAAACCAGATTTAAGCCAAAGCAAACTTAGGGCTAATTAATCAGTGTAAGTTAAACTCTCTTTTGGTTTTAAAATGTGTTTAAACCAGCAAATTTATAAATCAATAAACATATAAACGCATAAAATTGGGCGTTTAAACTACCAATACAGACCATATGAACTTGACAACATTTATCGTAGTGCTGCCACATAGTATTTTTTCCACTACATATAATACATGGGACACCTATTTACAGCTGTTGAGCTTAAACTACATACAAATTTAAGTTTAGTTTAACTAAGCCAACGTTTAAACATTCACTGATTTATCAGCCATTAGGGCTAATAATTTATTGTAGTGCTGCCACGTGCTATTTTTTAAACCATGGGCGTTTGCTGCGGTTACAAACGTACGTTCGTACGCTTCTGGTGTACAAATTAACAAATAATATTTGCGATTCTATATCATTTTGGTAGCTCTATGTTTAGTGCAAAAGATGGATTTCATCGAGTTTAAGTTTTCATAATGATAGTTATAAACATCCCAGTAAAAAATGTGCTCTAAAAGGAGCAGTTTTTATGTATGAATTCATACCTCAAATCGCTTCAAACCTGCTGATGGGATGCCTGATTTTTGTGTTCCCGGTTTGGAGGACTATTTTCTGCTGACAATAAGCGCTTCTATTAGCACAATAAAAGAAATGCAAATAAAGCGCTCCTAAAGTGCTTTTTTAAGGGCTAACTATATAAACATATTTATTAATGTTTTGCTATTACTGGTTTAAATGCCTTTTTTTAAGCATTTTCGTAAAGAGACCTTCTCTTTCTATATATTTTCATCGTGATCATTTACTGCTTATAAGAGCTCTCTTATTGAAGCGCTCGATTATGCGCTTTTTTTTATTGGGATGAGGTCACGAACGTTTGCAAAATAGAAGTCAGCTTTGGCAGTAGTGAAATGTAAAAATCTGCGAAATGGAACGGAATATTCAAAAGTGATTAATTCATTTTAAAAGTGTGTTAGTGTAGGTCTCTCTCCAGTATTTACACAATAAAATATCTCTATTGGTTTTTGTTGAATTGGCTTAAGTACCGGTCGCGAACGTACGGTTCGCGAGCGTACGATTTTTAAATGTGTTTTAAGTGGGGAACATAATAGTCGCTGTAGTTCAACGTTACGAATAGCGCTGCAAGCTGTGAAAAGTTAAAAACGTCAGTTTAAAAGTGGTGTAAACGGAATACTTAGTTGTAGTAGTCGTTGCAGTTGAAGTTGAAGTGCAAAGTTCGAACTTTTGAACTTTGTTGCGCTACAGAGCTTCAGCTACTACTACAACTACTTTATTCTGTTTCAGGCCTTAACCGTTAATTAAACGTTAATCGAACTTTTTTTGTTCTCCTTACACTTTTCTCTTCCTAATTGAGAGATTTTGAACAAAGAGTGCAAACATAACATATTTTTTGAATGTAAAATAATTAAATATAAAATTTTCCAGTTTCCAGCCCAATTTCAAGTAAAATAGCTTAGAGATATGCTATGCAACCATTCTATTATAAAAACATATGCATTTTTATAATTATAAACAATAAAACACGATGATTATCCACATTTTATTTTTCCATTTTTTTGGTTGACCAGGATGGAAAAATTGACACTAATTAACAGCTGTTTAGAATATATATAAATCTAAGTTTAGTTCAACTAAGCCAGGGCTTTCACTCATTTATTAGGCATTAATGTCAAAAACAGAATTTCAAGTTAAAACTACGTTAAACGTATAGACATGGTTAAACTCCATTTCAAAAACTGGCTCTAAGAGTGCTATATTCGGTCATACCGAATCTTATATACCCTTCAGCAAGGTGCGGTAAGAACATAAAGTTATTGAAACAAATATGAATGAAACAAAAGGACCTGTCATAATTTTAAAAAAGTTTTCAGGAACGATAATAAACTTAATGAGAAGCAAAATATTCTGATAACAAAAACAGTTTTTTCACGAAAGTATCATTAATTCATAATTTGTTTACGATGTTAACCAGAAAAAATCGTTGTTATAATCACAAAAGTTGACTTTTTATTTAGTTTTTATATCTCCTAAATATTTTATAGGCCCCCTTTTGCATTTTCTATGACGATATGTATGTTGAAACTTACGCACATTGTCAAAACAGCATTAAAATAAACTATATTGAGTAGGGGCCAAATTTTATTGCGGTTTTACGCATATCGTAAATTATGGATATCGTAAATTATGGACCGATCTTCACGAAAGTAGACAGTGTGATTTCTAGTCATACAAAACTGAGACAGATCAAAATTTATTTATTCGTTACGGTTTAGGGGCATTGTTAGCTGTCTTTCGAGAGTGGGCTTTATATGGGGCGTATGGTAAATTATTATGGACCGTTCATCTAGTCATATAGAACAAATTTGCGCAAAATCTTATGACAATCCGTTCTTTCCGCCACTATTTATTATCATAGTTGTTTTTGGGAATACATAATTTTTCATTAAAAGATTTTATTTGTTGTGCTTGATTCCCTATTCTTATTCTTGATAAAAATAATGAAATTTATTGTTGGAGGAGAAAAGTGTAAGGAGAACAAAAAAAGTTCATTTAACGGTTAAAACATATGGAAAAATCGTATGTTCGCGACCAGTACTTAAGGCAATGAAACAAAAACCAATAGAGATATTTTATTGTGTAAATACTGGATAGAGCCCTTCATTAATTTTATTTTGAGTACTTTCGTGACCACATGTTTATAACTATCATTATGAAAACTTAAACTCGATTAAATCTATCTTTTGCACTAAACATAGAGCTACCAAAATGATATCGAATCGCAAAAAAAAAATGCTAGGAAAAGTTTTGTTTTCTATATTATTAATACACCAAAAGGGTACGAACGTATGTTCGTAACCCCAGGAAATGCCCATATAACAACCTAGTCCCTGGGCCTAGTCCGGAGGTCTTCGTAAACCCAATTTCGATTTACACACGAACATCGATAAATCAACTTCGCTACTCAGAATATATTTATGCCCATATAACAACCCAGTCCCTGGGCTTAGTCCGGTGGTCTTCGTAAACCCAGTTCCGATTGACACACGAACATCGATAAATCAACTTCGCTACTCAGAATATATTTATGATAAACTTATATATAGCCTTTCCAGCTGTGGTGAAGAGTATTAAAACCTTAGGAACATTAAAATGTTGAAACAAATTCTTGTCATTTATTCTAAATACAATATTTCTAGTATTCCATATTTCCTGGCAAAATATCAAGTTTCTGAATAAATATTAAGATTTTTTGCACATTATTTTATTGAATTTCCAAAGAAACCACAAATAAATTTGTAAATAAAAGTAAAATTTGTGGTTTTGATTTTTCTAGACTAAATTTTTGCAAAATATCAAATTTCAAGCTCAATTTTAATATTCAAAATGGTTTCCAAAAAGAGACTCAGAATGAAATTGATATTAAAAACGCAGAGATGTAATAAAAAAGAAGGCAAAATTTCCAAAAAAAAAAATTTTTTTACTGATCGTTTTATAAAAGAAATCTATTCATTTTTCTAAAATGTTTATTTCCCTGATCGTCTTATAAAAGAAAACTATTAATTTTCTTTTTAAGGAAGACTCGAGGGGTGTATAACCATGATAAATGTTTTTCTTTACTTTTGAAAAGGAAAAAAATTGCATTCTCTTTTATTTATTCTTTAATTTATTATTATTTTATATTTGACAAGGATATTAATAGTCTATTTAAGAAACCCAGAAGGATACATTTTAGACAACCTGCCAATTTTTAAAGAAAACGAAATTTTCTTTTGTTTTCAATATTGTGCAATTTTTGAAAAGCATAAAACACAAAAAAAATTTTTTTTTTTAAAAAAAGAACGACAATTGTTTTTGTAAATTTATATTGTATGACGCCACAAACAATTCGTTTAACAAAGACCGCCTGGGTAGTGTAGATATCTAGACAGGTTGTACAATTGGAAAAATAAAAAGAAAAGCAGGTAATTTTTTTTGTTTTTTAAATTGATGCAACAATTGATTAAAGGGATTTGGAGGGAGAAAAATATAATAACATATGAGAAAATTTCTTTTTTTTGTCAGTTTAGAAGAGAAAAATGACAACATTTTTAAAAGTCAATAGTATTTGTGAAAAACTGGATTAAGAGGGATTAATTTGGAATAAAGAAACGTTTTTTTTTAAGTAGCCAAAGTAAAAAATTAAGCAAATGTGTTAACACCTTAATGTTATTATTGAAGGTATAATAAAAGAAATCGAAAGATTAAACTATTTTAGCAATTAAGAAAACAAAATTTAAAGAAATAATAAAAATTCACAAAATTTGATAGGTTTTTGTTTTCGTTTTTATAAATTCTATAAAATTTTGCTTGCTTTAAAGCATTTTATTATTTTAGTGCTTTATTTTTTCGTAATGACGCTTTTTTGTTTTTTCTTGAGCATTGGCAACCCCTTGGATATAGTAAATATGTATATGTATATATAAAGTCTAACTGAGAGTAGGTGATCTTATGGTAAAAGCTTTTTCTTTTTAAGTAATTGAAAAGCTAGTGTGTTTAGTAGATTTTGAGAGAGCTTTTATGTTTTTACAATCAGTTAAAGCTTTTTATGTGCAGTTTATCACTAAAGCTTTGTAAAAAACTTATGTTTAATGCGAAACTTTGTAAATTTATTACGCTAAAGGGCGTTTTTTTTTCTTTTTTATTATTTTCCATACACAAAAATACGTGTCAAATTAAAATATTTTTATGTTTAATGTAAAAACCGGTTTATGTTTGAATTTAGCTGATGATAACAATGCGTGTGTATGTGTATATTTATATGGCGAAATTGTTAATCCAAAAAATATATTGTATACAACATGTAAAAATTCAATGTAACAAATTTAAAATCAAAACAATTTTCAAGGTTTTCTAAGGGACGGCAGTATCAATAAAGCCAACAACAAAATTATACATATGAAGGTTAAATAGTTATTAAGGTAAAAAGTAACAAAAAAACAATAACAATAAAACCAAATATAAATATAATAATTAATAAATTATTTAAAATTTTTTAAAAATAAAGATTTCTTACCTTGAATATATATTTCTAATAAATTCTTTTTAGCATGCCAATTTAAAATTGGCTGGTATATTTTTCTTTAATTTCCAAGTTTTTTAGTAATTTTTTTCTTTAATTATTTTTTAAATTTTAAATAATTTTTTTTGCGTTACAATAATTTAAAATTTAGTACACACAACTCAGCACACAGAAGGCCAAAGATTCTTTATGTTATTAATTAAGTTTCCAAATATGTATTTTTTATTGGAAAATGCTGAGTGTGGAATGTTTTATAAATTTAGTAAATGTTTTTTTTAATTATCAAAATTTTCCTTTACATAATTTTTCAATATGTATTGCACTTTTTTTTATCAAAACATTTGTTGGCTGTTTTTTTTTTTGTAATAATAATCCTCTTTTTTTATTGTAAAATTAGTAATCCAAATAGTTTTTTAGAATTTTCCCAAGTCGCTAGTATTTCACTTAAATATCTATTATTTTTGTTTGTTCCACTTGTTTCTAATTTTCTCAATAAATTTTTTTCAGTGTATTGTAAGTGTCTAAATATGTTGTTGTTTTTATAAAGATAAATTTGTGAAAAACTGCGACACGTTTCGTTGTTGCAGATTCGAGAGCTCGAAGTTGAATAAATGCTAACTGCCAATGCATGCATAAAGTCATTCAAATACACAGCTCTATCATAAACTTTACACAATTAAGCGCAGCAAAAAAATAGAATTTCATTAGTTTCGTATAGGAAAAATTAGATTTCCCCTAAACACAACGCAAACAAAACACACAAACTCTCATTACAAAAACCAGTAGAGAATTAAACAGTTTTCATTACACATTCTTCCCCTAACTTACAATCACTTGCACACACACCCAAACACACATTTACAGCAAAAAGAAAAACGCATGCTCATTTTGTGTAAACAACTCTCAGTGATGCTCTTTATTTACTCTTTAAAAAACATTAGGAAACTGTGATATATTTTAACTGTTATAAAATGCAACATAAACACACACGTTCACGTTAACAAACAGGAGAAAATGCAATAAATTATACAGCTATCTTTATTGCTCTCGAGAAACTCTCTCTCGCTCTTTCATTAAAACTATTATTATGGTGATCTTGTTGTTATCACTTAGTATTATAGTGCGTTTTGTTGTTGTTGCTAATGTTTTGTTTTTAATAATATGCAGTTTTTTTCTGTTTTTTTTTGCTTATTCAGTTCGATTAGAAAAAATGAGATAGACTTATTCGTTGGTCTCAATAAAATTGTGCATTTTTGTGGCAACTTTTTCTATTTCCCTTCTATTTTTTTTGCGTTTAAAGGGGGCACCCACATTTGCGGAGAGTGCGTTCACATTTCTTGTGCATTTTGTTTGTGTGTTTGAGTTTTTTATTGTTGCATTTGTAGGTATTACAGTTTTTATTTTCGTATTTTTTTTTTAATTTTTATTGTACAGTCATTTTTTTGTGAAAATTTAATTCCTCTCTTTTTTTTATTCTCAAGCCGGTTTATGCAGGTTATTTTATTACAATATAAAAATATGGAAAAAGGGTTTCTTTCTATTAGTGATTTTTTTTTGTAAATCTAAAAAACTGGAATATTTTAAAAGGGCTTAATTTTCTATTTTTTTCTAGCAACAACAACGAAGAACTCTATTCGGTTGTTTGCATGTGTGTATTTTATTATCATTACAGCGATTGTTTGTTATTGTTGTTTCATTAGGCGAATTTTTTTTTTAATTTATTCATAATTAAATTAAAATTAAGATTTGGTTAAAATTTAATATATTGGTTATTGTTTTTAAAACTGTTTAGGTAGGTAGGTATATTGCTGAAAATTATTGGTATGTTTTGGTGAATTTTTGCTTTAACTTAGATTTGGAACTTTAAATCGAGTTAGTTTTTATTAGAAAACGGAAAAGAGTTCCACAATTTCCAGTTTTTTTTATATAAATTTTATATAAGTTTAAAGCCCGATATAACCGTGTTATATCTGGCTTAACAGTGATATACGATATATTGAGATCGGACTTAAGATAATGGCAATTAAAAAATGTATTTTAGGGCGTAGGTATCAAAGTTTTTTAAGTTCTAGAAACTTTCTTGATATGCCTTTCATTTTAGGTAGTGACTGTTGCAATTTTTTTATCCGAGATGACAGAAGTGGTTGGTGCCCAGAATTTGCTGTCGTAGGTATAAAAAACTCACGCAAGGCAAAAATGAAGCCATAGTAAAGGTACGATATGTTACGATACGATATGTTGAGATCAGGGAGCTAATTCTGGCAGTCGTGGTCGAATACTTTTTCGATTCGAAAGCAATTTTATTTCAAATTCTTTGTTCTGGTTAACACTATTAAAGTTTTAGCCGCCAAGTCTTGAGGTTTTAGGTGAGAAGGGAAAAGAGAATGCAATTTATTTTCCTCTCTCTTCTAAAAACTCAAGACTTGACGGCTAAGACTTGAAGAGTGTGATTCTAAACGAATCGAAATAATTTTTCCAGTGCGGTAAAGCATTTTTTTGGAAATGAAAAAATAATTTCTATTTTTTTAGAAATAAAATTGCTTTCGAATCAAAAAAGTATTCGATCACGACTGTCAAAATTATTGCCGTTATTTCTAAAAACAGATATCTAGCTGTGTAAGGGGTAATTTTAACACGTATGTAAGTATGTCTTACCTACTGGTTAAACTGTAGTGTATTTTACACTATTAATTAAAAAAATTTTTATTAATTCAAAAAATTAATAAAAATACAAATGTTGCCTTATTTTAAAAGAAAACTTAAAGGAAAAAACACGTAGGCAAAGTCAACATTGAAATAACCAAAATAGTTTTACCGGATAGGTAAAGGCAACTGTTAAGTACGAACACGACCATATATCTCTTTGTAGAAATTACGGACATTAGCCTCCAGACTATAAAAGGCGGCGCTTTATATAAAAAATAAAAAGCGCTAATTTGGGGCGTTGAAAAAAATTTTTGTTCCTGTTTTAGAAATTTCATTGATTTCATACACATATATACCTAAAATGTAAGGATATTTTCTATTTTAATCGATTCATCATAAGATTGTGCCAAAACGGAGGAATTAACTCCCCCTAAAATTACCTTCCCACGTTAGTTTTCTAAATATCGGAACAGGTATATATTTTTTTGGTATCCTCTAATTGAGCCACCCGTTGGAACCTTGTTATTTTTTTAGTGTTGTACAGTTTAATTGGTGTATTCGTCCCATATAAACCCGTATGCCGAACAATACTTTTTGATGCGCTTAAAAAGGAAGCAAATAATGATATTAATGATTTGTCGAATTTTGCTGTAAATACAACTAGGGAATATGAAAAAAGCATTTTCCAGTAATATAATTTTCCGAGGAATTACACTTATAGAGCAGACGGCATAACGCTGATGTATTTTGAGATTAGTACTATGACAAGGCTCTTCTTTTCTGACCCCATGTCCAAAATTGGAATTATCCCATCAATGGGATGTCGGCATCACAGAAATGACAAATCGGAGTCAGTTTAATAAAACATGTCATCAGTGCGATGACTCAGTAACATCGTAAAAAGGAGAGTTTGTCATTAAATTTAGTCAATGGGATTGATTTAAGTCAAAGTGAGAGAATATTATTATTTACTTACCCGTAACACATGTTCGTTGCACTTGTGTCGTATTCCGCCGTTTGTTTACAGAAGAACTCTAATTATAACACAAGCAACATGCCTGATATGGTCATTCTACTTTGAAAATTTTATATATTTAACCAAATAATTAAAAAAAAAATAGAATATGGGAATTTTTGCTTCCCATTTTACTTTATAAACATGAAAAATAATGTTAATAATAAACAAAATGTGGCATCGAATCGATGTCACTGTAGTCATAGCATAGACGACACGCATAAAATATGACAAATTGTATGATGACGTTCTCCATTGGATTAATGTCACTGTTTGGCTCATTGATGTCATTTGTAATAACATTGATGTGACAATTCTGATTTTAAGGCATCATCAATAAGAAGATGCATTTTTCTGTGAGTGTATGAATTATATTTTATAAGGAAAATTTTTCAAAAGATTACTTTACTGAATTTCACACGGTTTGGCTGCTATGGGACAAAAGTTGTGAAAAAAGATATAACATATTAAATTGTTTCGAGATTAATTTTTTTGGACCAGTTTGTTTTTCTCTCTCCTAATCTGTAGCCTCAATTGTGCCGAAGATGGAAAAACAAAATTCCAATTGGTGTCTGAGATATAGCCGTGAGGCAAATTGATTGTTCTTCGGAAAAATCAATTGTTAGCCAAAATAGGCCATAAAGGCCGGACATCAGCTAAACTAGCAAAACCCAAAGAGGATTGTGTTAGTCTCAATACCTCGTGGAAATCCACAGGAGAAAGAGCTTGCACTCGATAACTTCAAAAATGTTGCACAGTTTTATTTTTTTGTTAATATAAAATTGTTTCGTTAAAATTACTTACGAGCCTATTTTTGGTCTATCTAATGAATTAAAATGTTTTTTTACTTCCTCCCATAACCAAGAAAAAAAAATCCTTTTCCGCTGACTGAATAAAACCAAATTAATAATTAAAAATCATTAAGGGAACAACAGTTTGCTACAGTTGTAAGCCAAACAAATGTGTATGAAATAAAAAGGGGTTTTTTTGTAATTATAATTATTGTTGTACTGCAAAGTACTCGTTTTTTTGTATAAATCTATGAAATTGTCTGTCTGTGTATTTTATATGTGTTCATATATTGTGGTTTTTAATTATATATGTGTGAAATATAAGTTAACGCCCTCTTCAAATAAAATAAAAAAACAAGACAAGTTTTATATTTTTTTAATGTGAACGAAAATTACTTTTAATGCAGAAAAACCTTTAGACCTCTTCATAGACCCTTCTCTACATAGCAAAATAACTCGATATATTAACAATGACTGACCAATTTCTATTTTGTAGTTGTTATTTTTTTAAACCAAAACCAAAACTACAAATAAAAAAAAAAAAATATTTCCAATTGCATTTTTTTCGATAGGAAAAGGCTTCATGCAGTGACCGTCGAGCTCTGTGGCATAAAACAATAATTAATCATGCGTACAAATTAAGGTCAAAAAAACTTTTTTTTTCTTAAAAAAAAAAGATAAAAGACAGACAGCCAGACAGACTCAACCAACAAAAACAACAGAAAAAATATGGTAGTTAAATTAGAGATTTCCAGTTTAAAAAGAAAATAAAAAAAAGAAAGAGTTTGGCAAGCATATGTTGGGAACCCGACTGAACCATTTGAAAATTATGGTGAACATATGATAGAAATTCATGAAGATGTATTGGGAATATCATTTGTAATATTCTTACATTTTAATTAATAAGGATATCGAATAATTTTTATGGGATTTAAATGTTTCTAAATTTATTAAGATGAATTGAAAAAATCGCATTCAAATGACTGCAAGAACAATATAAAAAAAACACTCATAAAATTCATTGTTAAGGATTAGACTTGCCCGACAATCTTGATTTTTCTCTCGATTTACAAGAATTTTCACCGCTCGTCAAGAATAAAAAAAATACGTTTTGCCAACATTTTTTACAGCCAGACCAAAAAACATTTTATAAATTCCTAAATTTGTTTACAGTTTTCCAAAGCTGTGTAAAAAGCAAATAAATATTTCATCAATTTGTTTAAGTGTATTTGTTTAAAAATCTATCAGATCTACGTTTCTTTTATGCATCACAAATTTAGCAACACGGAGGTGCTGATTTTAAATAGAAAGTGATCGTCCAAACCTCCAATTTTTGTTGCTACAATTTTTAAAAATTCTGCTTTAAAATTAAAGTTTTGAATTTTTTTTTTATTTTTATCTTGTTTTCCTCTTCACCCTTTTATATTTTATATATAAATACAAATACACCTACAGCCAACTTCAAGTCAAAAAGTGTGAGAATAACAAAACAAAACGGAATTGCATAGTACTCATACATGAGGGGTACTCCTCCCCAATCTTCTCACGCCTCTCACCAATAAACTCAAGAATTGCTGACACAAAAATTGCAAGTCTGGACGATGACTTTTTTTTAAAGTAAGCGGTCGTTTTCGATATTCGCGATTCAGAATTTCAATACAAATATACAATTAAATAAAATATTTCGTTTTTTCCGAGAGAAAATTTTTTTCGCGCTTTTTGAAAAAATATTTTTTCCTAACTCTATTAAATACTTTTCTAACAACACATTGTGGTTTTTATTTATAAAAAAAAATATTTTTGAGAAATTTTTTTTTTCGTATTAATTAACTGAAAATTGGAATTTTTTTTTTTTAAATAATTAATATTTTCAATTTTAATTAAAAAAATGATCAAAAAACTTTGCCATTTCAAACAATGTGTTAATTGATTAAATTAAATATAGCACAGGTTTTAACAATTCCTACCAACAATTTTAAAAGTTTAACTGCCAGTTCATCGATTTCGAACGTTAACGTTCGCATAGAAAATTACATTTATAACAGCAACAAAATTTTAAAATTTGTTTTTGTTTTAAATGCTATTTTCTATGCGAACGTTAACGGTCGAAATCGTTGAACAGGCAGTAAATTATTTTATTTTAAACAAAAAAATCAAATTAGATTTTTTGTTATTAAATTAATAATAAACGTTAGTTTTATTTTATTCGACCTTTTCTTCATAGAATCTCTTACACTCAATTTACATGATGAATTTTATGACGTCCAATTTTGGACGTCATTTTTTGTTTGGTAGCAAGCGGTGTAGAGAAGAAAGAAGGGTAGAAAAATAGACTTGATTTCTGTTTTCATGGTTTTTTTTGACACTTCGCTTTACACTTTTTTCTGTTCTTTCTGTTACGTTTTATTTTTATATTTTCATCAACTGGATTGAATGAAAATGAAAAAAATTAGACGTCCAAAAAAAACCATCGTATGAATTTGAGTAGTTTTTGGTAGCAACTTCAAAAGGGAATTAAGAAAATTGGACGTCATAAAATTCATCATGTAAATTGGGTATAAGAAATAAATACTCAAGCTCGATGTCATAAGTTTTTTTTTTAATTAATTTTTATTTATTTAAATAAATCCAATATTTCGATATTCCTTGAATATCATCATCAGGGATAATTAAATTATTAATAAAAATCACAAAATTTTTTTTTCCTTATTGTCTATGTGTTTACTACCATCATCATGATTGTACAATGTACTACCATCGTGATGACATTAAAGAAAATATTTTTTTGTGGTTTTTTTTTAATAATTTAATTATCCCTGATGATGATATTCAAGGAATATCGAAATATTGGATTTATTTGAATAAATTAAAATCATTTAAAAAAAAAACTTTTGACCTCGAGCTTGAGTATTTATTTCTTATTTAATTAATATTTTAATTAAAAATGTATCTCAAAACAACAAAAATGTTAATTAAATCAAAATTATATGTATTTCTAATTTTCTTTCAACTATAAATACAATTGATTAATTTATCAGATTAATTAAATTGAAATACTTGTTAAACAATTTTTTTAATTGATAAAAAACTACTGATAATTTTTCTTGTGTACTTATCGTACTTTTGATACCGCTTTGGCTTGATTTAAGTACAGATGGGTTGATTTTCTTTTCAGTATAGACTATCTTAAACTATGCTAAGCACATGCATATACATACCAATCATAACAATTCAATGCTTTTGCGAATAGTATTAATAAACTGAATTTGCATGCAAGAACATGCATTTGGAAACAAAACGCATGCTGTGGTAAATCATACATTGACATCATTTGTTTATTTGTTGTTTAGTGATAGCTCAGTCGGTACCTTTTTAAAGGAAATAAATTTGTCATTTGAGTTGAATTAATGCACACCTCTGATATGTACCTCTTCTCAACTTGGTTAACGCTTTTACTTTTTTATACCAAATCCCTATTCTCAGCGTTACAATAAACCAATTCATAAATTACTTTGTCTTAATTCACACAGTAATTATGAAATATGGACGAAGTTCAACAAAAAAAAAAGATAGACTGAAGTTCAAATCTTAACTGCCTCAGTAATTTTTTTCAAATATTAAGATTTACATCATTTGTTAAGTCTCACTTAATAAATACATAACGACGTGGAGTGGTGAAAAAGATTCATGGCTAAGAAGTATAGACATTCTTTGTTGAACCTTGGGTTCAAATCCCAGTCAAATTGCATTTCTTTACGTAAATGTTTCTATTTACAAATTCATTCAAATTTAGACATCGCCTCTAAAAATAATGAGTTGTTGCAGTTGGAAAGTAATAAAATTTCTCATTACAAAAGAAGTTAAGAGAAGTTTTTGCTGGGCTAACAGCAAAATTGCGACTTGTAGTTTGCAAAAAATTTTTAAAAGTTCCCAAAAGAGAAGTTTTTGCTGGGCTAACAGCAAAATTGCGACATGTAATTTGCAAACAATTTTTAAAAGTTCCCATAAGAGAAGTTTTTGCTGGGCTAACAGCAAAATTGCGACATGTAGTTTGCAAAAAATTTTTAAAAGTTCCCACTGTAGTCTAATTAGCAACCGCTTAGTCCGACGCACGTACTTAAAAAGATCAAGGACCAATAAATTGATGCGTGATTTTACCACAAACCTCTATTTTAGAAATATGTGACCTTCTCCGAGAAAATGGACCTAGTGTGTGAAAAGTGAAGTTTTGAGAAAAACAGATTTAAAGTTTTAATGTTTTTCTAATTTTTATCGATTTTCCTAAGTTCGTGGTGTACGTTTTTATTGGGGTAAATAAATTTTTATCAGAAATCTAACTCATTTCATATTATTCTACACCCTTTTAGGTACTAGAATCCACTCTTAAATGCAAACCCGTTTTTTTACACACTAGTTCCCTTTTCTCGGAGAAGGTCACATATATGATCTTAAGTAGTAGGGTGCATTAATTAACACTTGTTGTAATTTAAATTTAACTATAAAAGAACAACTTTTCAATCTAAATAAGAGGGCAGAAGAGACAGGATTACTCTTACACATCAAAAAGCAGACGAACTCAAAGGTAAATAAAACGATAATAACAAAGTGTATGAGAAAGTTCGTGCGTGTGCGTGTGCACAGATTTCACACTAACGACAAAAACAAAAAACTATTAATAAGGGGAAAGGATATAAAGGAAAAATCGTTATAAAAGAAATTCACGAACATGATTCGTATATCGGCAAAAAAACACATTAAAACACTGCAATGGAAAATCTGTTATAAATGAGAGAAATCAATAGAAATCAATTTTTGATTGGATAAAAGAAGAAAAAAACACATGAAATGGATAAATCCAGCAGGATAATGTTCAAGGTTTAAGAAGAAAAGAGATAGAAATATAGATTTTATTCTTTTTTAACAAATAAAGGATTTTGTTTAAAAATTGTTACAGAAATTAATTAATTTTTTCGAAATTGAAAAAATACGTTACAATTTTATTTCAAAATTTATTTGCATAACTTATGAAATTGCTATCAAGGTCATATTCCTTTTCTTTGCACAAGAATTGCACATACTTTATTAAATTTTTGTAATTGTCTTAATCCTTTTGCTAAATTATGCAAATTAATTTAACCGTCACAATTTCCTCTTTAACCCCTGGCTGAAGGGCATAAGAGTACATGTTTCCATAGTCAGCTGCTTGTTTAACATTTTTTTATGTTAATTTATTTTGAGTATTTTCGATTATTTATTGATTTTCTTTTTTCATTTTCCTATTCAAATGTTTTCTTAAGATTTCCTAAAATTAATTTCCATAATAATGCAAATTCTTGACATTTTCTTAGTTTTAGCATAAATTAACGATTTGTGGGCATAAAAA
Organism: Pollenia amentaria; assembly: GCA_943735925.1. Lineage (NCBI taxonomy): Eukaryota > Metazoa > Arthropoda > Insecta > Diptera > Polleniidae > Pollenia > Pollenia amentaria. Next base: position 12,277,817 of record OX031010.1, on the reverse strand, counting down.
TTGCATTAACCCCTTTTTTTTAAAAGCCTCAACTATTTTAGGTACTCTTTATTTTCAACTGTCATTTAGCCAAAGGGTCAGCTATTTTTCTTTGACGAACAATGGGAATTTTTTTACAAGGATTAAACGAAATTTGCATAAATTGATTTAATTAAAAATTGGCAGTTATTTTTTTATTTCTAAAAAAAATCTTTTAAACAGGTAAATTTCATTGAAGGATGAATAAATTAAAAATTAAGACTATTTGCTTAATCGGTTTAGGATATTTGGGTTGGTTTTCTCTGGAGTCTTGTGGTTTGACATCTAATTTCATATTTTAAAGAATTCGAAAAATTAATTGGCTTAAACGGTTGTTTTAAAAAGCATAAACATACCTATTTTTTGCTTTGAAATCCCTTTTTTCAAAAAATATTATACTACACCTAAAAAAAGTTCAGATAATTCTACAAGAACAGACCTTTGGAGCGTTTGTGAAAAGCTTAAAAGAAAATTTGGAGAAGGATGATACACTGGTCCATCCTACGCTGTGGTTCAACTAAATAAGAAGTCCGGATATACCTTAGATCTTCTAATTTTTCTAGAAACGCAGATCCGTTTGTTTACTGGCGCTATTAAATATTATACGGAAAATTTAATACCATGGCGCAGAAATATTTAAGTTGTCAAATGAGTTTAGTCACATCCGAGAGCCAAAATCTTATAAATATTAACTTGGAATATTAATAATCTCTTACACTGTTTTATTTCTTTCAAAAATAAATTAATTTAACCATAAATTTAAATTCGTTTCGTTGTTTTTAATATCTAATTAAAATCAATCTTAAATATTAATAACCTCTTACACCCAATTTACATGATGAATTTTATGACGTCCAATTTTCTTAATTCCCTTTTGAAGTTGCTGCCACAAACTACTCAAATTCATACGATGGTTTTTTTTTGGAATCTAAGTTTTTCATTTTCATTCAATCCAGTTAATGAGAATATAAAAATAAAACGTAACAGCAATAACAGAAAAAAGTGTAAAGCATAGTGTCAAAAAAAAAAAAAAAAACATTAAAACGGAAACCATGTCTATTTTTCTACACCGCTTGCTACCAAAAAAAAAAATGACGTCGAAAATTGGACGTCATAAAATTCATCATGTAAACTGGGTAATACTGTAATTTTGTATCATAGAGAAATTACTATACTTGAGTTTTGTTAATTTTACCTTGAATTTTAATTACTATTCGTATCGGTATTGGCATCGGCGATATTTCTTCTTGAGTATCGATATTGGTATCCTATCGGCAAAAAGGCGTATCGTTACATCCCTACTTTTTTGTTCGCTTCTTAGTGCCCTTATACTGATTTCTAGTAATCACAAATGTAGTCAGTTTAAACATTTGGATATAGAAACTATTTCAAAGCGCGAACAATGGAAAAATTGAATACTACGAACTCCCCAACGCTTTATTTTTGGAGCAAAAAAAATTCGTACTCAGGCAGTCAGATAACAGTCATACCTAAATAAGAGCGGATCGCGTTTTCTAGCTGTCAAAAATCCTTATGCCCATACAATTTGTATGAAGCATTCCTAAGTAGCGCGGCGTAAGCGCTTTGCAATTGGATAGTCCGATTTTGACAGCGCGTTAACATAAGCAGGGGGCTATATTTGTGGTTTTGACAACCCTGTTCTTATCATTCCATAGTAAATAATAGGTGTGTTCATTAACTTTACTAGCAGAAACTTGCAAAGAGAGAGTAAGTAGGAATTTAAAGAAATTGCTCTCAAAAATACTAAAAAGTAAAGAACACTTTGCCAGCCGAAATTTGCAAGTTAAAGTAGTGACGAATATACAGTAATATTTGAGTACCCATTAATTATTTTAAGACTTGGGAAAATATTATACATTACGGTGTTTATGTTGAATAAAATGAATCATGAATTTGATTTTTTTTTTTTTATTTAGGAGGGGAAAGAAGTATTCGGGTTTTCATCAATAATATAAGATAAAAAAAATCCTTTGTTAAAAATAAAAGTATTTATAAGGCAAAAGAAAATATTAAATTTAACAATCTATGTATAACGTATGTATATATGTATATAAAATTTCAACTTTACGGACTGGCTGACAGATTCATCTTCGCACAGCCTTAACGCCGTGAGTTGTAAGGTTGAAATTTGAACCGGATGCTGGTCGCTCGCTAAATCGATCCAGATAAAATATAAAAATAATGCGGGAAATTAAATGTCTTTGTTTTACTTTTTGGTTCTACAAGTGGTACCTTTTTAATTGCTATAATAGATATTAGAAACATAAAATTATAGGTGCAGGTTCCAGAGTGAATGAGAACCTATAACGTTGGTAATTTTTTTTAAAACTTAGAAACAAAAACTTTGGCATTTAAATATGACCACGAAAGAAAGGTAACGAGGTAGTGAGTTAAATTACACGGTGCTACAAAATGTCCTTTTTTGCAAGCACTTTCAAAGTGACCTAGTGTATGTTATAGGTCTAGGTGAGTGTATTACAAAACCGGTTTTAAAAGTTTCAATATACCTTCAAATTCCCGAGTTATGGACCAAATAAATTTTTTTGAGGCTGCTACTTTTAAACATTTATAACTTTTTTATTTATTTACCGATTTTCAAACGGTTTTGGAAAGCTAAATAATTGTTATTTTTAAATATATATACTTCTTATACAATATTAGCAAAAATATGAATAGATTTTTTCAATTATATGGAAAATTTTAAATTTTTTTTAAACTTTTAAAATTTCTACGAGACTTTTTTCCGAATTAAGTTTAAAGACAACAAATATATTAAAGACAGAATTTTTCTGAGTAAAATGAGACGTCTTTTGTTGAAATCGGTTGAGAAATGAGGATGTTATAGTACTTTTTATGAGGAGCTATTATAACAAAAAAAAAAAAAAAATTATAAAATTATTTTGCTTTCCAAAACCGTTTGAATTTCAAAATCGGTTAATAAATAAGAAAGTTATAAATGTTTAAAAGTAGCAGCCTCGAAAAAATTTCTTTGGTCCATAACTCGGGAATTTGAAACTTTTAAGCCCGGATTCGTAACATGCTCACCAACACCTTTAAGGCACACTAGGTCATTTCAGAAGTGCTCTTCGAGTGTTATTGTTAATTATAAAATAATTTTAGATATTCTCATTATCTACTTTATGGCAGTTTTATTTGGTCCAAATTCATTTTTTTGGTGTTTGTTTCATAATAAACAAGACGATCATAAAGCAAACAATGAGAATATCTTAAATTATTTTATAATTAATAAGAATCTTTAATTTTGTAAATAATTTAATTTGCAAGCAAATTTTTTAACTAATGGGGTATTATACTGCAATAGTGTTAAGTATCTATCGGGTATCTAGGTAACCATTATACTCACAGTACTAATAACAACACCTGATCGGTTAAAAGCAAAACAAAATACATAAGGGATTTTTTTAACAAGTTCGTTATTTTATTTAGCAATAAAAATATCGAAATATCTGTCGTAAGTTAAACAAAAGTATGATTTCTGATCGCATAAATATTTTTAATAATTTTAAAAATCAACATTAACTTGAAATTTTTGCAAAATATCATTATTTAAAACTTCTTTTGTAAAAGTTTGTTTTGTTAACAAAAACGTGAAACAGCTGTTTCAAAAATTCTTGCAAGTAAAAATTTGCAAGAATTTTTTTGTCTCTCAATTTTTTTTCTCTGAACACTTTGTTCAAATTCGAAAATTTGTTCAAATTTTTTGTGTAAACATTAAAATATATTTAAGATTTTCTTCTAGAAAATAACATTTCCATATAACCCACTTACGACACGTGTCCACTATAATTTTTATTCTGTTTATATTTAAAAAGTTGATTGACCCGCCTGGTACACAAGCAAAATAAATTGCAATTTATTTACAAAAATATTGACTAAATCAATTCGTTAAAAACAAAGCCAAGAGGATTGCATTCAAAAACACTCAAATAAGAACAAAAGTCTTCTATTGACATGCACTTTCATTGTTGACAAACTGCGATCACAAAAGGAAAAGAAATGACAAACGGATGAGGGTCAGGGGATACACTGCTTGACTGACTCACTTACGATCCACAGTGACTTTTATGTGTTAAAAATCTATTAAATAAATCTAATCGTAGTTGGTATGTATTTACAATTTACATTATTGTTTATTTACGAACTGCGGGGTCATTGGATTTAACGAGACATTTAAGTGTGGAAAAATTTTTTGTTTCTTCGTTTTTGCAATAAACAATAGAAATTGAATTTATTTTGCGATATTTTGGAAGAAAAGATAATTATGAGGGTCTTTGGTCGCACTTAAAAATAAAAGCAAATATGTATGTATGAACATTTAAAATACTTGTATTGTCTAGAAAATACTTCAAAATTTTCCCTATCAGTTTTGAAACTTTAACTAAAAGAAAAATTTACAAAATTAAATTTACCAAGAATTTTGTTGAAACTAATTTTTTTTTAGTTTTTCACTCATGACCTTGTAGTTTTACAACTGTAATTAGAGAACAAAGAATCAATGTTTGTTTATTTGTTGCTAAATTATGTCTTGTAAACTTATTAAACCCTTTGGATGTATTTTTCAGCCGCGATTTGTGTGTTATTTTTTTTTTTGCATATTTTCGCACTTAAATGCAAAAATTGCATTATTTTAACCCTTTTTGCATGATATTCCGCTACCTGTTTAAAGTTGGGCATTCATAAAAATGAAAATTTCTTAAGAAAACTATTAATGAGTTTTTGTACCTGTCCAGGGTGGTAGTTTGTTTGTTAGAATTAGGAAAAAAGAGTTAAACAATTCCCATAGATTTCGTTTTATCAGCGGTATTCAGTGTTTGGTGCAAACAGTTTTACGAAAAAGCAAATGCAAAATATCGTCTTCAAGCCATAATAGACTAAATGACTATTTGTTTCACAGAAAAAAATAAATCAAAATGGATTTCAATTAAAAACTTTTTGATATTAATTAAAAAATTAATTAAATTTTCTCTAGTAATCAAATTAATAGTATCAATTAAATACTTCTTGATATTTTCTGTAGAAATGTTGTTGCTTAAATTTTTAATTAAAACTGATTTTATTTTTGATTGATGGTTTATTTAAAAAAAATAAGCGAACACTTTTTTTTGTGTTGTCCAACTATGGTCATTTACGATAACTCCATCAAGAGGGCAAATAAGGGCGGGTTTTTTAGAGGCATAAAACTTTTTTTTTCGAAATAAAACACAACAAATTCAATTGACAAATTTTATGGCATTTAATATTTAAAAATTATTTTTGGCATATGACCTCCGTGACTGTGCCTTTTGAACGCCATCCTGTCGGTCAATCGTTCTTAATCGTTCGTATTAAAAATTGGCTTCTATTGGTTAATCCGACCTGAAATTTGACGTTCTAAAAATCCCAAAAGTCTCAAATCACACAAATAAGCAGGCCGGTTCACAGGTCCATTTCTTGCGATAATTTGGCCACCAAACGTTTGGCTCAACATAGTAATGGCTGGCCTCACACGCTATATGACATGTTGCGCCATCTATTGGAACCATTTCTCCTCAAAATGATTTGCAATGACATGAGGAAAAAAAATCATTTGCCTGTATCGTTCGCCATTCTCGGCACCGGTTTCGGATTTAAGGTCAAATAAGCCGACGACGTCTTCGGCATGTAAACCGCACCAAACAGGGATTTTTTCGGGATGTAGTGGAGTTTCAAGAGTCTATGAAGATTGTGCTCTCTCTTTAAAAACGAAAATTCTTCTCGTTTACATACCCGTTAAGCAAGAAATGAGCTGTATCCCTGAAGATGATTTGATGATAAAAATCTGATTCAACTTCCACTTTATTCTCAGCCCATTCACCAACGCCGGTGATGGTCCGCTGGCTTTAATTCTTGCACCAGTTCGATCTTATATGGATGTAGTTGCTGAGAAAGTTAAATTAGACTCCATTTTCACACTCACGTCTATATCTGCGATGGCTTCTTCTGTTCACACGGTACGGACTCGATTCGTATGAATATTATCCAATAGAATAAATGTGGTCATGAATCAATCCATAGTTTTTTTCTTTTGCTAGTCCCGCAAAGCTCTTAGCTTGTCTTCATAAGACCAGAGTCTCCTGCAACCCCCGCACTGAGAGACTAGCTCACTACCAACTACGATTACTTGCACCGTAAACTTGATTAAGTGCTCTAAAAGTTTGGCGAACTGAGCGCTAATTTCGGAAACAAATTTCCATGATTTGTTAATACTGTTCTTGTGCATGTCTTTGCATGGTGATTTGCCAAGGTATAATGAAAAAAACACTTCATTAGATAGCTTAACAGTTATCCCCATAGGAAGTTCTTTACGTCTAAAAAACATCCTTAACATAATTTCCAACCTTCACCTTAGGCAGCCCCAAAATTAGCCGGCCTGACGTGCAGATGGCGGCAGTAAATAAAAAATTCCTATGGTAAAAAGTGGCAGCTAACGCGCCAAGTTGTTAGGTATATATTTTGGAGTCATTAAAATTAAACGATCTCATTTTTCAAATTTTTCATTTTAAAGGTCTCAGTCTAGGTAATATTAAAGCGGTGCTAGATTAACATCTGGCAGAGTCAGATTGGGTGGCAAAGTTAAAACAACGATGTACGAGAGGCCAAGACTTCGCTGTTCGTTTCGTCGACCAATTAATACATCTGTGCCAGAAACAGATGGTCGTCGGCTGAAGATGCATGAGCTAGATGAATTGATTGGCATTTCTAAAAATAACTTATTGGCCGAAAATTTAAGAATGAGAAACCAGTTCACCATTCACTATTACGATGACTAAAACCATTGAATTAAAGCTCGAATTGCTTCATCAAGCACCTTATTTGCAAGTCCCTCGGATTATATATTTTCTTTTTCCTAACTTGAACAAAGAAATTACGCGCTGGTTAAAAAAATTTCCAAAAATTAAGGGGTGTATGCCCCTGTTGGCCAGGTTTTACTATAAGAAGGGTATCAAAGCTATTGATCGCTGGAAAAAGTGTATTGCGCTAAAGGATATTATATTGCGAAGTAAAGAAATTTTTTTTCTGAAACTTACTGTATTTTCTTTGTTAACCCTAACTTGGTCATTAATTTCTTACTACGAATTCGGGCAGTATTTACATTTGAAAATATGTGTTCATTTATATGTTTTTGTTTGTTAATTTTATATGTATGTTAATTTTATGTACTCGTACATATTAATAAAATTATTTTCTATTGTCGGGAAAAACATGAAAATTAGTCACTAAGTCCAAATCATAGCCCCATTGGACCTTAAATATTTACCAGTGTAAATACTGCCCAAGTTAGGGTTAACCGAATCATAGAAAGAGAGAAGTTAGGCAGTATTTGTACATGATTAGGGCAAACTATGGGGGGATTCACAAGGTGTGCTATCAAGTCATATCGTCATAATGTCCTAAATAATATTTTACAATTGTTTAAAAAAAAAATATTTTTTTATGTTGTTTGAAACACAACAATATTTTTTTTTTAAACAATTGTAAAATATTATTTAGGACATTATGACGATATGACTTGATAGCACACCTTGTGAATCGCCCCTATGTATTTATGAAAGGCTAGAGGGATAAGTTTCAGTGAAAACAAAATGAATTTATTTTTTCACTTCACATTATCATAAAACAGGAATTGGTCCCTGATCTATTTTGATTTCATAATCTAAGATCTTTAATTATTGCAAGTTTAAATATAGTTCATGTTATGCAAGGATTCGAGATGTAGAGTCCCCAAGACTCGTAAGAAGTCTGTTTGGATATTATTTATTTCACCTATTAAAGATCAAAGAGAATGTTAGCTGGAATTTTCCTATTTTACCTGAAAATATTTTGCTATTTAAATTCACAATTATCAAAATTTTAAGAATAGTCTTCGAAACTGCAGAAGTTATTAAGACCTAAGAAATATGCATACATATTTTTTTAGTATCTTACAATTTATATTTACATAAATAAATATCTTTTTAAACAATTCACTAACAAATTTTTCTTGCTTATATTTGTAAAAATATTTTCAGCAAACAAATTAACGAAACATAAATTTCTCCACTTTGGAATTCTAACTTAAATAAACATAATCGAAAATACATCTTCTATGCAATAAACGATAAATTGGATCTTTCCCATCATAAATCATTGTATTACGTTGGCACGTCGTAATCCGATTATTGGAAATAGTGCGAGATGCCTGCTCCATCGAAGCATATAGTTCGTTTGCCTTTTTTCGAAAATGCAAGCCTTAAAGATTTTCTTAACTGAAAAACATGTTACTCATATCAGAATACAATCAGTTTTATTCTTTTTTTTATTTTTTTTTTCAAAAAATTGCGTTCAAATGCGTGTTGGGGTAAAAAAAACTGAAAAGTAAATATTTTTTTTCAGAGCTTATCGCCGAATTGTGAGTAGAAATATTTAAGGAAAAAAGTGGCAACGATTCAAACAAAGTTCTATAAAAAAAAGATAAAACTTGGGTGACCAGATGGGAAATATTAACAAACATTTCGTTCAAACAATTTAGGGAACTGAATATCAGCGAGCAAATCTTAAAATTAATTGGATTGATTATGGAAGAAGAAACTAAAAAAGGAAATTAAAGTGACAAAAAAATAAACATTTATAGCAAGACTATTTAACTAATGATCATGGCAAAGAAGTTAGAAGTCCAACCACTGGCATCTTTTGAGGGTGGCCCGGAGCCATTTAGAGTCAAAGCCAAAGCATCACAATATTTTAATTTTTTTTCTGATTATTTAAATTCATTCAATAAGCAATTGCTTTTTGCTTCTATACACAGAAAAAAGTGTTTATCAATTAAAAAAATGGTTTAAAAATTATTTAAATTTAATTAATGTGATAACTAAATCAATTATTTTTTTAGTTGAAAGAAAGTTAAAAATTTAATTTTGATTTAATTAACATTTTAGTTGTTTTGAAATAAATTTTCAATTAAAATTTTAATTAAATAACAAGAAATCTTAATTGACTTTTTTCGTTTAAAATAAAATAATTTAAACATGTAGAACTGTTGTTGGGAATTGTCAATATTTAATTAAATAAATTATCACGTTGTATGAAATGGCAAAGTTTTTTGATCAAGTTTTTTAATTAAAGTTAAAAATATTGTATTTTGAAAAAAAAAATATTCAAAATTTTACAATTTTTTTTAATCACTATAATCATTTTGGTAATGGATGCAAAATCAACAAATTGTTTGCTTGATATTATAAATTTGGTATAAATTTGGTGATTGGAGAAATTTATTTATTTATTCTGTGTATTTATTCATTTTATTTCTATAATATTTTTTTTTTTAACTAACTAGACAACATTTTTTTTAAACTTTTCGTTGGAGAGAGAGGAAAAGAATTGGTATTCTCTTTTATTTTTTTATTTTTTTTTTAAATATTGACTTGACGGCTAAAACTTGAACACTGTGAATCATCACTAAAATTTGAACGTAAGCTAAATTAAGAAAAATATCTATATTGCGATTTAATAATAATGCAACACCGGTATTGTATAGATGATACCGCAACAACGGATTGAAACCGCGGAAGCGGAATGGATATTTGGAAATTTTTCTTCCGCACAAAAAATGCTTTCCGCAATCGCAAAACGAAATCAATAATACCACCCATTATACATATTTTCTTCATATGTAGATCCAAAACTGCTGCTGGTGGAAATTGTATGGGTTATCTCGACAAGGTTTCCTAATTAAAACAGCTGAATGCAGGTATCATCTTGGTATACTGCGAAGATGTGTCAACAATGTTTTGCACTCCACAAACATTCTAAAATCACTTAAAACTGATTTGTTACTAATGCATATCAGTTAATAATCTACTAGCCCACATAATTTTTACCGGGATAAGGACTAAGTTCCGGATAAATATTTTTCTTTAAGGCAGATCGCTAAGATGTTTTAAATTGGTAAATTCTTTTATGTGAAGTGTTCTTTTTAAGCCGAAATAGTCTTTGGCAATAGGTAAGATTTTTTTGGTATCGAAAACGGGTTAAATAAATTAGTTTAAGTTTTTCAGGGACAGCATTAGCCCTAGCTGAAAGCTTTTTTTTAAATGCTAGAAATAATTTATGTATTACTAGGGTATTCATTTAATCGGACTTTTTCTTAAATCGGTTAATCGGTCGATTAATTAACCTAGGTTTTTGTTTAATCGGTTAATAATCGGTTAACCGATTAAAAATGTTTTTTTTTTTATAAATTAAGTAATTAAAAAAAAAATGGATAAATTATTTATTATTGGAGTTTTTTAGTAAAAAAAAAACGACGTAAAAATTCTTGAACTAAAACGAGCAGACATAAAAATAATTCATAAATATGTACGTTATACATATTTTTTAATTAATATATATTATGTATTAATTAAAAAATAGACTGTGGATCTTATAAAATTATCTTGTAGACAAATAATTTGGTTTAAATGTTTACGATTTACGAAAAGAATCACTTATCTTTTCATTAGTTTTGATATAACTTGACTTGGAAAAAATTCTTTCATTTATCGTAGATAAACAATCAATTTTAAATTAACCGATCAGTTAATCGGGTAGTAATTAATCGGTTAACCGAATGAATACCCTAATATGTACTACTATAATTCCTGATGGAGCACGGACGATGGCTGTCATACCGGTTTTTTGCTTAGACAGAATTGCAGACAGAATTTTAAAAATTCCAGAAGCGATAACTGAGGCGTTATAACGTCTGGGAATAGAGAAAAAAATTATTAGGTGTATAGAAAATCTTCTCACAGTAAGGTGCATCATATCTTCCCTAGGTTCCTCCCATCACACGTGTTGTTAATAAGGGAATCCCACAAGGGGGATTTCTATCCCCTTAACTCTGGAAACTTCAAATTAAGTCCTGATGACTCTGGAATCCTGCAGCTGTACACTCATAGAAAAATGCATTTTCATATTAATGATGCCCGAACATCAGAATTGTGACATCAATGTTATTACAAATAGCATCAATGAGGCAAAAAGTGACATCAAATCCAATGACAAACGTCATCGTAAAATTTTGTCACATTTTATGCGTCATCTACGCTATGACTGCAGTGACTTCGATTTGATGCCATAGTTTGTATACACTGATAGAAAAGACGTCATAACGCTGCTGTATATTGACATCAGTACAGACAAACTGCCATCAGTGCGATGACATAGTATATCATGTAATCAGTGCGATGACAAACTGTCATCAGTGCGAAGACATAATATATCATGTCATAATATATTGCTAGCATTATTTTCACTTTTAAAAAGTAAAATTATAAGCAAAAATTCCCATATTCTATTATTTTTAGTTATTTATTTAAATACATAACATTTTTAAAGGAGAATTATGACGAAACCCATATCGGGCATGCTGCTGGTGTCTTGTAATTGAAAGTTCTTCTGTTAACAAAGGGCGCAATACAACAAAAGTGAAACAAACATGTGTAACGGGTAAGTAAATAATGCTATTCTCTCAATTTGACTTAAGGTCAATTACATTGATTCAATTTGAGTTTGTCATCGCACTGATGACATGCTTTATAAAACCAACTCCGATTCGTCATTTCTGTGATGCCAATGTGTGATCACATAATTTAAATTTTTGACCCTGATGACAATTTGGCTAAGTGATTTTAAGGCTGACATCACAGTGATGTAAAGTGTTATGTTGTAGTACTGATGTCAAAATACATCAGCGTTATGACGCCTTTTCTATCAGTGTAGTGTAATTGCTTATTCTGACGATATCTTTATTGCTGCTAAGCGAAAAATGTTCTTAACTGTACGCGATATTCTACAGAGCGACATTAGGCATCCTTCTAATTGTACCGAAGCATGGGAATTTGCTGTAAATTCTGGGAAAAAGAACTGATCCTGTTTATTTCAAAGTATAAGATACACCCGACCTCCGACCTGGTATTCTGAACAACACTGAGATTAAATTGGTAAAAAGTTTAAAGAAAAGACGTACTAATTACAAATTACTTCTGCCTTAATTCGTTTCCGTCTGGTCACCTTAAAACTTTATGCACTTTTTTGGACTCAAAACTGAATCTATTTAGATTTTAAAGTGTGACAAGTATTTTAGTGTTAATCTCTAAATAAATGAAATATTTCATTTTTCCATTCTCTGTAATCTTATCAGCTAAAAATGCAATAGCGTTGAAAAAAAAATAAAATAAACTATGAATTGTTAGTATGTATATATAAGTTTATATTTAATTTAATTAAACAAAAATGTGTAATACTTTTAGTAACATTTGACAGTTTTGATAAGGTGTTGAAATTTGGACTAAAAGTGTGAATGAAGAATAAGTTTCGTTATTCTAAAAAATGGGTATTTTTTTTTTTTTTGTAATGCATTTGATAAGATTTCATTAAGAGGTTAGTAGACAGTTTTTTTAAAATAAGTTTAAGATAACTGCATAAAATAGTTAAAGCTTGTCAAGATCAGTGTTGCCAGTTTAGCCATTCAGTGGCTAGATTTATCCATTTTGTGTTAACAACTAATTTGTTTGTCATACATTTACCCTGCCCTTAAAAATGCAAGTTATTACTTGCAAGTAGAGTAAATATATGTATTAACATACAAGATGTCGATAAAATAGTCGAATGTCATGCAAGTTTCATGAATGTTTACACAGTCAAGTGAAAGTTCTTTATAAATCAGAGTTACCAAGTGCGAAACGGAGCTTCATCTTTATGTAAATAAAAATGAAAATGCGTTTGTTTGTATGTTTTTATGTTTCTTTGTGTGTTTTATATGGACTTCTTAACTACTTAGCCGATTTTCCTGAACATAGGCCATAAATATTTGTAAATTTTGAAAAGGGCGTGGCGCCTCCCATACAAATATGAATAACCTTATACCTGGGTTCAGTCAAAGTCATCACATTTTAAACAATCAAAACACAACATCTCTCAAAAAGTGGGCTGGATTGGATAAGTGGGCGTGGCACCTCCAATATGAAGACGAAATAGCTTCTGTATATCTGGAGAATGGTAGGAGAAACATTTTCGAAATTTGGTAAACATATCAATCCACAACTTCTCTAAAAAATAGGCAAAATTAGTTCTATCATAACTCTTTCCCGATCTTATCAGCAGAGAGGTCGTATTTGGAATCCATTATACTAATATCCTCTCTGATTTTAAAATTTTGTTTATTCCTCTCAATTGATTTGCGAACAATTTTATTTTGGCATTTATTTCACTACCTGCCTTTTTTAATGAGTGTTTAGTATCTTTCTTTTGCTTCTTTTTTATATTCCATTCCATACTCGTTTAATCTTGTGGCTACTCAACGCTTAAGTTAATCCTTCGGATTAAATTTGTGGTCGTCTTAAAACGATAATGACTTTTTCTCTTCATTTCATAGATTTTTAAATTACCAAACAGACCAAAAAATGTTGATAATTTTTGCAAAAGATTTTAATCTTTATTTTTAATGATGGTTTAGCTGGGATTTTTTTTTGGGATTATCATTAAAATATCCATTCATTTCTGGACTTTAAAAGTTATAACTTTATTAATAAATTTGGGATTGTGGTGTGTTTTGAAAATCTTTGAGTTAAACCAATGCGAAAGTCAAAAAGTCAGGATTATGGCAAAAAGCAAAATCTTTTATTTATCTTAAGTGTATTTAGACAAATGTTTTTAGAGAACTTGGGAAATGCCGGAATGAAAAATCTTAATGCGGATGGGATTTGAAACAGGAAGTCATTATTAAAATATTAACGAATAAGTTTTATTACTACAAACACATATCTGTGGTTTTCACGAATAATCGCGTAAGTCGGTTTTTACCGAAATTGAGATAATGATGTGAAAGTGCTACATTTTGCATTAGGTTTTTATAAGTATTAAGCTTTTTAGAATATAATGTAGTATTATTAATTTTTTTCTGCTAAAAACAACTTAAGTTAACTGTTTAATAAAATATTTTGCTATTATAACGATTTATGTCGACATACATCGCCAAAAATTGTAAAATTGCTGAATATGTTTCCAAATAAAAAGCATATGTGATGTTATGTTGTTATTCGTGCAAAAAATATGAAAGTATTTTTTGAAAATTTTTCTATTAATAACAACTAAAGTCGTAAAAATAACAACGTAAGTCGTCATGTGTAATTAAAATGATAACATTTATTTTCACAAAAAAGAACTTATGTGGAGATATGATGTTATATTGCACACACTTAATGAGTCAATCAAACATATGCATTTTTAATCCTTTTACAGATTGTGATCCTGTGAGGATTTTTTCATGAAAACTATGCATAATACGTAGAAAGTCACTGTTAAGAGGATAGTAAAGAAAAAAGTTTAAAAAAGCATCTACAGAAGCCGCAATTGAAAATAATAATTGTTTTTGCTCTCCTGAAAAGTTTGGTTTTATAACTTACGCGATTATTCGTGAAAACCACAGATATATCGTCACCTAAAATGGAAACAGACGTAACTATACTTAAATTTTTTATAGCAAAAACGTAACGAAATCAATAATAATAAAGTATTCTTGACATTTGAGTTGCTTATAAGCCACTTGGGGTTTTAGCACAGTTTTATGTAAAACAATCGTTACAAAATTATCAAAGCACCAGGGCTGTGGATTCGTCAGAAAAAGTACTAACTCCAACTCCGACTCCAAACGCTAAAATTTTTTAAGTGCGACTCCGACTCCCGACTCCAAATCCTTCTCTAACCTTTATGCTAAATGTATGGGAGACTGGTCCTTATTTGACTATAATCTTTTTTTATACCCTTCACCACTAGTGGTGAATGAGGGTATACTAAGTTTGTTATTCCGTGTGACTTTTTTATTATGCATCGGTTTTATTTGTATTCGAAAATAGCAAGACCGACTTGTTTTTATGACACCAAATGAAACCAATATTGGTTTGAAAAATTTACAATTAGCAAAACCGACTTGGATTCAATGACACCCTTGACTGTCTGATTGTCGTCCATATGGTTTAACCATGAACCAATTTTTATACTGCCGTCCGTTTTTATAAAGATTAATTAATCGGGTATGTGATGAAAATCGATCGATTTCAAAACGAATGTTTTAAAAAGGTGTGATGAATTTCGAGCGATTAAAAAATGAATTTCTGAATTATAATCTTCAGTTTTTGCTCAAAATGCAGTACAATAAACAGATGTAATACACAATTTAAAAGAATATCGACTGGAAACAAGAGGAAAATGTATAAGAAATCAATTTTAAAAGATTCTAAAAACGATATAATCGTTTTCAAATCGTTTTCAAATCGTTTCATTTTCTAAATCGATTTCCATCACATACCTGAATTACTTTTAGCTCTCATATTTTCTAACTTTCAAAGATTCGGCACAGCCGAATATAGCACTCTAACTTGTTTTTAATGCAGTACGTTTTAAATGGTTAAATATACCAAGAATATGATTCTGTAAAAATTTCAAATCGAAATGTGAAATATTGCATCGCCAATTTCGAAGAATTTTTATTTTGGAAAATATTAGAATATTTTTTAAAATTTATTATGCCGATAAATTTTGGAGTCGGAGTCGCGAGTTTTTGTGGATAGTACAACTCCGATACAAAAACCTCGACTCCGACTCCACAGCCCTGCAAAGCACACACGACGTTAACTACAGTCGCTAGAATTAAAAAACATTAAAAAGTATAAGCAGTTCCTGATAAACATAACTACGGTGCATTATTTGGTGTGAAGTCGAGCAAAACGCTGATGGTAAAAATTTAGTGCAAAAAGCAAAAAATTATTAAAAATACTCAGTGAGCATAATTTAAAAAAAAAAACAAGTACGCAGTTTTAAAAATAAAAGGTGTATTAAAATATAAAAAATATAAAAGTTGGAGAGCAATATTTGTTTGTTCATGATAGTAAACACATTGAAATCGAAGATATGAACAAACCAAGCATATGGCTTTGTGAAGCCATTCTGGAGTTTGATTGGGACGAGTCTTTCGATAAAAAGTGTGCAGATGATGAGGCAGAGTTTTTGGAGAATGGTTTACATTCAGTTTAAGAGAAAGCTGAGTAAACCTAGATCGGCTTACTAAAAGGTATCGACACCAAAGCACGTGTGGGCATTCATAGAGTTCCCAATATTTGTTGAACCCTTTCCCCTAGGGTCCTTTCTTCATAAAAATAATTTAATTTAATGAACTTTAGCCTGATTAAAATATGAAAATTTGGATTAAATTTTTTTATTATTTTAATAAGAAAAATGTATATCCGGTATATGTAAGATTCTCATAACTATTTTGAAAAATATTTAGTTTCATGTTAAGCACATTAAAATAGTTTTAAATGGATACGCATTATACAATTTTGCAGTTATTTGTCAAGAAATGATCATTTAAATCTTCAAGCTTTAAATTTGTATGTATCTCCAAAGATTTAAACTTGACTTAATCTTCAATAGCGTTAAGAAGTTAAAAACAATATATTAAAAGAGGCAAGAATAATTTTTAATGTACAATTCAGATCAACACACAATGGGGCGATACTGAAAAAAGGAAAATTAAAAATTCCAGTTCTGAGCAATTGCGCCGAATAAAATTTTCAGTAGTTTTTTTTATTAAATTGTTTGAAAATTATTTCAATTTAATCAATGTGTTAATTGAATCAATAATTTTTTTTTGTTGAAAAAAAAAAATTAAAAATATAAATGGTTAGGTTCTTTAAATTGTGAATAAGTAATTAACTAAATAAATAAATTGATTTAATTACCTGTTCAGTTGCTCTAAAATACATTTTAAATTAAGATTTTAATTAAATAATAAAAAAACTTAATTGATTTTCCGCTTAAAATAAAATAATTTAAACTTGTAGAATTGTTGTTGGAAATAATCAACACTTGAGCTGTATTATATTAAATCAATTAACACATTGTTTGAAATGGCAAAGATTTTTGATCATTTTTTTAATTTAAATTAAAAATATATTTTATTGAAAAAAATCACAATGTTCAATCTTTAAAATGTTTAGTAATCAATATAATCATTTTGGTAATAGGTGCAAAATCAGCATATTGTTTGCTTGATTCCATGTACGAGTATTTGGTGATAAGAGACAATTTTCTGTGTGGCCAGATTTTGATAAAAAAAAATTTAGACAAATTTACATTTTCTAAAGGAATGGTCCGGTTTTATAAATTTCACGTATCTAAAGTAAAAATCGCGTTGCAAATTCAAAACTTAAACTTTTTGATAAATAAAATGGCCAAATTTATTTTCCCTACTGTGCGCAATAACAATTACATTTCGCACTTGTTCAACAATACAGTATTAACTCAAAATTTCAAAATTTTCAGTAGAAGCAAAACCTTTTTTAATTTTACATTAAAGGCATATGAAAAATATTTTTACAGCTGGTAGATATGAATAAAGCGTATCGATTTTTTCCAAAATGTGATATAATAAAAATTTCGAGTTATTGTTAAACATGTGCGATATAAGGAATTATTATCCCAAAAATTCGCATTCAATTGGCTGGAAGTGTCGCTAGTTCAAATCTGTATCTCATTTGCCGAAAATTTACATATTTGGAAAATTGTATACCTTCACCGAGAGTTCGAATATTTCAGCAGTGGGTTTTAAAAGGGATCTATAAATTATAAGTTACTGCTTGTTTTTAAAACACGAGTGCAAAACATTTTCGTTTAACTTATTAAATTTCGCAATTTGGTTTTTGTTTTAAATGCAAATAAAACGTTTTAATTATGCGCTCGAGTTTTAAAAACAGGCCTCATATAATTCTATGAGTTCGTTGCGTAATTTAAATAAAATATCAGGATTTGCTTCAGAAAAATTATAATGGATCGTTCATTAAAAAAATTCGGCAGACTGATTTCTTGAATTAAAAAACCTAAATTTGATCAAATTTCAATTCAATAATACAAATTTTTTAGAATTTAATTCTTCTTAAATTGCTTGTCCGAAGGCCACTTTATATGGGACATATGGTAAACTGTGGACCGATTATTCCCAGCCATATAATACTAAATTTGACCAAATTTTACCACTGTATCTATATTTATTTATTTTTTTATTTCATTGACTGTCCCATGCAAGAAGATTAAATCTTATTATTACAGCATAGGAATTTATAAAGCTAAACAAGTTAATTTCACAAAAAAAAATTTCTCTAATCACCAAATTCATAATATCAAGCAAACAAGTTGTTGATTTTGCACCTATTACCAAAATGATTAAATGGATTACTAAAAATTTTAAAATTTTTAAAAATTTTTTTCAATAAATGATATTTTTAATTTTAATTAAAAAAATGACCAAAACACTTTGCCATTTCAAAGAATGTGTTAATTTATTTGATTAAATATTGACAATTCCCAACAACAAATTTTTGATATTTAATTAACATTTTAATTAAACATTTATTTCAAAACAACTAAAATGTTAATTAAATCAAAATTATATTTTTAAATTTCTTTCAACTAAGAAAAAGTAATTAATTCAATTATCATATTAATAAAATTTAAATACTTTTTAAACCATTTTTTTAATTGATAAAAAACTTTTTTCTGTGTTGTTGTTGCTAAGAATTACATATAAAATTCAAATTAAGCTGATATTATATAAAATATATACCCCATATTCATAAAAAAATATTATTGATTAATAAAAGGTTTATTAAACAAGTTTTCATAGAATATTCGTTTGATAAACCTGCTATAAACCTAAAATATTTTTTATGAATATGGGGGAATAGAATATAAATAATATCTTATATAAACATTTTGACAAAAAGAAAAAAAATAATTGATTTTATTATCATAAAAATAATCAAAAAAAAAAAAAAAAAAAATCAGAAAAATCATGAAACAAAAATCATTAAACAAAATCATTACAAAAGTTACTATAAACATTTTTATGTAGCTGGATGTGATATGGCAGTTCGTTCCAAAGTCGTATGGCATTGATAATGAATTACCATTCAGATTCAAGCGTTCTATATCTAATGGCGATAATTCGTTTACCCCTACTGTTAAGGTTTTAGTCTTATTTGAATGATATTCCAGAGTGGGCTTTATATGCGGCCTATGGTAAATAATGGAACGATTTTCGCGAAGTTCGGCGAGTTCTTACTAATCTTATACAACTACGACAGACCAATTTTACTACTATAGCCTGAATCGTTTTGGTTTGAAGCTATTTAATTATTTTTCGAGAATGGGCCTTGTATTAGGCCTTGATAAATTATGAACAGATCTTCACAAAATTTGGCAGAGTGATTTCTAATCTTTTAAAACTAGGACACTTCAAATTTTACGGCAATAGGATTCTTTTTTATGGCTTAAGGCTTACTAAAGTATTTCCCAAGAGTGGACTTTCTATAGAACCTATGGTACATTATGAACCGATCTTCATAAAATTTAATGATTTCCATTCATATAAAACGATATTGTGAAAAATTCAATGAGAATCATTGCATTCTGTCACCAATTAATTCTAGTTTTTACAGCAAATATATCAATATTTTAGGAAGGTTGTTCAACATTTGAGATTATTGCTCTTTTCCTACTGAACCGATTGTGTTGGATTCCACTGCTTGGTTGAACTAGAAAGAATTTGACACCAATTTTTTGCTCTTTTCAGATGATCAGACGGACAAACAGGCAGACGGACATTGCTAAATCGACTGAGAACTACTCAAGGACCCAAAATATATATCGCACTTAATCAACAAAAGTGTATTAACTTACTCTTTCGAAAAAATCAACACGTTATATTCAGATATGAATCCGCTGTAAAAATATCGTGCTATTTTGTCTACTTTTTAGTAATGAAACGGTTGGTTTTAAACACGTTTTCCATATGCTTCAATGTTAAATTTAAAATTGTTTTTCTTTTACAGAAAATTTTTAAATTTTGAGTTAATACCCTCTTGTTGATTAAGTGCGATATGTATACTTTATAGGGTCTTAGATGAATATTAAAAAAGTTTCGCACTCAATAACAAATCCAGTAAACCCCCATTTACTGCTAGTGGTGGAGGGCATTAAAAACAAATATTTTGAAATAAGCCCATATATTTTTTGGTAAATAAGAAATTATGGCACAAAACACTAAAAAAATTGACAAAGAATATGTTAACGAAATCACAAGACAAATAAATAAATAATTCAAATTTTATCATCGAACAAATACGCAGTGTTATGAAAATCATAAAAAATAAATAAATATTGCTACATTATTCACTTTGTTTTTTTTTTTTTGTAATTTCTAATAAATACTCTAATGCAACAACAAATACTGCACATAAAGTCACAGCAATAACAACACATCACCAAAGTGATTTTTGTTGGCGGCTCATTGGCGTTTGCACGAAAAAACTAATAGACTTCCAACCAAAATACAACACTGTATTGAAGTAAAACTTATTGTGACGGGTCATTGCACTTTTGCACAAGCGAATGCATAAAAAAACACGAAAAAATCTAAAATAAAAAAACGAAAATATACACAAGAGAACACACTAATAAAGTATGATTAAAATTGTTTAATGATTAGATAGTAAAAATGTTTAAATTAGAGACAAGATAGTAAGTAAAAATTGCTCGAGAGCGAGAGAGAGAGGAAAAGAGTTTAGTGCACATGCATTTCTTACTTAAGAGAAAAAGAGTACAAAACTAGCTTTAAAATGTCTGTTTTTTTTGTAGAAATTGTTTTTTATTTAATTTAATTTTCGTATAAGTTGTTGTTGCCTGCTGTCTTCTCTATGTTTTCGTACCTACCCACTCCTAAAATAAACATACTCGACTCAACATGATAAATACACATAATAAAAATTCTGCGTTTTTTGGTTAATTTTTTTTTGTTCACTAAAACATTAAATTTGATCGTTTAAGTCTACAAAGCGAAAAATAAAACATACAAAACAAAAAGAACTGCAGGAAAAAATGGCGCATATGTTTGCATGTGTGCAACATTTTCAAAAACAACTTCATTAACAAAATAAGCGAACACATATGCTAAATATGCAATAGTCTTTTGCAGTTGCCAGATAAATTTGCTTCATAATCGTTAAATCTTATTTTTAAAATCGTGAAAATAATTTTTTAATCTTGTGAACAAACTCATCAATGTCACATTTCTTTTCTTAAAAAATAATCCTTATTACTGGACTTTTTCCAGAAAAAATACATTTTATACCCAAATGAACCACTCTTAGACTGGGTTTTTGAGATCTTAGTTGAACTAGGTTTAGTTAATCTTAAAATAAATTTTTTGCCGCCATTACCAAGTTTGTATACAAAATTTTGACGGAACAGTGCCCATGTTCTGTAACTCAAGAAACTTTTCGATTGAAATTTATGAAATGGAACAAAAATGCCACAAATTGAAACAAGCAACTGGGTTTCTCACTTAACTGCGTCTGTAACGTTTGCTGTTACGTAAGAAAATTTCTCGCCAATTTACAGAAAAAGTGTGTCTGTAAAATTTTTGCAAATAAGAATTTTATTCTTGTCAGATTCTTTCATTGTTTAACTATTTTGCTTTTGAAATGGAACAAAAATGCCACAAATTGAAACAAGCAACTGGGTTTCTCACTTAACTGCGTCTGTAACGTTTGCTGTTACGTAAGAAAATTTCTCGCCAATTTACAGAAAAAGTGTGTCTGTAAAATTTTTGCAAAAAAGAATTTTATTCTTGTCAGATTCTTTCATTGTTTAACTATTTTGCTTTTGAAATTTTGAAATATACACGAATGTTTCCAAAGCTATTTTTTAAACAACAAACATTAAAGTCGCACTTTACATTATTTGGTATAGCCGACGTTTGTATTTGCGCCGCCGTCGTTGAAAATTCTTCAATTTTAGGTTATTTTGGTAGCCGTCAACGATATGTTTGACTGGCGTTCTCAACATCTGCAATTTCATATCGGCTTCGAGTGGAATATTATGACATTTATAACGTAACGACGTAATCTCTTTTGATAGTTTTCGACATGAGTTAAAGACACACTTTTTCCTCACTTTTCGAGAAACGATGGAATATTTTGTTTCACAAGTTTTCGATGCGAGAAGTTCTCACCGAAGTAACAGAACATGTTAGTTTTGCTTAAAATGTTGGTCTTTAAAGAAATTATAAAAAAAATTCAGACTTCGTTAAGCTAATTTTAAGCTTAACGCGGCCTCACGGTTATAACACATGAACAAAATTCACACAAACATCCAAGGCGAATTAATTGCAGGTGGTCTTAAAAGCCCTGATGATAACTTTTTTTTAGCTTTATCATTGTTGGATGTTAAAATTTTGCTCATTATCTTGGATTCTGTTTTGTTTATATTTTTCACATTGTAAAAAGATTTTGCAAAAACAAATTGCTTGTGGTTTTTGCACGAGTTGTACTTGTTGCAGTACCGAGATTACCTGTAATGAATTCGCCTTGCACACAACTTTTTGTTAGTGCCCATTTATATTATACGATTTTTGTCGTTGCGATTATTGTCGTTTCTTATTTGAAGTCGATCTTATGATTACATTGTACGATTTTTGTCGTTATTACTTCTTCGGTATACATATATTTTGACTCTTCGAATGAATGAACAAAACGAATCGAAGATTCTTCTCTCCCCTCTCGCTAATAAGGTAAGAATCGCAACGACAAAAATCGTATAATGTAAATTTGGACTTATCAAACTTCTTGTGCCGTGTTTTGGCCTTTCACTGAAAAATATTTAAATGCGAATTTTCAAAGCTCGGGAAAATATCAATGATTGAAATATTTTCATTTTGACAATAAACAATTCAAAACCAGTAGTTTTACGGGCCATTGTTAATTTCGCAATGATTTTCGAAAAAGTTTACATGCTTTATTTTTCATCCCAATTAAGTACGAATAAATTGCTTGAAATGATTTTCATGTTTCCAACATTGAATATTATGCTAAATTGCTAGAAAGATTAGACTCACTGTAAACAGGTAAGTTCCAAAACATGACAATACTATGCAGTCAAAGTAAAAAATGTATTATCCAGATTGAATGGGTATTGCTTAACGGGTACGCATCGATAACTTTTTGTGCACTTTGGGATAGATAACATTGTAAAATTCTGCACATTTGCATTTTAAAATGCATTTAAGAATGCGCGTTGTTTTGCATCAGTCGTTTAAGTTTGAATTTTACGTAGTGAAAATTCAGTCGGGACAGCCTCCAAACGCAATTTATGAGATGCGGTTAAACTACAATACATTTATTGTCAAATGAGAGAACAAAACAAATAGTATGAGTAGACGTAAAGTTCTGTCTATTTTTATTAATGTCTTTTTCTCACCAACAATGCAAGATTTGCAGCGACAAAAAATCGCACAATGTGAACGGGTATATTCATCATAATCTCAAATTAAATGGAACATTGTATTTTTAATGATTTGATGAGGTAAATATGAACATCGATTTTGAAAACTAAATGATTTAAAACTTAAAATATCGTTTTTCGTATCTTTAAAAATTGACTTCTAATACATTTTCCTGTTATTTTCCGGTATATTCTACTATAATTAAGAAATGGATTTTAAAATCGCTCAAAATTCACGAAACCTTTTTACAACGATCGTTTAAAACTTTATCGATTTTCATCACATACCTGTATGTATGTCGGCAGCTCATTATTGGTTTCACCTACCGACCATACAAAAAAAATTTGTTAATGAAATTTGAAAATGAATCTAAAACCTGTTTCACGAAATTTTGTATTATTTCTGATATATTAAGCATTAATTTTGCACCACATTTACTATTTTAAAGCTTATTAAGTACTGTTTTGCTTTACACGCCACTGTTTGGCGAATGCTGCAAATGCCTTATATAAAAACGTACAAAATATAATTCACTCTTGTTTTGCTTCATTGCCGTGAGTAAAACAAGTACATAATTAAAGCGAAGGTTATTATGCGTATATGACAACAAGAAAATAAATTTAACTCTTGCTTCGCTTCATTGTCGTAAGAAAAAAGTATTAAAACAAAATAAAATGTCACCAACTCAATACTTATAATAAGTATAAGTATGCAGCACAAAAAGCTAATTTTTAAAAATAAATTTAGAAAAGTGGCATATGCGGCAGAAAACAATAATTTTCACCTTCAATAAAATACTATTAACTTCTAAGTTCGTCCATGAACATTAAGAAAAGTTTACATTTTTTTCAAAATATGCCAGAAGCGGTGGTGAAAATACAAAAAAAATTCTATAGGGTATATTCTCAGAAAACTTCATTTAATCCTCATTATCATTTTTCGCCACTACGACTTTTTGGAATATGCGCCAAACCAATAATGAGCTGACGATGTGTTTGTGGACATGTTTTAAACCCTAAAAGCTGCTCATAAAGGGTAGTTTACACGATCACACGTACGTATTTTGAGGAAAATGCAACCCTGCTAAGATAAGTTATTGCTTTTTTTTAAATATCAAACAAAAATTAGATCAGGGAAGCATATTTGTCAAAAGAAGGCCCCCTAAAACGGTTAAAAAATATGTCATCCGAAATCGTCATAATAGCTCAAGTCTGTAAATGGCTAATGTTACGTGGTTGTATTTTCATAGATTATTAGGGAAAATATCAACAAATTTATAAAATGTTTTTATGTATTTATAATATAAAAATTAAGGTCTTTGGGCGAAATTTTGAATTTCTAAATTGTGATAAAAGTTTTAAAAATTAACGAAAATCTAAACTATCTGGCAACACTATGTATTAGAAAATAGCTAAATATTTAGTTTTTTTTTCTCGTAGAACTAAAAATAGTTCAAGTGTTTTTGTAACTGAAAACAGAGAAAAACCCATAAATAAAGAAGTTGCTACACATGCGCACAATTATTTATGCGTATGAAGGGAAACATTACAAAAACAACAATTCTAATGCAAAGTTATTTTTATCTTATTCATAATACATTTTCAAATAGCACACATTTTTACAAATTTCAATTTAAACAGTAAAATGTATGGTTTATTTAATGGCAAACATGCAGATATGTAAGTGAGTGAGTACTGTAACTTTAAACTCCTAAATTAAAATAAAAGCAATATGTTCAAAATTATATTTGCAGTGGTATTTGTATAAGGATATGGATATGGAGCCACACGTACAATGTACATACACACAGAGTCAGCCAGCTGTTCTTTGTGACTTGATGAACGTTTTTAAGTTTGTTACAATTGCAATTGATTTTGTTTTTGAAATACATATGTATGTAATAATCAATATGCCCTTAATATCTGAATTGTGGAGTACTCGTCTGTTTTATGAATTTATAACCAGAATTTGTTGTAAAAAAGTTTTGTTTGGTCTATAAGTCACATGAGCTCAGTCTTATTAAAAACTAAATTTTTCGAAAATTTGTGAATTTTGGAAGAAGGAATTCTATGGAAAACACCAGTATTGGAATTTTCCATATTTCCATAATTATCGGTATCGGGATAATGGTATATAAAAGTATATTGGTTTTACAAATTAATTCACCAAATCCAGGCGAATTTATGTACGTACACGGTGGCAGCAATAGTACATCAATATAAAGACAAGTGAAACAACAGAGTTTTTTAGCATTGTATTGTTAACCTTCGTCAGATCTAACAATATTGTCAGTAAAATATGCTAAACATGTCTTTCAACCGTGTGAACTTGCAATTTTTGTTTGACTACTTTGTCAGAAAAAGCATTGTCAGTCCATTTTAAGATAACAATATTGTTGGATATCTGACAATCGTGTGAACACACCCAGAGAAAAAACATTTTGCAATATGGTCACCTCCAACAAAAATATTATTAACGAAAATTTTAAAATATATTATGGTTAATTTAACCGTATTATTGTTACCAGTATCCATATTATGGTATTATTGTCACCAGTAACCATATTATGGTTAAATTAGTCCTCCACCAAGATGTCACAACCATATTATGGTTGCCTCCGAACATGTTATGGTTAATAATATCAAAAATATGTTCAACATTAATAATAGCAAGGTTGTTTTTAAAAAAATACAATCGTTAATTTAAAAACAAATTATTGTCATGTTTAACCATAACATGTTTAGAGGCAAGCATAATATGGTTGCCGAAGATAATAATATGGCTAAATTAATCATAATATGCTTAAAAATTTTCGTTAAAAATAGTTTTGTTCGAGGTAAGCATATTGAAAAATGTTTTTTTCTCTGCGTGCACTCTTCGTTGCCATTGACAGATCATTGTCAGACGTTGGAAGCATTATTTTATTGTCAGATGTGCAAAGTTTATGCACCTGACAATGGTATCATTCTCAGAGCCCTTTTTCTATTGGCAACGCTGCAAATACATACCTATCAGGGATGCGGAATGGGGTATCGGACTTTGTTTCAATTTCAAAAAGAAAACGTAGTTTAAAGTCTATGCCGGTGCCAATTTTATATTTTCTGGCTCATCTCTTGATGTATGTACAGTGCAACTTCGATAGTCCGGAGATGCGCAAGTCCGGTCACTCTAATAATTCGGACGCTTCGACATTTCGGACAATTTAAAATGTTTACCTCTACAATCCGGACAAATTTTTTTTTTACTCAAGAACAAAAATTAAACGCCATTTTTTTACCGTTTTTACTTCGCTCGATTTGTTATTCACACTTTGATTTATATTCTTCACTGTCATTACTTCAGTTTCGGTTCTTTTCTTTGCAAGCGTTGTCGATTTCGTACCAAACATAAAACATTTACTTTAAATGACAAATTTTATATTTTACAAAGCCTTCCTTGGTGAGGGAAAAACTATTAGGCAGGTTGCCGAAAAATGTTCTGTTTCTAAATTAACAATTTGTGACATTAAAAACAATAAGGAGAATATAAAACAAATTTTTTCGAATACACATTAATGGACCCGGTAAAATTCGAACTTCACTAATCTATTACACCATTTTCATAATATAAAACAACTTTAGGAAATAAAAAAAGCGGAAAATTCAGAATAAGTGGAAGCGCCTTACACATGGAGTTTGCAACAAATGAACAATCATATCCCGATTTCATAAAAAATTTTATCAGAAAAGCTCAAATTCTTTTATGTAGAAATGACGGGAAAGGACGATTTTTTTTAGAGAACTCAGGCTGGTTAGATAAATTTATGTTTTAATCCACTTAGAATATTTCAATAATTTTCACTACTATAGTCCGGACAACCCGAAAACACGACCGAGCCCAAAACTATATGTGTCCGGATTGACAAAGTTGAACTATTTTAAGAAAAAAATACTTTTTTTTATTAATTACGAAATTGTTTTTAAAGAAAGCCACCAATGTATAAAAAAGTACAACTGCACTATAGCTCCCATCCCTGATATGCATGAGTGAACAGAAAAAAACGAAAAAAAAAAAATTTATTTTGCAAAATTAAAATTTATTTTAATAAACATCGATGAAACCTACTTAAAACAACATAAAACAGTTAAAATTCTTGCTATTGCTTTTTCCCTTAATAACGATATTTCAACTTTTCAAGTTTATAATTTAATTTTCTGACAATGTCTAAAAAAGATCTGGCTATTCTTGCCATGAAATTATCTGACAACCGTGTGAACTGATAATTTTTGTTGGCAGATGAACTTATTGTCTGCCAATCAAATTGTATGGTGTTCTTACAATCGCCTGAACTGACAATTTACTTTTGGTGTCAATTATTCTTTGGCAGTAGGATCTGACCACCGCACAGTGGCGCCCGTAGAGCAAGCGAGGTTGCAAAAATCAAAATTTTCATGAGTGCCGACGAAGTTTTGAATAAACCCATGTTATAGGAAACTTTTCAACGATTTCAAATATGCCACTCTTAATAATATCACATTTTTAGTTTAGAAGATATAACCGTTCAAAGTTGACCGACTTTCGGTTTTCAAAAAAACACAAAATTTTTAGTCAATTTGTTGCGATTTCAGGTGTAATATCACGAAAAATAGGTAACGAATCGCCTTATTTTTTGTTTGTATTGATTGATGTACTTATTAAATGTATAATGATAAAAAAAAAATTAACTGTTTGCTCTGTGTTTCTCCTGGTAAATCACTATTTAAAAACTATCCGTTTTTTCACTATTTTTCAACTTTGACGGAAAATAAAAAAAAACTATATTTTTCTATATTTGCCATATTTGAAAAACCTGTTCTTTGATTAGTTCTTTACATAATTCAAAATTTTTATCTGCCCGTACGTGCCCGTTTGGCTTCTAGAGGTAAAAAAGTTTAAAAAGACATGGTTGCAGAAATTGTATGGCGTCCATCCCTTATATGTTTTGACTGACAGTAGTTTGATCTAATAGTTTGAAAAAAACTACTCATTGAAATTAGCAGGTATGTACCTCACATAAACAATACTTTGGCGTACAAATGGTCAGGAACAATATTGACTTATGGTCCCTACAGGTAGGCACAAATCTTATTTGGACACGTGCATAATATCAAAATTGCATTATTCAGCCTAAATCCATATGTATGCAGGGAACAGATAAATTTTTAGGCATGGTAGCATAAGCCTATATATTGCAAAATAAGCATAATGCCTGGATTAGTCTACGCCTGAAAGTTGGCGCAACAATTACTGAAACCATTAAACAATTTAAGTACTGAAAACATGGCGTTGAACAATTTAAAATTATTTGAACTGTTTAGAAAGTCAACCACACCAAAGTTTTTCACGGAAGTGAAAATTCTTCCTGAGAAGTTGACATTGATCAGCAAATGGGGCTGCGATGGATCATCCGGACAAAGCGTTTATAAGCAAAGGATATCTTCCGATGACGCTACAATATCGGATGGAAATATGTTTATGGCATCTGTTGTTCCTTTGCGGCTAAAATCGGATGATTCCCTACACTGGAAAAATCCACGACCGTCATCAGTGCATTATTGCCGACCAATAATGTTTCAGTTTGCAAGGGAATCGACAGAACTCATAAGGACTACGGTGAAGGACATTGAAGAACAAATAAGCAAGATTAAGCCTACAAAGCTGCAAATTGGAGAAGGAAAATATATTGAATGCAATTACGAGTTCCACCTGACCATGGTTGACGAAAAAGTCGTAAACGAACTGACAGGAACAACCTCAACAATGTCATGCCCGATTTGCAAAAAGAGTCAGAAGAACTTTTTTCAATTCAATTCAATTTATTTCATATATAATATGTTACATCTCAATTTTATATAATTAGTTGTAAAGAGTTTAAGATTAGTATCTTTTTCTGCTTAATTATAACATATTTCAATTAGTTATCATATACATATATATAGACAGAATTATATTGGAGGTAAAAATTTAGCAAAAACCTATTTAAACCCTTTTTTTCGTTTTATTTTTATATTTTTTTTTATCGATTTTTTATTATTATTTGTCAGAAGAACTTTGGTAATTTAAACGATTCTACAAATGAGGAGAATTACGAATATGGAATGTCACCATTGCACGCAAGGATAAGGTGTATGGAATTCTTGCTAAAACTGGCATATACCCTACCACAAGAGGAGGAAAACTTCGATGAAAATACATCATTAAAGGATAAGGAAAATATCAGAAAGAAGCAAATACAGGATGCTTTTTTTAAACAAGTTGGACTAAAAGTAGACTTTCCCAAGCACGGATACGGTAACTCAAACGATGGAAACACTTCTAGGAGATTTTTTTAAAATGATGAGGCCGTAACTAGAATCATTGGAATTGACGAATAGAGTTACAAAATAATTATAGTTTAGAAAAGGTTAGTCTTTTAGATATACCTTCTCTTACGAATTGTGAATATTTTACAGAAAATTGAAAAAATAAATTTTAAAATAAAAATTATTTTTTTTTTAATTTGTTGGGTAATAATTTAAAACATAAAACCCTAAAGAAAAGAAATAAAAACAATCTAAAAATGTAAAAATAATTTTTTTTAGTTACCATAAAATTGATTTTTCTACTAATTTTAACTTTGATAACCCATAAGTAGGCCCCTACAAAGCGTATCACCCTTTCCAAACGCTCATTTCATAGGCTGAACAGTTATCTATCATATGCTGTTAAAACTGTTCAATTATCTTGTTCGGTTCAAAAGATATGATTTTTGCAACGAAAAAACTCAAATGGCGCCACTGTGCACCGTCTGTACGAAGCTTTAGTGTTTACGGCTCGAAATGTCAACCATTTCTAAACGAAACATTGTAAAACCAATACAACTTAGTTCGAACTGTCAACGTCAGCAGGCTTTTCACTGCCACCTGTAGTGAGTTCGTCTTTTCTCTTAAATATTGTAAAAATTTAATTATCTATGCCATTTTTCTGAGCGGTATTTTTAGGCCCTATTAGTTTAAAAAAGCTATAGGTAAGGGCCGATTGTAATAAATAAGTAATTATATTATTTTACTTAACCATTTAACTGTTAAAATCGTTTTGTTTATATACTTGGAAGCCTTTAGCATTTTGAACAATAATACGTCCAATAAAACTCAAACAATGACTTTTTTTATAAATTTGATGTCAATACCGACAAATTAGTCGGCCTTTCATCAAACACTTAAAAAACAGGACTCAACAAAAGATCATCATCTGAAGCATTTTCCTGGCACATTTGTGAAACAATAAAACAAAAGTAAATAAATTGTAAATTTGATCCTGACTAAATAAAAACGAATGCGAATGTGATTTTCGGTTTCATTAACACTCAAGTGTGATTTTGAGTGCTAAAATGAAAATTTGTTTGAATAATATTTAAAAAAAATTAAGCCTGACGTTAGAAATTTTCTGTTTAAAATTGTATTGTTAAAAACTTGAAAATAAATAAAAAGTAAATAAGAAAAAAAAAGAAAAACCGTGTCAAAATGGCACATAATCGGCAATAGAAGCCGTTAAGCAGCAGGTAGAGGTCATTAGAAGATCATCAAAGACTACCACCGGTCAATAAAGATTCCGAAAGGGAAATGAAATGAAATAAAAGGATAATAAAATGTAAACATAATAATAATGTAAACATGCAAAAAATGATTATACACGCTTGCCTGTATGCACAGTGGGTGCCAATGTGAAACTTCTTGAACAATTGAGGAGAATTGAAAGTTTGTTGTCAAAATGGCCTCACATTTTACCTTTTTTTTAATCCAAAATTCGTTTACGTCTAAGTCTCTATTTTAACGGCTTGATCGATCCAATCAAAATATGTATTTTCGATTAATTTACGTACTTTTTGATTCTAGATTTTATCAGTGTTAGAACAAAAAAAAAAAAAAAAAAAAAAAGCAGAAGATAATCTCTTACTCAAATACAACAAACGAGAACTAACTGTCGATAAACAAAAACAAAAATACAAAATTTCCTTTATTTGTGTTTTATTATTTATCGAAAGGCGTTTGCACTAAGGCCTTTTATAAATTTGTTAACAAATCCGTAATTTTAAATTGTAGTAGTTTAAAATGTTCAAGAAACATGTATTTTGATACGGTGGATCATAGTCGACCAAACAGTCGATTTTGAATTGTTTCTAACTTAGAGCTTTTTTGAAATCATATGACGATATACATATTTTATGAATATTGAATGATAAGATTTTGGACACACGAATGCAGTTGAGTAACTAATTTTTGTTAAATGTTTTGTTTATCGGAATTAATATAAATTGTGGACTTATCAGAAATTAACCTGTTTAGATTTATTTATCTGAACAGTGACATTTTTAAAGCGTGTATTACACATAAAATGTTGGACCAATACCCACCATTAAGACAGAATCACTTTCTGAGTCGACCTAACGATGATCGTCCAATTTTCATCCTCTTAGCCATTTTTTAGTCGCCCTCCCATTTTTTAGTCACGATTTTAATATTTTTGTAAGAACAATATCCAAATAGCTTGAAACTGAACGAATCGGCTCTACCGAATTTTACATGTTCACATTTAACAAATATTTGACGAAAAAGTCGGAAAAAAGCGTGACCACTAAGTCAATCAGCCTTAAACTTTCTGTTCGAAAAATTGTTGTTGATTCACTTAACTCTATTTCTGAAAAATCCGTCGCAGAGTGTAACTTATAAATTGTAAGACGTTGTTTGGTCAAGCAAACGTTTTCAAAAATCAAACAATGGTTTTATTAAAGTAGTGGTTACATGTAAGAATAGGCCGTGAAGGATATTTCATACTGCTAGGTTATTAGGAAGTCTCTAGCCAGACAATTTTTTTCCTATTTTATTGCCAAACATTTTTTACTTGTATTAAATAAATTTACCTAGTTCAAATGATTATTGTTAATGGTGTTTTTTTTTATCGACGCACAGTAGCTGAAAATGCTGGAGAGACGACTTCTTGATTTTACCTACAGTTTTAATTTTATTAAAATCGGCTTAGCAGTTGTTGAGAAATTTAAGGTCAAAGTTGAACTTTTTATGTTTTTTTAGCATTTAGTATGAAAATGCTTTTGATTAAGAATTATGGTAGTTTTTATTCAAAAAGTGGTATGTTTGTGAGTGCACCTTTTTAAGAACTTTTAAATCTACATAACAGCCAAATTTCGTTATGATATCTTTATTAATGTCAGATTTATAGAATGTCAAACCTTAAAATTACTTTTTTTACGCATATTGAAAGCCCTTTCATTTATTTACACTATAGAAATAATAATGCTAATGTTTGACATTCCATGAGTTTTGTAGACCGAAAAGAGATAAAACAGTGGACTTAAAAGTATTTTTGATTAGAAATACCCAAAATTCCCAATCCCGGAAAAACGCTTTTAAAGTAAAGATTTTTTTTTACAAAAATGGCAAAACTGTCACTATTTACCACTCGATATTGATCAGAATTTTCCAGTAAATTATGAACATATTAGATAACATTACTGTTCTGAAAATCGGTGTGTTGAATTATTGGAATTTTTTACTTAAATAAATTTTTTTTCTTAAATAATTTTTTTTTTTTTTTTTTAAAAGATTTTGTTTGTTTTGCTTAATTCCCTTTTTAAATAATTGATAAAAAATACTGAAATTTATTGTTGGAGGATAAGCTGTTTCTATGCGCATTTCACTGGTTGCTTAGGCCAGATCATCAGGAAACGTTCTCCTAAATAATTTTAGAAAAGCCAAAGCTATCAGCAAACAAAACTACAGAGGGAATGAGAATTACCTACAAACACTCAAAAAGTCTTCTTTGCAACGATATCAAAGCTTAAATAAAATAACAAACAATAAATCAGTTTTTTTTTAAGGGCATGTGAAGACACAAATGACTACAAAATTGACTACAAAGCATACTCATAACGTTTTCCTTCGCAAAATATAAACATTTCTATATAAATCTGGAAAAAATATTTTTTATCCGCGAAAAACATCTCCATCTTTTGGTGAAATAGTAAAAATGAGTATTGA
This sequence comes from Pollenia amentaria, assembly GCA_943735925.1. Lineage (NCBI taxonomy): Eukaryota > Metazoa > Arthropoda > Insecta > Diptera > Polleniidae > Pollenia > Pollenia amentaria. Next base: position 12,244,334 of record OX031010.1, on the reverse strand, counting down.
TATGTATTACATTTATACAAATATACATTCGCCTCGAATATGCGACTATACTTATAGAAAAATGCATAAGCATTTAATAACACAACATACCAATGCTAAAAGTCTGCTTTCCTACCGATATTAAAAATGTGTAACCCACTATTGATAACAGTTTAATATTCAGCATAATCCACCCGGTTAAAAAACTCGAAAAATCGTTAAAAAGTCATCACAAAAAATTCTTTTTATCCGAATATCAAGAAAGGCAAAAGAAATAACCTTGACATTTAAGCATATTTTTTTTTAGGTCAGCTTAAGTCTAATTTTTTTCAATCCATTTTTTTTTTTTTTTGAGAGAGTGAGCGGGGAGATTTCTCCCAACGGAGACGGTACCGCGACCAAACCAGGTCTATTGTACCAATTTTTCCAATCCATACAAACATATAATTTTGACGAATTTTTGAAAGTGTGAATATCCGAGGTTACCAATTTTAGAGGTCCACAAGGCACTCTTCCGACCATCTATTTACACGTGTTCTTTCAAATCAACTCAAAAGCTGCCCGGCTATGACAGTTTCAGGAATTGCATCAAGACGTTCGTAAGCCATTGTGTTATATTTTAGTAAAATAAAAAGAGCAAAAACATTTTGCGAGTAATTTCATTTAAATAAAAAAGTTTTCTACAGGCAGTTCCAAACAGTTGCAAAAGTATATGTGGGGTGTAAGAGGACACTTTTAGCTTTCTGATGGTAGTATAATCCTTGTGACCCCTTTTGACCCTAACAAGTTCTATTCCACTGAAATTCGGATTTAACTAAAATATAGAGCCTGGCAAAACATTTTATAACACATCAGGGGGCTAATTCTAGCAATCGTGATCGAATACTTTTTCGATTCGAAAGCAGTTTTATTTCTAATTCTTTCAGTCGATACTAAACGAATGGAAATTATTTCTTCAGTATTGTAAAGCATTTATTTGAGTTGTCACAAAATTAAAAAAATAATTTCTATTCGTTCAGCATCGACTGAAAGAAATAGAAAAAAAGTTGCTTTCGAATCGAAAGAGTATTCGATCACGACTGCCAGAATTAGCCCCCAGTTATAAATGGTGCAGTAATATATCGAACGATTTCTTAAAGACTGCTATACCACTAATATAAAAAAAAATTTAAATCATTATTAGTAATAGTTTGCGAGAAATAATTTAGTTCTGATCAAATTTACAAAAATTAAATTTTGTCTATATAAATATATGTAAATATATATTTATATTAATTCCTTTAGTTCCTATAAGGAACATAGGACCCTCCCCTATAATAACATAAACTATTGTTTCCAGCAGCATGCCACACCCACAATTACCAATATTTTGGTCCAGTTTTTTGCATACCTTAGTTCTTATATGTGGCATTAAGACTTTCGAAATTTAAGTACACATTAGTTAACCAACACATTAAGCCTAGCAAAAGTGTATGGGATTAATGTGTTGGTTAACTATTGTGTACTTTAACTTTTTTGCATAAGGGGGTTAGAATACATTCGGTTTTTTTTTATTTCAAAATATTCACTAGAAATAATTTGTATGGCAGATTAACATTTTTGTCGGGTCAGCTATTTACAATATATTGTAAGATGTTTTAACAAATTTTTGCCAGTCTATTCCACTGTACATATACCACACTAATAGCGGCTAACTTAAAATACTATTTGCAGTATGAATCGTAACTATCGTTCATTTGTTTTTTTTTTAAAGAAAAAAAGAAGACGAAATATTTTCCGCCCGCACACGTTTTATTTTGATTACTTTTCCAAAGACTCTCATTTAACGCACGCTCAAAAGATCTTCCAGCATTCTTAAAAGTCTGGTTTGAAATGTTTTTTTTTTTTGTAAAATATTTTCTTTAATAAGTTGTTTTTGTAAGAAAACACATTTTATGACACCTTTATTAGGGAAAAGTGCTAAATATATCAAAGATTCTCAAACTACCAGTATTTCATATTTCACTACATTTTCAAGCGTCCAGGTAAATTCCAATAGTTCGTTAAGTAAAGGGTTTTTTAAAATTTCATTAGTGCAAACATTAACATTTCATTAATTTATGCAAAATTTTTTCTTCACTTTGTTTGATTTTGAATCAGACAGTCTTGACACAGATAAGATGAATATGTTTTGGGTTAAAGGCAGTTTTCAATTGTTTGCCGAAAAAAATTAATTTTCAGGTACACCACGTTTTAAAATTAAATGTCTGGCTTATTTTATTTATTTGTTTTTTTTCTCCTTTTAATTATGTAAAATTTTCAAATTTAAATATTGTTTGCCAAAATGTTGAAAAATGTGTTAGACAAAGTTTTGATATGTCTGTACGAATGTATGTATGTGTCCTGTAGCGGTGGTGAATTGTAAGTGTATTAATGTCCTGTAAACAGTCCGCTTTATTGTTGAGTCTATAGAACCCATTTCTGCAGAATAAACAAGCAAAGAAGGGTTGCAGTTGTTAAATTCTTCTAAAGGACTCATCGTCTGCCGTCACATGTCATTAATTTGATGACTAGTTAATAGATTTTCGCATCTTTCAAAATAGATTTTTGGCTATTTTCGTGTTTTTCTTTGGGTTTCTTAAAAATTTCCTAAAATAACTGATCATTAAATCTATTTTCTTATTTGCTCTTGTAGTTCATTAATCTTTGACGTCAGTTATATTTTCGTTTTGTCAAAATTGTAGGGAAATTTTGAATATTAATGAGTGAGAACCCACTCCAGGATATATTGCCATATTGTTGGCATAAAAAAAGAATCTTTGGGTTTATTTGTGTTTTACTCATTTGATTATGATTAATTCCAACAAAAAACAATATTTTAGTTGTCCCTAAATGTCTTCCAGTAAAAAATATGTACATATGTATGTGTGAATGTGGACAATTAATTTTATTTAAATTATTTTCCCATTAATAAATCATTTGTGGGTCTTTAAAAGACCTGGGACAAAAGCATTAAATATGCTAATGCATTGATAATTTTTTACATCAAACCAAATCTGCGGAAATGCTAGTCCATTGCATTACTACTAACTTAAACATCTCTAATGCACTATTTTTTGAATCTACTTTACATAAATATAAATATGAAAATAGTGCATTATTTTTAAATATGTATCACTATAGTGTATGCCAATTACTGCACTACTTTTGCCTTATGATTAAAATACATCTTGGATAGTGTATTATTATTGCATAGTTACTAGAGCAATGCCAATAGAACTAAAACATATTTGGGTGATTCACAAGATAGTCTTAAAGTTGTAAAGTCATATGTCTAAAAATAATTACAAGAAATATATATGACTGCTGCGACAACCGCTTATAATTTAGATTTCTACCGTACAGTAGTATGAAGAATTAATAAAAATAAAATTTTTCTTTTTTTTGAAACGCATCAATATTTTTTTAAGCAATTAAGCATTATGATCATATGACTTGATAGAACACCTTGTAAATCACCCAATTGTGAAAAAAACTTAAAATTCTTTTGATCACATAACATAAATTATCAGGGACCGAAACAATTTTGACATTAAGCCTGGTACTCTGTTCAACATTTCACGTGAAATGCTGTCAAAACTCATATGAAAAAAACTTGTGCGGAATTTCTATGAAATTATGTTGATAGAGATGTACTCTGTTCAGTTTGTGTTTTTACAACTGCAAAATAATATAAGCTGCACTTATTTCACGTGAAATTTTTGGCAAATGGAAAAAAGTTTACACTTAATATTAAATGCGAACGAAAAAACATAAATATCACAACCGGTAATAGTTTTTCATCCATATTTACTTTAATTTTTATATAAAAAAGTACTTTTTAGTAAAATACATGTGGGTTTTATTTACACAGAAAAAATTCTCCAAAAATTTTGCCCCAATTAAAGAAATAATCAAAAATTAAACCAGTTTTAATTAAAAATTTAATCAAGTGAATTAAACGTTTAATCAAGTGAATTTAAAGTTTAATTGATACTATTAATTTGTTTGATATATTAAATAAAACAATTAGATGTACTACTTCGTATTGGACTACATTTCCATACGATCTTTTTTATAACTTTTTTTGGTTTTTTTTTTGCTGGGGAGCCGATGAATGAGTTATTTTATTAGTTATAAGTAAAAGTATTTTCATTAGCGGAATTCACCCTTGATAGTAAAGTCCCTTGTAGACTTTGTTAATCTTATAATTTTAGTTAAAATACTAACATTTACAACACTGCAACAACAAAATGTATTAGACTAAAAAATACTACGCTGTGGTTGAAAAATCCCACAAAAAGCAGTAGTAAACAAAGTGTGTGAATTTACCAGAATAAAACAGTTGAAGAAACTTTATCTGTCTCTTTCTCTCACTCAGCAAATTCAATAATTTACAATGCATACGAAAAAGACACTCACGCTTTGAAGTATAAAATCGTATTAAATATAACAGAGTTGTACACTTAATACAAAGGGTGAATACCGCTATTATTAGTTCATGTTATTATGATAATAATAAAAACTATGTATTAAAATTAAGTTATATTTGTATTCAGGAATATATCTTTGTAATATATGTTAATTGGCCTAGGAGGCTTTTATATATTACTGTGAATGAAATAAATAAATAAATAAATAAATACCTGTCAAAAAGATAAAATTGCAATATTTCGACTTATTTTCGGTCTTATTAAAAATAACCACACTTGTTATCGAATTTATATAAAACCTGTTTCGATTAAAATTTTACGAAAACTTTGTTAATTTGCAGTACAAAATTAATTCATTTCGCATAATATTTTACAAGGCGAATTCATAACAGGTAGTCTTGAGAGCACATGTGATTATCTTTTGTTTGCCAATTTTTTTTTCTATTTTTCGTCTTGATTGAAAAGAAATCATTCAAGCGTCATTTCGTTTTGAAAGTGTTTAATAATATTATCTTTTAAAAAACGCTAAATTGCTCTTAATTCTGCCAGGTTTTATAATATCGCACTTGTTCAACAATACTGTATTAACTCAAAATCTAAAACTTTGCAGTAGAACCAAAACAATTTTAAATTTTACATTAGAGGCATATGAAAAAGATTTTTTAAGCCAACCGTTTTTTTTCAGCGGTTAGATATGAATATTAAGTGTTGATTTTTTTCCAAAAAGTGAAAAAATAAAAATTTTGAGTTAATACACTATTGTTGAACAAGTTCGATATATTAAAAAATATTCCTTAAAATACGTTTGGCGCAATCACTGATTCAAGGTATGGATTTTCTACAGCGAATTGAGGCGAGTCCACATGTTATGAATTTGCCTTAACTATTTTATAGGATTTTCTATTTCTTCTTCTTACTTACCATTTTTGAGTAATCTAAAGATGAAGCATTTGAATGTTTGGTATGAAGAAAACTCTTTTTTTCTTTAGGAATTGTTTCTTTAGTCTTTAAAATTAATAATTTTTTAGCAGATTTATATTTTTTTTTTAATTTTATGGTCTTAGTATGTATTTTTATGGATATTATATTTTTTTATAATCAAAATTTGATTTATTAGAATTTTATTTAAAATTATCGATTGATTGTTGGTTGATTTTTTATATAAAATTGAAAGAACATAATTTTAACAGAAATTGTTAAAATTTTTATTTCTGTTAATATTTTCGTTTGTAAGATTTTATAATTTTTAACAAATATAATTGTATTTTAAAAACAAATTTTTTTTATAAAAAATTTAATTTAAATAAGTTTTAAATGGTTATCATTCTTTAATTTTTCTATTTTTCTAAAAAAAAAATTAACTAATAAACACATTTTTCGACTTTCAAGCACATGGTTCATAATTTTCTTTTATAATTTTTATATGTACTTGTTTTTTTTTCTTAATAAATATAAAGCATTTAAAAAGTTTTTTAAAAGTAACAAAAAAAAAAAAAAAAAAAAAATTGTAGTAAAAATTGTTTTTTTCTAGTTTTTTACACAATATTTAAAAATTTGTCTAACATTCTTTCGATTTCTTAATTGCGACAAATAAAAGCCGTGCACGAACACTCTACTAGAAATTTAGTTTTTACAAAATGTGAATAAATTAGAACTTGCACAGTTTTTAGAGGTGGTTTCAGGCGAAAAAGATTTCAAAAGTTTTTGCCATGATCCCAAATTATGACGGGAAAAAAGCGCGTTCTCTCGCGGATTTTGCTTGATTACGAATGCAAAAAATGTAAAAGAAAAAAATTTAAAAAAAAACGCTTTAGTTACAACAACAAAAATTCTTTTACATATACATAAAAATCCAGACACACCAAATATGTATGTATGTACCTACAGTTATGTAGAATTTAATGTTGTAAGCTTTTTCTTCCCATTTCCCCCCTAAAAAAACACGAGTTGGAAACGTAGAAGAAGAACATTTGTAATATTCCCTCAGCTCTCCTCCAACAAAAATAGCCGAATGCATGAGTGTGTGTGTAGATGAGTAGAACTTTACAATAGAAAAAAAAAAAAAACAATTTAACTCTTCTGATTGTTTTTATTGATCTCAGCCTCGAGCAATGACCTTGAATAAGTTTTAAATCATGTCATCTAAATGTAAAATTACACCAGTGTATAACATAATAAAGTTTTTAATAAATCAGAAAATAATATTTTCAAAATTTATTTTTAAAAAAATTAAAAAATTTTGCAATTTGTCTCTTTTAATTAATTTTTTTTTATATAAACTTTCTTTAAAAGCTTTTTCCTATTCTCTTTTGCTCTATTTATCATTCTTTTTGTGTTGGCAACTAAAAAAAAATATATGATTCTTTTAGGCCCTTTTTTAGAACCAACCAATGTTCCCATATTTCTTATAAAAAATTTGGATATTTTAAAATAGAAAACTTATTTTCGTGTTGAAAACGCTTTTTTTTTTTTTTGAAAAAATATTATCTGCCTGCTCAACGTTTCCGAAAGTTAACCTTCGCATAGAAAATTTCTATGAAAAATAATTTGTTTTGAAATCGTTTGCAATAAAAAAATTCTATACGAAAGTTTACGTTCGATATTGTAGTTACCGATTACTTTTATGTACTGAGTGCCATCTTCGTTGTGTTTTTTTTTTTATTTTTTAAACAAGTGCAATAGAGGAGAAACTCTTTGGTGCTGTAAAACAGAACACATTTTTGTATAATAAAAACTTACTCCTGTATAAATTCTTTTTAAATCTCAATTTCACTTTTTATTTTTGCCAAAATTGGTTTTATTTGATAAAAATAAGATTTTGCTTTAAATTAATCCCAAAATGTAACAATCGTAAACTGTCAAAAGGTAAATTTTAAAAAAAAAATACTTATTTTTCGAAACGAAGAAAAAAATACAAATAAAGTTACACATATGGCAACGCTGTAACCAACGTTTATTAGAATTTTTTGGATTTGTTTTTTTTTTATTCTTTGAATTAGTTTTGGAAGATTAGATTTAAAATAAGCAATATGCGCGTGCAAAAAAATAAAAGTATAAAAAACATATGTCTGTTTGTCTGAAAATATGTATAATAAACACATACATATGTACACAATGTTAACACAAACTTTAACTACCGCTGTATGTGGCAAGATTTTGATTATAGTTAGACAAGAGCAACTCACACTTCAATCCCGATAATTTGCAAATTAGTTAAAAGTTTTTTTTGGCACGACTTTTACCTGGATGACGTGCAGCCAAAGACTTCTTTAAATAATGTCGACTTTTGTAATTTATGCTTAATTATTACATAATTTAATTACATATCGCACTGGATCATAAAGAGGGTATTAATTCAAAAGAAAAAAATTTTCAGTAGAAGCAAAACAATTTATAATTTTACATTAAAGGCATATGAAAAAGAATTTTTAAACAAATCGTTTCATTACCAAACGATAGACGAAATAGACTAAATAGTGCGATATTTTTACAGCGGGTATAACGTGTTGATTTTTTCTAAAGTGAAAAAATAAAAATTTTGCATTAATACCCTCTTTACGATCAAATGCGATATGTATGTATGTTTTTTTCTTATACTAACAATTGGTATCACTTTAGTTCATGTTAAAGTTTTTTCTATGGGTTATTTAACAAAATATAAGTGATAACATAATAAAAGTGGCTTAAATAATATTAAAAAAAATATCTGCTTAAATCCATCGGATGATTGATCAACGATCTGCCCTATGCTTGAATTATAAGGACTCCTTATATACACAGAAAAAAATAAAAATTGATTTCAATTTAAAAATAGGTGATATTAATTGAAAAATTAATCAAATTTGCACCAGAAAACAGACTATTAGTTTCCATTAAACGATTAATTCAATTGATTAATCGTTTGATTCACTTGATTAAACGTTTCATTCACTTGGTTAATCGTTTGATATTCTTGATTAAACGTTTTATTCACTTGATTAAATTTTTAATTAAAACATTGTTTTTAATTAATGCTTTAATTGGTGCACATTTTTGTAGTATTGTTTCTGTGTAGGTTTGTAAATTAAATACCCTGTATGCAAAGTTCTAAGTCTTAATTCGGCCATGCTCTGGATATAAGCCTTATAGCTTGAGGTCTACTTACCTTTACCACCACCTCTTTTGAAGAGATGTGTTCAAATTTAAAAATATTTAATTGAAAATATCTATCGATTTCAATTTCACGTGATGTTGATTTCCAAAATGTTTCCGATTATTATCTCAACAATTTAAAATTTTCAAGCAAAATTCAAAACGCATAAAACAGAAAAGCTATTTAAAAAAAATCGTGTTACGCATTTTTTAAAAAAAGCCATCGATCGACTGAAAATTTGAAATTTTATGGCAGCCCCTAAAAATTAAAAGATACATAATTTTTCGCAGGTTATAACGAAATTCATGGAAATTTATAATGAATGCATACAGACCTCGACAACACGCTAAAATTTTAGAATATTCTATTCTCTTAAACGATAAATTTTTATAAGACAGCGAAAATATCGTCAATATTTTAATTCATGATCAGGTCCCACAGTCAGCATGATTAAGAATTTAGTCGGTCGTTTTGAGGACCGTCCTGCAAAAGGCTCTCATTGAAATTTCGCAGCGAAGGCAACGTGGCAGCTGTACGGCAGAATGTTGACAATGATCCATCTGTACCAACTCGTCGTCGTTTCCTCTATTCTGCTCTGTGGGCATTAAAAAAAAAAAAAAACAATGCAGAGAAATTTCAAGTTGGATCCATACAAAACTCCAGTTGTGCAAGCACTACTACCGCAATATCACCAAATCCTTTAAGGTGCCCGTAGACGACATGTTTTTTACATCTGACTTGTCAAATTTCCCACTGTAAAATACATACATACATGTCGTGTGTTACCTTTAAAACATTGCATCTGTAAAAGTCAGACGCAAAGTCATCTGACAAAATTTCGATTAGAGCATGCTCTATTTTCTTCTGACAAACCATATGACAACAGTTGTGTCAGAAATCTATGCTGGAAAAAAACCGGCAGCGGTGGTGCACTATTAACGGGATCATTAGCCGGCTGAAGTTAATATTTTACAATACCGATGTATGTATGATAATTTCACCATTGAATATTAATTATGTTCATATACATATAAAAAAAAAAACGTTTTATTATAATATCCTAAATTGGTTTCTTCGAATTTGAAGAAAAAAATGTTTAGATGGCTGAACTCTTTTACGGTGCAAATAAAAATTTTTGTGGCGGCAGCACGATATTTTGAAACCGAGAACTACTTTTGTTTCTGCAATAACTACGCGAAAAAACAGATACAATGTCAGAAGCAAATTACATGTACATACGTGTGTGACCAAATATTCCAAATATTATAAACCTTATATAAAACAGCAATTTTGACAGACATTCACAATTACATGTGACTTGAAAACTTGACAAGTCAGATGTAAAAAACATGTCGTCTACGGGCACCTTTATACATATGTATATATGTAGGTATGTACAAATGTTATGTATAGTTCCCTGCATTTTGTAGTTGACACGCCTTTTTATTGTAACTTTAACCTAAATTAAAAAAAAAAAAAAAACAATTCTTAAAACCTGTTTCAAAACCTCAAAAACTAATTAAAAGAATAAAGACCTCAAGTCTCACTAATAGACAAATTGTTAAGAATTTGATAAAAGAAATTCAACATTTACATTATTCTAACATAACAAGAACTTAACCGCAAATTTTTAGCAATAGATAATTTAATAAGTCGACCAAAAATTTATCATACGTAAAGAAATTACGCGCAATTAGAAAAACAACAATAATGCCAATACAAGCGATAAGAGGATAAAAAAATACATACCAATAGAAAAAAACATGTGCGTGCAAAAAATATGCCCACATATTAAAAAAAGCTTAATTAAGAAAAAAAAAACAAAACACAACGAATATAAATAAACAGCACATAAAAAAATAGCCCTAAACTTGAACTTGAAATTTCGAGCAAAAACTAAAAAAAAAAATGTAAACAACAAAATAAAATCATTGTCAAGAGCAAAGCACACAAACACACCAACATCCAGAAGTCTATGCTAAAACCGAGACAAAAAGGGGAGATAAATTGCGAACAAAACAAACTTAATTGCCAAAAATTAATACACAAAAGAGAGGCGAAACCCTAAAAGCAAAAATGATTGCCATTAACACACGCACAAACACGCAAAACACATACAATCACTTCAACAAGTTGAAATGAAAGAGCCGTGAACGATAACAGTATAAATTTCAAGAAAAAGTTTATTTGCAAACTATCATCGCATTTCTAATTTCAAAAAGAAAAACAGCCAAAACGAACCAACGCACCTCCCTGCAAACTAACAAACACTCTACTAAAGCATCACTAACCTACCTCTAGTTTTATATTCGCACAAATTTTAACGAACGCTGTTTGCAGAGTCGTGTACGCACGAACCTACAACACGATTTTGCACGAATTTATTTGCAAACTTTCAATTCGCCAGTTGATGTTACGAGTGTTGCCGACCGAAGCTTTATTTTGCATAAACAACCAATCAAATTGGAAATTTTGCAAAAAAAAGTTTTTTTTTGCTTTTACCGAAGCCGGTATAAACAACAGAGATGGGAGGTGGTATGTATTGTAATAATATTTAGGGATTGTGAGTTTCTGTAGGTGAGGTCGAATTTTGGTTTTGCATAAAATCGGGGTTTTAAAAACATTAATGTAAAATAAAAATAGTAAATGCACTGGGTTAACGCTGTATATCGAACAGAGCAACCGCTTACAAAGCTAACTTGGCTGAATCAGCTTTAAATTAGTTTACCAGACAAGCCCACGATGTCGATCGACAACTAAAACGAGCGACTACAAGTCGTCAGAATTAACGTTTCGAACGTAATGTACTTATTTATTGTCAAATGACTGTTTTGCCACATCAATAATTTCACAAATAAAACGCTAGTTTGAAAATAAAAATCGGCAAAACATATAATTTAAGCCCTAAAAATACAACTCTGTGCTACAAACAAAGCAGCAAGACAAAGAAGTAAACAAAAACAAGCAGTGCAGTAAACAAAAATTAAAGAATAGCATTTTGTGAAAAATATTTTATAAAACTATATAATTTTATATGTGTTGTTGTTTTTAAAAAATATACATAATTAGAATCTGGGAATTTTAGTTCTCATGTTGAGTTTCTTTTTTATTATAAATTTTTATATTAATACACATTCGAATTAATATAAAAATTTATAATAAAAATTAAACTCAACATGAGAACTAAAATTCCCAGATTCTATTTGTTTAAATAATTAAGTTAAATACATACAATTTACAATAAGCACTATCCAGTTATAAGACACAAAGAATGTTGACGAAGGTCGTAGCGGGCCAGAAAATGCATTACATTCGGCTGGTATCTAATAGTTGTATACATTTACTGTACAATTTACTTCATTGCTAGCCAAAGGATAGCTTAAGTTAGCCTCGTAATAGAAATATACAAACAATCAAAATTGTGATAGTGCATAGAAAATATACCTGAAAAATATTTAAGGAATAAGACTATTAAAGTATAAAAGCTTATTAAATTGTAATTTTACCTGGAATACACATTCGAATTAATATAAAAAATTATAATAAATATAAATCATTATACCTATAAAAAAAATTTAGTGTTGGTGTGTAAAGAAAAATTGCGTTTAATATCTAAAAAAAATGGTTCTGTCGACAACCACATCACCAGTGACTGATTTTGACATTTGTGGTCGCAAAATATTTCTTAATCGGCCGCAAATTTGAATAAAAACTGTTAGGTTATCGGTCGCTTGCTTTGTGAAAATCAAAGTTTATATCCAGCTCTGGCATTTGCTAAAAGAATATATATTTCTTTATTTATTCTGAAAAAGAGAAGAACGGGTTTTCTTCTCTCTCACACCTCGAACATTTTGCAAATAAAAGCACAAACAACACATTAAGTTCTAAGAAAAAACAACAGTAAAAACTTTATCACCGCCATTTATTTATGTGTAAGTATTTTGTATAAAGAAGTGTGTGTGTATGAGCGAGCTGCTGTGCGTGAAGTATTGTAGTTGTGTGTGTGCGAGAATTTTTAGTATTCGCCATTTTTTACGTAACCATAAAAAATATTCTACTTTTCTGTAGAATAGAATTTTTTAGCAAAGTGGAAAAAGCTTTTTTTGCATGTGGTTTTTAATTTGGCGCATAATTTCGCGGTAAACAAATATAATTTTAAAATAAAATCAGCGATAACAAGTCATCGAATTTAGCAAAAATGTGAATTTTTCGTTTGGCGAAGCGGCAAAGTTAATGAAAGATTGCGTCATTTTGTTTATTGTTGAAATTTGTTTTTAAATATTTTTCTCTTTGTATTTTTCCAAACTTATTCTTGTGTTTTTTTCCAAAAGTGGCTGTACTTTGAAATTGTATTTTTAATGTGAGCTAGTAAAATTGTGTGTATGCTTTAAAGACAAACAAGAATATTTGTACCTACTTTGCTGGCTCTTTATTTTTCTATTTTCGCTAATTCTTTCTTAACTAAATATCTTAAATCGTGTTTTTAATAGATAGTGTTTGCGAAACATAAAAGAAGCTTTTTGAGTTTGAATATTTGCTAAATTTTTGCAAATGTGCTAAAATTTTGTAGATTTTTTTTTTTGGAAAATTGGTTGTGTGCAGAATTAGTTTTTAATTTGGCAATGCTTTCTGGCATTTTTTGCAAGCTTTGCAACATTTTTGCACACAACCATTTTTGCAAACTTTTATGTGTAGACATTGCGAATTTTGTAGTTTTTGCAAACGGAAAGAAGCTTTTTTTGCGATCAGTAAGAAACTGTTATACATAAATATGTACAAATGTATGTACCTATTTCTGTTTTTTTTATAGCACACTTGTTTTTTTTATGTCATACTGTTGTAAAAAAAACCAAGCGGCACGATTTGACTCAAATTTTTTAGTTCATAGTTTCATTTGGTCCACTTATGTACATACCTATATTCTTTGTAAATTAAACTTAAAAAGGAAATATGTATGTAGTCTCGATAAATGTACTGGGGGAATTATGGATGTGCAGTAAGGTGGCTCGAAAAAAAGTTGAGCCATTCACCCCCTAGGATTAAAGATTAGTTGAAAAGGATTCCAGATATTTTTTTAATTTTTTTGCCACTCCTCTGAACTCTGCCCTTTTAGTTTTTTGTATACTGGACCCTCATTTAAAGTCCGTTCATAACATATTGCATATCGTTATTCATGGCTTGTCTACGGCGCCACTGAAGCCATCTCGGATCGTACACCCCTAATGTTAAATTGTTTGCAAGAAAGGAAAAAGGCTTCCTTGCAACGTGCAAAAAGTTAGAATTAGGGGGGAAGGATCCGAGATGGCATAAGCGGCGCACAGAATTCGATGTCGGATTAAAAAGTCACTGAAGACAAAAATGAAGCCATAGTGAGGCCATTAATAATGACATGCGAAACGATGAAATCGGACTTGAAACGGCTGCACTATATATAAAAAGCAAAAATTGAAATATTATATACATACACACACTCACAATTTCTGTACGTAAAATTAACTGAAATTGTAATATAAAATAAATGAATATTCAGTTAAAAACCGGTCTACTCATTTTTCATTTATTTTTAACGAGAAGTTCATTTAATTTTTACTGTTAAAAATTCAACTGCGATTTCCGTAAAAACAAATGATTTTTCAGTTATTTTATTAAAATTAACTATTAAATAATAACTGACAAATTTCGTAAAAACAAATGAATTTTTTAGTTATTTTATGTTATTCAGTAATTTTATATACTACAGGTTTTACTCGAATTTCTAAAAAATACCAGAAACCTGCCACCAGCAGCATGCCCGATATGGTATTCGCAATTATTTTACTTTGATGTATTTAACTTAATAATTTTAACAAATAAAATATGGGAATTTTCTACATAAAACAAGCAAATTGTTTTTCACTTTTCCTTTTTGACACAGATCTATAAATAGACAACTGAAAATATATTTTTTGGTAGTTAAATTTTATAAAATAACTAAAAAATCATTTGTTTTTACGGAATTTGTGGTTAATTTTTTATCGAATTCGCGGTTGAATTTTTGACAGTAAAAATTTAATTAACTTTTCGTTAAAATAAAATGCAAAATAAGTAGATCGGGTTTTAAGTAAATTTACAGTTGTTTTAAATTTCATTTTTATTTAATTTTACATATAGAATACTTTTACTTAATCAACTGACAATATTAAATGCAACCGAAAATCCGTATTAATGGGCACTTAGTTTTTTGAATAAATGTTAGAATCAGTAAAAATAAATTTGCTTGGAATTTTAAATGTATATTTATTTAAAAATTACTGAACGGAATACTTCTTGAATAACCTACAGTCCGTTACGGTAATAATAATTTGAGTGTATGTATATGTAAAAAAAATGGGCCTAATTGCAGGTGCGTGGCATAAAAGTGAGCACAATTAAAGCTAAAAGTACATACTTTTAGAAGGGCTTTCTTGCCACGTGTAAAAAATTTGACATTAGGTGCGCGCGATGCGAAATGGCATCAGTGCCGTCCAGAATTTGATGTCGGATTAAAAAATCTCTGAAGGTAAAAATGAAGCCATAGACAAGCCATGAATAACGATATCCAGTATGCTATGATGGGAATGGCGGCACTGTCTATAGAGGCGTGGCTAAAAATTAAAAACATTTTTTCTGAAATTCTTTTCAACTAATGTTTAATCCAAGGGGGTGACTGGCTCATATTTTTTTTGTATGGGGACCGAACCACTCTAATGAGCAGCCAAGCAATTTTTTGATGAGGTTTCAACATACAACAAGTCTGAGCCCATTGGAACGGGGTACAATCATTTAACGCAATAACATTCTATTATTTCGACCACTATGTCCACTATTTTTACCCACAGTACAATAGTGGATAGGCGTTTGTGCTGATGATTGTAACATATAAAAATTTTGGTCCTAGACCCACCGTTTAGTATACAGATCTTTGTCCGTCCGGCAGGCTGGCTATCTAGATTAATCGTCTGCGCAAAGTACAGATCGCAATTTTGAAGATAATTTGATGAAATATCGTACACGGGTTCTTAATTGTGACCTGTACTTTTCGCAGAAGGTTACATGGACAAACAACCAGAAAGAACAAAGTTATTCTGAGTCAATTGGTATTTTAAAATGTGATAATTTTTGGTGTAACACACATTGGCAAAAACTTATAATACCCTCTCCACTATTGTGGTGTGGGTATTAAAAGCGAGAAAATCCCGCAAAAAGCGATACAACTGGTAATTGCAACTTAACCAATTTTTTTTATCGGTCTATAATATGTCGTTGTTCAAATATAAATTCTAGCCCGGAAGATTAATTACCTTACACGGGCAGTTGATTTTCCAATTTTTTATTAAAAGTATTTTTCGAATAATCTTTAGAAATTCCGCTAATCCATTCCAAAATCGCTAACAATTTGCATCGTTGCCATATGCATTAAGTCAACAACTAAACTCGTAATCCCTTAAGCATCGCTTAAAACCAACATTTGATTAAATATTATTAAGATTTAGGTTTGTAAACACATGTAAGCAAATCTTAAATAATAAATTCCTTTACAAAACAAAAATTCCCACACTTTTGAAAAAGTGAAAAACCACAATTTGAGACAAAACAGATTTGTGTAATAATCGCCCGCTTTAACTCTCTATCACTTGCATTCTTGCATATGAAAATACTAACACAAAACGTTGCAAAGGAAAACAAAACCGAACAACAATTCCTGACAAAAATCCAATAAAACCACAAAAGGATCAGGACTTAGAAATAACATAAATTACCCAAAAGAAAAGGAAATAATAAACAAAACCAGCGAGAACTAAAATAAACACAATGAAACAAAATATAAACAGAAGCTTAAGAAGAAGAAGAAGAAGCAAATAAGAAAAAGACAACAGTGACAATTAAGGAGAGATTCTGTCAGAAACAAACTGAAGGTGCTATTAAGACGATGGTGTCAACTTGTCTTCTTTTTTTTTTTTACTTGTGTTTTCAATGTATGAAAAATTAATTTTTTACAAACACAAAAGTCATGGGAAAAGAAACTCAAAGATCAGTTGAATTAAAAATAAAACAGCAACTGTTGCATTGGAACGAACAATCATCAATCCCTCGTTTTTTTTTTTTTTTTATTTGCCCCTGACTTTATTATGTGAGGAGGGGGAAAACAGCGAATTATTTTCTCACGTAAAGAAAAGGAAGAAAAAAAAACCCACGCAAAATCCAAACAACCATCAGCCATCATCAGCTGTTGCATCCTCTTTTCTTTATTTCTGGTTTTGTTACAAAAGTCACCAGTATTTTTTCTTTAAAATCAAACCTTAAAAAATTAATGCAACAACAAAAATCTGATGGTGTTTTTTTTTGTTCTTACATAACAATTGCAGCATGTTGCACTCTCTGCTGCACCATCATGTTTTTTAAGGATTCAGCGTTTTTTTTTGTATTTTTTTTCTTAATTGTATAAAATTTTTTAAACAAAACAATCGTGTGACTTTTTGTTGTTTGTCTAAATAAAAAAGTTGTATTGAAAGTGTAATAAAAGAAAATATTTATTTTTTCCCTTCACCAAAATTCCCACACATCCTTTTTCTTTTATTGTGTGTATTCCTTTTAGAAGGACACATATTTTTAGCGTGTTGCACGCATGCCTGGCGTATACAAGTTGTACGCCAAACGCATTTACCAGCAATATTTTTGATTTGATAAAGTGAAAAGATTGTTTTTTTTTTTGGTTTGGCTGACTTGTTCGATTCTTGTGATCCTTTTATTTTATAGGGTGGTTTTTGCTGAAGACGGATAAAATTTGTACAACTCCTAAAAATTTGTTCAAAAAGCGTAAATATGATACAATTTGCGGTTAAATAATAAAATCACTTCTAATTTATGAGTTAAAAATGTGGAAGTTTTCCCAATCGAAATGTTCTAAGTTTGTTCTGTGGCGCCACCTCTAAACTAACTTAAACTCTGAACTCCGCTAATAGAATATTAGAAACTCATGGGACCAAAAAATTTTTTTTGTAAGAGTCGCATGCAAAGTTGGTTAACAAATTGACAGCGAACTGGTTAACTCAATGGGAAATTCGCAAAATGATTAGATATGCATTGATGCCCACAAGATATGCAGCGTTTAAAGTTTTACAACGCAATAGGTGTGTTCCACAAGATCTCGGGCAAGTTCGGACTAATGAGAGTAAAATGAAAATTACTCTCTAAATTTGCCAAAACAACCCAAAATTGCTGGAACGCAAAAAACCATTTTTGTCCTTCTTCAAACACTAATGCTGCTTACTTTTCAAATTGGGATCTATTTAGGTAATTTTAGACGCTTGAAAGTCATAACATTACAAAACTAAACCATTTGCATCATTGTCATTTTATATTTTTTTTTTTATATTACAGATTAAGGGAAATATGTGTGCAAGAATGTTTTTACCACTTAAATTTTTTCATTAAAACCCTATTAGTAGGTATTTTTCTTTTATATATATTTTTTAATAAAAACTAAACTTTTTCTTTTGCTTGTTAGTTTTCTGATTATTTTATCAGTTTCATATTTAAAAAAAAACAGCTGATTGTTTATTCTTGTCCGAACTTACCCAAGGAAAAAGTTAGGGCAAATTTGTACACAGCGTTACCGTTGGTGACCAATTATACACCAAAAATCGCCCAAAATACGACAAATCTAATTTTCTTAAGATATTTGTAATTAAAAATTCCCAAAAATCGCAATATTTGATTTTTATTAAACATTTAAATAAACATTTCCATGGTTTATGACTTAATTTATTCGTTATATACCTAGCTTTCCGATAATGTATAAAATTATAAAATTTTTGCGCTTATAATTTTGTTTTGTAAATTTTTGAAAGAGTTTATTTTTTTATATATAAAACTATTGGTAAGATGCCTAAAAGGAAATTTAATTCCAAATCATTACCTAGTATAGCATCCAAATCGGACATATCTCTCCCGAGTCATGATGAAATATACATATTAGCCTCATGCCCCCAACATTCATATTCGTGGCTTTTAAATTAATGATCAAAATGTAAAATTTTTGTCCTTATAACTTTTGTATGAATTTTTGAAAAGAAAAATAGTACTAATTTTGCAAAAATTTTTTTGCCACTAATTTCTGAATAACTTCGAAACGGTTGAAAATATAAAAAAAATTTAAATGGATGACTCAAAGGCTTTAAAAAAACTAGACCTGATAGAACCAATCATTGAACAGATTTGGATTCAATAATCTAAGGTCAATTAAAATCACATAAAAAAGTTTTTGCTTACATCTGATATAATCTCTTCTGGGGGGTTTTTTTACCATTTAAAAATGTTATTGGAAATTTTAAATAAATTAAACATACCACGTGCAAAAACATTATTCGTGTACTTCTTCCTATTTTAAAACATGCGCCCCCTTTTTTTTTTTTAAATCATCTTTTTGGTGCTACTTTTTTTGTAAAAATCCTCTTTTTTTTGTACTTTTTGAAAATATCCAACGGTAGCGCAGTTTGTACAGGAAATGAAAAAAATTGCTCTCTCATTTACTCTCTTAATTGCACAAATATTAGCTTTGTTTCTTTACTTTTTGGGTAAAGTTCGTGAAAATGAGAGCTAGCATAAATTTCTCTCACAAAGATACAAAATTACACAAAAGTACGGGAACAGAAAAAACCATTTTTAGCACAAAATAAAAAGTCAAAGTGTTTTAACAGTCTTAACAAATCAATAAAAGTTTGCGCCACTTTTGAAAAATTGTATATTATCTGTAGAAATAAACTATATATTACCAAAAATAGAACAATACAAACACTTTTACAATAGGTTAGGTTAGGTTAGAAAGGCTGGTGTGAAGCAAACTTCACACCCTCACCCAGAGACCATTATGGTCCATTGTGATGCCTTTATTTAGTGAAACAAAGAAAGAAAGAAGAGAAAGATATCTAGTGTGACAGAGTAGGAGAAGTAATAATGAAAGCACAGGGAAGGAAGATAGTGGAAGATAAGAAATCGGACAGAACAAGCAAAACACAACCCTACCAAACAGGAAAAACTGCCCTACATGTTTCCCAGCCTCCTGCCGCGCAACCAGGTCATTCCCATTACGAATCCCGTCAGATTCTCGAGCCCGCAGCCCGAGACATCTCCCAATTCGTGCAGGAATCTGCTACCTAGCCACCTCAGCCTGCTGTTCTGTAGCCTGGGACAGTGGCACAGAAAGTGCTCAACAGTCTCCAGCTCCTCTGGGTCCTCACACAGCCTACATATATCCGATAAGCCAGACCCCATTCTCACCGCCATTCTGCCTATCATACAGTGGCCCGTGATTATACCTATCATGGTCCTGACGCAGGCCCTACTCTTACCCAGCAGCGCGTCCGAATTTGACCTACTAAGCATCGGCCACAGCGTGCGCGATACTCGGCAGTCCGTTCGGCCCCGCCAAGCCCGATTAGTCCTGTTCAGAATCCATTCCCTAATTCTCCCAAAATAGAAGCCCATTGGAGGCCTGACCACTTGCAAACTGTCAGGATCTTCCATTTCCGAGCCCAGTCTTGCCAACTCATCAGCTATCTCATTGCCGGTGATGTTGCAGTGACCCGGTACCCAGCAGAGCCTCACAACATAATTCCCTAAGATTACTCCTAGAGCCCTCCTACAATCGTCCACTAGCCTGGAGTTCACATAACAGCCCTTCAAGGCCCTAAGAGCCGCCTGGCTGTCCACATATATAGTGACCTCCGAGCCCTTGGCAATGTTAGCTCCTACCAATTCCACGGCCCTGAGAACCCCCAGAACCTCCGCCTGAAATTCACTTTTACAATAACTTACATTATTTTTCTGGATATTTTAATATAAAACCTTTTTATTTAATAACATTATTTTATTCCACAACACTTTCCAAAATTTTGTTCATTAGC
Source organism: Pollenia amentaria (assembly GCA_943735925.1). Classification (NCBI taxonomy): domain Eukaryota; kingdom Metazoa; phylum Arthropoda; class Insecta; order Diptera; family Polleniidae; genus Pollenia; species Pollenia amentaria. The sequence goes on along the minus strand of OX031010.1, from coordinate 12,223,848 downwards.
ATTTTTTCCATACCTTTTTTTGTTTTGTTTATGTTTTACAGCTGTTTAACAATTTACACGAAGAAAAAGTTTGTGCTGTTTCGGGCAAGAAGAAGAAGAATTGTATTCTCTCAAACTCGCTCTCTTTTACACAAATTTAAAGTACGGGAACGCTTTTCGTGCAAATCCCAAAGGATCCCAAAGTAGAGTAAAGAAACAGAGCTATTGTTATGTGGAACGCTTTTGGGTGGCTTTGTGCAAGTTCGGACTGTTTCGTTTTGCATGTGGAACAGAGCTAATATGAATTTCTGTAGCAAACAAAAACAGAATTATAATATACTTTTGACTTTTTTATTGCTTTCAATGCAATTTTTGCCGTCGCGTTGCATTTTACACAATTAGGGCCTCAATTTCAGATATGTGACGCGCAAAATAGAAAGGGACCTAAGGGTTTTGTTCAGGAGAGCCATTTTAAAGATTTAAGTACGTGTATCTTTGGTGTACCATCACTGAGCGTGTTGGTATTGGTCTCATTTGAAAGCGACACATCTCATGACGTCAGGAACGTGTTGGTCAAGCTTGAAAACGCGCGTTGGTCGTCCCTACCTCTTGTTTTGTGTAGTTGGTTTTTACTGTTCCCTTTACCTTAGTGGTCCCTTTCTCTATGCGCTGTCACATATGTAGTCTATTTATTTAAGATATTTTGTAATAAGAAAAGTTAATCAATCTGGCATCTCTCTTCTTTCTCTCTTCAAAAACTAGCTTGAAAAAACCATTTGGTTCATTCCCCTCAAATATTTTGTCCTACAAATTTAAGGGTTGCAGCAGGTTTTCTTGCAAATGCAACAAGTACAAAACCTCGATTTGTTTGAAATCATTGTTAAACCTCTTTGAATTTTTCTCTAATCAGTTCCGTTAAAACTTATCTCGTAAACCTTTTGTCCCATAATTTTTTAATATTCTTAAACTATTATACAATATCTTCATACAAGTATTACATAATACCCTTTTAATGCAAACATGTCTGCTATTAGTGCATTTAAAGTTTTGTTTTATTACCTTTCACTTTTTTCTTTCGTTTTCCAAAAAGAAAAAAAAAAAAAACTGAAAATGAATGTAATTTAATGTTTTATGACTTTTTTTAAAACAATTTTTATTTTTGAATTTACCTTGAATTTATTGTTTTTTTTCTTTATTTAATGCAATTCATCCAGAGCGTTGTAGTAAGCGATTTGACCTTTTTTGTCAGCCATTGTTTTATTGTCAGTTATTTTTTTTTTGTTTGGGGTCGTCAGTTTTTGTAGTAAAAAACAAAAAATAATTATAGTTTCACAGCACGCATGCGCTTATTGCACATGAATTTATTGTTGGGCCATTATCTTTTCTTCAAATCTTTTTAAATAATTTCCATACACGTGATTGTTGTAATAATTAGAAATTAAAATCTAACAATTTTAAATTTTCGAAAAATTCCAATTTCAAAAGAAAATATTGGTTACTAGAAGGGGAAATGGGTAACGACTTAGGCTAATTTGAAATTTCGCCATGCTTAGATTAAACAGAGAAATAGAAGTTATGGAATTATTGAACATAAATACAGAAGCATGGTACAATTAATAGGGTCACCCTAATAGCTCAACTGAGTCTTTTATATAAACAAGTTTGATTCAAATTTCTTCCGGTCATTACTTTGAAATACTGTCAGATTTTTCTACTTTTACCTGTTTTAGACTATTGCACATAACCCTACAACAATATCTGCATTTTCTTTTGGCGACCCTCACAAAACTCATACATGTTCAGATGTTATGATAACTAAAGTAGGTTCATCCTCATGGCATAGCACATCTGTGAACTTTTGTATCTTCTGTATCCGAAACCACAGGAAATATTAGTCCACCGGATCTAAAGGTTCTAAACTAGTTATTCAGGGATCACATTGTAGTTCTACATAGTTTGAATCTAAATCGCGAAAGAAACATACTGTAGATGTTGGGTTAGAAACTTATTTTTTTACCTCTCATAGGTTTCCTACAAAGTATCGTGGGATAAGGTCAAAAGGTCAGGTATCCACATATGTAAATGTTAAGTACATCTATAATGTAGGTATTCCACATTATTGTTCCCCTGGAGGATGTGCATCTTGAGGATTTTCAACCGGTTGATGTTATATCTACTGAGAAAAGCAGGTGTGTTCAATGCCTGCAATTCGAAATGATTCGAAATTTACCGGATCCCTGGGAACAGGATCAGAAGAAGAGCGATATCAGAAGAATTTTTTATTTTCTGCGTTAGAGTCGTACCATGGAGATATTTTTAAGAGAGATTTGGTCAAAAGACTTGAGGAGCATGACATGTATGTTGTGTCTTTGTCCTTCCTCAAAAATCGAAAATCTATTGCGAACTCAGGTCTAGTCAGCCTGGAATTCGGTCTTGAGATTTCTTGAGACCGAAGGCTCACCAGAGTTCTTACCTCATATGGTGCCACGGAAGTCAATGCCCCCGATGACACGGCACCGGAACCACTATTAGTTGAGACCCCGACATCCTCTCGGCATCCTCTCTTTTGTAAAGGAATACTTTTCTCCACGAAAAGATTGCGTTTACGGGGTGAGTATTTTTCTTGGAAGAAGGAGTATTTGGCTTTAAGATAAATTCTGTGTGGTAGTGAGTGGTGATGCTTTGAGGAGAAGATTTAGTAGTATGCCTTAATTAAAATTGAGAGAATATCATGTTTTACTAACCCGGTCCACATGTTTGTTTCACTTTTGTTGTATTGCGCTCTTTATTAACAGAAGAACTCTCAATTGTAAGACACCAGCAGCATGCCCGATATGGTTTTCGTAATAATTCTACTTGAAAAATTTGATGTATTTAAATAAATAATTAAAACAAATAGAATATGGGAATTTTTGCTTCTAATTTTACTTTTTCAACATGAAAATAATGTTAATAAAATATTACGACTTGAATTATTATGTCAGCACACTGATGACAGTTTGTCATCGCACTGATTACAGTTTGTCATTGCACTGTTGATAGTTTGCCATTGCACTGATGACAGTTTGTCATCATATTGATGACATGATATATTATGTCATCGCACTGATGACAGTTTGTCATCGCAGTGATGAAATGATATATTATATCATCGCACTGTTGACAGTTTGCATCACACTGGTGACAGTTTCTATCAGTGTACACAAAATGTGTCGTCGAATTGATGCCACTCTAGGCGTAGCGTAGATGACGCATAAAATATGGCAACATTTTAGGATGACGTTCGTCATTTGATTGATGTCTTTTTTTGCCTCATTGATGCCATTTGTAATAACATTAATGTTACAATTCTGATGTAAGGGCGTCATCAATATGAAGATGAATTTTTCTGAGTGTAGTAGTCTGTCATGGTAGAGAGTAGGATTGGTTGTTGTTGATCTAGCAGCGAGACATGAAGAACAGATCTAGCTGAGTTGACAATCCTTGGTCGGTGTTTTATGACCTGAAGAACTGACTGTCGTAGGAAAGAGAGAGTGGAGTCGTGACTGTCGGTTGCTCCACGACAGTGAGGGCTTGGAATCGAAAAGCTAATGAATGGTTGAGGAGGTACCGGATGCGTCGGTAGAGTGTACGGGTGGTAAATACCGGTTGTGATGAGTAGATAAAGAGTCTATATCGGATCGACTGGCGTCTGAGTCGGTAACGGCCTGGATTTTATGCAGAGTGAAGGTTAAGGGACCGAGCAAAAGCTGGGTGTGGCTTGCGTTGGTGGTGCGAGTTGTGTGAGACTTGAATTTTGCAGTGGTGAATAGTCGAGGGCCTGGAGAAGAAGAGGTGACTACTACAGGAGTGCTTTTCGCGACGGAAATTGTCCTAGGTGATCACGTGGTAGCTGTGGTTTAAACCTAAAGATCGCGCGAAGAGTGTCCCTGAATTACAAGGATAGGGTTCTAGTTGTAAGCACGGCTTACTTCGGTCTGCTGTTGCTATTCAACAGATGTTGCTGGCTTTTCCTTAAGCCGTGGAGGTTAAGTAGATAGCTCAAGCTCCCAAACAATAGATTGAGTGTATAATTTTTATTGGATTATACATTGAATTACTAACACTGTGTGTCTTAGCCTAGTATTGATGGAGGCATTTGGTACACGCATAGTTTGTCATCTAATGGTGAAAAGCCATCCTGGAATTAGGCTAAGTAGCATGTACTCAGAGTAATCAATGACACATTTGTGAGCCAGTGGCGAAACTCTACTCTGAGATTAGGCCAAATGGCAGGTGCTCAGAGTATTCAATGACATATTTGTGACGCGGTTGTGCCTAATGCTTATCTCCATCAAACCCATTAAAGTGGAAAATTTTATTGTAGTAGAAACTTAAAGAAGCTCTGCAATTTTTCTGTTGTTATATATTATAGCTGCTTCTGGGAAATGAGATATGCTTTAATCGGCTAACATGAAAGTGGCTTGAAGGCCAATATTATCCCTTTAGATGCATGTCACTTCCATTTGTAGTTGTTAAAAATCATTCATATCAGGTATTCTTTAGATCAAAGGGAATCATAAATTTCATTTATCTCTCCTAGGTCGGATTGCCTGCCTCTCCAATATCGTAAGATAGCCTCATGTCCCACTTGGTTCAGATTAAGTTCATGGGAATTTCTAGAGTGACAAGTGAGCATCAACAGGTGTTAAGTACAACATCATATATCGAGTCTTAAGCCTTTGCTTTCCATTATTAATAGATGGTTGAAATTTCATCGGATGGATCTGTAAGTACGGAAACAAAATTGGATGCGATTAATAAAATAAAATATACGGTCAAATATATGCATTTATAGGCTTTAAAAATTGTGTTTAAATTAATGTTGTTGTTAACTATTGACAAGGACATTCAAGGTGATATTTATTTAGGACAACGAATGGGTCGGCAAACCGGTGAATTTGTTATTATAAATTCGAAAACGTTTTTAATTAAAACTTTGCTAAAAATTAAATATTCAAAACTATATCGGACACCCTATTACTGTTTTTAATGGGAATACAACTCACATGCTTAAAATTATCGGAAAGAAATGAAAAAAATAAAAGCAAATATTATCAAGTTCTTCAGTCCCATATCAATTAAAAATATTAATAGGTATATATAAATGATCAATTTATTTTATATTTTTATTATTATGCAATTTTGCAATTTATACCTTTTAGTTTCCTTTATCAAATATATTCCTCTACATTTTATGTAACTTAATTATATTAAGGAGGCCACAAAAAATATATTCTCTCAGGAGGTCCGTAAAGTGAACCCCAATGGGAAACCCTGGTCAAAATGCTTGATGTCAAACTCATGTGCTTGACGTTGTTACCCAATTGGTTTGATTTTTTCATCCAGCATCTTCGGTGTCACACATACTAACGAACTGTTTACTCATATTATAAACATCCTTGTTAAGCATTTCGATCATGTACAGATCCCTTAATTTATAAAGTTTTTTCATACTTTACAAAATCTTTATACCTAATATGTCCTCTTTTAAACTAATTTTAAATGCTGTTAACATCGAATTTTTGCTCCTACCCAATAATCCGAAATTTTTTAAATTTATTCTACAATCTGCAATGTTTATAAACTTGAGAATATATTTAAAAAAGACTTCTGAAAACAAAATGTATTCAGTACACAAATATTTAGAAATTAATTTGAACACATACAAGAGTTTTTTTTTTCAAGAAAATGCACGAAAAACAAACAAAAAGTAGTCAGGAAAATGTTAAAAAGTACTTTTTTTGTTGATGTAGGGCCAATGCAAACAAAACCTAAAATACAAAATAAAATCAAATAGAAAAAGTAGAGAATAGAAAAATCCATAAAAAATAATACATGGATCGTGATTATTGCAGCAAAGACAAGGTAACAGCAACAAACAAACAATCAAACCGGCAACCGGTTGACCCTTCTCTATCAAGCATTTGCAGTTAACAGACGGACAGACACACAGACACTATAATTTAGTAAATAAGAAAATATGCAGCCATTCAACTCAAATAATCAGACAATCAGCCATAATGAATACCAAATTGTTGTTTATGAAGTGTGTGTGCGTCAAATTTTTGTGTGCGAGTGTGTTTGTATGTGACTGTTGGATCATTTTGGCCGTGATTCTTTTTCTGGTCGGCCGTTTGTTCATTTGCTCTCTTGTTGAATTTAAGAAAAGCACAGACTTTTTCAGTTGATTTGTGTGCATTTAAATGATGATGGCGGCTAAAATTATTTTGGCGTCATTCTGCTTGAGGGTCTGGAAGAATGATTCGTTCTTTGAACAGAAAAAAAAAAAATGTTGGCAGAGAGCAACAAAATTCGTTGGCAATAAGTTTGTTGAATGTGTGCGACTTGATTGCATATAAAATGTAAAAGAAAACAAAAAAAAAATAAAAAATATGCGTTGCAAAGCGAATACAAGCCAATGTGGTGCGTGTCGCAGAGCTTGAAAAGAGTAAGTTCGTAAGAAAATTAATAACAAAAAAAAAAAAATTCGCTAACACACTTGCAACAACTTTACATTGAATTGATAAGTTAGAGAGAGAGAGAGAGCGAGAGGCAAAATCACATGTACAAAAATAAATAAAATAAATAAACTAATAGAAACTATAACCAATATATCGGTGAGCACTACTGGTCATCTAACTAGCAAAATGACCGGTAGTCTTGTAGGGGATTTAAGTGAAGATTTTAGGCCCAGAAAAAACGGCGAAATGCAACTGCAACGAAACTACGGCCCTAATTGTGCAAAACGTTCCGCAACGCTACAAACTATATTGAAAGCAAAAACAATGTCAAAAATATTTTAAAGTTTTGTTGCTGCTTTTTACAGAAATTCATATTGGATTTTTAAATTTCAAACGCTGCATATCTTGTGGCGTTGAAAATTTTAAAGCGCAATATGAATTTCTGTACAAAGCAACAATAAAATTTTAAAAAATTTTTTACTTTGTTTTTGCTTTCAAAGTAATTTTTAGCGTGACGTTTCGTTTTGCACAATTAGGGCTTATTGGCCAGTTTCATTTGAGTTTATGCCATAGACTCCTTTGAAAGACAACATATGACGCGACCATTTTCAAACCGGTCTGAAACGCATTGTCAATCCGTTGCATTGAAGCCGGCGTGCTGGAAACTCATATTTTCTTTTCATCAGTGCTGAAAGAAAACAGAAATGATTGTGATAATTTGATTTCATTGTGGTACAATTAAGGTTTCGGAGTGTGTGGAGAACGATTGAAATAATTACAAAAGGATTTCGTAGCAGTTGCGTTTCACGGTCTGTAATGGGCCGTACAGTCCATTTTAAATATCACAAATAGGACCAAGTCGATTGTTGGTTGTTATCAAGGCGAATTCAACTACAAGTGGTGTCGAAATTCTATCTGATTTGACAGTTTTGGTCAGAGGGGAAGATAACAGGCTATAGCTCTTTCCCCTCTCATCCATAAACTCAGACTTTCTGAAGGAAAACTTTCATAATGTGAACCCAGACTTATAAGGCAACCAGAGTAAACTTTTTTTGTTTAGTTCAGCAAAATTATTTGTTTGAATTTAAGTAAACTTTTTTGTTTGCTTCAGCAAAAATATTTGTTTGATTTTTTTTTAAATATCAACAACAACTTCCACAAACAAAATACTTATAAAAAAAATCGGAGTTTTTTCAATAAACGAAACGCTAAATAAATTGTTTGAATATGCAAATTTGTTTATAGGACCGATTAAAAAACAACATATTTTTGATTCAACAAATTTTTTGCTTAAATTGAAAAAATAATGTGAACTCCTCGCATGGGGTCAGATTGGATACGAGCCTCTATATGCTAGTTTGGATAAAGTACTAATACTATGTGTGGAAGCCAGACCGTTCCGATATCCACTGCAAGAAACACTTAGCGTCGGAAGAAATTCCTAAATTAAGATGTTTGAGATTGTCCATCTCTTAATTTGGGTTTAAACTACACCCACCATATTTTAACACATAACCAGTCTAGAAATTTACAGTACAGGGCTACTAGTTTCCGTGGTACCAAATTGGAATTTTTTTAAGATCCTATGCTTCATGCAGAAGTTAAAAGTACAAATATTTACATTATGTTATCAGACCCATCTCAAGGCGAATGCAAGCCTTCTCTGGAGAATGTTTTGAAAAAGAGCTGGAAATGGAGTTAAAATACTTCTTAAGCTGGTTTTTGAAATCTCAGTTAGACTTGGGTTAGTTAATCTAAAAACAGATAAGTGCTACCATCACCAAGCTTTTTAACAATATTTTGACGGAACAGATTAGTTTTGCTTACGATGTTGGTCTGTAATGAAATAATAAAAAAAATCATATTTCGCCGGAAAAGTCCGAGTTTCGGAGTACGTTAAACTATCCACATCTCAAAAACCCGGCCTTAGTATTTCAATTTTACTGCAGAAAACTACTAAGCCGAAGTTTATTTGGCCAGAAATTTTAATTTGTCAAATTCACAGAAAAAAGTGTTTTATCAATTAAAAAAATTATTAAAAAGTATTTAAATTTAATTAATGTGATAATTGAATCAATTATTTTTTTTGTTGAAAGAAAATTAAAAACTTAATTTTGATTTAATTAACATTTTAGTTGTTTTGAAATAAATTTTCAATTAAAATTTTAATTAAATAACAAAAAATCTTAATTGACTTTTTTCGTTTAAAATAAAATAATTTAACATGTAGAATTGTTGTTCGGAATTGTCAATATTTAATTAAATAAATTAACACATTGTTTGAAATGGCAAAGTTTTTTGATCACTTTTTTAATTAAAATTAAAAATATCATTTATTGAAAATATTTTTTCAAAATTTTAAAATTTTTAGTAATCAATATAATCATTTTGGTAATAGGTGCAAAATCAACAACTTGTTTGCTTGATATTATGAATTTAGAACAAATTTGGGGATTGGAGAAATTTAATAATTTTTTCTGTGTTTATTATTACAAAAATAAAGTCTCTAATCATTTAATTCTTAAAAAGTTCTGTTGCGTTTTCTTGCAATGAAATGAAAAAAAACCTTAGCGTGGCAGCGCCTTAATGGTTCATTAAAAAAATGGCGTTTTATAAAATAAAATATAAAAAAGATAAGATAAGAAAACGACGACAATGGCCTAAACTGCCTGAATTTCTTAGCGTGTTTCGAACTGACTGCACATGTCTGAACTCAGACAGAAATGGATGTGTAGAGAAAAAAAGTTTGATTTTCTTGTTGGGTTACTTTTGCCGCTTGATTGGCATTAAATGAGACTCGCGATCACTGATGTTTTTTCTATCTATTTTATTTGTGTTACTTATTAGATTTTCTGGCATTTTCTTTTGATTTTCAAATTCTTAATTAAATTTTTTAGATTTTGGTTGATCACGTAATTGTTAAAAGTTGAGTGCGGAGGTAAATAAGTGAATTTAGAATCCACAATCGAACAAATTATGCATTTTTTCTCTTCGGAAAAAAATCCAAGTAACCTTTCTTGTTAGATTTCAAGTTTGTTTTTTTTTAATTTTATTATTATTTTTTATTTAAATGGAATTTTAAAAACTCAAGTCACGCACTTTCTTTAAGAACTCTGCGATTCTGTGGTAATTTTTTCGTATGTTCGTTAAATAAAAATTTAACGATAACTTCCGGTAAATAAGAATTTCGTTTGAAACTGAGTAGGTAGTAATAAATTACTCATAAAGTTAATGGTCTATAGAAGGGGGCAAAATACATATGTAAATATATTAGATGGATCTATAAGTAATTAATGAACTGAATCCATTGAGCGTTTGATTAAAGTTTTCTCCTACTAGTTCTCACATCAGTGGCAATCTCTTAAACGCTTTAAACACAAAATGGTCCTATCTTTAATATTATGAAAGTGTGATGCAGCGCCCAATTGAGTGGGCGCGTCAAACTTTTTCATTAAATAAACAATATACCGTTATAATTTGTACATTTAAAAACATAAATAATGTTCTTTCTAAACAGTAATTGTAAACAAATTCGAAATACCAATTTTTAAGGCAGGTCCATAACTCTTTTACTAATAAATGGATTGTACTTGATTGAAATCCTTAACTGCTAAGGAGAACTATAAACAATTTGAAACAAAATTTTTTCATCCATTTAGTCGTTTGGACGTAAGCGATAGACTGGCATGACTAAATCGACTTAGGATTACTCAAGGAGCTATCACAAACTAATCACAAAAGGACCACTAAAGGACCCAAGTGAGCTGTCTCTCGATGGCTGCCCATGGAATCTAACTCAAGAGCCATCTTTATGGGGTCCTAGATGTAAAAACTTTTACATGGAATGATAAACTTAGCATACCTTTAGTCATCGTCCAGACTTGCAATTTTTATTGCAACAATTTTTGAGTTTATCGGTGAGAGGGGTGAAAAGATTGGGGATGGGTACTCAGTTTCATGTACTCTGCAATACTGTTTTGTTTTGTTATTCTCACAGTTTTTGACTCGAGGTTGGATGTAGGTGTATTTGTATTTATATATTAAATATAAAAAGAAGAATAACAAAGACAAGAAAAAAAAAATACAAAAATTGCAAAACTATAATTTCATAATCTGGACACTAATGCAATTTAAAAGCAGTATTTTTAAAAATTGCAGCAACAAAATTTGCAAGCCTGGACGTTGACTTAGTAGTGGTGGTTATAAAATAAAGATTTTTTGAATCAGTGTTGCCAGAATTTTTTTTTAAATTTGCTTCAAAATTAATAAATAATCCGCTCTTTCCCTTTTCAAATTTGTTCAATTAATGTAATTAATAATACAAGTTTTAATAAAAATACTTTAGCGCTATGTAAATATATTTTGTAAGGTTTCAAATTCACTAATTTCCTAACCATATTTAGCATTTCGCAGAAAAATTTAAATTACTGATTGTAAAACTTAAAAAAAAATTGGGTCCATACAACATAATTTTAGGGACAGGCATAAAGCTAAGGCTGCCAGCAAAATGGCCTAAAGAAAAAAACTCGCAAAAATTTTCCAAAAAAATTTAGGTGATTTTGCATAAAAAATATAACCTTTTTTTTGGGCGATTTTTCGTAATCTTTGAGTAATAATCACTTTGGCTTTAGTTGAGAAACTTGTTGGTTGATTTTTCGTGTTCTTATTTTTACAAATTCTTCAATGAGATAATAAAAAATAACGGTTGTAAGATCTACGAAAAGAACTTTTGTTATCAGTAATGGATATATTTTTATTCGCTAAAATCCCGATTTTAAAATTCCGAAGTCCCGAATTTTTAAAGCCCTTGTGACACTACAATTTTTATTCATTGTGTTGATATATCGGGTGGTTAAATTTTAAGATGTTGAATGTGAATCACACCTAGTCAAGTCAAGTTTTTTCTGCGTTTCATTTGACATTTCTCAATTTCAGACTAACTCAATTTGAACCATGGAAAGATATACAATCGAACAACGCGTTAAAGTTATTCAGGCTTATTATGAAAATGATTTTCATGAAAATCATCTTCAGTGATGAGGCACATTTTCACCTCAGTGGATTCGTCAATAAGCAGAATTGCCGCATTTGGGCGAATGATAATCCAAGAGTGATTATCGAAAAACTAATGCACCCACAAAGAGTGACTGTTTGGTGCGGCTTATGGGCTGGCGGCGTCATCGGTCAGTTTCTGTGAATGGTGTTCGCTATCGTGAGGTGATAACGAACTTTTTATGGTCCGAATTGGAAGATATGGGTGTGGACGATATGTGTTTTCAACAGGACGGTGACAGCTAACGAACCAATGGCTCTTTTGCGCGACAAATTCAATGGCCGTGTTGTCTCACGTCGTGGCGATGTTAATTGGCCGCCAAGATCATGTGATTTGACACCGTTGGACTTCTTTCTTTGGGGTTGTTTGAAAGAAAAGGTGTACGTTGATAAGCCAGCAACAATTCAATAGCTAAAATTTGAGATAATTCGGCACATTAACGGCATAGAACCTCAATTATACCTTAGCGTCATCGACAATTTGGACCATCGGATAGAGGTGTGTCGCCGAAGTCGCGTCGGCTATTTGACCGATATTTTGTTCAATACATAATTGAACCATGCCAATATTATCATAATAAAAAGAAATGACAATGATTTATTAATTAATTTGTGTTTTATTCAAAATCAACATCGGCCCTTAAAACTTAACTACCCTTTAGAATTTATAGAAATAAACAGTAAATGTGAAAAAGAGCAAAGTATAAAACATGTAAACAAAGTTTTTTAGTTCTTTTTCTTTTTTTGCGGTTTTGTTCATTTTATTTAATGTTGTCAACTTTTTGTTTATGAGAAACATAATAATAAAACAAACAGAAAGCTGTTAATCACTAAATTTGCCCATAAACCGCTGATTCAGCAACAATAATTATGTTTTATGCTTGAAATAAAAATTTTTAGTTGAACAATTTTACATTTTTTTTGACATAACTTAATTTCGTTATCGATAACCTTAGTAAAATTTTTGACAGTTTGCTATTTATCTTAATACAGCTAAACTCTTTGAACTTGGTAAATTTTACAGTTACATTATATTTGCACTGATCACCATAACTTGAACAATGTATTAGAAACGAAGTGTCATAAGGGCCTAAATAAAGCTTCTCTGCATAGTCGTCAGAAGGTTTTCTCCTCTATGGTATAACAAAAGCGGCTGCCAAAGAGAAGCTTAAGTTAGCTGGAGTTTTAAATTCGGGCTTTTAAGATTCGTGCATATGACCCCAACCCAAATAAGTATTTATGTTTAAGACTACTTTGTAAGAATTATTGATAATTTTTGGGCCTTTTTATTTTGGCCATTTTTGTCAGCTAGGACTTTTTTAGCCCTTTTCTAGCATAAGTCCTATAGTTTAAAATTTTTTTTCGATTTTTCCAACTATTTTAGTGAAGAAAAACTTACATGTATTAATTATTTCTACTTCGGCAACACTGTTCTGTATCACTTGTATTACGATTATCATTGAAAAATAGTTATATCAAATAAGTTTTCTTTTTTTGGGGTAATAGATACTAACAAGTGAGAATAAATCTGCGGATAATCCGTTCATCTCACTTTCCTTTTTTTCTTTGTCTACATCAGATTTGCATTAGATTTAGAGTTTAATACTTAGTATGTATAATGTTTCTCGCGGCATATGACATTCCGAAACAAAGTTGAAATCTTCTGCGCATGTCGGACAAATCACGTCGTCCTTTCCTTGAATATTGAGTTTTAGAGCTTTACGAAACGAAGCAACTAACTTATAGGTTTTTGACCGAAATCTCCCACTGTGGCCTTGCGTTATCGTTATTTCTATAATTTTTGCAAATTTTGTTGCCGAAATTTTTTTAAACTCTGCTTTGAAATTGCAGTAGTTGCAGATTATGAAATCATATCTTGTCTTTCCTCTTCTCCTTTCCATATTTTATATATAAATACAAATACATCTACAGCCAACTTCAATTTAAAAAGTGTGTACCCACTGGGCGCTACTGGCTGCCGTAGCACCAGATGACAATGAGGTGTTCTGGTGAGCACCCCGGACAAAGAAATCCGAAAATTTCAAGAGCCCTCTCATTTCTGATGTTTGTGGAATCGTAGGTATGCACGCACCTTACACGTTCATAGATTTTCAACGCCAGAGGATATAATATCTACGCAACAGTAAACTGTCATGCTTCTCTAGCCTGCAACCATATCTCAGTTCTGAAGAACTCCATGGAAAAACGACTAGGAAACGGAAAAGGTTAATCTTCCCATATCTCTCGACGGCTTCTCTATGATAAGCATATTGTTGCCAGTTAAGCCATTTATAGACAAAAGGAAACCCTGCGGATCCCAGAAATAATCTAGTCCTTGTATTCCCCGGAGGAATAGGTTAAATATCCTTAATATGTTCCCTGCAACCGCCGGGAGTAGGTCCTAGTGACTATTAGAACCTACAGAAGTATTTAACAAATTACAAATTATCTTCAAAATTGCGACCTGTACATTGCGCATAAAGTTTACATGGATAGCCAGCCAGCGGACGGACATCGTTAGATCGATTCAAAAAATGATTCGTAAGTCGATCGGTATACTAAAAAGTGGGCTTAGGATCAATATTTTAAGGTGTTACAAATATCAGCCCAAATGCATAATACCCTCTCCACTATTGTGGTGTGGGTATAACAATTTAAGCATTAAAAAAAGATCAAAATGTCCCTTTTAGCTTTAATAGTACCCATTCAATTTAAACCAATTACACTGTACAACAAAATGAAATATTTTTTCAAAATAACAATGTTCTGCCAAGTGATTCTTGGAGAGGGGTCTAAAAAAGATATATGTACGTGTATCGGCATTTAAAAAGCTAACATCTGAAAAAAATTTTTGGGCAACGAAAATAGATATGATTAACCCTTAAACCACCTTTTGAGTTTTTGCTTATTTATTAAAATTGATATTTCGACTTAAGTTTCTTGTGAGACCTTTAATAGAATTTCATCAAATATTTTCGCCGAATATTTCCACTACATACATCCCTGTTTTAAGGGTGATTTTTCGCAATTTTTTTTAAAAAAAATTGCAAGTAGCAGCCATTTCCAGACAAAATTTTGCTTGTAATGTTCTGAATAAATCTTCTGAAGGCATTATATACCAAAAACCTTAGTATCACACGATTTTCTACTTTTTATACTACACAAGGGTGCAACTTTAAATAGACCGTAAAACTAGTTTCAGATGTAAGCTTTTAAAACGCCGATACACGTATATATATTTTTAGTTCGTTCTACAAGAATCAGTTGGCATAAGATTGTTATTTTTTTTTGTGTTGGACAGAGTTGTGTTATTTATACTTAATTTGGTGTAATTCAGTTTTATTCGCTTTTATTTCCATTAATTATTTTATTTCTTTTTTTTATTTTATTGTTGTCTATTTAGCTGCAGCAGTTTTCGTAAAGAAAGTCGGAAAGTTGCCACATAAACTTTAGCGTTTTAAAATCTAATGTTGTTGTAATGATCTACGAATAAATAGTTGCTTTCGAAAGAGATCTGACGCTGCTGCTGATGATAATGTTGTTGTAGTTGGTGCTATTGACTTCTGCATGCACAACACTCATGTTTTGTTATTCTTGTTTTATTGCCACTTGATGCTGTTTCATTGTTGTTCTCTGCTATGCTGAGTTGTCTTGTCTTGTGCACTAAATAATTTCAGTATTTGGAAACTTTATCTGCAGACTGTCGGGTTATTGAACTTGAATGGAGTAAAAATGTTCCTATTTCTCAGCAAATTTACATTTACACAAACTCACTGCGTGTAAAACACAGAGTAGATCCATTTATTTCTTGGTGAAAATGTGCATAAGTGTGTGTGAGTGCATTAGTTTACTGTAAAAACCAGTATTTTCATATTAGAAATTAAGTTGTTCCCCATGTCAGATTAGTATTTGTTTTTACGTTTTAATCGTCAAGACAACAGTCACCTTTGAACTACTATACAATCTATTGAAGTATGAACTAATACAAATTTTTAAAGCTATTCTTTTTAAAAATTTAATGATATGCATAGTTTTTAAATTTTAAAGTGAAGCTTTTTTAATCAAGGCGAATTTGTCTATTATTTGCTTTAGCTTAAAATTGAAAAAGTTTGCGTTTGACATCAATTAACTGGAACCGTTTAATGTCAAAGATCCTCAAAGATGTTTAAGAGCTTAAAGACTTTGAAGGGAAATTTTATACATTTTTCGCCTCAATAATCTTAGAAATTTTGATCTGGAACCAAAGTGCAAAACCTTTGAAGAAAATTGCTGAGGACTTACCTTAGCAAAATATTTTAAGGGCACACAAGCAAAATAGTTGAGTCCATCTGATTTTTTTGCAATATGATTTTGATTGCTTTAAGATTGCAGAAGGACATTGACAGTCCTCACACTCTGGAAATATATTGCAAAATTATGCCTGAGGCAATACCGCACTGCACTCCTGAAATATTTAAGGATGTTGGAATTAGAAGTAAGAAAGTAAAGTTAGTTAAGCTCGACTATGTGATATCCTACACAGTATTAAAGTGATTTAAGGAAGGGGGTTTATATGGGACCTATGGTTTATTTTGAACTCACCAACACAAAATTTAGTTATGTCATAGTAGCTATCGTAAGAGTCATTGTCGCAAATTTTTATATACATACAAATAATTCAAAGGAGGTTATGGCATTAAATGCTATTTTCAGGAGTATTATTTGTATGGGAGCTGGGGTCAATTAATGGACCGATTCCAATAAAATTTTGATTTTGATTGCAACAAAATTTGCTTGCTCCAAATTTAATTTTAATACCAACATAATAAGATGGTTTATGGGCACAAAACTTTTTTCCGGAAAGAAGCTTGTATGGGGGCTATGTGAAATTATGGACCGATTCGCACGATTTTTTTGGTCATTGTGCCAAATAGAATCTATATACCAAGCTTGATAATAATTCTCGAAAATTCCGACTGTATTTTGCGAACAAGATTTCCATGTACAGCCAGCCAGCGGGACGGACATCGTTACTTAAATGCAAAATACCCTCTCCACTATTGTGGTGTAAGAATAAAACCCTACCGTGTCAAATTCCGAGATTTTCGGGTCAGAGAGTGATTTTCGGAGAATTTTTGGATTGATTTTAAAATCCGCCTGAAGAGAAACTCTCGCTGGTAAAAGAGAAACTCTTTAATGGTACAAAACTTGTAAAATACAACTCCACGTATAAACCAACCCATACGTATGGAAGTGAATCATATGCGCTTACATTTAAAAATCAGAGCAGAATTCAACCATCGGAAATGAAATATTTACACAATGTGGCAGGTTAAACATGACGAGACAGGGTAAGAAACGACACAATACTAGACTATAAAGACTATTAACTGAAGCAGACCGAGCGCCAATAGCTAAGATGGATTGGGCATGTTGCCAGAATGCCAGAGTGTCGCCTGCCGAAACGAGGATTAGAAGCAACACCCATAATCAACAATATTCTTACAAACAATCGACATAAGATTGACTGAAATGGAGAAGTCTTTACAGAAACCTCTACACTACAAGGTAGAAAGGATTTCATGACTTTTCAGCTGTTGCAAATCATTTTCGGCTTAATTGCTACTGGCTTGCAGATACGGGAAATTTTAAATGGATATTGGTAACTATAAAATTAGGGTAAAAAGATCTGCACCTCAAGGAAGCTTCCATGCTATAACCTGCTTATAGATATATGGTCGATTTGGTTCTTAGTTATTTTGTTCAGTGATACCCATGTGGTTTCATGCAGATTCTGTGCTGAAATATGTACTCTCCGACCACGAGGTTGTTGTTGCTGCATATTTCTGTGAATAGCTTTCCACTTTCCATTATTCTACCAATGCCATGCCGTCCAATAATGGATTCTTTGTGGCCCTTTGTTCCTCTTAGGAACAACAGGACATAATATATATATTACGTATTTTTAACATCACGTCTTCAAATGCAATACCAGATAGAGAGTGTTTCTGCTCCCTATGAATAAAAAAATCAAAACATTTGCCTTTGCGGTAGTCCCCGAAAGCATTCAGTAAAAACCATTCAAATACTTATAAAGCACCTGGAGCTAATGGTTTCTGTGCCGTTACGATTCCAGCAAATACACTTTTTTTGCAACTTCATTTGAGTTTAGGGTTTTCCAGGGTTTTCAGGTCGTATAAAGATTGCGGCTGATTAGGATCCCGTTTCTTACAACGAGAATCAGTAGCCGAGAGATCGTAGTATTATTGGCTTACGCTGTCGGCTTAAATTCGAAACGCGATTAAGGAGATCTGAAAGATAGTTATTTAAGGAGCAATTTTTTCCATTACTTAATGAGAGAGCCTCTTCCTGCCGTCCACTAATGTCTCTGTATACGGTAGCTTATTATTGTCGAGAATTATCTAAATAGAATTCAAAGCCAAGACTTTCCAAGGTATTGATTAATCATATGTTTCCACTATGTTTATTCTCTAAACCTGGCAAGCATGATCAAAATTTGTTACCTGCCTTAGCTGTGTAAAAGATTTACATGGATACTTGTATGAGGGCCTTCTTCGTGGTGGATATTAGCTACTGCGTTTACCAAGCAACACATTCAGGTAGCAGTTTGGGTGCATAATCGGGCAAGATAATACACTCGACCTTGGTTTAGAAGCTGGAGCTATCTACCCTCCGCTGCTTTTGGAAAATGCTAGCATCATATGTTGAGTGGCAACAGCACGTAGGGATGAGCCTCTCTCAGGCCGAGCTCTTCCACAAGTGTTGAACAATCAGACCTTTTTTGAGATTTTCTGGATACCACTTCCCGCTACTTTAAGTAGTAATGCAAAACAACCCTAATGATCTCTAATAGTATGTTTTCTACGAAAAAGCGAAACTTTCGCAAAGACAATATTTCTGAAAGAAAGTTAACACTTCCCGCAACCAGCATACTAATGGAGGCTTCAACCAATAGTCAGTCCGGTGCCGTGTCACCGGGGGCAACTGACACTCATCGTACCAGATAGGATCTCTGGTTAGCCGCGATCACAAGAGATCGTGAAGATCTCCTCAGATCTGTCAATTTTGGATTTTTGTCGAATCCCCGGGGCTTACCTGCAACAGCATTTAAAAAGATTTTATCATAAGGACATTTAATTTAAAAATTAAGTTAAGAGCATATTTTCTTCT
This sequence comes from Pollenia amentaria, assembly GCA_943735925.1. NCBI lineage: Eukaryota > Metazoa > Arthropoda > Insecta > Diptera > Polleniidae > Pollenia > Pollenia amentaria. The sequence goes on along the minus strand of OX031010.1, from coordinate 12,205,144 downwards.
ATCAAGTCAACTAAGGTAGACAACTAAATAATCTTAAGTTCTAAATAAAATTAAGATGACAACAAACATACAAGTTTTTTCTTTCAAGAGTTTTTTTTTGCAAAAGTGTTGCCATATTTTTTGACATTGAAGTAATACTACATGGGATGCCAATATAATAAATAGAAATCGGCCAATATATATATTTCGACTTTAGAAATACACATCTCCAGTCATTTGGTCTTTAAAGTTTGTAATTTTTCAAATAAATGTGTTAAAAATTCCTTAAAGAAAATAGACAAATATTAGGATAATGCACATTTTCAAACTTAAACGAATAAAAATGGAGAAAAACAAAACTAAAAATAAGAATTTTTTTTTTTTTTTTTTGCCCAAAATTATTGTAAATATACGAATGCAACAAAGTCAACACAAGTGTTAATGTTTATTTAAACGAAACAAAATTTAAAAAAAAAAAAAAAAATTAATTAAAGAATACAATTGTTAAAAAAAAGAAATGGGAAGGAAGGGAAACATGGTACAATATTGACAAGAGATTTTTCATCCAAAAGAATAAACAAATAAATGAGTAACGAAACCTTTTGTGCTCACATGAGAGTATTTGCCAAAGTTGAAAGAAATTAAAAGACATGCACGCAATAACATTTCAAGTGTTTTGGGGATGCTGTCACTTTGACAGGTATTATGGCCTCACATAAAATATGCATTTTATTGGTTTATCTTTTGTACTTTTGTGAAAAAAAGAATAGTAACAACAAAAAGAATTTTTATTTTGACAAGTGTTAAGACAAAATTGTGTGAAATTTATATTTTCAACTGAGTACAAACGGTTTTTCAGTTCTAATGATAAATTAAGAAAAATTTTGATTAATTTTGACAGTTGGAACTAAAAAAATGTCTCTTTACAGAGAATTTATCATAAAGACAAACAGGGGTTAAAAGAAGTTTCTTTTATTGCTTGTAATGGCCATCATTAATTAAAAACATTTTGCTTAATTATATCAATTGTTTTGCAATTATCTATAAAGAATTTCTAAGACACTGGAATAAAGAAAAAGAGTGTTCCTACTATTAAAAAAAAAAAAAAAATGGTTTCTGCCACTATCATTTGGTTGTTAGACACATTTGTTACTATAAATAGACTTTAGATTTTAGATTTTGGTAGATCTTTTTTTGTAAAAAGAAATTATAATTTAATATTTTGCTGCTAATCAGGTTTTTTCTTCTCTTCTTTTTAACAACCTGACTCTGTGACTAAATTTTCTTTGCTTTTGTTGCCTTTTTCTCCATTTTAGAATGTTGGGTCGTTAACCTGCAAACGATGCAGATACAAATATATAGAAATGTACAAAATAAAACGTATCTTTAAAATAAAAATTCATGGTCACATTTGTGAAAAGCATGTGGAGGAAAAGTATCAATAAAAATAGAAACAAAATATCAGTTTTCTCTGGATATTTTTAAAGAAACAGCCTTTAAAGGAATTTATTCATTTAGAATTCCATTTGAAAGTTTAAGCAAAAAATATAACAGATTCATATACGCCTTTTGACACCTGAAGAGGAAATTTTAAAGAACTACCTTTCAATTAAGTTTAAGCTTTTGAATATACCGATCGCTCAAAAATCTCGGGTGGCTAGAGTTCAATTTGGTATCATGAAATCCAACTGTCCAAGGATCTTAAGTTTTCGGAATAATTCTTGAAGAATGAATGGCCCTTGGGTATCACAAGGAGGAAAGGCAACTAAGACCAACCTTATTACGTGGTGGGGACCGGTTCTGGTTTTAACACTTAATATGAAGGGGACTTGTCATTTTACCATTGCGATGTCCTAGGAGAGGGTAAATTGGCACATTTTTCACACTTTATAATAGGTCACTGAACTAATCTAAATTCAATTAAATTTCTAAATTTCAATTCAAATAATTCCTGTCGCATATATTGTCCCGAGTGAACCATGTTAATTTGACAGTTCCGCTTCATATAAAGTAGTAGAACTACCTTTTGTGCCAATTACCTTTCCTCTAGATTAACTACACTTTAAACGCATTATCACCAGTTAAGTGACATATCCTGTTTTCACCTATCAAAATTCGTTCCTTTTTAATATTGTGGTCATTGGTCACGGAATTAGGGCTTTTAGAACAATTGGCACAAATTTCTTGCAGGGTAGTTTTAACACAAATCCACAAATTACAGATCGTTAAAAGATTGCCCCGCCATAAGCTTCAGGACGGTTTAGTGAAGACTGATCTTTGGAAATCAAGAGATTTCTATGACTTAAACCCAAATTTGCTTATTAACAACAACAACAACGTTTAAAAATTGTGGAAGTTTGTTTGCAAAATTCGCTCGCTGCTCTTGAACCAGATTTTTATCGTCAAATCATTAACTCATTAACGAGTATGTTAACCAGTAGAGCTGTCGTTTTTGGAGAGACAAAAATCCTTATTAAACTGCTGCGAATCCTTTACATCCTGAAAAAAATCACTGTTGGGATCGGTTAAATTCAAAATCTATGCCAACATTGCCTTAAATGGTAAACGCTATAGGCAAATAATTCGTGATTTTTTCCTCATGTCATTGCAAATTATTTGGAGGAAAAATTGTTTCAACGTGAAACCATCACTTTGTTGAGTCACACGTTTGGTGACCGATTTATCGCAAGAAATGTACCTGTGAATTGGCCATCTCGTTCGTGTGATTTTAAACCTTTCGACTACTTTTTGTGGGGATACATCTAATCTCTGGTCTATGCTGATGAACCAGCAACAATTTATCATTTATCATAAGGCCATATTCCAGAAATTATTTTTAAATCCCAAGAAATTTGAGAGGTAACAAATTCAAAATTTTGGTTAAAGAATTTATTGTATTTTATTTAAAAAAAAAAATAATTTCTATTCCTCTCCAAAACACTTCTTATCTGATCTTGGAAGATCCTGTTTTCAATCGCAGTTGATATTAAGCACTAAAATGTAAAAATATGATTTTTACGCCATTTTCTTTTTTTTATAAGACAATCATTTTGAGGGTTTGATTAAAATTTCGATTCATAATTCTGTGAAAAGAAAAATTATAAACCTTCTGTCTATGTCAATTTTGACAGACATGTGCAATTACGTATGGATTTTGCACGACAAAACCACTGCAAAATACATATCGTGTAAAAGTGCCTTTAGATGCCACTCTTTATCAGTTCTGACGTAGAACGCTTTCTAAAATTTACACAAAATATACATATTTTTTTTATATTTTTTTAAATAGTGCAATCAACAGATATAAAAATGGCGTAGCTTGAAGAATATATGAAAAACTTATGTACATATGGATGTATAGAAAAATATATGTAAATAAAAAATAGTTTTGTTTACTAATCTAGTATGTTTTTGTGTTGCAAGAACGACAACAACAACAAAAAAGTGATTATTTTAGTTCAACTTTTTGTGCCACTCCAGTCACTGATAAGAGGGAGTTTCATTCGTTCAAAGTCAATAGAAACACTTCAGTTTCAATTCGCATCTTTTCCTAAAAACTAAAATTTTCAAAAACTCGTCCTTTTTGTAAGTTTTCGTGGTTGTTGTTGTAAAAATAAACATGTGAAATCGTATCCGGGCTAATTGCTCTCTTTTAATACATTTTTTTTTGCTGCTTTAGACAACAAATGTTGTCGTCTGTACTACGACAGACGACTAGTCGTATCTTAGTCAAACAGAAAAAAACAATAACAACAATAAAAATAAATTTAAAAGAAGCTGTTGAGTTATTGCTACATGTAGCATATTGCTGTTGTTTTTGTTGCTACAGTACGCTTGCGCAAATGTAATGCGCCATCAAGCGCATCCTGTGCCACACATTTTCCTTTATTCTTTCATTCATTTAGTTAGTTTTGCTTTGCCATTCAGCCAGCCATTAAATGGATAAAATGCAACATGTAGATTAGATAGTTGCTGCATTTAGTCGAGTTCTTGTTGCCGCATTTTCCGAATGACATTGCAGTCGTTAATGTTAAACAGATGCTTAAATGTGGGATTTTTTTTCCTTTTTTTTATTAATTTTCTCAATTGCGAGTTTTTTTTTGCTTTATTTTTGAGTTTAATTGGATGCTAGTCTTCTTATTAGGGGTACAGTTTAGCTCCTTTTTGTATTTTGTTTTTGTGTTGTTGAATTTTGTATGTGTGTAGGTGTTGTTTTTATGTTTATTTAAAAGAGGGCTGGTTTCCGATAATGAGCCTTGTAACAGTTGCTGAAATGTGTTGGAAATTGATAAAACTAAATTTGAAGGCAGAATTTTAAGGGCAACATTTTTGATTAGTGTTCTTTTGTTCTTTTTTATATTGAAGGCTTGTGTAAAATTTTGGTTTTAAAAAGGGCAAGAAAAATTTTTATTTCGCCATTCTAATCAAATTTTCAACTCTTTGCTTTACTTTTTTTTGCTAAATCCACGAATTCCTATGCAGTTATATTTTGGAATTGCGAAATTTTTGTAATTTTGTGGGAAATAGAAAATTATTATGACTGATATGGCAAATAACTCGAATATAACCCAATTTTTTTAAATATATATCCAGGTTTGTAATAAGTTTCCAAAAGTTTTACAGAATTAAAATTTTGTCTTTAAAAAACTACACTAATAAAATGAATAGGATATACAGGGTGGTGGCGCATAAGTACCGTAATGATTTATTTAATGAATAACTTTTTTCTTTCCGATTTTATTTAACATTGGCCTCTATTATAATTTAAATTTTAGCTTGCAAATATAATCAAACATATTATGTTTTAAATAATCAGCCTTATTACGACCGTCGTTGTCGTGGTCGAGGTGGTAGTTGAATTAAATTATTGTTGATATAATTAAAATTTTACGACAGTGTAAGTAAAACACATAGAAAGTTTGTCGCATTTATGTCGTTTACGACAATAGTAGTATGAAAACGACTAGTTTTAGACTACGATAATGTGACTCATTATCAGGGGCTAATTCGGGCAGTCGTTATCGAATACTTTTTCGATTTGAAAGACATTTTATCGAAATTATTTTTTCAGTGTTGTGAAAACTTAAATAAATTCCTTAAAACACTGAAAAAATAATTTGGATTCGACTGAAAAAATAAGAAAAGAAATTGCAGTTGTGCTTGATCACTTAGAAATAAAATGGTTTTCGAATCGAAAAAGTATTCGATAACGACTGCCAGAATTATCCCCCAGGCCAAATATCTGTGTCCATTGTTTGCTTCGACCTGACGTTTTCTTTCCAGAACATTTCTCATAGAATTTCTTAGAATTTCAGGTCCCAGCGCCCTCACTTGTTTACGGATATTCGCCTGAAACTGTTGGATCCTTCTTGGCTTATTGGCATACACCTTTTCCTTTTGTTAATTCACGTGGCCATTGAGAAGAAAATGGGCCACCCCTATCGCTCATTATTTTTCTGTACTCTTTCCATCATAAATTTTGGAAATTTTTTAAATTAAATTCTAAAAAAGCAACAAACAATAACATTTGGCAGGCGTCAACAAATCGTTATTAAAAAATATTTTATCCTGTTCATTACGCCCTGACTACAATAGCCCGAATATATAAAAAATTCTAGATAAATCAAACCATTTTCTTGTATTTTATTGTTTTCATAAAGTATTGAGTTAAATTACCCGAAATAATGTTCAATACTTTAGTATAGAGGGGTGGCAGCCCTAAATGTTATCCAGAAGAGTAAATGTGGTCATGAATTGTTCCGTAGTATTTCAATGATTTGTAAACGCTGTTCTGGAGTAAGTTATTTGCAAAAGTATATAGAAAAAAGACAAACACACTTCATTACTTTGACAGCTAGTTTTCAGTGAACCCTATGGGATCTATTCGTATAACAAAAACACCGTTTATCAGTAACTCATCTAATTTTCTACTGGTTATAATACAGTCCATTTCACTCGAAGGTATCGAAAAATCGATTGATTAATTTCTGGCCTAACTAGACGACAAAAAACTATGAGAAAAAGGAAAATATTTTTCAGTTGTGTGAGTGTCCCGGAATTCTGGACATTATTAAGAGATTCCTGGGGATATCAGTGTTTTTCTATTTGGATGATCTACCTAAGATAGAACTAACTTTGCTTCTCATGTTCATAAGGAAGACGAATTGGAGGATTTTTGCAGTGATGCCAATGGAGTAGTTGCTCTGTAGTATAGGCATTGGCTATACTACAGAAAACCGCGAATTTGGGAAAATTCCACTTGTTAAGAAATATTAAAAATTTATTTAGTCATTTATTTGAAAATAAATTAATAACAATTAAAATCGTAAGGTCAAATGTTACCAAATATAAACAGCAACAAAATTCTATAGAAATGCAAACAATTTTCAAACTAGAAGGAATAAAAGTGAATGACAATAGAAAACTACAAATTAAAGACCAGTATTTTTAAATACTCAAGAACCTTAACAAATTTTCTTTAAAAATGTGACAGTTTTTTTTTTTGTTAAAGTTAAAAGGAGAAATCAAACAAAAGCATTGATCCTTTTCTATACAATATCGTATTCCTGACACAAATTACGAACGCCAAACACAGGCACATTCGATGTACTTTAACACACTTAATAGTACCAGCAAATACACATAAATTCGAGCCATATAACATTTGTGAGACAAAGGAAAATTAAAATGTACGAGCAGGAAACTCAAACGCTCGAGAACCGTGCTGTGCATTTGATTAAACAATAGAGAATGGCACGAAGTTTAACGCGAGTGTTAAGTGTGAGTCGAGTATTGAATATCAATTTAAGAACAAAAAAAAAAAAAAAAAAAGACAAACCAATATTTCTTTATAAAAATCGAATAATACATAAAAAAAAAATAATTTGTATTTTTATTTCCAAAATAGTTTTATATAGAAAATGTTTTAAAAAAAAGTCAAAGTGTTTGTTAAGGCATTGGTAACTTGAGATTTTGTTTGGAGTAAAAAATTTATTTATTTGCTTTGACAACATTTCTTGTTTTGTTTGTTTATTTTTATGAAATCACAAAAAATTGTTAAAATCCTTTTTTGCCATGATTTTATCAAGGGTTACGATTTTAAGGAAATTTAATTAAGCCTTTTGCTTGCCAATATTTGTCATCATTTCCTGCCAATTTTAAATATTTAACGAACATAAAGTTTTTCGAAGCGGAAACTATTTTTCTAGTTGTTTGCTAAATGAATTCAATTTAAATTAGACATATATTTAAATTTTAGCCTAAATACTGTGAATAAAAAATTATCAAGTTATTTACAAATATTCTAGAGGCGTCAATTTCTAAGAAGATGCTATTGGCTCGTCTTCTTATGTATGTTAAAATCACTTTTTGAAAGACACCAGGCAATTAACGTTCTTATATATTGAACCGATCTGCAATATACACTTTAAATAAATTTACTATTGATAATTAAATTTATCGGCCGATGAAATACTGAGCAAACTAGAAGTTGTTCCCCAACTAATAACCAAGAAAAAAACAAGTAAGAGTGATATATTCGGCTGCGTCGAATGTTCTATATTCTTCACCTTGGTGCGATAACAATAGAAAGTTATATAAATACCGTTCTTTAGATATACATAAATCTTTTTTGTGCCACGCCTACTTAAATCAATTAACACATTGTTTGAAACGGCAAAGTTTTTTGATAATTTTTTTAATTAAAATTAAAAATATCATTTATTGAAAATCAAAATATTCAAAATGTTTAATTTTTACAATTTTTAGTAATCAATAGGGAGATCGATTATTCGACTTTTTTCAATAACCGGTTTTCGAATATTACGAATAGTTGCTATTTTAAAAAACACGGTTTTCGGTTAAGAAATTTTTAAATAACCGGTTAACCGGTTTTAATTCGAATACTTCAAAACACAAAAAGCAATTAAGTGTTTAAAATAAAACGTTAATTTGAATAAAAACAAAACAATTTGAAAAAGGTAAGAAACCAACAAAATACATAGATGACTTAGATCAGACCTAACAAATATTTTACGATACAATCCAAGAAAGGTGGGACCAGTAAATGGATCAAACTTTATCTAAATTTTCAACAATTTTTTATTGATTTACTTAACTTTATTTGTAAGAAGATATTTGTATGATGTAATTTAGAAACTGTTGAATGATATTTGATCTAGAAAAACGTTTTGCAAAAGCAAATAAATTATAGGAATTTTATAAAGTTATTATTTGAAATATTCTCTCAAATTTATTTTGAATGAGTATTAATTTGTTGGTGGTTAAGTTATCTATATAAATCAACCATATTTTTTAAAAGTTACAAACAAAACCTCTTAGCTAGGATTATCTATTTCAAATTATTTGGTTTCAGCATTATAGAAACGAATAGTGAACTGAACATTCTTTTTGTGTAAAATATTTGTCAATTCATCGACTACAATTTAAAACATTAATGACATTGTTTGATTTCTTCAATTTTATTTTTAGAATTTGGTGTTTTAATAAATAAAACTGGTAGACATTTTTCCCATATCGTTGATTCCGCCGTAATGCTGTAGTTTTCAGTATGAAGAGATGCTAGAACTACTTAAGAGTTTTTAGTGCCTAAACGGGCATTTCGTCCTTGGCAACACAACGGGATAATATTTCACCCAATGATTCATTTTTTGCAGCGTATTTTAGTAAAGTATTTGTCGTCTCCTTAGAACTACTTCGAACGGAGTTAAGTTTCATTTGGATCACATTAATGTCAAGCTTGTATACTAATTTAAGGTGATTAATAAGTCGTGACATGGAAGAACCTTTGTAACTTATCATTTTAGGGCACTTCAAACACCTTACTTTGTCTTTTTAATCGTGTTCGAAAAATATCTAGTGATAACCTTTATATAAAAATATATATTTAATATTTGGAATACTCTTGCACAAATTACTATTTACTTTTTTGTTTTGGCCAATATTCAATTAGAAAATACTTAAATCACGGGTACATCTACAACAAGATTAAGGAAAATGTATATAAATTACACATTACTAAAATAACCGGCCTATCATACCAAAATAACCGGTTTATTCGATATTCGAAAAATGGGCATTTTAAAATAAACGACTAGGGCAAAGCTAAAATAACCGGTTAAAACCGGTCGAATAATAATAGGTGCAAAACCAACAAATTGTTTGCTTGATTCTATGAATGTGGTATGAATTTGGTTATTAGAGACAATGTTTTGTTTTTTTCTGTTTAAAATAGTTTTGGTTCTACTGAAATTTCGAGTTAATATCCTCTTGTTCTTAAATGAATATTAACAAAAGTTTCACACGGAATCACAAACTTAATATACCCTCATTCACGAGTAGTGGTATAGGGTATACAAAACTGTTGGATTAGTTTTCGATAGTCCAGAAGGTTAATTCTGTGATTTGATAACGGGCGCTATGAAAATCTGCCTCACTTTAGCTTTGGAGGCTATTCTGCATATTGCTCCGGTTTATATATATGCAAAAGAGGAGGAGGCGTTTAAAGACACGTGACATAGTAGGATGCGGATTTTAGATTTTTGCTGAACATTTTCCTTCAATTTTTGTAAGTGATTGTATGCCAAGTATTGGATTGGATTTTCAATGTACTCATACCTGAAAGGCACCAATGGTCAGGCCAGCTTGATGGCCAAAACTTGCGAATCAAGTATGGTTCACCAGTGGGTCGCAACAGACTAATGGCGGTACAGATGCTTGGTTTTAATAATCTAAGGGGCATACCTATGTTTAAATAGACCTCGATTTTCGAGGTGAAAATTTACGCTATCCTCATTTGTGCTAGAGAATGTTTAAGGTTAGTTGTAATATCAGATAGCCAGACTGCTATTCTCTTATGAGTTGATGTCTAAGTTGATCATGGACTGTATTATGTACTGAACTGAACGATCTAGGAAAACACAAGAGTTTGACTGCCCGGACACAAGGGCCATGTAGACAACGAAAGGAAAGCTTGCTTGGCAAATAGAGGCGCTCAATTTAAAATTAAAAGTCGCTTTTTGCCCTTTTCTAGCTTAAAAAAAGTATCTACACATAAAATATTCTCCAAAAATGTTGCCCCAATTAAAGCATTAATCAAAAATAAAATCAGCTTATATTAAAAATTTAAAGAAGTGAATAAAACGTTTAATCAAGTAAATTAAATGTTTAATTGATAATATTAATTTGCACCAGCAAACAAATTAATTCACTTGATTAAACTTTTAATTCACTTGATTAAATTTTTAATTAAAATTTATTTTATTTTTGATTAATGCTTTAATTGGGGCAACATATTTTTTTATGTTGTTAAAAAAGTATTCTGGTTTATATGTATATCGAAACATATTGTAAAGTAATAAACACACATACACACATTTTATTTATAGTTTTTTATTTATGGTTTTTTTTCATTTATAATATTTCTATGCAAAAAATTTTAAAAAAATTTAAACACTACGAGCTTCGGGCTCTTCTGAAATAGAGCTATTTCTTTACAAATTTCAACTTTATTCCATATACATATTTATTTTTAAAACTTTTTTGATGATCTAATATGTGTTAAAAACTTTTGTAATGGCTATCTTAACCCCCCTGTATTGGTTAGTAAAATATTTCCAAAAAAAAAAGAAAAGAAAAATTTATTTTTTGGAGGTTTTCATAAGTTTTTTTTGGGATTTGGGGGATTAATTTTGAAATTTTGGTTGGTTTAATATCGACTCGTTTTGATTTTAAGTTGCGATTTTTTTGTGTTTTAAAAAAGGTAACGAAAAAAACGAAAATATTTCAAAAATATAAAGGAGCTTAAAAAAATTTAAAATCAAAAAAATATTTTCTTAAGGTGGATTCAACCAAAAATGTTAGAATACAAAATTACGCCATGCGCAAGATTTCCCGTTAAATGACGTAGTTTATCCGTGGTAAAGGCTGCCAAGTCTAAAATTCTCTAAGATTCGCGATTTTGTTTAATAGAAGTGTAATCACTTTATAAGAGCTGGCAGCTCAGCAATTGAACAAGAACTATCTTAAGTTTGCCATTTTAAAATACTGAGCCAATAGGAAAGCAGTTCGCGTGACGTCATTCTTTCGAACTGTGCAGAAGATTTTAAACATTTGTCTTGGAATAGCGTAATCTTTATTTCTATCATTCTTGTATTTAACCCTGTTTTTTATATGTAGCTTGACGTCTTTCTTCTTGAGAGAGAGAAACTATTTCTTACGAGCAATACTAAGCTGTAAATTGGTTAAGAATAATATTTTGTCCGGACAAACTTGAACTGAGCTACCAACAGGTAAAATTGTTTAACATAAAATTGAATTAAATTAACTCATCATATAAAATTTGCATAGTTATCTTCTTTTTTTACGTCCATTATAATGGATGATAATTATCAACCGAAACAACAAAGTAAAATACAATCAGCCGATGCAATACTGCTACCTCTTTAAATTAATAATTGACAGCTTCAATATTCCAGACCAATTTTTCGAAACGATTAAATAATCGTGCTGTAGAAAACTTTTAGTAGAAAAAATTTTTTCCAAGGCGAATTCAATACAAGTGAACATCCCTGCCGATAACTTTTTGTTACCTTTATAACTGTTTGATGTCAAAATCTTGTTTCTTATCTTTGTTTCTGTTTTGATTTGTTTCGGTTTTTGACATTGTACAATGCTTTTACAAAAACAAATAGCTGGTTGTTTTTGTAGGAGTTGTATTTTTTTTAGTAACGAATTCGCCTTGATTTTGTCCAAAACTAATGGGTAAATCCATCTTAAAAGAAATAAAAAAAAAAAACAAATCAAAATTATCGGTCAAAATGTCTAAAATAAAAAAATAAAAATTAAAAAATATGGGGATTATTTTGTAAATCTAAAAATTTTTATATTTAAACAAATTTGGATGAAAACATTTTGAAAATAAAGAAAAATAAAAACTTATGGGTGAATAAATCAAAATCTTCAATAAAAGCAAGGCGAATTTATTCCAGGTAATCTCGGTAGTACAACAAGTACAACTTGTACAAAAACCACAAGCAATTTGTTTTTGTAAAATCATTGTACAATGTCAAAAACCGAAACAAATCAAAACATAAACAAAGATAAGAAACAAATTTTTGACATCCAACAATTATAAAGCTAAAGAAAAAAAGTTATCAGCAGGGCTTTTAGGATCACCTGTAATGAATTCGCCTTGATATTAAATTTAAAATATTACAGAAAAACAATCTAAAAGAGACACCATAATAACACTCCAGTTAGCTGACAGTAACAGTAATGTAACCGTACAGTAAAATAGTAAGAAAAAGTTATTTTTTAGTGATTTAGACGTAACTATAATCGTTCTTAGTGCTTGACATACAATAAAATTAAGCAGCTGATTTGCAACGTAACTGGTACTGTCAGCTAACTGGGGCTTAAGTCTGGGTTCACACAAAGAAAGTTTTCTTTTAGAAAGACAAAGCTTGCTGGTGGGAGGGGAAGAGAACATTATATTTCTCTCTCCCCTCTCATCATTAACCTCAGACTTATTGAAAGAAAACCTTCATAGTGTAATTCAACACTAAACCTCGAATATCGGTAAATATAAGAAAAGGCGTCAAAATTAGAAACGATCAAAAAAATCGTTTGGAAAGTTTTTTGCTAAAATCGATAAAAATGGTAAAATAAAAATCTAAGCCACAAAACTGAAACTACTGGATTTTAAAGATCACTGAAATTAAAACCAAATAAAGTTTCAAAAAAGATGAATTAGAATAAAATGTCGAAAATAAAGAGTTACAAAATCGCGTTTTTTTCTGTGGATGACATTTAAATTTTTTGTTCCAAAAAAAAAAACATTTTTGAAACATTACACAACAATTTTTTAATTATAATACTTGGGGAAAATATTAATTTTGTATGGGTTTTAATTTTGATTCATTACGGCAAAGTCATCTTCATAATCTTCGGCCACACCGTGCAGAGATTATGATGATGCATGCAAAGCAACATTCACCCCGATTTTGTTTTCTTTTTTCTCCTAAAAAATTAAAAGAAAACAAACCTGTTTCTTTGTTAATTCAACGGATTCTTTTGTAATTTGAAGCCTGTATTACGGCCATAGAAGAGATCCTTTTATATTTTTTTGTTTCCTTTACTTTTAAGAGGAGGACATGTTTATGACTGGTTTTTCTTTCTTATTTTTAACAAATCATTATGAAACTGATAATCTATAAGTGCATAAAAATTTCTATAAAAAACTATATTTTTTTGAAGGAAGTTCTTTTTTTTAAGAAAACAATAATTTATTGTATAAAAGAACATCATTGACACTTTGTTAGCAAAATACAGGGGTGGGAGTGAATCATATAATGTATATGTATGTAAAGGTATATTTTATTAATTCTTTTTTTCTTTGAATGTCAAAAATCGTGTTAGGTTTTTATAATTTGTATAATCATAGGAACATAAATAAATTTTATTTCCAATTAGGTTAGTTCTTTGGGCAGCCATCTAAAATCAGCTCAATTGGGTGCTTTAGCGATACGTTTCTAATACCCAGCGCCAATGACCATCCTAGAGAGCAGGTACTTCATAGATATCCCTGTAGATTCCAACTACTTCGTTTCCTTAATTAAAAGAGAAAGCAACCTTAGCTCTATTGCTGATACATCAGAATAGAGCACAGAAATTACATTTGAGTTATCTCTTTCTGATGTCCTGTAGACATGTACATTAACAAAAAAAAAAAAAAAACACAGCTTCCACTTACTCCTCGTCAGGGCAACTAAGATATTAGTTATATGCCATTCTACACGCTTGAGTCCCTATTAACCAGTGCCCAGTTGTCAGTGAGAACAATGTCCTAATTTATTCCCTGTTCACTTTAAGTAGAGAGTTGGTTCACCGTTCATCGAAGCTAGACCTGACCTGGTTAATAAATAGGTGCATCCACGTGTTCAACTGTGCAAGTCCATAAAACTCGCGATGAATGAGTGACTAACAGTGAGCAAGAGGAAAGCCAATTAGTTGACCTACAAATCTGTCATCCAGAATACCAAATGTTCATGCAGTTTGAATGCCTTGGTATTCATAAAGAAAATGCCTCGTAATCTCATTCAAAGACATTCCACAGTTAACCTAAATGGCATATAGTCAGTAAATATACAGACATGTATATAGTAACGCGTAGCCAGTTAGCCGCCGCTTTATTGAACAGATTCCCACTTGCAGGGTACTACAATCATCCGGCAGCCAGGTTCCATCTAAAATAAATTCAAGACCCAGGGTTTTCCTGGAAATGTTTTTTCTGAAATATTTAGTCTGAAATTCATACAAATTGCCAGATTAGTTAAATTTAATAGAATCTGTCTAAATGGGATTTTAGATTTTATGCAAGGCTTACTAACACATCAATACTAAAGAGCTGCACAAGCACAAGAAAAATTGCTTACAAGCAATTTCATTAAATGTAGATAGTATGTGTATATTACTCTCTCATTACAAAACTCATACTTCCAAAAACAATTGTTTTGCTTTACGATCAAAATATAGAAGAATAGAACAAAACTGCACCAGAACAATGCTGAACTAGAATAAAGCTGAATTAGAACAAAGATGAAGTAGAACATTAAAACAGAAATAGAACATTCCAAGCATGTTTGAATGTTTTGATTGTAAACATAAACAAAAGAGAAAATTGCAAAGGGAGAAACTTTTGATTTAATTTCGTTTGAGTTGTTTTCAATGTGTTCGGTTGTAGGTTCCTTTAAAATATTATTTAAAATTTAGGAAATACATAATATAACTAAATCATTAAGCTTAAAGTCTTTTTTTTATTTTTATATAAAACTTTAAACGTTTATTTAACCAAAATTTCGGCACTCCTTTGAGTGCCTTCTTCAGGGTTTTTTCTTCCTTATTTTATAAATTTTCAACAATTTTTAACAAATTTAAAAATAACTGACAAATTAAAAAATTTTTTAATTAGAAAAATTGGTTAAATAAACGTTTAAAGTTTTATATAAAAATAAAAAAAAGACTTTAAGCTTAATGATTTAGTTATACCTAATATAATAATAAAGGTCGACTAAAATAAAATATACATTAAGGAAATAATTCAAAAAAATCAATTTTGCTTACATTTAATGCATCCATTTCTGTTATAAGCTAAGATCACTTTAAATTTTTTAAATTCCTAATTACGTGCACTCGATGCTTTTACTATAATTTACCGTTTCTTTATTTCATTGTCTGGTTTTGTGTTGATATTCTGTTTGTTTTGATAATACAAGCACTAACAAAGCAGACGAGAAAAACTTTTCAAGTTATGCTTGTTTTGTTTTGGTGAGAGTAATGTGTTGTTATGTTTGTTTTGCTATGTATGTTTACAGTAAAATAATATGATTGATAGTTGTGTGAAGTAGAACACAGAACATTAAGAATATTTTGCGCAGCCCTTTAATCAATACTTACCAGTGAAGACAGAATCATTTCATGGTTCCTATTTAAAATAATTGGCCGGTTATGGACCTATCGTAACGATGGTTTTTAGTGAGCTTAAGACAAAAATTATTTGTGACTTTTATGGAGTTAAAAAAATTACAAAAGGAGTCTTAAGATCTTTATTTTATCTGGGGTTTGTCATGACAGGTACTGACAGAATATAATACGATATACCATATAAACTAAGTAAAGCCCGGTCCGTAATCGGAAGATTAAGGCATAGGTAATTATCACCACAATTATCGCTCCAAATAAACATACGCATTAACAATGCTAATCTAAAATTCTCGCCAATATACAAAAGTGAAACATGGCTTACGTCGAACACGACAATAAAGATGATCCAAATACAGACGTGGAAAAGATTTACATGGGAAAATCACGTATCGACTTAATCTCATGGTGGATTCTATTCGCTTGGCTGGCAAGCAATGCGTGTGTGCGAGGCACCATCCCCAGCGGTAAAAAGAAGGAGTACGGATGCCTTCTAGAAGGCCTCTGTTCTCCTTCTTTTGGATGACAAGGCCTCCATTCCATACTCATATCTTTTTAACACATGTTGTCAATGCGGGGAGGGCCTTCCGCACTCGCTTTTTTTTGCAATTACATAAGAATGGTAACTTAATAAAATAAAAAAATAATTCTTTTGCATTGACAAAAAAACGAAACAAAAATGTTACACCTTCTCTTCTCCCTTCTCATGGAAAGGAATGTGGAATGTGTATCTTATCGTTTATACAAAAGAGCCGAGGCCTTCTCTGAGGCATTCTTAAGCAATCAGATAAGAATGATAATTGAATAAAAAAAAATTTAAGAAGGCCTTTAATAAGGCTTGAAGTAAAAAGGTGTTCTAAGTTTTCCCACTGGACACACACTGGTAGCAAATTGAGTGTTTTTGTGTGATTTGACTCGCCCGTTGTTTAAAAGCTGAAGCTATATAACCTCCGCTGCTTCTGGAAAACTGCCAGCTGCAACTGTTGAATAACAGTAGAACCTAGGGATATTCCTCCCTCAGTTCAAACTCTCCCACAAGTGGTGAAAAATCAGCCATTTAGTGTGATTTCCAGGGTATCCCTTTTCACGGCCTTGGATAGTAAACCACAGCCACCGCGTGACCCCCGACAGTTGCATTTTAGCGCAAGGCAAAACTTGCCCAAAGACAATCTTCCTAAAAAACAGAAAACATTTTCCGCAAGCAGCATACTAACGGAGGCCTCAACCAATAGTCAGTCCGGTACCGTGCCACCGGGCTCTACTTACTTCCGTGGTACCAGATAGGATCTCTGGTCATCCGCAGTCTTAAGAGATCGTGAAATATCTTGTGATCTGTCAATTTATGGGGTTTTGCCGATTCCAAGGTATTGGCTGCACCTGATTATGTTCTCGAAGATGTAGCACCGAAAGGGGAAACATCTCCCCCTACGTATGAAAATCCAAGCACAGACGAACAAAAGCCTGCCTTTTGTATGCGCAATAATTCCACGGAACGCCAATTATAACATAAATAAGCAGAGGAAAATTAAGATAGATTGGGTATATCCTCCGCAAAACCAGAGTATATGTAAAGTATCACAGCAGGAATCCACTTGCTAGTAGACGACCAAGAACCATATGCGACGAAACACCCTGGTACAATTAGGAATACTAAACAAGTCAGTGGAAGAGATAAGAATATTTTGTATTGATATAAGGAAAAAATCTTGTAGAAACATTGTGCTCCCTAAAGGAGTACATAAAGAAAAATTTTTTTTTATTATATTAAACATGTTTTCGAATGTGCGAATTAAAATAATTTATGAAAAGGAAATAATTCCCAGATTCTATTTGAAAAAAAAAAAAATATTTAAAAGAGATTTTCAACATTAAAAAAGAGTTTGCTTGATTTTTAAACAGTCATATTTTTCAAATAGACACAGTTTAAGAGTAAATAAATACTTTTACAATTGGTTGATGAATTTTGTAAGCAACTTGCGTTTGGGGGTAACGACAAGCTTAAATCCGTAAGAATATCTGATCTAGATCATTAATAGCATATCTACATTCTTTGTGGAAAAATAATGAAAATGTGTGGCAATTTAATTTTAAATTAAAGTAAAGATTTTAGCTTCTGAAATTGTTCGTTCTTTTGTTTTTTTTTTATCGATAAAGAAAAAAATAAAAATTGATATCAATTAAAAAATTTGTGATAATAATTAAAAAATTAATTAAATTTGCACCAGTAAATTTATTAATAGTATCAATACAATATATCGTCACCTTAAAGACGAAATAACCTATCTGCAGTTTTCAAAAGTTTACAGGAGAAGGAAAAACGTTATTAAATTGGAACTATTTACAATCTTGAAACGAAAATTACATATTTTGATTAAAATGAAACCAGAAATATATATCGGTTGAGAAACTTTTGTTTTTCTAAACACAGCTTATGTTATGCCACTTAGGTTATTCGGAATTGTAAAAATCTGAAACCAAATAACCTATCAGCAGTACTAATTAGTATGAATAAAGAACAATTTCTTAATACATATGAATATTATTTTCATTAAATAATAACAGTTATAGTTTCTTTTACTGGTTTAAGCAAAAAATACTTAATGTTTGTTTAAATTACACTATGCAACAAAATTAAATTTTTATCGTGATTTTTGATGATTTATTTTTTCTTTTTTTAGTGCGTAACGGTCCTCGAGGTACAAAAACTGCCTAAATTTAAATCCTATGGATAAAGATTTTTAAAAACAGTTTGTTTTATTATAAAAAAAAAATGCTTTTGAGTTTGTGCTTCGGGAATTTTCTACACAAGTTCTCTTTTTTAGCGAAAACTTCAATACTACTGGTTACATACGTTTTCTTCTGGTCCCATGACATCTGCCAAAAACGTTCAAATATTTCCTGACATAAATTTTCTGCAATAAATAGATCAATGTCTATTCGAAGCCCTTTCACAGCTTTTTGTAAACGATTTTTCGACTTTTATATCCGTTACCGTTCATACGATTTTTCTTTCTTTCTTCTTTTTTGTTGACCTTTTTAGGAACTTTCACGTTTTCCTCAAAATTATTTTCGATTATGGAATACTTTTTGTTGCTTTTTAACACTTTTTTTATTTTCTTTTCTCGTCTAACAATAAATAAAATTTAATAAAATACAAAGAATAACAAATCAAATGTAAAAAGTAAATTAAATAAATAGTTACTTAGGTTATTTGATTTCAGAAAATTGTACACTTGCTGATAGGTTATTTGGTTATCACTTGGTCATTTGTAATATTACATGTTCAAAATTTTGCACACACATGCGTTATGATATAGGGAATACAAGTCCATAAAAAAAAACTCAATTTTTGCAGATAGGTTATAAGGTCTTTAAGATGACGATATATACTTTTGTTAACTAATATAAATTTTAATTAAATAATGATAATAACAATTAAATATTTAATTGATCTATTATAATAATTTTGAACTCTAATTTATGTTAAAACCGGCTTATTTATTTTGTAGTTTTGTGTAGACACAGCTTAAAAAGTGTTGCTTGCCAATCCAAATACAGTAAATATTAGCGCTTTTGCGTAAAAAAGTCGTAAATTTCATCGTTTTATTTAAAAATAATTGCTGTTGTTTTTACCTTTTTTGATATTACAAACATTTTCTGTAGTAATGTTATTGTTATAAGAAATTGTTTAATTCACTTAATTTAAGTTTTTAATTAAAACTGATTTTATTTTTTCTTAATCATTTAATTGAGAAAAAAATATATTGGTGAGCATTTTGTCTGTGTACTTAAAATGTTTTTTATTCACTTGGGCACCTGTTCTCGACAAAATTTAAATTAATGCAAAAATCTACAAATTAGTCAAAAACAGGTACAATCTCTATTGTTCTCAAAAATTATGCAAATTTAAATTTTCATTGAGACTTAAAAAAAAAATTCATAAAGATATTCGAACAGGAAAAGCAAAATCTTTGTTCGATCACGTAATCGAATTTTTTATTAAAATTTCAGAAGATATTTAGCACAGTCTCTTAAATAAAACCCGCATTCATTTTGCTTGGAAAAAAAATTATGCAAATTAAAAAATTTTCTCACGATAAGAAAATTTTTGCAGATACCAAAAATTAAAAAAAAGTTACAGCAAAATTGGGAAATCTTAAACAACAAGATACAAATGCGGAAAAACTGCATTGCAGATAAAAAGAAAAGGATGTGTTGGAATGCAAATTTAAAAAAAAATTGTTGGGTTAAATTTTACAACAAATAGAAATTTAGAAGATGATCATAAATATCTATTAAAATGTTTTAAATTTGCATAATTTAGAAAAATATTTAAAAGGGTTGTTTGGTTACTTCGTTGGCTTGATGAAAGTGATGAAAAACTAGAAAAACTGAAAATTCTCACACTTTTGAACTAATTTGCATAAAAAGCAACAGCCAAACTGCCTTAATATCATCATCAACGTCTAACCATTCGCAAACATCATCATCATCTTCATTATCTTAATGATGTTTAAATAAAAGAAAATTATGTAAATTTTTTTTTGAAAAAGCCTAAAAGAAAAGTGAAAGTGAAGACATTTCAAAGAATGCAAAAATTTGCTTTATATTTTGAATGCTGTCTCCTCAATGGACCTTACGGAAATGCATCCCTACCACGAAGAGTCACGTTTTTTTCCTTTTGCCATGATGATGTCATATGAAGAGCACACGTAAAACTTTTTACTAACTACAGGGGTTAGTTATGCACATTGAGTTTCCTTTTGGAATTTTGCTCATGATCATATTGTTTAATGTTTTGGTGATAGACTCACTCATACTCACACAGAAATATTAAATCAGCCAAACACAACGCCGGCGTTTGGCGAGCCGTAGGGGTACAGTGACCTTAAGCCATAAGAAAATAAATAACATACACCCTACTGAGTGTACGAGGGCCATACTACATGCTTAAGGGAGTCAGTTATGGGGATGGAAACACACACATAAACGCACGCACAGTGTGTTTAATGACAATTTCCTTTTCTTAAGGGGTTAAAGGTGAATATTTTTTCATACGATTGCAAAAATATTCTTGTCTTTTGTCAGTTATTGACACAAATTTGCATATTTTTCTTTATGGTTTTAATTTCCTTTAAGAATTATGCAAATTGTATGCAAATTTTTGTTTTCTTTAACCCAGTTTTATCCATTAGATGTCATATAAAGTTGCCTAACTCTTTATTTTGTTTTTGCATTTTCCAAGCAAACATTTGTGCACATTTGTGAAAATGTTCTCACGGTTTTCCTGCTGGCTTTGCTTTCAAAATAAAATTTTTAATCAATTTTCAATCAATTCTTATGGCGTTTTCTATTGATTTTGCATTGTCTATTACAAATAGTTTATAAATTGCTCTAATTTCTAATTTTGTTGCCTTAAAGGAACAGTGGGTTGGTTGGTTTGATTAAAGTGTTTGTTTGGTATTTTGGCAATGTTTTTTTTTTCAATTGTAAAAATGTTTATGCAAATGAGTTTAATTTGCTTTTTAAAGTTTGTAAAGAATAATTAGTTTGTAACGTATTTTTTCAACCAGATATAAGATTTGAAAACAGAAAAATGTTTCAGAGTAACTGTAGTTTAATACTCTTCACCGCAGGTGAAAAGGGTACATAAAATGTTGTCATTCAGATTTTTAACTTCAACAATATGGATCTGTATCATTATCACTGGTCAAATTAATAAATTTCGTCCATCTGTGTGTTTGTTTATTTGGAGTTTCGGAAGACCTCCAAAAGGGTAGGAGCTAAGTTGTTATATATTTTTATCGTATATAGTTTGGAAAAGTTTGATAATGAAATTCAGCTTGATCGGGTTGCTTAAAGCGGAGATGTCAGGAAATTAGAATGACAGCCTCTAATTTTTAAAATATAATCGAATATAAAAATTATATGTCCGGAAATCACTTTTACCAGGAAAATTAAAAATTTACCATTGGTCCCTTAATAGACCCCGCTACAAATGCCTCTCATACAATGATTTGCCTTCTACATTCTTTTCGTAAAGATTCTTAGTTTTTGTTACTTCTTTCCCTGGTTATTAGACCGATTGGAATAATAAATACACCACTGATCCCATTAAATACAAATCATTAAGAGGACTTAACCTTAACGTTGATGTGCTCGTTGGGTCTGCTAACTATTACGATTTTCTCTCTGGACTATAGTAATACACTCATTCATCAGCGATAGTCATAATTGTGTTTCTAAGACTTTCCCTTATAAGTGTAAAAGCAGTACTTTCGATATGCAAAAGTCAGCGTTCGTTGTTTTTCGGCTATTTTCACTGAATTCACTCTCAAACGAAAGATAATGTCATGTTATTCTAAATAATTCTTAAAGATATTTTTTTGTTATACACAGACAGTGCTGCCACGACTTATAACATTTTTACAACCAAATTTTTTGAAAAAGTTACCAAATGTGAAAATATAAAACCAACTTAGAAATGACTTTCGGTAATTTAGAAAAGCATTAAAATTTATTTTAAGTTGTAAAATAAAGGTTATTTGCACTTAATAGGAAAATATTAATTACAAGTTAAGAAAACAAAACAAGAAATGTAATTCTTGTACATATTCAAAAATAAAGAAAAACTTGAATTAAAAGTTCTTATTTATTTGAGACCGTTTTCATAAAAAATTTTTTTTTTTCAAATTTCCATACAAAATTCAGTATATTGAAAGTTAATAATTTGATTCTTTTTGAATATGTCTTTTACAATAAACGAAATGTGTAGTTCACAGTAATAAATAACAAACTGGGTTCCCTATATATATCTTATCTCCAATTTAAGATTTTTTATCCCCTATAAACCTCAAAATATCTATTTTCTTATCCCCAAAAATGCCCACAGATTCTAAAATATAATATGGAAAAAGTAACCAAAATTAAAAAAATATTCACATCTCCACATTGAGAATAAAAATTACCATGTTTGGTTAGAAATAACCAAAAACGCCAGCTCTGTACACAGACATTCTTCTTCCCGATTATTATTCTCTTTTATATGTGAAAACTAGCGCCATCGAAGCATCAAAATAAATCATGATTGCTTTAAAGATAGAAGATTGATTAGAACGGAAACCCCCTTAAAATGCAATAAAAAACGCAATTAAAATTTCCGTAAGTTTAAAGTTACAACAACAAAGGCAATATATTTTTTACAAAAATGCGGGGATTTTCAGCAGCACCTTCCTTAACAGAATAAACTTCCCCGCACTGATTTCGGATTAAAATTTTTTTTTGGTCAAAAATATAATTTAAACTGAAACCAGTGCCCATATTCTGTAACTCTCGAGTCGAGAAACTTTTCGATTCAAATGTGAGAAATGAAACAAAAATGCCATGAATTGAAAGAAACAGCTGTTTTTTTTTTTCAAATAAATGTGTCTGTAACATTTTTGGCGAGTAATTGCTGTCACGTAAGGAAATTACTCGCCAATATACTAAAAAAGTGTGTCTGTAAAATTTTTGTGAGAAAATTCCCGCTTTGAACTGTCAAATAAACTCACGAATAAAAACGGGGTGAACAAAATTTGAACATTAAAAAATATATTAAAAATGCAAAATGCAATGAACAACAATACGGAAGAGATTTGTTCTTGGCAGATGATTTCAATGTTTAATTATTTTGCTTATAACATTTTTCAAAAAATATACGAATTAAACAAACATTAAAGTCGCACTTTACATTATTTGGTATAGCCGATGGTTGTATTTTCGCCGTAAATTTTGTTCGGCGTCAACGACATGTGTGATTGTGTCTCAACGTCTGCTATTTCACATCGGCTTCGAGTTTCATATTATGACATTTCTAACGTAACGACGTAATCTCTTTTGATAGTTTTCGACATGTGTTACAGACACACTTTTTTCTCAATTTTCGAGAAACGATGGTATATTTTGTTTCACATCTTTTCGATGCGAGAAAAAGTTTCTCTTACTATATCGCTTCCGGAAGATACCAAGGTTTGTTATTTCGTTTGAAATATCAACAAAATTTATCTTAGACCCTTTAAAGAATAATTATGCTGTGTCCTTATGAGTGGCGAAGTAAATTTAACCATATCCGTCTGTCATTTGAAATGGGGTTTCCTAAGAGCCCAGAAATGATGGGAACTAGGTTGTTCTATATTTCTGTCACATATACTCAGCTTAATTTTGCTATTAAAATTAAGCCACGATTGCCTCCAATTTTTGTTACTAAAACCCCGTCGCTTAAATAGCGAAATGTGTTTAAAGCGATAAAATATACTCAACTTACATATGTAATTTTTTTTTAATTCTGAATAATGTGTTTTAGTGGATGAGTGGTCTAAGGCGCTGCATTACCTTAGCTGAAAGGTGCTAAAGTTGCAGCACAGTCCAAAAAAGCATTTTTACTTGTTTTTTTTTTATAAAATTTGCTTAGAATTCGTTAACTTCCCTTATCGCATCTCTGTATGTCTTATTGCCTAGCGCATACATGTGTGCTAACTTTTTAAATTGGACAATTAGTGCCTTACAAAATATGATTTTTTTCTTGGGTTATTGAAAAATATTTTTATGAAGCTTGAAATATGGTCATTTTGATGTTTCAAAAAGTTGAGATAAGTTTTATGCTCATTTATTGTCACTCACAACAAGAAGCGAAATCAATCGAATTGTAAGTACGAGTATGAATTTGGAATCTAATTGTGTAAAACACAACGCAACGCCAAAAATTACATTGAAAGCAAAAACAAAGTCAAAACCATTTTAAATTTTGTTGTTGCTTTTTACAGAAATTCATATTGCGTTTTAAAATTTTCAACGCCACAAGATATGCATCGTTGGAAATTTAAAAATTTATAATGGATTTCGGTAGGAAGCAACAACAAAATTATAAAATATTTTTGAGTTTGTTTTAGCTTTCAATGTCATTTATTTTTGGCGTTGCGTTGCGTTTTACACAATTAGGGCCTTGTTGGTTTCTCTTTTAACAGATGCAATAAAAGGTCAAAGGGCAATTTCGCATATTCAAAAAACTGCTTTAAAGATACAACACCAAAAGACCGCTGTAAACTATCGCGCTATTTCTTCTCCTTTTAAGTAATAAAACGGCTCAAATATGATGTGTTAATTCAGTTTTCACTTTTGTTTTCGAAAATTTCAAATCGAAATACCTGACAGAGTTGTTTTAAAAATTTTCCCAAAAAAGCCTACATGTGTTTCAAAGTCAAAGTAAAGCCTTGTATTCAAAAAATTTTAAAACAAAGAAATTTATTGCTTTTTAAAGTTTTACGCGGGTTTTATTTTTCGTTAAAAAAAGAACTGCCAATGCACTTTATCCACTAACTATTTCCTCTGTTGAGGCACTAAAAGGAACTGATTGAATGCTAATCAATACTAATCGATACGCCGCCATTTTATTTTAATTTATTTTCAATATTGCAAAAATAAACCCTTCTTACTATAATTTTGCACAACTTTGCAGAAACTCCTCCTGTTTTAACCCCGCAAACAAGAAACCCTTAAAAATTGATTTTCGCTCACATATGAATAGAAAACTTCACATATTGCAATACTTATTTATGTATGTTTGTGTGTGCTTGTATATGTGACCAAAAGTATATAAAACATTTGCAAAATCGCCAATCATTTGCCAAAAAATTGAAAACAAAATCGAATGAAATACATTTCGTTACATTAAAAACTTTGATCACATTTTTGCAGCTTCCCCTAAAATTGCTTAACGACCAAGTGGGTATGTATGCGTGTGTGTTTGTCTATGGGTATGGGTGTGTGTGTGTGTGTGTGCATAAAAAATAGCAAGAACATTATTCATTCGCATATAGCTAAACAACCCTCTTTTTGTTACAGTTAATTCGTAGAAGTACCAGGCAAAAATAACAACAACAACAAACGCAATAAAGCGAAATTTAAGTACGAGTATGAACGAAAGTGTTTTGCATAAACGTCGGGCCGTTAGGGTTTGTTTATTTTTTCTTTATTTATTTGAAATTTTTGTTGTTGTATTTTTTTATATCTGACCGCTTTTTTGCGTATGTCAAGTATTATATTTTTTTTCGTGGAGGGAACTTAAAAAAAAATTCTGCACACACACTTTTTCTTCTGGGGGTTGTTGTTATTGAATTGCATGAGTAGAAGTAGTAGGAAGAGAAAGCAGAAAAAACGAAAAATAACACCCCTCATTAAGAGTTTGTATTGTAAAAAATAAAACGAAAATATTCCTTTTTTAAAGCTGGATAGTCTCGTCAGCAAAATAATGCAAATTTTTTCTATATATTTTCTTATATTGGGGTGGAAAATATGTATAATAAAATAAACTTTAAAATCTATTTCAATAGATTGTAAAAATATTGGGTGGTGAAAGAATGTGTGCATATAAAAGCGTTTGTTGGGTTAACATTTTTATAATATCAAAACGATCGTTTTTAGCAGGAAACGAAATTTGCTAGAGGTTTTTCTGGTAATAAAAAACCTAAATTAGACCAAATTTCAATACAATTTTAGACATGTTTTAGAATTTAATGCTTCTTAAATTGCTTTTCGAAAGACCGCTTTATATTGAAAATACGGTCAGTTATGGTCCGGTAATCACAAAATAACATGTTGTTATATCTTGCCATAAAATGCAAAATTGGACCAAATTTTAACACAATATCTATATTTGTTACTCTTTTAGTCGTATTTTAATGAACGAAAGTACGTTAGAGTAAGTGGTTCGGTCTCCATAAAAAAAATTTGAGCCAGTCATCCCCTAGGATTAAAGATTAGTTGAAAAGGATTCCAGAATTTTTTTTTAAATTTTTTACCACGCCTCTGGATACCGCCCTTTTAGTTTTTTGTAAACTGCGCCACCATTTAACGTCCGATAATAACATATTGCATATCGTTATTCATGGCTTGTATATGGCCTCCTTTTGACCTTGGGGACTTTTTAATCCGACATTAAATTCTGAGCGCCACTGTTGCCATCTCTGATTGTACCCCCCTAATGTCCAATTTTTTGCACATGGCAAGAAAGATCTTCTAAAATTATGTGCTTCTAGCATTTATTGTACTCACTTGTGTGCCACGCACCGTAATTAGGCCCATTTTTTCTTTACATATATATTACATTTCACTTTTTGTTTTTTTTTATATAGTGCATCCGTTTCAAGTCCGATTTCATCGTTTTTGATATCCTTATTAATGGCTTGACTATGGCTTCATTTTTGTCTTCGGTGACTTTTTAATCTGAAATCGAATTCTGGGCGCCACTTATGCCATCTCGGATCCTTCCCCCTAATGTCCAATTTTTTGCACAGGGCATTTTACTTTTTACATTTTACTTATTGTATAAAAAAAGAAAATAAAAGGGTATACACATCTATAAAAATTGCGATTTGAAATGTCAACAAAAGCGCTGTTGTTGAAGCTAAAATGAACGGTATTTCGGTGAAAATAATATTTTTAAATATTCTAGAAGGTAAAGCAGCAATCACTTTTTTATAAAATAATAAACATCTATACATTTGTGTAAATAAAAATAGGGCGTAATTTTGGGGCGTGGCATAAAAGTTATTAAAAAAGTCCCCTAGGCAAAAATTAAAGCCATAGGCTAGCCAATAATAACGATACGCAATATGTTATGATAGGACTTTTAATGGCGGCGCAGTATACAAAAAACTAAAAGGGCGGTATCCAGAGGCGTGGCAAAATATTTAAAAAAAAATCTGGAATCCTTAAACTCAACCTTTTTGTCGAACAACCTTAATGTACGTGTTATAATAATGTCGTTGACTTTAAATATTTATTTAAATGTGTGGACATCATTAGGATGTTTTATGAACATTAAACTTAATGTTTAAGGTCAACCAAATTATTATTAAACGTACATTTTTTTTAGAGAAAAACTTTATATTTGCTAGCAAAAATAAAAATCAAAATATAACAGTTATTTTTGTTCAAAAAATAACAATAAAAAAATAACTGTTATCATCTGACTTTTATGAAAAAAGGAATGAATGTTACGGTCCCTGTTCAAAACGTTTTGCCTACTGAACCGATTGTGTTCGATTTCAATCCAAAACTGCTTAGGATAACTAGAAATAATTTGGCACCAATATAGTTTTAGTGTTTTTTATTGTGTTCGAAAGTGAGCGTAATTTCTGTCCAAAGAGAAAAATTTACAAGTCAACTTTGGATATCGAAAATGCTGCTTTAAGTAAAGAAAAACAAACATTCCTAATCGAACTTACGATAATAAGTGAATCTATAACAACAATTCAAAGCGAAGTATTAAGACAGGTCAAACGAAAATTTCAATACTCATGCATTGCGCTAAGAAAATTCATAGTTTTTGGTGGGATAAGAAGAACTGAAAAGCTTTATTTTTTTTTTGCTCATGATAAGGAACACTTACGTAGGAAAAATATATGATGACGCACGAGCGCGCAAAAGGAATTTTAAAATTGTTACCATCACTAGCGCTCACTTACGAAACATTTGCAAAGTCTCACAATCAGTTACGCTATATTTTAATTAAAAGAAGTACAAACTGGAATCTATGGTACATACTTTTATAATAGAACGTAGTTTTCTTTAATTTCTATAAATACAGGGTGGTGCATAATGAACGTTATGATTTAATAAGAGCCCAAGTTGTTCAATTTTGCCTTGAAAACAGGAATTCGATTATTCAGACACAAAGATCATATCGAATAATGAGCGTTAAGTCCAATTTTCACCTTAATAAAAAAAGGGGTCACCCAAAATCCAAGAAAAATTGTTGAACATCAAATGCACCACTTATATGTACAGTATGGTGTGGAATAATTTCAGAAATTATGATTGGACCATATTTTCGGAAAACGACGCACAAGTTGCGTTTAAGGTGAATGGCATCAATGATTGAAAATTTTTGAAGGCCTTTGGAAGAGAACAATCAAGATGAGGCCAAAGCTCGCCCAAATATGGCTTATTACGTCACTTATGCGCCACCCTATACTTACTTGTATATTTAACGTAAACTTCGAACAATATCGAATGCTGTAATCTGCCTTTTGGTCCTTTTCCTTTATTTCTTTTATCTTTTTTCTTATATTCCTAGTGCTAGGGCTAATATCATGAAATCAATGACCAAATTTTAAAATCGTGATACATAACTTTTTCCCTTACCCAATGTTTAAAGCAAGTTTGCCAAAATGTTAGGTCTTCTAATAAAAAAACAAGGAAACAACAGAAAAAAATCACAAAAATAAAATTTTTGCGGCTTCTTGGGGTAAGTTTTCCTTACATTTTTTTCCGGAATGTATGAAAATTGTACGTGCTCTGCTTAATTTCCATCATTCCTCATTTGCGTACAAACAAATACACTCACACTCATAATTTACAAAAATATGTATAAAATAGTACTTTCTGTCTTTGACATGGCCTTTTCTATACTTTTGTGTTTGTTTTTCTATATAACGCTTTTCAGTTGAGATTACATTTCATCTCCAGTTTTTTTTGCGTTCAGCTTTGATACGAAATGTATAAAAAAAAAAAAAATTAAATGAAAAAAAAATCCAATGAGGGTAAACTTGTTTTTTCCATTTTCCACAATTTGGCATATTTTTTTTCCTATTCTACTTCTTTCATGGAAAATTTCATTATTTTTGCTTTTCACAGCCTCAACGGGGACAAAGAAGAAAAAATTTAAAACACTTTTAACATTTAAATAAACGTTAGAAGTTACAATCAGGAATAAAACGGAATGTTGTATAGGTTGCTTAACGGAAAAGGACATGTGCTTTAGTGTAAGGATAATAGGAAAAATGTGCGCTTTTCTTCGTTGTTGTTTTTTTTTTATTTTTTTGCGTAAGTATTGGTTTGAGTTTTTGTATGTTCGAATGATTGTTGATTGCTGAGAGCGTGTTTTGTTGCGATATGCTTGATGCGTATGCAAAACAAATAAATAAATTTTGAATCTTCAGATTTATGAAAAATGGTTGCTATTTTGAAATGTTGCCACGATAACAAAAATCAAACAATCATCCCCATAAATACAACGACAATTTAAAATGAGTGTTTGTAAACAGTATTTGCAATGTTTAAGCTTTTTAAACAAAATTGGATTAAATTAAAAAAATAATGGAATTATTTGGAGTATTTCTTTACCAAAAAGAAAACCGTTTCTTTTCTTAGGTAAATGGAATTTTTAACTTCTTTTTAAAAAAGGCAGGTTTTTTAAAGTTTTTTGCTTGGAAGAAAAGCTTTTTAATATTCCGCAAGATTTTTGAAATTATGGTTCATATGTAAATTTTGCTATCAACAATAAAATTTCTTTGATTTGGCAAATTAAAAAAAATTTATTACAATTTAAAAATAAAAGTTAGTTTATTAAGTAGCATACTAGTATGGCAATCTAGAAATAAAAACTTTGTTAAGTGAATGTCACTTAGCCAACCAAACGAACTAAGTCGACCGGGTACACTTAAAGGTGGATCTTGAATCAATATTATTATTAGTTACACACATCAGTAAACTAGCAAAATAAACTTTTCACCAATGGTGGTTTAGGTGAAAACCAGAAAGGTTTAAATTATTTAAAATATTTTATTTTATTTTTAGAGGAGTTCTTGTTTTTATACCCACACCATTAAAGGTGGAGAGGATATTTTGCATTTGTGCTGAAAAATGGTGCCTAGTAGGTTAACCGATTAATTACTACCCGATTAACTGATCGGTTAATTTAAAATTGGCTTTTTACGATTAACGATTAAACCGGTTAATGTAACTAAATTTTTAATATTTTGTAGTATTATAACATATTTTTTCTATTTTTAATTATTCGTTTCGTATCATATTCAAAAGGAATGTGTTTAGAAAATATTTTTTCATACAAACAAAGAAGGTGTTCGGTGATCTTCATTTAAAATTACAACAACGGCTTTTTTTCACGTACTTTTTATATGTTGTGTTAAGTTATTTGTTTCTTCTCATATCTTCTCTGATCAATATTTTAACAGAATTAACCGAAAAAGTTAGAAGTGTTAAAAATTTAAAAAAATTAAAACAGGACTTTTTGGCACAATGAAAGTTTTTATATGTTTAGAGAAATACAGGAAAAGGACAGAGAAATTAGATATTCTGTATTATAGGTTGCTTTTGATTTCTCCAACATCTACGATAGTGAAAGAATTTTTTTCACGTCAAGTTTTATCAAAACTAAAGAAAATAATCACTTAAATCGTAATATTTAAACCAAATTGTTTGTCTAAAAGATTATTTTATAAGATCTCCTTAAACTATTGAAATAACTAAAAAAAGATCTCACATCTTATTTTTAATTAATACTTATTATAATATGTATTAATTAAAAAATATGTATTTATTATAAATAATTTTTTTGTTTTTTGCTAGTTTTAGTTTAAGAATTGATGTTTGTTATGTTTTTTTTTTTTACTAATAAACTCCAAATAATAAATAATTTATGCATAATAATTTGGCGGCATGAAATAACCCCCCAAAATATAACGCCCCAAAAAAAATATGAAATAACCCCCCAAAGTGTGGGGCGTTATTTCATATGCAATAAAACCCCAATTTCAAAAATGAAATAAACCCCCAATGAAATGAAATAACTCCCAAAATCAAAATGAAATAAGTCCCCAATATTTAGGGACTTATTTCATATGAAATAGTTCCCCAATTCCAGAAATGAAATAAGACCCCAATATAATACATATTGTTCAGTTTTGGTTGGGCGCAAAGACTTTTTCCTCTATGGTATAACAAACACCGGCTTCGCTAACTAAAGCTTTTCTGCATAGCCGGCCTTCGGCCGGGCGCAAGGATTTTCTCCTCTATAGTATTCCAAACACCGGCTTCGCTAACTAAAGCTTTAATGCATAGCCGGCCTTCGGCCGGGCGCAAGGATTTTATCCTCTATAGTATTCCAAACACCGGCTTCGCTTACTAAAGCTTTTCTGCATAGCCGGCCTTCGGCCGGTCGCAAGGTTTTTCTCCTCTATAGTATTCCAAACACCGGCTTCGCTAAATAAAGCTTTTCTGCATAGCCGGCCTTCGGCCGGGCGCAAGGATTTTTCCCCTATATTGTATTCCAAACACCGGCTTCGCTAACTAAAGCTTTTCTGCTAACCCGGTCTTCGGTCGGGCACAAGGCATTAGTTAGCGAAGCCGGTGTTTGGAATACTATAGAGGAGAAAATCCTTGCGCCCGACCGAAGGCCGGCTATGCAGAAAAGCTTTAGTTAGCGAAGCCGGTGTTTGAAATACCATAGAGGATAAAATCATTGCGCCCGGCCGAAGGCCGGCTATGCAGAAAAGCTTAAATTAGCGATTCGGGATTTTCGAATTCGAAATTATAAAGTTCGGGACTTAGAGATTCCGATTTCTGAAATTCAGGACTTAAAAATAATCCCAATTTTTTTAGGATTCTGAAATTATAGTTTTTGATACTTAGTCCCTTTTTTATGTTTGGTAAACGTATGCAGTGAATATAACAAAACACAATTTGTCATCATTATGACTTTTAAAATATGTAATTTAAAAATTAAATAAGTCCCCAAAATATTTTTAGGGACTTATTTCATTTCAGATTTTTGGGGAGTTATTTCATATGAAATAATCCCCCAATTGAAAAAATGAAATAACACCCCAAAAAAAAGAAAAAACCCCCCAAAAATCGTTTTTGTTGTTCTCTGTACAAATTTTTGGGGGGTTATTTCATATTTTTTTTGGGGCGTTATATTTTGGGGGGTTATTTCATGCCGCCTAATAATTTATTAAAATGACTTAATTTATAAAAAAAACTTTACTAATCAGTTAACCGATCAATAATCAATTAACCGGTTATACTAAAACTTCGGTTAATTAATCGAGCGATTAACCGATTAAAGCAAAAGCCCGATTAAATGAACCCTAGTGCCTAGCAAAAAATGTTAGAATGGGTCCATAATTTCACCTAGCCCTCATACAAAAATCTTTCCAGAACATAATTATTTGATCATTAACAATCCTTTTATTTTGGTATTAACATTAAATTGGGCCCACAAATGTTTTGTTGCAACTTTAATCATCATCTTTCAAAATTTTATTGGAATTGGTACATTTGGCCATATCTCCCGTACAAATGCCACTCCCGAAAAGCTTTTAATGGCATAGCTTCACAAAAAAAAAATTCTCCAAAGTTTTTCACCAATCAAAGTATTAATCAGAAATAAAATCAGTTTTAATTAAAAATTTAATCTTGTGAAGTAAACGTTTAATTGAGTGAATTAAACGTTTAATGAAGTGATACACTTAATTTGTTTACTGGTGCATATTTAAATAATTATTTAATTAATATAACAAATTTTTTAATACAAATCAATTTTTATATTTTCTGAGTTCCCTACACAGAAAAAATTAAAACTTGTCTCTAATCACCAAATTCATAGAACCAAGCAAAGATTTTGTTGATTTTGCACGTATTACCAAATTTTTACTAAATTACTAAAAATTGAAAAAATTGAAATTGTGAATATTTTTTTTTATTAATCGATATTTTTAATTTTAACTAAAAAAAATTATCAAAAACTTTGCCGTTTCAAACAATATGTTAATTGATTTTATTAAGTATAGCTCCGGTTTTTACAATTCCCAACAACAATTCAACAAGCTTAAATAAATTTAGATTTTTTGTTATTTTTGTTATATAAAAAATTAATTTCAAAACAACTAAAATGTTAATCAAATCAAAATGAAATTTTTAATTTTCTTTAAGAAATAATTGATTCAATTATCATATTGATTAAATTTCCACACTTTTTAAACAATTTTTTTAATTGATAACAAACTACGGACATTTTTTTCTGTGAATTTCTTTACTGATGTAAATTTAATTAATTTTTTATTTAATATAAAAAATTTTTTAATTGAAATCAATTTTTATTTTGTCTGTGTTTCTCAGAAATGTCGGAGCAGATAGAATTTTTAAAAAACAAAAATTTCGAAATTTTGATAAAATATTATTTTTTTTGCCAAAAAAAAAGAAAAAAAAAAAAAAAAAATCGTTACCAAAACGACTGCGCATATTAGGAAATTTAACTTTACTTTAAGATAATTTTATTGCGGAATTTCGTTTTTTCTAGTTTTTTCAATAAACTAAGCCGTTTTTGATTAATTAATTCATTTATTAATGATGTGCTAATAATCCCAATTTTTGAATGAAAACACTGAAATTTATTGTTGTGGGAAAGATAGTTTCTATGCGCATTTCGCTGGTTGCTTAGGCCAGCTCGTCAGGAAACTTTTTCCAAATACTTTAGAAAAGCTAAAAATATTATACAAGTAAGACCATTAAGTGAATAAGAATTTTAAAACACTCAGGTCTTACATGTAACAGTATCAAAGCTTCAACAAAGACACAACAATAAACCGTCAATTTTTCTTTCTTACATTCCCCTACAATTGGCTGGTTTTTTTTCCAACACGAATTGTAGTTGTAAGAGGATAGAAAGAAAAAAACAAAATTAAAAAAAACAAGTTGCTTAAATAAAGCAGCTTGCCATTTCATTTTTTTATTTGTCGGGCACATGCAAATTTATTATCAAAAATTATTTTCGGGAATGAAATATTTTATTAACTAATTTTTGAGTTACGCGAATATGTGTTGTGCAACTTTCGTAATAACGGTGTTTCTCGAAAACGAACCTAAAAGAAGGTAAGCATCCCTAGATTCACTTTTTTCACCTAGCAGAGTGTTATTATGTGGGTTTGCTTACATGTGTAAGCAAAATTTAAGAGTCAGGCTTATTATTACTAAATATGTAATACATTTAATTTTTTACCTCGAAGACTTTTTGTTACAATAATTAAAGTAAAAAATAAATATTCGTATTCGTATTCGAAGAATGCCAGCGTAGATATACGTGTTCGTGTTCGCGAACACTAAAAATTTATAGTCGTAACATCATTAATTTTAGAATAACCTTATTCAGCACTCGTGGTGGAAGATATAGAAATATTGCTCTCGACATTATTTTATGGATAATTGTCTATTAAGGCAAGATTAACCTACACTCATAGAAAATGCATCTTTATATTGAAGGGCATCATCAAACATCAGAATTGTGACATCAATGGAATTACAAATGGCATCAATTTGACAAAAGTTGACATCAATCCAATGACGAAAGTCATCATAAAATGTTGTTATATTTTATGCGTCATCTAGTATGATATGACTACAGTGACATCAATTCGATGCCACATTTAGTGTATTAGTAACATTAAACTCATGTGTAAAAAGTAAAATTAGAAGCAAAAATTCCCATATTCTATTTTTTAAATTATTTAGTTAAATACTCGTGGTGGAAGATATAGAAATATTGCTCTCGACATTATTTTATGGATAATTGTCTATTATGGCAAGATTAACCTACACTCATAGAAAATGCATCTTTATATTGAAGGGCATCATCAAACATCAGAATTGTGACATCAATGGAATTACAAATGGCATCAATTTGACAAAAGTTGACATCAATCCAATGACGAAAGTCATCATAAAATGTTGTTATATTTTATGCGTCATCTAGTATGATATGACTACAGTGACATCAATTCGATGCCACATTTAGTGTATTAGTAACATTAAACTCATGTGTAAAAAGTAAAATTAGAAGCAAAAATTCCCATATTCTATTTTTTAAATTATTTAGTTAAATACTCATGGTGGAAGATATAGAAATATTGCTCTCGACATTATTTTATGGATAATTGTCTATTATGGCAAGATTAACCTACACTCATAGAAAATGCATCTTTATATTGAAGGGCATCATCAAACATCAGAATTGTGACATCAATGGAATTACAAATGGCATCAATTTGACAAAAGTTGACATCAAT
This sequence comes from Pollenia amentaria, assembly GCA_943735925.1. Taxonomy (NCBI): domain Eukaryota; kingdom Metazoa; phylum Arthropoda; class Insecta; order Diptera; family Polleniidae; genus Pollenia; species Pollenia amentaria. The sequence continues at coordinate 12,169,766 of OX031010.1, read as the reverse complement.
CCAATGACGAAAGTCATCATAAAATGTTGTTATATTTTATGCGTCATCTAGTATGATATGACTACAGTGACATCAATTCGATGCCACATTTAGTGTATTAGTAACATTAAACTCATGTGTAAAAAGTAAAATTAGAAGCAAAAATTCCCATATTCTATTTTTTAAATTATTTAGTTAAATACATCGAATTTTTAAAGTAGAATGATTACAAAAACCAAATCGGACATGCTTCTGGTGGCTTATAATAAAAAAAGTGAAAGAAACATGTGTAACGGGTAAATAGATAAAAATATTCTCTCTCAATTTGACTTAGGCCAATCCCAATGGCAAACTGTTATTCAATTGAGCCTATTGAGTCGTTTCCACGACGTTACTGAGTCATCGACATGTTTTATCAAACTGACCGTTTCGTAATTTCTGTGATGCCCATTGTTAGCCCATGTTAACCCATTGATGACATAATTTAAATTTTTGACCCTGATGACAATTAGGTCAAGTGCTGTTAAGGCTAACATCACAATAATGAAAAGTGCCATGGGGTCAAAAACGAAGACAATTGTTATAGTACTGATGTCAAAATACATTAGCGTTATGACGCTTTTTCTATCAGTGTACTAACTTTAAAGGGCAACTATCGCTCTAATCGTTATCTATATGTTTAATAAGCTATATGATGAGTTCTATTAGTATTTTTCATTTTGTTTAATGTTTTAAAGTGATTTTCCTTAAAAAAAAAATAAAATATAAAAAAAAACTTTAACTTTAATACCAATATTTTTTACCAATTCTAGTGAGTTTAAAAAATACCCCATTTCCTTACACCAATTAAACAAAAATTCCAAAAAATATTTTAACCATTCATTAATTTTGCATGTATCATTTCACCGCATAATTTTATCCAATTTATTTTTAGATAATTTAGCAGATTCCCATGACAAGTTTGATACTGCTCACACATCTACATTAACATACACATCCATACGAGTACTCCCAAGGAAACTATGATTATCCCAAAAATGGATACATAAAGCCAGCCACCTCTCGTTCATGAAAGATTACAAAAAAAAAAAAAAAAAAAAAAAAACACGATGATGTAAATGTGTAAAAATCATTAAGGTGTAAAATTCAATTTACATCGATGCTTTTGCGTTAAAAATGTTCATAAATGGGCCATCATCTCTAGCAGACTAAAGGAACTGGGTGGTTGGGCAAAGTGGATGAATGAATTGATTGTGATTGAGTGAAGGAACAAACGAATAACAGAGCGATGGAGTGTCATGGTAATGACAATAAGCAATTTTAAAACCTGAAATATTTTTTTTAAACTAAATAATAACTGAATGTGTGTAAACGTGTTTTTATTTTCCGTTTTAAACTGTTGAAAGTTTATCTGATGCATAAGGAAAACAAACGAATGCGGCACAGTGGGGTTGATTGGTAAAGAGTAAAAGTTTGAATAGAAATTGCTTAAACCCTTGGAAAATGTTACTAAATCTGATTAAAATACGCTTTTTACATGTTTGTATTTCTATTGTAATAAAGTTAGTTAAGTACTTTTATCTGATTGGCCAAAATGCAAATTTAAACAATAGTATTTTAATGTTCGGAAAAATTTTCATTTAGAATGTTGCAAAGCATTTTTCTTTTTTAAGGTTTAATGATATAAAATAGAGTAAAAAGCTATTGTACATGAGGCACTATTCCTGACAAAAACAAAAAAATAATAAATAATTAAAATTTTGTGTGGCAGGATGTTTTTTGTATGATGTTATTATTTGTCGAACTATGGGGTGCTAAGGTGTTGCCGTTTTTTAAATATTTTTTTTTTTAATTATTGTTTTAAACTAATAGATACAAATTAAACAAATAAATTAAGACAAATAATTCTTATACGCAGAAAAAATTCTCCTAAATTCTAAATTGTTCACCAATTAAAGCATTAATCAAAAAATGAAATCAGCTTTAATTCAAAATTTAATCAAGTAAATTAAACGTTTAATTGATAATGGTTAATTCCATGTCAAATCAACCAAGAGCGGGACCCGACCCCTTTCGATTCGAATGTTGAGTTTATTTTTTCAATATCTCAAAAACTACTGCACATACGAAAATTATTTCTATATCTACTTATGCTGTAAAAGCTTGCAAATATCTTTACACGCGTAAAGCACTTCAAATCTGGATGTTATTATTTTGAATTCCAGTTTGTTTAACTTAAAACAATAAAAGTGAGATTATCGCAAATCGTACGCATGCGATTAAAGGAAAAACCTGCAAATTTGTGACAAGGTACAGTTAGCAAAGTCCAACCAAAATGGCCTGATAGCTCTTGAGTAGAGCACATTTACGACGAGAATGAAGTTTATATACGCACAACTAGTTCAAAAGTGATTTAACTCAAAATTTAATTTTATGATTAAACTATGCACAATACACTTGTTTATCTATTAAAAAAATATCAGTGTATTTTGTTGTTGTTAACTGTTGTTAACAAACAGTTATGTCTTTCTTTATGTTTCAATTGGCATAAAGTTGCAATTCATAAAATGACTTATTTTTATTTGTGTCAGAAAATATAATGGTAGTAGATCCCTACTGCTAAGTCCTAAATAGTCTTGATTTGAATTGAGACCCTTAAGATCAAATAAATATTTGTTAGTGTTTATATAAAATATAAATTGTGTCAGTTTAGCTCATTATGGTAAGTACGATTCATTTCTATTATTCAGCTAAACTGACATAACTTAAAATAATTTGGTAACTTGTGCAAATAATTGCGTATAATAAAAAAACTTTTTAGATCATAATCTGTATGAATTTTGTACTTAATGGTCCAAAGTTTTTGTTTTAACTATTTTTATTTAGGTCAAAAAATGTTTTTTTCGATTTCTGAAAAATTAAGTTTTTCAAGTTCAGACACTTTTGAACTAGTCACTTTTGAACTAGACAGTGGCATTACTGTAGTTTAAATAGAATAATGAGTAAGCTAGGCAAATTCAGTACTATTTAACTTTTTTCATTATTTTTTAAGAGTGAAAATACCACAGTAATCAGTGTAACCAGATCTAAAAAAATTTTACAGCTAAATATGGAATCAGACATGGCTAAAAAATCCTAAAAATGATTTTAAAAAATGCTAAAAATTATTCTAAAAATTTTTTTTAAAGATTTATGTTAAAAATTTATTAACAGCATGAAATTTTATTCGAAGTAAAATACATTTTAGTGACTTATTTTATAACGAAATTGAAATAAATGGTTATATTAAGACAAGTGGATAGATTTTGGTAAAGCATCTGATACACATAAATATGAAGCACAGGTAGTTGAGATGAAATTTAAAATTTAAGGACCAGCAGGCCCCTGATAGATGCTAAATTTTAACGATTTATTTCTTTGATATACAAATTTTTTTAGATCGTTCTATTTTTTATAGTTTAAGAAAATTTGAAGCTTTAGAATTATTATTTTTTCAGCAGCTTGGAGTAAAATTTTTTTCACACATTTACGCTATTGAATTTTTAACTTAATACAAAGTGAAATTTCCTTGTATGTACTCGTACTTTTACGTCGTAATATCAAAGGGCAAATAATATTTACAATCAACATGGAAAGCGCATTTCTAAAAATCCCTGAGTATTACATTATTTTAACAAGACAATTAAAAGGTTTATTAACATAAGAATTATCCCTTTTCATACAAAGTTATTTTAGGTACAACTTTTTTATTAGAATTTATAAAAAAAAATTTAACAAATAGAAAATGGGAATTATTTCTTTTCATAAGCGTCTTCATAGAATAAGTTCGAAAAATAAAAAATGTTGAATAAAAAAAATTTAAGTAAAATCAATAGAACTATTCGTCCAAATTTTTAAAATAAATAATGCTACAAAAGCTTAAAACATTTAAAAAAAAAAACTGCTTAATAAAATGCCAAGTGCTAAATGAATATTTTGCAACTAAATGAAAAATGTTAATGCTAAATTTAGCCGCAAAAATGCCAAAATGGCCACACTGCCAGTAATCCTGCGACATAAAATGTACCATTATATATGCAAACAGCAGTGTTACCAACTCTTCACTGCTAAAAATGGTTAATTTTTTGGTAAAAAATCTCTAAAAAAATTGCTAAATAATATTTTATTACAAAAAAAAAAAAAAAAAAAAAAATATATTAATAAAAAAACTTACAAAATTTTTTAAATACACTGAAATTGCTCATAAGAAATTATTATGTTTGCATTATTACATATTTAGTCAAAATAAACTAAATATCAGAAAAATCAATTAAAGTTGTTTTTATTTGACCTTTCTATTTAAAAATAAAAATGCTTTTATTTCGAGCTCAAGGTCAGTATGGAAAAAAGTTTTATTTTCTTCTATGCCGATATTTCGATACTCATTGAGTATCATCATCTGGGATTGTACAAAATAAGTCATATTAAACGCCGACTTTAAAATTACTGCTAATTTCTTTGCATCGTCTTTTATTCACCTCTTTTTCTATTATCGAATCTAGAAGTTTTTCCATTAATATGTCCGCAATTATCGGACATGCTGGAGATCCCATAGGTAGCCCCTTTTTTAAATTGTATACTTTGTTATCAAATGTAAAATATCGGTTATCCTTGATACAAAATTAAACAACTCTTAAGAATAATGATTTTGATATACATATTTGTATATTTTTCAATTTACTCACAGTTGAATAATTAGACGATGCAAAGAAGGCAGAATAAATTTTAAGCCCAATGTTCAATAAAAATTAGTTTATACAAGCCCAGATGATGATACTCAAAGAGTATCGAAATATCGGCAAAGAATAATATAAAATTTTTTTTCAATACTGACCTCGAGCTCAAAATAAAAGCATTTCTATTTATAAGAAAAATGTTTGAATAACGAAAACCTCAAATAATCAATAAAATAAATTGTTTTTATTGTTATCAACGTTACAACACAGCAAATGTTGCCCTTATAAAATTTTTGGTCTTTAATCCAAATTAAGATATTTTTAGTTAGGCTTAAGTTCATTGAATTTAATTTTTATTAAATTATTTTTATGAAGACAGGAATTTTACGACATTAAATCAATTAAAACTTTATTGAAAATTTTTCATTCATGACTGCGCTGAGATTTGAACCAAGGCTTTCACGGACAGGTTGCCCAGACTAGTTCCGATTGTAACCACACAATCTCTTCAGTGGGGTTTGTCGTCTTTACTCACTCGACTATTGAAGACTATTGAATGACGTCAATAGTCAAACATCAATCTTTAAACCAAATGGTATTTTACTTTGGTAGATCGAAATTTGCTTTTGAATGAATGATTATCAATGTTAATTGATTTACAGGTTCTTCCTAACTTCTGTTTTTTCGTACTTTTTGTCAAGAATTCTTCTTGAAATCCAAAGTACATTTTTGTTTTTCATGTTTTTGTCTATCTTTTTTCTTGTTGACCTTTTTCAACACAACTGGCTTGGTCTTAAAATTTTAAAAACTGGAAGACAATTTGCTCAAATAAATATGGACAATGGCTAAATTGGCATCACTGATAAACAATATCATTTGCCTTAGAGACTAGTGCAAAAGTTAACCGATTTTTATGAATTCGAAAAAGCTCGCAACGTGATTTTTAAAATGCTTATGTGAAAAAGGAAAATTGCAATGTTTTTTTTTTACCACCAGCCCCACTGTACACAATGAATCGAACCAATAAATTGTGCTGACGACTCTTCAATCAAAGCAAAATATATTTGGGAAAACAGGAAACATACAGTCGACATATTAAAGTCAGTCAAAGATATTTTTTGTAGGCTTAAAGGGAGTGTGTGTGGGTGTGTGTCTATTAGTATACATGTGTATCTATGTATGTGTATACATACATAAATATTGGTAGTAACTTTAAAATACGCATAAGGATACTGGCAGGCGTCTATTATTGGAAAAGACAAGCAAACACACTTACGAACCGAAGAAACATTCAACAACACCATCCCACTCCCGCAATTATTGCAAAGAAAATTTTAAATAAAAAAATGGCTTATTCTTATATGGATATAGAGTGTGTGTGTGTATGTATATGCAGGTATGTATTAGTGTGCAAGGAAAGTTGTTCTAATACTATAGGGTCCCATATTCCAAAATTTATACCCTACACAAAAAAGGTGGATTGTGTAATTTAAGTTTAGCTGATGCTTGTAATGCCAAAAAAAAAAAAACAGTAGACGACAAATAAATTTTAGACGATTAGAGCATGTTTATCCGTTCGTTCGTATAAAACTTGTTATTATAGAAAATTTCAAAATTTTTTTTTGGCCCAAGAACTAAGTCTTTTTAAAATGACAAAAATTTGAATATATTTTTAGGTTGCCCGGAACATACATATATGTATATTCGCAGAAAAAATCTAAATTGCATGAGTTTTCATTGACTTTTATCGGTTTTGAGAGGTTTACAATATATTGTTTATGTACTAAACGAATAATGAAATAACATTGATTTTTTCTGTAAAAAACTATATTTACAGGAATTATAATTATTTTTAGAAAAATTTTATTTTAAATTTTTATGATAAAAAAAATCCGTTCGAAATTAAAAAAAAAGATTTTTTGTTCACTTAAAAAAAAAAATTAAAAAGTTTTTGAAAGTGAAGCTTGTTGAGGCGCCCTCTGAGGAAATGCTTTTAGATCAGGAGGACGACTTTCTTGATCTGGACATCGAGCCCCTGCTGTAGGTTACTATCGTGAATGCCACTAAGAGAGTTTGACAGAGGGAATTCGCCTTAATGGCGGGGAGTTTGTTTTTGGAGTCGTTGTGACGTTTTTTTTTTGTACAAAGTTACTTACCGGTGCACTAGCTCTATCTTGCTACATATTTTACTTACAAAATAAAAGGCTTATAACGTTTAACCACTCCGAGTTTTATTGAATATAACCTTTGTTGAACCTTGAGTAAAATTTATCTCTTACCAAATTTAAATTCCTTACGATTTGGGTTTTCTGCTTTTCAACCCCGTTGAAAAGCCTACAACAACAAATTTCTAACCAAAGGTTGCAAATTTGTTTAAAGCTAGTCGGGGCTTTAAAAATGTTATATATCACGATAAAATATCAAATCTCTACTTGTAGATGGTTTAAGTCATCTGTGCAGCTGCGTTCTAACTAACGTAATTTTATGGAGCAAAATAAAAGTACCTGTTATTTTTTAAAATGATTAAAGACAAAAATAATATTAAAAAAAAATAGTTCTGGGCTTTAGGAATTCAGTTTTTTTTTTACCATATACTGTGCTTCTTTGCAAAAAATTGTTATCAAAACTTTTTGAAGCTTCTTAAGTGAAAAGGAAAAGGTGTTACAAAATTAAAGGTACATAAATGTAATGGTAAACCCGTTGAAGAAAAATTGCATTTTTAGTTAGAAAATTGTACGAAAGTTCATATGTCAAGGAGATAGCGACATATAAACATCCATATAATAACTAAATAAATTAGTTGTTATTATTTTAAATAATGTTGTTACTATTAAAAATAAATTTTAATTATGAATAAATTAATTATTTAAAAGCTTAAAAAATTAATAATTTTTAAAAATTAGCAAAAAAAAAAAAAAAAAATTTGATAGGTTCGTTCCTGGGGGTGCGATTGGAGGGGTACCTCCCCCTGCACATAAAAGCTCAAAAATTTAACTTGTATGGTATTAAGGAGTAAGAATTCCATTGCTTTTAATATTTACATTATTTTTGCACAAATTATTTTATGTAACCGCCCACAAAAGGAAACGGGGACGAAAATTGGCATTTTACGAACCCCTGATGAAAGAAATTAAAAATATAATTTTGATTTCATTAATATTTAAGTTGTTTTGCAATAAATTTTTAATTAAAATATTAATTAAATATCAAAAAATATTAATTGACTTTTTCGTTTAAAATAAAATAATTTACACATGTAGAACTGTTGTTGGGAATTGTCAATATTTTATTAAATAAATTAACACATTGTTTGAAATGGCAAAGTTTTTTTTGATAATTTTTTTAATTAAAATTCAAAATATCATTTATTGAAAAAAAAATATTCGAAATTTTTAATTTTTTTAGTAATCAATATAATCATTTTGGTAATAGGTGCTAAATCAACAACTTGTTTGCTTGATATTATGAATTTGGTATAAATTTGGTGATTAGAGAACATTTTTCTGTGATTAGTTCTTCTAGGGCGAACATTTTTCTCCCTTGTCCGATTTGATTTATTTTTGAGCTATGGCCATCTATATATATCAAAATGAATGTATGTTTATTTATTTGTTTGTACCTTATAGCCGCCCTAATCGCTGAACCGATCTTCATGAAACTTTTACAGTATATTACTGATGGTCTGGAAGGATCTATAGGCTATATATTTTTGGAAATTTTGAGTGGGCGTGACACCTCCCATACAAGGACAATATAAATTTCTGTATATCTGGAGAATGGAAAGGCCTACAGTTTCCAAATTTGGTACAATTCACAAAATAGCTTTATTTATACGAGTATCTATAGAACGGTAAGAGAAAAATTTTCCAAATTTGGTACACATAACTGGGTTATCAATAGAAGACATATTTTCTGGTCGGAATGGTGGGCGTGGCATCTCCGATGCAAAGACACTATAAATTTCTGTATGTCTGGATAACGGCAAAAGCCAAAGTTTCCAAATTAGGTACAAGTATCTTGGTTAGTAATACACAACATCTGACAAAATCTGGGCGGGACTGGAGGAAATAGAATCCCGCACATTTGAAAAACGGTTAGAGTAAAATATCCAAATTTTGGTGGAATTAGAATGGTTATCAACATACATACAGCATCTGTGCGGGGTTGGAGTAGTGGGCTTGGATCAAACTAGATTTCTGTCTATCTTGAGAACGGACACAGCTACAATTTACAAATTTGTAATAAATAGCTTGGTTATAAATGAATTATATCTGTAAAAGGCCCACTGCACTATTATAGACATAGGCGGGACAACTTCAGTACAAATACCATATAGATTTCTGTGCGATAGAAATGCACGAGATCTGTATTTGAAAACTTACATATTTTATTTTAATGGGGGTAGCGAAGCGCACTGGGTTAAGCTAGTAAGACATATTTCTGGCAAGTTTCATCGATCTAGGGGCACTCAATAACTTTTATGAAACAATATAAACTTAAAAAAATTTAATGTCCGGCTAAATTGGCAAAATACCCCATGTGCAGCGTATAAGATATAATTAGATATAGTTCGACGTACGACACAGAAACGCTTTTAAGTTTGCACCAGCTATTGTATGCGTTTGCATAAAATATTAAATGTTTTAATTTGACAACGTGTCTACGTCGTACGCTACTTCTTTAATGCGGCGTAATCGTGTTCCTACGGTTAATCAACAGTTTTTTTCTAAAAGCATTCACTCATATAAGTGATGGAGGGTATCATATGGTCGGGCTTTACTTTTCCTTTCTTTTTGTTGTTGTTATCTTTTTTCTGGGGCAACAAAAACAAGTTAGCAAAAAAAAAAGCTAAAAAGATGAAAACGAAATGTTGTGATTGGGGTGGGAGGAGATGAAACAAAATGTGGCATAAAATCATTTTGATGTCGTGCAGTGTATTGTATAAAATTCTTCTTCATGTTCAGGTTTTTTTCTGCGGCAAAAACTTGTTTTTCAAATATGGCTTTCACTCTCTTTTAGGCATTGGTGAGGGTTGGCAAAAATTTCTTTTCGAACATGGATGCGTATATGGCCATGTATGGGTGAGTGTGTGTGCATGTAAATGGAAAAATTGCAAAGGAACAGGAATATTTATGTGAAAATCTTTTTAAAAGTTTGTATTTTTATGCCTTTTAATATAAAACAAAATATGTATGTTTATGTATGTTTGTATATGTCTTCAGTGTAAATTAAATTGAAACAAATATTACATTATGATATAAAGCAAAATAATAATGGAGTATAACTCACACTCCCCCTATCCAATCTGAAGTGTGGAGGAAGGGAAAGTCTTACTTACCTATGTAGTATGTAAACATGTATCCAGTTTAAAATAAATTTAAAAAAATGCGTGTTATTTTACATTAAGTAGAAAAGACATACACAATTTCTTACTCACATAATTGTATAAGGAAAATTCTTATCCCTAGAGAACTGAAAAAATTAAATTTTGAAACAAAAATATTAAATTAATTTTAAAAGGTAAATGTAATTTGCAATTACTAATGTGATTTTTGAAACACCCGCAAAAACAAAAAGTTTTTAAGAAAATCTTTTCATAAAGTTTTTTTTGCTCTGATAAAATTTGTAACTAAGATTTTTTGTCGTTAGCTTAAAATATAGACTAAATTAAAAAGCTCATGGAATCATTAAAACAACATCATCAAATTTATCGAATATCCTTGAAAGTGAAATGCAAAAAGTCGTATATTTAAGCAAAACTAAAGCATTCAAATCCACGTTGTTCGTGTGTTTATTGATTGTGTATTTTAAGCAAAACAAATCCGTTTAGAATCCTGTTTTTAGTGTTTGGTTTTAAAATATACTGAGTGTTTGCCCAGTGGTGAATTTGCATGCTTCGAGGATTTCTTTTTTCCGTCATAGTGGATAGATTTAAAGAGGGACTCACCTCCGGCCAATATGTTATCTTGCACTCCAGCTCGTGAATGTTTAGTGTAATTTTGTTAGTTCATTAATATAAAAAAAAAATCAGAAAGGACCAAATGAAAAATAAAATAAAAAATCCCCAAAAGTCCCCTCTTACAGTTTCTCAACCACTCTGGACTCAGCATGTTGAATTTTTTGTTTCTAGGGTCGGTATTATAAAGAAATTCAAAAAGTACCAGTTAAAGAACGGAAAAGTATCAAAAAGATCCCTTGGACAGATGCTATTCGCTCAGGACTTTGCATGTTTAATTTTATATTTCTAACTCCAATACTAACAAAAATTCAAAAAGTACCAGTTGAAGAACAAAAAAGTACCAAGAAGTTCCCTTTTATAGAATCTCATCCATTCCGGATATTGCACGTTTAATTTTATGTTTCTAGGTCCAATATTAACACAAATTCAAAAAGTACCAGTTGAACCAACTTAAGAACTAAAAAGAACCAAAAATTTCCCTCTTATAAATTCTCCTCCACTCAGGACCTTGCATGTTAACGAAATTAAAAAAAATACCATTTGAAAAACCAAAAAGTACCACAATATTTCATAAAAAAATTATTTTTAACAAATTGTACCCAGATAACATAAATTTTACCATTTTTTGCCTTCAAAAATTTGCCAATTTAATGCTTCTTCTAACAATAGATTTTTGTGAGAATGAACTTTGTTTTAAACTTCAATTCTCTGGGTTGTTTATTGAAAAAAAACACACATACACATACGATCACAAAAAATCCCTTTTAATAACTTTTATCCCTATTCCTTATAAAATGCACTTTTTTCGCCCTAAAGTAATTGAATTATATGTATGTATTTCGTTTTATTTAAATTGGGGTTCATATATATTATTGAAGTTTTAAAAAATAATTAAAAAAATCATGTTTTCTGAAAAAGTACCAAAAGGACAACTTTTCACCCTTAAGCTTGAATTTCTAAACTATATATTATTTTAATTATTTTGAGCTTTTAATTTTAAATAATTCAAATGTGTAATAGAACGAATAAAATACTTTCGTTTTTACCCCTTCTGTCCTGTAATTTGTTCTTAGTGCTAGAAACTGCTTTATTTATTAGTTGTTATTATGTTCTATAACATACTTCGGCTTCAAAGTTTGCGCCAAATTATTTTTGGATAAAAACGTATTTACAATAAAATTCCCAGATTACAAAATGTTACCTTCTTTTACTTTATTTAGCTAAAATTTTCGAAATTAATATGCCATACATTTAAAATATTGCAGACTAAATGAGTGTTATTTTTTCAACTTTCTACCCACTTTAACCCCTTGAAATTACGATTTTTTATGCATATTTTTTTTTGTACAAGCCGATTTACGAATATCTTAAATTCGGGATTATAAGAGAAATTTTGCTTAATCTTAACATTTTAAATCATGACAATTATTTTTTTCTTACACATGTTTTGATTATTCAAAACGCATTGAAGAGGGTCTGGCCAGACCTATGAGTACGACGAAGGGTTAAATAAAAATGTTTGTAAATTTTTATTTCTATTTATTTCAGGCTTATGGTCAATTATTTCTTTAAAAAAAAATTATTAAGTTTTATTTATTAGTAAATTTTTGTAACTCCTTTGTGTTACATCTTCAGAATATTAAAAAAAATATTTACAATGAATAAAAACAATTTCTTCAACCCTGAATTGGACACATGTAACATTTGATAGTGAACTAAATGCAACATTATTCTAAGCCTTTTTTGCATATGCATGCATCTGTAAGAGTAGATACACAAACAAATGAACACACACCTTTATAAGATTTCCTGCAGTTTTCAAACTACAAGAACGTTTCTCACTTTTTGTATATAAAAAAATTATTTTTTTACTGATACTCTTTTTAAATAAGTTGAACACAAATGAAATATTTATGCATTAACCGTAAACTAATTAATTTTAATAGACTCGAATAAAATATAAAATTATGTGTAGATTACAAATTATAAGAGAAAAAAAATATATAAATATACCGGAAGTTTGCACTATTTTCCAAATGAAACTTTAACAAATAATTTTCAAATATAAAACACAACAACAAACAAAATGCATCATACGGAATAGCCAGAGTAATTTTTGCTATTTCCCATGTTTATACACCAAAAATTTGTTGTATATTTTTGATAAGAGTTTAAGGAAAAAAAAAATATATGTTTTCTTAATTTTCAAATTTCGTTATAAAACACCCCCTCTATGTTCTATTTTTATATTTTTATGCATGTAATCATTATGCGCATTTGTAAGTATTCGTACTCTCATACACAAATACAAAAATGCACACATATACAAACATTTTCATACCTCCATGTGCATTGCTTTACATGCAGAATTTACAAAAAAAAAAAAAAAAAAAATTGTGCGTGTATTTTTGGTAACCGAAAATTCTGTGATGCGTAACCAGGGGGCAATGGCTTTTTCCTCGTCGCTTTTTCCTGCTATTTTGTCTTCTTTTCTTCCAAAACAAAAAAAAAAACCAGTAAGAAAGTATAGTCGGTCAAGCCCGACAATTTTATACCCTACACTACAATATTAAAAAACAAATGTTCGAGAGTGTACCCTATTAAGGAGCCATGAGCAATCATGGACCCGGCAGCACAAAATTATATTATGAGGTTTCGATTAATGTAAAAGTTCTTTGTGCCGAATTTAATTTAGATGTCTTCACCTAGTTCATCGCACTCGATCATAAAGGGGGTATTAACTTAAAATTTAAAATATTCAGTACTTAGAAGCAAAATAATTGTTAATTTAATATTAAAGACATATGAAAAAGAATTTGTAAACCACCCGTTTCATTACCAAAAAGTAGACAAAATAGCATGATACTTTAACAGCTGATAGTAATGAATATTACGTATCGACTTTTTCCAAAAAGTGAAAAAATAAACATTTTGAGTTAATACCCTCTTTATGATCAAGTGCGATATGTGATTTGCATGTCTTTAAGTGATTTTAGGACGGGGGTTTATTTATATGGTATCTAATTTGATATGGAATTTAATTGTGGACCTAAAAAATTTTGTCATGACATAGTAACTGTGGTAAAATTTATTGCCGCCAAATGTCAATATCAACATGGCACTAAAAGGTATTTTTGTGATCAGTATATGCACCGATTCCAATAAAATTCATTACTTTTGCACGACGTGTATTTTGTAGTGGGTGTATCAGATGTAAAGTCCATGTGTAATTGCACATAATTGCAAAATGGACAAATACAGAGGGTTTATTGACATAAATTAAAATCGTTCACAACAGCAAATTGTATACTAATTTATATTTCTATTCCTTTTTAATTGTTTATCAGTTTAATGTTGTTTTTTTGAAAAATATGTGTAAATAATTAGACTTAACTCTATATTTGCCACCACAAAAAAATTACTTGAAAAACAGCTGATGTCAGCTGATGTTTGTCAGTTCAAAATAGTTCCAAATAATGAAATAGAACTGGGGCTGAACGGAGTTTTCCATACAGTTAGACATACAATTTTGCTAGAGATTGCGTTCGTGAAATAAAGTGTTGAAACAGAACTGCGTCGAGACCACATTTTCCTTTCAATTTGACATACAAATTTGTCGTACAAAGCCGTCGTGAAATAATACTATTTAATTATGAGAGCACTTTTTGCAATGCTCTCACATGTAGACACTTATTCCCTTAACAATGCTACCATACTTTCATTCAATTTCATACATTTTGTAGACAAAGAAAAATATGAACCAACGAAAAAGAAAGAAATGAGAGAGAACTTGAAGTTACTGTTGACGATTAATTATGGGCTTTAGCAAGGCGAATTCATTTTTCAGGTGGCGTTGAAAGCACAGCCGTGCTACTTTTTTTTCTTACTAAGAGAGAGAAATGTCAAAAGTTGCTTGTGTTTTTGATGTTGTTACTTGTTGTAGTATCAACAACACCGTATACATGAATTCACCTTGGGCTTTAGGATTTTTGCCTGAAGTTGAAGACTTAATTATGTTTCATCATTAATTGAAACATTTTTCAACCGCAAATTTGAGCTGCCATTTACAGAAGCGATTTTTTGTGCTGTTACACGACATGTATGCATCTTGCAGTGGAAAATTTTACAAGCAAACCGCTTAATAAATGTCGTCTAAAACCACCCAAATAAGTCTGGACCAAATGTAATCGAAATATCAACATAATAAGATAGTTGATGGGTACGGAACGGAGTCTTTTCGGGAGCCAGTCGGATGGACGGATAGACATCGCTAAATCGATTCAAAAAGTTATGCTAAGTCGATCGGCTAACTAAAAGGTGTTACAACCATTAGCACGAACGCATAATACCCTTGCCACAATTATGGTATGCGTATTAAAATTTGTTCCACTTTTTGCGTTCATTTTCATTGTCATGTAATTTTCGGGCGTTTTTTGTCTCTTGAAATATAAAAAATTATGATGACGAATAATGTACTTAATGCAATGCGAATGTCATTAAAAGTAAAATTATATGCCGGAAGTTTGCATACGCTTTTGTTACATACATACATTTGTACATGCATAAGTATGAATGTATATACACATGAGGGAATTACATCAAGTTCGTTGCCTGTGTGATTGGAGTTTTACCCAACTATTTTAGCGAAAATTTAGAATTAAAGCATTTTTTTTTTGAAATTTCCAATTGAATGTGAATAGAATTAAAGAGAGTCTCATAAATTATTGTAGTGATTAGGTGCCCCGGTAGGCTAGTTAGCTAGTTTTTCAGCGTGAATGTAATTGGTTCGATTCCTGCCTGAAACTCTGGTGTGTTACAATTTACTACAATGGGCTGGAAGTCTACGTTACTTTTGCTCGCTAAATTAGGTTAGAATTTAATTTGTGGTAGTATTTGTAATATTTAATAAATAAATTAATAAAAAAAAAAAATTTCTAATTTAATTAATTTATTTTTGAATTACAATTACAAGAAAAAAAAGTTAGACAATAAATAGCATGACTCGGTTTCATAGGTTTTCTTTTATGTTTATAAATATTTTTTCTAATTTGAAGTAAAGGGTGTCCACAAATTGAGGAATCATTTTAGTTTTATTAAGCTCTTGAACTGTTGGTGGATTATTGCTGTACACTTTCGATTAAAAAAAAATTACAGAAAAATAATCTAAAGATGTCAAATCGCTCCTCCTCTACGAGAAATAATGCGTATTATCGTACTTTTCTTTAAAAATATCAATCGTTTCTCTTGCTGTGTGGCAAGTGCCCACCGTCCTGTTGAAACTTCATATTCTTTACGTCTAAATCATAAATTTTCCGCCACAAATGCATCGGATCATCGCCCTGTAACGATTTACATTGACCATTGATACCTCAAATCTAAACACCCATAGTTATACATTTTTAACGATTTTATTTCAAATGAAAGTACAATGTCCGCTGCGGAAGCGCTAAGACAGGGGATCCGCTAAGACGCTAGATCCCATTTTTCATAACTCAATATCACAAACCGGCCAAAATAACAGGAATCTACCGTTGTCTGCATATAACAACGATTAAAACAGAAAACATCCCACAAACAAGGCGGCCAACTGGCACCGTTGCTTGAGTTGACGTGCTCATCAAACATGGTCTTTAATAATGCGATTGTGGCGTACGCTTTTTTCCTCCATGGGTGTAGGGATGAAAGAATATTTCACCATTCACATCATCTAGTCAAAACAGGTGCAGCCAAAACTTGGAATTTAGCAGTAATTTAACATTAAAGTTTTCTTTAGATCTATTGGCTAAGTTCTCCAGGGGCATCCTCTCTTGAGAAGAGGTATCTTTTTGCTTCAGATAAATTCTGTAGGAAATACATTTTATATGATAGTCAAAGAAAATGGGAGATGAATTAGGTTGAAACTTTTGGTTGAAATTTTTGGGTGATACTCGTGCTTCAACGGGGAGCTACAGTTGTGAGGTGTTGGCTCGTTGGATGCTGAGCGGCAAATATGGTGTGAAGAGCTAGTAGTAACTGCGTGGACGAGGGATTTGGTTAAGGACCGATGATGAGTTTTGAGGGACCGTGGATGAAGAGGTGTTGATGTAGAGTGAAGTGAGTTGTGGATGTAGTGAGACTTGGAGTGAATAATTAGTCAAAAGCTGATAATGTAAAAAAGTTGACTGTCTCATGAAATGTGTGTTTCACAAAACTATGCTCTTTCACAGAGAGTGCTGTTCTTAAGGGAGGATCTTTTTGGGGTTCATGTGGTGGCTGGCGGCTGTGGGAAAAATCGCCCAAAGAAAAATGGCCCAAAAAAAGAAATGAAAAATCGCCCAAATGAAGAATCGCCCAACAGAACATGAAAAATGACCCAAAAAGTTATATATGAAATTTTGCCCAAAAGAAACGAAAAAGGGCCCAAAAAAAAATGAAAAATGACCCAAAAAGCAAAAACGAATTTTTTCCCGGTGGCATGTTATAACGTCCAGTGTCATAGTGTCCATGGACGTTATGACACTCCAAAAAGTGTCATATTGTCCATGGACACTGCGCTAACTAAAGCTTCTCTGCACAGCCGGCCTTCGGCCGGGCGCAAGGATTTTCTCCTATATGGTATAACAAACACCGGCTTCGCTAACTAAAGCTTCTCTGCATAGTCGGCTTTCGTTTGGAAACAAGGCAGATTTTAGAAGCTTTACTTAGCGAAGCCGGTGTTTGTTATACCATAGATGAGAAAATCCTTGCGCCCGGCCAAAGGCCGGCTGTGCAGAGAAGCTTTAGTTAGCGAAGCCGGTATTTGTTATACCATAGAGGAGAAAATCCTTGCGCCCGGCCGAAGGCCGGCTGTGTAGAGAAGCTTTAGTAAGCGAAGCCGGTGTTTGTTATACCATAGAGGAGAAAATCAAAAAAATGGGCCATTTTTCATACATTTTTGGGTGATTTTTCATAATGAAAAATCACCAAATTTAAAAAACGAAAAACCACCCAACAATAACGAAAAATAGCCCAAAAATTTTAGGTCACTTTTCATATGAATTTAGGCCCAATTTCACATGGAATTTTTTTGGGCGATTTTTCATTTCTTTTTTTGGGCCATTTTTCTTTGGGCGATTTTTCCCACAGCCGTGGCTGGCTGTTGGAAAAATCGCCCAAAAAAAAAAATGAAAAATCGCCCAAATGAAGAATCGCCCAACAGAACATGAAAAATGACCCAAAAAGTTAAATATGAAATTTTGCCCAAAAGAAACGAAAAAGGGCCCAAAAAAAATGAAAAATGACCCAAAAAGCAAAAACGAATTTTTTCCCGGTGGCATGTCATAACGTCCAGTGTCATAGTGTCCATGGACGTTATTACACTCCAAAAAGTGTCATAGTGTCCATGGACACTGCGCTTACTAAAGTTTCTCTGCACAGCCGGCCTTCGGCCGGGCGCAAGTATTTTCTCCTCTATGGTATAACAAACACCGGCTTCGCTAACTAAAGCTTCTCTGCATAGTCGGCTTTCGTTTGGAAACAAGGCAGATTTTAGAAGCTTTACTTAGCGAAGCCGGTGTTTGGTTTACCGTAGAGGAGAAAATCCTTGCGCCCGGCCAAAGGCCGGCTGTGCAGAGAAGCTTTAGTAAGCGAAGCCGGTATTTGTTATACCATAGAGGAGAAAATCCTTGCGCCCGGCCGAAGGCCGGCTGTGCATAGAAGCTTTAGTAAGCGAAGCCGGTGTTTGTTATACCATAGAGGAGAAAATCAAAAAAATGGGCCATTTTTCATACAACATTTTTGGGTGAGTTTTCATACTGAAAAATCACCAAATTTAAAAAACGAAAAATCACCCAACAATAACGAAAAATAGCCCAAAAATTTTAGGTCACTTTTCATATGAATTTAGGCCCAATTTTACATGGAATTTTTTTGGGCGATTTTTCATTTATTTTTTGGGCCATTTTTCTTTGGGCGATTTTTCCCACAGCCGTGGTGGCTGTGGTTTAAACCCAAAAAACGAGGAAAGCGAGTTCCTGAACTACATGAGAGCTTTTTGTTGTGAAGAATCGAATTGTGAGGACAGAGCATCCCTAAATGCTGTTACTATTCAACAGAAGGCCAGAGTATAATTCTGCTGCATTATATACTTAAATTGCTACCTGTGTATGCTGGTAGCTTTCACATTTAGAAGCTTTTGGTAAACGCATAGTATGTTACCCAAGTGGATAAGCTCCTCCATGGAGTTGGCCGAAAAGGGGGAATCCATCTAAATCTTTTTCACACTATGTCGTTTGCTGATTTGTCCTATTGGTACCACATATCGCCCGATTTTATAGTGTTGAGGTGGTCATTGTAGTTACAAATTTTCTACATTTAAGAAAAATACTCGTATATGAGCAACATTTAAACATGCCAGTTATTTTTCTGTTCATTTTATTCAAGAACTTTTATTACAGGAAGGATATTTTTACAGGGACTAGGTTAAATAATTGGTCGATTTAGGGTGGACTTTTGAGATATCAGTTAAACTAGGGTTAGTTAATCTGAATTCTTGCCGCCATTACCAAGTTTGAGTACAAAATTTTGACGGAACAGCTTAGTTTTGCTTAAAATGTTGGTCTTTAATGAAATAATAAAAGAAATGTCACATTTCGCTTGAAAAATCTGAGTTTCAGACAACGTTAAACTAAGTTTAAGGTTAATCTACATCTCAAAACCTCCATAGTCTTAGTTCATTTTCAATTCTTTTTGTTATCTAGCAAATGATTAATTAAAGTCTCGTTACGGCTGTTACAATATTCTTAGTGAAAACATTTCTACCAATTTACAGTTTTCTTGATCAATAGAATCTATTCCAGCAAAATGCTGCTGATATCTGAAAATATTCTTGATCATTGCTGGAGTTTTTTCCTCAAAATTCGCCTACGCTAATCTCTTGGATAGAGTCGATACTCTCAGTAAAAGCAATTAAAAAAACGCTTATTAATAAAATACTGTTATAAATTTTATCAACCCTTTAACGAGAGAAATGCATTGCAATTTCTCCTTTAACCAGAAAATCAGATACCAGAAAACATTTTAAGATTCCTATAATTTTTAAAATAAACTTTATTTTTATTTTATTTAATAAAGCGATAAAAAGAAATCGAGAAAAAGAGAGCAAGAGAAAATCTTTAGCATGTAAAAATAAAATTTTTTTTTTAATAAAAAATTTTGGTAAAAACAAAATAACGAAGGGGAACATAATAATGGCAAATGTATAACACTTAAAAACTGTTATAAGTTTTACAAAATCAAAGGAGAATTAATTGTTGTTAATTAAGCAAGAATGAAAAGAGAGTCCAACAAGTTGTAAACACGCTTGCCAGACTTACAGAAAAAAACCCCGGAATATTTACGACTATCATAAATATTCAAAAACTTGTTATTTTCAAATGACAATTTAAATAATTCTAATTTGACGACTTTTTCTAAATACTTGATGAATTTTTTCTGGCATCTATGGTTATAATGATGGTTAAGGGCAAAATAAACCACACAAATTGCTTGGCAAAAATGTCCACATTTTACGTTTGTACAAATATTTTGTGTTGTTTATTGGTGTGCTTGCTGTTTAGACAAGCATTTGATGAAGGTTTGTAGAAATATTAAACAAATTTATTATCTGGCGGGCATGTTGGATATTTGTCACACATTTTGTGCTGTCTAGTGTTCAATGTAATAATTTCAGCGAAAACTTTGCAGGGTAAAGACGTTAAAGAAGAAGCATTAAAATAATTTTCACTTGTAAATTGTAATTTGTTTAAACCACTCCTTACATCAATTATTTTCCTTTATTTTATATTTCTCCTCCATTTTAAGCAAATATCGAGAAAAATTGCCGCTGCACTATCGTCGTCTGCATTAATTGAAAACCAAAAATTATGTTTGTACGAAGTAGTTTTGTGTTCTTTATTGGCTAACAATATACGGAAGCAAAGTGTGTAGAAGACCTTCCTTCTTCGGGCCTTATTGAAGGCCTGCTTAAAAATGTTTTTGATTCAATTACTACTCTTATCTAACTGCTAGAGAATGCGTCATAGAAATCCTCGGCTCTTTGGTATAAAATATGAGATACACATTCCACATTCCCTTCTATGAGAAGGGAGAAGAGAAAGAGTACCATTTTTTGTTTCGTTTTTTTTACCAAACAAAAACAAAAGAATTATTTTGTTTTATTAAGTTGTCATTCTTATGTAACTGCAAAAGAAGCGAGAGCGGAAGGCCTAACCCGCAATGACAACTAGTGTAAAATAGATATGAGTATGGAAGGCCTTTGTACTCCTTTTGGAGTACAGAGGGCAAAAGGATTACAGAGGCCTTCTAGAAGAAATCCATACTCCTTCTTTTTCCTACGGGGCATTTGTGTGGCTTGTTTTGCCCTTTAATGATGATTTGTTTTTATTTCCGCCAGTGCTGCCAGAATCTTGATTAAATTTTACTCAAACACACCTTTAAAATTATCTAAAATTTTTTAAATAACACAAAACAAATTTTGTCCTTGATGATTTACGAATATATACATTTTTTTTATATATGAAATAATTATTATTATTTTTTTGTTTTATATGGATTTTTTTTATTAACTTTGAAAACTTAGAATCTGTAAGTGGTGACCATTTTCTGCTTCTCACATACGTTTTTTCATTACATTTCGCAAAACTTCGGATGTAATGGCCATAATTTCATTTCAAATGTTTAGTTTTCACGTGGACCCCAGCAAAATTTGCTTGTTCGAATATGACCCATACCAAAGCCATCGATGAGCTTGCAGTATGAGCTGTGGAACCACAAAGTTTGAGTTTCCGCAGATGGCATAATAAAATTTTCCTACATCGATGCACTACCGTTAACAGAGATTGAAACACCAATGTGACTTTTAAAAATATATGGACTTATATCCTTTTGGAGGATACATTACACCAAACAGTTCTTGGATTTTTCATAGCCTTAGTTTTTGTAGTTTTGCTTGTTGACGTGGCCATTTAATAGGAAATCGCTCATTATCAAATTGCGATAAAAATGGATAAAGTAAAAATAATCAGCCATGTTCTGTAATCGAAATCTCATTAAATTGAAATCAATGGAGATTTTCAATTAAATTTTTTTAAAAGTGAACGTAGTGTTTTCTGAATTCAAAAGTAGTTCTGGTAACGATAAGTGGGCCTCAAAGTATGAGGTATATAAAAGGAAATATTTTTACGAACTTTAAACACAGGATAGTTTTCGAATTTGGTTTGATTTCAGTTTCACTAGAATTCGATTTCCAGAACATGGCAGAATAATAAAAAGAATATGTAAAGAATTCAGACCATTTAGCTCATTCTGCGCCAAAATATGAAATACCTTGTAAATGACATAAAAATTATTGCCAAAAAAATTTACTTGTATATGAAATATTTCTAAGGCGAAATTACACAAATAATAATTCCAAAAATAGTCCAAGAAAAAATCGGCAACGGATATTTCCCCCCCAACATTACAGAAATTATAAGAGATAATTTGTACAGTATTATTGATCTAGGTCTCTCTAACTCTCTACATTTTATGTAACTAAGAGAGCAAATTTTGATCACATTTTATTACTGCAAATGAGCATTGGGAGTAGATGCGTAAAGTATGAACTTAAATCATGTGGGGCTTCAAGTGTGCAGTTGTGTCTGAAATTCTTAAATGTTTGCTTGTGTGCGTCTGTCTGTCGGCTTGGCTGTGTGCCTGTATGTGTATGAGCGTGTGCTGGAAATGGAAGTGCGTAAACTGCATACATTTCGAAACAGTGTGACTTTTCGTAAAATGCGCCATTTTAAATTTTTATTGTTTTTTTGTAATTTTGTTTTGTTCATTTAAATTATCAATTCTTCTGCTCTATTCAAAACACATACATACTTATTATCAACTGTTGCGTGTTAGTGCAATGTCTATCAGCAGCAATTTGGAGTGCAGAGTACAAAAAAAGTCAATGAACTTTTTCGGTTGATACTTTTTGTTTCCAAAACTCGGGAGCATAAAAGTACGTTTGTGAGAATGTGTGTAAATTAAAAATTATCACGATGTTTTAATAGTTTTTCTTGTTTTTTTTTTCGTATTTTTTGCCTACAAACTTGTTTTTTTTTATTTATTTATTATTGAGCGTGTATTGGTGTATTGGTGATAATGTGTTGCTGCTTATGTAGTTTTTTTTTTTTGTTTGACTGCAAGTTGCGATTAGTATGAATTTAGAAACTATAAAAAAATATTAATGCAACCGTCGATTCTTGTCTCGCTCTGGCCTATAGAGCCATTTCATTTTGACTTTATTGGAATAGTAAGACTTTTCGTTTGAAGAAAAAAAAATAATAAATGTTTGCTTGTCGTGAATTTTGAATTAATTTATTTTTGTATTTCATGTAGCGGGGGGAAATAAATAAATGAGTACCATAACGAGTGAAGTAGTGGGGTCTTTTTTATATTATATTTTTTTCAAGCAGTTTTTTTTTTGAGATGGCGAAATGTGTTTTGGAGTAAGTATTTCTTCAAAATTTCATAGATTGAAAATCGAGGTTGCTTAATACAGTGAAGATGAAAAGTAAACACTTTTTCTTAAGTAAATTATTGAACATTTAGACAAGTTATACGATTTTTTTTTGGCGAAAATAAAACAATTTTTGGATTAATAGATACTTTTACGATGATTTTATACCCATTACATATTTTAAACAATATTTGAGTTTGATTCTTACGAAATATTTTTTCTTAAACTAAATTTTTCAAACAAAATGAATTTAAATCATTTTGCAAAAAATAAAAGAGCAAGAGAGAAAAAAACCAAAACGTAAGGAAAAAACATGTACATAAATAAAAATTGATAATGATAATCAATTACAGCAAATTTTGATCTACCAATACCATTGGCTAAAGATTGCTGTTTGACTACAGACTGGCAGGCGCCGCTGTGGCGCAAACGGTAGAACGCAAAGAATTCTGATGATGGGAATGTGGTTATTCTCGAAACATTTAAATTTGACCTGAGTTCAAACCCGTGTTCAGTCAAGAATTATCAAAAAAAAAAAAAAAAAAAAAAAATATTTTAATTCATTTCAAGTAATAAATTCCTTCAATAAAAATAATTAAATGAAAATTAAATTTGAAGTTCTAAGGCCTTATTAAAATATCAAAAACTTCAATTTAAACCAACAGTTCAATTAAAAATCAAAATTGTTATAGAGTTAAACATATTGAGTTTTATTTTACTTGAGCGAGCCGGCATGCCTTTCGTCACCCTTTGGCAATACAAGTTCTTAACAAAAATTATAATCTCGTACATCTAAAATTTCCCAATTGTAAGTATTGACAACAATATTAACAAGTAATAGTTCTATATTCGTCTGTGCCGAATATTTAATACCCTTCACCTACCACCAACTAACTTACCTTATCGAACAGAATGTAAAACAAGCAAAGAGTGGTATATTCGGCGTCATTCAAATCTTAAATACCTTTCATCATTGTGTGATAAGAGCAGAAATTTATATAAAAACCCGTTTTTTAGATCTTAATAAATTTATTTTGAGCCCCGCCGACTTCTGTGTAGCTAATTGACAGTACAGTACTTTTGGCTTATAGTCCATTCCGCTTAAAGGCCAAAAAGGTATTAAAGCCAAAACTATCATATTCACTTGCAGATTTTTTCGAATTTCATACAAATGATTTGTTTTTAGGTCCATTTTGCTTGTAGTTCATTATTTCTTAAAAACCAGATTTTCTTTGCATGCAGTCTTCTCTGTTTTTTATATTTTTTTTTTAACAAACTGGAAATATGTTTTTATTTACCTTCCTGGCAACTTTTATAAATGTAAAATTTTGGTTACTTCATAAAAGTAGCAAAATGAGTAAACGCGTTATGTTTAGTTGTTTTATTGAAGAAAATAATTTTAATACAGTCCAAAATGTGGTTTATACTAGGATTCACTTATAATTCATAAAATGCCGTATAAAAAAATCTGTTAAAGCCCAAATTCGCTTATAGTCCACACAAATTGTGCAACTAAAGTAGATATTTACAATAGATATTATATACCTTTAGCTCCAGTTTTATCATATAATAAAATCGCCGGGTGTCTAGTTAACATTGTCCACAGACGGGAACGTCTGTTTGTTGTTTTATAACTTAAAATTTTGTATATTTACAACGTTTTTCTTTTATTTAAATAAATTTAAGAAAAGAAAAATGCTTAGCTTCCACCCATTTACTGCAGCTAATAATAGTTTAGTGGTACACAAACTTTTCTCAATCACTGTACACATAATTGATGTCTTGTCATTATATTTCTTATTTAACTTGTAATTTTTATAATGTTTTTAGGTTACAGTTGTAATTCATCTATCTGGCTGAGTATGTGCGTAAATATGTGTGTGTTTGCGCTGCATTTTTTTTATAACATTATTTAGTATTTATTGTTTTTCTTATCAATTTAAAGTTTTTTTTATTATTAATTGTATGAAAAAAACTTGTTCCATTTTATTTATTATTAAAAATTTACATTACAAATAAAAAAAAAAAAAAATTAACCAAGTACATGTACAGTGGCTTTCATGTTATTTCAACCAGCACTTACTAAATGGACACAATTTTTAATTGGAACCCGGTATCGGAAAATAAATATTTTATTAGCTTAATGCAATAATTACACTGTGCTTGAATTTGACACTCAAGCGGGGCACCCGGCGGGTAAACTTATTCGAGTAAACTGAATCCGGTGGGGCTAAATTTTTTTTAGGTTAGTTCTTGTTTTCGAGATATAGAAAATGGAGGAGGATGCACAACATACATTCGTTCAAAACAGGCTTAGTTTATTGAATAAAAAAAAACCAAAATTCCGCAATAAAATTACCTTTAAGTGAGGCTAAAGTTTCTCAACTGTGCAGTCGTTTTAGAAATAACAACAATAAATAAAAAATTTTTAAAAAATTTTCAAAATTTTTGTTTTTAAAAACGGCATAAAAAATTGAAAAATGCAGCTATGCTGTTAATTTTTTTTTACACGTATAGAAAAGGTATAGAAGTTCCAAACAAAACAAGCAGTTAATGATTAAAATCTTTCGACAACTTTTTATTTTTTTACAAAAGATGAAAAATTTTAATTAAATTTAAGAATTTCATAAAACGCCATATTTGTATGGGAGCCAGGAATGGAGATAGAGGGCAAGTATGTTTGAGAAAACGTGTAGGATGAAAAACTAATGGAGGTTGGTTATACATTTTGTCCTCCTAGGGGCAACTCTTAAGCAGTTATTGGGACTTTTTTTTAATATATTTCTAGTCTGTATTGAAAATAAAAACTTTGTATGGGAACGCCCTTAAGTAATAGCGATAGCGGGTAGTTATGTTAGAAACAAATGATGGTGATAAAAAATAAAGTGGGGCTAGTCATACATTTGACCCGTGTAGGGGCATCCTGGGCGCTAAAGAGGCCAAATTATGGAATTGGAGTTCTAAAATTTAATTAGAATTCTTTATTCTCTCGGCCAAACATCTGTTATACGGCTACTAAAATTTTGCAAATTTACCTTTAACATCAATGACAGGAATGTTAGAAGTCTGTGAGTATAAAAGGTTGTATATATTTAGGGGAAGTGCTAAGATCACTGACTTTAACGTTTTCAATAGCTTCCGTTGTTTGCGCATTGTATACACATTTTACTGGTTGAAAAAGCTGTTAACCACTGTATATATGTATTAAGCTGTTTATTTATTTTCACTGTGCCAGCGGTCGTTATAGGTGCGTTCGAGAACCCAAAAGTTGTTTCTAATTTTACTGAACACCATTTTACAGCATTTTACAAAATTGCGTAAATCGCGTACGCAATATAAAGCAATTGAGAACTCAAATTGAGAGCCTAAAGTGAATGAGTATTTAAAAAATTTTACTGCAGAAATGTTTGCAGTAAAATTTAGTACATTAAACAAAATAAACATATGATCTGAAAGGTAAACAAACAAAAGTAAACAAACGAAGAAACAAATTGTTAAAAAATTATTTAAAAAAAGAAAAGTTGAAATAAAAATGAAACAAAAACTAAAAGTAAATAAATATTAATTAATTAAACTTGTTTGTAAAGCATTTATATGGCTCTATACCAAATTTTAAACCTTCTTTTTTTTTGTTTTAATTTTTTTGGAGTTTTTAAAGTGTAAACTAATTGGGTGCTTAGTACTGCACTTGTTTTTTAAGCAATCAATAGCAAAAAAAGTATTCGTGTACAAAAATCAAATAAAATAATAAATACAAAAAAAAAAAAATATGAAACATTACAAAAAATATTGTTTTTGTATTTTCCTAAAATGTTCGTGTAAAAAAAATTTTTAATCGAATGCCATCAGCTGCTAACTAAATCTTACTATTTTTAAAAATTGCCGCTCGAGTACTTTTTTGGGCAACAGCTAAGAGAGTAATTTACTGCATTTTACTGTAAAAGTACGCGAACGAGCCTAATTTGAATCAATTATAATATTGATATTTTTGCCGTTCG
Organism: Pollenia amentaria; assembly: GCA_943735925.1. Taxonomy (NCBI): domain Eukaryota; kingdom Metazoa; phylum Arthropoda; class Insecta; order Diptera; family Polleniidae; genus Pollenia; species Pollenia amentaria. The sequence goes on along the minus strand of OX031010.1, from coordinate 12,142,607 downwards.
GCATGTTGCCCTTTTAAAATGCAAAAAGAAAAACACACACACCAAAAATATGAAAAAAACTTTTGCATACATACCCTTTCAGGGTTGCATTTTGTAGTACAAAATTACATATTTTGATTTTGTGCTCCTCAGAAAAACATTGTTTACCTTCGTGCATTTTTTGACTCAAATGTTAGATCTTTTTCCAGTACAATGAAACCTCCCATAACGGACACCTCCAATAACCGGCCATATTTTTGATTCAGGCTGTTCATTAGTTTTCCATACAAAATGTATTCCCATAACTATAAATTTTTTTTATTTTTTTTTCAAAATATCTCTCAATAATGGAAAGAAGCATTGAAATACACCAACAAGAGTTGTATTTAATATGTAATTCTTCTTTTTGCAAATCTGATTCATATTTGCGTTAATGCCAATAAAATTGGTGATTCCCTTGTTAACACAAAGGCGGGCAAAGAAATTGCTCCCTATTTGGAATAGTTGTTTTTTAAGCTCGTGTAATTTGCTTTATACCACAAAATTGCTTTCCGAAAGCTGAATTCACATCAAGTAGTTATAGTCTTTCGAAATTGATGCTGAGAATGATATCCCAGCTGCAACGTTTGCAAATTTATAAGAACTGTTCAGGCAATCAAATGAGTGACGAATTTTAAAAAGTAGATGAATCCCTGTCAGACGCAGCAAGTTAAGTCACTTGCTGAGTACAACAAAGTCTGTACTCAATTTTTTCCCCTTATCCCGACCTTACCGCTAATATCTACAAGCCAAGAGTTGCCCAAGAGACTTGCGCAAAGTATCTACACTGAAGATGACTGTATGGAAATATCAAATCCAGGCGCAGTGGTGGAGATTAGTATGTCTGTAGTGTGATTCACTAACTTTTATTGCCATAATCGTATCGTTAAAATAAATATAGCGAAAATTTATGGAATTTGCTATTAAGTAACATATACGATCCATATGGATCCCTGGTATGGTGGCCAAAGATCCATCATGTGTCGGCGATCCGAAAGTGCGGTAGGCTACAGAGAATGGTCTGTGTAGCCCTGACGAGACTGTCAGATGGTGTCAAAGGACACGCTGTTCTGATGAAATTAGCTCCTGGCCTAACAGTCTGCACAAGGGCGGACATTAAGACCACGGAACTGGGCTATAACAGAAGGTTTAGCACGATCCTCCCTAACGGGGGACTACAGTGGTATACTGATGGATCCAAATCGGAGCATGGGGTGGGTACACCGAGTCGGTGCAATACCGGCAAAATACCTTGTTGGATTTCTCTGGGAGGTAGAGGATCTTTTGGCCAACTAAAGGGGGGTGGGTACAATAGACCTGGCTTGTTCGCGGTACCGTCTCCGTTGGGAGAAATCTCCCCGCTCTCTCTCGAAAAAAAAACATTTACGATATTCGCTGTCGGTTCAAGTCAGCTGTAACTTTAAAGAGTATTTTTTTCGTTAACAAAGCGACAATAATTTACGTAGTGTTTATTAAATCGATAAAGTGTATTTGTGTCTAAAATGGTTTTTGAGTATTTGGCATTCGCGTATTTTGATATTTTGTAGACAGAAATGCCACATGATATTAAATTAAATGAACTTAATCCAAATATCAACATAATAATGGGCATATAGTCTCTTATGGGGGTTTATGGGCATATACAGCCATGTCACAGAGCTTAATTCCGTTCGGAAGTGGAATTGATTCCGTATTTTGCTTCTATGGAAAATGTAAAACGAAAATTTTTTTCGGAATGATACCACTTTAATTTTTCAAAGTGGAATTCATATTTTAAGCATTTTTCAGGTGTACAGACTATTCAAAATACATTGTTATCAGTAAAGCACGCTGTCTTTTTGCTTCCTTATCTAAAATAAATATAATTTTATGTGAATTAAAAAAAAAAATTAATTTTTCTAAATGCTTTCCAAAAAAAAAAAAAAACGGAATTTGTCTATTTAATGTTGCCATACTTTAATTCTTTCTTGCCATATTTAATACACAAAAAGTGGTTTCATATTTTTTTGAGGTTTAATGAATCCGAACGGAATCTATAGAAGCTAAAACCATTCCGATCGGAATGGTAACTACGGAATCATTTCCATTCCGAACGGAATTCATGACATGCCTGATAGTCTCTTTTCCGGAAAGAAGCTTATATGGGGGCAATGTGAAATTATGTATATACCGATTGTACCTATTTTCTTTAGGGTTGGTCCTTGTGATAATGAGAAACAAGCAGTCATCTCACAGAGAACAATTCCGTTCGGAAACGGAATTCATTCCGTATTTTAGTGCTTCAAAAAATTGGGAAAAAAATTTGCGGAATGAAACCATTTTTTTAATGAACGGGATGGGAGTTTTCTGTATCTTAAAGGCCAAATAACTATCAAAATATACTTTATATCAATAAACAAATATGTTTTCTTCGGTTTCGAACGGAATTGTACTCTGTGACATGGCTACATACAGCCAACAAAATTTTGTCAAATTATCTCCAAAATCATGACCTGTATTTTGCACACAAGGTTTACATAGCCAGCCGGACATACGGACCGGACGGACATAGTTAAATCGACTTAAGGAGTGATTCTGAGTCGAAATGTTTACTATAAGGTGGGTCTTCGACCATTATTTTAAGGTGTTACAGACATCAGCAAAAACGCACAATACACTCTTAACTTTTATGGTGTGGGTATAAAAATACCCATATACAAATTCCCTTTGAAACAGTTGCCCACATAAATTTTATTTTTTAATATTTTGCACACACAATTTTTGTTTTGTGCGACAATGGGCAACACAATTTTGCAATATGTGAAAATCTATCAACAAAGAAATTTATATTCCGGAAATTTTATTGACAACTTCCGTTTTAGTATCGACGACAATCATACAAATAATAAAATATTTGTAAATTCCCACACAAAAAGTGAAAAAAAGTAAAATTGAAAACTACCCGCCACTTGAACTGTGTAAATGTCTTCTTGAAAAACAAAAAATATATTTATGAGTGTGCGAAAGTTTGTTTTCCTTTTTTTTAAGGGAAAATTAATTTTATAAGAAAAACCTGCGGGTCATAGGTTTTTTAACACACTTTAATAATAAATTTTGCTTTTTTACTCATTCCGTTTTTGGCGATATGAATTTTCGCTGTTGGTGGCTCTAGAGATTACGATTAAATTGGAGTTAAATACACTGGTGCCTAGAAAATTTATGTCATTGCCAAAATTATCTTATTGATCTCTAATTAAGTTTTTTCTTTGGTTAAAAAAGAAAAACAAAAAAACTAATCATGGGAAAATCCATTTTTTTAGTAAATTTTTGCGGTTTTTATGAAAAACCTTTTAGATTTGTTAAAAAAGATAACAAATATTGATTTCCCAAAACAAAAAAAAAAAAAAAAAAGAGTTGAAAAATGCTGGTTGTTGCAAACATTAAGAGATTTTGTTTGAACAATTTTTTTCGAATTATGTTTATGTCTGTGAAATGTTCCTAGTTCTTAAGTATGTATGTCCTTTTTAAATGCAGTATGTCTGTATGTTAATGTTTTAAAATGATTAATTTTCCATTTTAATGACATCTTTATGTAAAAATATTTTGAAAGTATTTTAATAGCTTTAAGTGGGTTTCCAGGATTTGTTAGTAAAGAATTTAAGCATCCTGTTTGTTGCGTGGGAGTATTTAAATTGTTTTGCTGAAATGTAAAATTAAATTTTACCCTACACCCGGCATTATGACTGACTAAAGCTATGGTCAAACTTGTCAAATATTTGACGAAAAACGGGACCAACAGACATACTAAAATATAATATCTCTAATTCCAGTATTTATTTTATTTATAATAACACATCTTACATAAAACAGTTTTTTGCTATGTCTAGCAGTATAATCAGTTTTATTTTGTGATATTAACCATGTTAAATCTCACTAACTATTAACAAAAGTAGTGGTTATGTTTATTTGCAGGGCTGTGGAGTCGACAAAAAATAATTCTAACTCCTGAAATTTTTAAGTCCGACTCCGACTCCTGCTCTTACATTGATGCTAAATGTATATGAGACTGGTCCTTATTTGACTTTAAGCTCTTTCTTTAAGGCAGGACCTTTTAAATAGTTAAATATAGCAAGAACATTATTCAATAAAAATTTCGAATCGATATTTTAAATATTCGCCTATTTCAAAGAATTTTTATTTTGGAAAATTTTAAAAAAAATTTTTAAATTTGTTATGCCGAAAAATTTTGGAGTCGGAGTCGCGAGTTTTTGTGGGTACTTCGACTCCGACTCCGTTACAAAAACTTCACCTCCGAAATATTTAATAAGTGTGACCGTAGCTTAACGCTTTCCACATAAAATGCTCATAAAAGTTTCAAAGTCGTCGTATGCAGAGTTTTGCGATGTAGCGTTTTTTTTTTTGCCAAACATGGTGATTTTAAAACGCAGAGCCTTTTTGCACACTTAACTGAGCTACCTAAACAAGGGCGGCAAGCGTTTTTTAAACATGAAAATTCTATTTCAAATACATTTTCAATAAGACAAATCGACATAGCGATTTTTCAAATAGGATTTTCCAGCCGGGTGGTGTCGAATTCGCGTTCTAAAGGTTTTTTTCGTATAAACTTTATGCAAATGAAAAGTTTTGACATACAAAAAACGCTTGCCGCTCTTATTTAGGTAGCTCAGTAAGGTTTGCTTTGACAAAGTCTTTTCAATTGACTTTAAGCTTTTGTTTACTTCTGCACACACAAAGTTTACTTTGACAAAATGTATGTCCTTTTGTTGTTGTCAAATTAAACATGCAAACATATACAACCAAATGCATAGATAAACGAACGTAAAACAAAGCAACTTTGCGAGTACATCAAAGCCTTTACTCCCCCATTTTTCTTACCCTTCTTTTTCGTAAAATTTTCCTTTCGTCTGCCGGATGGATGTAGTGTCCTACAGGCGGAAATCTCGGCTATAAAGCGGGCAGCCAATAATGGCAAAATTTTAAAATGATTTCAATCTGTTTTGAATTTCAACTTGTCTCCATACAAATGTTTCTTTTAATTTTTCTGCGACTGAAACTTTACGCTTACTACCTAAAATCTTATAGAAATCCTGATGGCGAAATACATAGCGATTACAAAAACTTAGTATACTTACATACGAATTTTAACAAAATTAACTCTATACAGGAATAATTTCTGTAATAAGTAAAATTCAATTAGTACATTTCATTGATATAAAGTCAGGCTAAAATTAAGAATTTCGGATAGTTTTTAATTTTTGCCATTGTTTTGTTGGCATTTCCGTTGTCAAAACACTTTGTTTAGTAAGTTGTGTTTTGCTTACTTAACACACATGTTACAGTGTTGTATTTTAATTTTACTCAATTTTATAACAATTTCGTATTAATTGAACAATAACTAAATCGAAATTTTATATGGATAATTCAGCTCAATAATGACATTTATTGCGCAAAGCTCAATTAAGGTGAATATCTGAACATGCTATAAGAGGTGAAATAAATTCAAATAACAGGTATCCCTTGATTTACACGGTACTTCATTTACGCAACTTAGATATTACACGAATCAATAATAGTAGACTTTTTTTGAATTTCGCGCAATTTTCATAAAATAAAAACAATTTGTCCGTTCAGTTTTTTATGCACGAGCACTTGCAAAAATTTATTATCAAAAACAATAAAAGTACTTTGTTTTTAATATGTTTTTTCTTTACCCACTTACAGCTACAATTAATGTTGGGAGAATTCTAACTAATTGTAGTGGGAAATGTAAGAAAAGATAAAAACTCATCACTGTTTTATTGTTTGGTATTTTGTTTAAGCTTTGATATCGTTGCAAATAAAACTTTTTGAGGGTATTGTAGGTAATTCTCATTCCTTCTGTAGTTTTGTTTGCTGATAGCTTTGGCTTTTCTAAAATTATTTAGGAGAACGTTTCCTGACGATCTGGCCTAAGCAACCAGTGAAATGCGCATAGGAACAGCTTATCCTCCAACAATAAATTTCAGTATTTTTATCAATTATTAAAAAAGGGAATTAAGCACAACAAACAAAATCTTTTAAAGCTGTTTTTTTTTTTTTTTTTTTTTTTTTTTTTTAATTGCTCTATTCCTGAAATTTTTAGAAAAAAAAAAAGCTTTATAAAATACATAACTGAAATTTAACTCTTAGAATAAATTCGAAAAAAAAAAAATGTTGAATAAAAATAAAATTATTAAAAAATATATAATTCTATATGTCCTTGATTTAACACGGGTTTTAGGCCTAAAAATGAAATTTTGTATGTATCTCATGTTTTGATTTACGCGATATGTTAAATTTGTGGTCCCATAGACGGAATTTGTACCAGTCCTGAACCTTGTTTTACGCGAATTTGATTTACTCGTGCTTTCTTCGGTCCTAACAGATTGCCGTAAATCATGGGTAACCTGTATATGTCGTGGATGTGGATTATTAAAAACTCTTATGTGCTGTTTTCACAATACAAGTGATCCAACGTGTAGAAAATTTAATATGAAAAGTACTCAAACAACCGAGTGCTTTTTATATACATTTTACTAAACGTTCAACCACTTGTATTGTGGAAACCACACATTAAACTTTAAAACTGATTTAATCTCAAAAAATTAAGTGCAGACTCTCTCTCTCGAATGAAAAATACCAAAAATTGTGCATTATTTTATAACTTATTTGTTATTTACTTAAAAGACTTTTGTTCAAATTTGTTATCAATGTAATGACATCTTAAAACTAATTGCACTTTAGACTCCAGACTCCTCAAACACTACAAAAGTACACAAAAGTAACCAAAAAAAAAATCTGTAATGGAGAAGAAAAGAAAAATGCAACTAATCACACATTTTCACGTGTGACAAACTCAAGAGACAAAACAATGAAATGTGAAATATAACCTCTAAAGAAATATAGAAAGTGCACGCAGAGGCAAGCAGGCATCCGAATAAATGGACGGACCGAGATAAATCTCATAAGAAAAAAAAATTTTTTTTTAATAAAACCTGTAATCGGAGCTGTTAAAATTTATCACTTAAGATTATATAAAATACAGACATACCCATATGCAGTTAGTGCACTCGGTGTATTTCCCTCTATCGCTTTCTAACTGGCTAATGAACTAAGCAAAAAAATTGACGAACTGACCGACTGACTAGGTTACTGTCGTCTGGCTCAGCGACTTTGCAGTTGACATTTTATACAACAATAAATTTCTATACACCTTAATTCTTTTACGTCTATTTTCTTTTTGACTTTTATTGGCAACAAAATACGAAGATTTTGTTTCAGGTTTTTTTAACAAAATCTTTTTTTTCAAATTTTTATTTTTTTAATTTTCAAAGAGAATAAATGCTGCTTCTATTTGCTGATGCTAATCTATAATGCGAGTTAGGCCTTTTTGGAATTTGGTTCTTTAGTTTCTTTTTTTTTAAATTCAATGTACCAAAATGGAGCAGAACATTTTTTGGCTGCATTTGATTTGATTTCTTTTGTTCTTTGTTAATTTCGGAGACCTCTATTGAGATCTTTTGTGCACAGTTTGTTGCACTTTGTTATAAAATGCACCAACCAAGTGTCGAGCTGGTTTCTTTTTGTTAGTGCATTATTATTATTATTATTTTTTTTTTTTGTTTGTTATTTTCAAATCTGGAAAAGGGTCAACGATTTGTTACCTGTTGCGTTTTTATTTGGTCTTTACATAAATTCGATTAGAACAGGTTTTTAAATCTGCCATAAATTTCATTTTAATCTTACATTTAAATAAATTTATAGTTATGGATGAAAATATTGCCATACATGTTAGTCTGTATGTTGCTATAAAGCATAAAAGAATAAAACTATTAAAAATTTGGATTTAAAAGAAAATAAAATTTATGCTTAGACTTTTAACATTTCAAACAATGGATTCTGTTAATGTTTATATTTGCTTTATGCTAGGAACACAACTGGGGCGAACGCCGAATTTTTGGCCGCGAATATTCTCTGCCAAAAATAAAACATATTTAGTCAATTCACAAGGTATCCTAACATGTCATATTGTCAAAATGTCCTAATATTTCACAATGGCTTAAAAATATTGTTGTACAGCTCAGCCGCTCAGCGCTGGACTTTTCTGATTAATTACGACAGCACAATAAACACAGCAAGCAACGTTCTAATTATTTAAGACACTTTTTGTTAACAAACCAACAACAATATTTTTAAACCATTGTGAAATATTAGGACATTTTGACAATATGACATGTTAGGATACCTTGTGAATTGACTAATTGGTGTATATGAAAATACACACAATAATAGCGTCGGCCGTCAGGAGACTTTGCAATAAATTTATTTCTATTTCACACGCCGGCGAACAACTAACAAATCAGTACCAGGTGACTATTTTGGCTTTAGTTTAGAAGTATGTTAGTAATAAAAGTCTCTTTTTACTTTAATAATGTTTTTTTTTATTGTATAATATTTAAAATAAATATACAAAGTATTTTGCTATAAAAATAGTTTTTAGTTGTGTTTTTGTTTATGTTTTAATTATTAATCATTATTTTTTTAATATGGTCACACTATTTCTCTCTCTCTCTTTGCACAAACAGCAATCAACTTTCTCAATTATAAAAGCTGTTAGTTATTCGTCGTTATTGTGCTTCATGCGACGAATTTAATCGGCGAATTTTTACTGAAAAATTTCGTCGTGTTGGGCGAAATTCGTCGTTCGTCCCAGTTGCGTTCCTAGCATTTTAGCCTGGAACAGAATAAAGAAGTTGTAGTAGTAGCTGAAGCTGTCGAATGCTCTGTAGCGCAACAAAGTTAAAAATTTCGAACTTTGCGCTTCGACTTCAACTGCAAAGACTATTACAAATACGTGTTCTGTTGATACTCCTTTCGAACTGCCATTTTTAACTTTTCATAGCTTGCAGCGCTATTAGTAACGTTGTACTACAGCGACTGTTCTGTTCCCCACTTTACTTAACCAGCAAAATCCTATTTCCTATAAAAGCTCTTCTCTATAAAAGTGATTTTTAAAAGAAGAGCAGTAGAGCTTAAGTGGGTTAGAAGTCTTAATTCAGTACAATGACTAAATTTGCATATATGTAACCCTACGAAATTAAGAACTATGATTTAAATTGAAAAATGGCAAATAATGGCGATAAAGCCTTGGCCAGGCTTTCAGTGTAAAAACAAAAAGTGTGCTATATTAGGCTGTACCGAATCTTTGATACCCTCCACCGAGAGTTAGAATATTTCAGGAGTGGGATTTTTTATGGGCATATCGTAAATTATAGACCGATCTTTACAAAATTTAATTGTGTGATTTCAAGTCTTTTGAAACTATGACTGACCGAATTTATTTAATTTACAAAGTGTTTTATTGTGTCATATTGGTTGTCTTTTTTTATTTTATTAATGTGACATTTTAGGAACCAAGGACATAATAATAATAATAATATATCGATGCCTTACTTTCTCAACCTCGTATCTTAACAAAATACGGTTTTGAGTTTTTCATGTCAAACGATTGATATTTTTGTGTTCTATTACTGCAACAACTTATTAGTTCAATACTTTGTCTCAATTCTGTAAATATTAATAAATTATTGAAATAATAAATTGTTGCAGTAATAGAATACAAAAATATCAATCGTTTGACATGAAAAACTCAAAACTGTATTTTTTTAAGATACGAGGTTGAGAAAGTAAGGCATCGATATGTGACATTAATAAAAAATAAAAGCAAATACAACTAGTATGATACAATAGAACACTTTGTGAATTGCTTAATTGTTATTCCTTACAGTTTTATACATACTAAAGTGTTTCCCTAGAGTGGGCTTTCTATGAAGTCTATGGTAAATTATGTACCGATCATCACGAAAATTATTAGTATGATTTCTAGTCATATAGAACCAGTTTGTGCAAAATTTAATAACAATCGGTGCATTACGCCACCAATTAATGTTAGTTTTTCTAACAGAAATGTTAACTATTGCGTTGCACAGTGGCGCTATTTGAGTTTTTTCGTTGCAAAAATCATATCTTTTGAACCGAATAAGATAATTGAACAGTTTAAACAGCATATGATAGATAACTGTTCAGCCTATGAAAGGGTGCTACGCTTTGTAGGGGCCTACTTATGGGTTATCAAAGTTAAAATTAGTAGAAAAATCAATTTTATGGTAACTAAAAAAAATTTTTTTTACATTTTTAGATTGTTTTTATTTTTTTTCTTAAGGGTTTTATGTTTTAAATTATTACCCAACAAATTAAAAAAAAAATTATTTTTTTTTTTAAATTTATTTTTTCAATTTTCTGTAAAATATTCATCACAATTCGTAAGAGAAGGTATATCTAAAAGACTAACCATTTCTAAACTATAATTATTTTGTAACTCTATTCGTGACTTCACATGCCGCAGGGAAGAAATAAGTGGATCGGAAGATGCTGCCAACATGTTGAAGAGGTCCTCATTTTGCCTCACCCTTGATGCTATGAATGTGTTCTGCAATCTATATTTTTTATAAAATTTGTTAAGAGACTCCTGTGCTTCTTCAGAAAGCTCTCCAATTGGCAAAGACTGGTACTCAATTATATCTTTACCATGCGCCAATATTTTATGGACGGTCGGGGTCAACTTCTTCTGTGGATACATTTCTGCTAAAAGAGATGCAGTTTTCGACGCATATTCTCCATATTTTGTAGAATTGACATTTTCTTTGCAGTTTAAAACATCCAAGATCGTTCCCAATCTTTTTACGATTTGATTGTCAATTCCAATGATTCTAGTTACTGCCTCATCATTTTCAAAAAATCTCCTAGAAGTGTTTCCATCGTTTGAGTTACCGTATCCGTGCTTGGGACAGTCTTCTTTTAGTCCAACTTGTTTAAAAAAAGCATCCTGTATTTGCTTCTTTCTGATCTTTTCCTTATCCTTTATTGATGTATTTTCATCGAAGTTTTCCTCCTCTTGTGGTAGGGTATATGCCAGTTTTAGCAAGAATTCCATACACCTTATCCTTGCGTGCAATGGTGACATTCCATATTCGTAATTCTCCTCATTTGTAGAATCGTTTAAATTACCAAAGTTCTTCTGACAAATAATAATATAAAATCGATAAAAAAAATATAAAAATAAAACGAAAAAGGGGTTTAAATAGGTTTTTGCTAAATTTGTACCTCCAATATAATTCTGTCTATATATATGTATATGATAACTAATTGAAATATATTATAATTAAGCAGAAAAAGATACTAATCTTAAACTCTTTACAACTAATTATATAAAATTGAGATGTAACATATTATATATGAAATAAATTGAATTGAATTGAAAAAAGTTCTTCTGACTCTTTTTGCAAATCGGGCATGACATTGTTGAGGTTGTTCCTGTCAGTTCGTTTACGACTTTTCCGTCAGCCATGGTCAGGTGGAACTCGTAATTGCATTCAATATATTTTCCTTCTCCAATTTGTAGCTTTGTAGGCTTAATCTTGCTTATTTGTTCTTCAATGTCCTTCACCGTAGTCCTTATGAGTTCTGCCGATTCCCTTGCAAACTGAAACATTATTGGTCGGCAATAATGCACTGATGACGGACGTGGATTTTTCCAGTGTAGGGAATCATCCGATTTTAGCCGCAAAGGAACAACAGATGCCATAAACATATTTCCGTCCGATATTGTAGCGTCATCGGAAGATATCCTTTGCTTATAAATGCTTTGTCCGGATCATCCATCGCAGACCCATTTGCTGATCAATGTCAACTTCTCAGGAAGAATTTTCACTTCCGTGAAAAACTTTGGTGTGGTTGACTTTCTAAACAGTTCAAATAATTTTAAATTGTTCAACGCCATGTTATCAGTACTTAAATTGTTTAATGGTTTCAGTAATTGTTGCGCCAACTTTCAGGCGTAGACTAATCCGGGCATTATGCTTATTTTGCAATATATAGGCTTATGCTACCATGCCTAAAAATTTACCTGTTCCCTGCATACATATGGATTTAGGCTGAATAATGCAATTTTGATATTATGCACGTGTCCAAATAAGATTTGTGCCTACCTGTAGGGACCATAAGTCAATATTGTTCCTGACCATTTGTACGCCAAAGTATTGTTTATGTGAGGTACGTACCTGCTAATTTCAATGAGTAGTTTTTTTCAAACTACTGTCAGTCAAAACATATAAGGGATGGACGCCATACAATTTCTGCAACCATGTCTTTTTGAACTTTTTTACCTCTAGAAGCCAAACGGGCACGTACGGGCAGATAAAACCTTTTGAATTATGTAAAGAAATAATCAAAGAACAGGTTTTGCAAATATGGCAAATATAGAAAAATATAGTTTTTTTTTATTTTCCGTCAAAGTTGAAAAATAGTGAAAAAACGGATAGTTTTTAAATAGTGATTTACCAGGAGAAACACAAAGCAAACAGTTAATTTTTTTTTTATCATTATACATTTAATAAATACATCAATCCATACAAATAAAAAATAAGGCGATTCGTTACCTATTTTTCGTGATATTACACCTGAAATCGCAACAAATTGACTAAAAATTGTGTGTTTTTTTGAAAACCGAAAGTCGGTCAACTTTGAACGGTTATATCTTCTAAACTAAAAATGTGATATTATTAAGAGTGGCATATTTGAAATCGTTGAAAAGTTTCCTATAACATGGGTTTATTCAAAACTTCGTCGGCACTCATGAAAATTTTGATTTTTGCAACCTCGCTTGCTCTACGGGCGCCACTGTGCGTTGGACCTTAATTCCAAACTGCTTGGGAGAATTATAAATAATTTGACACTAATAATGTTCTTTTCTTTTGAGTCGTTCGAAATATAAGCGTGGTTTCAAAAGACGGACGGATAGACGGACATGGTTTTACCGACTTTGAATTACTTATGGATCTAAAATATGGCGGTATGCAAAATGACCTCAGGATATCAAAAAGAAAATTAAAAATAGCCCCAAAATTTTACACGAGACACAACAACACGCAATTTCTTAGCAATTTTTTTGGGGTTTTTCCTTTTTTGTTGGGGTGTTTTTGAATTTTGAGTGAAATTAAAAATGGAGGAATGAAAAGAGGCCCCAAATAAAATCACAATTTTTTACTTCGGAAATTTTTCATTTACTAATAGATAATGCTAATTTTAAGAAATGAAAAATGACCCAAAAATAATTTTAAAAAATTTTATTTAAAAATTTCTAGGCATCATATATATCAAAAGCCCGAATCCTTATACTAAGGTGGATAAAATGCTTTCCGGCTATGCAGAGATGCTTTAGTTAGCGAAGCCGTAGTTTGTTATACCGTAGAGGAGAAAATAATTTCGCCGGCCGAAGGCCTAACTATGCCATCTGTCAAGCTATTTTTAAAACCAAAACTGTAAAATTATTCGGGATATTAAAATTCAGGGTTTTGAAATTCTGGATTTTTAAACTTGGGGGTTTTAAATTCAGGATTTTAAATTTGTTACATATGAACCCAACCCAAATTTTAAATATAACTTTGTTAGCGTTTTTTTTTTAATTTTAAGTTTTTTGGGGGTTAAAATGCATTAAAAAATGTTGAGTGATTTTTCATAATAAAGAATTACCCTAAATTAAGGGTCATATTTCATTTTACTTTTAGGGCTATTTTTCATTTTTTCGGGTAGTTTTTCATTAAAAAAATGGGGTCATATTGCATTATGAAAAATAGCACCAAATTTGGGGTAAATTTTCCTTATTTTTATTGGGGCCATATTTCGCAGCGCCTGAAAATATTTACTTAATGGGGTCTTAGATTAATATTAAAAAGTTTCACACGGAATAATGAACTTTGCATACCCTCTTCGCAACTAGTTTTGGAGGGTATATAAATATTACTGAAAAGTTGAATATGCAAAAATCATCAGCGGAGTTCAGTGTTTGGTGCAACTCGTTTTTCGAAATAAAAAAATGACGTAGCGTTTTTATGAAATCTAACGGAAACTTTGTGTAATTTGGTACGGCATTTTGCACATGCTCTTTCCCTAGACAATACTGAACTCCACTAATGTAATTATTAAGATGTAAAATTGATCTGAAAATATTTTTATCAATTAGTACTTAAATAGTACTAAGCGTGTAATTATTTAGTATCGAATATCAAGTAGACGTTACTATCATTCTCCTATAATAAAATCTCTTAATTTTATGTTTGTGCAAAATTTTTATGTCAATACATTTAACAGTTAAAACTTTAATTATAATCTGACAATAATCCAGTAAACTTGCATTGCATTTTGAACAGGTTTTTGAAATTTAGTGGCATGCAAGTGCCATATTTCCACTCGCAAATTTTGCTGCCACTGGAGCTGACATTGCGAAAAACGTGAGTGTTTTAGTAAAAAATCGTGAGTGTATTGAGTTTTTCAAACTGGCAGTGGCATGTGTAAATGCTAAGTTACTACCTTTAAAGTTTTTTTTTTGTCGTTTTGAGGAAAATGCAACCCTTTCATTATAGGCTCCCTACAAGAAGCATACGGGTCATTTTACTAGTTAGATGACTACTAGTGCTCACCAATATATTGGCTTTAGTTTCTATTAGTTTATTAAGAGCAAAATTAAAAAACTGACCGAAACTTTGTGTACATGTGATTTTGTCTTTCTCTCTAACTCATTATGTCTCTCTCTAACTTATTAATTCAATATAATATTGTTGCAAGTGGCTAAGTAAAAAAAAATTTTTTTTTTAGTTTTGGTTATTCATTTCTTGTAGGGTTGTTATTGCTTTTTTTTATTTTTATTTACAAACTATTCACAGAAATCAACTCCGATCGAAAGTGATTTCGTTTTTTGGGGAAGCAATATTCGATCGGAATTGATTTCTGTGACAAGGGTGAATAATTAGCTTAGGAAAGCATTCTCGTCAAAATACTTAAGACTTGTATCATAGTCTAAAACGGCCTTTAGTAAAGATTTTAAATGCATGAATATTTCTGCATTTTACAAAAAAAAAAAAAGGTAAAAAAAAAACTGAAGTATACTTTTACCACCAACCCCCACTCCTCAAGTAACTTAATCCGTTGCCCTTATACGATTCACGAAAAAAGGCACAACATAATTATACTTTCCCATTTTCACCAATTAATGTCAAATTATGAATTAAATGAATAAAAAGAAAAAATAAATAACAAAATTTCTTACATTGCAATAACATTAGCACTTTAACAAAGAAAATTTACGAATTTTTTCATTTAAAACCCAACACGAAATCGAAAAGTCTGCGTGTATAGAAAATGCGGGTTTACATTTGAGCGTATGTTTGAAAGATGGATGAACGGAATACTCCTAGTTTCATTGAAGATACATTTGTAAATTTATGTTATAGCAAATTATTGCATACAATGTTTATTTAAGAATCAATATATTTGAAATTTCATTTACAATTTTCTTTTCGATTTCTCATTAAACGAAAGGTCAATGACATTGCCGAATGTTGAAAGTGGTTAAAATATGAATTAATTTTTGTTGTTATTGTTGTTGAGTTATTTTTTAAGAAAGGAGCTATTGCACCAATGGATTTTGAAATGATTTAAATTATAAACAACTCTGTGTCTAATAAAATGTGATTCGGATGGTAAAATACGTGTGATCGATTTTAAATTTTGAATTTTAAAACTTCTATTTAAGGAAGAAATTTTGAAAAAAAAAACGATTTCAATTCCTTACTACATATGGAATCAACATATTCCTTATAGATTGTCTAAGTCCAGTTCAATCATTTGACTTTTTTTTGCCACGACCACGTAAGCAATCGGAGCCTCACACAAAACGTTGTATCTGGTTATATCAGCAGTTCATAATCATGGACCAATCCGATAGGATAATTAATAATACCTAAGCGTTTCTGAATTGTATTACATTGAGCTGGTCCGTCAACGAGAGGTTGGCGGGTAAGATTCCCGCCAGAGACTCTGGTCTGTTGCATTGCAATGGACTGAAGGTCAACATTACTACAGTTCAATAATTTAAGTAAGAATACAATTGAATCATTTATTTCGAAAAGGGCTCAGGTACAAATTTTTGGGAATTGAGTTTTTTGCTTTTTTTGGAGGTACACATATATACCGATATACTGCGAGAATGAAAGGTTATATACCCCTTCCATAGCGGTGAAAAACAGGTGCCTTTTTGAAATATATTTCGAAATTTTTATTATGTGTATTTTAGTTAGCAATGGAAAAACACTTTGCATTCAAAATGTTTACAGTGAGAGGTAAGTTCCGAATATGTGGTCAATTTGTTATAAAAAATTATTTATGATTTTGCCATTATTCAAAAATAATACTCATTTTTTTTAAACTACGTTTTGAAGATGAGTGAATCCAGTTGCTCGGAGGATAATGATATCCAGATTGCTGGTTTCCAAAATTTTTATGAAGACATTCTCAAACGGCCAACCGACTTGTAGTCACAGACAGATGTAGAAGAAGATTTTTAATTGATATGCTTGTCTTGATGAAATATATTCGTTTTTGTTATTTTATGAATGTATGTGCTTTATAATTTGTAACTTTAATTAACAGATAAAAATGTTCCGAAATGTTCTTATCGTTCCTTTACACAGAGAAAAATTACAAATTGTCTCTAATCACCAAATTTCTACCAAATTCATAATATCAAGCAAACAAGTTGTTGATTTTGCACCTTTTACCAAAATGATTATATTGATTACTAAAAATTTTAAAATTATAATTATTTTTTGTTTTTCAATAAATGATATTTTTTATTTTATTTAAAAAAATGATCAAAAAACTTTGCTTATTTTCAAACAATGTGTTAATTTATTTAATTAAATATTGACAATTCCCAACAACAATTCTACAAATTTAAATTATTTTATTTTAAACGAAAAAAACAATTAATATATTTTTATATTTAATTAATATTTTAATTAAAAATTTATTTCAAAACAACTTCAATATTAATTAAATCGAAACTATATTTTTATTTTTTTTTCAACTAAAAAAAATAATTGATTCAATTATCACATTAATTAAATTTAAATACTTTTTAAACCATTTTTTTAAATAATAAAACACTTTTTTCTGTGATATAAAAAACCTTTCGTTAAAAATGCTAATTACTTTCATTAAAATTTTTGAGTTTATAAATGAATCTTCAAAGGGTCAATCTTATCTTAAAATGCAAAATTTATATATAAACGTTATAGATTATCTGAATGTTCGTGTGTTTCAACAAAAATTGCATACACCAAAGATACACTTTTGCTAGTAAAATCACGAAAATTCAAAAAAAATTATTTTCGAAAAGGGCTCATCTATATAAATAGTAATGACCATTTTCTTCTTCAAGTATCTCTTAAAATAATTTTTGGTTTCTCCTATATTATAACATAAACAGAGGCTTAAGAGATATTCAGTTTTTTCTGTCTTCTGAACATTTTGTATTTTAGTACTGAGCCCTTTTCGAAATAAATAGTAAAATATGTTATTGTATTTTTGTAACAAATAATAAAAAATATTTCGTCCAAACTCTGAATAAATATTATTCTAAAGTGCTGTTTTCAGAACACAAGTGATTGAACGAGTAGGAAATTTTATATGAAAACCACTCAAAAAACTGAGTGCTTTTCATATAAATATTACTACACGTCCATTCACTTGTGTTATGTTATGTTATCAAATAAAAAAATGGTTTAAAAAGCATTTAAATTTAATTAATGTGATAATTGAATCAATTATTTTTTTAGTTAAAAGAAAATTTAAAATTTAATTTTGATTTAATTAACATTTTATTTATTTTCAAATAAATTTTCAATTAAAATTTTAATTAAATAACAAAAATTCTTAATTGATTGATAAATTCTAAATGATTTTTTTCGTTTAAAATAAAATAATTTAAACATGTAGAATTGTTGTCGGGAATTGTCAAAATATAATTAAATAAATGAACGCATTGTTTGAAATGGCAAAGTTAGTTTTCTGATCACTTTTTTAATTAAAATTAAAAATATCGTTTATTGAAAAATTTTTTTCAAAATTTTAAAATTTTTAGTAATCAATGTAATCATTTTGGTAATAGGTGCAAAATCAACAAATTGTTTGCTTGATATTATGAATTTGGTATAAATTTGCTGATTGGAGAAAATTAATAATTTTTCTCTGTGTATCAAAGATTCGGCATAACCGAATATAGCAATTTAGTGGAAATATGAGCACATTCATTCGAAGTTTAACTAAAGCAAATACTTAAATATTGAAAACGATAAGACCAGCATTATAAAACCCTTAATTTTTAGTGTTTAAATGCGAATCGAAACTACAATTGCCTACACAAGTTTAAAGCCTTTTTGAAACTAAATCTCATTCAGGTATTCTAAACAATCAACAACATTTAATTTCGTATTCTCTGTACGCAATTTCCTTAGCATTCTTTTGCATTTTTCGTTCGCTGAACATCCTGGGAATTGTTCTTTTTAAACGTTTTTGTGGTTGCTTAGATGCTGATTTATGCTTCGATTTCACTGCTCATTATTCTTTTCATTATGCTCATTAACCCTTTTTGCTTGAAAGCGACTTCTTAAGTGATTTATTTCCCACCCCTGCAATTATAGTGCATTTTATTTTACTATTTGTGTGAATCATTATGATGTGTAGTAAATTAAAATTTCCATCATTTTAAATATGTAAGATTTTTTTAAAGGGAATTAAAAATTAACTTAATTTTTTCGCAAACAAAGATCCTTTGAATAATTAATGTGGAAATGGATCAGGTAATAGGAAAGTTGCATACATTTGAGAATATTAAATATATTTAAGGGAAGCGAGAGGGAAGCAAACTGGCACTTAAGCAGTCCCGTGATAAGTTCATTAGTGGCAGAGAATGGGACCTATAACTTTTACATGGGTTTGTTATTGGAGGGGGTTAATTGACACCTAAAAGCCACTATTTGACCAGTCTTACATCTATTATCAATAAAATACACAGGAAAAATTAAAAATTGTCTCTAATCATTAAATTCATACTTAATTCATAGAATCAAGCAAACAATTTGTTGATTTTGCACCTATTACCAAAATGCTTACATTGATTACTAAAAATTTAAAATTGTGAATATTTTTTTCCAATAAATGATATATTTAATTTTAATTTAAACAATGTGTTAATTAATTTAATTAAATATAGCTCAGGTTTTGACAATTTCCAACAAAAATTCTACAAGCTTCAATTATTTTATTTTAAACGAAAAAATCAATTAAGATTTTTTGTTATTTAATTAAAATTTTATTAACTAATTTATTTCAAAACAACTAAAATGTTTATTAAATCACAATTATATTTTAAATTTTCTTTCAACTAAAAAAATAATTGATTCAATTATTACATTAATTAAATTGAAATTATTTTTAAACAATTTTTTATTAGATAAAAAACTGCTGATAATTTTTTCTGTGTATAAAAAAATTATTAAATAAAACAAAATGAATAAAAAATTAAAAAATTTACCTTTTTGCTGTTACTTAATATTAGGGTATTCATTTAATCAGGCTTTTGCTTTAATCGATTAATCGCTCGACGATTTAACCGTGGTTTTGGTTTAATCGGTTGTAATTGTTCGGTAAACCGATTCATAACGCTTTTTTTTAAATTATGTAATGTTAATAAATAAAAATGCATAAATTTATTATTTGGAGTGTATTAGCAATTCTAGAACTAAAACGAGCAAAAAAAAAAATAGTTCATAAATATGTAATACATACATATATTAATTTAAAAATAAGCTGTGAGATCATTTTATTAGTTATTTTAATAGTTTAAGGAGATCTTATAAAATAATAATTAAGACAAATAATTTGATTTTAATGTTAATGATTTAAGCAATTCTTTTCTTTAGTTTTGATAAAACTTGATGTGGATAAAATTCTTTCACTTATCGTAGATGTTGCAGAAATCGAAAGCAACCGATAATACAGAAAATCTAATTTCTAAATCATCCTAAAATCATCCATTATGCCATTAGATATGAGAAGAAACCAATAACTAAACACATACATATAAAAAGGACGTGAAACAAAAAGCTGTTGACAGCAAAAACTTATTTAAAACGAATATCACTGAACACCTTCTTTGTTTGTGTGATAAATATTTTCTAAAGACATACCTTTTGTGTATAACACGAAACAAATAATTAACAAGTTACAGTGCTATATTCGGCTCTGCCGAATCTTTAATACCCTCCACTGACAGGAGTGGGCTCTAACTGAAAAATACATATATTATTAACTAAGCTTCACAAAAACGAACGTCAGCATTAAAATTGCTTGCGGTTTAGACCTTTATTAAATTATTGACCGACAATAAGAAAGTTTTATGCCTTTCTTGTAAGAACTTTGAACTGGCTTGAATAAAATATCATGATTCGTAACAGTTTTAGCCGAACTAAATGATTTTTAGGAGGAGGGGACTTATGGTAAATTATGGACTAATCATCCCAAAATTCTGAAGATTGATTTCTGGTATTACAAAAAATAAATTAGAATAAATTTCAGAACAGCAGTGAAATTAGTTTCATCGTTGACAATGAATTTCACAAAATGGCTTGATATTTTTTGTGGCCATATGAATCTAAGTTGGAAGAAATTTTACCGCAATATCTATATCTGTTAAGGTTTTAGGCGAAATAAATTTTTTACCAATGTAGGCTCATGTGGCCAGTGGGTGCCCCGGTAGGCTAGCTGGTAGTGAGCTAGTCTAGCAGTGTTGGGGTTGCGGGTTCGATTCCCGCCAGAGACTCTGGTCTTCTGCAGACATGCGAAGAGCTTCGCGTAATAGCATAGGTAAAAAAAAATTGGTTTTAGGAGCAATAAACTGTTTTCCGAGAGTAGGGTTTATATGTGGTAAATTATGGCCCGATCTTCACGAAATTTGGCAGTATGATTTGCAGTCGTATAGGACGAGCTCCTGCAAAATGTTATGTCATTCCGTGCGTTATTCCACCGTTTATATTAGTTTTTGTAGCTTAAAAAAGGGAATTTAATTATCTGTTGTAATAAACATGCATATATGCTTATAAGATCTGGAGATACAGGTGATATATGGTCGAATACATTTTTGAATTCATATTTTTTCTAAAATTTAATTTTATATCACATAAATAATGTTTGTGTGTGTCTAAAAAGAGTTCTATTTTTATTCTTTTGTTTAACTGAACTTCTTTTAACACCTTTTTATTTCAGCCCTAATACCCATTGTTTTTGCCACTTGTGGTCTGTTCAGTTGTAAACTCTCCTGCTCTCATACGATCAACATTAGACAATTGCACTTGTTTCTGCAAAACTACAGAAACTAATACAAAGAACTAAAGAGAAAAAAGAACAAAACACAAAAACAGCCAGTAGCAGCTGCTAATTAATACTTCTCTAACTCGGCAGGTTTAGCATCCTGTAGCTAAAATTAAAATTTATGATCCTTAAACAATTGTTTGCATCATGCTAATGTTGCATTATGCACTTGTTTAAAAGAATGACCAGAAAAAGAAAATATTATTTTCTTTACTTTTATTTTATTTCAAAATTCATGCTCATTATACAGTTGTTAAAAAAAAGGACTAAAGAATACTCCGCATTTTAAGGACAGGTGAATACGAAATGAAAAAAGTGACAGGATGCAGTTTTATTTTTCTCAATCTTTATCTTGATGAAAAGTCATAATCTATTACATTTTGTGTGTTTTTTTTTTCGAATTTTCTTCAAAAATTGAGCAATTTTGTTCTTTGGAAAATGTCATAATGTTTTGAAAAGTTAAAAGATTGAATGTTTATTAATGATGTCAAAAAATTTTGGATTAGATTTCTATCTAGTTTAGTTAAGTTGTTTTACAGAAATTTATATTCCCCTTTTTTTGTTTTATATAATTTATTGATTTTTAACATTCACAGACTAAGACTAAGAACGAGTCAATGCTTTACAGCTCCTTTCATGCACGCCCAATATAGCTGACTACCAGCTATACAGAAAAAATTTAAAATTTTCTCTAATCAGCAAATTTATACCAAATTCATAGAATTAAGCAAAAAATTTGCTGATTTTGCACTTATTACCAAAATGATTATATTGATTACTAAAAATTTTAAATTTTTAATATTTATTTTTTTCAATAAATGATATTTTTAATTTTAATTAAAAAAATGATCAACAAACTTTGCCATTTCAAACAATGCGTTAATTGATTTCATTAAACATAGCTCAGGTTTTGACAATTCCGAACAACAATTCTACAAGTGTGCAATATTTTAATTTAATCGAAAATAATCAATTAAGATTTTTTGTTATTTAATTATTATTTTAATTAAAAATTTATTTTAAAACAAAGAAAATAAACCTTGAGAAACAGAAATGAAGTCAGAATTTAACAAAAATAAAAAAAAATATATGAAACTAAAAAAAATAGCGAAAATGACATGATTAAAATAAAGATAATTTCGCGCAGTTATAACGCCTCCAAATATGGCGGACAAATTTCAAGCTAAGGCATCCCAAAAACCTGATGTGATGGTCTTTGGGTTAAAACTTTGTTGGGCTGTGTTTTCACTCTAGTAGATTTTCTTTTTAATTTAAAAGGATTTAAGAAAAGTACATTTGCAAGAGTATAAAAAGTTAACGCCAAAAATGTTTAAGCTTTTGCTTACAAAAAAAATCTTTAAGTGTATGCACACGAGCATATTTAGTTTCTTAGAATACGTGGTAAACTATTTCTATTAGCAACGCATACTCAGGTAGCCAAAATGCAGTGGAAACAGCATCCAAAACGCCAACATCATCATCACTATTGTTGAATATGGTTAAGATTGTCGAAAAATCCAAGTTTTATTGACCTTTTGAGTTACGCTTTTCTTGTTTTTGTTTTCTAATTAATTAATTTTTTTTTTTGTTTTTTTGTGAAAGGGCTTTGGATATGTTTTTTTTTACCAGTCTTAAGACATACTTACCAAATGCGATGCAGAAGAGTTAATACAAGATTGCATGTTAACTTAAAAAAAAAATTATAATAATGAGTAGAAATAAAAATGATACGCCAAAAGGTATTTTTCTCGTTAAAAATTTTAGAATTCCATTTTAAACGATTGTAACGATCAAATAAAATTTCATTTTGACACTTAACACATACACAAAAAGTTCTTGGAATCTCTTTTTAAAAATTATAATTCTGCGCAATTTCTTAAAACTCAAAATATTTCCCACGTTCTAATTCTGTTTTAAATTTTTCCTATTATATATTTTGACTTGTTAACACACCCTCCCTCAACAAAATTAATTCTACCTTCATCCTTTATGTTGAAAAAATTAATCCTTTTATTGAATAACAATCTTTTGTGAAAAGTTTTCAATTGTAAAATGAAATGCAATTCTTCATCAAATATTCATGCGCAAACATTTTGGAAAATTTCTGAATAATTATACAAAAAATTTTGTTTAAAAAAAAATGTGCAAACAAACGATTGTCAATCAATTTTAACAATACCCGTACATTAAATTGTTCAAAGAATGAAAAGGGTTGATAACCCAGCGTACTGATGTACTAGTAAGTGCTATGGTAAGGAAAATTTGTTGGTATTAACGACATCTCTAAACACACTTCTTACGTTGTTATAGCTTTTCAACTCGTATGTTGCGACCATAATTTAATAACGGCTTATTTGAATGTTAAATCAAATAGTGAATTAAGCACTTTACATTGTCAAGATCTTTTTAAATATCGAATCCGGATTGAATACATTCGGATAGAATTCGATAGTGCCATCAATAATTTCCCATCACTCCAAAATAGAACAACTCTGGTGTGTAAGTGCTGGTTCACACTTTTCAAGTTTTAGCCTTCAAGCGTTTTGCTTTTAGATGAGAATGAAGAAGAGAATACCTTTTACTATCTCTCATAACAACTCAAGTCTTGACGTCTTAAACTTGAAGAGTGTGAACCAGCACTAAGCATAATTCAAAACGATACCACTACCTTATTTTTAATCCGATTGAAAGATCTAACTATATGTAAAATCTGCTTGGCCTTAGTACTATGCTGAAGGGTATAAAAGATTCGGCAGAGCCGACAAAATCAGTCTTACTTGTATTTTTTTTTTATTTCCTCTACTGCGCAGCATAAAATTCGCACAAATAGTTTAATAAAATTCACTATGATTGCAGGGGCGAACAAAAACTCGCTTAAGAAGTCGCGCTCAAACAAAAAAAAAAACTGTTATGGAGCATAATGAAAATGATAAGAAGCAGAGAAATAAAACCATGAATTAGCAGCCATAAAAAAAACAAATTAAAAATATTCCTTTCAATTCCCAGGATGCTGCACGAAAACAAATCTAGACAATGCCACAGAAATTGCGATAATAAAATATGAATTTAATTGTTTTTGATTCTTTAGAAAACCTGTTAGAAATCTCATTCCAAATGGCCCAAAATAGAAGTTAAAAAAATTTCTTAGTAACAGTTTTTAATGCAGGTCTGAATGTTTAAGGAATAAACTAAATATCCTTTATTCTAGAGTAGGGTAGCCAGGCTTTTGCTTTAATCGGTTAATCGATCGATTAATTCACCGATGATTTAATCGGTTAATAATTGGTTAATATAGCATTTTAATCGGTTAACCGATTAATAAAGTTTTTTTTATAAATTAAGTCATTTCAATAAATTTATATGCATAAATTATTTATTATTTGGAGATTATTAGTAAAAAGAACAACAACATAACAAACAAAACTATTCTAGAACTAAAACGAGCAAAACCAAATAATTCATAAATGTCTTATACATATTTTTTTAATAAATACATATTATCTATTAATTAAAAAGTAAACTGTCAAATCATTTTATTAGTTATTTCAATAGTTTAAAGAGATCCTATAAAATAATCTTTTGGAAAAATAATTTGATTCTTTTCTTTAGTTTTGATAAAACTTGATGTGGATAAAATTCTTTCACTTATCGTAGATGTTGCAGAAATCGAAAGCAGCCCATAATACAGAATATCCAATTTCTCAGTTCTTTTCCTGGATTTCTCTAAACATATATGAAATCTTCCATTATGCCTTTAGAGACCTGTGTCCATGTTCTGTAACTCCCGCGTCGAGAAACTTTTCGATTGAAATGTGAGAAATGAAACAAAAATGCCATAAATTGAAACAAACAGCTGTTTTTTTTCACTTAACTGCATCTGTAACATTTTCGGCGAGTTATAGCTGTCACGTAAGGAGTATACTTGCCAATATACTGAAAAAGTGTGTCCGTAAAATTTTTTTGAGAAAATTGCCGCTTTGAGCTGTCAAATAAACTCACGCATAAAAACGGGGTGAGAAAAAGTTTTAACACTAAAAAAATAAATTAAAAATACAAATTGCAATGAATATGAACACGGAAGAGATAAGTATTTTGTTCTTGGCAGATTTTTTCATTGTTTAATTAATTTGCTTTTAACATTTTGTAATCAACATATGTAGAAAGCAACAATAATGTAGAAAGCAACAACAAAATTACAAAATATTTATGACATTGTTTGTGCTTTCAATGTTATTCTTTGGCGTTGCGTTAGTTCTGTTGCGTTGCGCTGCGTTGTACATGATTAGGGTCTTAATTATTGACCGACAATAAGAAAGTTTTATGCGTTTCTTGTTAGAACTTAGAATTCTTGTTAGAACTAGCTGGCTTGAGAAAAATATCATGACCCGTAACAGTTTTAGCCGAACTAAAATTATGGACCAATCATCAAAAAATTCTGAAGACTGATTACTGGTATTACATAAAATAAATTAGAATAAATTTCAGAACAGCAGTGTTATTAGTTTCAGTGTTAACAGTGAATTTCACAAAATGGCATGATATTTTTTGTGGCCATATGAATCTAAGGTGGAAGAAGTTTTACCGCAATATCTATATCTGTTAAGGTTTTAGGCGAATTACATTTTTTACCAATGTAGGCTCATGTGGCCGGTGGGTGCCCCGGTAGGCTACTACCACTAGTGGTGGTGGAGAGTATACAAATTGACTTTAATAAGATTTTTCTTTAAAAACAAAGAATTCTCAACTTTTGCGGAGATAGACGTTTTCACAAGTCCGTTTGAACCAGACCTGCAGTGTAAAATTTTCTCTCATATGCGACAGAACTACATAATTTGAAGGCTCGAGAATTTCTGCGGATTTTTTTTAGTTTATAACATGTCACTGCGGCCGTACCTAAGCGAGTCTGCGTCTTTTGAAATTGTTCTGGAGTTATAGCGTTTTTGCTAAAAGCTTAACGCGAAATTCACCTACTACTTGATTCTGTTCTCCGGTTACCTCAAAATAATTTTAGTGAAAATTACGAAAGTAATTTGCGTTAAATTTAAAAACGCTGTGAGATTAACGCTTGAAAATTTTATGCTGAGCAGAAAAAAGCGTTTAGGAGGTAGCGGGTAAAAAAAATGTAAAACGCTTACTAGTTAGCCATGGTTTTTCAAGCGTTTTTTAGATAAACAGCTTAACATCATACGGTGAGCGAGGACTTTGGACAATAATTTATAAGCTGAAAAAAAGCCAGCTTCAAAATCTACAAGATTTAGCTAAACCGATTTTAAACGCTTAAGTAGTTCCGGAGTTATAGCGTTTTTGCTAAAAGCTTAACGCGAAATTCACCTACTACTTGATTCTGTTCTCCGGTTACCTCAAAATAATTTTAGTGAAAATTACGAAAGTAATTTTAGTTAAACTTAAAAACGCTGTGAGATTAACGCTTGAAAATTTTATGCTGAGCAGAAAAAAGCGTGTAGGAGGTAGCGGGTAAACAAAATGTAAAACGCTTACTAGTTAGCCATTTTCAAGCGTTTTTTAGATAAACAGCTTAACAACATACGGTGAGCGAGGACTTTGGACAATAATTTATAAGCTGAAAAAAAGCCAGCTTCAAAATCTACAAGATTTAGCTAAACCGATTTTAAACGCTTAAGTAGTTCCGGAGTTATAGCGTTTTTGCTAAAAGCTTAACGCGAAATTCACCTACTACTTGATTCTGTTCTCCGGTTACCTCAAAATAATTTTAGTGAATATTACGATAATAATTTTAGTTAAACTTAAAAACGCTGTGAGATTAACGCTTGAAAATTTTATGCTGAGCAGAAAAAAGCGTGTAGGAGGTAGCGGGTAAAAAAAATGTAAAACGCTTACTAGTTAGCCATGGTTTTTCAAGCGTTTTTTAGATAAACAGCTTAACAACATACGGTGAGCGAGGACTTTGGACAAAAATTTATAAGCTGAAAAAAAGCCAGCTTCAAAATCTACAAGATTTAGCTAAACCGATTTTAAACGCTTAAGTAGTTCCGGAGTTATAGCGTTTTTGCTAAAAGCTTAACGCGAAATTCACCTACTACTTGATTCTGTTCTCCGGTTACCTCAAATAATTTTAGTGAATATTACGATAATAATTTTAGTTAAACTTAAAAACGCTGTGAGATTAACGCTTGAAAATTTTATGCTGAGCAGAAAAAAGCGTGTAGGAGGTAGCGGGTAAAAAAAATGTAAAACGCTTACTAGTTAGCCATGGTTTTTCAAGCGTTTTTTAGATAAACAGCTTAACAACATACGGTGAGCGAGGACTTTGGACAAAAATTTATAAGCTGAAAAAAAGCCAGCTTCAAAATCTAAAAGATTAAGCTAAACCGATTTTAAACGCTTAAGTAGTTCCGGAGTTATAGCGTTTTTGCTAAAAGCTTAACGCGAAATTCACCTACTACTTGATTCTGTTCTCCGGTTACCTCAAAATAATTTTAGTGAAAATTACGAAAGTAATTTTAGTTAAACTTAAAAACGCTGTGAGATTAACGCTTGAAAATTTTATGCTGAGCAGAAAAAAGCGTGTAGGAGGTAGCGGGTAAAAAAAATGTAAAACGCTTACTAGTTAGCCATGGTTTTTCAAGCGTTTTTTAGATAAACAGCTTAACAACATACGGTGAGCGAGGACTTTGGACAAAAATTTATAAGCTGAAAAAAAGCCAGCTTCAAAATCTACAAGATTAAGCTAAACCGATTTTAAACGCTTAAGTAGTTCCGGAGTTATAGCGTTTTTGCTAAAAGCTTAACGCGAAATTCACCTACTACTTGATTCTGTTCTCCGGTTACCTCAAAATAATTTTAGTGAAAATTACGAAAGTAATTTTAGTTAAACTTAAAAACGCTGTGAGATTAACGCTTGAAAATTTTATGCTGAGCAGAAAAAAGCGTGTAGGAGGTAGCGGGTAAAAAAAATGTAAAACGCTTACTAGTTAGCCATGGTTTTTCAAGCGTTTTTTAGATAAACAGCTTAACAACATACGGTGAGCGAGGACTTTGGACAAAAATTTATAAGCTGAAAAAAAGCCAGCTTCAAAATCTAAAAGATTAAGCTAAACCGATTTTAAACGCTTAAGTAGTTCCGGAGTTATAGCGTTTTTGCTAAAAGCTTAACGCGAAATTCACCTACTACTTGATTCTGTTCTCCGGTTACCTCAAAATAATTTTAGTGAAAATTACGATAATAATTTTAGTTAAACTTAAAAACGCTGTGAGATTAACGCTTGAAAATTTTATGCTGAGCAGAAAAAAGCGTGTAGGAGGTAGCGGGTAAAAAAAATGTAAAACGCTTACTAGTTAGCCATGGTTTTTCAAGCGTTTTTTAGATAAACAGCTTAACAACATACGGTGAGCGAGGACTTTGGACAAAAATTTATAAGCTGAAAAAAAGCCAGCTTCAAAATCTAAAAGATTAAGCTAAACCGATTTTAAACGCTTAAGTAGTTCCGGAGTTATAGCGTTTTTGCTAAAAGCTTAACGCGAAATTCACCTACTACTTGATTCTGTTCTCCGGTTACCTCAAAATAATTTTAGTGAAAATTACGATAATAATTTTAGTTAAACTTAAAAACGCTGTGAGATTAACGCTTGAAAATTTTATGCTGAGCAGAAAAAAGCGTGTAGGAGGTAGCGGGTAAAAAAAATGTAAAACGCTTACTAGTTAGCCATGGTTTTTCAAGCGTTTTTTAGATAAACAGCTTAACAACATACGGTGAGCGAGGACTTTGGACAAAAATTTATAAGCTGAAAAAAAGCCAGCTTCAAAATCTAAAAGATTAAGCTAAACCGATTTTAAACGCTTAAGTAGTTCCGGAGTTATAGCGTTTTTGCTAAAAGCTTAACGCGAAATTCACCTACTACTTGATTCTGTTCTCCGGTTACCTCAAAATAATTTTAGTGAAAATTACGATAATAATTTTAGTTAAACTTAAAAACGCTGTGAGATTAACGCTTGAAAATTTTATGCTGAGCAGAAAAAAGCGTGTAGGAGGTAGCGGGTAAAAAAAATGTAAAACGCTTACTAGTTAGCCATGGTTTTTCAAGCGTTTTTTAGATAAACAGCTTAACAACATACGGTGAGCGAGGACTTTGGACAAAAATTTATAAGCTGAAAAAAAGCCAGCTTCAAAATCTAAAAGATTAAGCTAAACCGATTTTAAACGCTTAAGTAGTTCCGGAGTTATAGCGTTTTTGCTAAAAGCTTAACGCGAAATTCACCTACTACTTGATTCTGTTCTCCGGTTACCTCAAAATAATTTTAGTGAAAATTACGATAATAATTTTAGTTAAACTTAAAAACGCTGTGAGATTAACGCTTGAAAATTTTATGCTGAGCAGAAAAAAGCGTGTAGGAGGTAGCGGGTAAAAAAAATGTAAAACGCTTACTAGTTAGCCATGGTTTTTCAAGCGTTTTTTAGATAAACAGCTTAACAACATACGGTGAGCGAGGACTTTGGACAAAAATTTATAAGCTGAAAAAAAGCCAGCTTCAAAATCTAAAAGATTAAGCTAAACCGATTTTAAACGCTTAAGTAGTTCCGGAGTTATAGCGTTTTTGCTAAAAGCTTAACGCGAAATTCACCTACTACTTGATTCTGTTCTCCGGTTACCTCAAAATAATTTTAGTGAAAATTACGATAATAATTTTAGTTAAACTTAAAAACGCTGTGAGATTAACGCTTGAAAATTTTATGCTGAGCAGAAAAAAGCGTGTAGGAGGTAGCGGGTAAAAAAAATGTAAAACGCTTACTAGTTAGCCATGGTTTTTCAAGCGTTTTTTAGATAAACAGCTTAACAACATACGGTGAGCGAGGACTTTGGACAAAAATTTATAAGCTGAAAAAAAGCCAGCTTCAAAATCTAAAAGATTAAGCTAAACCGATTTTAAACGCTTAAGTAGTTCCGGAGTTATAGCGTTTTTGCTAAAAGCTTAACGCGAAATTCACCTACTACTTGATTCTGTTCTCCGGTTACCTCAAAATAATTTTAGTGAAAATTACGATAATAATTTTAGTTAAACTTAAAAACGCTGTGAGATTAACGCTTGAAAATTTTATGCTGAGCAGAAAAAAGCGTGTAGGAGGTAGCGGGTAAAAAAAATGTAAAACGCTTACTAGTTAGCCATGGTTTTTCAAGCGTTTTTTAGATAAACAGCTTAACAACATACGGTGAGCGAGGACTTTGGACAAAAATTTATAAGCTGAAAAAAAGCCAGCTTCAAAATCTAAAAGATTAAGCTAAACCGATTTTAAACGCTTAAGTAGTTCCGGAGTTATAGCGTTTTTGCTAAAAGCTTAACGCGAAATTCACCTACTACTTGATTCTGTTCTCCGGTTACCTCAAAATAATTTTAGTGAAAATTACGATAATAATTTTAGTTAAACTTAAAAACGCTGTGAGATTAACGCTTGAAAATTTTATGCTGAGCAGAAAAAAGCGTGTAGGAGGTAGCGGGTAAAAAAAATGTAAAACGCTTACTAGTTAGCCATGGTTTTTCAAGCGTTTTTTAGATAAACAGCTTAACAACATACGGTGAGCGAGGACTTTGGACAAAAATTTATAAGCTGAAAAAAAGCCAGCTTCAAAATCTAAAAGATTAAGCTAAACCGATTTTAAACGCTTAAGTAGTTCCGGAGTTATAGCGTTTTTGCTAAAAGCTTAACGCGAAATTCACCTGCTACTTGATTCTGTTCTCCGGTTACCTCAAAATAATTTTAGTGAAAATTACGATAATAATTTTAGTTAAACTTAAAAACGCTGTGAGATTAACGCTTGAAAATTTTATGCTGAGCAGAAAAAAGCGTGTAGGAGGTAGCGGGTAAAAAAAATGTAAAACGCTTACTAGTTAGCCATGGTTTTTCAAGCGTTTTTTAGATAAACAGCTTAACAACATACGGTGAGCGAGGACTTTGGACAAAAATTTATAAGCTGAAAAAAAGCCAGCTTCAAAATCTAAAAGATTAAGCTAAACCGATTTTAAACGCTTAAGTAGTTCCGGAGTTATAGCGTTTTTGCTAAAAGCTTAACGCGAAATTCACCTACTACTTGATTCTGTTCTCCGGTTACCTCAAAATAATTTTAGTGAAAATTACGATAATAATTTTAGTTAAACTTAAAAACGCTGTGAGATTAACGCTTGAAAATTTTATGCTGAGCAGAAAAAAGCGTGTAGGAGGTAGCGGGTAAAAAAAATGTAAAACGCTTACTAGTTAGCCATGGTTTTTCAAGCGTTTTTTAGATAAACAGCTTAACAACATACGGTGAGCGAGGACTTTGGACAAAAATTTATAAGCTGAAAAAAAGCCAGCTTCAAAATCTAAAAGATTAAGCTAAACCGATTTTAAACGCTTAAGTAGTTCCGGAGTTATAGCGTTTTTGCTAAAAGCTTAACGCGAAATTCACCTACTACTTGATTCTGTTCTCCGGTTACCTCAAAATAATTTTAGTGAAAATTACGATAATAATTTTAGTTAAACTTAAAAACGCTGTGAGATTAACGCTTGAAAATTTTATGCTGAGCAGAAAAAAGCGTGTAGGAGGTAGCGGGTAAAAAAAATGTAAAACGCTTACTAGTTAGCCATGGTTTTTCAAGCGTTTTTTAGATAAACAGCTTAACAACATACGGTGAGCGAGGACTTTGGACAAAAATTTATAAGCTGAAAAAAAGCCAGCTTCAAAATCTAAAAGATTAAGCTAAACCGATTTTAAACGCTTAAGTAGTTCCGGAGTTATAGCGTTTTTGCTAAAAGCTTAACGCGAAATTCACCTACTACTTGATTCTGTTCTCCGGTTACCTCAAAATAATTTTAGTGAAAATTACGATAATAATTTTAGTTAAACTTAAAAACGCTGTGAGATTAACGCTTGAAAATTTTATGCTGAGCAGAAAAAAGCGTGTAGGAGGTAGCGGGTAAAAAAAATGTAAAACGCTTACTAGTTAGCCATGGTTTTTCAAGCGTTTTTTAGATAAACAGCTTAACAACATACGGTGAGCGAGGACTTTGGACAAAAATTTATAAGCTGAAAAAAAGCCAGCTTCAAAATCTAAAAGATTAAGCTAAACCGATTTTAAACGCTTAAGTAGTTCCGGAGTTATAGCGTTTTTGCTAAAAGCTTAACGCGAAATTCACCTACTACTTGATTCTGTTCTCCGGTTACCTCAAAATAATTTTAGTGAAAATTACGATAATAATTTTAGTTAAACTTAAAAACGCTGTGAGATTAACGCTTGAAAATTTTATGCTGAGCAGAAAAAAGCGTGTAGGAGGTAGCGGGTAAAAAAAATGTAAAACGCTTACTAGTTAGCCATGGTTTTTCAAGCGTTTTTTAGATAAACAGCTTAACAACATACGGTGAGCGAGGACTTTGGACAAAAATTTATAAGCTGAAAAAAAGCCAGCTTCAAAATCTAAAAGATTAAGCTAAACCGATTTTAAACGCTTAAGTAGTTCCGGAGTTATAGCGTTTTTGCTAAAAGCTTAACGCGAAATTCACCTACTACTTGATTCTGTTCTCCGGTTACCTCAAAATAATTTTAGTGAAAATTACGATAATAATTTTAGTTAAACTTAAAAACGCTGTGAGATTAACGCTTGAAAATTTTATGCTGAGCAGAAAAAAGCGTGTAGGAGGTAGCGGGTAAAAAAAATGTAAAACGCTTACTAGTTAGCCATGGTTTTTCAAGCGTTTTTTAGATAAACAGCTTAACAACATACGGTGAGCGAGGACTTTGGACAAAAATTTATAAGCTGAAAAAAAGCCAGCTTCAAAATCTAAAAGATTAAGCTAAACCGATTTTAAACGCTTAAGTAGTTCCGGAGTTATAGCGTTTTTGCTAAAAGCTTAACGCGAAATTCACCTACTACTTGATTCTGTTCTCCGGTTACCTCAAACTAATTTTAGTGAAAATTACGATAATAATTTTAGTTAAACTTAAAAACGCTGTGAGATTAACGCTTGAAAATTTTATGCTGAGCAGAAAAAAGCGTGTAGGAGGTAGCGGGTAAAAAAAATGTAAAACGCTTACTAGTTAGCCATGGTTTTTCAAGCGTTTTTTAGATAAACAGCTTAACAACATACGGTGAGCGAGGACTTTGGACAAAAATTTATAAGCTGAAAAAAAGCCAGCTTCAAAATCTAAAAGATTAAGCTAAACCGATTTTAAACGCTTAAGTAGTTCCGGAGTTATAGCGTTTTTGCTAAAAGCTTAACGCGAAATTCACCTACTACTTGATTCTGTTCTCCGGTTACCTCAAAATAATTTTAGTGAAAATTACGATAATAATTTTAGTTAAACTTAAAAACGCTGTGAGATTAACGCTTGAAAATTTTATGCTGAGCAGAAAAAAGCGTGTAGGAGGTAGCGGGTAAAAAAAATGTAAAACGCTTACTAGTTAGCCATGGTTTTTCAAGCGTTTTTTAGATAAACAGCTTAACAACATACGGTGAGCGAGGACTTTGGACAAAAATTTATAAGCTGAAAAAAAGCCAGCTTCAAAATCTAAAAGATTAAGCTAAACCGATTTTAAACGCTTAAGTAGTTCCGGAGTTATAGCGTTTTTGCTAAAAGCTTAACGCGAAATTCACCTACTACTTGATTCTGTTCTCCGGTTACCTCAAACTAATTTTAGTGAAAATTACGATAATAATTTTAGTTAAACTTAAAAACGCTGTGAGATTAACGCTTGAAAATTTTATGCTGAGCAGAAAAAAGCGTGTAGGAGGTAGCGGGTAAAAAAAATGTAAAACGCTTACTAGTTAGCCATGGTTTTTCAAGCGTTTTTTAGATAAACAGCTTAACAACATACGGTGAGCGAGGACTTTGGACAAAAATTTATAAGCTGAAAAAAAGCCAGCTTCAAAATCTAAAAGATTAAGCTAAACCGATTTTAAACGCTTAAGTAGTTCCGGAGTTATAGCGTTTTTGCTAAAAGCTTAACGCGAAATTCACCTACTACTTGATTCTGTTCTCCGGTTACCTCAAAATAATTTTAGTGAAAATTACGATAATAATTTTAGTTAAACTTAAAAACGCTGTGAGATTAACGCTTGAAAATTTTATGCTGAGCAGAAAAAAGCGTGTAGGAGGTAGCGGGTAAAAAAAATGTAAAACGCTTACTAGTTAGCCATGGTTTTTCAAGCGTTTTTTAGATAAACAGCTTAACAACATACGGTGAGCGAGGACTTTGGACAAAAATTTATAAGCTGAAAAAAAGCCAGCTTCAAAATCTAAAAGATTAAGCTAAACCGATTTTAAACGCTTAAGTAGTTCCGGAGTTATAGCGTTTTTGCTAAAAGCTTAACGCGAAATTCACCTACTACTTGATTCTGTTCTCCGGTTACCTCAAAATAATTTTAGTGAAAATTACGATAATAATTTTAGTTAAACTTAAAAACGCTGTGAGATTAACGCTTGAAAATTTTATGCTGAGCAGAAAAAAGCGTGTAGGAGGTAGCGGGTAAAAAAAATGTAAAACGCTTACTAGTTAGCCATGGTTTTTCAAGCGTTTTTTAGATAAACAGCTTAACAACATACGGTGAGCGAGGACTTTGGACAAAAATTTATAAGCTGAAAAAAAGCCAGCTTCAAAATCTAAAAGATTAAGCTAAACCGATTTTAAACGCTTAAGTAGTTCCGAAGTTATAGCGTTTTTGCTAAAAGCTTAACGCGAAATTCACCTACTACTTGATTCTGTTCTCCGGTTACCTCAAAATAATTTTAGTGAAAATTACGATAATAATTTTAGTTAAACTTAAAAACGCTGTGAGATTAACGCTTGAAAATTTTATGCTGAGCAGAAAAAAGCGTGTAGGAGGTAGCGGGTAAAAAAAATGTAAAACGCTTACTAGTTAGCCATGGTTTTTCAAGCGTTTTTTAGATAAACAGCTTAACAACATACGGTGAGCGAGGACTTTGGACAAAAATTTATAAGCTGAAAAAAAGCCAGCTTCAAAATCTAAAAGATTAAGCTAAACCGATTTTAAACGCTTAAGTAGTTCCGGAGTTATAGCGTTTTTGCTAAAAGCTTAACGCGAAATTCACCTACTACTTGATTCTGTTCTCCGGTTACCTCAAAATAATTTTAGTGAAAATTACGATAATAATTTTAGTTAAACTTAAAAACGCTGTGAGATTAACGCTTGAAAATTTTATGCTGAGCAGAAAAAAGCGTGTAGGAGGTAGCGGGTAAAAAAAATGTAAAACGCTTACTAGTTAGCCATGGTTTTTCAAGCGTTTTTTAGATAAACAGCTTAACAACATACGGTGAGCGAGGACTTTGGACAAAAATTTATAAGCTGAAAAAAAGCCAGCTTCAAAATCTAAAAGATTAAGCTAAACCGATTTTAAACGCTTAAGTAGTTCCGGAGTTATAGCGTTTTTGCTAAAAGCTTAACGCGAAATTCACCTACTACTTGATTCTGTTCTCCGGTTACCTCAAAATAATTTTAGTGAAAATTACGATAATAATTTTAGTTAAACTTAAAAACGCTGTGAGATTAACGCTTGAAAATTTTATGCTGAGCAGAAAAAAGCGTGTAGGAGGTAGCGGGTAAAAAAAATGTAAAACGCTTACTAGTTAGCCATGGTTTTTCAAGCGTTTTTTAGATAAACAGCTTAACA
This sequence comes from Pollenia amentaria, assembly GCA_943735925.1. Classification (NCBI taxonomy): domain Eukaryota; kingdom Metazoa; phylum Arthropoda; class Insecta; order Diptera; family Polleniidae; genus Pollenia; species Pollenia amentaria. The sequence goes on along the minus strand of OX031010.1, from coordinate 12,106,606 downwards.
ACATACGGTGAGCGAGGACTTTGGACAAAAATTTATAAGCTGAAAAAAAGCCAGCTTCAAAATCTAAAAGATTAAGCTAAACCGATTTTAAACGCTTAAGTAGTTCCGGAGTTATAGCGTTTTTGCTAAAAGCTTAACGCGAAATTCACCTACTACTTGATTCTGTTCTCCGGTTACCTCAAAATAATTTTAGTGAAAATTACGATAATAATTTTAGTTAAACTTAAAAACGCTGTGAGATTAACGCTTGAAAATTTTATGCTGAGCAGAAAAAAGCGTGTAGGAGGTAGCGGGTAAAAAAAATGTAAAACGCTTACTAGTTAGCCATGGTTTTTCAAGCGTTTTTTAGATAAACAGCTTAACAACATACGGTGAGCGAGGACTTTGGACAAAAATTTATAAGCTGAAAAAAAGCCAGCTTCAAAATCTAAAAGATTAAGCTAAACCGATTTTAAACGCTTAAGTAGTTCCGGAGTTATAGCGTTTTTGCTAAAAGCTTAACGCGAAATTCACCTACTACTTGATTCTGTTCTCCGGTTACCTCAAAATAATTTTAGTGAAAATTACGATAATAATTTTAGTTAAACTTAAAAACGCTGTGAGATTAACGCTTGAAAATTTTATGCTGAGCAGAAAAAAGCGTGTAGGAGGTAGCGGGTAAAAAAAATGTAAAACGCTTACTAGTTAGCCATGGTTTTTCAAGCGTTTTTTAGATAAACAGCTTAACAACATACGGTGAGCGAGGACTTTGGACAAAAATTTATAAGCTGAAAAAAAGCCAGCTTCAAAATCTAAAAGATTAAGCTAAACCGATTTTAAACGCTTAAGTAGTTCCGGAGTTATAGCGTTTTTGCTAAAAGCTTAACGCGAAATTCACCTACTACTTGATTCTGTTCTCCGGTTACCTCAAAATAATTTTAGTGAAAATTACGATAATAATTTTAGTTAAACTTAAAAACGCTGTGAGATTAACGCTTGAAAATTTTATGCTGAGCAGAAAAAAGCGTGTAGGAGGTAGCGGGTAAAAAAAATGTAAAACGCTTACTAGTTAGCCATGGTTTTTCAAGCGTTTTTTAGATAAACAGCTTAACAACATACGGTGAGCGAGGACTTTGGACAAAAATTTATAAGCTGAAAAAAAGCCAGCTTCAAAATCTAAAAGATTAAGCTAAACCGATTTTAAACGCTTAAGTAGTTCCGGAGTTATAGCGTTTTTGCTAAAAGCTTAACGCGAAATTCACCTACTACTTGATTCTGTTCTCCGGTTACCTCAAAATAATTTTAGTGAAAATTACGATAATAATTTTAGTTAAACTTAAAAACGCTGTGAGATTAACGCTTGAAAATTTTATGCTGAGCAGAAAAAAGCGTGTAGGAGGTAGCGGGTAAAAAAAATGTAAAACGCTTACTAGTTAGCCATGGTTTTTCAAGCGTTTTTTAGATAAACAGCTTAACAACATACGGTGAGCGAGGACTTTGGACAAAAATTTATAAGCTGAAAAAAAGCCAGCTTCAAAATCTAAAAGATTAAGCTAAACCGATTTTAAACGCTTAAGTAGTTCCGGAGTTATAGCGTTTTTGCTAAAAGCTTAACGCGAAATTCACCTACTACTTGATTCTGTTCTCCGGTTACCTCAAAATAATTTTAGTGAAAATTACGATAATAATTTTAGTTAAACTTAAAAACGCTGTGAGATTAACGCTTGAAAATTTTATGCTGAGCAGAAAAAAGCGTGTAGGAGGTAGCGGGTAAAAAAAATGTAAAACGCTTACTAGTTAGCCATGGTTTTTCAAGCGTTTTTTAGATAAACAGCTTAACAACATACGGTGAGCGAGGACTTTGGACAAAAATTTATAAGCTGAAAAAAAGCCAGCTTCAAAATCTACAAGATTAAGCTAAACCGATTTTAAACGCTTAAGTAGTTCCGGAGTTATAGCGTTTTTGCTAAAAGCTTAACGCGAAATTCACCTACTACTTGATTCTGTTCTCCGGTTACCTCAAAATAATTTTAGTGAAAATTACGAAAGTAATTTGCGTTAAACTTAAAAACTCTGTGAGATTAACGCTTGAAAATTTTATGCTGAGCAGAAAAAAGCGTGTAGGAGGTAGCGGGTAAAAAAAATGTAAAACGCTTACTAGTTAGCCATGGTTTTTCAAGCGTTTTTTAGATAAACAGCTTAACAACATACGGTGAGCGAGGACTTTGGACAAAAATTTATAAGCTGAAAAAAAGCCAGCTTCAAAATCTACAAGATTAAGCTAAACCGATTTTAAACGCTTAAGTAGTTCCGGAGTTATAGCGTTTTTGCTAAAAGCTTAACGCGAAATTCACCTACTACTTGATTCTGTTCTCCGGTTACCTCAAAATAATTTTAGTGAAAATTACGATAATAATTTTAGTTAAACTTAAAAACGCTGTGAGATTAACGCTTGAAAATTTTATGCTGAGCAGAAAAAAGCGTGTAGGAGGTAGCGGGTAAAAAAAAAGTAAAACGCTTACTTGTTAGCCATGGTTTTTCAAGCGTTTTTTAGATAAACAGCTTAACAACATACGGTGAGCGAGGACTTTGGACAAAAATTTATAAGCTGAAAAAAAGCCAGCTTCAAAATCTAAAAGATTAAGCTAAACCGATTTTAAACGCTTAAGTAGTTCCGGAGTTATAGCGTTTTTGCTAAAAGCTTAACGCGAAATTCACCTGCTACTTGATTCTGTTCTCCGGTTACCTCAAAATAATTTTAGTGAAAATTACGAAAGTTATTTGCGTTAAATTTAAAAACGCTGTGAGATTAACGCTTGAAAATTTTATGCTGAGCAGAAAAAAGCGTGTAGGAGGTAGCGGGTAAAAAAAATGTAAAACGCTTACTAGTTAGCCATGGTTTTTCAAGCGTTTTTTAGATAAACAGCTTAACAACATACGGTGAGCGAGGACTTTGGACAAAAATTTATAAGCTGAAAAAAGCCAGCTTCAAAATCTACAAGATTAAGCTAAACCGATTTTAAACGCTTAACTAGTTCCGGAGTTATAGCGTTTTTGCTAAAAGCTTAACGCGAAATTCACCTGCTACTTGATTCTGTTCTCCGGTTACCTCAAAATAATTTTAGTGAAAATTACGAAAGTAATTTGCGTTAAATTTAAAAACGCTGTGAGATTAACGCTTGAAAATTTTATGCTGAGCAGAAAAAAGCGTGTAGGAGGTAGCGGGTAAAAAAAATGTAAAACGCTTACTAGTTAGCCATGGTTTTTCAAGCGTTTTTTAGATAAACAGCTTAACAACATACGGTGAGCGAGGACTTTGGACAAAAATTTATAAGCTGAAAAAAAGCCAGCTTCAAAATCTAAAAGATTAAGCTAAACCGATTTTAAACGCTTAAGTAGTTCCGGAGTTATAGCGTTTTTGCTAAAAGCTTAACGCGAAATTCACCTACTACTTGATTCTGTTCTCCGGTTACCTCAAAATAATTTTAGTGAAAATTACGATAATAATTTTAGTTAAACTTAAAAACGCTGTGAGATTAACGCTTGAAAATTTTATGCTGAGCAGAAAAAAGCGTGTAGGAGGTAGCGGGAAAAAAAATGTAAAACGCTTTCTAGTTAGCCATGGTTTTCAAGCGTTTTTTAGATAAACAGCTTAACAACATACGGTGAGCGAGGACTTTGGACAAAAATTTATAAGCTGAAAAAAAGCCAGCTTCAAAATCTACAAGATTAAGCTAAACCGATTTTAAACGCTTTAGTAGTTCCGGAGTTATAGCGTTTTTGCTAAAAGCTTAACGCGAAATTCACCTACTACTTGATTCTGTTCTCCGGTTACCTCAAAATAATTTTAGTGAAAATTACGAAAGTAATTTGCGTTAAATTTAAAAACGCTGTGAGATTAACGCTTGAAAATTTTATGCTGAGCAGAAAAAAGCGTGTAGGAGGTAGCGGGTAAAAAAAATGTAAAACGCTTACTAGTTAGCCATGGTTTTTCAAGCGTTTTTTAGATAAACAGCTTAACAACATACGATGAGCGAGGACTTTGGACAAAAATTTATAAGCTGAAAAAAAGCCAGCTTCAAAATCTACAAGATTAAGCTAAACCGATTTTAAACGCTTAAGAAGTTCCGGAGTTATAGCGTTTTTGCTAAAGGCTTAACGCGAAATTCACCTACTACTTGATTCTGTTCTCCGGTTACCTCAAAATAATTTTAGTGAATATTACGATAATAATTTTAGTTAAACTTAAAAACGCTGTGAGATTAACGCTTGAAAATTTTATGCTGAGCAGAAAAAAGCGTGTAGGAGGTAGCGGGTAAAAAAAATGTAAAACGCTTACTAGTTAGCCATGGTTTTTCAAGCGTTTTTTAGATAAACAGCTTAACAACATACGGTGAGCGAGGACTTTGGACAAAAATTTATAAGCTTAAAAAAAGCCAGCTTCAAAATCTACAAGATTTAGCTAAACCGATTTTAAACGCTTAAGTAGTTCCGGAGTTATAGCGTTTTTGCTAAAAGCTTAACGCGAAATTCACCTACTACTTGATTCTGTTCTCCGGTTACCTCAAAATAATTTTAGTGAATATTACGATAATAATTTTAGTTAAACTTAAAAACGCTGTGAGATTAACGCTTGAAAATTTTATGCTGAGCAGAAAAAAGCGTGTAGGAGGTAGCGGGTAAAAAAAATGTAAAACGCTTACTAGTTAGCCATGGTTTTTCAAGCGTTTTTTAGATAAACAGCTTAACAACATACGATGAGCGAGGACTTTGGACAAAAATTTATAAGCTGAAAAAAAGCCAGCTTCAAAATCTACAAGATTAAGCTAAACCGATTTTAAACGCTTAAGTAGTTCCGGAGTTATAGCGTTTTTGCTAAAAGCTTAACGCGAAATTTACCTACTTCTTGATTCTCTTCTCCTACTTTTTTATTTTTTATAAAAAAAATTTCTTTTTTGTATGTATCTGAACCGATTTTTCCGAGTTTTTCAGCAAATATATATGTTCTATGATTTCCGATCTCTTGATATATTAGACGTATCCATAGGTCATCATAATTTTTATAAAAATTTTGATGCTTTTTATCCCATTTTTGGAGTATTTTTCTAATAACTTAACCATTTTTTAACCGATTTGGCAGATTTATATACCGGAAGAAATTTGCCATTTACTTAGATTATAAAATAATGACTCGGGAAGATCTATTGTTACCGAAAATGGGTATGTTTAAAAAAAAAATATTTTGGGCATAGCTCTTCCATTTTAGGTTTTGCAGGAAATATATGCTGCTTAAATTTTCTGATATTTTGATATATAAAACGTGTCCAAATGTCATACTAGAGCCATAAAATTTAAAATTTTTAATATTTTCAATAATGTCTTTGTACGGGAGGAAGCACGCCCACTCTTCCAATCGCGCCCATTTTTTTAAAGAGTTGGTGTATTGATAACCAAGATGTTTGTACCGAATTTGAAAGCCCTAGCTCTTGCCGTTCTCCAGATATACAGAAAGAAGAATTTAAAAAACAACAACAAAATGGGATTTATGGGAAAAAAAGAGGTAGTCGTGCTTTTTTGCTCATATCTCAGTCACTTTTACCTTTTACCTTCGGTGAAGGGTATACAAATCAGTGCACGTACTGCTAAAAGCAGTACGTCTGCCACCCCTATTCTAGAGGGTGATACTAATGTATAATTAAATCCTTTTTCTTTCCTACAATAAGCCGATGGGAATGAGGTACTTTTTTACAGAGATGGATATACAAGACATAATGCTTGGAAATAAAATTGATCAATGCAATATATCGAATATATCAAACAAGTTAAATAATTATTATGCAGCTCCAAAATATTTTCTTCAACCCATTAACATTTATATCTCTTTTATTTACCTCTTCTTTTATAAGTCCCAAAAAACAATTTTTTATACCAAAATTAACAAACGTCTTACGAATTCGTTCTCACGATTTATGATCTTACGAAAGATTTGAATTCGCTGATAAAACCTGCATTTTTTGTAACATGCAATTTATGGGACACCTTTTCTTCGTATAAAAAAAACACAAAGAACCTTAAAAAAATCCCAAAAATACATTTGTATCTATCTAATATGATGTGTACGATTTTTGTTGTCTATTGTATAAAATTAATATCAAGAGTCGTAAAATTTGTATTTAAGGGACCTTAAAAAATCTCCAAAAAAAAAAAAAAAAATGCATTAGAAAATTCTAGCCAACCAACTTTTAATTTTTCTTTTTTACTTTTCTTTTGCCATAAAAAACACAATCTTATAATAAGCGTTCCTTTTTTTAAATTGTTGTTGGAGTTGTCGTGAAAAAAAGGTTTCAATGTGAAAATTGACTTTTTGGCTAAAACACCACCATCTCCAACTACTAGACAGTGCCTTCATCATGATGTTTTGTTCTAAGAGTCATGATCATGATCATGATCACAATGTTACAATCTGTAATAAAAAATGCACACTTGCCTTTAAATACAGGTGTAAAAGTATCTTTTTCTCTTTTTGTTTGGGAAATTGTTAGAGGACTTTTAGGTAGAAAGATCCCTTTTTTGTGTGTTTGGTTGGGGTATGTTTGCTGTTTGCTTTGTTGCCGTTTCTGTTGTTGTTGGTGGTACATTGTTGCATCAATTGTATGATTAGTGGAGGAATGATGAGAAAATTACTTTTCGATCGTGCAAATGTTTTCCATTACATTTCTTGATGTTGTTGTGTTTTTTCTATTCTCCTCTTTCTCCTGTCGTATTGCGGCTCAGCATGATTACGCGTTTTTATTTCTTGTGATTTCTTTAAAAATAAATTTTGATTGCATTTCACGTTTTTTATTGGAATTTATGTGCAAGTGTATGCCTGTGCATTAGTGCGCTTTTCTTTTGAATTTGTAGATCCTTTTATTTCTTTTTAAATAGATTGATAAATTTATCCTTTGGATAGTGGCTTGGAAATGGAAGTTACAACCTGCCTTATGTTTGAAATTATAATTATAATTGATGGTTTGTTTGTCTTTATTAGAAAATGACTTTGAGATTTTGATTCAATTTTAAAATTGGTAATAAAACCTATTGAGCGTGCATATTTGATAAAGGTCTGACACAGTGGGAACCAAATTGAAGTCTTTTTCTTTTTTGCAAATGCTTCTCTAGGAAATATCTATTTATATGAATTGAGTTTAGAGGGAACATGAAATCTTTTGACATTAGATAACATCAGATGGTTATCAAAACAGATGAAATATTTCACATTTGAATGCAGTTGAACATTTGAAAAAATTATAGGTACAGCTTTTAAAAGTTGTTTTAATACTATTTAGTAGCAGTTTAAAAATACATATTGCAATTTTCAATTTCAATTGCTAAATTCAATTGTAGAAAGTATCTGAAATACCCGGGATAAGTTGTTATAAGTAAGTATTTAAACGGTACTAAAGTATTATATCTGTGATTGTACACAAATATCCGATGTCTGGTAATTAAGGATTCTATTAAGCAATACAATTTGCTAAGTCGGAGATAAAGTGATGTCCAATTTCTTATATCGGGTGTATGACTTAAAACTGCGGGATTCACAACAAACGGCATATCTTTTACACTTGGTTTGTTTCTTTAATAAGGCTTTTCGAAGGGCAAATATCGGTTATTTATTATACCCTTCACCACAGGTGGAAAGGGTATATATAAGTTTATTATTCCATTTTTGATATCTACAATATTGATCTTAGATCCTATAAAATTTATATATAATGGATTCTTATCAGTAGCGAGGTTGTCCATGTTCATGTTGAAATGGGGTTTTCGAAGACCCAAGTAATGACGGACACTTTATTGTTATATGTTTATATCACATATACTTCGGTAAAGTTTGCTATTTAAATTCAGCCAAATCGGTCCATAAATGACTGAGATGTGATCCAAAAAGCACGACTTCCTCTTATTTCGACGCTTAGTCCATTGTTGTTGTTTTTTCATTTCTTTTTTCTATATATCTGGAGAAAGGCAAAAGCCAAAGATTTCAAGCTAGGTACAACCACCTAGGTAAACAATACACAACCCTTCTAAAACAATGGCGGGATTGGAGAAGTAGGCATGGCACTTCCCATACAAATGCAAAACGTAAAGGTCCAAACATCTCGGTTATCAATACATAACATCCCACAAAACTAGGGCGGGATTGGAGTCGTTTTTTATATCGTTTTTTATATCGTAAGAATAGTAAGAGACTTTCCAAATTTGGCTCACATAGCTGGGTTATTAATACACAATCTCTCTAAAACAGAATTGCAGAAGTGGGCGTGGCACCATTACTTCAAAAGCTGTATAGATTTCTGTAAATCTGGAGAACGGCAAAAACAAAATTTTCCAAATAAGAAACAAGCATCGTAATTATTAAAACACAACATCCGACAAAATGTGGGTGGGATTGGAGAAGTGGGCGTCGCACAAAATTAATTTATTTATATCTTAATAACTTTCCGTTCTTATCGCACCCTGGTGAAGGGCATATAAGATTCGTTATAGCCGAATATAGCACTCGCACTTGTTTTTACTTAGTCACTAAATAAAATAGTGTAAACAATGAAGATTTTTTGCTTCGCAAATTTAAAATTTTGTGCCCCCGAAGGTTCTCGCGAAGGTTTTGCTTTACCTATTCAATTTGGCAAAAAAAAAAAAAAAAGTAAGAAAATGCAGCCAACGCACATCGATAGCGCACTTAAGCCTGTTCTGAATACGTTACATTGATTTCCATGGGTGATATATGGTTTGTGCTGTTCAAAAGTTGGGATTTTGACGCGGAATACAAAGATAACTTTGACGATAATAAATGGGAGGCATTCACTGCGCAGTGAATGTTATTTCCAAACGTAAGAATGACTCGCAAATTGATTGGGGACCATTCAAGCAGCAATTCCAAAAGTATTGCAACCACACACGTTGAATTGGGTACCAAAGAAAGAAGCATTATGTAACGATTTTGAATTTCTAAAATGCTGCTTTAAAAAAAGCCATTAAGTCATTATTGCACCAAAGACGACAACCTGAAGGGCACGAAATCGTATGTGAAGCTCCAACCACTAGCCGAATTCAGGCCAAATCCTAATACACATGGATATCTATCGCCAAGGTTATGCGCGGTATTTGTTGGAACCAAAACAGTCCCAATTACAGTAGTCCCTCGATTTAAGTCGCAATTGTTTCCGGAAAATGACGACGTACATCGAAACAACGTAAATCGAATTACAACATGTTCATATGTGTTCTATAAAATGTACCTTTCTTAAAAACATATAGCAAGGCTAATTTATAAACAAATTACAAAACATTTACAGAATTAAGCAAGTAACAAAGTTAAGATTCATGCCGAATATTATTTTGATATTTTCATCTATATGAAATTAGTTTAAATGATTTTAGGTAAGTGGGTTCATATGGGACCTATAGTTAATTTTGGATCTACAAATACCACGTTTTGCCATGACATAGAATCTATCGTTAAGGTGGCTTTTCGCTAAATTTTGTGTCAATATCAAGGAATGAGCTAAGTTTGGACCAAATTTAAGCTAAATACCAACATAATAAGTGGGTTCATGGGTACAAATACTAAATTCCGAAAAAAACCTTGTGTGGGGGCCTTGTAAAATTATGAACCGATACTCCCATTTTCAATTGGTATGTATGCCAAATTAAGTGAAATTCTCTCCAAAATTACGAACTGTAATTTGCGTACAATGTTTCCATTCACAGCCTGCAAGCCAGCCGAACGATCGTTAGATCGATTCAAAAAGTTACTCTTAGTCGATCGGTATACTAAAAGTAGGGTCTAGGACCAATATTTTAAGGTGTTACAAACATTAGCACAAACGCCTAATACCCTTTCCACTACATATTCAGCCCAATTATAAATAAAAAATTCCCCGGTAGTTTTTTCCTTTCTCCCATTTTTCCTATTTAAATTCTATTGTAAAAATGGGCAAAGGGAAAAAGATACCGGCGAATTTTTATTCATAACTGGGGTGATTGTGTTTTTTTGATCTCATATTTCTGTCCGTTGTGTTTGACAAGAAAAACAAAAATGTATCCATGTATAGATAGGAATAGCTACACACGCATGAAATCCCCAAAAGAACATTTCAATTAAAAACTGTGATTCCCCGCTTTTTGCTTATAAAATATAAGACGTAAATCGAATGGCGACGCAAATCGAGTTAATAAGGCACAAACAACCTGAAGACGCAAATCGAATGGCGATGCAAATTAAATTTAGCAGTCACACAAAATTTGACAACGCAAACCGAAACAACGTTAATCAAGGCGACGTAAATCAAGGGATTACTGTATTATGAGCTAATGAACAAATTAATTCGTTTGAAGCAAACATTGGTCACACCGGGAATATGCGACCATTATGAAAGAGCTCGTCCACTTGTTGCAAGATCAGTTTAAAACTTTTTGGAAGGTTTTACCCTACACGTCGCACAGTGGCGCCCGTAGAGCAAGCGAGGTTGCAAAAATCAAAATTTTCATGAGTGCCGACGAAGTTTTGAATAAACCCATGTTATAGGAAACTTTTCAACGATTTCAAATATGCCACTCTTAATAATATCACAATTTTAGTTTAGAAGATATAACCGTTCAAAGTTGACCGACTTTCGGTTTTCAAAAAAACACACAATTTTTAGTCAATTTGTTGCGATTTCAGGTGTAATATCACGAAAAATAGGTAACGAATCGCCTTATTTTTTGTTTGTATTGATTGATGTATTTATTAAATGTATAATGATAAAAAAAAAAATTAACTGTTTGCTTTGTGTTTCTCCTGGTAAATCAATATTTAAAAACTATCCGTTTTTTCACTATTTTTCAACTTTGACGGAAAATAAAAAAAAACTATATTTTTCTATATTTGCCATATTTGCAAAACCTGTTCTTTGATTATTTCTTTACATAATTCAAAAAGTTTCATCTGCCCGTACGTGCCCGTTTGGCTTCTAGAGGTAAAAAAGTTTAAAAAGACATGGTTGCAGAAATTGTATGGCGTCCATCCCTTATATGTTTTGACGGACAGTAGTTTGATCTAATAGTTTGAAAAAAACTACTCATTGAAATTAGCAGGTACGTACCTCACATAAACAATACTTTGGCGTACAAATGGTCAGGAACAATATTGACTTATGGTCCCTACAGGTAGGCACAAATCTTATTTGGACACGTGCATAATATCAAAATTGCATTATTTAGCCTAAATCCATATGTATGCAGGGAACAGGTAAATTTTTAGGCATGGTAGCATAAGCCTATATATTGCAAAATAAGCATAATGCCTGGATTAGTCTACGCCTGAAAGTTGGCGCAACAATTACTGAAACCATTAAACAATTTAAGTACTGGAAACATGGCGTTGAACAATTTAAAATTATTTGAACTGTTTAGAAAGTCAACCACACCAAAGTTTTTCACGGAAGTGAAAATTCTTCCTGAGAAGTTGACAGTGATCAGCAAATGGGGCTGCGATGGATCATCCGGACAAAGCGTTTATAAGCAAACGATATCTTCCGATGACGCTACAATATCGGACGGAAATATGTTTATGGCATCTGTTGTTCCTTTGCGGCTAAAATCGGATGATTCCCTACACTGGAAAAATCCACGTCCGTCATCAGTGCATTATTGCCGACCAATAATGTTTCAGTTTGCAAGGGAATCGGCAGAACTCATAAGGACTGCGGTGAAGGACATTGAAGAACAAATAAGCAAGATTAAGCCTACAAAGCTGCAAATTGGAGAAGGAAAATATATTGAATGCAATTACGAGTTCCACCTGACCATGGTTGACGGAAAAGTCGTAAACGAACTGACAGGAACAACCTCAACAATGTCATGCCCGATTTGCAAAAAGAGTCAGAAGAACTTTTTTCAATTCAATTTATTTCATATATAATATGTGACATCTCAATTTTATATAATTAGTTGTAAAGAGTTTAAGATTAGTATCTTTTTCTGCTTAATTATAATATATTTCAATTAGTTATCATATACATATATATAGACAGAATTATATTGGAGGTAAAAATTTAGCAAAAACCTATTTAAACCCCTTTTTTCGTTTTATTTTTATATTTTTTTTTATCGATTTTATATTATTATTTGTCAGAAGAACTTTGGTAATTTAAACGATTCTACAAATGAGGAGAATTACGAATATGGAATGTCACCATTGCACGCAAGGATAAGGTGTATGGAATTCTTGCTAAAACTGGCATATACCCTACCACAAGAGGAGGAAAACTTCGATGAAAATACATCAATAAAGGATAAGGAAAAGATCAGAAAGAAGCAAATACAGGATGCTTTTTTTAAACACGTTGGACTAAAAGTAGACTGTCCCAAGCACGGATACGGTAACTCAAACGATGGAAACACTTCTAGGAGATTTTTTGAAAATGATGAGGCAGTAACTAGAATCATTGGAATTGACAATCAAATCGTGAAAATTGAGTACCAGTCTTTGCCAATTGGAGAGCTTTCTGAAGAAGCACAGGAGTCTCTTAACAAATTTTATAAAAAATATAGATTGCAGAGCACATTCAAAGCATCAAGGGTAAGGCAAAATAAGGACCTCTTCAACATGTTGGCAGCATCTTCCGATCCACTTATTTCTTCCCTGCGGTATGTGAAGTCACGAATAGAGTTACAAAATAATTATAGTTTAGAAATGGTTAGTCTTTTAGATATACCTTCTCTTACGAATTGTGATGAATATTTTACAGAAAATTGAAAAAATAAATTTAAAAAAAAAATAATTTTTTTTTTAATTTGTTGGGTAATAATTTAAAACATAAAACCCTTAAGAAAAAAAATAAAAACAATCTAAAAATGTAAAAATAATTTTTTTTAGTTACCATAAAATTGATTTTTCTACTAATTTTAACTTTGATAACCCATAAATAGGCCCCTACAAAGCGTAGCACCCTTTCCAAACGCTCATTTCATAGGCTGAACAGTTATCTATCATATGCTGTTTAAACTGTTCAATTATCTTATTCGGTTCAAAAGATATGATTTTTGCAACGAAAAAACTCAAATGGCGCCACTGTGCGTCGTATAGGCCAGACCATAATCCGTCCGATTTTTATGTGTTGAGATCGATGCTGAACGCTCGCACTAGAACACGCTTCTTTATTTGTTTTGCTATTTCCTATATTACAAAAAATAAAACTCACAGGTATGAAACGGCTACTGTACCTGCAAAGAAACTATAAAATTTATTCGCATAGAGTCCAAGTCTAACACGGTAAAACGTGAAAAGGAATTTATTGTTATAATAATTCTTACAATAGAAAGATGTATGCATGTATGTATCTACATACATACATTCTAACATACATACTTACATATGTATGTAGATACAATGCAGAGGAGAACATTAAATAAACACGGATGGATACGCATAAAAATTGTTGATAATTACAACAGCAACAACAATAACGTGAAAATGTGCAAGCGCTAAGGCTGAGCATGCGCACATGCAATTTTTTACTTATTTTTTATATAAAAAACTGACTGGATAATAGAAAACTATTTTTTGATTATGTTCTAATGCACAGGTTACTATTCTTTCGAATGAATTTAAAAATTTGCTTCTCTTCTACCTGCTGGCGACAATGACCGTTGCATAAAATTGTAAAAAAGAACGAGGGTTTACAACAAACATTAGAGAGAACAAAAACAACTTCTACTGGAACAAAACTAAATTTTGATAAAAAAAAATAAAAGAGGACAAACTGAATATTAGAGAGTGAACATTTATTTATTTATTTTTTCTGATTGCAACATTTGATATCAAAAGGAGTTGGGAAAAAATGAATGAACAAATAAAAGAAGAAAAAACGTTACACTATAAATTACTAACTTTTTAACGTATTTTGCTTAAAAAAAAAAGAAAAATAGAAAGACAAAATAGTGATAACAACACACTCAAAATGTTGAATTTTTTTGATACGATTTGAAAAAATTTTTTTATTTGTTTTCGAATTAAGGCTGCAGATTATTTATCTTTGGGTTTTTGATAGTGCTATAGTTTTTCTATTGTTTTATGTAAAATAAATGTGCGAAAATTCATTTTTGTGGCTTAATCTCTTTGACTTGTTTCTTGAAGAATAGAAAATTTAGCTATTAAACGAGTTTGGTGAAACTATCAGAACGGTTATAGATATGAAAAATTTTAAACAATAAAATGCAAACAAGGGTACATTTTTCTATTCAAAAAATGTTGAGATCTTAAATTAAAATGTTTCGTTTGTATGAATTTTCAATAGCGACGTCGGCATGTTACATAAAAAGTACATTTTGAAAGTTAAACTTTCAGGGGACAAAAAGACGGAATCTGGTGTACTCTTGTATCAACCCCAATGGGACTAAAAATGTTGAAAAGCTTATTTATTTTTATGGTTAAACTATCACCACGGACATAGATTTTAAACATGTTTACTTATAGGGTAAACAGGGTAAAAATTTGTACTTTTGGTACTTTTTGTAAACACTTGTTTTAAAATAATTTTGCGATCTTTAATTAAAAATTTTTGTTTGTATAAAATTCTATAGCTACGTCGGCGTGTCCCAAAAATTTCAAATCGGTCTTTTATTAAAATTTGGGTAATTTTTATTTAACCCATTTCGAATGCAGAATTTGAAAAGTTTGTTTAACGTTATTTCTTGCCAGGGACACCAATGAACAAACGTACAATTTTGACATGTTTGCCAACCCGTTTGAGTAGTTTATTTCGCTTCTACTTTTGAAAGTTTGATTGATTATGTCCCTGTTGACATTTTGTGATTGTGGTTGTTTTGGGTCAACATTGTAAAATTTTTGTTGCTGCAATTTTTCATGCTTGTATACGTCACACATAGAAAATTTGCACCCGAACTAAAAGAAACTTTGTATCAAATGAGGAAACAAAAAAAAAAAACTCGCCAGACTACATGTACTTGTGCGCTCTAAATTCCACTCTCTTTTATCTGGCCTACAAAGTAACGATATTCGTTAATAATGAGGGTTTTCATGATAGCGCTCAAAAGTCTCGAAATCTTTTCATTTACACAAACTTCGTAAACCTGCCCAACAATTTTGCCTCGTTTACATGCGCTGTTCAATTGTGCAATTCTACAAACAGATTTTTTTAATGCTTACCAGCGTTTTTAAGGAAAAAATTCAAGTGTTTATAAATCACAAAAAATAAATTTTGCAACAATTTGAGCTAATTAGTCTTTGCGCGTTCTTTATGTATTCTTAAAAACATATTTAACATTTTAATCACAAATTACAACTTTTATTTTTATAATATGTATTTACTTATTTATATTTTTTGTATTGACGTTTCTTACCAACTGACACTAATTGCTTAAATTGCAATCAAATTAAAAAGGGTCTTCATGAAACGAGTCTCGCAAGTTTGCCCATTTGTACAAATATCAATTTTAAGCGATATGATAAAAAAAACTAAGTAAATTACATATTTTTTGGGTCTTTTTATGTGCAGTTTTTTTAAATTAAACTCATTTGTTTTTGCTTAAGATGCAGTTATTTTCAAAAACATTATGGCAACGCTGACCCAGACAAAAATCAACTTAATGAAATTTAAAATTAGGAAAGTAATACATAATTTTTTTAGAGAAAATGCCAAAAATCTTGATTACTTGTATATAATTTTCTTTTAATAATAATCTGTCTCCAAATTTATGTTGATAAGTTCCCGTTTCTGGCAACAATGTTAATATTGTAACTCAGTGTTTGGTAGAAATGTTCATGCGAATAAGCAAATGCAAAATATCAAATTTCTTTTATGAAATTAAGCGAAAGCTCTGTGTATTTTGTTGTTGGATTAACCAAACTTGCAATTTAGCCTTCAAAAAATTAATTGCCAATTTTTTGGCGCAATATTTAAGTACTAAGCAGTTCATACAGCGACACCTATTAACTGCTAGTGGAGGTTAATATGCGAAACAAATGCTAAAATCTATTGCCTGTTTTAGGGGCTAAATAAAGCACTAAAAAACAATAAACCCAATTGGAATTTTCATTAAAGCAACATCATCTCATGAAGTATGTACAAGTAAAGGCTTCTTTACACTATCACAAAAGTCTTTCTTACGCATTGGGAGGAAAATACAATCGCGATGATAAGTTGTTATGGTTTTTTTGAAAATTTCAAACAACTATTAGATGAGGGAAGAATTTTCATCAAAATACTTAAGACAGAGAGAGTCAACTCAAAACTTTTAAATTTTCACTTTATGCAAGAAATCAATGTACAGTGGTCATCTCTACCCACTGTTAAAATCTTACATCATTTTCTCTAGTATTTTGTCAAAAAAAAAAAAAAAAATACAATTGGATCCCCCTTTGTGACACAAGATTTACATATTAAAAGAAAACAGTTTTTGGTTTCGGCTGAAAACGTATAAAGTTAACCCCCCGCGATATGTGAACGGCCTTAATTAGTACTTTTAGTTTTATACTCCATTATCATGACACTATTCAAGGAACTAAATAATATCAAAATGTTTTACTGATTTGCGTTTGTAAGGGCAAAATTTAGCCGAGACCATTATACGGGTACTATTTTTTTAAACTAAATCCAGTAGATACTAAATATTTTTTTAAGCGATTTTCGGTAAAAAAAAAGCTAATGTTAATTATGAATCTACAGTGGTTCACAGCTAATGTAAAATAGTACAAAAAAAAGTGGATATATTTTTTTCTTATATGGGCTTAATTATAAAACTAAAAATAAGGAAAAAACTATTTTTTATTAGTGATGCCAACTCTTGGGCACTGGAGACATATGTAAAACGGTACATTTGCATTCCTTTTTTTTCGAAAGATCTTTAAAAAGGGCTTAAATATATCTACAGATATCGCTTTAAATCATGCCTGAAAAGGGCTACGATGGCATCACTATTTTTTATAGTCTAATTTTGGCTACCCCCGGGGGTTGCAGGGATTATCACAAGGATATTTCACCTTTTGGTGTAACATCCTCCGGGACAAATTAGGTGCAACTAGTACCTGGGATTCGGCCAAGATCCAAAATTGATTGGCTGGCCAGATTTCCTATCTGGTACCACGAGAGCCCTCTGTTATTATGTTTCTTGCGGAAAATGCTTCCTGGCTTTCAGAGAAATCGTGGTGGCTGCGGTTTAAACGCAAGCCCAGGGATGGGCTAGCCTTGGAAAGCCAACTAAAGGCCTGATTTTGCACCAATTTTTTGAGAGTTCGACCCGAGGGAGGACTATTCCAAGGTGATGTTACTATTCAAGAGAATCTGCTGCAATTTTTCCAAACAGCGGCGATTAGATAGCTCCAGCTCCTAAACAAGGATCAAGTATATAATTTTGCCAGATCCTTCACTCAACATTGCTACCTCTATCTGCTGGTGCCTGTCACAGACGTTGACGGTTGTAAACGCACAGTTCGTTACACCAAAGGGACAGGCCGACACGCAGGTTCTCGTTTTGGCATTTAATGGTAAATTTCTTTAATCGTAGATTTTTGTGCAATAAAAATTTGGGTCCCAATTTGTTATTGGCTTTAAAAATAAAATCCGTTTCTATACAATAAAAAAATTCTTGTAATATTTTATATAATTTTATAACATTTTTTAAATTATTTATCTACTTCAAACAAAAAAAAAAAAAAAAATATATATAAAAATAATACCCGTCGACGGATTTCTAAGTTATTGTTGATATAATTGCGGTGAAAATTTACTTTCTGAAAGAGAGAATGTTCTTATCAAATTTTACTTAGGAACTGGTAATTAGCACACAAAGCTTGTAAACAACAAATGTTGTAAAATTGGCGAGCTAATTGTATGACATTGACATCGAAACGTTGTAAAATTATTAATAACATTCGTTGTTAAATTAAGCACGCTGTTTGCTAACTTAGGACAGTCCCATTTGCTGTTTTTCTAGGCTTTCTCATTGTGTATAAAAAAATGAAATAACATAGTTTATTTTACAACTTTATTCTTATAATAATCTTAAAATCAATAAAAAAAATTAAAAAGGTTAAAATAAATTTTAATTGGACTTTTAACAATAAAAAAAAACTATTTAATAATGGAAAGTACCAAAACTCTAATAGAATATAATATTCTAAATCATTAACTAAATAGGTACATACTGTAATTAAAAATGAAGTTTATAAATGTTAATAACAATTAAAAAAAAAAATACATATAAACACTTTTTAAATACAATAGCAGTGTGACCAGATCTTAAAATTATTTACAGCTAAATCTGGCCAAAAAATACTAAAAACTATTTCGAAAAATGCTGAAAATAATGCTAAAATTTGTTAACGATTTCTGTTCAAAATTTATTAACAATGTGAAATTTTATTCGAAACTTACTAAATCTAAAAATAAATGAGTGACTGACTACTCATCAAAAAAAAAAAAAATAAATAAATTTTATATATCGTTAGCCCCATTTTTTTCGAAATTGAGTTTGTAGTATTTTAATACATTTCACACAAATACAGAATTCAATAGTATTAAAAAATAACGGTTTTACAAGCAACTGTACAAGACATTGAAGGGCTTACTGTTAAACATCATCATGTCACAAAAAAATTGATTTGAGAAAATCTACTTTAAAGTTGAAAAAATATTTTAAAATGTTTTAAATTTAAAAAGCAAATTACCGCCTTAATCAGAAACAAATTGGAAAATAGGTTAAATCCTTTGAGGTTATTCTGGGATGATTATAATCAATAGAAAAAACACATAAGCCCATTTTTTTAATTTGGGTTGCTTGTGATGTTTTATCAATAATCCCTTCAATTGTACATTTTTATGCATACAGTTGTGTTTTACCTTCTCCTGTAAAGTTTCATTACGTGAGTTTGGGCTTCTTTACAAAGATCACCACAAACACACGATACCCTCTCTACAATTGTGTTGTGGGTATAAAAATGCTAAAAAATTACAAATGCTAAACGAAAATTTGGGAGCTAAATCAAAATTGTTAATGTTAAATTTAGCTGCAAAAATGACAAAATGGTCACACTGTACAATATGCATTAACTTACTAATACATTAAAGAGCGTTAAAATTAATATCGAAAATTGGAAATTCTGAGTTGTTGCCATTGGTTACAACTACAAAATAATTGGTAAAAGCAATAGCAAAGAGTTGTTAATATACATATCGCTCATTGGTTGCAACAAAGTCATAAGTAAAAAAATTGCAGCTTTTGACTTAATATCACTTATGCATAGTAAATCATTCTTATGAAGAAATTGTAAATATTTCCTATGCAAATGTAGTACACTCAACTCTTGAGAAACGAATACAATTTTAATTTTCCATTATGTTGTGTGTAAATTAAAAACATTTAAGTCATTTTAAGTAGAACTTATATTTTGGAGTTATGACAGCCTTGCAGCGAATGAGCGATTTATGAACATAATTATTAAATTATATAAAAATATTATCAAGACATTCGTTAATAATAAAATTGAATATATTAATTTATTTTGGTGTAATTTTGATTTATAATATACTATACTATATATTATTTAGTTTGTCTTACATACACTATGTAACAAAAATCTACATACATCCGATAATAGTCAGTATTGTATATACTTTTTGAATTTTTAAAGGCAAACAGCTTATGATATTGTATTTACTAATTAAAATAAGTCAATTAATTAAACAATTCTTAACAAATGCCTTAAATTGATGTCGTATGTAGATTTTTGTTACTAAGTGTATTTTTTGTTTAATAAGGTTAAAAGATTTTTAACATAAAATTTACTTAAAATTGCTTTGAACCCGCCTTTCTAACTGTTGTTAAGTACTAAATACATACTAAATTACTGTTATAGGAGACTTGTATTATAGGGTAAGGGTAAAAATTATCTTTATTCACAGGCTTTTTATGTGCCAGAGTTGATTTCATAACGTTTTTCTTATCATTTACTGGAAGGAATTTAGCATTCCAAAAACTCCATTTATACTGGAAAATCTGATATCAAAATCTTCATAAATTCATAAATTGCTTAAAGTTTATGCATAAAACCACAATTATGCACCTCTAAATTTAAACCAGTGCCCATGTTCTGTAACTTTGTTGAGAACTTCTCGCACCGAAAAGATGTGAAACAAAATATTTCATCGTTTCTCGAAAAGTGAGAAAAAAGTGTGCCAGTAACTCATGTCGAAAACTATCAAATGAGATTACGTCGCTACGTTATAAATGTCATAATATTCCACTCGAAGCCGATATGATATTGCAGATGTTAAGAACGCCAGTCAAACATATCGTTGACGGCGACCAAACTTTACTAAAATTGAACATTTTTCAATAACGGCCGCGAAAATACAACCGGCGGCTATACCAAATAATGTAAAGTGCGACTTTAATGCTTGTTGTTTGAAAAAAAGCTTTGGAAACATTCGTCTATTTTTCAAAAATGTTAAAAGCTAAATAATTTAACAATGAAAAAATCGTACACTAAAGCAATTGTTATGTACCGCATTTTTTTTTTTTTTGTGTAAAAATTCACAAACATTTTTCACCAATTAAAGCATTAATCAAAAAAAATCAGTTTTAATTAAAAATTTAATCAAGTGTATTAAACGTTTTACCAAATGAATTAAGCGCTTAATCAAGTGAATACAACGTTTAATTGGTACTATTAATTTGTTTACTGGTGCAAATTTAATTAATTTTTTAATTAATATCACAAATTTTTTAATTGAAATCAATTTTTATTTTTTTCTGTGTACTGTCTACCTTCAGGTGGTTCGGAAAAGCGAAGAATTTGTACTAAATAATTCGGGTCGATATAAAAAAAATATCTTTAAGCAATCAAAAGACTAAAAAAATTGTATTTCAACTAACTTAGAAAAATTTATTTTATTTGCTTAATTGTAAAACTATTAACGCGGAAGGCAAACCATAAAATACAATTCATATTTTGTAAAAAATAAATTACATTTTCTACGGTAAATGTTTACAGTTTAGAAAATAAATTGAAATACACATTAAACTTAAAAAAAAAAACTATTCATAAAACAAACTAAACCATAAAGTTTTTAATGAAACAATTTTTCACACTCAATTTTCTATGACATTTTGCCAAGCGGATAAAATAACCTGTTTACGAAATTACTTTTTCCCTTGCCCTACATTATTATAATATACATACATTCATTCATATAAACATATTTCTTTTTTTTTCTAATGCTTTGCAAATTGCAGTTTACAATTCTTCTTTGGTTAGTTTATTAACACGAAATGATTCTAAAATATTTAACTTAATCTTTAGTTCAGATTTCTTAGCCTCTGATACTTTACCAGCCTTTAAACGTTGCAAACGTTTTGTTTCTTCCTCCACAAATTCATAACCTTTTCCCATGATCTTTTCCATAAAGATCAAATAGATTTTAGCACTGATCTTTTCGGGGTCCTTGCTAAGAGACTCTCTTAACTTCTCGGCTTCAGTTAAACGTTCTTTTTGCTGGACCTTAGCTAAGTTGACAAAATGTTTAGCCAAATCATTGAATTCCTTAAGGCAACCTTCACATCCGATATACAAATCGGTGTTGGAGCTTACAAAAGCCTTAAGATTATTTAAAGTAAGATCCATGTGCGAGGGCAGCGGAATGGGTTTATCTTCACCATTGCGAAATAGAAGAATGGCGGGAAAATTTGAATCATCCACATTAAAACGTTTGCCCAGCTCTTTATTTTCATTGTCGCCATAGTCTTTAATGCCCACGGTGGCAATTAAAAGGTCATCGGTTACAGAGTGGGCCACTTTGGAGAAGGCAGCAAATGCTTCATGCTTTTCGCCATAGGGAAAGGCAATATCAAATTTGACTAAGGCATAGGGAAAACGTTTTAGCGTCTTATCGAAATTCACATCATCCAAATCCAAGCAACCTGGGCAGGCACCGGCCAAAACAAGAGAACTTAAAAAGGCCAAGTTAATGAATAGTAATAAAATGTGTTGTTGTGATAAAGATTTCTTCATGATTTTTACACTTTTTAAATATTTTTTCAATAAAACCACTACTGTCAAGTACTCTACCGTCAGCCGGCAATATGAAAACTGAGGAATGGCTAAAAACAATTGAAATTCTAAAACTCAAATAATAAGCAGAATAAAATTTTTGTTTTGAAGTTGTAGTTACATAAATGGCCAACATGCAAACACTCACAGTCAGCATTTAATTTAACACACATGTACCTGCTCAGATACACAGACAGATCAACACGTAACAACGTTAATATGTATTGTAAAAAAGAATTAATGACTTACTCACTCTCTCTTATTTGTATACCCTACATTATTGTAATTGGGAAGGCCTTTGCGTTTGTGCTGTTGATCTCTCGGCATATTTTTAAATACTTGGATCAGGGATGTTAAAGTTGTACAAATGTACTTTTTTGGTACATTTTGACCATCTAAAGTACCGTGGTACTACCGTGACTCATTTGGTACAATTTAAAAATTTTTCATAGTTCCCCCTTTTTGAATTTTAAGTAAGTAAACAAATTATTGAGTCCTTTTCATTGCATTTATGTTGTACAACAAATCGTTAATATAATGGGCGCTTAAATAAGCAAGTGAAAGGCAGACAGACGAAGTTTGTTGGTAAGGTGGCGACGCTGTATGCGTGACATACTTTACTTTTTTCCTCTCTTCGTCTGTCTGCCTTTCACTTGCCACATTGTAAAAGGGCAATTATGGTACCCACAGACGAGGCAACATAAGTCAAAACCTGTGTTACTACTTTTGTTTCCTTTTTACCACAGACGATGGCACTAAAAGCAAAACATCAGTATTGTGTTTTTTTCCTTTTTTTGAATATAGAATTACTACTTTACTTAACAAAAATATGTAAAAGAAAATTTTCATATGCAGCTTCTGTTGGTTAAATTTTTATAACTTTTAATGTTCACATTTAATGTTGTATAATTCTGTAAAATTTTTAAGTCCATTTATAAAATTTCTCCATTTTTCATTGTTTTCAATGTTGGTAATATTTCCTTTTTTGGTTATTTATGTACAATTGAATTTTTATGTACTTTTGTGTTGTTTTAATTAATTTTAAAAAAATGGTACCGTGAAGGTCGAAAAAGTACATTTTTTTTTGGAAGATGGTACAAATTTAAGCCCCAATTTAACATCCCTGACTTGCATGCTTTATATTTTTATAGGGAAAATATAAAAATATTTTCAGTGAAAAAAAAAACGTTGCGAAATAAGGCGAATTCAGTACAAGGTGGTGGCACACTTTGACAGTTCGAACCAATTTGCTTTGGTTTTGTTAGTGTTTGGCTAGAAATTGTTGATATTCCGAACCGTAAACACTAACAATACAATGCAAATAATCTCTGTTGCTCTTGGGTTGTTATAGTAGCGCCACCTCCTGTAGCTGAATTCGCCTTAGTTCCGATGTTATCCAACTGAAGACAGTCATTACTGCCAAAGCTGTGGATATAAAAACGAGGAGGAAAACATGAACCACCTATTTTCTTACTGTCCAGCTCTAGCGAGAAAGCGACAAGCCAAAATGGTACCTGCTACTTTCAATCTCAATCCTCGCGTACGCTTTGAACTTCATTAGGAGTTCTGATTGTTTCTACGGTGGAATCCTGTAAAACAGATTTTCTTTGTATAAAAAAATAGTTTAAGTATTACAATTGGGTTAAAATATAACTGTTTTCTGCAAGTGGACTTAACATGGGCTAAACTTCGCTTATTTTTTCTAAATGAATAGCTTCTTACACTTATTATTAAGTAGATTTCTTTTATAACTACTTCTATAACTACTTCTTTTTCAGATGTATGTAGATAAAAAATTATGACTTACTTTTCAATGCGTTCATTCGGGACTTCCCTTGTAAAATTCATTGGTTCTTTCAGTAGAAATTGTAAGTAGTCTTTTTTGCTTTTCCCTGATTACTCAACACATTATTTTGTAGGCGAAGTTTTTACTGGGACGTTACCACTTTGTACACGTTAAAGTGATTTTGGTAGCAGATTTCATATGGAAGAGTTATGGACCGATAGTTTATAACTAATTTATGTAAAACTTCTTTAAAATATAATTTTATATTATTTTTAAACCGATTCGCAAAAATTTTATAAACTTTGACAATATCATGTACATAAATTGTTTGAATATTAAAATTCTAACAAAGTTTTGGAAGCTTAAAAAAAGGATATAAGACCTGATTGTGATCTCGCCCGCTTAGAAAGAAGTGGTGTTTACTATATTGCCAAAATTTATATTAATAACAAAAACAAAAAATGTGCTTTATTCGGTTGTGGCGAATCTTATATACACTTTACTTTAGTATTGAAAACCCCTAATGCTCACAAGCTCATATGGTAAAGTTAATTTTCTCTGATTTTTAAAACCAAACAAATTTCATTTACATATTAAGAAGATTTATGCCATATTTTTTTTATTAAACTAGCTTGTTCTGTATTGGCCCTATCATACCAAAACCTATAATTCAGGAGGACACTTGTATGGGGGCCTAAAAAATAATGGACCAATTTGGCACATTTTCAATGTTTTAATAATCTTTAATAAATACCTTAGTCAAATTTGCTTTTCTTAGCTCATATTATATGGGCTTTATTGTGCCAAAAACCAGATCACCGGGAGGGTTTTGGAATCATCTAAAGGATATTCACCTCTTGGTGTTCCATCCTCCTGGCTAAGTCAGGTGTATGCATACCTGGGATGCGACAAACATCCAAAATGGCAGGGCTCTTGAGGTCTTTTGCTTTCTTGAGCCCGTGGTACTCTCCAGAGTACCTTGTGATCTGGTGTGACGGGAGTCAGTAGCTCGCGGTACCATGTCACGGGACTGTCTTTTGTCTGAGGTTTTCGTTAGTACGCTTCTTGTGAAAAATGCTTCCTGTGTTTCAGGACGATTGTCTTTGTGAAAGCCTTGCTTTTTTGGTAAACGGTTGCTTCTCAGTAAGTTGCCCACCGTCCGATGGAGGAGTGCCTTTTTCAATGGGCGAACTCACAAATGGGTTCAATGGAGAGGAGCTTTTTTGATGTAGAGACACATGACATTAATCGTCTGGAGAGCTATTTACTTATGGAGGGCACTAACTGCGTGTTTTAATCATCTTTAGGTGATTTTGCAATTGGACAGATGCTACTGAATTTTGAATAAAACAGTGGAAGTTTTAATTATTTTACTATAGAAAATATAGGACCTTTCCTAAAATGTTTCCTAAGACTATGCATAAGTTTTTTATATATTTCTTTATATAAAGTTTTATGTTTCAAACTTAAAAAAATGTTAAATGTTTGGTACGCCTTTTCTTAATTAAAGTAACGATACATTCCTTTTCCTCCTGTGGTGAATGGTATAAAAATATTGGTTATGTTTAATATCGTTACCTTAATATAAAAAGGCCCCAACTCATTATTTTTGGAAATCCGTTTTTTTATTGATTATTGTAGAATGGTTGCTAATACACATTCTATTAAAATTTCAAGCAAATTAGATTAAAAATAAAGAAGTTATAAGCAGAATACAAAAAGCCCTAACTCATACACACAATTTTTCTAAAGAAAAAAAGGCCTAACTCATACACACAATTTTTCGAAAGAAATACATATTATGTATTTCAATCTGAATTCCTCGTTTAATTTTAATAAAGATGTTTTTTGACAATGGTTGTGTAGCTATATTATTTCAGCTTTTATTAAGTTTTTTCCTTCTCCTGTAAAAAGTGTTTTTGATGAGTTGGGGCCTTTTTATATTAAGGTAACGATATGTATAAAAGAAATATCCAAAGTTGGTCCACATTTTGTTTTTCTACTATTTTCTTTTTAGATGTTTTTTTTGACCAATTTTGAATTTAAGGCGATTTACTAACTTTTAAAACAACTGGTAACTTAAAGTAGGGTAAAACATATTCGCTACTACCTTTATTAAAAAATTTACTCTTGCTCTTGA
Source organism: Pollenia amentaria (assembly GCA_943735925.1). Classification (NCBI taxonomy): domain Eukaryota; kingdom Metazoa; phylum Arthropoda; class Insecta; order Diptera; family Polleniidae; genus Pollenia; species Pollenia amentaria. The sequence continues at coordinate 12,080,602 of OX031010.1, read as the reverse complement.
TTTTTTTTTTTTTTTTTGCTTTTATACAAACAACAACAATTTCATTGCAACCAGTTTTTTAATGTGCTTTCTTGTTCGAGTCAGCAAAATTTAGAAAAAAGTTTGTTAGTTCTAGTGTTATAAGAGCCAGACTTTTTCTTTCCCTTTGTGTATGCGTGTGCATTTAAACCATGTTTTTAATGTTTAATTCGCTCCTTTTCTCTTTAAGTTTGAGTTTATTGACTTTTATATTATTTTGAATTTTTTGTATGAGAATGGACCACGTCATTCGTGTGTTAGAGTCAATTCAGAGTGTTGGATGTCAAATTGACTTCAAAAAAAACCTCTCAAACTACTGTCTATTACAAACAGCGTTGCCGCGTTGGTTACTTTTAACAAAAATTCGTTAATTTTGTTTTCAATGTGAACTTGTGTTATTTTTATTTTCTATTTTTGGTTACTTTTTTCAACACAAAGATAACTAATTTTATGTCTTCGTACTAGCACTACCCGGTAGATCCAACTCCATGACTTTTTCATCTACTTAAAAACGATTTTTCTAGAATTTTAAACAGTATATTATATGAGGTATAAACTTTGAAGTGAAGATGGCGGCCATCTGCTACTTTTAATTTTCATATCTTTCGCTTACACAGGGTCTCCACCTGAGATAAGATATAAGATTTGTATATCAGCCAACGTCAAATTCAATCGCAGAGAGTATTATCTTACGTGTGGACTCTCATATAGTGTTAGTATTAATATTAAAATAAATGTTTTGAGACAGTTGTTTTGAGAAATCTTATAACAACTGTCTTATAAGATGAGCTGTTAAAAATACACATACATACACACTTATAAAACAATAATAAGCCACCATTATTAAAATGTGTAATTTATTAAAGCAAATAGTGCCAATATTGTGAAAGGTGTTTAAAAAACCATATTTTAAACTCAAAAATCAAAAAACTAAAAAAAAAGAATAAAAACGATACAAGTTTACTGTACGAGAATCAGTCGATTATGAAATCTTATAAGATACGTGGTTCTCTTGTTTAATATTAAGATTAACATGAAGAAATGTATTCTCTCATTCTGTCGACGTTCTCTCAGATATCATATCAGATATTATCTAAGGTGAAGACTTTTAGTAGCTTCTATCGCTATTATTAACGTTTCATAACAGCTATTACATGATTACTTCTTGTAACGTATTATATAAATCATTATCATAATGAATAAAATAATCACTTACAACAAAAGGAACAATTTTTTCTTGTGCAAATGGATTTTAGCAAGAAAAATGTAAATATAATTTGGCTTTTTGGTAAGTATTTTGCTTCTTCCCATTAAAAAATGGATTTTACTAGTAAGCAGTTTTGTAAGGGAGTGAAGCACATTGCCACCTTACCTGCTTAAACGAAGCATGATTTTTATATGGCGTAGTCCCACTTGGAAGCACTATTTTCTTCTTTATGCTAAAAAACAATTTGATGACTGATTCGTGTTAACAAATACAATTTCTATGTCCGGTTATATTTCGTAAACAAATTTCAAAATCATTGCCCTACAACCTGCTTCCATGTAAGGGATTAACAGAAGTACTTAGAACTTTGTTCGTGATTTTTTTCTTTTCTTTAAAATAATGATTTGAATTATTTACTTACCACCTGCTTTCTTATAAGGGATACTGCGAACTTGTTAAACCATTTTTACGTACTAAGTTAAAAATTTCTTTTAAGGGTTTGCGCTTCTCTGCGCTCTTGTACTTATCTTGCTTCCGGAAACCTTAAATTTTTTACTGGGTTATAAGCTACCCTCCTTTTAAGTTAAATTGTGACAATTGAATTTTTCCCGGTTAAAGGTAACCACTTGTTTTGGACTTGTTTGGACCTTTTATAACTACTTACTTTTCGGATGTATGTAGGTACAAAAATAATTACTTGCTTATCGAGTACAGTTTAGTTGAATGAGAATGCATTCATTTTGGGACATGGCTTCAGTAGAAAGGTAGTATTTTTGATTTTTCTGATTACTCAACAGATTATCTTGTATGCGACGCTTTTACTGGGTAGGACTAACTGAAACCCCATCCTATATAAACAATAAGGTGGTATTTGCTATTCTATGATTGTTTCTATTTTTCCTGCGCTAAGAGCACAATTCAGCTCAATTTTGAGCGTTGATACCATAACAACATAGAAAGACTTAAAAAGTTTTGCTTGTAAAAAATCTTTAGATAGAAAGTTTGAAATCTCTGGATCATACAGCTTTTCAAATAGATGAAAATAAGTGTTAACTTTGTATAGAATGCGCCAAGTTTTTTAAAAATGTTGTATTAGAATGGAACGATTTAGCAATCGATGTTGGACAACAACTTGTCGATATTGTGCCTTCTATTTTCCGATAGCTTTTCGCATGCGGAGAAAAAGTTCCTCTACCGCATATCAAAAAAATCTTTTCCGAAGCGCCCCAATTTCCTTTTTTTAGACTTTTTTCCAACTTTTATTTTTAAGGGTTTTTAGTAGGTAATAAAAAAATCGACTGATATAATTTTTTTTTTTTACATGTTACTTTTTCAAGGTGAAATTGTACGCTAAACACGATGGCGATAGCAGTTTTTCCAAAAAAAGGATTTCTTCAGGTTTGGACAAGTTTTTGTCGAAAAATCTATCTTTTTTACGCGTTAATTTTTAATGTTTATTTTAGTTGGTATGTTGAAAAACAATGTGCCCAAATTTAAATTTTTTTACTTTTTCTAAACTTTTATTTTTAAGGTTTTTTTTAGTATTTAATAAAAAAAATCGGCTGGTATAATTTTTTTTAAATATTACCTTCCCAAGGTGTAAATTGGTAAAAATAGTTTTTTTTGAGGTTTTGGACGAGTTTTTGCCGAGAAAAATTTTTTAAGCCGTAATTTTTAAGGTTTTTTTTAGTAGGTATGTTAAAAAAAATTAACAGATTTCAAATTTTTTAAATATATCCAATATCCTAAAGGAAAGTTGTATGCTTAAAACGATGGCGATTTCAATTTTATTTTTAATTTTTTTTATTATTTTTTTTATCGAAAGGAATTAATTTTTCGACCAAAATTATTTGTTTTTTTTTTTTTTTTAACTGATATCACCATCGCTTTTAACGTTCTTTAGAAATGAGCAATTTGATACGGGAGAAATTACATGAAAATTGGTTTGGAGCCTTTAAAATAACAAAATAGAGTAAAAAATGGAAATAAAAAACGTTTTTCCGTCAAAAACTCGTCTAAAAACACAAAAATACACATATTGTTTTCCAAAAAATTATATAGCTATCGTTTTAAGCGTACAATTTTACCTTGGATTGATATATACTAAGAATATTTTTTTTAACATACCTACTAAAAAAAACCTTAAAAATTAAGGCCTAAACAACTTTTTCGTCAAAAACTCGTCCAAAACCTCAAGAAAAACATCTTTTCCCAATTTACAATTTATACTTTGGAAAGATAGTATTTAAAAAAAAATGAAGTCAGTCGATTTTTTTATTACCTCCTAAAAAAACCTTAAAAATAAAAGTTGAGAAAAAGTAAAAAATTTCAATTTGGGCACCTCGAAAATGATTTTTTTTTTTTTTTATGTCGAAGTGGAACATTTTTTTTATCATGCCAAAAGCTATCGAAAAGTCGATGGCAAAATATCGAGAAATGTTTGTCCTTACAAATAGGCCCACCTTTATATATATATATATTTATATATATTTTTTTGTTTTCAATTAATAAAATAGTGGTTTTAACACATAATTATTTGGGTTTCTTGTTTCATTTTTGGTAACTATTTTTACAGTTGATAAAAAGAATTTTTGTGGTGGCAACGCTGATTGCAATGTTTTGTAGTTTCTAGATTGATTGATATTTTTTATATAGTAATTGTTTGGTGTTTCCAACTGTATTTTTCTTTAAATATACTGTATTGATTTTATATAAATTAATACTTATATTTTTTAAACAAACATTTAAAGAAGAAGTTTCTACGAAAAGACAAGATGTTAAGAATACAAAGTTTTATGCAATTAGAATAATGGCCTGCCTACTTATGAATTTTAAAGGCGCTGTGTTTTTTACATCCGTGTTTTAATGTGCGGTTTTTACAATACAAGTGATTGAACGTGTAGTAAAATTTATAGGCAAAGCACTCTGGGTTTTTAGTGTAGTAAACACGTTCAATCGCTTGTATTGTGGAAACCGCACATAATTGTTAGATATGACGTACATTCATATAAGAGAATCCAGGGGCTACTAAAATTCTTTGTGTTCTTACGACATTAAATCGTTCCTCTGGTACAGCGTTGCCAAATGTGCAGATTGATCTGCATTTTTCTAATCATTGAGCAGTTTTGAAGTTTTTTGTTAAAAAAACCATTTTTTTGTAAATTATGTAGATTTTGCAGTTTTTGCATTACAATTTTTTTAGTTTCAATTTTGTTATCTTATTTTTTATTTCTTAAGCCATAATCTTACCTAATTTTCTTAACACATACTCGTATAACACTGGCAAGCTTTAAGAGCCAAACAAAAAACACAAACGGCTTGGGATTGTACATACGTGCAATTTCGACATGTTTGCCAAGCCGTTTGGCTTTTACTCTTGAAAGTTTAATTATTTTCCTGTTTACATTTTGCCATATTTGTTGTTTCTTTTTTAAAGTTGCATTTGAGTTTACATTGTAAAATTTGTATTACACCAATTTTTTATGTATGCTCAGTTTACATATAGCAAATCTGAGCCCGAACTAAAATTTATTTTGTATTAATTGAGGAAACAAAACAAATCGCAAGACTACATGTACCTACTTCCAATCTCTTTCATCTAGCATACAAAGTAACGATATTCGATAATAATATAATATTGTATTTGTTTCTGTATTACACGTATGTTAAAAACAAATTACATATGTAAATTATATTTTTTTTTTGGCAATTTTTATGTGCAGTTTTTTTTAAGTTAAAATCAGTTTTTTTTTCTTAAGAGTTTTCAATTAATTTATTTTCAAAAAAATTATGGCAACGCTGCTCTGGTATATCCTGACCCAAACTCAGACAAAGATGATCGAAAATATATTTTTTCTCCCAAATGGAAGGGTTTTGCACTATTTGATCCACATCTAGAGCATACGCATATAAAAACATCGTATTTATTTTGGCTTAATTTAGCCTTTGTTACAAAGGCGTTTTATGGAAATTCGGAATAAACCGTTGAAGGTAGGGTTTGCAAATCGAAAATTCCGGCGATTTAGATTAAAAATCTAAGCTTTTATAAATCCATGTTTTGGGTAAAATTTTAAGTCGAATGGCTTTTTTCTCATTAAGCAATTATCCTTTTTCCCAGCGAAAATCTACACATTAAAGAAATTTGATTTTCTCAGTGTTTCATTTGCTTCTATTCTGTCGCAAAGCTTACCCGCACTCATCTGCCAATTATTTATTTGCCGTAAAGATAAATTCAATTAGCTGACTCCCAACTTTTAACATGTATTTTGAGAGATATTGCAAAATGAAAACAATGTTTTTGTCGGTATATTGAGAAAAACAAAATCGTTATTCTCGATTTGGATTAACGTAGTTTGCTGATGACGTCATGTTCCTTATATTTTACAAGTAACACTACTATTATTAGACCTTAGAGTAATCTTATCAAGTTTTCTGTATGACAGTTTGGGCGGAGATATTCACCCCTATCGTAAATGATTTTCCCCTCGAAATTTTTTCACTTTTCACGTAAGTATTTGCGATCACGAAAAACCCACATGAAAAAATTAATTTATAGGAGATTAATAACGTGAAAAAAATGCTCGTAATTTGTTCACTTTTCCCTTTGAATTTCTCACTTTATTTTTGCTGGGAAACAAAACATTAATGTAAGCAATTCTTCTCATAATGCGAATATTTAAGTTTACAAAATAAATTTTTAAGTTAAGATCCGTGAAAAGAGGCACAAACATATACATACGTATGAAAATCGTTCAACAAAATGCAAAACAGTTCGATTGCCTGAGGAGTTATGAATCTTTTCAAAGACGTGGAGGCAGAATTTTATAAATTATTTTACAACATAAAAGTGCAATAAGCTAATGTTGCAATCAAACTATAACTCCAATACAATATATTTTATTTTATTTTTATTAGCTTTTCATTAAAATATACGTGTATATTTTTGAATAAAAATTAATTTAGTTTTTTAATATTTCTTCTTTTTTACATTCACTGAGAACTGATAGCGCGAAAAATGGTTCACGGCAGTTTCACGATAGCATTTTTCCCTTCGAGGGGAATAAAAATTTCATGGGAACAAAAATTCCACTTGTTTTTCACGATAGGGGTGAATAAGTAGAATTTTTGTTTCCATGAAATTTGTATTCCACTCGAAGGGAAAAATGCTATCGTGAAGCTCCCGTGAATAATTTTTCGCGCTGTTCAAAAATATACACAAAATATATACAAAGAAAAGTTTAAAAAAAAAAAACAAAGTATAATATGTTTTATGTTTTATATGTATTAGTTTGATTGCAACATTAGCTTATTGCACTTTCATGTACATAGTAAAATAATATCTAATATTCTGCCACCACGTCTTTAGAAAGCTTCACAAATCCTCAGGCAATCGACCTGTTGTTTTGCATTTGTTGAGCAATATAAGTACATATAAATTTGTGCCTTTTTAACGGATTTTGACCTTAAAATTAATTTTGTAAACTTATATATTCAAATTATAAGAAGAATTACCTATATAAATGATTTGTTCCCCAGCAAAAATAAAGTGAGGAATTTAAAGGGAAAAGTGAACAAATTACGAGGGAAAAAATTTTTCACGATATTGGGAATTTGTTCACGCAAACATTTTTTCCCGTTATTATTCTCCTTTGAATTAATTTTTCTTATGGGAGTTTTTCATGATCGCAAATACGCGAAAAGGGAAAAAATTGCGAGGGAAAAATTATTGACGATTGGGGTGATTATTTATTATGAAAAGGCTATAGAGAGTTTAGACAAAAATGAATGAAAGCCCGATTCAAAAATTAGATGGATCCATTAAAAATTTAAGTCAAGGCGAATTCATGTAAACGGTGGTGGGGATACTACAATAAGTAAAACACCAAAAACACAACACTGTATTTTATTTGTTGCTCTCGTTGGTCGATATGTCAAAAACACAAGCAACTTTTAACATTCCCCTCTCTAACTAAGAAAAAAAGTAGCACAGCTGTGCTCTCAACACCACCGGAAAAATGAATTCACCTTTATGTTTACTTTAGATGACTTACTTATACAGGGTGGGGCATAAGTAGCGTTATGATTTAATATGTAAAGGCCGGTATTCACTATCCTATTTAGTCGCACGATATGTCAAAAAAATCGTGTGTGCTCATAATGTATGACAGTGTGGCTTAAAAATGAATTTAGTGACAGATTTTTTTGACAAGTCTGTCCGACTTGGAAATGTTTTAAAAATTTTCATAAAATGGTAGATTATATGCGATCAGAGTTGCATTTTCTTGTAAAGTTGATGAGTCATTTGAGTTTGCATCTTTTTTGTGGGATAGTGTGGCATTGACAGCAGATTTTGCAGACATTTTTTTATGTCGGATAGAATTCCGTCAGATTTTCGTGTGAATGAATCGTACGATTATGTAGGATAGTGAATACCGGCCTTAAGTAGCATTTTTGTGTTGATACGTATATGCATTGCTGTATAACTTGTCGCAGACATTAACACGGATTCTACTTTTTTAACAGATGCATAAAAAGGAACGACGCATTAACGCATGGTGTGTGGACCTTTAGCTTAATGATGTTAAAAAGCACACAAAAAGCTGTAGTAAGCACTTGTGAAAAATTTTCCAGAATAAAAGAGTTGACGTAACTGACGAAAACCAAAATAAAAATCTGCTGATTTACAGAACATACCAAAACGACACTCATGTCTTGTAGAGTTATAAACTACACTCAAAGACTGAATAACCTTTATTATTTTGTGGAGTATTAGTGAATTCGATTCCAAAAACTCGAAAAAATATGTTTAATGTCTAATACTGACCCAAATTCTTATGTTGGAAAAAAAATTAAATCAATTTAGAAAATTGGCCAATTTTCATTAAGTGCTTGTACCTGTTTCTTTAGCATTTTTCCACCCTCTCTATGCTTGCAAGGATGACAGGATATAAAAAATCATTTACTTATGTATAACAGTAGAAACAAATAAATTTACACACATGATTACAAACATGTTACAGTTAAGTACACAAGCAATTATTTGAAACATTAAAATCATTATTGCGCCGAATATATTGACCGAAAACTTTTTGGGGTTTTTTTTCAAAAACAAAAAAAAAATATGTACTTACAAACAAATTGCGTGCAATACGTGTCGAACAACTTAAAAAAATCGGTAATTGTTATTTAAGTAACGGCAGGAAAGAAGGAGGCGACAAACCGCAAATAGAACACTCGTGTATCTATTGTTAATATTGTTGCCATTATTACCATTGTGCAGAGAGCCAACACATGTATGTCATGCATGAATAATTTATTGTCAAATTTTTCTATTTGGCCACAAAATAAAACACTATTTGGAGGGAAAAAAAAACATATACCACATTAAGAATGATGTATCAAATGCCAAATTTTCCAATTTTTCAGTAGAATTTTATAGACTGGTATTAACAGAAAAAGGATATACATACACACTTAGACACACATACAGGTGTACATTTGTATGTATGTCAGTAGTTCTTTGCAAGTGTACCAGTGAGTCCAGTGTAAGTTCTTGTTGTAATCATAGCAAATAGTTCATTTAACTGTCTAGTTTTATTTGGTGGGCTATTACAGGTGGAAGAGGTGGAGATATAAAAAATATGTATGTATGAATGACTGTCTGTCTGTCGGTGAAATAAACTGTTATGGCCATTGGCCAGTTTGTTTTGTATTTCTGTATTTCATTAACAATGAAAGTAATTTCACCATTAACGTATGTACAAAGGCAATGTTCTTATATGATTTGATCAAGGGAATACTAATAATAATTGTACTAAAACTATAAACATTTTAGCAACAACAATATGTATACTCTGTTTTATAATTACGGAAACGGTCAAATTTAAAGTTCATTACTTGTTTGATTTTGAAATTAATTATTTTTGTGCTGGATAACAAAAATGGCGGCTTCGTAAAAATATAATTTTATGATTGTATGATTTAGAGCTGATGTCCAATAAAAAAAGGGTTTGTACACACATTCGATTTGATTCAAATCACAATAATTTTTTTACTTTTCGCATTTTGAGAATAGTTATGTACATTTATGTAAAAAAAAAACATCTCAAGCCATGTTGGGACCCAGGACGGAACCTATTGAAATAATAGTAATATGGTTTAGGTTATCATAACATAGCTTTGGACTAAATTTAATCTAAATACAGACATAATAAAAAAGATTATGGACACAAAGACTTTATTGCGAAAAGTGTGTATGGTGGCTATGAAAAATTAGAAATAGATACTCACCGTTTTTAATAGGCTTCATCTTTATAACAGTGTAGACGTATGTTCCAAAAAATCTTTAAAATTGGGACCTGCACTTTGTGCACAAGGTTAAAATGAACCGACAACCAGCCAGCCGGAGGGACATGGTTAGATCGATTCAAAAAGTCGAGTCGATCAGTATACAAACTATTTATGTATATGTGTTACACACATCCACAAAAACGCATAGTATCTTCTCAACTGTTATAGTGTGTTTTAAAAATGTAATAATATACCACTTAAAACACACCGCTGCTTTTGGGCCGCCCGGTATAATCATAGGTGGTGTAGTCTTTTTATGATCGATCTTGTCAGACTCAGTCAAGGTGCAGACTTGCAATTTTTGTTGCAGCAATTCTGGATTTTATTGGTGAGATGAGTACCCCTACCAAATTTTCTCACCACTCTCACCAATTAACTGAAGAATTGCCGCAACAAAAACTGCAAGTCTGAACCATGACTTCATATTCTTATCTTAAGACAATATTTACATTGGACACCTAAATTCTTATAATACAGACTGAGGGCCTAATTGGGTAAAACGCAACGCAATGGCTAAAATTTAATTGAAAGCAAAAACATATTCAAAAATATTTTATAATTTTGTTGTTGTTTTCTACAGAAATTCATATTGTTTTTTTTAAATTTTTAATCCACAAAATATGAAGTGTTTGAAATTTAAAAATTCAAAATGAATTCCTTTAGAAATCAACAACAAAATTATAAAGGTGCCTATTATGAACTTAATTCGATTTTCGACAGCAGTCGAATTAGTTGATCGAACGAGTTTTCATTTGGTATTATGGCACACATTTGATAAAAAAGTACTATTGTTATTTAGTTTATTCACAGTAGTACATTTTCTATCAGCTGTCACTTTAAATAAAAAGTTTTTGTTAACAAAATTAAAAAATTAAAAAATAAAACTAATATTAATCATGACTACGACGGACTTATGGTACGATGATTCATCTGATGAAGATGCACGCTTACTGGCACTGGCATGTACCTGTGGCCTGAACTTTTGTAAAAATTCCTTTTGCCTACAAAGGATTTTGTTCCATGAAGGAAACAAGCTGTTCAAACTGTTGCTTACTACTGTCGACTTTAGACTTGCATAAAATAACCAAAAATAATTAAGAATGTGGAATTTGCACACCAAAACTAATAAATTAACAAAAACTTACATTTTAAACAATTTTTTTTTTTAATTATTTACACCGTCGAAAGCAAATTTGTATTCGTTGAAAAATTCGATGCACAACAAAATTTTCGACAGTGCTGCCAACTCATAATACGAAATTAACATTCGATAGTCGATGTTCGATAGCCAGCGAAAATCGTTTATCGAATGTAACTCATAATAGGGGCCAAAGTAAAATTTGTTTTTGATTTCAATGAAATTTTTGGCATTGCGTTGCGTTTTAGACCATAAGGCCCTGAATATTCTTTTGTTTTTAACTAACTGATCTTATATCTTAGCCAGGGCTGTGGAGTCGAAGTTGTAGAGTCGGAGTTGAGGTTTTTGTACCGGAGTCGGAGCCGAATTATCCGCAAAAACTCGCGACTCCGACTCCAAAATTTTTCTACTTTATATATGCTAATAACTATATGAAAGTTCAATGCGGAACGATTGAAATTTTACAGAATCATTCTCTTGCTCAATTTAATTATTTTAAAGGTACTGAATTAAAAAAAATAGTTTAAAATTAAATAAGGACAGGTCTCATACATATTTGGCATCAAGGTTAGAGCAGGAGTTAGAGTCGGAGCCGGACTAAAAATATTTCAGCGTTTGGAGTCAGAGTCGGAGTTAGAACTTTTTTTTTCGATGACACCACAACCCTGATCTTAACACAAAAATGTACCTCATTAATCATAAAATAGTAAAAATTGATTTTTACATGTGTAGTTTAAGTCTATCCATTGGTTTTTTTACTAAAAAGGAATGTGTTCGAAGTCAATTAAATGTAATTGTGCGTGCCTTGTTTTTGCGTCGTTTTTATTGTCAACTGTTTGTTATGCGTTTTTTTTTTTTATTAACTAAAACATGAATAAATATTCCATATGTCCATTTTTTAAGAACAAATGAATGTATTAACATGAGGTGTGTTCATTTACTTTACTAGCAGAAACGTGCAACGAGAGAGTAAATTTAAAATTTACAAAATTTTTTTCCTAATTACTCCAAAAAATAAAGAAGCAAATGAACGCTTTACCAGCAAAAGCAAGCAAGTTAAGCTCGATTCACCCATGCGTTCCGAACAATATTTTTGTCCGGACAAAATTTTTTTTATATTGTGTTTGACGTCTTTCTTTTGAGAGAGAGAGAAATTATTTTGTTCGGAAAGTTTTTTCTTGAATTGGTTTAATTTTACTTCTTGTTCGGAACAAAATGAGCTGAGATACCGCTTTTTTCAATTTGTACATAAAAGTTGGATTGATCTACCACATCATATAGTGTTTTTGCATTTAAATTATAACAATTGTGTTTTTTTTTTGCTGAATAATTAAGTAAAAAATAAGTCAAATTTTTTCAATTTACTATCTGTAAACAGCTTTGTTTTTCGGGACAAATTTTCCGAATCGTTCTGCAGAACACTCTCAGTAAAAAAAATTATTCTCTGGACAAAAATATTGTTCGGAACGCATGGATGCATCCACGTTTAGGCATATTGACACTATTCAGCTGTCAGACACGAGATTATTTCATTATAAATTCAATGGTTTTAACCTATTTGTACAAGAATATTGTTTTTTAATTCAAAAAAATAAATATTTTATGTTATTGAAAATCTTTTAATTTAAAAATTATGAAAATTATTTTTGTTTTGTAAACAAAAATATGAAACAGGTGGTTAAATAATTCTTGCTAGTAAATATTTTACTATCAGAAATTTTCAACAAATTCTTGGACTCTCAAATCTGTATGCTCTTTTTTCACTCTCTCGTTGCAACTTTTTCGAGTACGTGAACACTTTTTAGTACCAATTATTGAAAATAAGCAATACTTTTCTGTAAAGGAACACACCTATATATGGAATATAAATTTGACAACTCAGTAAACACACGTGATTGTGTTTAGATGTTTGTCAAAATTAAGTATTTGTAAACAAACCATTCTTAATACTATTTTTACGCATAATTTGTGATAAATTGGTTAAGTGCATGCATCGGTGTTGCTACAGATTCCGGTACAATTTAGAATTCGTAAGTCTTCTGATGCTTTTTAACGACAAACGCCTCTTAACAAAAAAAACTTTTATGGGCAAATAGTGCCTGAAAAAACTTGCTCAAATTCAGACATAACAAACATATCATGTCATTAGTGCGACGATAAGTTGTCATCAGTGCGATGACATAATATATCATGTCATAGTATACTATTAACATTATTTTCATGTTTAAAAAGTAAAACTAGAAGCAAAAATTCCCATATTCTATTTTTTTAAATTATTTATTTAAATACATCAAATTTTTCAAGTAGAATTATTACAAAAACAATATTGGGTATTCTTCTGTTAACAAAGGGCGGAATACAACAAAAGTGAAACAAATATGTGTAACGGGTAAGTAAATAATGATATTCTTGCAATTTGACTTAAGGTCAATTCGAATGACTCAATTTGATGACAGTTTGTTATCGCACTGATGACATGCTTTATAAAACCGGCTCCGATTCGTCATTTCTGTGATGCCAGTGTGTCATCCCATTGATGACATAGACATAATTTAAATTTTTGACCCTGATGACAATTTGGCCAAGCGATGTTAAGGCTGCCATCACAGTGATGTAAAGTGTCATGGGGTCAAAAACGAAGGCACATGTCATAGTACTGATGTCAAAATACATTAGCGTTATGACGCCTTTTCTATCAGTGTGGTATTTATAATAATATATTATCCCAAAAAATCTTTGTGTATACAAGATTTCAGACAGTGAGTGCTACCTTTTAGACCGTTAAAAAATAGTGTCCTTGAATTTAACTTAACCACCTATAGTCTAAGTATTTTATATTTGGCAAGGTAAATTTTATTTTTATTACTTCGAATAACTATTTTCATAATGCGCCATTATGTACAATTTTCATTACTTTAATTTCTCAACCGCAACTAAATCACGATGGGCGCTAACTCATCTACCCATAAAATTTTATGTTCATACGAATACAATTTGAGTTATTATCTATCAAATCTACCTGCTCCACATTGATGTATTTTCAAATATGCAATAACTCAATACCCACACACAGATACAAAATACATATTTGAATATCATTGACAAATTATTGTTTTTGGTTCATTTTATTTTTCTTTTTATACCCTCCACCATCACGATTAATTAATGAGGGTATATTAAGTTTGTCATTCCTTGTGTAATATCAATAAATATTTATCTTAGATCCCATATTCTGCGTCCTTGAGTAATTCTATACCGATTAAGACACGTTCGGTTTCAAAGGACTTATTAGAAAATAAAAATAATTTGTGTAAACTTGTTTATATTTAGTCCTTTAAAGCCCCTATCACACTATTGTACAAGTCTTAGGCTTATACCTCTCTCCAAATCCAATGATATTTGGTCTGATTAATCAAATAAAATTTTTTTTTCTTTACTATTTTCGTTGACGCTATTACACTTTGCGTCTTCAAATTATGTAGTTATCTCTCAGAGTATTGTGAAATTAGAGAAATCTCATCCATTCAGTAAGCAAATAAAATTAATTGATAATTTTTAATCCAAAGTTTCATATTTTTTAATCAGACTAAAGTTCATTAAGTTTAATTTTTTTTTATATATATTTATGAAGAAAGGAATTTTACAACATAAAATTAATTAAAATTTATTGATAATTTTTCATTCTTGACAGACCGGGGAATTGAACCCACGTTCACGGACAGGTTGATTTGATATGTTTCAATAGTAACCACACTATATCCTCAGAAATCTTTGCCGTTTAACACTCACTGCAGACTTCCAGACGCAATGGCGGTGAGTGTTAAATAAATTTTAGATCTGCGATTAAACTGGCGACTTTATTAAAGAAATTCAAACGCCATGTACACCTTTGTGTTGTTGATTTTGTAAAGTTTTTTGCTTCTCCTGTAACACAAATAAAAAGTGTTGTTACGCCCATTAGCATTTTAGTTGACGATATAAGTTGACTAATAAAACCCTAAGGAATAAAAAACACTCTCATTATAGGAAGCTCAGATTTGCTTTTTATGAAAAAGAACTTTTATTGTCAGCTTTTCGAAAGATTGGTTCATAATATATCACAAATAATTTCCTTCGTGGAGGGTATTAAAGATTCAGCACAACCGAATATAGAATTCTTGATTGGTGTTATTAGTTTCATACGCTTTAAAAAGAAGGGTACAAAAAGAAAACAAAACTATTTGGAAATGGTAGGAGTTACCAAAAAAAGAAAAACTAAAATAAAGAAAAGCGGTTATTGGTGGCACGCAGAATATTAAATAAAGCCACCTTGACCGTTTTACCCACCATAAAATATACACCCAGAAAAAAAGTTTTTGAATTTACTCAAAAATAATCGTAGTGTAGATAAGTCGTTATAATGTTTACAACATCCATAGCATGATTAAATCCGTTACGAAATTAAATTTAGTTTAGATACGAGTATATTTGTAGTTTTAGTTACAGTAGTCTCCGTTTAAATGCGCCCCGCTTAAATGGGTTCCCCGTTTTAATGCGTAAAGAGTGCTGCCAATAAAAATATCCCAATATCTTGTATAACAAAATTTTTAATTTAAAAACGCCCCGCTTGAAATCCTTACCTGCGAAATTAGTCATTTTATAGAGACAACATTATTTTATACATCTAAGCAAATCACCAGCTTAAGTGCGTTAAAAAGGAGATTTATTTTTTTATAAAAAAATATTATCTGGCATGACTTTATTTAAACTAAAATGTGGCAACAATAAAATAAGAAGCAAGTAAGTGCTGGTTAACACTCTTCAAGTCTAAGCCGTCAAGTTTTTAGGAGATCGAGGAAAGAAATGTTATTATCTTGTTCCTTCTTGTCTTAAAGCTAAAGACTTGACGGCTAAAACTTGAAGAGTCAAAAACACACTTTGTTTCCGTTTTGTGTTCGCCAATAAATGACACAAACATATTTCGTACAAACGTTAATTTTTCCTTTTGGTTTTGTTTTCAAAAAATGCATACGAAGATAGTTCTGCAGCAATTCGCTATTTATTTAAAACGGAGGAGAATTATAAAATAAAGGTAAGGAGTTTGGAGTAAAGAGTGGATTAAACAACGATCTATTTTGTGACAAACAATGCGGCTTAATAACATCTAAAACTGAAAATTATTTTAATGCTTTTTCTTTAAAGTCTTCACTCTGCCAAAGTTTTAATTTCATTAAGTACTAGACAACTCAAAAAAGCTTGACATATATCCAGCATGTCTGCAAATATTAAACATTTTTAATATATGTACAAACATCCTTCAAATATTTGTCCAAACAGCAAATACCCCAAACCATTTCTGTAAAAATAACTTTTTTAAATACTCCCACAATAGTGCTAAAAATTTAAAAAAAAAGCACCAAAATGTATTTGGGATTCATTCTGTGTAATAAAAAAAAAAATAAGCAGAAAAAGACTTGCAAAAAAGGAAAAACTTGATGGTAACGCTGCTTTTAAAACAAATGCCATTTTGTCAGTGATGAAACAATTATAATAGAATTTATTGCTACTATTCTAGTGATGACACTAAAATAATCCCAAGATGTAGAATGGAATACAATGAGATAGGAACATCTTGTAAAGATTTTGATTTTTAGCTCTTTGTGTTTATTATGGGGAAATTACGACATTTTCGCGAATCGATGGCAGATGTTGACAAGTGTGAAAAGGCTGTAATAAGCCAATACTTTTATAAGCCCATAATATGCTCATTTATTCGAGGTTTCGCTTAATGGATTCCCCGTGTAAAATCCCTTATTTCGAGTGAAAGTTTGTATGGGAACTAGTTAATATAGGTTAATCTGGTCTTGGACCACTATAGAACTATTAATGCAGATAAAAGAATGGACACCGCAAGATTGTCTTGAAATTTTTTAATGATCCCGAATAGCAGGTATTTGATGATTATTTCGCGGGGTTCCCCGAAAAATGTTTGTTGGCAAGCATAAAATTATTAGTGCTTTCATAATATGATTGTGGTAATCATGTTAAAACCTGATTCAATTTTAATGTAGTTGCAGTAACTCTAAATATAATTTTATTAACCGTTGTACGATGCAAAATGTACTCTAATCATAGTATAGTTATGTACATGTAATCATATCAAAACCAACATTTTCTCTGAGTGTACCATCAAATGTTCTTTTTCCTTTCGATTTTTTTTCATAAATTATTTGTTATGCATTATTAAATGTATTTGGCAGTAATTTCACAGTAAACCTCAATACCCCTGACCCCAACTCGTAGTTGCACGAATTTTTAACAAAATACATAATTTGAAAAAAAAATATTAGATTTTCGACCATCGAATTCTAGAATTTTTAACCAAACAAATAAACTATTTATTAAACACAAACTAGAAAATAAGCCGGAAGTTTTCTTTGAGGGTGGTTGGGCAAATTTTGGTTTGACATGAGAGAAAGGGGTTTTGACATGTGTTTTATTTTTCTTTTTGGATTTTTGTGGACTTGTATTGTCTTGTTAACACGCACTTACTTCTTTTTAGTGAAAGTATTATAAAAAAAATGACTAAATGTAACCACAATTTTCTTTTCCATTTGTTAATTTCACACATAATTGTTTCAAGTTGTTGCCACTTAATTTGTTGTTGTCTTCTTCTACTTCATTAATTAACAAAATATTTAGTTTTAAGCATTTTGAAATGTTTCAAGGCCTGCAATTGAAATGATTTTAATATCATTTTCTAAACTATTCACTTTTTGAACACGCAATTTATTGGTAATAAACCAACATCATAATCATTATATGATTGTCCTCAAATATTTGTATACGAGTATGTACCCACTATCGATAAGTTGGAGGTATATTGATTTTGTCAAACCGTTTGTAACACATTAAAATCATTATCGAAGATCTAATATTCTGGATCGTAGTGATATTTTAAGGCAATAAAACGTTGTAAGTCTGTCAGTTAAAATCGAGTTCGAAATTGTTATAATTTCTAAGCATTTAAAAAAAATTGTTATGCACTTAGAGCTCGTCAGAAAGAATCCAGGAAGATTAGATACGTATACCAAAAATTCGTCTATTTAGTATAACTTATTTATAAATATGTTTATGAAAACAGGCATTATTAAGCTACATTTCATTTAGTTCTAATACACAGGGTTGTCAGTTATTTGTCACCTTTGTCATCAAATTTTTATGTTTTATGTTATCAAGTATTTAAAAAAAATGGGATAAGGTCATTAAAACCCAAAATTATGTTTTTCATAGTTATATGAAATGGAAATGGAACCAAAAATACTTTGAAGCAAGAAAATAAATTTCGTAGAGTTATGGGAAATTTTGGATAACTTATTATACCCTGAACCAAGGCGTATTTAAAAAGGTAAGTGCAACTCTACAACTACAAAAAGCCACATGTATTTTCTTTTTTGCAATTTAATTGCTTGTTGTCAAAAACAGCTGACCAAGGCAATAATTTTTCTCAGACATTTTTTCGGTAATTTTGACGCAACACATAAACATAAGTATTTTTTGACGTTTGTGAATTATATTTTGAGTTCACCGTGAGACAGCTGATGAACGGCTGACGAGTTGCACTTACCTTTTTAAATTCGCCTTGCCCTGAACTAAGAAAAAGTTCTTCGACATGTTTATCTTTTTTCCCTCTACTTATCTCTGTGAGCATATATTTTCTTACCTAAGATTAATTTATTCAAAGCAAATCTTGCTTAAACTTAATAGGGTTTTCTGACACTTAGCAAGATATTATTTAAAGAAAAGTAATAAAACGAGAGACTCTTTATCAACACTCCCCAGTTTCTTCTTTTTGTAGGTGCGATTGCTGTGAATGAGTTTTTGTATTTGAATTAATAACACAAGGGAACAAGGTTTGTTTGATTAAGATCAGAATGTTGTTTCTAAGGTTATTTGAGACGCTGAATCCAAATTTGCTTATACTTTTTCATGATTTTTAAAAATACAAAAATTGTAAAATTTTTACTCAGCCATTTTTTTTTTTTACATTTTAACTATTACATCTTTTTAAATAATAGAAAAGATTTGAAAATCTAAACGAAGAGTAAAGTTATGATTTTTTTAACATTTAATATTTGGGAAAAGGCAAAAATATGATTAGCACCTGTAACTTAAAATGCGAGCTGATGGAGAAAAACGGAGATTAGATTTGAAATCAGCGACCTGAAATTAGTAAAAAAATTGCATCAATTAGAAAAAAAAGCAATCAACACAAAAAAAGTTCAATTTTGTTCCCTTGTGTAATTTGGATTCCTACAAAGCAAGTTTATTTCAAGTAATCTCGGTACTACAACAAGTCCAACTCGTACAAAAACCACAAGCAATTTGTTTTTGTAAAATCATTTTACAATGACAAAAACAGAAACAAAACAGAAACATAGATAATAAACCAAATGTTGGCATCCAACAATTATAAAGATAAAAAAAAGTTATCACCAGGGCTTTTAAGATAACATGTAATGAATTCGCCTTGGTATTAATTTTTGCTTTTTTGATTGTCCCTCAATTTTATTTTTTCTGATAAAGTGTCAAATTTTACGTGTACAGTCCATTATTAACAAATTCACACTTGCATCTTTTGATGCTGAGTAGATTTGAGGAGATTTTGACAAAATCTTGTCACGAAGTAAATTTCAATATGTATTGGAAATCTTGTCGAAACCAAATGGGCTTGGCTCGAAATCTCGTATGTAGTCGATTTCGCTTTGGTGTAAATGTACTTTACTATAACATTTGAAGCTCAATTTTGAGATAGTAGGCCTAAACGCGACATAAGTCGTCCAACATAATTTACCCTGATCTAGGATATCATATATTTTCAACGGTTTTGTTTTTGTTGATATGGAAAGTTTTACTAGATTATCTTAAAAAAACACGTTAGAATGTAAAGTCGGTCAAGCCCGAACATGGGATACCAAACACCACGATATTAAAAAACAATGTTCGTCTGGGTACCCTATTTGGGAGTTATGGGCAATCATGGACCCGCTAGAACTAAATTATGTTACGAGGTTAAGAGTGATATAAAAGTTCTTTGAGCCCAGCATTATTTAAATATCTCCATCTATATGAGAATTGTTTGCCTTAAGTAATTTTAGGAAAGAGGTTTATATGGGACCCATGGTTAATTTTGAACATACCAGCACAACGTTTTGTTTAAACATAGTAGCTATCGTAAAAGTAATTGTCGCTAATTTGTATGTCAATGACAACATTAATAAAAACAAGTTAGAGTGCTATATTCGGCTGTGCCGAATCTTTGATACCCTCCACCGACAGGAGTGAGCTCTATATGATAAATACATATATATTATTAACTAAGCTTCACGAAAACGAGCGTCAGCATTAAAATTAGTTGCGGTTTAGACATGAATTAAATTATTGACCGACAATAAGAAAATTTTATGCGTTTCTTGTTAGATCTTTGAACAGGCTTGAGTAAAATATCATTATTCGTTAAAGTTTTAGCCGAACTAAAATAATTTTTAGGAGGGTAATTTGTATCGGTCCTATGGTAAATTATGGCCCAATCAGCCCAAAATTCTGAAGACTGATTTCTGGTATTACAAAAAATAAATTAGAATAAATTTCAATACAGCAGTGTAACTAGTTTTAGCGTTAACAGAAAATTTCACAAATTTGCATGATATTTTTTCTGGCCATATGAATTTAAGTAAGAAATTTTACCGCAATATCTATATCTGTGATGGTTTAAGGCGAATTTTATTATTTTCCCAAAGTGAGCTTTATTTGGTTTTAGGCGTACTAAACTGTTTTCCGGGAATAGGGTTTATATGGGGACTAGTGTAAATTATGGACCGATCTTCATTTTTGAGCAAAATTTTATGTCATTCCGTGCATTATTAAACCATTTATGTTAGTTTTTGTATCAAAATTATCAATTTATTTAGGGTGGTGGTTCCACATTTTGATTCATAGTTCTGATCCTCTGAACCGATGTTGCTGGATTTCAATCCCAAACTGAATTACTCAAGGAGCCAGAATATATATACTTTATGGGGTCTTAGATGTATAATAAAAAAGTTTCACACGGAATGACAAACTTAGTATATTCTCATTCACCACAGTGGTGGTGGAGGGTATAAAAATTATGGCATAAAAAGCTATTTGCGACAGAAGTATTTATATGGGAGCTATGACCGAATATGGAACGATTCTAAAAAAAATATGATTAGGATTGCAATAAAATAAGTTTGGATCAAATTTAATTTAAACGCCGCCATAATAAGATGGTTTATAAACACAAAGTAAAAAGCTTGTATGGGGGCTATGGGAAATTATTGACCGGTTGTCACCATTTTCCATAGACTTGGTACTTTTTGCAATTAGAATCTATGTACCGAATTTCCTCTTTGCGCTCACAGTTTATATCACTTCCAGCCGGACGAGCAGACAGACATCGTTAGATCGACCCAAAAAGCGTTTATGAGTCCATCGGTATAGTAAAAGTTAGATCTAGGGCCAATATTTTAAGGTGCTACAAATAACAAATATGAGAACAAACGAAAAATGCCCTCTCCTCTATTGTGGTGTCGGTGCAACACTACTACCGGAACTTTGAATACAAGCTTTACAAGGACAATCTTATGAATATAAACGGTGTTTCAAGTGGGTCTTCTGAACTTTAATAATTGTAGCGCCCTTGTTATGGAAGATACATGTGTTAAATTGACTGTCATTTATTCTGTCTGTTTGGCCAAATCACCATTGGCGCTTTTAGTATTCAACAACACGTGCAAATATTAAGACTAGAAGAGTTGGAAACTTACCCTTATTTTCATTGAGAAATCATTGTTAGTGACAGTTTTGCTAAAAGTAGAGATAAATCACTACATGTAGGTATTTTTATCACCAAAAGGATACCAGGGGGAAATCGGACAGACTTTTTTTTTTGTAAAATGAAGGTATATAGATACTTAAAAAAAACATTATGAGTCATTAATAATTTTTCTAAAGCTCAGTCAAAATTTCATTAAAAAGTCGGAATAAAATGCTAATTGTTTGGTTTAATTCATTGACCATTAAGGAAGTATTCGTCGTACATGAATGTGAAGAGTTTGAAAAAAATTACCGTTGATAAATGCAAACGCCTATGCCGAGAATATTATTTTCGTTATAACTGATCCAAATAAATTTGAGTTCTATTATAAGATACTCTTTACAAAACACAGGAATAGACTTTACCAATTTTCAGTTCACTAAAAACCATTTCAAAAAATTTGCAAATTTACGATTTTTATTGTACGTACCTATATTATATACAAATATAGGTATAGGGTGTCCAAAATTGAAGTATAATTTTAAGATATTAAAAATATTTTTATTTTAGTAAATTACAAATATTTTCCGGTTAAAAATTAAAAATGATGTCGGTCGAGTGAACCCTCCCCCCTTCTTTTTTCTTCGCTGGCTTTTTACTTTTTAACGTATATGTATTTTTTTTTTGTAAAAATTTTTATTTTTGCACTACTGAAACGAACGAACATTAATGTACTGAGCCGAACACAACGAAGTTTGTGGTTAAAAAAAAACACAACTCAATTAACTGTTCGCATCTTTTTGTTGAGTAGGAGAAGAATAGTATTGTTTTTGTGTTTAAAGATCACAAAGATGGAAACTTTATTAATGATACACTACGCAAGCACTATTATCGCTTGTGTTTTCCACAAATCTACCCAACAAAACAATAAGGAACGATATTTAGGCCCTAATCATGTACAACGCAGCGCAACGCCAAACAATAACATTGAAATCACAAACAATGTCATAAATATTTTGTAATTTTGTTGTTGCTTTCAACAGCAATTCATGTACCGTTTTAAAATTTTCAACGACACAAGCAATGGAGCGTTTGAAATTTTAAGACGCAATGTGAATTTCTGTAGAAAGCAACAACAAAATTACAAAATATTTATGACATTGTTTGTGCTTTCAATGTTATTCTTTGGCGTTGCGTTAATTCTGTGGCGTTGCGCTGCGTTGTACATGATTAGGGCCTTAATGTTTATTTTCGAACACGGTTTGATATCTGCTCGATAATGTGGTTTATAAGCTCTTGAACTGTTGTGGGATTATTGCTGTACACTTTCGATCTAAAAATAAAACCCCACAAAAATAGTCTAATGGTGTCAAATCGCATGATCTTGGTGGTCAATTCACTCCTAATAATAATGCGGTTTTCGAACTTTTCTTTCAACTGTTTCTCTTGCTGTGTGGCAAGTGGCACCGTCGTGTTGAAACCACATATTCTCTACGTCTATATCATAAATTTTCCGCCACAAAAAGCTTCGGATGATCTCCCTGTAGCGTATTTTGATTGACCATTTCATTTTCAAAAAAATATGGTCCGATTATTACTTCTGACCACAAGCCACACCAAACCGTAACTTTTTGTGGATGTAAGAAAGCTCTTGGTTAAAGATAACTCTTGGCTTCTTTTCACTCCAAATGGTGCAATTCTGTTTGTTGTCGTAGCCATTGAGCTGGGAATGAGCTTCGTCGGTGAAGATTATTTTGTAAAAAAATGCTAATTTTCTTCTTGATTTTTCTTCTATTTGTCTTCATAATAAAAACACGTTGTTCCTTCATGTAACGTACCATATTAACTAACCGGAATGTATTTAGAATCTTAAACAAAACTAAGAATAAAAATTCCAGTTAGATAAAAATGGCAGCAAAGTTAAAATAATACTTTAGTTTTGGACACCCTTTGCATTAAACCGTACCTCAAAAAAAAAAAATCCCCGTACATCCCTTTTTATATAAAGTATTTTTACAAAGCGATTTTGAAAACAAAAATTTTTTTGCCGACCCCTACCTACGCCTTGTCGTTATATAATTGGCATTTATAGCATAGTTGGGGAGTAGTGCACTTAATATTGCCTTAAATCAGCAATGTACTATCACTAAATAAAACTGCAAAGAAATTCGTTTGCACTATTTTTTACCAGCTTTAGTTATTATTGGTATTTTTTTCACTAGCACTAAACAAATTTTTCACTAGCACTAACGGTGATTAAATGAAACAAATCTGCACTCAGTTCGAATAGTTCAAAATTTGTAAATTTTCAATCAAGAAAGCTGCATATAACCAATCTCTTACTAGAATTTAAAAAAATTCAGTTTTGTATGTGCGTATTTTTTGACTCTTGTGATGATATGCATAAGCAAAGGAAATTAAGCAACATGAAATGTTGTCAATAACGGAATAACTCCTGGCTTTAAGCATGAAAACAAGTTTATGTTTGTAAATTAAGCGCAAAACTTTAAGTTGCACTCAAATGAGTGAAGAACGATAACGTTGCAATAAATTGATGCTTGCTTCTTCTTAAGTCAAACTATTTTTATTTTTTGAGTGCAAAATTTCTTAACAAAATTATCTATCACTCATGTTTATTGAGGCTGCAAATTTTCAATTCATCTCTCAACACCAACAAAATGATTGCAGTAATTATCCACTATCACTAACTGTGAGTAGAAACTCCTAATTAGTTAACTACCCCCATCTATGACTTATAGTAGGATCTTAAAGTTTGATATAACAAAGTTTTTGTCTTATTTTTCAAAGCCGCCTTGCAAAAATTCTTTATATTAATAGGTGTACGGCGCACTTTTTCTTGTTTTTTTCTTATAAGGTGGTACGCTCTAATATGCATTCATGTATGTATTTTTTATTTTTATTTTTGTTACATCTGACGTAGACACTTGTTAAAATTAACACAAGCACTTATTAAGATTAAATAAAATTACAAACCATATGTTTTAAAAAAAATACCGTTTTGTATAAAATGCAGGAATAGTTTTTTGTGAATGTAGGGATAAGTCATATTTAAAAAAAATCTTCTGGCAGCACTGGTTATCGATGAGGTTGGCCCATTTCTGGATTAATGGGCACGTCAACAATCAAAGTTGTCGAATATTCTTAAATTTTAATGTTAATCGGCTGAGAATACTAATGCAAAGTATGTAAGTGTTATAAACAATAAAATATCTTCTTTAATATCATCTTTATATGCAGATAAAACCTCCATTTATTTTCTAAAATTTTCCCATTTATTTGCTAAAATGTTTATTTAGTTTTCAAAATACAATTTATATTTATTGGAAATTATTACAAAACTATAATCATAATCATAACTGACCAAAACACCAAAACGAATTTAATCGTTTTTATTTTTTGATACCAAAATCTACACACAATATTCACAATATGTTCTTAACCTTTAACTCTACTTTATTTTCATTCATGAAATTTTTTCGATTTGAAGGTATTAGAACTTTTTTTTTATGATGATTAGAATTTATTGAAATTTAATCTAAACTGGAGAACAAAGAAGCCAACATGCCTTTTACCGATATCGTTATCAATTCATATTTTGCCATTTATGTAGTTAAACTCAAAAATGGTCCATGAAAAATTGCCCACAATTTTAAAAGTCAATTTTTATTGTGAGTTTTTTTCGTGCGTTTGCCATAAAAAAAGGGTTAAAATGATTTCGATTGACCATTTATTTGTTTCCAAAAGTATTGTTACTTTTATTCTTATTATTTTTTTTCTATTTTTTACAATTGAGGTGGTGAATTTGTAGTTCATCTGCGTGCAAAGTTTTTTTTTTTTTTTGATATTGAGGATAACAGTTCGATTTCATTTTCATTTATTTTTATTGCCATCTTTTTATGAGATTTTTAGGCAATTCAAAGCATTTAGTGCAAAATAACTTTTCAATAATAAAATTTTATTTGTGTGTGTTTTGTTTATTTTTTGTTTACCCTACATTAGTCATAGCAAACTTTTATAAGTGTATTTGGTCTGCTTTGACTTTGCAAGTTTTTTTCTCCAGCAAATTTTATTTATGGTTATCAGTGTGGCCATTTTGGCTTTTTTGCAGCTAAATTTAGCATTACAAATTTTCATTTAGCACTTGGCATTTTATTTAGCATTTTTGGAAAATGTTTTTAGTTTTTTTTAGCATTAATTATTTTAAAAATTTAGACGAATAATTTAATTGATTTTGGTTAAAAAAAAAATTATAAATTATAATAAATTATGACTAAAAATAGTTGTACTCAAAATGAAATTTCGCATTAAAATGGATAGTTCTTATGTTAAGAAACTCCTTACATGTCTTGTTAAAAGAAATAGAATATTCAGGGAATATTAGAAATGTCCTCGTCATGTTGATTGTTAATATTATTTGCCCTTTGATATAACGATATAAAAGTACAAGAAAATTTTACTTTGTATTTAGATAATAGTTCACACTATTGAATGTTTGAAATGTTTGCTCTAAACTGCTGGAAAAATTTATTTTAAAGCTTCAACTTTTCGTAAACTATAAAAAATAAAATGATCTAAAAATGTTGTATATTACATAAATAAACCGTTTAAATTTATCATATAAATTTAACATTTAATCCTAACTCCCTGTGCTACATATTTATATGTATTACAACATGCTTTACCAAAAATTGGCCATATGCTTAAATATAACTATTTATTTCAATTACGTTTAAAAATTATTCACTAAAATGTAATTAGTTTCGAATAAAATTTCATACTGGTTATACATTTTTAAAAAAAAAACTTTAAAAAAATTTATTTTGAGCATTTTTAAAATTTATTTTAAGCATTTTTTGGCCCAGATTTAGCTGTAAAAGTAACGGGAAATGATATTGATATGATTCAAACAAAGTACGTCACATTTACCAGATTTTATAAAAACAACAGAAAAACTTACTTATTAAAATTGCAATCAGCTGTTTTCTCGACTGTTAATTTAAACACACTATTGAAAAAAAATTAAAACAAGTTCGCATCAACTTTTAAAAATATGAAAATGTGATCGTGTAACCCCCAAGAAAAACAGCAACTAATTGTTTTAGATCAGATAAAATATGACTACGAGTTGTAGTCAGCGTTACCGTTGGTGCCACTAAAATATCAATTTGCCACTTTTTCGACTGATTGGATACTATTTTGCCACTTTCACAAAATGCAGCTAAATGTGATACCTTTTGTAAATCTTACCACTTTTTATAAACTTTTTACTAAGTAAAGAGATATTTTTTGTACTTACCGTTTTATTAAAACTTCCAGCTTTAGTGTAAGTCATTATATTAGATCTTTTTCTGAAGTATATCTTTCGGACTATTAATATGCATATACTTATGTCTGAATGAATCTGGGTTGTCAGCTTTGTTTCACTTTCGTCGAAAAATTATATACTGAAAATCGACTAAATTCGCCAAATTAAATTTTCTTAAAATTTTTGTTAAGAAAGATACTTCCAATATCACAAAATTGAATTTTTATATACCACTGCATTAACACATGAAAGTAATTTCTGTATACGTATTATAAATAAAAATTACACGTACACAATTTTCATGGTGTATGGCTTATTTTTATTCGTAATATATTTAACTTCCCGATAAATTATAAAAATGTAAAATTTTTGCTTTTATAATTTTTTATATGAATTTTTGAAAACAAAAATTAACACTAATTTTGCTTCAAAAAATCTACCGCCAGTATTTTCTGAATATCTGCGAAACTGTTGCAAATAAAAAAAATTAAATCCAAATCATTCCCTAGTATCCAAATCGGAAAATCGTTCTAAAGTCGTGATGAAATGCATTTGCAAAGCCGACTTATTTCGGGCGAAATATTATTCATGCCCACAATAATGAATAATGCATAAAGTTAACATTTGTCCAACAATTTGTATAATATATCCTTTAAGATAAAAATCTAAAACTCCGAAACAGTTAAAAATACAAAATTAAATGTTAAAAAAATGTAAAATAAATGTTATTCGGAAAGGAAATTTCGAAAAAAGGAAATTCAAAGGAAATTTTATTCCTAATAAGCTGTAAGTATTTTGATCGAAATCGTACAAATCGTTCTCAAGTTATGATCAAATGTATTAGCATAACCGACTTATTTCCGGCAAAATATTGGCCTATCCCATAAAAAAACTAGACGTGATAAAACCAATTTGTGCAAAAATTTAGATTACGTATACTAAAGTCAATTAAAATCACATCTCAAAGTTCTTGCTCCCAACTTTTTTCGGTTTTTTCCCGGCCAGGGTTATTCTATAATGTTTTCTGTTATGTTTTTATACCATTTATAAAATTGTATTTAAAATTTTAAAAAAATATGTGGAAAACACATAATTTATTGTACTTATTTAAGTTTTAAAAGAGGTGCTCCCTATTTTTCAAATCCCATTTATAGTGCCACTTTTTGTATATATCCCTTTTTTTGGTACTTTTTGGATCAATGATTAAATTGAATAACAATTTTAACGTTATACCCAATTTTGATTTTAATTGCAGAAGAACCCGCCTTTGACTCTGGATGGCGGCTGAAAGAGAGGTATACATCGAAAAACAAATATGTAAATAAACGAAGTTAATACTTGCACAATATAGATCAACATCTAACTATATTCTTTATAAAAAAATAATTTATGTAAAAACATTTTTCAATGCAGACATACAGGAACGAATTGTGATAGGTGAAAACAAGACCTATCACTTAACTGTTGATAATGTGTTTAGAGTGTAGTTGGTCCAGAGGAAAGGTAATTGCACAAAACTATTCATGTAACTGAATTTTGTGCGGGTAGTGGCTGATTCTCTCTAGTTCTATTACTTTATATGAAGGGGATCTATCATATTGACATGGTTCATTTGTGACAATATCTGCGATAGGCATTATTTTAACCGAAATTCGATGTGTCCATTAAGGTTACTTCAGTGACCTGTTACAAAGTGTCAAAAAGGTAGGTCATCACCTACCCGTAACCCATTTAAAACATCTCGTGCATAAATGGCTTAATTGGCAACACTGTTAAGGAAGGACATTTGTATGGGGAAGAATAGAAAACAGATATATTGTATTCATTACTTTAATCACTGCCTTGATTTGTTTTGCTATATTCGCAGCAAAATCGA
Source organism: Pollenia amentaria (assembly GCA_943735925.1). Classification (NCBI taxonomy): domain Eukaryota; kingdom Metazoa; phylum Arthropoda; class Insecta; order Diptera; family Polleniidae; genus Pollenia; species Pollenia amentaria. Next base: position 12,051,869 of record OX031010.1, on the reverse strand, counting down.
ACAAGTCACCTTCTGATCAAATTAAACAGTGTTAGTCGTCGTCCAGATTTGCAATTTTCGTTGCAGCAATTCTTAAGTTTATTAGTGCGAAAATTTGGGAGGGATGGATACTGAGTTTCATATACTCTTAAATTCTGTTTTGTTTTGTAATTCTAACACTTTTCAACTTGAAGTTGGCTGTAGGTGCATTTGTATTTAAATGTTAAATATAAAAAGGAAACGATGAAAGGCAAGATAAAAATGCAAAAATTGCAGGACTTATGCAATTTCAAGGCAGAATTTTAAAAAATTGCAGCAACAAAACTTGCAAGTCTGGACGATGACTTATCTAGCTTATTTTAGCCTTGACATAAGAAATCAAGATAAGTCGCGGGTTTCAAAAGTATACAACTTAAGTTGTTGTACAAATCTTCATGGTTGGAAGAGGGGAAGTACAAAAAATGGCATTTTGACGCCAATGAAATAAACGAGACAACAAATAATGTCATAGATTGTTATTTTTGTATATCGCAATTAGGTCGAGATTAAATTGAAACAGAACAGAATCCCTACACCACGCGCCGTCACAGCTTTTGAGCATTGAGTACTCAAAAAATATTGAAAATACTCGATACTCGGTACCCACTGCTCAATATTTTGTCAGCACTTATATAATAGAAATTCTTCATCCATGCCCCCTTTCAGACTAGGCAAGTTACTTGCGCAAGTATCTTGCGCAACTCTTGACTTGTAGATGTTAGGGGTAAGGTCGCGGTAAGGGGGAAAAATTGAGTACAGACTTTGTTGTACTCGGCAAGTTACTTGCGCAACTAACTTGCCGAGTCTGAAAGGGGGCCATGTTTTTTTTTATTATATCAATGGCAGAGAATTATAATCACATAATGCGACCGCAGATAAAATTAAAATCGATTTTGTGGGTTATTTTTGATGGGTAGTTCATTTTAATGTCGACTATTTCCAAAGTTATAACTTTGCCCACTTCATTTTTCATATTTGGGTTTTATTAACTACAAATTGTGCCACTGTTTCCATTCACATTCATATGTATAGGAAACTACTTGAAGATGGTGGTGGCGGATGGGTTAAATTGGAAATTTTGAAAATTGGTCGGTCAGTTAAAGTTTATAAAACAAAATGTTTATACACATTTTTACGGCAAATAGAGTGTGTAAATTTTTATGGCAAATGAATATTAACAAATTGCAATAATAAATGTGCGTATCTGAATACTGAATGTGTTTGGAATATTTAAATAACAACCGTTTAGTACGGAACATTTTGAAGGACTTTGTTTAGCAACCAAAACATCATTTCCGAACTCCTTTAAAAGTAAAGGTCTTTGTAGTTTTTTCTTCTTCGCCAACTTAACGTACATATGTACATGCATAATTAGTTGATAGTTTTCACTTAATTACTTTCGTTAACATGAAAGTAAACACAATTAATAAAAGCAAATTCAAAAGTTTAACTCCCCTGCCACCAAATTAAACAAATATTCTGCTACATAAAACGTAAAAAATTTATTCCAATTCACTCATTATCTTTCTTTTTATGCACTTGTCATTTGTTTTATTCTATTTTTTTTGTTTTATTCTATTATTTCCTAATGGTTTTTGAATGATTTTCTTAAGGATTTGTTAAAATCATCCCCCTCCACTTCAGCAAAAATTATAGTTTCTATATTTAAGCTGTCAATCACAAGTGTATGTTACTATTGGGTTTATACCTCATTAGGTCTATAAAGCGAAATTTGAAACACGTGGTTATAATGATACATTTTCATGTTTAGTACGTACCAACTTTTAGTACATACTTGACAAAAGCACTTTACACAACAGAGAGATTAATGTTCTATGTCCTAAAATTTAAAATTTTTCAAAATATAAAGTTATCAAGAGGAGGGAGACATCAGAGTCCTTTGAAGTATGCATTACGCATATATTAAAGACTACCAACTAGTGTAAATGATGTAAAATAGGGTTGCCACTATGTTGGTATTTACCGGAAAACTGTGTAATTTTGCTGTCGTTGGAGAGCGTGGGTAATTTCTTTAAGGTGAAGATCAGGTGTAATTTGAAATTATTTATTTTTAACACAAATAATGTAAGTCATCGTCCAGACTTGCAATTTTTGTTGCAGCAATTCTTGAGTTTATTGGTGAGAGAGTTGAAAAGATTGGGGGGGTGGGCGGTACTCAGTTTTATGCACTCTGCAATTCTGTTTTGTTTCGTAAATCTCACACTTTTCACTTAAAGTTGACTGTAGGTGTATTTCTATTTATATATAAAATATAAAAAGAACAAGATAAAAATATGTACAAAAATTGAAACCCTAGAATTTGCTGGTGCAATTTCGAAGCTGAATTTATAAAAATTGCAGCAACAAAAATTGCATGTCTAGAAGATGACTAAGGATTTAGTTTCAGCGTTAAATATATACCATTTAATAAATTGTTAATTCAAAAAAAAAAAAATCTTCTCAATTAAAGTCACTGTTTCTTTAACAAAAAAGAGATTTTTATCGTTTAATCGTTTATCAAGCAAAAGGTGGATACCAAATAGCTCCAGATGGACTATAATATGTCGGTTTATACGAGATTCATTGCGATTTAGAACCCGAAGAACTGGAGGAAGCCATGATTCCAAAACTACAAGGAGGGCCTTCGGGGGGTGTAGGGATCATCTCAAAGATATAACATCTTTTGACGGTACATCGTCCCGGGAAAATCAGGTACATGCATACCTGGTACGCGCCAAATATCCCATATGATAGTTCATTGAGTTATTTTTGATTTTTTGAGTTCGAGGTTCTCACAGATAACCTTTTTACCTGGGGCTATGGTAGCTTCCGGTGGATACAATTCATCGATCTGACTATTGGTTAAGACCCTCGTTAGTATGCTGATTTCAGGAAATGCTTCTTCTTTTTTTGGATGATTGTCTTTGTAGACGCCTTGCTTTTCTGATGAAAAGCTGCCTTTCTGTCAAAAGAAGGCTACTATTTTTTTATTGACGATGGGATACTTCTGAGATCACGTAGTGGCTGTGGCTTATACCCAAAACTACGGGGAGGGGGACATCCACATGGCAGACTGATTTTTCACGCTTGAGAGAAAGTTCGGCCTGTGGTGGTTTTTCCTAGGTGCTATTGCTATTCAACAGATACTGCTGGATTCTTAATAAAACAGTGGAAATTTTATAGCTCCGCATCCTAATCAAGAGGCGAGTGTATAATTTTTGTCGGATTTTACACTCAAAATTGCGTTCTGTATGAATAGTGTCTGTGCACACACGGGGGCATTTGGTAAATGCATAAATGATCTCCCAGTGGTTAAGATCCACCAGGAGATTATGCCATATGTCAAGAGCTCATGTAAATCTGGTTCCACATTACAAAACTTAATAAATTTTGATTATTTTTTTACATTAATTAATTAAATCCAATTCCAATTCTTAAGTTTATGTCATCAAAATGCTGGACGAAAATGTTGCTCATTCGATAAGTCCTAGATGTATACCGATATATTTAACATCCGAGTTATGTGGTATTATTTGATTATTGATTTTAATAGAGAACAGGAGGAGGAGGGAAAGGGGATCGAGGTTATTTATAATCTCAGATGTCCAAGCTGCTCTTAGCGCACTATCTTCTTTGGAGGTAAATTTCAGGTTAGTCATGGACTGTTTTACGTCTCTGAACGAGGCTAGGGAAATACAATGACTTGAATTTGTGTTGAATGCCTGGCCATAATGGTCATAGAGGCAACAAAAGGGCTTGGCAAACAGGGGCGCTCGTCATCCATTCATAGGTCCTGAGCCTTTCTTCTTCGCCGTCCCTGTCGGTCCCATTAAGGGAACTTTACAAAAAAGGTCCGAACGTGAATTCCTTCACACATGAACGTCCACTTCTGGATTAAGACAGTCCAGGAGATTTGTGACACTGTCCCGTGGCAGTGCAAGCAAGCTACTTCTGCTTGAGAAGGCGGAACTTAGATTGCTTGTTGGGCTATTTACGGGACACTGTGGCCTTAGATACCACCACTTTATATTGGGTAATGCATCTACCAAGATATGCAGATTTTGTGAGGGGGAATATGAAAGGTCAGAACATCTGCTTTGCTGCTGTCCCGTCTTGGTGACTTCCAGGCGGAAATTTTTCGGGGCATAAATGATGAGTCCAACTGATATTTATTATCTTTCACTAGGCAGGGTAATGGGTTTAATATGTAGCATGAACCTTACATGGCGAGATTCATGGGCTGCACAAAAGATCCTCTGGTTCGTGGTAATTATGGCCCTCTTCGTACATATATACATAATAGGGAACATGATTTATTTTCCATTTTTTCAAATATATTTCCAAATGAAATATATGGTCATGTAGATATCGAAATGTTTCATTGCAGTTTTCCTGTACGCTTAGTGTAGGCTGTAACATCAGCAGACCAAAAACTGATTTCATCAATACCAGGGGCTTTCTTCGAGTTTTACAACAGACTTTTGATTCATCCCCTTTTTATGTCCAAGTGATTTAATCGCATTCTCTCATTTACTTCTAAAGTGGATGTTAAGTGGACGTATAAATTGCAGATATCATTGTAATTGTTCCATCTGGAACCCCTTAAGGTAGGGGCCTTGTGTCAAGTATTATTCTTTGTATTCATTAACGATTTACCACCTTCTATTAAACATTCCAAAAATAAATGTATAGTAAATATATTAAATATTCAAAAATTATATGCAGATCATGTAAAGCATTTCCCTTAGCTGCAATAGGTCAACTATGTCTTCCTAAATGCAAGATGATCTAGATACGCAGTTTAAGCTTATGGTGTGATATAAATTTGATTGATTTTAACTCTAGAAAATGTAAAAATATGTTATTCTACAGAAGAAGTCCAGTACTCAGTAGATATAAACTAAACAAACACCAACTTGAGAGAGTTTAGACATTCCTCCATCTAAGTGTAATATTTGATCATAAACTATATTTAAGTGCACATATATCGCCGACTGTAATAAAGGCCAAAGGTGTCCTAGGGCTTATGAAACGTTGGGGAAAGGAGTTTGATGATCCCTATGTCCTAAAACAATTATATATTTCATTAGTGGGACCTATGAAATCTCCAGTATGAAGTACATTTAAAAAAAAAATGAAACGTCCAACCCTAAAATTCGTAGACTATACAAAAACATACCACCGTTTATTTAATTTGAAACATAAGTTCTTATTAGAAAAACACCGGAAATAGCCGACATTCTTTAAACGGAAGTTAATGTTTAGTAAGTGTTTAAAATCGTTGATTTGTTTTTGTTCCAAGAAAAAGGACATAAATTGTTAAAAAAAAAAATATATTTAAGGGGAAACACTTGATGGCGTATAACAGTTACAAATGTTGCTCTTAAATAAACTTAAACATAACTTCGTGAGCAACTTCGGTCATGCGCTTTATTACCTCAGATTTTTTCATAGAGACTAGAAGTTTTTCATGTTTACTGTCAAAGTAATTAGAAATATAAATATTTTCGTACGAATTTACAAGGAAATTCATTTATTTACTACGTAGTTTTTGTTAAGGTGTGGGTTTGTTTACAAACAAAAATATTTTGCACAAGTTTTCTCTTTTCTTTCTTGGTTATTTTTTTTTTAATTTCTTTCTTTCTTATTTTGCTGACATTTGTAAAACTTTTTTCTAAATTTATGAATGTCAACACTTGTTGATGTAATGAAAAGATAACATTCCTGTTCTTACAGTGTACACAATATTCATACATATGTACGAGTATGTACATAAATTGAAAAGTAATAATTGACTTGATTAAAGTGATTTTAAAATAGATATAGCTCGACATTATATTTATTAAATAAGAAATTTTGTAGTGAATTGAAATGTTAATAAGGATATCGTTAAATTTTCATGGTGGAAACAAAATTCCATCGTTTAGCAAATTTATCATTATGATGAGTGTACCCGTGGTAGTAATTTCAACAAAAAAAAAACATATATGGGCAATTCCTGGGATCACGAACGTACGTTCGTACGCCTTTGAAGTACAAATAATATAGAAAACATACTTTTCCTAGCATTTTTTTTTACGATTCGATAGCATTTTGGCAGCTCTATGTTTAGTGCAAAAGATGGATTTCATCGAGTTTAAGGTATTAATCATGTAAAACCCATTGCGTTTTAAAATTTCAAACGCTCCATTGCTTGTGGCATTGAAAATTTTAAAACGGTACATGAATAGAAAGCAACAAAAAAATTACAAAATATTTATGACATTGCTTGTGCTTTCAATGTTATTCTTTGGCGTTGCGTTGGGTTTTACATGATTAGGGCCTAAGTTTTCATAGTGATAGTTATAAACATGTAAACGTACGCAAAATAGAAGTCAATTTTGGCTGACAGTAGTGAAATGTTAAAAGTGTATTAATGAAGGTCTCTATCCAGTATTTACACAATAAAATATCTCTATTGGTTTTTGTTTAATTGGCTTAAGTACTAAATAACCGTTGATCGAACTTTTTTGTTCTCCTTACACTTTTCTCTTCTTAATTGATTGTAATAGAGAGATTTGGGGTGAAAATAGCTGCGTTTGAGTACTTTTACAGTAAAATGCAGTAAATGAGTAAACTTAAAAATTTGCTCTCACAAAAAGCTGTTGTTCAAAAAATTACGCGAACGCAAAATTTGTAAAAATTCGTAAAATAAAGGCAACAGCTGATGGCAAATATAAAAGTGTTGAAAAATGTTTACACTTTTGACTACTTAACTCGTTTTCTTATCGGTACTCGATTAAATACTTTTTATAATACGAATATTTTTGGAAAATACAAGCAAATTATTTTATGTAATCTTTCATATTTGTTTGTTTTTTATTTTATTTGAATTTGCTAAATTGTGTCCGGCTAAATTTGATCAATAGTACACGAATATTTTTTTTACTATTAATAACTTTAAAAACAAGGCCTGTTCTAAGTACCCGAGTACTTGACACTTTTACAACTCCAAAAAATTAACATAACAAAACGAAGTTTCAAAAGTTGGTATTTAGCCATATAAATTCTTCACAAACAAGTTTAATTAATTAATATTTATTAATTTTTTGTTTTTATTTTAGTTTTATTTCAACTTTTCTTTTTTTAAATAATTTTTTCACAATTTGTATGCCTTTTGTTTGCTACTTTTGTTTGTTTACCTTTTGAAACATATGTTTTTTTGTTTTACTAAATTTTACTGCAAAAATTTCTGCAGTAAAAATTTGTAAGTACTCAGTCAAGAACTGTCACTTTACGCTCTCAATTTGTGTTCTCATTTACTGTATTTTGTGTACGCGAACGCAATTTAGTAAAATGCAGTAAAGTTCAGTAAAAAATAGTAAAAACTTTTGTGTTCTCGAACGCAGCTAATATAACAAATTTGTTGGCATGTAAAATAATTAAATATAAAAATGTCTTTAGAAGTAGCTTAAAAAGTATACATAAAATTTTCTATTTTCAAGCCCAATTTCCTCAGGTAAAACAGCTGAGATATCATAGCATATCATATAGGTGTAACATTCTATTATAAAAACATAGACTTTTTTATAATAATAAACAATAAAACACGATGATTAATGATTATCAACATTTTATTTTTCCATCCTGGTTGACCATTCGGAGGAAATGCTCATATACAAATTTACCTATAAATAAAGAGTTAATCCTAGTGCAGTGGTTGCTACTACTATTTATGAATGAGTTAATGTTGCAGATATAAAAACGTCACTGTAGGCTTTAATGGTTGGAAGCAGAGCTCAAAAAACACTACACTTCGTACTTTTTTTTTGTAAAACACAAACTCTAAAACTTTTTTGTGTGATTGTGAACTTGTTCGTTACGGTACACAACGATTGCGAACCGACGAATACAAATTTTAGTGAAAGGGTAATGATCTTTTTCTGACTATTCATTTTCTGCAGTTGGGTTAATTCATCAGTGAAATTGCATGTGAAAGAGGTCGCATGAAAATACAGAACGCGTACCCTAAAAAAAGACAAGATTGGTAAGTTATCTAAGTATTTGTGTTCGTTACCGTCCAATCGCAGTGTACTGTTTTTTGTCTGTTACAAATTCGTTAACACAAAAAACTTGTTTTATTTATTTTTTTGTATATAATGTGTATTTGTAATATTCATGGCAAAATATGGTACGCTACACTAACGTGCCGTACCTAAGTGCTTTTTTTTAACTTTGGTGAGAAGCTACTAGGAATATGTAAATATCTGATATGGTTTTGAAATTTGTTAAAAAGAAAACCGAACATTTTTTCAAAGGTTATAATGTGCGTCTTGCATAAAAATATAAAAACTAAAAGTCCTTTACGTTATGGAATGTTTCCTCTATCAATAAACATAAAGACACAAAAAATTCTTGAACAGCTAATTTGTAAACATGGGGAACATTTTTAATTTTATTGGCCACGCAATGTTGCGTTTATTAACCCATTTATATAGTACATAAGCTTGGTAAACAAAACGGAACAGCTAATCCGTAACGTATACGTTTACGTTGGAGTAACGTGGTCTTTATACAAGAAAAAAATATTAATAAAGTAAAATCAGAGAATACCAAACCGCTTGTCAGATTTTTTCAAAAAATAAATATACTTTTCAGACTACTACGTTACTAATTTCTGATAATTGGATCTAAATGCTGATTTGGAAACTCTTAACCAGAAGTTGTGGTATTTAATAATTACTATTGGGTCCATTATTACAACTTACAAATAGTTATTGTTATAATGCTATATAGCACATAATTGTTTTTTGGTTATTACAAGTCGACATTAACCTAAAAAGTGACTGATTAGCTAACAGCAGGTTCATCCTCATGGTAACTTAACAAGTGAACTTTAAAAATTTGAAGCTGCCATATTTTATGCTGAAGATATGGTAACTGAAATGACAGTTTTATTTCCAATTACATTATTCAATACCAAATGTGAAAAAATATAACCAAATGAGATATGCAAAAAAATTAAATTTTTAATTATGAAACCCATAAAAATTTATTTTAAGTTGCATTGTAAAACAAAAGTTATTTGCACTTAAAAGGAAATATTATTTACAAATTAAGAAAACAGAGCAAGAAGTGCAATTCTTGTTTATATTAAAAAATAACAAGACTTTAGTTAAAAGTTTTTATTTATTTGAGATTTTTTTCATAAAAAATAATTTTAACTTATAAGAGTTAAACCCATCAAATTTCCAAACAAAAAATGAGAAAATGCTAGTGCAAAGTACACATTATTCGAAGACGTAAACAATTTCCTTCAAATCGAAATACGCAATAACCCCTTTCAAACTTTCAAAACGTTAATTGCAAGTGTATCAAGAAAAACATATTCATACGTATTTTATATTTTAGAAAAAAGTAACCAAAATGAAAAAATATTCACATCTCCATATTGAAAAAAAAAATTACCAATTTTGGTTAGAAATAACCAAAAACGGCAGCTCTGCCGTCAAGTCTTGTGCGTTACAGCGAGAAGGGAAAAGATAATGACATTTCTCTTCCTCTCTCTCTCCTAAAACCTCAAGACTTGGCGGCTAAGACTTGAAGAGTGTGAACCAGCACTTAGGCCATAATCATGTAAAACGCAACGCAACGCCAAAGAATAACATTGAAACAAAAAAACAATGTAAATATTTTGTAATTTTATTGTGGCTTTCTATATGAGACCTATAGTTAATTTTGTTATCGTCGCCAAGTTTTATATCAATACCAACATTTATAAGGGACACAGAACAAATTGTCTCAATTTTTTTTTTGTTTAATTGATCCATTAACCAAAAGTAAAATCAGTTTTAATTATTAAAATTTATTCAAGTGAATTAAACGTTTACTTATATCAACAACTTTACTGCAGAAAATTTTGTTAATATTAATTAAATATTTAATACATACTATTAATTTGTTTACTGGTGCAAATTTAATCAATTTTTTAATTACTATCACCAATGTTTTAATTGAGATCAATTTTTATTTTTTTTCTGTGCAATTAGCCACAAATTCTCAAAGTGCTCTAAGGTGCTAAGACTAAATATCACTGTTGTATGAATATATGATAAATTCACTAGCTTGAGACAATTTTTGAGTGGAAACTTTGTTCAAAATTAATAAAAAGAACAAGGGAACGGAAAGATCAAAAAGCACAAAAAGACTGAGCAACAACACATTGTTCACCTAAGTGAAAAGCTCAATTTCACTAGGTCGGTGGCTCATTAGCGACACCACCATATCAAATACAATTGAGGGATTCACAAGGTAGTCATAAAGTCATATGTCTTAAAATAATAACAAGAGAACATTTGACTGCTGAGAGCAATCCCTTCTAATTTAGATCTTTAATGTGTAGCTAATACAAAACAATAAACACAGCATAAAAAGTCTTATTATTTTAGGACTTTTTTGTTTGAAACACAACAATAATCCTATTAAACTATTGTAAAATACAAGGATATTATGAAACCCACCTTGTGCATACAGCAAATATAATATTCTTATTGGCCTTTATTAAAATTATAACTTTTAGCAAACCACAAATTTGATTAAATCGCTAGAAAACTTAATTTAATTCAAATTATTTACAAAAGTTACAATGACCTTGTAATCAATATTTAGATTTTTATTGTTTATTTAATTCTAGAGTAAAACAAATTTATTATCCTATTGTAAATAGAAACAACACGTGGACTTGGAAATTATGGCTTTACAGACATGTTAATGTGTCTGTAATTGAATCATTGAATTAAAGTTAATAAAAGTTTGCATGTTGGCGGCAAATTGTTGTTAATTGAAAAATTATAAAAACAACAATGTCAAAGAAAACAACGGCAAAAAATCTTTTGTTTTTTTTTAATAAATCTGCAAAAACTTGCCATTTTTTACTAAGAAGAGGAGCTGAAGTCTATTTTAAAATAAATATAAAGGACAATTTAAATGAACAGGAGTCATTAAAGGCAATAAAATGAATGGGTACAAATATCAGCTCGTTTTTATGGCTTGCAAAGCAATAAGTTTTTTAAAAAAAGACAATGGCTAAATATCTTTATTGCTAAATTATTTTATAATTTCACAAACGTTAACGTTGCAAAATCCTTGAATACAATTTTTAATTAAAAATAATAATATGTATTAAAAGATTTTGTTTGTTGTGCATAGTTCCCTTTTTTAATAATTGATAAAAAAAAAATACTGAAATTTATTGTAGGAGGATAAGCTGTTCCTATGCGCATTTCACTGGTTGCTTAGGCCAGATCATCAGGAAACGTTCTCCTAAATAATTTTAGAAAAGCCAAAGCAATGAGCAAACAAGACTACAGAGGGAATGAAAATTACCTACAAACACTCAAAAAGTCTTTTTTGCAACGATATCAAAGCTTAAACAAAATACCAAACAATAAATCAGTGATGAGTTTATCTTTTCTTACATTTCCCGCTACAATTATTTGGAATTCTGCCAACATTAATTGTAGTTGTAAGTGGGTAAAGAAAAAACATATTAAAAACAAAAACAAAGTGCTTTTATTGTTTTCGCAAGAAATCAAAATAAAAACAATTTGCCAGTTCAGTTTTTTATGCACGTGCACTTGCAAAAATTTATTATCAAAGTTGTTATTATAGCGAAAATTTTCTTACAGGAAATTTTTTTTATAGAAGTTTTCTCTAGAAAAATTGTAATAACGTTAAGTTTTCCCTAGAAAAATTTGCTTATATAAAAAGGTTATAAGACCGTGAGTTATATCCACATCTTAACCTATAGCACCGGTTCCTTTACGAATTTTCCGTTTCAGTTGGTCATATCTTCCATCTTACATAATTTTTTTTACTCTTTTGTACAAAAAAAAAAAAAAAAAAAAAAAAAAAAAAAAAAAAAAAACAATTCCTTTTTTGTGATATAAAATATTATTAAAAAAAAACTGTTTATTACTCTACTGAAAATTTATATGATCTGCATTAACCCCCTGTAAGAGGAACCGGTACAACATGAAGCAAAATGTTTTCTCAGAGAAAAATTATAATATCGTAATTCTTTCTTTGGAAAAATTGTAAAGCTTCTCTAATTAAATCTTCCACACATAATAATTTACAATTTGTATAATAAATAATAAATTTTAATAACGTTAACAGAGTGGCACGGGTACCTGGGTGCCCATAAAAATAATACAATGCTATTGTGATGTTGGTCCTTAATTTACAGATTTTTTATGACAGGGTGGCGTATAAGTAACGTTATGATTTATTTGATGAATAACATTTTTTCTTTCTGATTTTATTTAACGTTTTCATTTATTAACATTTAAATTATAGTTTGGAAATATATTCACTTTATGTTTTGAAGATAAAATCTTTCAAATAGAGCACAGCGTTTTCTTCGACCCGAGGAGCTCTTTCCGCACCATTTCCCATAACTTTTCCTAAAACTTCCGGGTCCTGTTGATGGCCCTTGGTTTATTGTCCTATATCTTACCCTACAGGTAAAACAAAAAACGCCATATTTTTAGATCGTCAGAAATTTTACGCAGAAGAGCCATAGTTGGAGGAGAAGTGGCTGCATCTTGTTGGAGGCGTTACGAACTAAGTACCCAAGTAAACTAAGTCCCGAAAGAAAAATTAACTAATTTCCAAAATTTGTATACAGAGAATAATAACAACGAATTTTTGGGAGTTTGTTTGTTTATATTTTATTAAATAATTTTTAGTATTGCGATGGGGTATTTTTTCGAACTGAAATAAGCCCACAAATTTTTGTAAATGAAATAATACGCAATTAATATGTTTAGGGACTTATTTCATAAATATACACAGAAAAAATTAAAAATTGTCTCTAATCACCAAATAACTATCAAATTCATAATATCAAGCAAACAAGTTCACAGAAAAAAAGGTTTTATCAATTAAAACAATGGTTTCAAAAGTATTTAAATTTAATTAATGAGATTATTGAATCAATTATTTTTTTGTTGTTGAAAGAAAATTAAAAAAGTAATTTTGATTTAATTAACATTTTAGTTGTTTCGAAATAAATTTTGAATTAAAATATTAATTAAATAACAAAAAATCTTAATTGACTTTTTTCGTTTAAAATAAAATAATTTCAATTTGTTGAATTGTTGTTGGAAATTGTCCATATATAATTATTGTTTGAAAAGCAAACCTTTTTGATAATTTTTTTAATTTAAATTAAAAATATCATTTATTGCAAAAAAATATTCACAATTTTACAATTTTTAGTAATCAATATAATCATTTTGGTAATAGGTGCAAAATCAATAACCTGTTTGCTTGATATTATGAATTTGTTATAAATTTTGTAATTAGCGATAATTTTTTAATTTTTTCTGTGAATTATATTGTAATAAATATTTTTCCTGAAGATTGCTTTACTGAACTTCCCAAAGCTCTGCAGCTATGAGCCAACAATAAAATTTTTTTTTAATATTTTATCAATTTTGAGGCACTAGATGCAGTTTTTTTCGAGTAAGTTTGTTTAACCCTTTTTTCTCCTATTCTATCGCTACAACTGTGCCAAAGATAGAAAAAGAAAATTCCAATTGGATTCTGAGGTTTCTGATGAGGATCGTGAGAATAATCGAATGTTCTTCGGTGAAATCAAGGTCATAAAATCCTATTAGCAGCTAAACTAGCAAAACCCAAATAGGACTTTGTTAGTTTCGATCAGGGCTGTGGAGTCTTCAAAAAAAATTCTAGCCCCGACTCCGATTCTAGCCGCTGAAATTTTTTAGGCCCGACTCCTACTCTAACCTTGATGCTTAATGTATATGACTTTGACTTTAAATTCTTTTTTTTTTTTTTGTGGAGTCGGAGTCGCGAATTCTTGTGGGTACATCAACTCCGACTCCGGTACAAAAAACTCAACTCCGACTCCGACTTTACAGCCCTGATTTCGATAAGTACTTCAAAAAATTCTACAAAAGAAGGAATTTGCAATCAATGACTTCAAAAATTTTGCACAGTGTTTTCAAATATCAGAAATAGCTATAAGATAATTGCAACAATTATTAAATAATTGAATCAACAATAAAAATAATTGAATTAAAACAATTATACAAATAATAAAAACAGTAACCAAAACGTTGAAACAATTGCCAAAAAATTATAACAATTGCAAAATAATTGAAACAATTGCAAAATAAATGAAAAAATTGCAAAATAATTGAAATGATTACAAAATATCTAAAACAGTTACCAAATAATTTTTTTTTTTATTATTCCTACACTAAATCCCGCGAAGCTTTTTTGCTCGTCTACAGGAGACCAGTGTCTCTTGCGGGAACCGAACCCGCAACCCCGGTACTGATAGACTAGCTCACTACCAGCTAGCCTACCGGGGCCAAATAATTACAATCATTTTTAAAATGTGCTTATGTAGTTTTGTAGGTAAAAGTTTTAGAAAATAGTTTGTATCTGTATAGAATTTTACCAATAAAACTTTTAGAACTAGATTTATTGACAGTTTTCAATTTTCATCGTCCAGACTTGCAATTTTTGTTGCTAGAATTTATTAAACGTCTGCTTTTAAATTGCATTGCCTTTCCTCTTTTCCTTTTTATATTTCATATATAAATACAAATACACCTAAAGCCAACTTAAAGTTGAAAAGTACGAGAATTACGAAACAAAACAGAATTGCAGAGTATGTGAAACTGAATAGCCTTCCCCAATTTTTTCACCTCTCGCACCACAATAAAATCGAGAAATGCTGCAACAAAAATTTTTGCTTTTAAAGCAAATTTTCAAATGTTACATTTTCAATTCCGAAGACTTTGGCTGTTTTATAATTATAGGGTACAATAAAACAATTACTTTTTTGCATTTACAACCCAAATAATGTACAAGCGAAAAAATACCACGAAATCCTTCAGTAAAACAAGAAAAAAATACATCATGTCAACAATGCAATTTTGTTGCCAACATTATTATTTTTTAGAACACTACGAACAACTACAACGAAATTGCTTAAAAAACACATTTCGGTTAATAGAAGGGGGACTTGCAAATTGTATAAAATCCTTTTGCACTTTAATACTGTAAAAATAATATTTATTAGTGGCATTCAGATATTTTGTACATTTTTCATATCTACTATAATTTTCATAGAAAATTCGTTTCATAAACCTTTTACAAACCTGTTTTTTTTTTATTATGAATAAGGCCGTAAAAGTTTATATATTTTTCACTTTTAGGGCTTTTTGAAATATCAAGAAAATTTTGCATGACCGTTTAAAGAGTTTCCAAGACAATAAGATCAGTTGCTTATACAAAGTTATTCGCTCTTTGTAACATGTTCAACAGATTGTTTCAAAACGGCAACGAGGCTTTCTTAATATAACGGTGTCAAATCAAGAAGGAAAATTTTTAAAAATAACACATGTTGGCAATTCAAATACAAAGTGCTATCAACTTAAAACGAAAAAGTGAAAAATGCCAAACGTTGTCAAATCAATTGTCGAACTAAGAACATCTTGTTGTTAAAACAAGAACTATGTCACCTCACTTATTATTGCAAGTGTGGACTTAAAAAGAAAACAGAAAAATATTTATTAAGGGTAATCACGATGGTCATTATGCAATTTGCAGTTCATATTATGATTGATCACGAGCATACCAGCTTTATTTTTCTGCAAATGTGCTATTTTTCTAAAAATTTATTCTGGCAACAAAAAAAACCCTCTCACAACACTGTCAAAAATCTGCATTTGCTTACATTTATAAACAAGGATATCAAAATAACATTTTTCTTTTTAAGTTATTTAAATAAATTTCTGTAATTTATAGTAAAACCCAAGAAAATGTTCAATTTAAACAATATGGGGCTAAATATTTCAAATGTTATTGTTTACATTTGTTTGCAAGTGAGAAAATATGCTCTACTATTTTTGTGCAAACGAAGTAAAATAATGCAAATTGTGTTGTGCAAATGTGTGTATTTTTGCACACATTTGCATCGCTTGTAAATGTGTTGTAAAAACCCGTATTAAATTTAGTAAAATATATTTTAAAACGAATAAAAATTGACTAAATTTATAACCAGTGTTGCCAGAATTAGGCAAAATAAGATAATTATTTGGTTTCTTTATATTGTAAGTCAATTTTTTAAAATATTGTTTTTTATTAAATAAAATCTATAAAAAATGCCCTTTTTCGAACAACAAAATTAGTAATTTTGTGTCTGTGTTATAAGAGTACAATTTTTAATAAAAAAATTAAAAGAATTTATTTGTATAATTAGTTTTTTTTTAAGTTTTAAATATTAAGTTGATTACAATTTGTGATTTTGATGTAGGAATAATGAAAGGAAAACCTTTTCTGGCGTGTAGGGAGGGAAAGTTTATAGACTGTAAAGGTATTTTTGAAAGCAAATGTCTGGCAGTACTGAATTTTTGTAAATAAGTAACGGTCTGCTGTAAAAATAAAAATAGCATGATATCGAAATGAGAACATTTTGTCGGTATAACAACGGTTTGTTATCAGAATGAAAACAATGGCTTGTAAAAGTTAAAAACAGTTGTGAGCAAATGGACTCGGTATTCCTAAAATTTGTATACCATACGTTGTTAAATTAAGCACAAATATCCTTAGAACTTTTAGCAAACAATACTGTCAATTTTTGTACTTTCTAAAAGTTTTCCCCTTTTGTGTGGACGACAGATTCGTTTGATATTCTAAATCAGCTCTTTACTTTACCTGATCCTCAAATGAATTTTGTAAGTCAGCAAAATTAAGAATAAACATTCTGTTAGGTATTTCTTTCCATTATTAAGCCAAGCTATAAAAATATATTTTGGGACTGAAAGTGTTGAAAATTTTCTAAATCGTACGTTTATTTCACCAAACCTAGAAACGTTAAAGTTTGACCTAAAGATTAACAAAACTACGCTACAAATGTTCTCCAGGAATAAAAACTTCGGTGCAATAACGACCTCCAGCTATAATTTATATGTATTAGAATTTATCTTAATAATTGGTTTGCATTTTACCAACCAACTATAATCGCCCTAATAATTTTATTTAATTCTTAAAAAAAAAATTAAGTGCAAAAATTTCTCCCTGGAGTTTTGCATGTCTATGACTGACCGAATGACTTGATGGCTGGTTTTATTGAATGAAGTGCATTTTGATACGTCGCGTCATTGTTGAAGCGTAATTGCGATTAGATTTGCGTTTCGATAGTGTGTATATTTTGTGGTCTGCTAATAGTCTCATATTTACTGTAAAAAAAAATTTAATTTCTCTTGTTTTATTTTTGTTGTTACATTTTCAAATGTCGGAAATAATTGCACGATTATAAAATTTTTTTGTTTCTGTAAAATTCTTAGGGGGTTTTACAATTTTTTTTTTTTTTGCATTTGCTTAAAAGCTTATAAACATTTCATTTCTGTAGTTTTTGCAAATTGACATTCCATCAAAATAACAACTTAAATTGTTACAGCAATTTCTTAAAACATGAACTATTATTAAATGACATGGCAGCACTGGAGAATGTTTCAAAAGGATTATATATGTACTTATTGGCTTAAATTTGTTAAGCTGGAATTCCACACCGTGCGTTCTATGCTTTTTTGCATCCTATGCAGTTCTTAAAAAGGTGGAATCAGTGTAATTTTGAGTAACAAGTACAAAAGCGTAGGATGCCTTGAAGCGTTGAATGCGAAGGTTAACTTCCTACTTCTGAAAAAAGCACAAGTAGCGTTTGAACAAATCAGCTGAATTGACAAATAAAATTTTATTTTAACTTGTGGTGATGCCGCCTAAAGAGGCGTTGCATGTAACTTGAAACGTAGAACGCATGGTGAAATAATACAGGTGGCAGCGCTACGGTAATAACCAGCTAACGTCAAAAATTATTTTAAACAAAAATCAAAGCGTGCCGCTGAACGTGATGAAATAAATACATTTTTAGGAAGTTTTTATTTAATTATGGTCAATTACTTTTTTAATTTTTAATTAAAATTATTAAAAACTATCAACTTATCACAACACAAAACGCTGATTTTTTGTAAACATAAACAAAACTTTGACATTAGATTGGACAAACAATGCAAGAGCAAAAAGTCGTCATTTGGCATAGTAATGCCACCTGTTTTTTCACCATGGTAGAATGTTTCAAAAGCATGCAATGCATTGAGGCGAAAACGCGTGGTGTGGACCTCCAGCTTTAACCACATGTGTTTTTCATTGCTGAACATTGCTGAATATATCTAAGCAAATTGCAAACATCGCTCTTTCGTAACTGGAGGCGAATTTAGTTTTCAATTGAAATCAATACTACAACAAAACCATAATACAAAAACAAAAGAAGTTTTTTTGCCATGCATTGTTAGTCTCAATTTACACGTTTCATCTTTTGATGCTCAACTTCTTTTAAATTCCCTTTTGAAGATGACATTACGTTTACACGCAGCAACCGGTTTCAACTTTTTTTGCTTCAAAACAACAACACTTTTATTCAAAGCGAACCAAAGAGAAAAAGAATGGAAAAAAATTTACATGCAGCTATTGTTGTGCATATACCTACGAATGAGAACACAAAGCGTACTGCCCAAGTACAGGCATCTCCGTACCAACCCCCTTTCTTCTTGGTTCCTTCTCCTTTAAACACAAGAGTTGAGCATCAAAAGATGAAACGTGTGAATGTAGACTTAGTGTTTGCTGCTCGTACTATTAACTTATTGTAAACAAAGAATTGTAAGCCACAAACGGCTTGAACTGTCAAAGTCAGCTAGCTTTTCTCTGCTACCTGATATGAATTCGCCTTGGCATGAGCCTTTGCATGATGAATTACGAAACCAAACTATCCTCAAAACAAGAGCAATACACTACAGGATTACGCCATGCGTATGATTTCCCGCTAGATGACGTAGTTTGAGCGTGCCAAGGATTGCAAAGTATAACAGTCCCTAAGATTTATAAGAGCTGCCGCCCTACAATTAAACAAAAACTGCGAGGGCGGTTCAATAAGTGACTTTTCGAACTTCCCTCGTAATTATATGAAATGCAACACTGCTCCCATCAAGGCTCCGAAGAAGGCCAAGGTAAGTTTGTCGGCCAATAAGGAGATAGCAACAGTTTTTTGGGATGCACGCAGGATAATCCACATCGATTACCTTCAAAAGGGAAAAACAATAAACGGCGAATATTAACGAGGATAGGGCCAAGAAAAAAATTCTTTTTCATCAAGATAATACACGGGTGCAGTCTCAATGGCAAAACTACATGAATTGGGCTACGAATTGGTATTGAGCTAAAAGGAGGTTATGTTGAAAAAAAAAATTTTTTTTTATAAAAAAATTTGTGTTGCATTCAAAAAGTCACGGACTTATTGATCCGCCCTCGTATCTTAAGTTTACCACCTTAAAATTATTAGCGAAAAGGAAGGCAGTTTGCGCGATATGCGCAGACGACTTCAACTTTGTTTTTGGGATGGTGTAATCTTTATTCCTATCATTCTTGCCTTAAAACAACTGAGAACTGTCGGCTGCCACAGAAAAATTGTTGCCAATTTTAGGTTCTCGTATTTGAAAACCAAGACAGCCGATAGTTGCCAAATCTTATATTTCCTTCTTTTAGTTTGTTCTCGCTAAAACCACCAGTATATTTATCATGGACTTACAGAAAGCTTACCATATCAGAAGAAAACTCAAACTAAGCGACGTTTTAGATGGACATGAAATAAAAAAATTTCATATGCAAATTTTTGTGTTGGTCATTTATTTATATTACTCATAAATTAGGTATTCTTACTTTATGAATTTCCCTTTGCCAATTTAATTAGAATTCCCCTTAGAATGTAAGCGTATGTCGAAAAACTCCCCTATTTTACGCTTTTGGCCATTACGCAGAGTATGTTGTGCAAAAATTCAATTCAAGTGCAATTTTAAGCCTTTTTGTTCAAAAAAAATTATTGTGGTTAAATAATTTAAAAAAAAAACTGTTATGACCATAATTATTATTTACGTTGACTTACAACTGCCACGACAGTCAATAGAATGTACTTTGATCGAATTACATAAGCAAAACGTGTTTTTGTATTGGACTGTTGTTTGCGAAGGTGTCAAAATACAACGTATGAAAAAAAAATTGCAAAATAATATCCGGCTATGCCGAATTTTTGACACTCTTCACTTAAAAACGGAATATACTGATTAAATAATAGAAGGATGGCTTCGCGTTACGAATTGGAACTTATTGGTAATATAATTGGTGTACTTTATTAAAACATACATATATCGCACACTTAATCCTAAACAGGCATAACTCAAAATCTATCAAAATCGTTTTAATGGACTAGAAGCGAAAAGTATCTGCAAAATAATAAAGGTTTTATCGGCTAACAAGGTTCTTACAGACTAAATCTCTAACCAAAAACGGGTAGTTATAAGACAGTTAAGGCCGCGTTAGCCGACCGTAAATGTAGAAATGTAAATGTAATATAAACAGCTGATCGTTTCTGTTATATGGAAAGCAATACAAGTGCTTTACTGACTGTAACGTCACTTAATCGTAACGTGCCAACCTGTAGAAAATAGACTTTCATTACGAGGTTACGTGACATTTGGATATAGTCATGGACTGCTTGTATATTAAATGGAATGCGGTTAAATTCACTCTTTCTCTTTGGTACTTCTTTCACTAATAATATGTGTGGGCTTTTGACAAAATAACTTACAATACATTCATATTATCATTTATACAAATATATGTTTAGATGTATAAAATAAAAAAATGCATTCATATACACAAACAATAAAAACGGTGTTTATTAATGGTATTATACATAGAAGCAAAACAGTTTTAATACCATTTAAATCACTTGGTACTTTTCCTGCAAAGCGGTCACCATTTGAACATCTTAAATTCCCGTCACTTTGTGTGTTGTCTTATGTATGCTAATGCTTTTTTGTTTATGTTTTTTGAAAAACAGATGATTATTACATTTACAGTCGGCTAAAGCGGCCCTTATATTGAATGTCTCAGAAACTGTAAAGCCTCTAGTACACGGAATGTAAAAAGCCACATGCGCATGTGGTTCTGACGTAATTTTGACGTCAATGCAAAGCCACAATAAGCATTGCGTGTTGTGTGATGACATCAAAATTACGTCAGAACCACATGCGCATGTGGCTTTTTACATGCCGTGTACTAGAGGCTTAAGAGATAGAGGAAAATTTAAAGCGCCAATCCAAAGAGCATACAGGGCTGCCAGGTACTTTTTTCCATGTAACCAAAAAATATAAAATAAATCACCAAATCAAAAAAAAACCTTAAAGCCTCGTACACAATGCTAGCAACGATTTCGTTTTTTCTTCTATCTTATTTTTTCCCAAAGTATTTCATATATTTTCCTTTAATTTTTTGAACAAAAATGCAACTAAAGTTTTTCTAAAAAGTTGAGTCTACTTCTACTTCAGCAACAATTTGTATGAAATTGTTGATGACGTTTATAAAAATACTATTTTGTTTTGAATAAAAATTTTAACAAAATGTTTTAAAAAATAATAATAAATACGTAATTTTGTTCTGGGAAAATTTTGCAAACGGTTTCTTAACTGAAAATGTGTGTGGTTACAAATAAAATTGTTGCTCTATTATGAACACCAGTGAAAATGTTGCTGCCTATTGTGAATGATGCTTAAAAAGTTAATTTTTTTTGTTTTTTGTTTTTTTTTCTGACCAAATTTAAAATTTGTTTAAAAATAATAAGCAAAATTATTATTTTGAGCTTGTTCAATCGGTTTTAGCCATTCTTTAAATAAACAATAAAAATACATATATCCCTCATTTATTTAATACTTTGTTGCACCTTAAGTACTTACCAATAGCTCAGCATTCTTTTTCCCAAACTTTATTATGTCTTTCATATTAACTTATTTTGGGGGAAGACATATTTGCTTGAAAATTGTCTTTAACAAAATCAAAAAATGGTATGTGTTGTCAACGATTTTACACGGTGTTTACATTTGCCAGTACTGTCAAGACAGTTGCAATACAAGCAAACTTTTTCACTAATACATGTTCACTTTTCCAACTGTCTTGTCTACTGTCTTGCAAATTTTGCAGACAGTAAAATGGACAGTGATTTGACATTTGCTGACAGTAATTTTAAGTTTTGTTTGCAAAAGTAAAAAAAAAAATCAACAATTAAAAGAAAATTAATAAATTATGCTCTGGTTTTGTATGTTTTACTTAAGTGTTATCTATGTTCACAAAAAAAAAATTGTTAAATGCTATTTTTAATTTGTTAAGTTCATATAAAACACGTTTAGCTAGAACTTGCACTGCGGCATTCACGTAAGTTATTTTTTTAAAAGTGAACTCTCTTAACTTCTGTCTGGACGCCTACGTTACGAAGACCAAGCAGTGTTTTTGGCAACTTATATGTATTTGCTTACTGTCTTGCCAGTACTGTCAAATGTAAACGCTGTGTTAAATTCTTCTTTTTTAAAACACTCACTCACAAGAACAATAACAACAGTGTATTAAGTACCTTTTACACATTCAGCAAAAAAAGGTAAAGTTACTTAGGACTCTTAACGCCGTATATATTGTGGATAAGAGTAAGATAAAAGTGTTGGTACATTTATTTTTTGATATTTATCTATACGGAACAAAGAAAAATAAACCCCCTTTCAGACTCGGCAAGTTAGTTGCGCAAGTACAACAAAGTCTGTACTCAAGTTTTCCCCCTTACCGCGGCCTTACCCCTGACATCTACAAATCAAGATACTTGCGCAAGTAACTTGCCTAGTCTGAAAGAGGCCTAAGCATATTTAATAAAAAAAAGGGAAAATATATTTAAAATGTGTAAAATCTACATAAAAAATCCCCGATTTTTTTTTTTTTAAATCCCCAATCCCCAAATGACTTTCTTTGTCCTTTTTGCTCGGATGAAATCTCCAACTTTGGGTAATAGCATAGGGACCATAGTCGTTTTAGAACTATTCGATATATAACTCATTTTTAAAAAAAAATGTAAGTTAGCACATTGTTGTCCTAAGTTGGCGAAGCATTAGAACCTTTTGTTTAAACCATGCAACTTTTGAATAATTATTTTTTATGTAGCAATATTAACTTTGGGCTAAGTGTTTAATTGGTATCAATATAAGAAAAAATAACCTTCGGTAGTCGATTAAAAATTTGAGTCTCACTACTATCGACAGTGCATTCGACGGGTTTGCATCCTAGTATGGTTCAGTAACGTTGACTCTTTGACGACCTCTGC
The DNA here is from genome assembly GCA_943735925.1 of Pollenia amentaria. Classification (NCBI taxonomy): domain Eukaryota; kingdom Metazoa; phylum Arthropoda; class Insecta; order Diptera; family Polleniidae; genus Pollenia; species Pollenia amentaria. The sequence continues at coordinate 12,028,582 of OX031010.1, read as the reverse complement.
TCACACTGTAGAAAACACAAGAATCCTGTTGCTTTTGTTGCCTTTTAATATGTTTCAATTCATATCGGTCACATTGTTTTACATGTCAACATTTTGCATTCCCAAACTCGTAATATACTTTTGCCTTTGTTTGTCCGTGTTATTAAATATTGATGTGAAACTGTATAAAAAATGTGAGAATGTGTAAAATTAAATGCAAAAAAATGCAATTGAGAAAGGAGAAGGCGCCATCCAGACTAAGTTTGCAAAAATATTTGCTAATATCTGATATTAGTTGTAATAATGTTCACGCAGAAATGAATTTAACATAATGGACTTTTAATATAACTACGGTGACCATTTTTTTTCAACGAAAAAAAGGACATTTAGAAATTTAATAAAATTTAAAAGTATTATTAAATGGATTGGATAGATAATAAGATAATTTAAACAATACAATATTAGTGAGTAGTACTAATAGTAATATACTTATACTACTGTCTCCTTCTTTGAAAAAATCGAAAATTAAAATAAATTTACTGTCCTCTTAAAAAAGGACGAATGTTCACCGTAAATATAGCATGTGTAATATGGTAATTGAACATAGTTGGGGGTAGTGCACTAAATTTTGATTTAAATCAGAAGTGAACTATCACTAAATAAAACTGCAAAAAATTAGTTTGCACTCTTTTGTTATGATGATTGCTTTTTTTTTAACTACCACTAAAAAAAATTAGTGATATTGCAAATTGGTTCACTATCCCTAAACGAAGATTGAATGCAAAAATCTGCACTCAATTCAAATAGTGCAAAATTTGTACTTGCAATCAAAAAAGCTGCATATAAACAGACTCTCACTTAAATTTGAAAAATGTAATTTTGTATGAGCATAATTTGTGATTCTTGTTATGATATGCATAAGAAACAACATGTCAATAACGGAATAACTCATGGCTTTAATAATGAAAAAAAAACAAGTTTTTTTGTTTGTAAATTTTGTGCAAAATTTCAAGTTGCACTCAAATGAGTGAAGAGCAAAAAAGTTGCAATAAACTGATGATTGCTTTTTCTTAAATCCAACTATTTTTTTTTTGGAGTGCAAAATTGTTTAGCATCACTATCACTCATGTTTAGTGAGGCTACAAGTTTTCAATTCATCACTCAACATCAACAAAATGATTGCAATAATTTAGCTCTGTGAATTGAAACTGCAAAATGAGTGCACTACCGCCATCTATGTGCTTGATTAGGTCACAGAGAGTGTCCAAATTCAAACTACACCACCGTTAGTAGGGAGGGTACACAGGAAAAATTCACCAAAGTTGTTCACCAATTGCATACAAATGTGTGTATTACTTTTTTTGTTTTACGTGCTAGAGATAAGCCCGTCCATGACTTCCTAGAAACAGCTACGACGAACACAATGAATGCAAAATCAGACCGCTTAGTTGTTCCGGTTCTTTTATTCATTATAAATGAAATGGTTCATACGTGCCAAGCAGAACTGCACAATCCTGCTTTTGATTTGGTCACATTCTCATATAATGGAACCACACGCAAAGATAAAGCTTGGCCTAGGAGTCAAAAAAGAAAAATTTTTAGTTATTATCATTGTAGGAAAAGTACAAGGTAGTCACTAGAAAGTTTCACCCAATTTTTACGATGATTTTTCACCCTATTTACCATGTCTTTTTTCGTTTGAAAGCGAGCGGGGTAGAGAAGTAAGCAAGGCAGAAAAAAAGACATGAATCGAATGTTCTGTGTTTCTTTTTTTTACATTCCACTTTGCACTTATTTGTGTTTTTTAATTTATGTTATCTTCTTATTTTAAAGTGAAAAGAGCTTATTAAAATATAAAAAAATAAAACAAATTCAAAACATCAAAATTATATGGAAGAACGAAATTTTAAATATTTTTATACGAATAAGGAACTAAGGAATTCTGAAAAAATCACTTCTGACTGCAAAAAAAAAGAAACATGGTGAAAAATTATCAAGTTTTTTGAAGTTTCTTTAAAAAAGAAATACAAAAAAGACATGTCTTTTAAATCATCGTGAAAATTGGGGGTTTGTTCTCAATTTTAAAACGTAATGTCAAACAAAAGAAAATTACGAAAAAAAAAATTAACACAAGCGTCAAAAATCAAAAAAAATTAATTTTATTTTCTTTGAATTTCTTAATATAAACATTTTGCAATACCAAATTTTAATAAAAAATTAATTTAATATAGACAATAGGTATCTTGAATAATATATAATTTTATATAAAAAAGGAAGTTTGCAATATCTAAAAAGTGAAAAATATGTTGATATTTCAATATTTGCAATTAAGTAATGTTTCGTAGTTTGACATTACATAGGTAAATAATGACAACTCTCCCTAATGAACATACCTGGTACTTATTGTACTGGTCTTATTATTATTTACACATAATTTTGGGCATCTGCTTATTTATTCCATAAAATTCCGATGTAGGTTCGGGGCGAACTAGTTGCACCCCTTAGCGCCAAAAAATCGTTGAATCTCCTAGGGTTAAAGCATTAATCGAAAATAAACTCAGTTTTAATTAAAAATTTAATCAAGTGAATTAAACGTTTAATGAAGTGAATTAACCGTTTAATTGATACATACTATTAATTTGTTTTCTGGTGCAAATTTAATTAATTTTTTTATTAATATCACAAATTTTTTAATTGAAATAAATTTTTTTTTTCTGTGTATTTCTGTGTATTTTCTGTAAAGGCTTGCAAGATTCAAATTTAAAAAATTCTTGACATAAACTAAAAAAGAATACTTGTCAATCAAAAACGTCGTGAAATAATCTTTAATAAAAATAACACAGTTGTTAAAACCAGTGAAATGCAAAAATAAAACATGCATATTAACTAACTACACAGAAAAAATGACAAACCAACTTCAATAAACATATTAGATAGAAATTTGTACTATTAACTAAATTCCGTACTGATTTTCCGCCTGCAAACAAATTCATCATATAAATTAAAATGTTTTTAAGCTTGAGCTTGTTGAGTTTCAACCAATAGGTTTAATTGAAATGTGACCACCAGCAAAAGAGGCTTTATAAAACGTAAACACAAATTAAAATATTTTTTGTCAATCAACACAGTTAATTGAAACAATTAATAATTGTTTAAACTTTAGTACAACATAAAATATTTAATACAACATAAAATTTTGAAGTTTTTGTGTGTTTTCATATTTGCAAATAAGCACACAAACATAAAATTTTTTTTTTCAATTAAGGATAATTAATTGGAACAATTAAAAGAATTGTTTGAAACAGCATTATTTGATTTGATTGAAAAAATTTAGGTGAACATTTTTTCTGTGTATTTGCACCAAAAATTTCTGTAAGCCCGCTTTAAGCTGTTTGCCGTTTTTAATTATGAGTGTTGAGTAGAGAGCGAACTGAGTTTTTTTCGTGCGGTTGCCATAAAAAAAAGGGTTAAAATGATTTCGATTTGTTTCCGAAAGTATTGTTACTTTTATTCTTATTATTTGTTTTCGATTTTTACAAAATTGAGGTGGTGACTTTGTAGTTCATCTGTGTGCAAAGTTTTTTTTTTTATATTGAGGACAAAAGTTCGATTTCATTTTCATCTCCTTTTATTATCAACTTTTTATGAGATTTGTAGGCAATTCAAAGCATTAAGTGCAAAATAACTGTTTAAAAATTAAATTTTATTTGCGTGTGCTTTGTTTATTTTTTGTTTACCCTTTTTATTTAGTCATAGCAAACTTTTCTAAGTGTATTTGGTCTGCTTTGAATTTGCAAGTTTTTTTCTCCAACAAATTTTATTTGTGGAGAAAAAAAGTAACGGGAAACGATATTGACATGATTTAAAGCACGTCACATTTACCAGATTTTATAAAAACAACAGAAAAACTTACTTATTTAAATTGCAATCAGCTGTTTTCTTGACCGTTAATTTAAACACACTATTGAAAAAAATATTTAAAAAAGATCTCATAAACTTTTAAAAGTATGAAAATATGTATGTATTAGATTAAAAGGTAAGTTTATTGCAACTTGAGAACAATTTTAAAAACAAAACGTGATCGTGTAACACCCAAGTAAAACAGTGACTAATTGTTTTAGATCAGATTAAATATGGACGAGTTGTAGTCAACGTTACCGTTGGTGCTACTAAAATATCAATTCGCCACTTTTTCGACTGATTGGATACTATTTTGCCACTTTTACAAAATGCAGCTAAATGTGATACCTTTTGTAAATCTTGCCACTTTTTTGATACTTTTTACTAAGTAAAGAGATACTTTTTTGTACTTCCCGTTTTATTAAAACTTCCAGCTTTAGTGTAAGTCAAGTAATACACATAATGTAATTACTAACTCATTTGTACAAGAAATGAAAAATTTTATGATAAATGTAAATAGCCAATTAATAAATTTTCAAAAACAATTATCCTTACAAGTATCTAGAATAGATACAATCTTTTCCATGCTTGAGGTATAAATAATGGCATCAAACAACCAAACAATTTCGAAAAAACTCAAAATAATACAAATGAACGTCAATTCACTAATACTAATAAGTAGAAGGTACGACCTTCACCAATTTATTAGTAAACATAATCCTGATATCGTTCTACTAGGCGAGACTAAACTTAACCCTAAACATAAAATTCAATTCGAAAACTTTAACTTGATAAGAAAAGATAGAAAAGGCGCAACCCAAGCAGGTGGCACAGGAATATTAATCAAAAATGGCTTTAAATATAGTTCTTACACAAACAGAGTAATAAAATCATTCAATTCTCTAGAAACATGTATAATTAAAGTTCCTTTAGCCTCAAATAAAATATTGTTCATTATTTCAGCATATTACCCATCTGGTAATAATAATGCTAACTTAAACAGCGAAATTAACAAGCTTTTTGAATCCATGAACTTGGAAAATGAAAACCATTATTACATTTTAGCTGGCGACCTTAACTGTAAACACACAGAATGGGGTAACCCAGCTAACAATCAAAAAGGAAGTCTATTAAAAGAATGGTTAACAGACAATGATATACGTTACAGATGTAAGTTTTATGCTTCAAGTACTCCATCATACCCTCGTACAGGATCGTTTTTAGATGTTTGTATAGCGGACTGTAGATTACACATTGCTACCGAAAATAACTCCTTAAATTGTCTTAAAACTTTAGACTACGACAGCGACCACAGGGCTTTACAAATATTCACTTCTGTGAACAATGAACAACAAAATTTCACGTTTTTAAAGGATTTTGCTGAGTCTAAATACAATTATAAAATTACTAACTGGAAGGTTTTTCAAAGAAACCTAACACGAAAAATTATTCAAGACGAACATATTCCTAACAATCGGAACCTTACGAACGCTGAAATAGACCATCATTTGGACAGACTGAGTAATATAATAACAAAATCAATGGAGGAAACAGTTCCAAAACACAAGAATACAAAGGATAACTTCACAAAAATAACCAACTCAACTATAGAAAAGTTATATAAAGAAAAAAGCAAAGCTCTTACTATCATTAAAAGACACAACAGGCTAGAATACACCCTTCCTGAGGCAAGTTTGAATTTAGCAAAAATTAAATTGAAAATTATAAAAAAACTCATAACTGAAAACTTTACCATAATCATTAACAATCGCATTCGTGAAAAACTAACAGAAATGGATCCTAAAGATTCCAAAAATATGTTTGGTCAGATAAAGAAGAATTTTAAAAAATTCACGCCATTAAATCTTCAAGAAATAAAAATTCCAAAACACTCTGAATTTCTTTTAACCAATGTTGGAATTAACCCGCTAAGTTTAGAAATGGATATCTTTAATAATTATATATTAGACGATCAAGTTAACATGTTAGATACAATAGGTGCGTTTTTAGAGTCCGTTCATGCTCATAAACAAATTGATGAAGAGAACATTGTTCATGCTCAAGTTAGTGAGACTTTCGAGACGTTTTTAGAAACTAAATTAATATTCGAGAGTAATAAAACCACTCTTACTAATTTTAGTGATACAAAACTATCAGATAACTTAGATGAAACACAAGCATGTAATTATTTCATAACAAAAAAAAATTTATCATACATTTTTTCTAGTTTGAGAAATAAGCTATCGTCAGGAGTTGATAATATACCAAATATACTACTTAAAAAAATTCCACAAATAATGATCTACGATTATTGTAAATTATTCAATAATATGCTCAATAATTCATATTTTCCAAATAATTGGAAAACAGCTAAGGTAGTTTTATTACCAAAAAAAGACAAAGAACCGAATAATCCGAAAAATCTTCGACCTATTAGTTTGTTACCCAATATCAGCAAAATTTTTGAAGTATGCATCAATAACAACATTAGTAAATTCTGTAATGATAAAAACATAGGGAGTGAAAAACAGTTTGGGTTTAAATTCAAACATTCGACAGTGAACGCTATTCATAAACTTACTTCCGATATTAATTGGAACTGGCATAAAAAAAGTTGTACGGGCGCGTGTCTCATCGACATGGAAAAGGCCTTCGATAGCCTATGGATTCCAGGTTTAATTTTTAAATCGCTTCAATATAAACTCCCAATACATCAAATTATTTTAATATACAATATGATAAGCAATAAAGACTTCATGGTTTATTATCAAAATTCAAAAAGCTCAAAATCTTTCAAGATTGTTAATGGATTACAACAAGGAACCGTAAACTCTCCTATTCTCTTTAACTTATACATTTTAGATCTGTTAAACAAAGTCGATAATATCATATCATTTGCAGATGATATTATTATATATCATGCTGATAATAAAATAGAAGCAATAAATCTTAATCTTCAAAACATCTACAACTTAGTTGAACAATATACAATTAATTGGAACATTAAAATCAACGCAGAAAAATGCGAAACCATTCTTTTTAGACCATCTGTTGATAAATGTAACTCAAACATAAGAAAAAACTGGAAACAGTTTGGAATTCAATCAAATTTATCAAATTGTAGCATCCCAAAAAAGGATGTAGTAAAATATTTAGGTATATACTTGGACAAATTTTTGTATTTTAACCACCATGTCAGGGAAATACTCATAAAGGCAAAAAAAGCTTTCTTTTTATATAGACCTTTATTTCATTCAAAATACATTAAATCTAAGATTAAAATTATAATGTATCAATCCCTTATTAGACCTATAATAACCTATGGTTGTCCAATTTGGTTTAATATATCGCCTTCATACATGGAAAAGATTAGAGTCTTTGAAAGAAAATGTTTAAGAACATGCACATCATTATACAGGACTCCACAAAGCGAGTATATAAAATACATATCTAATAAGAAATTGTATAATAATGCTAATATAATAAGAATAGATAATTTTATAATAAGCCTAATTAGAAATAATATATTAAATTGTAGCCAATGTATAGAAAATAATGTTATAATGGCCCCTTATTACACAAATAATGAATATATAATTGATTCCTTGCAAAAGGGATTTGTTCCACCTGAGGCTTTTGTTTACCTTGATAACCAAAAAATTATTCAAAACGAAAATGGCATACCGGTCTTTTACCATAATTATAGACGTGCTAATACAAAAGCAGTTAATTGTAATTCAGAAAATTACAATATGAGATATAGCACTAGCATATCAATCAGAGATTTGAGATTTACACAAAAATCTAATACCAAAAAATTTTGGTGGTTTTCTGAATAACAGTATAATTTTCCTTTTTTTTAACCTTTGACACTAGCCTTTCTTTACTCACTCATTAAAATTTAAGCAATGTTTTTTTTTCAACTAATTTTCATTGCAAAAAACTGGTGATATATATTTATTTATTGTAAATAAAATAAAAAATAATCATAACCACTTGTAAAAACCAAATTATTATTATATTAATAATACTTGAGCGCTCGATTATGGGACATTGTATATAGAATTTGTTATTGTTAACTAGTGTTTATAATAGTTTAAGTATAAATAATGTAAATAAATAAACAATTAAAAAAAAAAAAAAATCATTATAGGTATTAGATATTTTTCTGAAGTATATCTTTCGAACAATTAATATGTTCATACGTAATTTTATGCTTTGCTTCACTTTCGTCGAAAAATTATATACTGAAAATCGATTAAATTTAATTTACTTAACATTTTTTATAAGAAAGATACACCCAATATCACAAAATTTAATTTTTATGTACCACTGCATTTACACATGAAAATACTTTCATCGAATTTCTGTATACGTATTGTTTCGCTTTTTACTTAATAAAACCCGTTAAGGTTTATTCCCTTTGTAATAAACCTTTGAGTTCTTTTAATTGCAAATCAAAATAAATACACACACGAATTTAACTTAACAAACTTTATTGAAATTAATTATAATGTTCACAAAATTTAAACCACTATTGTAGGTAGCGATCTGAACCGTTTAATGTCTCAAACTAAACTAAACTTTTATGAGTTAGCCTGTATTTATAGTTCAAACTATTCCTAGTTGATTCAAGAACCGTCTGGTATTTTCTAGAATGTTGTGTTCGAACTATTTTAAAATAACTGTTATACATCTAAAGTCTACAATTGCTAGAAAATTTAGTACAGTGGCGTTCATAAAAAAATAACTAATATGACATAAAACTATAATTTACAAGATAACTTATAACTAAAACCATAAATAATAATAATAATAACCATAAAAAATAAATAATTCAACCGTCCAGTACTTTGCTAGTAAAACATTGATCATACATGTATGATCACCATTGAATTGGGTTTTCTAATACTTATCTTATCAATCCAATTTTAAATTAAACTCGTACTATTTAAAATATATATTAATAATTTTGTTAATATAATTTGTTAGAATTTTTATTAGCATGTAATTTCCTTTTTAAAGTAATAAATTTTGAACCAATTTCTGTTAGTACTTAAAAAAAGGTATTCAAAATTTAAAGAACCGGTGTTTTAGAGGTAATTTCCAAAAAATAACAATTAATTACATTAAATAAAAAAAAAATTATAATAAAATCATAATCTTATTTATTAAACTATCATATCTAATAGAAAACACTTTTGAAAACAAAATTCTATTAAACTGATAGTAAAGATCATTATGATCATTAATAAGTCGTTCCGTATCTGTCGCGGGAGTTTGAGTATCCTTAAAGGGTTTCTTCATTTGTAGTTTAAAAGAACTGTAAGGATTTTGATTTCGTTTTTAATATTAAAAAAAAAATTTCAAATACCTTTTTATTAGTTAGTAATTGAGTTAAATAAATAAATAATTTTAAGGATTTTAGGATTTCTTTAAATAAAATGCTACTTAATTAGTTTTGTATATAATTGGTTAATTTAAGATTTTAAATTGTAATCATTTAAATACTTTTTGTTTTGTTATATAATTTATACCAAATGATAGTCAATTTTCTTGTAAATGGGAGTTTATTTTTTTGTTTAAATTGTTTTTTTTTTTTCAATAAAATTTTCAAGTCCAACAAATGAACACAATTAAATATATTTTACAATCATGCAATTTTATTAATTTTTAATTTTCTTTCGAAATTTGTAGGGTTAAGCTGTTAAGTTTCGGATTAATAAATATAAATGTATGTATTGGTTGTATAAATAAGTTCGCACGGTTTTTCATCGCGTAGTTGAAACATCTGGCATCTATTTATTTTCAATACATAACGTATTTTTTCTGATGTGGCTTTTATTTATGTTATTCTTATAAAAGTCATCAGTCGACATAAACCATCGTATAGGACGAAGAAAACTTACAGAATCCTCTCCAAAGTGTTATGGTCTCCACCAGTAAACAATCTCAGGGGCCAATCACGGCATTCGATATCAATCGAAATTACATTACAATTTAAATATAAATTTCGATCGTTATCGAATGCCGTAGTTGTTACTGGTAGAGTACCACTCTGTGTGACTCCGTACAGTAATACGAACAGCATCTTCACGAGGAGATAAAGGTCCGACCTTTCAAGAAACACAACATGTTGTTGACGGAACAAACAGCTGCTTCTGGGATTTCATCGGAGAAGTCATCTAAACTACGACATCCCACAGATGGAGGATCCACAAAAGCATGTCAGACGGGCCTAATTAAAAAAGATGAGGGCAGCTCGTATTTGACAGCTTTCAACGGTATTTATAGAGACGCCACCAATTTCGCGGTATAGGAACCATGAATGTTGTACGTGATGGTCGCCCACCGCCGATAGCAGTCACAGATATGATTCTACCGCTTAAAATTAGAGTCGCTTTGCGTAAGTCCTTCTGGTCCCGCATAGACCGTGTTGTCCCTAATGTATTCCCAGCATGTGATCAGGTTCCGCCTTACACTCCCCCTTTTGTATTTAATTTTCCAGCCAGACCTACTTCGCCTCGTCCAATAATTTAACAGACTCATCCTGTGGAAGTACCACAATTCCTTGGCTCTGGCAGAAACTCGTGATTAATATTAAATATTGTTAATGCTGTTACAACAACAACAGTTATACGATGCAAAGACATTAACGAAAGTGAAAAGAAACACAAAACGCACGAACAAAGACGGCATGAGTGCCTTTAAATAATAATAACAATGACGCGCGAGCTACTTCCCAGGACCAGAGCAGTTTAAACAATGGATGGCTTCTTTGACAGCGTTATAACTCTTCACTGTTTTAAGAAATTCGGCCCAAAATGGCGTTTTTAGGGTGGGATTTTAGCTTCATTCTATTTTTTCTGGAGAAGAATGCTGAAACAACTTTTAGAGATTGCTTCTAGATTTATAATATTTATAAGTGTTTTCTCTTCTAACGCTATTTGCTGCCAACATATTTTGTATCCCCTTTTAAGGGTTACCTACGCCCTCATCAAGTGTTACATTTTCAACGATCAGAAAAGAACTATAAAGATGGCCATTTCAGCAATTTCTTTTAATTTAACTTAAGCGTTACACGATCAAGTGTTACCTTTCAATTTAAATAAATACACTCACACTTTTTAACCTACACTCATACTTTTAAAAATTGAAACGAACTTGTCTTTGAAATTTTCTTTCAAGAAAACAGCTGATTACAGGTTTAGTGAGCAAATTTTTCGTTTATCTTTATAAACTGTTTTCTTGGTAACATGTTGAAAGTAAATTGCTTAAAAATTGGGTGCAGTCTGCGTCACAGCTTTTAATTTTTGGACATTTTGACAAACATACATATGGAAAGGACTATCAAGAAAAACTTGTACGTGTAACTTCAGTGTAAATTGTTTCTTTAAAAATACAAGAACCGCTGTTTTAAGAGTGTTACATTTCTAACCCTTTGATAAAATTAATGGTAACATTATTTTTGTAAGAAAAAAAACAAAGCAAGGCAAAAAGTAGAATAAAACGCTACCTTAGGACAAGAGGGTTCTATTTTCACCTAAACTACATGTAAGATAGGGATGGGCAATAAAATTTAAAAAAATTATAATCGATATATATCGCCGATATTAAAAATACCGATATATCGATACATCGATATTTATCTACGACTATCGAATTCGATATTTTTAAGATCACTTTATAATAAAATTCAACATTTTAACCGTTGCTCAACTGCTTACAATACTGTTGTTTTTTTAGGAATTGCATCATAGGTTTTTTTTAAACTAATATTAAGAAAATAAAGGCGTTTTTCCATTGTACATTTTCATAGATTACACAGGTCAGTTTTGTCTTGGTTTTTTAAGAGATGACAACAACAAAATATGCGCGGAAAAAATATTCTGGAAAGGGTTCCTAGAATTATGCAAAGAATCGACTCATGAAAGTTGGAATGTTAATAATAAAAAAAATATTTTGTTTTTTTTTTTTATTTGAGCATGTTCTTATTATTAATAATAAAATATTGCACAGTTTACTTGTATAGTATGTGTTACAAGTTTTGTTTACTGGCAGTATATAATCCGGCATTATATAATCCTAATTATTTTTTTTAAATTTCATATGGCGAATAAGTAAAAACTTTTTTGTATTCTTTACTTTTTTTAAAATTTTTTTGTAATATGTAATACGTTTGTGCCTATGTAAAAATGTATTGTCATAGGTATATTAAGTTTTTAAATTTAGTAATAATTTCAGCTTAATACGTTCGATACATCGATATATCGATATTTTTAATTGATATATATCGATACTCTTAAAAAATATCGATACGATATATATCGATATATTTTTTCAATTTGCCCATCCCTAATGTAAGATAGAACCTTGTTGTTCGAAGGTCGCGAAATGTATTATTTATTTACAGAAAAGAAAACGCCATTGGTATTGAATTTGAAGAACACCTGGAAAGACTAGCAAACTTTGACCCATGAACGGCAATTTCTGGGCGTTAACATTTTTTTTCAAGCAATAGGAACAAAAGCCAGGAGCCGATTTTGCATTATAACGGTATAAACGAGAAAAACTAGCGCCCTATATCTGTTGCTTAAGGATAAAACTACTTGTGTATCTCATGGAATAGGAAGGCTGTTGTATATTAGTAGGGCAATACCGTGCGATCTGTACAGACAAATAAAAACGTCCTAATCGGGCCTGTTCTGAAAATCACTTTTATTCAAATCACGTGATTTCAATGTGCCTTTTAAAATCACACGTTTGATATTTTTGTGTTCCGTTTTTGTAGGTCTTGGCGTGATTTTCAACTGCCGAAAGCATACCGAGAAACATAAAAAAAAAATGTTTTTCAGAACACCACAAAATCACACGCGTGATTTTAAAAGCACGTGATTTGAAATCACGTGATTTTCAGAACATGCCCGTATGTCATTGTATTAACAAAAAACTATCACTAAAACAGCGGATGGAAAATTTCACCTGTTACGGCTTATAGTTTAACGTTGTCTTGTTTGAGGCGGAACCACCTGGCCAAAATACTTCACCCAAGGGGGTGAAGTCTTTCTTAAAGAAAGACTGCCTCTTGAAGCTGCACTCTCGAAGGATCTAGTTGCAGTCACTACCTTTAATTTGTCTTGAAAATCTTCGGAAGATCGCGAATGATCTGTGTCCTATTTGGTTTTACAAGAGGCAGTAGCTCCCATGGATTATGATAGGTACTATACTGAATATTACTAAAAAAAAGAACACCCCGTAAGGAATAGCGTGTTGGCTGTAGTTAAAATTCAAATCGCTGGAAGGGTTATTTAAAAGGCCCATTTAATTTTTGGCCATACATTAGGAAGGATTTCGGCCTGTTGACGGTTGTTACTGTTTTGTTACTATTTAACAAAACCTGCTTTAGATTGGTGGTTAGATAGCTAAGCAAGTGGTACTTATCGATTGTTATAGTGTCCCCATACGTTAGTCATTAGTAAGCGCATTTTGTACACACGCTGTTGAGCGCACCGCCAGATGAAGCAGACAGATTCTTACGTTAATACTGAAAGCATCTGATAAGTATACATACCCTTTATTTCTGTTTAAGGTATATATTAGAAATTAGCTTGGTACCTTTGTGCCTTGAAAAATAAGTCTCAAGTTCAACCCGAACTAATTTATACAACCAATAAGTTTAATGTTTAAATATTTATTTTGTTAAATAAATATTTTATAAAAATTTCAATGTTTATGTTTTCGGGGTTTTTGTTTTAATATTTTAACTATTATTTTTTCCAATAGAGGAAAGGATTTAATTAATATTTTTTTCTTTTTTGTTTTTTTTTTTTTTGAATATTCAACATCAAATATAAGGCTGGAATGGAATTTTATTATTATTTTTTATTAAACTGTTTGTATTTATTAAAATTTTGTATTTTAATTAGCAAAAAAGCTAAAAGTTATTTAAGTTTTGTTATGAGTTTTTTTTTAAATATATATTTAAGTAATTAGTTGTGTATACATTTGGTCTGCGTTTTTTATGTAGTTTAAATTTTAAGGACCTTTTTGGTGGGAGGATCTTATAAAAATTTAAATCTTTTCGATTTCTTTTTCTTTAATAAATTTTTTATGTAAATTTTTATTTTGTAACTATTTAACTACTTAAAATAGTTGAATTTGTTTGTTGTTTGTAACCTGAGTCCTCCCTTTATTTATTTGTTTTTTTTTTTCAGATAAATGTAGATAAAACACTGTTTTATACAGTTAAGGACAATTAAATAACAAACAATGAATTTGATTTTATGGTATTTTGATTATTTGTTTAAGATTTAGTGTTTTTTTCAACAAAATTTGCTAGATTTTTAAAATCCAAAAAACATCTTGTTTTTTTTGTTTTTTTTTTTTTGTATCTAACAGAAAGTTAATTGTTAATTTTGCATTAAAAGAAATAACGGTAGAAATACAATGTGTAACATTTAAAAATTTGAAAGATTTTATACTTGTTGGCAATGTTTGGCACGGATCCCAGTGATTAAATTTTTTTTCTGATCTAAAATTTTTTATGCACGAAATTCCGAAATTTAATGTCATCATAGCAGAAAATAATTTTAATTCAATATTCGAAATGGCTGTCGAATGTCCAAAGAAAAAAATATAAAAGATTTATAACTCTAATCAAATTTTGCTTTTTTTCTAAACTGCTTTCTAAATTTAATTGCCCTTAACTGTATGAGTTTGTTATATAAATGAATTTTTTTTTTGTTTAAATATATTTATTTTGTATTTGCTGTTGGGTTTTTTTTAATCGTAATATACAAAAAAAAGAAATAAAATAGAGAATATAAACATTTAAAAGATAATAATCATGGCCCAATTAGTAGGTCTGCTCAAAACGCCTGCTGATTTTTTGTAGAGTTGTGTTTTTATCGTGCAATTGTTTTTGTAGCAATTGTTTTTGACATCTTGTCCATTTTTTACACAAACAAATGCATTGGGTCTTGACATCTTTAACATAATTTACACAAACAAAATGCTTGTTGTTTTTTCTATTGTTGCATTGTTGTAGTTTTGCGTAGACCTACTAATTGGGCCATGATAATAATAATAATAATAAAAAATAAATTGACGTAAAAAATTACATTTATAATTTCAGCTTGATTTGTCAAAATACATAAATCTTTTTTTTTTATTAACTTCAATACATTTTAAATATTTAAGATTGTAGATTTTTTTCTTTATTTATTTATTTTTAAATATATTTTGTTTTATGTAAATAGTATTGTGAATGTATGTATATTTTCTTTTAATTATTTTTATTAAATATTTATAAATATTTATATTTCAAATATATTCGGTTGGTTTGTGGTTTTTTTTTAAATATTATTTTTAACATAAAAATTATAAATATAAACATATAAAAAAAATTATTAATAATAATTGCATTATAATAAACAACATTAAAAATGTATGATTTTATTTTGTTTTTATCAATAGACAAAAGTGTTAAATTTAAAATATTATTATGAATTATTTTGTTATTATTTTATAACATTTATAAGCTTAAGTTTTAATAAAAAAAATAATAATAAAAAAATTATAATTAATTACATAAAAACATAAATTGTCATATATTTGTTTCAATTATTCAAGTATTCTTACTGTGGGCTTAGGTGTATAAATGTGTGGAGAAGGAAAAAAGGGGCGTGGTATTGATTCTATATATTTTATTTAATTTAGTTAGTTTTAAATATTCAATTTTTCTCTTGTTTAATTTTTACTGTGCATTCTGTGCTCGTTAAGATAATTTTTCGGTTGTTTTGGTAAAACCTTTTCAACTTCCATACAACATATTTATTGGGTTTGCTGTTGAATTTCAATCTTTTCCACTGTCATATCGGGATTCATAGCTGTTGCTTCCTATTGGTTTTAAAACAAAATAAGTTTTATTATTTATTTAAATATATATATATATAAAGCAGAAACGTTACCTGTATTGCCTCAGCTAAAGCTCTGTCATGATCAATTGGATCTCCATCGGATTGTATGGTTATCTTTTGTTCTACTCGGGTTTCAACGATGCCATCTCGTTCGGTTTTGTACTACAAAAAATGTTAATTTTACATTATTAAAAAATAGAAATAATTTTAAAAATTATAGATTTTCCCCAAAAATAAAGTTGGCTTCAAATGGAGAAACATAGCGACTGGCTGTTACACAATTTTTATAGCTAACGTTTGCATAGCAATTTAAATGTAAATAGTTTTAAAAACAAACTATTTTTTAAAAAAATTTGAATGCTAACAACGTAAACGTTCGAATTACAAAACACACAAAGTTTGTATTCACTATAAATACATTGCATTTCGAATATTTCGAATAGGAATATTTTCTTACAAATTTATTTTTTTTTTTTTTTATTTTACTTAAAACTAAAAAGTTTTTGGCTAACTATTTAAGTCATATTGCCAGGATATCACACGAATTTTTGGAGCCTCAACCACAAGTCCTCCGGAGTATTTTTGGTATACACCAGTAAACGTCTGAGTTTTTTATGGTTCTCCACCAGTCACGTTGAGTTATTTTTGGTTCTTTGCCAGACAAAGACGTTAAAACATTGAGGTTACGAAGGATTGCACAAAGTCAATGCTGGCAACCGCAAAAACTGTAACTGGGTACCGTTATACGATGCCAAGCCATTTACCAATGCGGGGTGACAACGCAAAACACTCCAAAAGAAGACAAACAAGAACGATCTGATTGTCCTGAAGAAATAATGACAACGAGCGCGAGCTGCTTCTCCACTCAGAGCAGTTTTACGAGTTTTTTCTTGCGAAGTCTTAAGCTTCAGTTAGCTGACAGTCAGAGTAACTTAGCAAATCAGCTGCTTCAATTTGTTGTATGTAAAGCAATAATGATAATAAATAATAATATTAAAGTAACAATGAATCTTTGTCAAATTTTCAACAACTTATGTGGTCAAATTTTATAACAAAACTTTGGGGCAAATTAAGAACGAAAACGTAAAAGAACAATACGTTGTCGAATCAAAGACGAATTGTTATAAAATCGATAACGAAAATATACGGGCCTGTTCTGAAAATCACGTGATTTCAAATCTCGTGCTTTTAAAATCACACGTGTGATTTTGTGGTGTTTGAAAATTATTTCGTTTTTGTGTTTCTCGGTGTGCTTACGGCAATTGAAGATCACGCCGAAACACATATAAAATACTATACTGAAGTCGAAATGGAAACAACGTTTTGTCAATAAGAACAATTGTTACTTTGAAAATAAAAACAATTGTGAGCAGAATGACAAGCAGACCTTGCTAAAAATTTTACATTATCCAGTCTCAAATTAAAGCACAAACGTGGTCAGTTCACTTATGACAAAGAATAGTGTCAATAGCAAGAATGATATAAAAAGAGATTACGCCATGCGCATGTTTTCCCGTTAGATGACGTAGCTTAACCCAAGCTAGGGTTACCTATTCGTGTATGTTTCGTGACGTCATTTAACCCACCTGCGCAGAAAATTCAATTTTTGATTCGTGTTGTCGTAATCTTTCTTATATCTTTCTTGTGTCAATAGTTGTATTTTTCTATTATGCAGCTCTTGTTCCTCTACAGGGTGGGCCATATTTGATATAATTTTTTTTATTTTGTAATTTATTTTTTCTTTAGTTTTTTAATATTAGAATCAACGTTTCGGAGAATCAGTAGCCATGTATACGATTGAGGAATGAGCAAAAGTTTTTGATATTTATTTTGCTGGTCAAAATTCAATAATTCGAATCCAATGAAAATTTCGAAATTTTTTTAACACCATAAATCCATAACGAAATTAAGTCTAGTCGCTAGTTTCCAGTCATCATGATCTTTTATTGACATATCTCGGAATGGAAGAACGCTTGAAACACGAAGCCAAGATATATAATATTAAGCGAGTTCGGTAGTGCGTAAAAGATAACACTGAAACATAGACTCGCAAACGGGCCACTCAGCTTCAAATGTTCAGAGCTTAACTGCGGAAAATAAAGAAAAAAATTTACTGCGGTTTCCATTTAAGATACAAATTCGCCGCAAGACTATGCAACCTGCTTAAGATTTTACGAAAAAATTATATCAAAAATACAATGTTCAACGAATTATTCCTCTATAGAGGAAAAAATAGCTACATAATAGAAAAATGCGAATATTTACACTATTCGTTGTCACAAGTGAACTGACCACTTTTGTGTTCAATTTGACAATGAATAATTTCATATTAAAAAAAATGTATATTTCTGGTATTTTACTGTCAAAATATCGTACAAATATTTACTAGAAAATTTTTTAGGGCATTTTGTACAAATTCTTATTTACAAAAAAGAAATTTATCATTGTCTATATACATACATATTGCCACCTAAAATCCAAAAGGCCGTAAGGCGACAAAAAATTTAAAAACGTTTTTTTGATTAATTATGATGTATTTTGGTTAATTACTTCATATATCATTTAAAAAAATCGGTTTTTAATTTTTTATCGCCTTTTGGACTTTAGGTGACGATATTTAACTACTAATTTCTTATTTTAATTAATATCTAAATTTCTTTTACATTTTTTTTTTATTTGTTTTTAGTAAATTTATTATTTTTACTGGACAAAACACGACATTTATATAAACTTTACATTATAGGACAACAACATTTAAGGACTCCTGTCACAAGGACACAAACGTCACAATATCTAGACATATGCATTTATGTATGTTTGTATATACAAACGATTTAAGAAATAATCGTTAGAAATAAAATTCTGGAATATGTTTCCAACTTACACAAAACTCCCAATTCCCAAGTCATTTATCTAGTAAAAACTATCTGCAAGAAAATTCTGAAAAAAAATTCCAGAATTAAAAAAATACTTACGGTTATGGTTTCGACGGTACGTGTTTTACTGCTGACTGTTTGAGTTGATACAATTTCACCCTCGGCCGTATAGCCGGGCGAATTTTCACCTAAAATAACGCGGGTTTGTTCAACACGAGGGCCGGTGGTTGTAGCTGATGTAGAGGCAGATGTTTGATACATAGGAGATTCCTAAGCAATAGTAAAAAATAGGTTAGGTTTTCTTATCTTCTCGGATTTAACAGTTTTTAAGTGAGATTTTCCATTTTAGTAAAAAGAGTTTAGTAGAAAGTGTAAACTACTTATAAAATGCTATATTTTTTTTCAAAAATGTTTTTGAGTTGTTAGATTAGTGTTAAACAAACCTTGGATGAGGTGGTATTATAAATAGCAGTGGATCCATCATAAGGACCATCGATGGGTGTACCAGAATCTCCAGAACTTGTGGAGGAAATACTGTCACGTCTTTGATACTAGATTTTTTTGTTTGTTTGTTTTTGCATTTGCATAATTCCAGTATTCACAAGTTACAAACAATTACAACAATTTTATTAATTAACAAGACAACAACATAAAATTCAGGCAGTCAAGGATTAAAAATGAACATAAAAACAAAAAATAAAACAAAACAAATTTGTTAAAATCATGCCGATGATATGTCATGCCTTTTTTTTGTAAAGTTGTTTTTGGCTATACAAGAATACGGACGCTTACCTGATCTCCACTGGTTACCGTTGCCGTTGTCTTAACTTCTTGTGTCACAACACGTTGCTCCTGTTTATTGGGATCATGGGTTCGTGTTGTGGCCACAGTTTTCTCTTCCAACTGTTCGGTTTTGGCTTTTTTACCCAAATCTTCGAGTGTGGTGGCTGTACGTGTTGTTACTGCGGTGGCAGTAACATAAGCACCACTGGTCAAATCGACGGTTGGAGCATCAGCCTTTTTTTGTGATGGCAAATTTGTTTTATTTGACACATCAGTTAGCAACGTTCGTTAGTTTGATAAAGATTTTTTTAATTTTTTTTTTAATTTGTAAGGGGTGAGCAACAAGCGTTTTTAATAAAAAAAACAAATATAAATAAAAAAATTGTTAGTTAAGGAACTTAAATAAAAAGTAAACATTTTATAAAACGATTAAAAAAATAAATTATTTACAGTAATTTCTTTTTTAGACTTTAGCTGGTGTTTTGAATTTTTGAATGGGCAGGGAGAAGTTGAAGTAAAACGTGCAGGTTTCGAAAAGATATTTTACTAAATGCAAAGTATAAAGCGGCCATGACACGATCAAAATGCTTAATGTCACGCTCGTGTACGTGTACTTCTTATTTTTAAATTATCATGCTTTATGACCCACCAAGCATTCATCTTTCGTTGATTTTGGACTTTTCGTTTGGACAGCTGTTCGCAATGGTATTATAATTGCAATGAAAGTTTGTTTGGGCTTGATGGGTAACACTGTAACCACATTCACATTTGACCGCAATCATGCCAAAAATCTAATGTTTTTATTTTCCATCAAGCGTCGTCGGTAGCACACATACTTAAAAATTTTGACTCATACTATAAACATGCTTATTTAGTATTTTGATCGTGTTTAGACCATGATTAAATAAATGAAATAATCCCCTTTTTCAAATTTTCAACATTTGGTGAATATCTTTATATTTGAAAATGTATATGTTTAATGGCACATTGGACCTGATCTGTGGACAATTTAAAGACATATGTAACTTTCTAAAATACTTGCCATAAAAATGGCTACCATTTATAAATTTTTTTTTTTTTTTTTTTGCCTACGGAGCATATTTTTTCAGTCATGCAATTTTGAAATGGTTTTAAGTCCCAACACAGAAAAAATTAAAAATTGTGTCTAATCATCAAACTCCTACCAAATTCATAGAATCAAGCAAACAATTTGTTGATTTTACACCTTTTGCCAAAATGATGTTATTGATTACTAAAAATTGAAAATTGTGAATATTTTTTTCCAATAAATGATTTTAATTAAAAAAATTATCAAAAAACTTTGCCGTTACCAACAATGTGTTAATGGATTTAATAAAATATAGCTCAGGTTTTGACAATTCCCAACAACAATTCTACAAGTTTAAATTATTTTGTTTTAAACAAAAAAATCAATTAAGATTTTTTTGTTATTTAATTAATATTTTAATTCAAAATTAATTTCAAAACAACTAAATAATAATTAAATGAAAATAAAATTTTTAATTTTCTTTCAGCTAAAAAATTAATTAATAAATTATCACATTAATTAAATTGAACAACTTTTTAAACAATTTTTTTAATTGATAAAAAACTACTAATTATTTTTACTGTCGCAAACGAAGAAAAGTAAAGTGTGTCACGCATGTGAGAGGGATATGGAAAAATTTTGTGTGAACTTCGAAATAAATAGGTGAATCCGCTCAAAGAAATATTCTGTAACACAGTGGTGGACAATATACAAACCGGGATATTTTCGTTCGTTTGTTTGTATGTATGTTACTACGTTTATATGTAGCCAATTCGCAAATATAAATTATTTGCGATTAACTAAATTACTGTTTATATGTCAATTTTCTAATATGGATTTCGGGAACCAGATCCCTTATTTAATCAGAGCACATCCAATTGTAGTAACGATAAAACAGGCAAATACAACCCACATTGCGACGTTGCTCAAGGGAGTCAATAGAATTGGATACCCTAAAAAATAAAAGTTTATCTCCGTGTTTTTAAATACAGGTGGAAATTCGCATAATCCGTTAATGCTTAAAACTTTCAGTTGGGATATTGTTGAGGATATGGATTTTGACGAAATGTGGTTTCAACAAGGCCCTGCCGTACATCCAACGAAATAATAATGTTTGGAATAACTTTTTGGAAAGAAAACTCGCGTGAGGGATAATTTTATGAACTTCTGAAGTAATTTAACTACCAATCCAAATTTAACTAGTTTGGATTGGACTACTTTTTGTGGAGACCATATTAAGAATACGGCGAGAAATTGCGCAGTCAAAATTATGCTAAATAATCATCGGTAAATATACCGATAGAATCGACCGTTTAAAGCCTTCTGCAAAATTCACATATACATACAAAAGAAAGTCGAACTTAAGAACCTGAACAACAAAAAAAAGCATTTTTGTAAATTTATAAAAGATTTTTGGAAATTTGGAATCTTTATCAACAAATTTTGGATTTATTTTCCATTTGGGAATTATCTGAGTACATTACCCGCTAACTGTAAAGTTTAATTGAAACTATTCCTTAAAACAGAAAAATTATAACCAAGAGAAGTTTTTTGGGGGGGAATTGTGGAATTTTAATTGAGAATTTTTGAATTTAATTCAGTAAAATTCCTTTTAACTGTATTTGTTTAGTAATTAAACAAATATTTAAAATTTAGACTGTTATTAAATGCAAGACTACTTCTCGCTGACTGATCAAGGCTAGAAGCGAGAAGTAGTTTTGCATTTTTATAACAGTCTAAATTTTAAATATTTTTTTTATTATTAAAAAAACACAGTTACAAATCCCACAATTCCCCAAAAAAAAAAATTTCCTAGAGAAATTATAAAATAAAAAAAAAATTATCAAAATCACAAAAACAAATTCATTCTAGGAATGAAAAAAAATCATGCTTTTAATAAATATATGCAAAAAATTAGCCTCATACTTACTGCCTTTTTTCATAACGTCTAAATTAATTTATATTTATAAAAAATTAAAAATAATTTAACAGGGATTGCAAAAAACCAAAAAAAATTAAAACGAATTTTGCAAAATCAACGCGCCAAAGCTAAAGAAGAACGCACTACAGCAGCTAAATTCTTTAAAATAAGCAGTAACAAAAAACTCTATGTTAGAATAATACTTAAATGCAAACCTTGTGTTCCTGTGTTGAATAGGTCACCTCACCGGTACCCAAATTGCGAACTTCTTCTTCAACGTTGTGTGTAACACCATCATCATTCTTAGTCAATACTTGTTTGGTTGTTGTCTTTACCACTGTTGGCGTGCTCACAAATTTACCCAAATTTTGTGTAGCGCTCTTCTTCGGACTGCCGGCGACCATTTCTTTGATATTTTCCGTTTCGTATTCATGAGTCATATCATCTTCAGAACTAGCCTCGGAATCGCGTCTTAAGGCATTCTTGCCCATGTGTTTAACACCATCAAAGAATTGTTGTCTAGTGATAGGTACAGTTTCAGTAGTAGTGCTAACTTGGGCCTGTTTTCCGAAGTGTGATGGATCGATTTGGGCATAATTCAAGATTAATTTACCCGTAACGGGATCCTTAATAGCAGTAGCCGGATCAATGTCTCCTGTATTAGGATCAATATCACCATATTCGCTCTTAATACGTCCAGTCACTGGATCAATTTCCCCTGTTAAAGTCATGGTGTGAGTAACGGTAGTGCGGGCACCAGCAAAACGGGGATCATTGGGGTCCACCTGTACAATTTCACCAGTAATAGGATCAATCATATTGTATACATAAACGGTTTTATTAAAGAATTTTAAAACACGTCCCGAAACTGGATCGATTTCGCAGGTCTGTGGATCGACTTCTTCGGGTCGGCCTCTTTCGTCGACCTTGGAGATAAGCAATATTCTGACAATAATCAGTTTGCCTGTCTTAGGATCAACACGAGCCAATTTTGTATAAACTTCACCAGAATCGGGATCAACTTGTGTCGTAGCATAGAGTGGTTCACCGGTGGCAGCATCTAAATCACCAGTAGCTGTGTAAATTTTGCCAGATGAAGGTTCAATCTTTGTAGTGTTCGGATCAAGTTTCGTTTGTTTTTTGATTTCGTTGGTCTTGGGATTAAGGTAACCATAGATAGTGATGACATAGCCAGTCTTAGGATCAACAGCACTCGAAATATATTGTTGCTCTTTGGTGCCGGGATCAACAGTACCAGTAGGCATCCAAATTTGATTGGATTTGGGATCGATAACAATTTCCTTATCCTTGGCGGTACTGACTTGGCTAATAGGTGTCTTTGTTTTAGGATCAACACGTTGCTGTACAATACGCAGTGATATAATACGAGCATAGTCCTTGTCGGGTTTATTGTTTTTGGGATTAATTTGGTTCTTGAGTACAATTTGTCCAGTTGCAGGATCGATTTTAATGTCACGTGTTACAGATTTTCCAGATTTGGGATCGGTAAATGTAATTGTGTGCTTGACCAAATCGATTTGGCCATACTTGGTATCAATTTTACCAGCTCTTGGATCGAACTGACCTCCTGAGGTTTCCACTTGTGCTGTCTTGGGATCGATGATGTTCTTTTTGGAATCATATTTACCAGCCAAAGAAGTAACCTCCACAATGGGATCAATTTGTTGGCCAACTTCAATAAGACGTCCCTGGGTTGCGTCTAATTTTCCTGTCTTTGGATCTACAACTCCCAAAATTGTGATTTGTCCAGTAGCTGGATCCACCTTAACATTTTTGGAAACAACAATTTTACCAGTTTTGGGATCAATAGCCTTTAATTCACCAGATCTGGTGTTAACTTCACCGTATTTGGTGTCCAACAAACCAGATTCCATATTTAAAACTCCCAGAGATCTTTCTACCTCACCATTAACAGTGTCCACTTTTCCTGTGGCAGGATCGATGCGGCTTGTAATCACTGTTAATTCTACAACTGGATCATCTTGAGGTGTTATGGCCATAACAAGACCCAGGGATTCATCCAAACGTCCAGTTGTGGGGTCAGTGACGCCACTAACAAGTTGCACATGGCCAGTTTTAGGGTCAATTTCACCTTGATAAGTTTCATTTTTGCCGGTCTTGGTGTTCAATGCAATTAGCGTGCCCTTCTTAGGATCAACCAAACCATATTTAGTGTCAATTAGACCAGTGGCAGGATCTAAAATTCCTGTAGAGTGTTCAACTTGGCCGTTTTCGGTATCAATTCTCTTGGTGGCAGGATCAAATTTCGAAGTAATTACCATGATCTTAACACGTTTCTTTTTAGGTTTACCAGCAGCTGCGGCAACACCAACTCCAGATGCAGCTGTTCTAGTAGGTGTAGGAGGGGGAATAGATTTGCCCACAGATTGAGGAGATGCTGTCGATGAGCGACCTTCTTTAGTGGGAGTAGAATCAGTAGATGAAGTGCCTTTACTGCCAACTAATTCTAAAACATCTTCATCTTGTGGAGCAACAGTAATGATTTGACCCAGAGACCCATCACTGCGTCCAGTCTTAGGATCAACCACTCCACTTATTAAATGGATATGACCAGTCTTGGGATCTACATTGCCAGTTACGTTTTCATGTTTACCAGTGTTTGGGTTAAAGGCCACTAAAGTACCCTTCTTAGGATCTATTAAACCATATTTAGTTTCAACGAGGCCAGTAGCTGGATCTAAAATGCCAGTAGTGATGTCCAAGGTGCCATTATCGGCATCAATTTTCTTGGTCTTTGGATCAATTTTAGAGGTAATGATTGTTATCTTGACACGTTTTTTCTTAGGATCTTCTTGATTGGTTATAGCCATAGTCTGAGCCAAAGAGCTATCAAATTTTCCAGTCTTAGGATCTACAGCGCCATTAAAGAAATTTATATTGCCTGTATTGGGATCAATTTGGCCATAATGAACCTCTTTCTTGCCAGTCTGGGGATTTAAAGCCACCAAAGTACCATTTTTGGGATCAATGACGCCATATTTTGTGTCAACAAGACCAGTAGCAGGATCAAACGTACCAATAGAGTTATCTACAGCACCCTTTCCTGTGTCAATTCTCTTAGTCTTAGGGTCAAATCTTGCGGTAACGACCGTTAGCTTAACAGGTTCCTCTTGTGGCGCCACAGCAATTACTTGTCCAAGGGAGTTGTCAACACGACCAGTTCTTGGATCCGTAACACTATTTAACAAATGTATATACCCAGTCTTCGGGTCAATATTACCTTGGATCGTCTCTTTCTTGCCAGTTTTAGGATTAACAGTTACCAGAGTTCCCTTCTTAGGATCAATGAGCCCAAAATTAGTTTCAATCAGACCGGTAGCTGGATCCAAGGTGCCTGCAGTTTGATCGACTGAACCATTTTCAATATTAACGCGTTTAGTTTTAGGATCAATTTTAGAGGTCACAATAGTGATCTTAACACCCTTCTTCTTGGGTCCAGCCAATGCTACATCCGAATCATCCAAAGGAGTAACAGCGATTATTTGACCTAAACTGTTATTAAAACGTCCAGTTCTGGGATCTGTAACGCCATTTACCAAGTGAATGTTGCCATTTACGGGATCAATGTCTCCTTGATACAATTCCATTTTACCAGATTTGGGATTGACGGCCACCAAAGTACCCTTTGTAGGATCAATTAAGCCATATTTGGAGTCTACGAGGCCAGTAGCTGGATCATAAACACCGGTTGTAAGATCCATTGAACCACTTTCAGCATCGATTCTCTTGGTAATAGGGTCGAACTTGGAGGTAATAACAGAAATTTTTACACGTTTTTTCTTTGGATCATTCAAAGGAGCGAAAGCGAGTATTTGACCTAACGAATTATCAACTCGACCAGTCTTAGGATCGGTGATTCCATTTAATATGTTTATTTGGCCATTTCTTGGGTCAATTTCTCCTTGACAAGTTTCCTGTTTGCCAGTTATTGGATTGAGAGTAGAAACAGTACCATTTTTGAAATCGAGTAAGCCATATTTAGAATCAACAATGCCGGTGGTTGGGTCATATGTACCAGTAGATTGGTCAACTGAGCCATGTTCGGCATCAATGGTATTTGTTCTGGGATCAATGCGGGAGGTAATGACGGTAACTTTAACGGGTTCACCGTGGGGAGCAATGGATATGATTTGACCCAAAGAATTGTCCAAACGCCCTGTCTTAGGATCAGCCACTCCATTTATTAAATTAATATCTCCAGTTATAGGATCAATCTCACCTTGGTATGTCTCTTTTTTACCATTTTTGGGATTCAATGCAGCTAAAGTTGCTTTCTTAGGATCAATCAAGCCATATTTCGAATCAATAAGACCTGTTGCTGGATCTAAGCTACCTGTTGAAGAATCCAATTTTCCATGTGCAGCATAAATTTTCTTTGTTTTTGGATCAAATTTTGCAGTGTTTACGGTAATCCTTACATTTACCTTTTTAGGAGAGTCTTCTAGAGGAGTGATGGCTAAAATTTGTCCCAATGAATTATCTGGCCGACCTGTTTTTGGATCAACCACACCACTATATAAGTGTATGTTTCCTGTTTGTGAGTCAACTTCACCTTGATGGGTTTCCTTCTTGCCAGTGCTGGGGTTTACAGCAACTAAAGTTCCCTTTTTCGGATCAACTAAACCATATTTTGAGTCAATTAAACCAGTAGCAGGATCCAAAGTTCCAGTTGAGTGGTCCACAAACCCATTTTCGGCATCAATCCTCTTAGTTTGGGGATCGAATTTAGAGGTAACTGCGGTAATCTTAACCACTTGAGGAGCAAAAGCAATAATTTGACCTAAAGAATTATCGGGCAGTCCAGTTCTGGGATCAATTACACCATGCAATAAATGTATATTGCCAGTTTGTGGATCAACATCGCCTTTGTGGGTTTCCTTTTTACCTGTACTCGGATTTGTTGTGATCACTGTGCCCTTTTTGGGATCTATTAAACCATATTTGGTATCAATATGACCAGTGGCTGGGTCTAAAGTACCCGCAGAATGTTCAACGAAACCATTTTCGGCATCGATTTTCTTTGTTTTGGGTTCATATTTGCCAGTAATGACCATTACTTTCACTTGGTTTTTAGGTTTAATAAGCCCAACATAAGCTGGTTCCTTGTTGTACCTTTCGGAATCCAAAAATGCAGATGTAGGATCTACCAAAGGCTTATAACTACCTGGAGCACCAGAAGAATAACCCTGAGTAGGACTCTTTGAGGGGGAATACGATCTCTTTTGAGCATCACTCAAAGGAATGGCGGCAGCGTCTACAGCACTTCCTTGCAACTTGGCTTTGGTTGCGGGCGAGAGATTAGCTTCTTTCAACAATTTTGCCTTTGTTTTGGGTGACAATTGGCCTTTATTTAGCTTGTCTCGTGTACGTGGAGATAGTTGCCCAGATTTAAGCTTCTCGGCTTGTTTTTTCAAATCCTCCTCATTGCCAGGAGCATAATTGAATGCCAAACCAATTTTTTTCTGCTGAGAACCAGGTGATAATTGTTCTTGGCCATCGTGACCACGTTTAGCGCCATCTGGATCTTGGTCGTAACGGAAACCGCCAGGAATGTAAGATTTACGTGTGGGACTAGTGTCGCCATCAGCATCGGTGTATTCATAAGGTTTAGTATAGCCTGGAGAAGTAGAACCACGATTTTTATCGGCATTAGCCTGATCACCAGCCACGGCTAATTCCAATTCAACTGGTCTGCCAGACTTATTTTTATCTTTAGTATCTTTGGATGGTGAACCACTCTTGCTCTTGCGACCCGAAGAGAATAAACCAACACCCTATTTGCCGTCATAGGTTTGGAAATGTGCCAAGGTGGATCAAATCACAAATAAAAATGAAATGATAAAAACAGGAAATAAAAAGAAAAGGAAAAACAAAAAAAAACATAATAAATAAAAATTGGTAAGGCCACAAAAACTTATAATTAAATTAAGATTAAATATACAAAAATATAAATAAATAAAATTAAATAAGAATTTGATCTATTACTAATTCAATGAAAATATTTCCAATTTTTATTTTAATTTCTAACATGGCGAGACTTAATATCGGAACCTAAATTTAAATTTTACAATAATCGATTGTTAATACTTACACGTCTTTTATCCGATTTTTGAGAATCGTTCAAATCATCATTTCCTATTAATTGAAGTAAGAATTATTTTATTTTCAAAAACAAAAAAATAATAATTTACCATTCATGCCCTTTTCCTTGGCAGCCTTTTCTTTTGCCTCTTTTTCTTTCTTCTCCTTTTCTTTTTTCTCCTTTTCTTTCTTTTCCTTTTCCTTGCGTTCCTTCTCCTCCTTTTCCTTTTGTTTCTTCTCCTTCAATTTAGCTTCTTCAGCAGCCTTTATTCAAAGATTTAAACAAGAAATCGTTTATAAAAATCTCAAATAGATTTATTTTTCATCAAATATATATATATATATAAATAGTTCGATAACGTTAAGACATGAAGCTTTTAAGCATGCTTTCATACAAATGAGAGAAAGAAACTAAACACAAATGTTAACAAACAAATTATAAAGACAAAAATTAAAAGCTTGTTTTGTCTGAGAGAGCAAAAATGTTATAAAAGAGCTTTAAAGCGAGTTTTATAGCATTAAGCAAGAAAGTTAATTCTTACCGCTGTATTTTTGTAGCATTTTTTAAAAACCTTAATCATAATTAATTTATAGATTTTTTAAAAGCGGTTGTTAAAAATGGTTTCAAGACTAGATTTAAGATATAATTTATATTGGGCTAAAGTTTTTAGATATTTATGTATATGTATGATTATATAAAAGGCATTATGTCAATTACTTAATTACCCTGCAGGAAACCTCGGACCAAGTGTCTTCAAGTCGCCACTTTTGTCGTTTATTCTGGTGACATTTTAGAGACACAATCAACAAAGAATCGACATTTTTGTCTGCCTTTGATAAAAAAAAAAGAAATATTTTGACAGATGTCAAGCTAAAATTAGTTCAATTTCGACTTTTTTTATAATTGTATGACAGTTATATATAAATTCACGTATTTGGTTTTTTTAAAATGTACTAGTGAATCTCTTGTTTCACTGTCTCCATATGATCCCACCAAAAATTCATATTCAATAGCTGTCAGGTCAGTAGTGGAATTTCAATGACAAGCACATAATTAATTTCGATAGGATAAAGCATTGTCTGGCCTACAGTTCGTCAGTTGTACTGGTAACAAAGTCCGTAGTGATTCGGCACAGTTTCACTATTGAGATTTCCAACAGGGTAGTATTGATATTTGATGGATTAAATATAAACACGTAAAATTATATATTTAAAGGTATTTAATGAATTTTGTTCAATACCGATAATATATTTATGTTGACTTGTACAGACGTTCGAAAAGTGATTTATTTAAACTACTATTTTTTTAAACTTGGTTCCAAACCTACCTAACAGATGCGACACCTGTCATCTTTTTCCCCTTAGGATTTTTTTCGTCTAGTTCGCATTTGTAAAATTTCTCTTTCTACGATCACCCTTGTGGGTCTCCCAGTTTAAGCACAAATCCTTAGAAAATCACAGTTTAGTTTATCCATACGCTACACATATTGGTTTAACTTTTGTTGCATTTCTTTTCGTATGAGATAGGATTTTAATACCCAGAGAATATCTACCCTCATATTTAATGAACATTTTTGTAAAACCATCTTTAAAACATTTAACTAACCATCGGAGAACCGAAAATGTATAAAAAAGTTCTATAATTATGGGCTTCCAGATTTTAACGATTGATAGCGCCCAAGGCATTCCCAAAAAGTCTCAGTTTTAGGTAGGCGGCGAAATCGGTTCATATTTCTTTAAGGGCGGACTTTAGTACTATAAGTCCAAGATCTTAATTGGGAAATAAACGTCCTGCGCTTTTAATAGGACGTTTGGCTACGCGCCAAACAGCTCATCTTATATTGGTAATTCTGCGGGAGCGATTTAAAGGCATGTTCATCTCACGTGGAGGTGATGTAAAGTGCCCACCGAGATTATGTGATTTGACCTCGTTAAGCTTTTTTCTCTAGATTTCTCTTATCTCGCAGGTCTATGCGAATAAGTCAAAAACTACAGCGGCTCCCAAACCCAACATAACCCATGTCATTCATCGAATTCAGCCTGACTTATGCGCCAGCATCATAAAAAATTTGGACATTTCGGATGGCCACCCCCCATAATGACATCAATATGACTTTCAAACGAATAAAAAATATCTATGATCTCAAGCATCCTTCGTTTTATTTAAATTGAAAGATATTAAGCGCTTAATGAAAACCCCTTTATATGCTGGGGGGGGGGGGGGGGCTACCAGAAGAGCATAGAAAAAGGTAGCACATTCAATATGGATTTCGAATAATTTTTCAACTAGCTCGCTTTTCCACTCTCAAACATAAGTGTAATTCTATAATTTGAATCACAATTGGAGGGCTGAGAGCGGAAGCAAACCAAGTCAAAAAGGAAAATTCGAAAACATTTTGAGTTTGAGTAAGTGAACTCCCATTGAGTTTTGCAGCAATTGACTTGGGTTTATTACCGTTACCATTTTTTTTTTTGTTACCTATGCTATTCCCGCGAAGCTCTTCGCTTGTCTGCAGGAGACCAGAGTCTCTGGCGGGAATCGAGCCCGCAACCCCGACACTGACAGACTAGCTCACTACCAGCTAACCTGATTTAGTTCATTACAGAACTGCATTGAGTTAAGTTTTGCGGAGAATTTCGCACAAGTTTTGAAATACATATCGAGCCTTAGTTGAAATAGGGCCATAACTCAAAAAAACCTGAATTTTTAGCTAATGTATTTAATTCTTTAACACCCAGTGGAACATAGGGCCGCCTGCTAGGTAATAATGTGGATAGTCGCCATATCGTTTCTTCATATTGTGTAAAAATTTCATCCAAATATCTTATATACTCAACTCTAGAGAGAAGAATTAAATTTTAATGTGCTAGAAAATTCAAATTTGAGTTTTGACTCTATTGCAACAAAGGCTCGATATACATATCTATTATATTTTATGACTTGGTCCAGTTCAGCCCTGAGCCCTCCAATTCAAAAACGAACAATTTTATACAAAAATCTTGGATTTGTATGTGTGTTTTTAATTGTGTTTACGTAAATGTAAGTATAAATTTTGAAAATTATAAGAAAATATAAAAAGTGTTTGAGTGTGATTTGTGTTATATTGATAATATTTAAACGAAACATTTGTTATACAAATTTATAAGACATATGAAAACTAAAGGCCTATGATGGTGGCATGGCTTCACACAAATCCTTTTCAAAGATTTACTTAATTCAAATAAGAAGCTTGGGTTTAGAATATATTTATAGGCATACTAAAATTAAACCAAAATTAGTGGAAATATTAAAAAGGGCTTTAATAGACATTTAAAACCAAACATTTTTATTAGGGGAATAAATTAGATAGATACTAATATGTAAATAAGAAGAGTAGAATTAGTAAAGAGTATTTATTCAAATATGGTATAATATAGTATTTTAAAAAACAAGGTCAAAAGCTTTTATACAAGACATAAACATAGAATTATTAACATTGTTGGTAGATATGTATGTATATGTAAGTATGTACATTAAAAAGATTATAAATATTATACAATAATAAAATAGTTTTTTCGGAAAAAAACACATTTTTCGAAACAAAATTATATTAACAAAAAAAAAAACTAAAGCATTTCCAATTTTTTTTTTTTTAATTTCCTACATGTATTTTAAAATTTGCAATTTTTTTTTTTGCCCAACAGAAATTTCTATAAAATACGACTTTTTGTTAAAAAAAAAAAATACCATTTGAAATTTATTCAACGCTGCATTTACACATGAAAGTACTTTCATGAACATTCTGTATACGTATTACCACAAATTTCACAAAAAAATAATAAAATTTCATGAAAGTGAAATTTCATTTTCAATATGTCGTCAAAGGGCAAACTTCTATCAAAAATTTCTCTTCTCTTCTCTTCTCTTCTTCTTTTATTGTTTGCTTAGTTCTAGTTTCAGAGCCAATTATTCACGCCCAACTGCAGGCATTCGTTCAAAATAATATGTATTTTTATTAGTTTTCATGATATGTATTTATAAATGTTAATTTGAATCATTGTGTTCTAAATATTTTGTTGAAAAAAAATATACGAAAAAAAATTTTAATTGGCAACACTGCTTAGTTATTGTCATTTACTTTCATGAAATCGCTCTCTTGATATTTTCATTGAAAGCTAGCTGAAGGTAGAAAAGTGGAAATGTGTTAGTGAAAAAGTGTGATTGTAGGGCGACTTTCAAGAAACTACTTTCATGTGTAAATGCCCAGTAATCTTTAAATATTTCTAATTATAGGAATTCGCCTTGATAAAAACTGTTTCATTTAAGTTTTAGAGTTTTCAAATCGTTTTTCAAATAAAATTTGAATTTTTTAAATATAATTGGATATTTTTTTTAAATAAAATTGGAAATTTTTTAAATAAAAATAAAATGGAAGCGTTCGAAACCAAAAAAATGTTCAATACATAAATAAAAATTTTCCGAAACCGATTAGAAAAGTTAGGGATAAACTTCTGAAATTGTAGGTTCAAAAAACACATTTACTCTCGATTCATCCATGCGGTTCGAACAATATTTTGCCCGGGAAAATTTTTTTATATTGAGTTTGACGTCTTACTTCTGAGAGAGAGAGACATTTTTTGTTCGGCAAGTTTTTGTGGGAACTGGTTTAGTGCTGGTTCAGACTCTTCAAGTTTTAGCCGTCAAGTCTTGAGTTTTTAGGAGACAGAGGAAAAGAAGTGGCATTCTCTTTTCCCTTTTGCTGGTTCACACTGTTCAAGTTTTAGCCGTCAAGTCTTCTGTTTTTAGGAGAGAGAGGAAAAGAATTGTCATTCTCTTTTCCCTTGACTTGAACAGTGTGAACCAGCACCTTCTCTCCTATAAGCTCGAGATTTGGCGGCTAAAACTTGAAGATTGTGAACCAGCACTTATTTTTAATACTTGTTCAGATCCACTTTTTTCAATTTGAACATAAAAGTTTCTGTCACAATTAAAAATAATATAATCAATTTCCTTTTTTCGTCCATTTTCAGTACAAGTAGTTTGTTAGTTGTGCTGCTTTTTAGTATAATTGTTTTCTCAGTAAAAAAAATATATTTTTGGGACAAAATAATTGTTCAGAATGCATGGATGAATCCAACTTTAGTATTCAAACAGAACTGCGTCGAGACCACATTTTCCCTACAATTTGACATAAAAATTTGTCGTAGAAAGCCGTCGTGAAATAAAATCTTTTATTTTGTAACCGCTTTTGCTAATGCTCTCACATATAGACCCGACAATTCTACCATACTTTTATTTAATTTCATACAATTGAAATTAATAAAATAAACAGAAAATTAAAAACAAAGGAAAATACAAAATAAAAACAATAAAAAGAAAGAGAATTAGAATTATGGGCTTTAGTATTTTTTGCCTGAAGACTCAATTCTGTTTGAACACTTATCAAAATTTCGAAAATGGGTTTGTTAATTTGTTAAGTGTAAGTAAGAAAATTCTGAATTTATGATTAAAAACTGGAGAGCAAGTCGAATTCATACAAGGTGGTCTTATTTTGAAAACGGATACAATACTGTAAAATACTTTAACGCTGTGACAAACAGATACATTATGTTTATATTGTGTCTTTAAAAATTTAATACTTTAAAAACGTTTTAAATTTCATAATTCTAAATGAAAATTATAGAATTTATGACAGATTCCCCAGAACCACCAGAACGGTATACCACTTTGACACATCAAGCCAAGGTCACCTTGTATGAATT
This sequence comes from Pollenia amentaria, assembly GCA_943735925.1. NCBI lineage: Eukaryota > Metazoa > Arthropoda > Insecta > Diptera > Polleniidae > Pollenia > Pollenia amentaria. The sequence continues at coordinate 11,994,292 of OX031010.1, read as the reverse complement.
CGCCTTGCTGGAGGGTTTTGATTAACATTTAAAAATTTCTTTATTTTTAAAATAAAATCAGAAAATTTTCAAATGCAATTAATAAATTTCCCAAATACAACTTAAAATGTTAATAAAAAAATTCAAAATTTATTGAGATTTTTAACGAAATTTTGAATTTATTTTCGATTTATTGTAATAAAACTTGCAAGAAAAATTATACTCGATCTTTTTAAAAAAAAATAACTTGGAAATATATAAATGAATAAGAAATACCAATAAATGTTCTACAGCAACTAAACAAAAGTTTTTATAATTAATAAACAAAATTAAAAATTAACTCAAATCGAGAGAACTAAAAAAATCAAATCTAATAGAAAAAGTAAAGTAGAGGAAAAAAACTCAATGCCAAAAGTTATTTGAAATAAAAAAAAACAAAGTGTATAAAAAAGGAATATGTATTGTAATTATAGCAGAAAAGTTAGAAGATGTTAACCTGATCATCAGGGCCCATAAAGGCGGCTGCTGCAGAGGCAGCATCGGCCGCAGCACCGGTATTGGTCTCGTAATCACCTTCGAGGGAGCTCTGCGAAGAAGCCGAAGCAGTACCAGTGCTAGATTCACGTATCAACTAAAGGTTACCATAATTGTAATGTATATTGGAGACACATACATCAAACGAGTAAATAATTAAAGAACCAGGGCAAGATTTTGTTTTAAATATGTACGAGTATCGTGTATATTTTTTATTTTTTTTTTTATATTGAGTTTAGTTTTTAATTATTTTGAGTGTTTATGAGATTGTTTTTGTTAATAAATCGGGGGGAAAGAAAAAAAATTAAAAACTCGTTTTAAAGCGTGTTTCAAAGTATTATGTGTGTGTGTGTGTGTGTGTAAGTGTGTTTAAAAAGTGTATGTAATAATGAATTTTGATTTGTGTGTTAATTGTTGTTTTAAAGGATTTGCAAATAAGTAAATGCAGGATTAATGGTGGCAACAGTGGCGTTGTAAGTAAAAAGTTTCAAAACAATCAAACCATTGTAAAGGAGATATTTTCGAAAGTAAACAAAAAACAAAGAAGGGAATAGAAGTCAAGGATATTAAGAAAAAAAAGTTAATTTTATATGTTTTTTTTTTAAATATAAAACAAAAAATATAAATGTTGAAGTTTTCATAAGATGTACCCTAATGATTTCATAAGTTCTAAGAAAGATTTAAAAAGCAAACCTTTGGCTAACTTACCTTATCCTTTTTATCTTTTTTCAAAGGACTGCGGCTGCGCGGAGAATCTAAATCGGGAATATGCTCTGGTGGATGACCCATGGTATGACGTTTTTGTGAATCCTTTTCCTTTTCAGCCAATGCCAAAGCTATTGGGGAAAGTCCCAAAAAAAAACAATTAATATAATATTTAAAAATTATACACAAAAAAAACTTACCATCCATTGATCGTGAAGTCAAGCGTCTACCCGATAAACTTCTATCGAATTTGGGTGCCTCACGATCTACAGGATTCTTACGGCTCTCATACATGGTACGTCCTGAATAACGATATTTTGAACCAAAACGTGGAAATAGTGTAGACTTATTTGTTGGTTCTGGTGTCATTAAACGGAAAAATGTATGATGTTCTACACACGATTTCCAGAGCTTTTTCGCTGCTCTATGATTGGCCAATTTAAAACCGATGGTTACCTCATGCTGTTCAAATTCTCCCGGACGTATTTTGATATAGAAATGATGACGTTTATAGGAGATTTTCAAGATTTTTGGCCAAGCAAAACGATTGATGCGTAATCTGTTAAAATAAATATATTATTTACAATTTTTATATTGTTAACGATAAAAAATTTAACTTACTTGTCTCTGTATACCAATAAACCTGAGGCACAAACGCCCAACATGATATCTACGCCTTCAGAATCCTTTGCAGGATGTAAATCAACACCATACATGGCCAATTTCTTGGCATTTTCCAAATAATGCAATTCGGCTTCAGCTGGTGATTGGCCTCTGAATAAAATGCATTGGAATACAAAAAAAAGTATGATAAGTATTTATTCTTTTCAAAGTAAATCAAAAAATATCATCAGCAAGAAGAAAATCTTGCCATGTAATAGCCATACCTAAATAAGAGCGGAAAGCGTTTTCTAGCTCTCAACAGTTCTCATGCACATACAATTTGTATGTAGCATACCGAAATAACGCGGCGGCAACGCTTTTCAATTGGAAAATTTGATTTTGACAGCGCGTTTAAAAGCGAAGTCGGCCGCTATTGTTGATAAATAATGACAATTAAGCTGTTTTTAGGTTAATCTAGCGGTCTTATCTCAATTTTTCATTTCTTTCATGTGGGTTTTATTAAACAGGAAAGTTAACACAACTATTCTTGACTCAACGTTGATGCTTTTATTTAGGTATGGTATTTCAGCGCAAGATCTTAGCGGAAGAAAACGTTCCGCCTTCGACTCTTATTTAGGTATGGCTGTAACTAGTCTTTCAAGAGTTTAAAGTTTTTTTTAATTATAAACTTTTATGTGTATTCTTAGTCAAATTACAATTTAAAAAGCCTTTATACTTTAATAGTCTAAAAAAATTTTGAAGGAATAAGACTATTACAGCCGTATTCATAACGAAAATTTGGCATGAAGTTAGCACAAAGTTTATTCATAATACACTTAGCAAACTCTAGCTAACGAGTTGCTAAACTCTTGTTAACCAGCTGCCAAACGTTTGCCAACTTGTGATAAACAGCCGTTTTATGTTGAATAATTTTGTTTTTTTTTTAATACACTGTTTTTTTTTTTTAGTTTAGAGTCCTTTTTTAAATATATTTTAATTTAAAAACATTTCAAATTTTTATATGAAGAGGGGAAAAAAAATGAAATGACAAAACCAGCGATGATTAATGCAAAACGTGTTGCATTTTTGAGTATTATAATGTGGCATCATTGATATTCAGAGTTGATTAATTAAAAGTTAGCAGACGGATCAAATTTGTTATTAATAAACTCTGTGCTAACAAGCTGCTAAGCATTCTAGTTAGCAGCTCGTTGTACGTAGTGTACAAACTGTGGCTAATTTTTTGTTATGAATACGGCTGTTAAAGTATAAAAGCTTATTAAATTGTAATTTGACTTAAACACAGAATATACGATTCATGTCTTTTTTCTACCCTGTTTACTTTTCTACCCCGCTCGCCATCAAACGAAAAAAACATAATTTAAAAATAGGGGAAAAAATCATCGTGAAAATTGGGTGTTAGAATACATATTCGAATTAATATAAACATTTATAATAAAAATGAAACTCAGCATGAGAACTTTAATTCCCAGATTCTATTTGTTTTTTCAAATTGTCAATGAGATCGATAAAATTAAGAAATCTATGAAGCTTTGTATGCTTTTAAGTTCACAATAATTTTGGACGTAAAGGCAAAAATGAGATTGTTCAGACCTCTAGAAACTTTATTCCGATAAGAACAGCTTTCAGTTCCTCATTATCGAGAAAAAAAACACCGTTGTTAAAAACACAAAAATTTAATTGCCTGTTCATCGAACGTTGACGTTCGCACAGAATATTACATTCAAAACAAAAACAAAATTTGAAATTTTCTATGTGAACGTTAACGTTCGAAATCGGTGAACAGGCAGTAGCACTATTTTCACTAAATATTTAAATTCTTTTTTTACCACCAGTCAAAGGCTTGAAACAAGAGTCATTATTTATTAGATAAAACTTGGAATGCCAAGGAAAGCTTTTTTAAAACAGGAGTTTTTTTTATGAAATTATGAGACCAATATCTAATTATATTAAGGGTGATTAATCGTGAGGCTTGATTTTCAATATGCTTTTTTACAGATCACGCGTGACTCATACCAAACTGGTTTGTCATTTTTGGTCAGTATCGTTTGGCAATACTCATACCACATCAGCGTCTCCAAATTGTTCAGCTGTTTTTTATCAGTTTTTTACTCAGTTTTAGCGTGAAATTTGGTTCAGTGACGAAGCACATTTCTGGCTCAATGAATACGTTAATAAACAAAATTGCTGTATTTGGACTGATGAGCAACCCGAAAAGTACCAAGAGCTACCATTACATCCATTAAAACCCACGATAAGGGTTGGTGAAATTATTGGTCCATATATCCTCCAAAATTAGGAAAATCAAAATTTTACCGTCAATGGTAACCGTTATCGCAACATGTTAACGGACTATGTGCTTCCTAAAAATTAAAGCGCATGGTCTTGGTGAGCTTTGGTTTCCACAAGATGGCGCTACGAGCCGTGCAGCGCGTAAAAAAATTACCTTGTTGGGAAATCAATTTGGTGAGCACTTAATTTCACGTTTTTCTGCGGTAAATTGGCCGCCGAAATCGTGCGATATTCCACCTTTGGACTATTTTCTGTGGAGATATGTAAAGACTGACGCTTTAACTACATTTATATGATATCATTTTCAAACAGTAAATGCCATAAGTTGTTCTTTTAAACGATAACAAATATTAATAGTTCACTCTAAAATCGATGTGTCTTATTTTACATTATAAATCAAACCTCACGATGAATCGCCCGATATATATTGTTTACCAATAAATGACATTTATATTCTTCCATAAAAGTTGTTGGACCAATTTAATTTGTTTTAAGTAGAATTTAATTTTGTTTAATAAGAAAGCGTTTAGTGAATTTAATTTCACGAAAATATCATCTATCTATTGACCCCCTTCCATTGCCAACATCATCTAAAAATTAATTCTTAACTAATTCATTTCTAAACTAAAAACTCACTTATGTGTTTTATGTAAGTCCATAACTTTATCCTCCAACTCGGTGCTCTGATTTGGAGCAATTTTAAAATCCTTCAGATAATTACGATTTGGCATATCTTTGGGATCATAATCGCCCATTTCCGATTGCACCAAATACGAGCCCAACAAAGCATGGGTGACGAAAGTGCAGGGCAAACGGCCCTCCAAAATATCATTGCGTACTTGTAGGCACAAATGATAACGGGTTATATCCTCTTGCAATTGGGATGGCTCGGGGGGATAGAATTTAACCGCAAAATGTAAGTTCCATGGATCAGTGCGGAAGAATTTAGATACCGGCTTTTCCAAATCCAGCCAATTTCTCGGATCTGTAGGTGTTTCATAGGTAAGACCAAAGTAGTCTTTCTCTAAAATATTGAGGCCAGCACAAATGGAATTTATTAAATCGCGGCCTTTAGCTTTGCGCTGGAAATGAAAAAGAAAATAATTTAAGAGAAAAAAAAATTTTTTAGGAACAATAAAACCACTTACATCAATGGTGACATCCAAAATTGAACCATCCAACAAGGTAATACGAGCCAGGGCTGCTTTGGAATTGTTGATTGGAGATTTTTTGCCCTTTGTAGGGGTTTCCGTTTCTGCGGCGGTTGCGGTTTTAGTTTCCGCCGGCATTTTGAGCTGTTCCTTTGTTCCTTCTCACCTAATTCTCCTTTGGATTGTTACAGTTAAAGTTCTCTATTTTGTTTGAATTATAAATTATATTTAATCTAAAATGAAATCAAGCAGACAATAAACGAATTAATATAATCTGACATTAAACAAATCAAATGAGTATTTAAACTTAATGTTTGTAAATTAAACGATTTAATCTGTTTTGTTGGTTTTAAAATAGATTCGAATTTTTTTTTTTTTTTTTTTTCAATTTAATTGTAATATAAGCAATTCCTACTAATTGACTGGATGAGAGAGATGTACGAGTATGTGTCATTTGAACTTCAGTCAGCTTGTCAGTCAACACAGATTAACTCGATACAAGTGCATTTATACAGTTAAATTTTTATAAATTATTTGAATAAATGTTGTCATCTTCTATCCTCACCAGCAACACCACAAGCGGCAAGCATACTAAATGGATACAGTGAGTTGCATAACAGCAAATCGTATTAATAGAAGTATTACGAAATTAGAAGTGTTTAAACCACATTTAAATGTTCATATTGCATTATGAGTCATTATTACAGTCATTTTTAAAACTGTTTATTTAAACAACGTATTACCTCGATCATCACCTTGTAATGGGTGGTTGCTTATATATTTATTTAAATACATTAGAACTCCTTATGTTTTTGAATGGAACAATAGTAGGGTTAGATTAGGTAGAAAGGATGGTGCGAAGTCATCTTCATACCCTTAACCTAGAGACTAAAATGGTCCATTGTGACGCTTTAGGTAATAAAAGAAAAAGAAAGAAGAAACTAAAGAGTGAAAGCATAAGAAATCGTAGAAGATAATATCGGACCAAAAATAACAACCCTTCTAAACATACATAAACATAAACATATGCCCAGCCACTTGTTATACAGCCAGGTCATGAACATTACGAATTCCGTCAGATTATCGAGACCATAGCCCGAGGCATCCCACAATTTGCCTATGAAACTACTACCCAGCCATCTTAGCCTGCAGGGTTCCTATTTGGAAAACAAATTTTGCAAAAATTTTCGAAAAAAATATAATTTTTTAGTTTATCACCCAGGACCCAGGGGAGATGCAGACTGTTGAGCACATCCTGTACCACTGTCCTAGGTTGAGATGGCTAGGTAGTATGAACATACTTAAAAACGTGAACTCCACTGTCTCTTAAAACCAATACTCTTCATTTATATATAAAATTATTTTCTTTAATTGATACCACATATTTTCTTAGTCTGTTTCTTTTGCTACCCACTGTTATTATTGTATAGAAAAACTTAATGAATGCAATTATGACCGCAAATTTTTATATTAAGTGTGAATGGGTACAATCACTATTTTTTTATTATTTTATCAAACCTCAATAAACGATTTTATTTCGTTTAAATATTTTATTTGAAAAATTATAATTTTTTTTTATCAAATGCCGCAATTTCGCGGCGTTTTGGTCAAAAAAAATAGTTGTGTTCATCTACAGAAAATTATTGCTTATTTTCAATAATATTTACTAGTAAGTGTCCACGTACTCGAAAAACTTGCAACGAGAGAGTGAAAAAAGAGCAAACAAATTAGAGAGACAAATAATTTGTGGAAAATTTCTGATCAAGGCGAATTCGTTACAGGTGATCCTAAAAGCCCTGCTGGTAACTTTTTTTATTTAGCTTTATAATTGTTGGATGTGAAAATTTTGTTTATTATCTTTGTTTCTGTTTTGATTTGTTTCGGTTTTTGACATTGTACAATTATTTTACTAAAACAAATTGCTTGTGGTTTTTGTACGAGTTGTACTACCGAGATTACCTGGAATGAATTCGCCTTGTTTCTGATAGTAAAATTTTTACTGGCAAGAATTATTCAACCACCTGTTTCATGTTTTTGTTTACAAATCAAAAGTATTTTTCATTATTTTTAAATTAAAAGTTTTTCAATAACATAAAATATTTATTTATTTTTCCAAAACTTAAGAACAATATTCTTGCGCAAATAGTTAAAAAAAATTTAATTTATAAAGAAATAATCTCGTATCTTTTAGATAAATAGTGTCGATATGCGTAAATTGCTAGTTTTTGCTGGTAAAGTGTTCATTGACTTTTTTATTTTTTTTTTTTTTTTTGAGTAATTGGTAGAAAAATTTTAAAAAAATTTTTAATTTACTTTCTCGTTGCTAGTAAAGTAAATAAACACCTAATGTACAAAGCAAAGGTAGATATATATACGCCAATGTGATTCTTGAGCTTAAATAATTTTAAATTAAGACATGCCGATTGAAAATTTGTAACACATTTTGATTTGTATTTTCTGCAGGTACCCGGAATGTGTTCTGAAAAAATCTTTTAATCTAGTATTCTCAATTACTAAATTCTTCATTTAAAAAATAAAAAAATTTAATTTATTTAATATGTTTCATAATAGTTATGTTTCATAATAGTCGAGCATGTTCTGGAAATCGAAATCACGTAAAATTTAAATCGAACAAATTTTGAAAGTTCTCTTGTATTCAAAGATCATAAAAAAATTTTATTTTATATTCCTCATACTTTGAAGGAACTTTTATTTTTACAAAAATTCAATTGAAAATCTTCATCGATTTCAACTTCACGTGATTTCGATTTCCAGAACATGGCCGCGTGTGTATTTATAACACTAGCATTAAACCCGGTACTTCGTCGTTCTTTCGTGGACATATTTATATGCCAAAGTTTATGTTTCTAGGTTTCAACAAAAAAGTACTAACACTTTTAATTTTATAGGTTTTCATTCACTCTGGATCACGCTCCTATAGTTTTATGTTTCTAAGTTCAATATTATAGAAAGTTTGAAAAAGTACTACATGTAGAACGGTAAAGTAAAATAAAGAGCTTTAATTTTCTCTTTTTTCCCCTTTTTGATACTTGTTTCGCGCCCTTGAAGTACCAAAAATTTTAATATTCTAGTGGGAGGCCATAATTTAACAGGTATATGTCCATGAATGGAGAAAAATGCTTTATAAAAAAGTACCAAAAATAGGTCGCATTATAAAAGTTCGAATTTCGAAAAAGGTCGAAATTCTTACTTGTATTTTTTAGATAAGTTACAAATGTGATATAAATTTTATTTCTTTGTTTATTGGTTTGAAAAATAGATGGGATAAAAAAAATTTTCCAAAATACCGATTACACCCGTTTACTGAATTAAAAAAAGTATCAGACACCTGGGCGCTTACTTTTTTTAATGAACAACAAGAAGTAGTAAATTTGTTTGGATCTTTTTTAGTTTAGGAAATATGAGGTTGGCGAATTTACCCTTGTTTACCTTTTTTTACCCCTTAAACGTTCGAATTTCGAAAAAGTAACATATGTTTATTTGCATTTGTAGATGAGTTATGAATGTGATATAATTCTTACTTCTATGTTTATTGGTTTGAAAGATAGATGGAATGACAAAAATGGTTCAAAATGCAGGTTTTACCCGTTTAATATCCAGAAGGGCCGAATTTAAAAACAGTACTAGCCCGCTTATTTTTTCATGAACAGCTAAAAGTATTAACTTTTTTTTTTGTCTGTCTTAGTTTAGAAGAGTTTAACGAATTTAGGAATACGCATTTCCAAAAATCCCGTCTTAGTGGATAGATTTGTCGAAAGACCAGCCATTTAGGCTGTGCGGTGATGAATTAGTCAGTCAGTAACGTTAAAATTTTATATGAAGTTAATATTGGAAGTTCAAAACTTTTCAAGTGTTATTTTGAATAAAGTATAAAACTTAAATAATGTTTATTTTCTCGCGCATTTTATTTTATATATTCCTTGCTTGTTTATCAGTGGAGCAAGTTGCGGGTTCGATTCCCGGCAGAGGCTCTGGTCTGTTTCACCACAGCGGGCGAAAGATCTACGTTACTATTGCTCAGTGAAATAAGTAAGAATATAATTTGCAATTGTGTTTGTAACATTTGAAGAGGTGAATCAAATGGTTACAAAATTAAAAACACAAGATGACAAATGACACTCCCAGTTCTTTTGGCGCTTTATAAAAAGAAATATACTAATTGTGTCAATGTATGTCCTCTTCCATATTTTTCCAAGGATATGCATTGATACAATCAGTATATTTCTTCTCATAAAGCGAAAAAAAAAATTTTCCTTAAAAAAAAACTAAGCACCAAAACACCTCCATATAGCCCACTTTGGAAAACCCTATAACCCTCCCCCATTCTTCACTTCATATACAAAAATTTCTCAGAAATATTTTTTAAAAATTCTAAAACAAACACTTTGAAGAACAACTTGTCTTTAAATAATTAACACAATTTCATAAAGTTGCTAAATAATTTACTGCAAATTGGGTTAATTTGAGACCTTTGTAAAGTTTTTTACTGATTGAAACTCATTAAGTATAAGACATCAGTGTCATCATTAACTTTGTCATGTAAGCATGTATGTATGCATGAATGAATCAGACATGTTTGTATCCCAAGCAAGCGAAGTTTTAATGGATGAATGAATGCATAAATGTCATACTCGCGAAAGTCAAAATGTCAAATTCACACAACTGAAAAGGAAAATTTAATTTGGAAAAGTGTGCCAAAATGATATGGAAAATTTTTTATATGTCCTTAATAAACTTTAACTGTGACCTCTGCGGGAAAGTTAAGGAGAGGATTATATAAGACTTTCGGCAGATGTTAATCTATCTTTCACATTTTTGAAAAATTGTCTAGGGTTTAAGGGAATACGTCCTTATTATATCAATCAGAAGGGACATTTTAGCTGTACTTTGAGAAAAAAAATTTCATTCATTTCCATAACGTTCAATTTGATCAAAAATAAATTAGTTTTCGTTATTCGGTAGAGTTTGCGGTTGACGGAAATGTGCCAAACTTAGAACACATATTCACGACTTATTTGAAATTAACAAACAAACACCCAACAAATTTGACTTAATAAGCATCTGCCACGAAATCAGCTCAATGCTTTTAATGTCTAGTGCTGGCTCACACTCTTCAAGTTTTAGCCGTCAAGTCTTTAGTTTTTGTGAGAGAGAGAGGAAATTAAATGGCATTTATTTTCCCTTCTCTCCTAAAAGCTCAAGACTTGACGGCTAAAACTTGAAGATTGTGAACCAGCACTTACACCAACCACTAGAGAAGACTTTGATAACAAAATATTATAGTTTGGGTTCGAAGCTAACATGAATAAACTTGGCAGCAAGACTTAATATAAGTAATTTAATAATAAACAATCAATAATCCAGAATAACAGGACTGTCAACAACGACATGCTCTAATAAAGTCTTACGTTCTTGAATTTTTTAAAACGCCAACTCTGGCCGGATCTTTAACCTATATGTCTTATCTATAAATCTTAACGTTATTGACTAACAGATTCGTCATTGCATTTTTACAAAAAGTCAATTGAAAATCAATCTAAAAGCCTGAAGATAAAATTTTTAAGACGGGATTTTTGATAATTCGAATGTTTAAGGGCTTAAAAGTGTAAAACGTGTATATTCGATAACTTTATATATTCAAGCAAAAAGCGATACAAAAGAAATGGAATACTTATCGTTGTTCATTAAAAAAAACGGACAGGTGTCTGGTGCTTTTTTGAAATTCAATTACATTGAGGAGTAAGCGGATAAAACCTGTATTTTTAAATTTTTTTTTTTGTCTCCCCATCTGTCTCTTAGACCAATAAACATAGAAAGAAGAATTATATCACATTCGTTACTTATCTAAAAAATAAAAATATAAATTTGGTACTCTTTTGCAATTCGAACGTTTAATTTTGGTACTTTTTATTACAAAACACTTTCTCCCTTCATTGACATAAACGTATTAAATTATATTCAGTGATGAGAAAAAAAGTATAAAAAAGGGGAAATACGGGAAATTAAATCTTTTTCTTGTACTTTTCCGTTCTACATGTGCTACTTTGTGAATTTTCTATAATATTACCTAGCATTTACACATGCCACTGCCAGTTCGAAAAACTCAATACACTCACGATTTTTTACTAATACACTCACATTTTTCGCAATGGCAGCACCAGTGGCAGCAAAAATTGCATACGAGTGGAAATTTGGCACTTGCATGCCACTAAATGTCAAAACGATTAGCAATGTTACCCTGTTCAATATTTAATGCAAATCGACTGGATTGTTGTCGAACTGTAATTTAAGTTTTAACTGTTAAATGCATTTTTATGATTAATTTGTAGTAACGGGCGTTAAAATAAGTAAGTTTCCTAATTATAGAGCATTAATTTTGCTAAAATAATGCTAATATAAATAAATGTAAACTATTTCCCCAAAACTAAAACTATGTGATGAAGTCGGCAACTCTTTTTTGTTTTCTGGTACTTTTTTTTTTAATTTGAGATGTAAACAAATTATCTCAAGTCGACGCTTCGACGACATTTTGAAAATGAACTGGCAGTGGCATGTGTAAACAGAAACGCAAATGGCATGAGATTCGACTATTTCGAACACTTTTTCGTTGATAATATGTATAGAACAGTGGCATGCCACTACTTGCATGTGTAAAGGCAACGTTAAACTTAGAAAAATAAAATTATAGGTGCAGGGTCCTGAGTGAATAAGAACCTATAAAATGAAAAATGTTCGTAAGTTTTTGTTGAAACTTAGAAACATACGGGCATGTTCTGTAAATCGAAATCACGTGAAATTGAAATCGAACAAATTTTGAAAACTCTCCGGTGTTCAAAGTTCATAAAAATAATTCCTTTTATACACCTCATACTTTGAGGATCACTTATGTCTACCTAAACTACTTTTAAAATAAAGAAAAGCTACGTCCATTTTTACAAAAAGTCAATTGAAAATCTTCATCGATTTCTATTTCTCGTGATTTCGATTTCCAGAACATAGACGATAAACTTCGGCATTTAAATATGTCCACGAAAGAAAGGAAGACGCCAACGAAGTAGCATTAAATATTCCTTCAAAATTAACTACTTAACTGCAAAGTCTAATTATTAAATCTTTTAATGATTTTTTTTAATGTTGTTTTTTTTGCGCTTTTAAATTGAAATGACCCATGTGGTTCGCCTTTAATTAATACTGAAGTATGTAGAATGTCTTGCAACATTTTGTTACTTTATTTAGCAATAAGACTTATGTCCGACATCCATTCAAAAATACAATACAAGTGCTACTCATACATTAACATTTTACGAAGATTGCTACACATGAATAGATTTAATGCCATCGAATTTAAAAAGAACATGTCTGAAAGGGTTTGCAATACCGAATCGGTATTGGGAAATGGGTGATTCTGATTCTGAGTTATTAATGTAAGGAGGCATTAATAACAATAATAAAAAATTTTACTTATTAATTCCTAATATGAAATATTTAATGTAATTGGTCTTATGACTAAAATTAATCATCTTCGAACTGTTTTGGCTGACCGAAACGGTCTTTGTATTCCTTTTTTAAATTCTAAGCGCTACAGGTTATTTCTCGCAAGTTGAAAGCGATGAAATATATATTCAGGATAAGCTTTGAAGAGCACTCAATGTATTTCAGCTGCACTTGTTTTCAAACTATGGAAGTAAAGCAAAACTTCCACTAATTAATTTTGTTGTAACAAAATTCTTCATTTTCAAGCTAAAACAAAAAAGAGTTAGGCAATTCAAAAAGTATTCTATTGAGTCATATTGGTTCTATTTACTATAATTTTATGAATGTCACATTTATAAAATTATGGTACATACAACCAATATAACAAAATAGAACACTTTGTGAATTGCTTTAGTTTGTTGTTTTTGTTAAATTAATAAGTGAGAATAAATGTCAGGCAAGTTATTGGAGACACAAGCCACGCCTAAAAGCTGCCAATTTTGAATTTTTAAGTTTAAGGCACCAATTTTTTTTTTTTTTTTTTTTTTTTTTTTAAAACTTCTCATTTTTATACAGTTGATAACAAACAAACTTTTATAATGCGAATTTAAAACCAGCCGTCTAGAAAATCTGATTTGCCAGATGTATTGGAGAAAAAATTTTTACATCTATAAAAACGATTGCCGCTCTTGTTTAGGTTGGCCTGGTTTACATCAATTTAGTAAAAAAAAAAGAAAAGGTTTGAATTTTGACAGTTTCGGAATTCTTGATTTTGGTTGTGCAAACCCTAATATCTGCGAAGTCGTCGTATCTATGCCTAAACGAGTAAATGAATGAATGGATACATGGAAAAATAAAGAAAAAAATGTTAAAGCAGGGGAAAGTGTACCACGAGCTATTTAAAAAAATATTTCCAACAATTTACGACAGCTTTAATTTAAATAAAGGGTGTCCTAAAATTAAGGCGAAAGTTTTTTTTTTGGTATATTAAAAATATTTGTATTTCAGGTTATTACACCTGTGACTGGCTCGGCAGGCTTCCAATCTTAACCAAAATTCTCAATCTTTTTTTTTCAATAAACCTGTCAATGGTTGATATCGGCTCGATAATGTTGTTGTTAAGCTCTTGGACTATTGTGGGATAATTGCTGTGCACTTTCAATTTCAAAAAACCCCACAAAAAAATCTAAAGGTGTCGAATCGCACGATCTTGTTGGCCAGTTTACTCCTCGTCTACGAGAAATAAAGCGATTTTTGAACTTTTCTTTTAAAAGATCCACTGTTTCTATTGCTGTATGGCAAGTGGCACCATTCTATTGAAATCACATATTCCCTACGTCTACCTCAAATTTGGGCACACATTAATTATCATGATAAAAATTCTAATGTGTTTAATTGGCTTACCTTCCCTTTTCTTTTAGCATTTACATGCTTAAAACTAATTGAAAAAATCGTAACAAAATACTCATAAGAAAATTTACATTTTGTTCTTTATTTCTCGCCATTGTTACTCTTAAGTAAATTAAGCATGTTGCAAATGTAGGTAAATGAGTTTACTTGCGGCAAAATTGCAAAATTCTTGCATGAATGAGAAAACAGAATATTTAAGAAGCACCATGACTGACAACAAAACAACTTAAGAACCCCAGGAAGCAAAACAAAACCGTAAGGAAAAAAATATAATACAAAATTAAAAAGACAAAGTAGAATTTGTGGCGGAAGTGTATTTAACGGAAGTAAGTATCATTATATTGTTAATAGTATTATTACACACACAGTCACACACACACACTTGTGTATGTGTGTGTAAAAGACCTTAGCTGTTATTAAAGGGAATTGTGTTTGTGTATCCTTTTTTGTTAGTTTAAACTGGTTTTGCAGGATATTCTCTGTTTTTTTTTAGCAAGAAATGAAGCCAACAGGTTGCTACAAAATTTAAGGAAATAACAGTTTTTTTTAACTGACTGTGGGAATGGCCAGCTACCAATTTTTTAAGAATTAGAAATAAATGAATAGTCGAAAAATCAAACTTACATTTCTTCTTCTCAAAGGACCATTTGAGTTTAAGTTTTAAATTTAGAAAATTTTTAAAAAGAAAAAGCTCCGATGAGACCTTTCTTATGTTTATTCAAAATTTAAAAAAAAAATTCTTATCCAATTAAAACGGTTAAACTCAAGGGTTAAACTTGATTGCTCCCCAAATTACCAATAATCCTGCCTTATATATTTGGCCCATATCACAAAGCAAATAGAGGTGTTGCCAGATTTTTTTTAATAGTCTAAAAAAAGGCGATTTTCCCGTATACAGACAAAAAAGTTTTTTATACGGCAGATTTCTTTAATATACAAGTAAATATTTCTTTCTCGTTCTAACAAACCTGCCCTCACATTCTGTTTCAAGCAAATTTTAAACGACAAAGTTTAAACCTCAAGTTGCTTTGTAGTAATTTAAGGTCGATTTTGACCAATTGGCTTAAATAACCGGCTAAACCTTTCCACTACAGGACAATAAGGAGTGATTTTTAACAAATTTAAGTAAATTTTTCGTTTAGATGTGATACAAAAAAGCCCAAAAAATGTTTTCAAAAAAATGTTGTACCCTTCAGAAATAAAATATGTCCTGGAATTATATGTCCCACCGGGTTTTTTAAGCCTCATATATTGGGACTAAATCAATAAGTCCGTGACTTTTTGAGTGAAACACAGTTTTTGAGTGGTCTCTCTGCAAACAGTGCCGTTGTTTGAACAAATCTATTCACTTGGCATAAGGAGAATATCTGAATTCCACGTCATTGCTATATCAAACCCTTTTTACAACCTCGACTCTTTGATTTCCTTCTTTCAAATCACAAATTTACTCAAAATCCAAACCAAACATTTTGCAGGGTATTTTGTATTTTATGCACAAATTCCTCCCAAATTCCCCAACCAAAAATTTTTGTTTACAATTACACAGAACAAATTCTCGCCAACTCTTCTTTCAATTAAGGCATTAAACAAAAATAAAATTAGTGATAATCATGTAAATTTAACGTTTACTTATATCGACAACAAAACTCCTTAAAATTTTAATATCAGAAAATATTTAATTGCTACTATTAATTTCTTTACTGGTGCAAATTTAATACATTTTTTAATTAATATCACCAATTTTTAATTGAAATCAATTTTTATTTTTTTCTGTGTACGTTTGTTATCTTCCTTCAGCATGCCTCTCTGGCCTTTTACTTGTTGACAGTTTAAGGCCGGTCGCAAGTCTCACAAGATAAGAATAATGAAAAAAAACAACTGTAGTAAATTCAAATATTTTAATTATACCTTTGGGCATAATAATTGAACTCCCCACAGTCTAGACTGGTGCGTAAATTTTTATTTTTATGAATGTGTTTAAATGCTCCATAATATCCTGTTCGCTATTAATTCCATTTAAATGTTGTGGTGGTACAAGGAAAGGGCTGAAAATAGCGTGTCTTTAGGTTGTATGTTTATTTTGTCAAAAAAAAAAAAAAAAAAAAAAAAAAAAAAAAAAAAAAAATGGCTCATAATTACCGAATAAAACCGTAACAATTGAAAAAAATCACTAGCTTATGGTTAAATATTGTTATTTATTACTCAGCCAAATTAAAGTTAATTTTAAGTCAATTTGTGGTGAGAGTTTAGAAGTTATTACTAAAGGTTATCTTATAAAGTGACCAAATAATGGAGAATTTTTAATTTAAAGCCACTGTCAGGCCAAATCAGATGTTTATACATTAAATATTTCTATTAAATTTTATTTCTTTAGACCCTGTTATGGAAGCCCTTTAACCAAAAAATATACCTTCCGGGTAAACCCGGTGCCAAACTCCAAATCGGCCTACTGTCGCTGGGCA
Source organism: Pollenia amentaria (assembly GCA_943735925.1). NCBI lineage: Eukaryota > Metazoa > Arthropoda > Insecta > Diptera > Polleniidae > Pollenia > Pollenia amentaria. The sequence goes on along the minus strand of OX031010.1, from coordinate 11,977,641 downwards.
CACCAATATGTCAATTTATCTTATTATACCCTACACCCCAGGTGGAAACTTATATATGTTTGTCAGACATTCCGTATACAATTTCTGCAATATTCATCTTAGACCCTATAAAGTTTATATTTTCCGGGTTCTTATGAGTAGCGAAGTTGATTTAACGGTGTCCGTCTGTCCGTGTGTATATTGATATGTGTTTTCCGAAGACCCCAGATATGATGGGAACTTGGTTGTTATATATTTCTATCACATCTGCTCCTTTTAATTTTGCTTTCGAAATTTTGCCAGATCGGTCCATAAATGGCAGAAAACTAGGACAGCATTATTTTTACATAAAATCCCAAGTTGTTGCTATTTTCTTATACCCATCTACAAGAGTAACAGGGTATATATCGTCAACTTACATGCAAGCGGACGTAGCTACACTTTTATTTTTTTTACACTTTACAAAATCACTAGCAAAAAGGTTTTCTTGGCGTTTGAATTTCTTTAGTACAGTCGCCATTTTTGATCCCAGGGATCTAAAAATGTTTATGGACATTTAGTTTATTAAAACTCTACTTTGAATTTTTGTGTAGTGACGTCAGTTTGCATTTAAGGGGACGATATATATCTTGTATAAGTTGGTTTTTGTTTTTATTTTTAATGCCTTTTTACACATTACAAATACATATCGTCACCTAAAATGCAAAAGGGCGTAACAACCAAAAAAATTCGACATAGTCTTTCTGTTTGATTTTTGTTTGTTTTATTAAACTTAACGTTCACAAAAGATCCCTGCGATCAAAAATGGCGACATTTCTTAAGAAATTCAAACGCCAAGTACACCTTGTTGTTGTAAAGTTTTTTGCTTCTCCTGTAAAAAAATAAAAAATGTTGGTACACCGTTTTGAATTTTAGGTGACGATATCTATTACGAAGTTGATTTAACGATGTTCGCCTGTCTGTCTCTTTTTTTTTTTTGTTTATCTGGATAACTGGAAGAGCAAAAGTTTCCCAATTAGGAACAAGCATCTTGGTTATCAATAGACAGCCTCTCTAAAAATATAGGCAGAATTGGAGAAGCAGGCGTGGCACATCCCATACAAAGACATTATAGATTTCTGTCATGTGGACTTCCTTGGAGAATTGGACGTGGCGCAAAATAGATTTATTTATGTTTATCTAAAGAACGGTATTTAATCGCACTATGATGAAGATTTGGCATAGCCAAACTCTTACTTCTTTTTTACTTTAAAATGAAAAACAAACATATTGATATTAGAAGGATCAAAATTAATTATTTATAAAAATTAACAAATAAATTTGTTATGTCCTTCGTGACAATTCATTAAAAAACTCTTTTGGATACAATTCCGTTTAGTTAAACTAAAATGTTAGTTCGTCCTTTTGTTCAACAATTCTTTATTACATTTGTCATAACATTTTTATGTTCTACTATAGTTTTTTTTTCCTTTCAGCACTGACGCCACAAATAATATTCCTTATTTTGTTTATGTAGACTTTTGTAAATTACACACAGTTCTTCTCAGTCATTCGGTTGTCAAAGCCATGTAATTTCAACTCAAACATTTTGTCGCCAGTTGGCGTCATACAAGGTTTCCTTTGCTCTCTTGCACACATATTTTTTATCATTCTTTAATTTTATGTCCTTTAGATCCTTTTAACTTTAAGTAAAAGCGGAAATTTTAAACTTTTTTTATTTTCAGAATATTGTATGGATGGTATACAGGAAATTAAATTTAAATTGCTTTAATACAGTCATATATTTTCATAACAGACACACACACACACACATACATATGTACTTGTTTTTAGATTTACATGGTATCAGTGTTGACAGACTTCAATCTTTTAATTTTTACACTATTTCCTGCAACAACGTAATGACACAATAATCCACACAATATTTAAAATGTTTAATGCTTACACTGTTGCTCGGCCTGTTCGCACTGGAAGAGCTTTGAATGATGTACGAGAAAGTTTCCACGCGGATTCATCTGAGTCTACTTGGCGACGTGCTGCTCTGATAATCTTTAGAGCAGCGCAGCGGCGCATTTAAAAAGTTGATTTGGGGATGTTTCTGAATAAAATTCAGTTGTATTAAAAATTATTGCCTAGTCCCAATTTACACTAGAGACATTTCTTGCCGGACATTTTTTTCATTCCCTTTTGATCTTGCCTGAAGCTTTTACATATGAAAAACTAGAAGTGAGATAGACATTTCCTTCTTGTTTCAATTCTTTCGCCCTTTCGTACAGGTTCGCGACTTGTTCTTGTAGTAGCAAGCCAAAATGACGACGGATTGAGACAAATTATATAAACCAACAAGATGTAAACACGAAAAGTAAGAAAGGGAAACGAAAAATGTCTAGTACAGAAAGTCATGATCTATACACTCTTCCTTTTTGACCCCTCGCTAAAAAACTTTGTCTGCCCGGCAAGAAATGTCCATAGTGTAAATTGGGACCTAGAAAAGCATCACAACGGCTACAATATGGCAGTCAGTGAGTCGAAGCTGCCCCACCCTGTAGCAAGCAAATCATTAGAAGACGATGGTGACTTTTACATATATAATTCGCAATCACAATAAAGGTATCACAGTCGTAAGAATGATCACAGTCGGCATATTTTAGCCGGAAACTTCCTTAGAACATGCTTTTGTAGTAAACATTATGTGGTTGGTCATAGCGAACCCGGTCTTTGGGCGATATCTAGTACATATACCCCCTTTTAGACTTGGCAAGTAAGTTGCTGAAGCCACTTGTCGAGTACGACAAAGTCTGTAATAAATTTTTTCCCCTTAACGCGACCTTACCGCTGGCATCTACAAGCCAAGAGTCTTGCTCAAGTAACTTGCCGATTCCGAAAGGGGTCATAAGAGATTTCGAGCCAAATCTAGTTGGTTTTGACAAGATTTGCCATACAAAATAAAATCAATTTCGTGACTAGAGTTTGGCAAAATATCCTCAATCCTCTACTTAAGGTACTTTTAAGCGACATGTATTTGCAGTGTACTTCTCAAATTTCCCACTGCAAAATGTCGTTTAAAAGCAAAAAAAAAAAAGAATCGCTGCTGTAAATGTCAGCTAGAATTAGCAATTAGGGGGTGTTTTATTTTGAACTGACAAGCCATCTGACATCTCCTGTTTTGCAAGTCATTCAAATCTATTTATTTACACATATGTATTTTTAAAAAAAAAAACTTTTTTAAATAACTGAAATATAATAAAAAGTGAATAAAAATATAAATTAGTATATAATTTACTATTGTGAATGTTTAAGGTAATGTCAGATGAAACTAAAAACAAACGTGTGAAAGCAAAAATTAAAAACCTTCGGTATTTGTCAATTTTGACAGACATGAGCAATTACATATTACAAAGCCACTGCAAAATGCATGTCATGTAGAAGTACCTTTAGTGCCACGAGATGGGACATTTTAAGTTTAAGAAAAGGAATTATATATTTCCTTCTCTCCTCAGAGAAGGATTTGTCTACAAATTCGGATTTGCAATTAATTTCGGGATTGGGAATTTTTTTGGAAAGCTTTCAAAATTTTTACGTTTTTTTTAAATTACCACTACCCAGGTTCGATAGACATTTTGACTGCCCATTGATTCCATATAGTGGGATAGAGATATTTTATTAAATTTGCTGTATATTTTAACTTTTATCATTTTTTTTTAAAGTTAACATAGCTCTGTTTTGTATGCAACAATGCAATGTTAGCTAACAAATCGTTGTATGTTAAAAACGTTGGTTTGTGTCTTGGGTTTATAAATTCGAATTTAACGTCACACATATCATAAAATAAATCTGGCGTTTTGCGATTTCAAATCATGCCATTGTCAGAACTTGTTTTGCGATAGTAAGCCATGATCATATCAAAATATACCTCAGTTTTTAAGCTTTTCGAAAGAAAAACTGATAAACTTAAAAAAAAAGCAAAATTAAAGAACAGTAGTCTCCTACAAATGGTGTAGTCTTAAATTAATACTTCAACATATCCAGTTTCCTATTTTATATTCTTTAGCAGCTCATACTTCCCAGCGGGAAAAAGAAGGAGTACGGATGCCTTCTAGAAGGCCTCTGTACCCCTTCTTTTGGATGTACAAGACCTGCTCGCTCCATTCCATACTCATATATTTTTTACACACGATGTCATTGCGGAGTTGGCCTTCCGCACTCGTTTCTTTAGCAGGTACTTAAGAATGGTAACGGTATAAAAAAAATAATTATTTTATTTAAATTAATTAAAATATTGTTTTTTATTTCTTCAGGAAATCTTTTTTAAATAATATAAAATTATAAAATTGTTTTTGACAATAAATGGAAAAATAAACTTGAAATTTCAATTAACAAACTTAAAATAAAAAGAGGAAACCAAACAAATTTTTTTTTTTTAAAAATATTCAAAACCTAAAAACTATTTTAATTTCCCTTTCCGTCAATACACTTTTTAAGCAGACCTTTGAAAAGGCCTGAAGTAGGAAGGTCTTCTGAGTTTTTCCGCTGGGTATATTCAAGCCAACTCATACACACATGAACTATTTATATGTATAGAAGTATATTTGCTTAAGTTTCCTTTTATGTCTTGACAGGATATTGTGTTTTAATTTGTCTTTCACGTAATCCAAACAATCCAGCAATACATTCTCAAAAACACCCTTTTAAGCTACCCAAACCCAAACACAAACAAATAAATATTGGCGTCATATTTTATGTCACTTTCAGCACAATGTAAGTTTTCTGTCTACAATTCTACTGTTTCTGAAAGTCTTTTTGTCTACGCTCGAACAGTAATTTACGCGTTTTGCTTTTTGTTTTATAGTTCATATATTCTTTTTAATAGATTCTGCTTCGGTTTTGTTTAAGTTTTTAGTTTTTATACGTAAAAAAAGTTGTAGTTCAATTTATTGTTTTAAGCCAGAAAGTTAATTGCATTTTAATGGCAGCTATTAAATCATGGTAAAATCTATTTAAAAATTTTTAAAGTTTTCTTAAGAAAAGTTTATCGATGATGATGATGTTATTATATAGTGGGTTTTAAAAACAAGGGGTAATAGATAAAATTGATTATTTAAAATAAAGCCACTTCCTTAAATATAACAATTTATTCAATTCCGTTACAAAATTAGTCACTGAAATGTATTTAGTTTCGAATTAAATTTTATACTGGTAATAAATTTTTAATAAAAATCTTTAAAAAGTTTTAGCATTTTTTAAAAATCATTTTTAGCATTTTTTGGAGCTGTCTAATGCCAGATTTAGCTGTAAAAAATTTTTAGACCTGGCCACACTGTTGATGACATACTGAAAGTAAATTGCGTGCAGCCTACGTCACAGCTTTCAATTTATATAAATTTTGACAAACAGTGTATGTAAGTCCCAATTTACACTATACGATTTTTGTCGTTGCGATTCTTACCTTATGGGCGAGAGGGGAGAGAGGAATTAAAAGGGGTACACAAGCGAGTGTACTCTTCGATTCGTTTTGTTCATTCATTCGTAGTGTCAAAATATTTGTATACACAAGAAGTAATAACGACAAAAATCGTACAATGTAAACATAAGACCGACTTCAAAGAAGAAACGACAAAATAATCGCAACGACAAAAATCGTATAATGTAAATTGGGACTAAAAGACTATCAAGAAAATCTTGATCGTGTGGCTGCAGGGTTAAGCCTAAATTTTTCATGGACAGTGAATAGGCAGTCATTAAGTTTGATTCATAAAATGATATTCAGCCCAATTACGAACATTCCCAAGGAATTTTTTTCTCATAGAAAATGATTTTCTCGAGAAAAAATCCTCCAGTTATAAATTCCGCGGGAACAAAAAAATGAATAAGCGGCATCACCGAAGTTGGTTTGCTTATTTACATTGAATTCTTTTTGTTGTAACTGTGCTAGTCAAACTAAAATTAATTTAATTCAAAATAAAACATTGAAAAGAATATCAATGCCTTGTAAGTTCTTTATTAAAAATTTCTTTTGTGAAAGACTTATCGGCACAACTTCGACGTATGATTTTAATCCTCCTGTGTACTTTTTTGCCGTACTTACTTTTTTTTATAGATAAATAACTTTTAAGAATCTTAATAAGTAATCGTTCAGACTTGCAATTTTTATTGCTGCAATTTTTAAAAATTCTGCTTTCAAATTGCATTAGTGTCGCAAGGGATTTTTTGTTTTTTGTTTTTGGAAAAAGTGAAAAATTTCATGCGGAATTTTTATTTGTAATAGAAAGAATGGGGAAAGAGAAACATTTCCCGCGGAATTTTTATTCGTAATTGGGCTGATTAAATTAATAAGAGGACTTAAAGGTGAGTCTACAACCAGTTTTTGAATGCATTGCAAGCATCAAAACAATATTTCCTAAGTCTACTTTCACACGTTTCAACTTTTGATGCTCAACTCTTGTGTTTTTAGGAGAGAGAAGAAAGAAGAAAGGGGGTAGGCACGTAGCTGCCTGTACTCGCCTAGCACGCTTTGAGTTTTCATTCGTAGGCATATGTACAACGATGGCTGCATTTGCAAAACCGATTGCTACGTGTGAACATAATGGCATCTTTAAAAGGGAATTGAAAAGAATTTGAGCATCAAAAGATGAAACGTATGAAAGTAGAATAAGTTGTATTGTTGAAGGGTATTATAACAAGTTCTCTAATTTATAAATCCTTTTAAGTGTTAATTTCTTATACATTTATTCTCCGTTATTCCGTAAATTTCGTTTATCATTTTCTTTCTGCAAACTCTAGTACTAGTTTGCAGTCGTATTTCAATGAAGTTTTAAATTTTTTTTTCTATGTAAATATTACGATAAAATTCCAATTTAGTTTTGTGTCTACTACTATCAGAGGCATCGTAAAAATATTTTCTTAGCTGTAATTTGTCTTTATTTATACTTAAAAGTGTGTATGCGCTCAAGTTGGTCTGTGTTGTGGTATGCCACATTATAAGGCGTTAAATTCAGTAGACATTATCATTTCATATGTAATATGATTGTCACAACATGACTGTTCCAAGAGGGAAAACTTACATTAATCACAAATAAAGTTGAAATTACAAGTTAATTAAATCATATTTATGACAAGGAATCATAAAAAAAATACATAAATTATTTATGTAAAATTTTGCATTTCAATGGCTTATGACAAGGAAACGACAGTAATGGAAAGGATTTTATTAGAGAAAAACTTGTATAATAAAAATGAATTTGAAATAATTGTAGAAATAATAATGTAATAAGTCTGAAAATTATAATTAGAGATTTATTATGTTCAGATTTATAGTTTCAAAAATATGTACATTTTATTTCTTATAAATACACAGAAAAAATCTCACGAACATTTTAACAATAATTTCCAGCATGCGTTACCTTTCAAACCTTATCGCTACTCGTAGCATTACAATTAGGGTAGTCATTCGGTTAGCCGTTAATCGTTTAACCGATTAATTGCTGCCCGATTAACTGATTGGTTAATTTAAAATTAGCTATTTTCGATTAACGATTAAACCGGTTGATTTCAGTCGATTAACCGATGTAACAAAATTTATAATTTTTCATAGTATTATAACATACTTTTTGTGTTTTTAATTATATGTTTCGTCTCATATATTAGGGAGATCGATTATTCGACTTTTTCAATAACCGGTTTTCGAATAGTTGCTATTTTAAAAAAACCCGGTTTTCGGTTAAGCAATTTTCAAATTACCGGTTAACCGGTTTTAAATCGAATACTTAAAAACACAAAAAGCAATTAAGTTTTTAAAATAAAACGTTAATTTGAATAAAAACAAAACAATTTGAAAAAGGTAAGGAACCAACAAAATACATAGATATGACTTAGATCAGACCTAACAAATATTTTACGATAAAATCCAAGAAAAGTGGGACCAGTAAATGGATTAAACTTTAGCTAAATTTTCAACAATTTTTTATTGATTTACTAAACTTTATTTATTGAATGATATTTGATCTAGACAAACGTTTTGCAAAAGCAAATAAATTATAGGAATTTTATAAAGTTATTATTTGAAATATTCTCTCAAATTTATTTTGAATGAGTATGAATTTGTTGGTGGTTAAGTTATCGATATAAATCAACCATATTTTTCAAAAGTTGCAAACAAAACCTCTTAGCCAGGATTATCTATCAAATTATTTTGATTCAGCATTATAGAAACGAATAGTGAACTGAACATTCTTTTTGTGTAAAATATTTGTCATTTCGTCGACAACAATTTAAAACATTCCATGACATTGTTTGATTTCTTCAATTTTGTTTTTTAGAACTTGGTGTTTTAATGAATAAAACTGGTAGAAATTTTACCCATATCGTTGATTCCGCCATAATGCTGTAGTTTTCAGTATGAAGAGTTTTTAGTGCCTTAAAGGGCATTTCGTCCTCGGCAACACAACGGGTTAATATTTTACCCACTGATTCATTTTTTGCAGCGTATTTTAGTAAAGTATTTATTATTTGTCGTCTCCTTAGAACTACTTCGAACGGAGTTTCATTTGGATCACATTAATGTCAAGCATGTATACTAATTAAATGTGATTAATAAGTCATGACATGGAAGAACCTTTGTAACTTATCCTTACTTTGACCTTAGACCTTACTTTGTCTTTTTAATCGTGTTCGAAAAATATCTAGAGATAACCTTTATATAAAAATATATTTAATATTTAGAATACTCTCGCACAAATTACTATTTACTTCTTAACTGTACACGTTTTTGTAGTATTTTGAATTTTTTTTGTTGTTTTTTTTCTACAAGAACACACGCTTTTATAAGCGATTTGTAGTTACATTGTTCATAATGTTTTTTGACCTTTGTTACATTTTGCTTTGACATTCTTTATAAAAATTTTAAGTTTGGCCAATATTCAATAAGAAAATACTTAAATCACGGGTACATCTACAACAAGAGTAAGGAAAATGTATATAAATTACACATTACTAAAATAACCGGTCTATCATACCAAAATAAACGGTTTTTTCGATATTCGAAAAATGGGCATTATAAAATAACCGACTTAGGCAAAGCTAAAATAACCGGTTAAAACCGGTCGAATAATAACCGTTCGATCTCCCTATCATGTACAAAATGTATGAGTTTAGAAAATATTTTTCATACAAATGGATAATAGTTATGCATTAATTAAAAAATATGTATTATTTCTTTGTTTGCTCGTTTTAGTTCAAGAATTGTTATGTTTGTTATGTTATTGTTTTTTTACTAATAAACTTAAAATAAAAAATAATTTATGCATTTTTATTTAATTACTTAATTTATAAAAAAAAACTTTACTAATCGGTTAACCGAACAATTGCAAAATTAACCGATTATTAACCGATTAAGCCAAATCATCGGTTAATTAATCGAGCGAATTACTCGATTAAAGCAAAAGCCCCATTAAATGAATTCCCTAATTATGCACATATTTTCGGCTACAGGGCAAATTAAAAAAAAAATCAAAAAGAGAAAGATTAAAGCTCTAATGGTCGCTGGGAAATATGGCACCAGGAAATATGGCCCCAAAGAAAAATGAAAATTGACCCCCAAATTTTGGACTATTTTTCGTAATGTAATATGACCCAATTTTTTAATGAATAATTTCCCCAAAAAAATTAGAAAAAGCCCTAAAAATAAAATTAAATATGACCCTAAATTTTGGGTTATTATTCATTATGAAAAATCATCTGAATGAATTTCTTCCCAAAAAAAAAATTTTAATTTAAAAGAAATACAAAGCAAGTTAAATTAAAAATTTGAATTGCGCCCATATGACCGAAACTTAAAATCCCTAATTCATTATCCCGAATTTCAAAATCACGAATTTCAAAATCCTGAATTGTCATATCCCGAATAATTATACAATTTTCTGTTTAACAATTGCAGAATAGATAGCAGGGTAAGGCCTTCAGCAAGACGCAAGGATTTTCTCTTCTGCCTTTGCTAACTAAAGCTTATCTCCATAGCCAAACTCCGGCCAGGCAAGATGATTTTCTCCTCTATGGTATAACAATTTCCGTCTTCGCTAATTAAAGCATCTCTGCAAAGCGGGCAAGAATTTTCTCCTCTTTGGTAAAAAAAATCGAGATTGGGGTCATTTTTCATTTCTTTGCATTATATATTAGTAAATGAAAATAGTACCAAAGTAAAAATTGCGATTTTATTTAGGGTAATTTTTCATTCCTTGATATTGGGGTCGTTTTTTATTTCACTTAAAATGCAAAAATTACTTTTTGGGCCTTTCTTCATTTTTTTGGACCTTATTGCCTGGAGTCCGCTAAAATGTCATCATCCGGGACTTGGAAAATAATTTCCGGAAATAGGTCCTATTATATGGAATTATTCCAAAATTGTTGCAAGTTCTGTATTTTTATAATTACAAAAAAAACGACATTTGTCCCATAAGCGGCGTTTTATGCCCCTGCTATTAATAAGCGATTTTCGTAAAAGAAATAATTTTAAGGGCTAATTTTCGGGTTTAAGAGTTCTTGACCAGATTTGGGTATTATTATGTAGACCAATTTGTACAAAACGTATGGCAATCATATTTACCGTGCCTTTACACATGCAGGTTATTACTTGCAAGTAGAGTATACGGTATTAACATCTAAAATGTCGAAGAAATAGTTAAATGTCATGAAAATTGCATGAATGTCAAGAGAAAGTTCTTTATCTATCAGAGTGACAAGCAGAGCTTCATGTCTAAATACACAGATGGCATTAATAACTACACTGTGCTCGAATTTGGCACTTTTTTCTGACAAGCGGGGCAACCGGCAGATAATTCGAGTACGCGGAATCCAGTGGTGCAAGATATACCGTTATTTCGAAAATGGAGGAGGTTGCACAACATATAATCAAAAAACGGCTTAGTTTATTGAATAAACTAAAAAAAAATATAAATTCTTTTTTATTCACTTTTTTTTCATTAACTTGCTGCAAGTGTCAAAAAACACTATCTTTAGAAATATCGCGCAAGTTGGCTGCAAGTACGAAAAATGTGATGGTGTTAGTGAAATTATGACAAATTTTACTCTTCGAGCTGCTTTTGCAAAGGCACTTTCTCGCCAAAACATTTACTTTAGTAAGGCATTTGTATGCAGCCCTAACTAAATTGTGGGCCGACTGCAATCATTTTATATACCAAACAATCCTTTTAATTTACTTATTCTTGTCTGCACATTCTAATGAGGGGAAACCCGAAACTTTACTTATAGAAACAAATTTTAGATAAATGAAATCGTGGATCGCTGTAGTCTGTCGTTAATCGTCTTATCCATAGATGGGGGTAGTGCACTCATTTTGTAGTTTCAACTCACAGTTAGTGATAGTGCAAAATTATTGCAATCATTTTGTTGATGTTGAGTGATGAATTGAAAATTAGCAGCCTCACTAAACATGAGTGATAGTGATGCTAAAAAATTATGCACTAAATTTACAAACAAAAAACTTGTTTTTTCATGATTAAAACCATTAAAGCCATATTATTGACATGTTGTTTAATTTCCTTTCTTATGCATATCATAACAAGAATCAAATGTTATGCTCATACAAAGTTACATTTTTAAAATTTTAGTGAGAGAGGCAGTTTATATGCAGCTTTTTTGATTGCAAGTACAAATTTTGCACTATTTGAATTGAGTGCAGATTTCAGCATTCAATCTTCGTTTAGTGATTGTGAAAAAATTCAATTCAAAATGCAATATCACAAATTTTTTTTAGTGGTAATTAAAAAAATAGCAATCATCACTAAAGCTGGTAAAAAAAGAGTGGAATCAAATTTTTTGCAGTTTTATTTAGGTGCTTATTTAAGTCAATATTTAGTGCACTACCCCCAACTATGGTCTTATCCGGGCCTTAAGTGTTAAACCTCTTATTCGAAATGTAATTTCAATTGCAGATGGTGTAAATCATGGATCAAACTGACCCATTTTAAATAATAACGTAATTTGTCAAAGAACAGAAATCCAATGCAAGCAAAAAACTATCTCCAGGACCACTGTTGCCAATTTATCGTTATTACCGTGATTATAGTGGCTTTTATTTACCCATTGCGGTAAAATTTATGTTTTGACAGTTAGCGGGATATGTAACTGTTTTTTAATATCAATAGAATAAAAACAACTTTGTTCTAGGTATTGGAAAATTAAAAGTCGCACATCTTTAAAAAGGGTATCTTGATTTGTATAAGCAGTTTGCAAAATAATAAGATTTAAGCGATTTTTTTAAAACAATTTATGCTAATTAAAAATTTCTAGAGGTTTTTAAAGGGCGATTTGACGGGACGTCTTCAAAAAAAGTTGGCAGCAATGTCCATGACCAACCTGAGTATTGCATAATAGTTGTAATAGTAGTTGTCTTGTTGGACATGTGTTTCAAATAACGGGCTACAATTATGGGAGAAAATCAGTTTAGAAAAACAAGTACAACATGAACAGAGAAACCGAAAATATGCATTAAAAAACTATTTTTTATTATTTGAATATAAGAAACAAGTAAAAAAGGCCTCCGCCTCAGTATTTAGAGACAAATTTTCAATTGCTCCTATAGGGGCCAATTGGCCGTAATGTAACAACCAGAGATTAAGTTTCATATAAGAGTTCTTTTTGCCTTTCAAAAACATTAACAAGTATTCAAATATGCTTTAAAAATTAATATACACTATAAACTAACAAAAAATGATCTTTTGACTAAAAAATGCTGCAAAGGGTAAAAATATGCAAAAATATGCACTAACAAATCGATGCCAAAATTCATCAAAAGCTCTAAAACGGATAAATATATTGATTTTACTTCCATTTGTCGCAACAAGAAAAACATATAATTGCATATTTACTTACGATTTCCCTGCTCTTAAAAAAATTCAATGTTTAGACATGTTGAAATTTAAAAAATCTTTTCTTGGGTATCAAACACCTTAGACAATAAATTTTTTTTTTTTTTTTTTTTTTTTTGATATATAATAAAAATTTCCAAAAAACAAGTACTTACATTATAAATGTCTATTCTGGTATTTGTCGGTTGTTCATGTAGTAAAAATTTGTATCTATTCCAGATGGGTTCTGGTCGTCGTTCCTTTAAGATGATGATGATGATGTGTCTAGAGTTGTCTTGTTGAAATTTGTAAATTCTAAATAATTATTATTTTTATTAAATGCTGTAATGAAAATAAAAGATCAGAAAAATTGTGTTAGATAAAATGAAAAGTATTTGAAAAAAATTGTCTGGTATATTACTAAAAAAAAATTATTTTTACAAAAATAATTTCAAGGTTTTTTCATATGATTTGTTGTAATTCATGTGATTTTTTTCTCAATTACGTTTGCAAATGAAAGGGAAAATGATGGCATAATAATGAGACAATGAAACATAAAGATACAAAAAAAAAACAACAAACCGGTATAAATTGTTTTACTCAGATACTTGCAGTCATTTTAAGAAATTAAATTAAATGGTTTTATTTTCAAATGTTCTATAGATTATCAAAAACATTTAAATAAAACGATGACGTGTGACGCGAGAAGGCTTTCAAGAGTATTATGAGGTCATTTTATTTCGTATTTTTTTTATTTTTTTTTTTTTTTTTTTTTTTTTTGTTACTAACCAGTCTCTAAATCAATAAAACTGTAAGATAATTTTTTAGATAAAAATGTTGCTTTAATTGTTACAAAGTCAAAGAACCTAAAATCAAACCTGTTTTTATGCTGTGGCTAGGGAGCGCACAAAAATAATATTAAGAAAAACGTCAAAAACATTAGCATAAATAACACGGGAGCCAAATGCAATACTTGATAATAAACGTTTTTATTTTAAAGTCTGTATTCACACTCTGAAAGTTTTCTTTCAGAAGGTCAGAGTTTATTGGTGAGAGATGAGAGGAGGGAAGGATAGCATATTCTCTTCCCGTCTCACAAATAAACTCGGAATTTCTGAAAGAAAACTTTCGTAGTTTGAACCCAAACAAACTTCTGTTTCAGCTAGATACTTTTTGCAAAAGCAAAGTTTACCTTGACAGTCTTTTTAATTTTCTTTAAAACTTTTGCTCAGTACACGCAAAATTTTTTTTTTTAAACATTTTGTGTTCTTTTGTTGTCATATGGGAAATTAAACATGTTACCAAATAAAACGATGTAGAGACGACGGAGGAGGTACGAAGCACCTTTGCGTATCAATTAAAGTACGTACCCACCTCATCCCTTTTTCCTTCTCTCTATACAAACTCAAAAAAGGGCCTTAAGAATTTTTTGGTTTTCCCACAGATAGTTTCATTGAACCATCTCTTAAATAATTAATTATAATTAAAAACTATTCTATTCACCCAGAGAAAAAATATGTTTAAAAATGGTCACCTCCAACAAAACTATTTTAAAAGAACAATTTTAAACATATTATATTTAATTTAATCATACTTTTGTCACCGACAAACATATTATGGTTAAATTTGTCCTCCATCAAGAAGCCACAAACATATTATGGTTGCCTCCAAAGATGATTTGGTTAATAATAGCTAAAATATGCTTAACACTTATAATTGTACGGTTGGTTTTCAACCATAGAATGTTGCTCTTGGAAAAGAGGAAAATACTATTGTTAATTTAAAAACAAATTATTGTAATATTTAACCAATACATGTTTAAAGACAACCATAATATGGTTGTGGCTTCTTGATGGAAGACCAATTTAACAATAATATGGTTGTCGGTGACAATAATATGGTTGAATTAAACAAAATGTGTTTAAAAATTTTCTTTAAAAATAGTTTTGTTGGAGGTGACCATTTTTAAACATATTTTTTCTCTGCGTGTTATAACCGTTCGATTACACAAGAATTAATTATTATTAACCAGTGATGCCAATAGTACGGAATTTTCCCTTTTGGTAGGGATTTTTTTCGGAATAATGAAAACGTAGGGAAAAAGGGACAGATTTTTTATTTTAAGGCAAATGTAGGGAATTTTCCAAATATTATCTCATGTTCAATGTATTGTGTAAAAATACGCAAATATTCGTATTTTTTCATTTAAAAATTTAAATTTTTCACATACAATAGTATTTAAATACACAGCCTGGCAATCTTAAACAAGTGCCAACACCATGTACGTATATACTAGGGGGCGTCGAATATTCGGGTTCGTCTTTGCGAACTATTCGCTTATTTTTTGCTATTTGCATTCGCACTCACATTCGCTAAAATGTATGCGAATATTAAAAGAGAATATTTAATGAATGAAATTTCTACATATCCAAGAAAAAACAATCACACCTTCTAAACTAAGAGAAATACAACCATGCAATTTGGAATTTAAAAAAAAATTAATGAAAACTTTTAAGAATGTGGAAGGACATATTTTTAAAAGGAAATTTTTATTTTATTTTATATTTTTGTTTAGGGGAACTGATGTAAATATTTTTTTAAAATTCTACAGAGCCTTTCCTTTTATTTGGTACCGAGTTTACTAAAAAGTATTAGATACTTATATTTAAAAAATTATTTAAAATAAGTATTCTTGAAAAAGGTTAAGTCCTTTAACCCTTTCAGACTTGACAGTAAACTCCTTGGACATTTTTTCAAAATTTTTGGAATATATGGTCTCTATATCGTATGAAATTATAATTAGTATTTAGGTCTAACCATTTTTATATCCCTCAAGGACTTTCAGGAAAATTGGTGCATATTGTTAACATTTTTTGGCAGCATCCATTTTTATTGCATTAAATGACTTCAATTGGTTTGATAGATTTTTTTTT
Source organism: Pollenia amentaria (assembly GCA_943735925.1). Taxonomy (NCBI): domain Eukaryota; kingdom Metazoa; phylum Arthropoda; class Insecta; order Diptera; family Polleniidae; genus Pollenia; species Pollenia amentaria. The sequence goes on along the minus strand of OX031010.1, from coordinate 11,961,869 downwards.
TTTTTGGTGGAATGTGCCCACTTCACTATTTGTTAAAGATTTGGTAGTTTTGTGATTGAAAACACAACTTACATCTGCGGCTGTTTGCTAAAACTGAAATGTGAAGCAAGAATTTCGCAACAGTTCAAGAGCGGTAAAGCGAACAGCGGAAGAATGTGAGAAACAGTCATAAAGAACAATCAGCGTAATCGCTTCATGCCGGTCTATTTGCCACTGGTCAAATAGAAGCGAAAATAATGAAACCGAAGCCCACCTGCACAATCGATGCATCACGGTCTGAAAAGGTTAAAAAGGAAAAAAGATGAGGAAATTAAAATCAAACACGCAGTTTGACTTAGTTTCTACTTTAGATTGAAGGATATCCCAAAATGAAAAAATCTTAATTTGTCACGCAGAGTTTTTTTAAATTTATTTTTTATATGTGTGAGTATAGCCATTGTACATATTAATTGGGTTTTTTGTTAATAAATGCTTTAATAATAAATGTTAATAAATCCTTTAATTATATTTGATATATACTAATGTTAAAAGAGTATGTAAAAAACAAGGCAGTTTTAACGTAGGGAATAGTGTAGGAATAATTTTTTGGTTGTAGGGAAAAATGTTGTAATGGCAACTCTATTACAATGCAACCTTTCAACATTCACACGCATACATCTACATATGTATGTTTTACCGTTTTTTAATTTTTTCTTTTGAAGCATCATTCTTCTTTTTATGTATTATAAAAACTTACTTGCAAATTGAATTCCGAACAATAAAGATCATTTGTAAAATTGTGGCTGTGACTCTTATTATTTCCTTGCGCTTGATAATTATACAAAGGGGTTTTTACAATAGGTTATGGGCCCAGATAATTAAGGAAATAATAGTATCGAGTTCTTCATATAAATAATGAGTGGTTCCATGTTTAATATTGAGAAATTGGATGAGTCCAATTATGACTCATGGAATCTGCAAGTGAAAAGTGTATTGGTACACCAGGAGCTGTGGTCTCTAGTGTCCGATGGTGTTAAGCCTGAGGATGTGCCGGAAAATGCGGCTGCACTTGCAACATGGAAGGCCAAGGATGAAAAGGCAATGGCGACAATAGTTTTGAGTATTACACCAATACAAATTGGATATGTGAAAAATTGTGCCACATCCAAAGATGCCTGGAATACTCTTCGTGAGATTCATCGTCCAAAGGGACCAGTCCGTAAGGTCACGTTATTTAAACAAATATTGGGCATGCGTATGTCAGATGGCGAGTGCATGCAGCGTTATGTATGTAATTTTGCTTCTGTTGTGGAGAAGTTAGGAGAGACGGGAGTTACCTTACAGGAGGAACTATTTGTAATAATGCTTCTTGCTAGCCTACCAAAGTCGTATGAGCCACTAGTCGTTGCTCTAGAGTCCCGTGACGAACTTCCCTCTCTATCAACCCTAAAACTTAAATTAATAGAAGAAGGAGAGCGAAAAAAAGCCAACAACAACAACAACAATGAAGAAGTCGCCGTACAGGCATTTATGGCACGCGATTATAACGTTACAAGGAACAAAGATTCTAAGAATAAGAATACAAACGACGCAAATAGTAGATACAACAATATGAGAAACATAAAGTGTTACAACTGTAAACGAAAAGGCCACTATGCTGCTAATTGTAAAGAAAACAAAAGAGATGAGCAAAAGGGACAACAAAACAACAACACGAAGAAGAATTCGTTATTTTCAGCAGTAAGGAATGATGATTTACGATCTAATGCGTGGTGTATTGACAGTGGGGCGTCATCGCATTTGTGCTGTAGTCGTGAAATGTTTGATGAGTTCAAACAACATGATGAAACAATAATACTTGCTGGGGAAAATTTCATGAAGGCTGAAGGTATTGGCACAGTGCATTTAAGTGTTGGCAAGCGCGATATCACTTTGGCGAATGTTTTGTTTGTACCCGGATTGCAGTGCAATTTTATTTCTGTTTCTAAAGCTGTTGAATTTGGTAATACTGTGGTGTTTAATGAAAGCAACGTCTACATAAAGGATATGCACGGAGGAATCATTTTCCGTGCAGATAAGGTACGTGATCTGTTTTTATTTGAATCAAGTAATAAAAAATTGTTCTTTGCGAGGAAATCGTCTGATGAAGCCATGAAGTGGCATTGCCGATTCGGTCATCTTAATTTTGGCAGCATGAGAGAAATGATTGATAAGGAATTAGTACGTGGTATGAGTCTCAATATACCACCAAATATACAATGCTCGGTTTGCATGAAGAGCAAATGTACACAAAGGCCGTTCAACACTTCTGAGACTCGTGCTAATGAAATCTTGGAAATCATCCATACAGATGTCTGTGGGCCAATGAGAAATTTGTCGATTGGTGGGGCCAAATACTTGCTGACATTTATCGACGATAAGTCACGTTATGTGTTCGTGTATTTTTTGAGAAGTAAAGATGAAGTTTTCAGCAAATTTCGGGAATTCCAAACTATGATTGAACGGCAAACGGGAATGAAAATAAAGATACTCAGAAGTGACAATGGAACCGAATTTGTAAACAGGGCTTTCGACAACTACCTTAAGGACAAGGGTATACTGCGTCAATTAACTGTGCCATATACGCCGCAGCAAAATGGCGTTGCCGAAAGGTTTAACCGAACGTTAATTGAAATGGCAAGATGTATGCTGACAGCAGCAAAGCTTGATGAGAGTTTATGGGGTGAGGCAGTTAATACTGCAGCTTACCTACGGAACAGAGCCCCCACTCGTGCGCTAAGTGGTACCACACCTTACGAAACTTTTTATGGTAGTAAACCTTTTGTAGGCCACTTAAGGATTTTTGGCTCTACAGTTATTGTTTTGGATAAGCGGCAGAAGGGTAAATTTGAACCTAAGGGTACGGAGTGCGTCATGATGGGATACTCTGATACTTCTAAAGCTTATCGTTTGTTTAACCGAAACACACAACAGTTGATCGTAGCCCGTGACGTATATTTTGTTGAACAGCCAGAGGGACAGATTATGGGGCTGAATATTGACCTGCTACCAGACAATACAGATGATATACTAGCTGATGATATACAATCAATAGGGTCGGAGGATCACAGTGATTTCGAGGGGTTTGAATCGGCTGAAGAAGATGTCACAAATATAGAAGAAGTAAAAATTGGTCCAGGCAGACCACGTATTCTTCGTTCGGGCGCTCCTGGCAGACCTAAAAAGGAATATAATGTTCTCAGTATGGTATATACGGATGCTAATATAAAAATCCCTGAGACAGTTGATGAGGCATTAAATAGCATTTATGGTCGTGAATGGTTGGAGGCAATGCGGGCCGAATATAACGCATTATTAGAAAACGATACATGGGAATTAGTAGAACTTCCCTTGGGACAAAAGGCCATTTCCAATAAGTGGGTTTTTACGATTAAGAAAAATGAGAAAGATGAAATTGAGCGTTTTAAGGCGAGACTTGTGGCAAAAGGGTGCTCTCAAAAGTATGGCGTAAACTACACCGAAACGTTTTCGCCTGTGGTGCGATACGACACTATAAGAATGATTTTTGCCATAGCTGCCGAATATGAATTATATCTCCATCAAATGGACGTCTCATCAGCCTATTTGAACGGCGATTTAGATAATGACGTTTACATGACACAACCACAAAAATTTGTTGACTCAAAACATCCACAGATGGTCCTTAAATTGAAGAAAGCACTTTATGGATTAAAGCAGTCGGGACGACAGTGGAATTTGAAATTGGATAGCATCTTAAAAGAAATTGGGTTTCGGTCGTGTGATTCGGAGCCGTGTGTATATGTTAAACACAATGGTAATTTTATTAGTATAATTGCAGTCTACGTTGACGACTTGTTAATTGCCTGTTCGACACAGGAGGACATGAAAGAAATTAAAAGTCTTATTGCTGAAAGAGTTAAAGTAGTGGATAAAGGTCCGGTAAAATATTTTCTAAGCCTGGAAGTGGATCGAGATGGTGATAGGGGGCGAATATCGGTTAGCCAAAAATCTCATATAAGAAGGCTTTTGAGAGAGCATGATATGACAACATGTAGACCTATAGCAACACCTCTTGACCCGAAATATCAGGTAAAGTGCGAGAAAGATGATTGTAGGAAGGTTGACCAAACGCAATACCAATCTTTAATTGGCTCGCTCATGTACATAGCAATAAACACAAGGCCCGATATATTACATTCTGTAAGCAAACTTTCACAGAGGAACAAGGATCCACACGTAGAACACATGCTAGCTGCCAAGAGAATATTAAGGTATTTATCTACGACATTACAATTGCAACTAATATATAGAAAGACTGGAAAGCCAATTGAGTGTTATACGGATGCTGACTGGGGGGGTGATACTACCGACCGAAGATCCTATACTGGATATGTGTTTTTGTGGGCTGGCGCAGTTTTTTCATATGAGTCTAAGAAACAAGCGACAGTGGCGCTCAGCAGTACAGAGGCGGAGTATATGTCTCTTTCATCTTGCTCCAAGGAGGCTACTTTTTTGATAAAATTACTGAATGAAATGCAACTTCGGTGTCCAAAACCGATAGTTATCAATGGCGACAACATTAGTGCCATGAACCTGGTAAAGAATCCAGTTTACCATCAAAGGAGCAAACATATCGATATTAAATATCACTACATACGGGATGTTTTCCGGAAGGGTGACGTTGATTTGAAATATTGTTGCAGCTCTGAAAATTTAGCAGACGTCCTTACAAAGAACTTGGCTAAGCCTAGCCATGAGAAGTTTGTGGGAATGATTGGCCTTGTGTAAAATAATTTATCTTGATGGATATTTATGAAGTTTTGAAATGTTCATTGAGGGGCAGTGTTGTAATGGCAACTCTATTACAATGCAACCTTTCAACATTCACACGCATACATCTACATATGTATGTTTTACCGTTTTTTAATTTTTTCTTTTGAAGCATCATTCTTCTTTTTATGTATTATAAAAACTTACTTGCAAATTGAATTCCGAACAATAAAGATCATTTGTAAAATTGTGGCTGTGACTCTTATTATTTCCTTGCGCTTGATAATTATACAAAGGGGTTTTTACAATAAAAAAAGGGATTTTTTTAGACATGTAGGGATTTTTATGAAATTTCTATTGGCATTACAGATATTTCTCTTAAGCCTGGTCAAAATAAATTTTTTATAATGCTTCCATATTTTCATAACTAAAACTCATTTACCAGTTATTTTGGGAGAAGAAGACTCTCATAAATGACTGTATTTTTTTATTCAAACAAAAAAATTATTTTAGTATCTGGTACAAAATTAATACCGGTATAGTCATAAATAATTTATTGTGAGAAAATAAAATTAAAATATGTCGGTAAAAAAAAATTTTTTTGTTGAATAAAATTACTTTTTTCCCTCGTTCATTCTTGTTTTAAAATTGCTTTGTTGTTTTTTTTTTTTTTTGTAAAAAAAATTGTATACATTTTGTTTTACTTTATATCACAAGCCATGATGATATTGTTGTTGTTAATGATGACATAAGCCCCACAAATTCGCCTCATTTTCGAAATCTTATTTTGTATCTTTTTATTCTACAAATACAAAAAAAGCACAAAAAAATTCAAAAAAGCCGGCTACTGAAAACAAAAATTAAGTAACAAATAAAATTAATTTTTTTTTTTTGTTTTTGTTTTTCATATAAAATTATTTTGAAACTATATTATGTGCAACACATTTGTTGTTTTTATCCACTTTTGGGCCAGAAATAATTAAATTTGTTTTTTTTTTGTGTGTGTCTACACACATTCAAAATAAACTTGAACTAAAAAAAAATACATACGGCGAAGTGTGACTCTTGAAAAAGAATTTTGGTTTGTTTTGTTTTAATTTTTTATAAATTAGTAGGCAACACAAATGACGTAAGACATCAATTCTTTTGTTAAAATTAAATAAACAAAAAAATTATTTTCGATTTTAATTTGTTTTGAGAAAAAATGTGACAATTCGAAGTTTTTATACAGTTAAATCTGGTAACCTTTTTAAAATACATACGACTTGGCAGCACTTTATTGACATTAGGTGCTGTAATTTTAGCGGGTTTTGTTTATGCATAAATGAATTTATTACTAGTTTTTTTAAAACTTATCATAAATCTTATTGTTCCATTTGTAATACATTTAAACAATCATACTGCGACCCATAGAGAACATTTGCTTGTTATTGGTTCTTATAAACTTTTAAGAATATTTATGTAATTTCCTTTGTGAGCATATAATTTGAAAGTATAAAAAACCATGTAAGAGAAGATCTTTGGTAATAAAGCTATGAATAATAACTTGTAATTAAAAATCGAGGGTTATTTTACAAGTTTCTTGTCGGTCTTTGAATTTTAAAAGCCAAGGGAAAAAATTAGTAAGAAGATTTCTACTTAATAAATTTGTTATTTAAACAGAAAGCCAAAACAATTCGTTGGCAAACACATTTTTTTATTTCGCACATGAAGGCTTGATATATATATAAAGACGTAGTCAATTCAGAATAGATATCCAAGCTGGTTTGTTGGCAAAGTTACCAGGACATACATACAAAAATTCTGAAAAATATTATACCAGATAAGCAGCAGGATAAGGGGCGCTGCATAACAGGTATGTTCTGATACTCGCACGCTTGTCAAATCGCATGTGAGTTGTAAATCGTCAATCATATTCGTTTTGCTTCCGATTTAATACTTTGTTTTTTTTTTTTTTTTCCTAACACTAAAGTTTTTGGCTGACTATTTTAGTCACATTGCCAGGGTATCCCACGAAATTTTGGAGCCTCAACCGCAAGTCCTCGTTCGACCTAAACCTTCGTATAGGAAGGCGAGAGCTTTCAGAATCCACTCCAGAGTATTTTTTGGTCTCCACCAGTAAACGTCTGAGTTTTATATGGTTCTCCACCAGTCGCATCGAGTTATAAATGGTTCTCCACCAGACAAACACGTTAAAAAAATAATGACAACGAGCGCGAGCTGCTTCCCCAATAAGAGCAATTTTACGAGTGTGTAATACTTCGTTAAAATTATTCTTAAGGCTCAACCAGAATATGCATTAGGGTGTTCATTCGGTTAACCATTAATCGGGTTAACCGATTATTTACTACCCGATTAACTGATCGGTTAATTAAAAATTGGCTATTTTCGAGTAACGATTAAACCGGTTAATTTCAGTCGATTAACCGATGTAACAAAATTTTTAATTTTTTGTTTAATTAAAGCATATTTGTTGTGTTTTTAATTATTTGTTTAGTCTTATATACAAAAGGTATGTGTTTAGAAAATATTTTTTTATACAAACAAAGAAGATGTTCGGTGATCTTCATTTTAAATAAGTATTTGCTTCAACACCTTTTTGTTTCACACGTTTTATATGTATGCGTTTAGTTATTTCTTTTTTCTAATATCAATCGTTTAAAAGAATTAGCCGAAACAATTAGAAGGGATAAAAATTTTAAAAAATTTTAACAGGACTCTAATGGCATAATAGAAGATTTTATCTGCCGTATTCATAAAAAACTAAATTGGATATGAAATCTATTTTAAGGAAAATTTGTATGGAAATTTTGTTTTAAAATACGTTTGAAATCTATTTTATTTTTTATGAATACGGCAGTGTATGTTTAGAGAAATCCAGGAAAAGGGTTGAGAAATTAGATATTCTGTATTATGGGTGCTTTTGATTTCTCCAACATCTTCGATAAATGAAAGAATTTTTTTCCAAGTCAAGTTTTATCAAAACTAAAGAAAATAATTGCTTAAATCCTAAACATTTAAACCAAATTGCAAACTGTATGTTTTGCAGCAGAGTTTTTGATTTTTTAATTATTTATTTTATTTACAAGCTTTACACCGTATACGTTGTATAAATGAATTGTTATTTTATTGTTTATTGTTAAACTATATTTTTATTTTATTGCTTTTTTCTATTTATATACTTTTATTATATCAAATCAAATAGACATGTATGTTTTTCCCATTGTATAAAATTATTTTAATTTTTCGAGTTATTCGAACATATTAAAACTCTTATTTGATTAATCGAGCAAAATTAAAATTTTAAAATCGATTAATTACTTACTCAAACAATATCTAAAGTCAAATAATTGGATACTCTAGTGTCAACCCAAATTGAACTTAAGGAAACTTTTTGTTAAGTTTTATAAAACTGTCCTTTGCTTAGGAAAGTACGAAACTGATTCTGTACGGAATCAAATATTTTTTTTAATTTGGTTTGGTTTTTTTAAATTGTATTTTTTTTTTAAATTCTGGTTGGGTCGTTAGTATTACCAACATGCATTTTAGGAATATTATCTAGATCAGCTGTTTGTTAAAATCGCCAAAGCAAAAGAGCACAATAGATAAAACAACAGATAATATTTTAAATTTTCCTTTTTAATAAAAATTGTTGGAACATGTTACTAATATCAGTTCAAAAACAAAACATGTTAAATTTAATTTATTAGGCCTTTATACGTCAGATTACTTTAATGTTGCGATTTAAACTCGCTAAGAGTACTGCGATTTCGATTTGCAGAGCACCTCTTTTGCGAGTTGAAGTCACAATCGCAAATGTAATGCGAGTGTCAGAACATGCTCGTTTGTCGTCCCACTGATGGTCTGTACTTGTTTTTCACAATTTTGTTTGGTCTTCCAAAGCCTTTTTGTAATCTACGAACACATGGCCCAATATGATTGTTTTGGATAAACGATAATTCTAAGTTTGAGTTGTATTTAATATGACGATGCCCGGGTTTTCAAGGTTAAGGGCTGAGGAATTTGACTAAACTTTTGTTACTTAAGAACATGAAATATTAAAAACAATTTTTGATAATTCAGTGAGAAACGATCTTTATTTAAATTGTATGGAATTGAAAATTGCAATCTTGTTTTTGGTAATTTCATCTTATATTAGTAGCACTTGTTGAGTTATGTAAGCCTTGGCAGCACCAAAATTTGTTCGACAGCTAAGTTCGCGCTAAATTTTCAAAAATCGAAAAAAATGTAGAAAAGGAAGGCCCACTACCGGACCGGACTTAAGAGATATTGTGTGGATTAAACATTTTCAAAAAATCGAAGGATACACTTATTTTCAAAAACACGATTAAAAATTTCAAATTCAAAAATCTTAATCATTATAACTTGTAAAATTTGTGTTTTCTAATTTTTTCTTCTGCATTAAAACATCTGAAAACGAATTCCAATTTGTACCATTATTTAGAAAGTTATGATCTATATTTTTTTTAAATAATTTATCGAGCTTAAGGTCACTTCGATTTTTTATATAAATAATATATTAATTTATTTTCGATTTCCTTTGGAAATCTTCTTCAGGATTTTCTTTCGTCAAAGGAAATCAAATTATCAAAAGTTAATTAATCAGCCCAATTAAAAATTAAAATTCTCCGGGAGTTTTTCCTTCTCCCATTTTTCCTATTCAAATTCAATTGTAAAAATTGGAAAAGGGAAAAAACTCCCGGGGAGTTTTTATTCATAATTGGGCTGAATATTTTATTTATATAAAAAAATCCAAAGTAAGCTGAATTAAGCTCGATAAATTATTTAAAAAGAAATATAATTAATAAAAAATGGTCAAAGAAACTGAAATAATATTACGAAAGTTTATGATGAAACAGAATTGAATCTTCAGCTTCAGGCAAAAATTCCAAAGCCCATAATTAAAATATTGGCAGTAACTTTAAATTCTCTATAATTTCTTATTTTTTCTTTTGTTCTTATTTTTCTTTGTGTAAAAAATGACTGAAATTTAATAAAAGTATGGCAGCATTGTTGGGAAAATAATTGTCTTTATTTGAGAGCATTGGAAAAAACGTTCTCAAAATAAAATTGATTTTATTTCTCGACCGCATTCTCTGGCAAAATTTTATCAAAATCAAAAACATTTCAAAAGTTACCAGGAAGGCTCTATTGAATAGTACTAAACAATACCACAAAATTAGGGAAATAAAAAAAATGTACATATGTATGTATATTTAATCATACACTGATAGAAAAGGCGTCATAACGCTGCTGTATTTTGACATCAGTACTATAACAAGTGTCTTCGTTTTTGACCCCATAACACTTTCCACCACTGTGATGTCAGCCTTAACATCGCTTGGCCAAATTGTCATCAGGGTCAAAAATTTAAATTATGTCATCAATAGGATGAAATATTCGCGTTACAGAAACTACGAATCGGATTCGGTTTTATAAAGCATGTCATCAGAGCAATGACAAACTGTCATCAAATTGAGTCATTGTAATTGACCTTTAGTCAGATTGAGAGAATGTCATTACTTACTTACCCGCTACACATGTTTGTTTCACTTTTGTCGCATTACACCCTTTGTTCACAGAAGAACTATAAATTATAAGGCACCAGCAGCATGCCCGATATGGTTTTCGTAATAATTCTACTTGAAAAATTTTTTATATTTAAATAAGTAATAAAAAAATTAGAATATGGGAATTTTTTGCTTCTAATTTTACTTTTTAAAACATGAAAATAATGTTAATAACATATTATGGCATGATATATTATGTCATCGCACTGATGACAGTTTTTCATTGTCACCTTTTGCCTCATTGGTGCCATTTGTAATAACATTGATGTCACAGTTCTGATGTCAGAGCATCATAAATATGAAGACGCATTTTTCTATGAGTGTACAATCGTATATAGCAATTTCTCTTATAATATGTCTCAATTTACACGTTTCATCTTTTGATGCTCAACTTCTTTTAAATTCCCTTTTGAAGATGCCATTACGTTCACACGCAGCAACCGGTTTCAACTTTTTTTGCTTCAAAACAACAACACTTTTATTCAAAACGAACCAAAGAGAAAAAGAAAAGAAAAAAATTTACTTGCAGCCATTGTTGTGCATATACCTACGAATGAGAACACGAAGCGTACTGCCCAAGTACAGGCATATCCGTACCAACCCCTTTTCTTCTTGCTTCCCTCTCCTTAAAACACAATAGTTGAGCATCAAAAAATTAAGCGTGTGAACGTAGACTAACAAAGTTCTTTTAATTTACTCTGGTAACACTAACATAATTTTTGAGACTTGGCAGCACCTAAATAACTCTGCAGCTAAGCTTTAACGGTAATTGTGTATTAAGCGTTACAATGACGCAGTTTTTATCTGGTGATTTTAATTCGAATAACTTAAAACTAAATACTATTTATCAAGTCCAACCAAAACTCTAAATTTATTTGGACCTTTCTGTATTCAAAGTTTTTTTCAGCCAGACATATTAAAATGAATATATGGCTGGTATTTATTGCTTTATTTATTAAATTAATAATAAAAAAAATAAAGAAATTCCATTGAAATATGGACAACAAGTGGTGGCAGGCAGAGGGCATTTAGTTATGTGTGTATCAAAATCATGAGAATATGTGCTTCTCATAATAATTTTATGATTAATTGAACAATTTGTATTGGACTCGGTTCATTAAGAGAAAGAGGTAGCGGTGTTAAAAATCAACTGACTGTACTTTATTAAATTTCAATAAAAAAGAAATTAAAATTTTTTTCAACATATGTATTTATTTTATGATTTTTGTTAAAAAAAAATATTTGTATGAATAAATGAAATTTTGAATTAAATATACATATTACTTTCTTAATGTAAAAGCAATAGAACATGACTAGAACAGAAAGCAAGAGAGAAAAAACTAATTAAACGTCCAATTAGACGTGACATAAACATAATGTCCTAACCGTAATAATGCCCAAAGAAACCAAAATTCAATTGGTTTGCATGATTATGGTTATGGCGTTGTGGTAAGTGCTGGTTCACACTCTTCAAGTTTTAGCCGTCAAGTCTTATAGCCTATTTCCGATGTGCGAAAGAATTCTTTCTTTCGTATAACTACATTGAAAACAAAAACAAATTTTTAGACTTTGTTTTTGTTTTCAATGTAGTTAAGCGAACGAAAGAATTCTTTCGCACATTGGAAATAGGCTATTAAGTTTTTAGGAGAGAGAGGAAGTGAAATGGCATTCTCTTTTCCTTCCAAAAAACTCAAGACTTGACAAGTGTGAACCAGCACTAGGTTAGGTTACAAATGCTGGTGTGAAGCAAACTTCACACCCTCACCCAGAGACCAATATGGTCCATTGTGACGCCTTAAAAACCAGCACTAAGTCACCTATAATCAAATACAGCGTTGCCAATAATGTTGGTTCAAACAGATGTTTTGTATTGTTATGTTTATGTCATATCTAATTCGATGTGACAAATAAATGTCTTGCTATGAAATGTTTTTATTTTGTTGTTCTAACTCTACACAATGAATTTTAAGTCAAAACTTTTGAATTTTGTTCTTTCTAGTTCTATTCTAGGCATCTTCTATGGCAGAGGGGCATTTGAAAAACTTTTAAAACTAGTAATAAAAATATTTAAATGTTTCTCCTATTTCCATTTTCATTTTAAGTTGTTTGTATTGTGATTACAGCCTTGTATTCAATTTTTTGTTTTATAGTTTTTCGTTTTTAATTTATTTTAAGTTTGAAGTTAATTTAAAATAATTCAAATTATAATAATGGGAATATTTTTTATTAATATTAAGAAACAAAAAAACATGTTCAATTGTTTTTCCTTATGTTTGTTTTTCGTACTTAAAGTTTGTTAATTAGAAAAGTTAGTAAAAAAAAAAAGTTACGCAAACGGAAATAACAGAGTTTTTGTTTAAATTTTTATTCAGTTTTTTGTACAAAGTTTTATTTCTAATAATGAATTTGTAATTAGAAAATAATAAGTAATTTATGAGCTTAATAGAGGTTAACAAAAAAATGTATTTAGAATTTTTTTAAAAATAGACATGATTCATATTTTCAAACATTATATTTGAAATATTTGGAGCGCAATTACTCCACTCTGCCATCTAATTTTTTTAAACCCGACTGCATTTAGAAAGATAAATCAGCTCTATCCAACTTTTAATCAAAAAAACTACGATTAAAAATCGTATTTGAATCGACTTCTTAAGAGCCCAGTTGGCCACGTCTAAAGGACATCCTCGAAGACGAATGCACGACAATGTTATATTCTGCACGACATGTGAAGGACAGCCAGAAGAAATCGTCAACGGCATTTTCTAACAAGTGCTTTGAAAATCGAGGACGACATCAAGCAAGACAATGTCGCATTTCTTGTCGTTTATTCGATACAAACGATTACATAGAGGACTAAAGCGCCTACTTTGTCGCTAACATTCCATACATGACAATGTCGTCTATTTTGTCGTCAACGAAAAAAATTATACCATGTGCTTTTTTTAGTAGAGTTGCAATTTTATTTCTTCGTAATAAATCTTCAAGCTCAAGGTCAATTTTTTACAAAATATTTATTTATTATTTATCCAATATTTCGATTAAAAAAATTTGAGTTGATTACAAGCCTATTAGGCCTAATAAATCTAGAAATGCACTATGACTATACATTAGAAAGATAACAAAATTATTTGAGTTTTAAAAATTATACCATTTCTTAAAAACAAAACTTTTAGTTTTCATATAATTTCGCCCATCCAAGTCGGGTACAGTACGGGTAGTACTGAAAATCGTAGTAAAGGGCTGATTTTCGACCACTACTGGGGAAAGTTCGGCCTGAGTGAGTATCATCCCCAGGTGCTATTGCTATTCAACAGAAGCTGCTGGATTTCTTACAGCAGAGAAGGGTTGATAGCTCCAGCTATTAATCAAGGGTCGAGTGTATAATTTTTGTCGGATTATACACTTAAAAGTGCTAACTGTGTGTACAGTATCTGCACACACTGGCTAAACGCATTGTTTGTCACCTGATGGTTATACATCAGAGCGGTCATTGCGATTGTGTTTAAAGATCCGAGCATGTGTCTAGTCCATCCGAATTTTCGCCTTAAAATGTCCTTCATCGTATCAAATATCTTTAAATTTTAGCGGGTCTTCTTACAAGTGTTTCTTCGGAATAAGAATATTATAAATCGTGAAAGATATATGTATGTACCTAAATGGCAAATTCTAGAATTTTACTTCGTATCACCCCAGTAGCAGAAGTTAGGTCCTTTGCAATTTGTACAGGGGATCTATAAGTTTTACAATTCTAAGCAGTTGTCTAATTAGAAAAATACGGAATATCTCAACATTTTATCAAACGCACGGCTCCTAGAGCGACTTGTTACTCTGGCACATTTAGTTTTATTTTAATCAAATTTGTTATACACTTCTTTTGTCATTTGTACACCGTTTTTTTTTTTGAATTCTCCGAACAATTCCACATTTAAGTAAATAAATTTTTTTTACTTCAGTCAATACGTTGCTCGTTAAGAAGATTAATTTGTTCCAAATTAAATAAAAAAAAGTCTTCTATTGTACTTTCAACAGCAGATAAATATTCGTTCTAGTTGTACGACTATTTATTTATTATTTTTAAGTTCTATTATAAATTTATAAGTTGTATAAATAAACTCAAAGATTCGAAAATAACAATAATTTCAAAATTCTATTTGTGTTCTTTTTTTATGTGTGTAATAAAAAAAATAAAGAAGCCATTTTAGTGATTGTTGTTGCGTTTTTTGTTACGCTTTATTTGTTTGAACGGTCACTGTGCGGTTGTAGTGATGGTTAAAAAAATGGTTAGTAGGTAATGGGTAATTAAGTTTTTTTCTAGGTATCTGATTACTTTGATATTTCGTTGAATGATTAAACAAACAATTTTGAAAAAAATAAAAATATTTCAAAATTAAAATTAAAAATATTAAATTCTTACAGCGTTAATAATGGAAAATTTTAACTCAATAATCGTTTTTACGATGTACTTTTGAATTTCTACTTTAGTGCAGCGAAATTCAATGCAATTTGTTCTTCCCATGCTGTGGCTAGACCCAGGTGAGCATGCTGAATCTACCTGCTGCGTTTTTCAAAATAGTGCCTTACTAAAATTAAATAGATATAAGCGAAACAACTCAATACCTTTTTGTATTATATTCTAACTATATTAACCCTTAAACCACCTTTTAAGTTTTTTATTATTTCTAATATTAAAGTTGCATTTACGACTTAAGCGTGTTGGAAGACCTATAGTAGAATTTTCGAGGAACATTTCATCTGCGTACATCCCTATTTTTGCTGTTTAAAAAAAAAGACGCATTCCAGAAGTTAGAGGGTTAATTTCTACCAAAAAAAAATGTTGCTTGTAATGGTCTGCATAAATATTCTGCAGACACTATTATACCAAAAACCTGATACCACACGATTTTCTACGTGTTTTTACTACAAAAGGCTGCAACTTTAAATAGGCCGTAAGATGAGTTGCAGATGTAAACTTTAAAAACGCCGTTACACGTACATACATATGTATATCTTTTTTTAGTCCCCTCTACAGGAATTAGTTGGCAGAACATTGTTAATTCTTGTGTGTTGTGCAGTGTAATTGTAGAATATTATACATTCTCTCTTTAAAACCAACTATAGACATTCCTTTAGATGATTCAGTTTGTCCTGTTAAAAACGAACAGCGCCAAAAAACACCACAAAATCAGAGGCAAAAAGAAAATGCTGAAACTTTTTCTTTGTTTAAAGCATTTTGCTTTATTTAAAAGCCTGGATGTTGTATGGAACCTTAAAATGAATCCGAAAGACAGCGAATGCTGATTTTGTATATTGGAATTACTGCTTTAGCTTATTTTTCCATCGAATTTTCGCTTACTTTTTAAATTTATTACTTTTTAACGGTAATACTATCGATGCAACCCGACCCGGCTATAATATCTAAACCTCAACTATGACAAGAGGTTAGGGCGAGGAACCGGGTAATAAGAGTGTAGCACATACTTCTTAATATTAGACAGCCGGGGGTGAAAATACCTGCAGCCAATACCTGAAGCTAATGGCGATTTCTTTTCTGAGAAATATATTGCATAAATGTTACATGTTCTACATTTTCGTGTTCGTTTGCACAAAACATGCAACTGTGGAAAAAATATTCAAGTTCTTTTGTGAATATGTTGATGAAAAACATGCAAAGCATGTTGCATATTTTACCCTCACTTTTACTTATGGTGTTCATACTGCCCTGTTTTACAACTTTGGTACTTACTACTTCATTTGTACAACCAAGACTTTATTTTATTTGTCATTACACATACCACTTATAATTTTGTGAAAAGATTGTTTGAAATCAAAATAAAAAAATGTATTAAAATGAAAAAATTCTATGTTTATTGATATCGTTGCAATTTTTTTAAGGCATTATTGTTGTCAATATTTGTTTTCAAGCCTTAATTGTGTGTAAAACCCATTTAAATAGCTTTTAAAATCGCTAATGAAGTACATTAACCATAAAGGTCTAATAGTTGTAAAAAAAAGCAGCTTATTTTGTTCTATTGAATTTGCACAACATGTAACACTTCGAGTGATTATAGGTAACATTATAAAGTGTTACATGCATATACTGTAACATATTTTTCTCAAAAAAGAAATCGCCATTAATTGGGGCTTGGAATTCAAAGATCTAATAAAACTTAGCCAAAGTAACTCAGGTCACAGTTCGGTCTGCTAACGAATTTTCCTGTGTAATGTCGGTATTTAACAGAAGCTGCCTTGCTGTTGAGGTTAGATAGCTCCTGAGCAAGAGGCAAGGCGAAATAGGTGGCTTCATACGCCTACTTCATCATCAGCTGCGCAAAGACAAATTTCATGTTGACTTTCATTAATCTAATTGCGCTCTTTGAAAGTGTATTAAAGGTGTTATTGTAGCGAACGGTCCATCTAGCACTGATGGGATTTGTGGTACAATTGAACCAAATTTGTACAATCGTAACTTTATTAGTACACTGGTACGATTCATTCATTTTTGGCACAATTTAAAAAAAATATCCACGAAGTTTTATCGTTTCTTTGTAGTAAGCGAACTCACTTTTCTTTGCAATAATATAATTTTTAATTACATATCTCCAGACTTGACCAGAACTACCAAAATTTGCATTATTTTTAATATATGTTCATGATGGCGTACTAACATCCCAGCGGAAAAAAGAAGGAGTACGGATGCCTTCTAGAAGGCCTCTGTACCCCTTCTTTTGGATGTACAAGGCCTGCTCGCTCCATTCCATAGTCATATCCTTTTTTACACACGTTGTCATTGCTGGGTAGGCCTTCCGCTCTCGCTTCTTTGGCAGGTAGATGAAAATGGCATTTGGATAAATAAATAATTCTTTTGATTTGGCAAAAAAACAAAGCAAAAAATGCTACTTCCTCCCTTCTCCTAGAAACGAGTGTGGAATGTGTATCTTATCTCTTATACGAAAGAGTCGAGGCCTTCTAAAAGGTATTCTTTAGCAGTTAGATAAGAATGGTAATTTAATCAAACAAATTTTTAAGCAGGCTTTTTATAAGGCCTGAAGTAAGAAGGTCTTCTAGTACACACATACGTAAATATAGGTACTCGTATCCCTGTAGGAAGCCTGGGATCAAGTTTCTTCAAATCACTACTTTTGTCGATTGTTTTGGTGACACTGTCAACGAAGCGGCTATACTTTTGACTGCCATTGACATAACAAAAAAAAAAGAAGAAAGTGTTCTTCTTTATTTTGTGAACCCACACCATAACAGTGCAGAGGTTATTATGAATATGTGCTTATTATATGTAACACTAAAAATTTTGGTACTTTTAGTATACCCGATCGACTCAATCTCACTTTCTGAGTCGATTTAACAATGCCTCTTTATCCGGCTGGCTGGTTGTCTGTATATGTAATCTTGTGCGCAAATAACATCTTACAAAATTTTTTTGGAATCGGCCCATATTTGGTCACAGCTCCCATAAAAATACTACCAAAAAAGGCAAATGTATTGATATAAAAATTGCCTACAAAAACTTAAGATAGCTACTTTTTGATGACATGTTGTGCTGGCAGGTCCAAAATTAACCATAGGTCCCATATCAGCCCACTTCCTGAAATTACTTAAGGCAAACAAATCTCATATAGATGAAGATATATAAATAATGTTTGTCACAAAAAATTTTTATATGAATCTTAATCTCGTAACATAATTTTATTCTGGCGGGTTCATTCTTGGGTGCACTCTTGAAAATTTGTCTTTATATAGGGTTTCAAATGGTCGGACTTGACTGACTCTACTTGTATTGTTTTTATAGAATAAAAAAGTGTTATAAATTACTATGTTTTAATTTTATAGCGACATTTTGTTACAATTTATGCCAATTTAGTACAATTTTGCCCTTGAGACGGTACAATTTTAGAATTGTTAGATCCCAACAGTGCCACCTAGTATTCAATTCGCCTTG
Source organism: Pollenia amentaria (assembly GCA_943735925.1). Classification (NCBI taxonomy): domain Eukaryota; kingdom Metazoa; phylum Arthropoda; class Insecta; order Diptera; family Polleniidae; genus Pollenia; species Pollenia amentaria. The sequence goes on along the minus strand of OX031010.1, from coordinate 11,943,551 downwards.
GCAAAAGTATGTCCATGGCACAAGCTACCATGTTCTAAAATTGTGTGTTTATGACCACACCGAGCGCTTGAGTAGGCACATTCTGTCCACTCGCTGTTTAGATAACGGTCAGGTTAGGTAGGTAGTTAAGTTAGTTTAGAAGATTTTTATCCCGCAGTACTTAGGAAACGACCTACTTTAATGACAACTGCTAACTTCGCAAAAAGATCGTCCTTTATCTACGATAGAATCTTTGTATGAACAGAGTTATATTGCATCAACTTGGGTTATGTGTGTCATAAAGAAATTAAAATGTTGGAAAAGACTTATTGTTTATGATGGCATATTTTTTTTACAAAAAAAAAATAACTAGAACTTATTTATACTGCCAAGTTTAAGAGTTACATATTTCGAATAACCGCTAAAAATACCAATCGAATTTATCATCACTAGGAGATAAATTCAAGTGATGGGAATTGTTTGTTTGGCGGTTTTGCCAAATTGAGATCAGACCTCCGCGAGTAACAAAATATGAATACAAATATATACCGCTGCTTGCTGCTGATTGTGAAGCGCTAGTAGAGCGCGTTTATTCAATTTATTTGTTAGTGCGGGTGTTCTTCTCGTTGACAATGACGCCATCCAGACATTATGACTGGCTGCCTGACAGGCGAACTAAACTGACCATTTTTTAATTTAAATTAATATTTGTTTATTTTTATATTTTTGTCTTTACAGATGTACAGAATATATAAAATTGTTGGAAGTTTGTTTTTATTTGTTTGCCATTCATCATTAAACTTCTTTAAAAAAAAAAAACAATAAAAAAGAAAAGAAAACAAAATTGAGACCTTCAAAACATTTTGTATGGACGCAAAGTGGCAAATTGTATTCCAGTCATATTTTTTTGCGAATTAAAAAAATTTTTAGAAACATTTTTAATTCATTTAAAATGTGTTTTTTTATTTCGCAATATTTTTCAAATACATATGAAAATTATTTGGAAATTATGTACTTGTTATGATAGATTGATGATGCTTTAAAAATTTTAAGAGTTTTGAAAAGAATTTGTTTAAAGAAAAACAAACACATTTAATTTTATGATTTATGTTATTTAAAAAAATAGACCAGAGTTGAACTTATGGGAAATAAATCTAACGCTTTTCATCTAATTTTACACCTCGGCCTAATTCTCACTATTGAGTAATTCTTAAATACTAAAGCCGTCAGGATAAAAACTTTATTTTTAATTTTGCCAAAAGCACATTCTGTCAGATTTTCTATAACTTTCTACCACGAGTGGTAAATAAGGGTATACTAAGTTTGTCATTCCAAGAGTTGCAGCAGGGTAGGTGGAGGTTTCTTCTTCGAGGAACTGGGCATAGAGGTCGCTTTTAGGCCGTTGGATGACAGCAGTGTTTTGCCGGCGGAAATTTCCGCCATAAAGCAGGCCGCGAACTGGCTGACGTTATATCGCATATCGATTTATATATGCATATTTACGGACAGCGAGACTGCCACTGCAGCTCTGGCTGGTGTCTTCATGTTAACTGTGGAATGTCGGATGTCTCTAAATGAGATTGCGAAAGATTCTAGGGAAATGCTAGCATGGGCTGTCTCTTGGACGACATGTTCGTCGACGGCGTGGTCGGCATTTCAGTGCCTCTCTGTATGACTCTCATTAGGCGTGAGTCGTACAAAAGGGCTCAGGATAGATGGCAGGTTGAGAATACCTGCTTGATCGCCAGGACTCTATGGTATGGTTACGACGCGGCGAAAAAGCGCATGCTACTTGGGGTCGGTAGGGACCAGATTATGACTGTGATATCGGTCATGACGGTTAAGTGGGTGATAGAGACCCATGCGAGGAGGATGGGTCTGGGTTATAATGACTACTGTAGGAGATGTTATTATGAAGTAGAGTCGGAAACTGTGATTCACTTTCTCTGTCAATGCCCCGCTTTTGGGGCTATTAGGAAAAGGCATTGTGGGATACTATAATTGTCATTTTTAGACGCTGTTTGTAGTGTAAGACTGAGATCGATCTCTCTGTTTTTCAGGGAGTCTAGGTGGTTCGAGGCTGCGGTGATGTCTGGGCCCTAACCTTTAATTAGTTATTATTTTTAATTAAAGTTTACGCTCTCGAAGGTCATGGAGAACTTGATTTATCACCACTTGGTAAATTGTCTGGAGTCTAATTCACTTTTGTGTGATAAACAGTATGGCTTTCGTAGAAGTCGTTCTACGGGAGACCTGTTAGCGTTTCTTACAGAGCGTTGCAATCGTTCTTTTAACCAATTTGGAGAAAGCAAAGTGGTTGCTCTAGATATTTCCAAAGCATTTGATCGTATGTGGCACGGTGCACTCGTTTCAAAACTTATTGCGTTTGGTGTCGGTGGTGATTTCTCTCGATTTATATTGAGCTTTCTCAAGGACCGCTCTATACGTATTGTTATAGATGGGTTCTCATCGAATGAGTTTCATTTCTCAGGGGTACCGCAAGGCTCTGTTCTTTCTCCTACACTATTTCTTATTTTCTCTGAACGACCTCCTGGGTCTAACTTCCAATCCTATCCATTCTTTCGCAGATGACAGCAGAATTTGTCATTCATTTTCCTTTAATCATAGACCAAACCTGACTGAGGTTAAAGCTATGAGGCAGAATATGAACGACACAGTCAATCATGACCTTACGACAATCTCCGAGTGGGGTCGTGCGAATAGGGTTGATTTCAATGCTCGTAAGACCTAATGTTGTATGTTGACCCATAGACGTATTGTTGAGTGAGCGTCATTTTTACTCATGGGAGGTATAGCTATTGAGCAATCAGACACTCTTGATGTTCTAGGCACGAAAATTCAATGTGATGTTCGTTGGAATTAACATGTTTTTCAAGTATCATTTCCGACAGAAAATGGAATACAACTCCCATGTCTGCGCAGGTGCTTCAATTTCTATCTTGAAGCTTCTGGATCGGGTTCAAAGGAGAGCGTTGAAGCTCATCAATGACAGTAGTGTATCCAGCTGTATTGACTTATTGGATTATCGTCGTAATGTGAGTTGTGCGATATTGTTCTATCGATATTACCACGGTTAGCTAAGATAGTCGAACTCATCCCTAATTCGCTGGGGCACGCCCATAGTATTTGCCTTTTCAGCAGATCACATTTGTTGGTTGCCGACTGTCCAGACTGTCGGTCGCACTTGCCGTATGTGGAATAGTCTCCCTGCATTAATCTTCCCAGTCGGCTACAATTTGGAAAATTTCAAATTAAATGGTCATAAACACTATTCCTTCTTTTCTTCTCCTCATTACATACTCGTATTTCCCTAATTCCAACACAATGCATTGCATTAGTAGTAAAAAAAAAACTAACATAAAATTAGTGGCCAAATGCATCGACTGGCTTTTAATTTTTCAGTGATTACTTTTTACAAGACTAGAAATTTTGTAACCACACAACAATAATTCGTGAAGATCGGTCCATAATTCACTAAAGGCTCCATATAGGATATCACAGATTCAACCCAGCTTGTTGTTTTCTATAAAACAATCAATTGTTAAAGAAAAAACTTAATTACAAGTGAATTGTAAATTGTAGTCGTAAATAAAAATTACATTTTTAACAATTGTTAATTTAAAAAAAAGTTTCTCTCAAAACAAACAGAAAGAAATTAAAAAAAAGAAATTAAATGTTAGTGGAAATTAGTTTTCTTATTTTTTTTTTTTTATTTTTTTTTTCGCAGTTTTGTTGCCTGCATTTTAGAAAGTTTCTGAAAGGGTTCAATTGAAAATTGATGGTCATCATACATGATCCAGCAATAAAAATCAATTGAATGGGTTGGACGGAAAAACTTGAGGCAGCAATTTTCAAATTGTATATTGTTAAAAAAAAATAAATGATTGCTATAAAAAAGCAAAATACAAACTGGAAACAATTGAACAACATCTTATCGGAAATTAGACAGCTACGGATGCCAATAGTTGCTGGTTAGTTGGAAAAGTAATCACCAGCAATTGCTAATGGGTATTCACACATTTTACACTTTAATATTGTACAAAATGGTTTTTTAAATAAAAGTTTTTCTTTTTTGTATTAAAAAAATTTTTTTTTAAATAGACAAGACAAATTGTATGGCCGTTACAGAGAATTTTCAATATTGGAGACCGAATAAAACGGCCAACCAACCTTTAATCATCATCATCATCATCGTTCTCTTCATAAAAGTAACAATTGTTTGTTACAAAAGCCATTGACTTTTACTAAATACCACCAGTTGCGTGTTGCAAGTTGTTTTCTTTCTGTATATCTTTATCTGTTGTATGCAGCACGTATAGTTTTTTTTAGTTACAAAATTTTTAATTGTTTTTACAATTGACTTCATCATCATCATAATCATCGAACAAAACAACAGCAACAACTTGTATTTGTAGAACTGCTGGGGAAGTAAGAAAAACAAATTGAAACGTCAATCAATCAAAAAAGTTACAAAAGAAAAGCAAAAAAAAACGATAATATTTCTATCGTTTTAAGTGATTTATTACTGCGTATGAAAGAGAAAAATAAAAAACTAAACTAAAATGAATACTTGTATTATTATGTGCAACATTGTGTGGCATCAATAATTTTTTTTTTTTTTTGTGTAATAAAATTTTTAATAAACTAAATAGAGACAAGAAATATTCATAAAATTTTATTTGACAGATGGAAAAAGTATAGAAAGTGCCCTACTTAGCATGGACATAAACCAACGAAACGCATTTCGATATTGGAATTATGCTATGCTCACACTTGAGTTTTTAAAAGCGTTTAACTCTCGCAAAACTGTTTTGAGTGGGGAAGCAGCTCGCGCTCGTTGTCATTATTTCTTAAGGACAATCAGATCGTTCTTGTTTATCTACTTTTCGTGCGTTTTGCGTTGTCACCTCGCATTGTTTAATGGCTTGGCGTCGTATAACTGTACCGAGTTACAGATTTTGCGGTTGTCAGCATTGACTTTGTGCAATCGTTCGTAACCTCAATGTGTTAACGTCTATGTCTGGTGGAGAACCATTTAAAACTCAACGTGACTGGTGGAGAACCATAAAAAACTCAGACGTTTACTGGTGGATACCCAAAATACTCTGGAGTTGGTTCTGGAAGCACTCGCCTACGAAGGTTTAGGTCGAACGGAACATGTGGATGAGGCTCCAAAAATTCGCGTGATACCCTGGCAATATGTCTTAAATAGTCAGCCAAAAACTTTTTAGTTTTAGGTAAAATTAAAAAAAAAAAAAAAAAAAAAAAAGCGTTTAAGGAAAATGTTGATTAAGTTAATCAAAGCCGTTCACATTACAATTGAGATGATTAAGATGGCAGTTGATTAATAAATAAAACACAACAAATAAATTTATATATATTAGCTATTTTTACGAATGTGCCACTATGAGTTAAGGCCCAACCATAATATGCATAGTCTTGCTTAACCTACTGTCAAAAATTTACAAAAAGTCTCTCAAATGTATTTAAAAAAACAAAAACAAAATAAAAAAACATTTGATTCCGTACGGAATGTGCGATCAGTTTCGCACTTTGCTTAAGCCAATGACAATTTCATAAAACTTAACAAAACGTATCCTTAAGTTCAATATGGTTGGCCTCATATGATTTACATGTATTCGCACATTTGCTGAAGCTAACCTAAGCACATTATGGTTGGGCCTTAAGTTGTATTTCAATTTATAAAGCTTTTTACAATAGTCTTATTCCCTCAATATTTCACATAGGTTTTTGCTTAAGCCAAACTTTGGTTAAAATTGAAGCTATAGATACGAGTATGTACTTATACTTAGGAATGACTTTAAATAGTTAATATAATTAAAAATAATTTATGAAAAAGAAAAACTTTTCATATTCTATTTGTTAAATTTATATATCTTTAAAGTATTAGAAATTTATAAAAATGCTTTAATTAAGTTATCAGAAAAATATTTTAAACATATTATTGATGAAATTGTGAAAATGTATGGATTATTTAAAAAAAATTAAGAAAAAATTGTGGTCGGTAGTACACGTGCGATGTACGTTTATTGTGGCCGATGCTACATCATACTCAGTTTCAGGTATGTTCAGAGGATTCTATGTGATTAATGAAATGATTTAGTTTTAAACATGTAAATTTGAAGTGATTTACAAATCACTTAAATATATGGTTAATCATGTCGATTTTGAAGTGAAGTGATTAGAGCTTAAGCACGTTCGAGATGCTTAAACGCGTTTAAAAACCCAAATGTGAACATAGCATTCAAGTATTAGTTATACGTGTTGGTCTATTAGTGCGAGGATTGTGAATTCGATTCCCGCCAGAGACTCTGCTCTGTTTGACTACAACGGGCTAAAGGTCGGTTAAATAACCAGACTTAAAAATTTTGTTGCAGCAATCCTTAGGCTTATTGGTGTAAGGGATAAGAAGATTGGGGAGGCTACTAATTTTCATGTACTCTAAAATTCTGTCTTGTTTTAAAATTCTCGCTCTTTTCAACTTGAAGTTGGCTTTAGATGTGTTTGTATTGATATGTATATAAAATATAAAACGGAGAAGAGGAGCCAAAATGAAAATACAAAAATTGCAAAACTAGAATTTCATAATCTGGACACTTATGCAATTTTAAAAAAATTCAGCAACAAAAATTGCAAGTCTGAACGATGATAAACAAGAATATAATTTTTAATTCTTTTTCTATGTCTTAAGAAGTAAAAAACAATAACTAATTACAGCCTGCTTGTTTTATAAACAATTCTCTAAATTGTGTTTATAATTTTCTATAGAATTTAGAATATGTAAAATTAAAAAAATTTTAATTTTGCCACCTTCAATTTTAATGACATCATTTAATATTTTTTTTTTTTTATTAAATTTGTAATTTAATCTTAAAAAAATCATATTTTTCACACTTAAATTCTCAATTTCATGGTTTTCGCTTGAAAACAAACACATGAAATAGAAACAGAAACTAAAATTTTATAAAATTTAAATTTATTTCTATAAACTTTATTTGAACTTACAATAAATCACGTTCATTTTTTTACGGCTAATGAAAATAAATTATTTTGTAGTTTTATTTGATGTTTCTTTTTATTTCAATTGGAAACAAACAATTGATGTAATTTTACTTTAAAATCAATATACATAAAAACCAACACACGTTTATAAGCAGGGCAAGTTTTTCAAGAGTTGTGCTTAAAAAAATATATTTTGGCATATATTGTAAAACTTTCTGAAAACGGCTTTTTTATATTTTTCCGAACATTTTGTAAGTTACCCTACAAGAAGACTACCGGTCATTTTACTAGTAGATGACCAGTAGTGCTTACCAATATATTCGCTATAGTTTCTATTAGTTTCTATATATAGTTTATTAAGAGCAATATTAAAAGACTGACCGAAACTTTGTGTGCATGTGATTTTGCCTCTCTCTCTAACTCATTATGTCCCTCTCTCCCTCTCTAACTTATTAATTCAATGTAAAACTGTTGCAAGCAGAGCTGCCGTTTTCAGTTATTTATAACCAAAATTGGTTATTTTTTTCTCAATATGAAGATGTGAATATTTTTTAAATTTTGGTTACTTTTTTCTTAAATATAAAATATAAAATGATACACTTTCAATTCATGTTTTTTAAAATTTAAGCGTTTTTATTTACGTATATGGGGGTTATCGCGTTTTTCGTTTCAAACGAAATTATTAACGATTTTGAATAATGTGTACCTTGCACTACAATTTTCTCAATATTTATTTCAAATGAACGGAAGTGTTTATACTTTATCGAAAACAAAAAAACAGCTGCCACATATTTATTTTATTAAGTCAAATTTATTAAATTAAATTAATTAAATCAAATAAAGTTTTAATCGATGGAGATTTTCAATTAAGTTTTTTAAATGAACGTAGTTTTTGCTTATTTTAAGAGTACTAAAGATAAGTGGTACTTAAAGTAGAAATTGCATAATATCACGCAGAATCTATTTCAGAACATGACTGAAAAAGTACACAAAAGTAGTTTTAGCGTTTCTTAAATCTTGAATATATGTAAGTAAAATGCTCTAAATTTACATTATTTCCTGTATTATATATTAAAATACACATTGGAATTTTAAAGATTTTTGAAAAATAAAATTTTTATATAATCTATAGTTATAGAATTTATGGAGTTTACTGTAAGAAAATGGCGTGAATTTAAGAAATTTAAAATGTTAATTTTTATAACCTGTCGGTATATAGATTTATTTAACGTTTTTTAGATAATGATTTGACAATATTTTTAATTTATAAAAAAAAGATTTGACCTCATTGAATGTACGTTCTGAAATACGAATTTGTTTATATTCGCCATAATATTATACAATGATTCACAAAATATTTAAAATAGAACAATTTTGAAACAGTAATAATAACAATTGTAAGTAACATGCTATTTTTTCTACTTTTTGGAAATGAAACGGTTGATTTTAAAATTGCTTTTCATATACCTTCAATGATGAATTAAAAATTGTCTTGCAACTACTGAAAAAGTTTAAATTTTGAGTTAATACCCTTAAGTGCGATATGTAAATTAGAAAATATTCACAAAAAATTACAAAACAAACGCCATTTCGCCAAACGTAAATTTCCATCGCTAAAAGGATTAAAAAATTGCCACAATGTACAGCCCTGCCACTGACAGTTAAAAAGCGGAACACGATTAAAGTTTTCCTTTTTGTTATTTATAACTGTGAAGTAAAAAATTTCGTAATGCCCCTTAAAAAAAATTAATTTATTTACTTTCAATAGACTGAATTTTGCATGGAAATTTTGAGTTTATCTCTTATAAAATAAAAATATTTTTTATGAAAAAGCTCTCAAATAAATTTAACTTTTTATTTTAAGTTTCTCGTTATTTTTTTAATATGAACAAGAATTAAATTTTTGTTTTGTTTTTTTTTCTTAGTTTTTTCATTAATATTTTCCTATTAAGGTCAAATAGCCTTTGTCTTACAATGCAAATGTTGTTCTTAATTAACAAAGGCATTTCTAATTTGGTTATACTTTTTTACCTTTGGTAACTTTTTCAAAAATTTTGGTTGTAAAAATTTTATTAGTCGTGGCAACACTGGTTGCAAGTGTGTAAGTCTCAATTTACACGTTTCATCTTTTGATGCTCAACTTCCTTTAAATTCCCTTTTGTAGATGCCATTACGTTCACACGCAGCAGCCGGTTTAAACTTTTTTTGCTTCAAAACAACAACACTTTTATTCAAAGCGAACCAATAAGAAAAAGAAAAGAAAAAAATTAACATGCAGCCATTGTTGTGCATATACCTACGAATGACAACACAAAGCGTACTGCCCAAGTACAGGCATTTCCGTACCAACCCCTTTTCTTCTTGCTTCCCTCTCCTTAAAACACAAGAGTTGTGCATCAAAAGATGAAACGTGTGAATGTAGACTTAGAAAAAAAAATTTTTTTCATTTCTTGTAGGGTAGAAATCAATTTTTTAAGGAAAAAAAATATATATTTTTAACCTTTAATGTCTAGAAGGGGGTCTTGCAGAAAATCGAAATACTCATCAAAAAAAAATTATCAATTAACAAAGCCAAAACTAGGCCTCTAACCTCAATTCCCCTCAATTTTCGAATGCGAATTCATGCTTTTTTGCATATTTAAAAAAATTTTTTTGTATAGAAACACTTGCCCTTTTATATTTCACTAATTTATATTCATGCTGCAATTGCAATGACTACTGACTGCTTGTTTAAATAAAAAGCTAATTTATAATATAGAACATAAATTCCAACTGCTATGAATCATTTTTAGTTTAGCTCAGGCATTTATCTCATTTTGTTAAAACTACAAACTAAGTACGACAAGTATTGATGGAACGTGGTCAATCCCATAAAAATGTAAAAAATTTGTTTATTTAATAAGCATTTATATTTTATTTGAACTGTAATCAATGATTTTTGTTTTAAGTACAGTAGCAATAAGTGGTAAATATATTAACTTAAATAGCAGCAGTTAAAAAAGATAGCCAAATGCTACTCTAGTGAATACAGTGATACCATATCTATATATATAAAAATGAAATTATGTGTGTTTGTATGTTTGTATGTTTGTATGTTTGTATGTTTGTATGTTTGTCGCTTTATAGACTCCGAAACTACTGAACCGATTTTCCTGAAATTTTTACAGTAACATCACGTGAGCCCTAAAAATAAAATAGGCTACTTATTTTTTCGATAGGGGCAGGGGAATTGGTACCCCCCATAGGATGCCAATATTATACTGAACCGATTTTCCTGAAATTTTTACAGTAACATCACGTGAGCCCTAAAAATAAAATAGGCTACTTATTTTTTCGATAGGGGCAGGGGAATTGGTACCCCCCATAGGATGCCAATATTATACTGAACCGATTTTCCTGAAATTTTTACAGCAACATCACGTGAGCCCTAAAAATAAAAAAGGCTACTTATTTTTTCGATAGGGGCAGGGGAATTGGTACCCCCCATAGGATGCCAATATTATACTGAACCGATTTTCCTGAAATTTTTACAGTAACATCACGTGAGCCCTAAAAATAGAATAGGCTACTTATTTTTTCGATAGGGGCAGGGAAATTGGTACCCCCCATAGGATGCCAATATTAATTATCGCATATCTTAAGAGCCGCTGCACGCATTTTGCTGAACTTTTTGTAGTAGGATCTTCTGAGCCCCGGAATTGAAATAAAATAGCAGCGGGGGTATAGGAATACCCCATAGGACGCCAATGTTTAACATCGCATATCTTAAAAACTGTAATATTGAGAATGTTCAAACTTTCTAAAAGTCACTCTTATGGTATACTACACTTTTGAAAATAAAAATAAAGCGGGTAGGCGCAGGGGGGGAAATACCTCCCATAGGATGCCAGTGTAGCGAAGCGCACCGGGTTAAGCTAGTAATAATATAAAAGATCCCGTCGTTCCTACAAGGAGCATAGGGTCTCAATAAAACTCCTGAGCACATTCATATTTTGTACTAACTTTTTCACGTCCCCCACCTCTTGCCACTAAACATTTGTTTTTGCGCTATTTAAAAAAAAAAGTAAGAATTTAAGAAGTAAGTTCCTAATGTTGTAAATAACATGTAATGCTATTAATAGCTGCTTTGCACAAGTCTTACGTATCTTGAAAAAAAAATACAAATCTGTCATGAGAAGTTTTAAAAATTTGCAAACAATAATTAGGTCAGGGAGGGATTTTCGAAAAATACTTAAGACTTTGTGGGATAGTGTATAACGGCCTTAAATAAAAAATAAATGTAAGCATAAAAATGCACCATATAATTTTTTTATATTGCGCAACTTATTGAATAGTGTGGATCAAAACGCCAATAATAATAGCTATAAATTACTAAACAATATTGTGTAGTCAATAAGTACTGGATGGAACCAATACCGATACCAATGCGGATATATCGGCAATACTTCAGGTTTTCTGATATACCGGTATCGGCGATATTTTACTGCCGATGCGCCGATACTTTTTAGTTTTTTTGAAAAAACAATTAAATTTTCAATGCTTATTTTTTGCACTTGCTAAAAAAAAGAGCAGAATAGAAATCAAAACAGAATGATAAATTGTTTCTTGAATTCTGCAGCTTGATGTCCACACTACGCTTTCTATGCGTTTGGTACCTTTTCGACCTTTTTTCAAGACGCATGCAAATATGGAAAATAATCGCACTTAAAGCGTTCTATACGTATATGCACTAGAGATGAGCGATCCCGTGATTTTTAAAGATCATCGTGATTAGTGAATGTGATTTAAAAATCACTGCTCCTTTAAACTGTGATTGTGATCACGGTTTATCAGTTTTCTGTTCTTTTAAAGCAATTGCGGCCAAGCTATATGTACAATGCGCGAGCTTTTGCAAGAGCTTTTGTAAGCACTTTACAAAGAAACAACAACAATTTGTAAGAGCTTTCAAATCTGTTTACTTTTATATACATACATACTTGAACAAATAAATTTTGGCATAAAAAAAATTCTAATAAGATAGAAGAGAGAATGAAAGGAACAGCAATATCATTCGACATTTCATTCATACAACGCTATTATCCCAAACAGTGAAATATCATAAATTTGTATATGTAACAAAATACAAAAAGAACGACTTAGAAAGTACCTGTTACTTGACAAATTTGGTCACAACTGTGATTCGTGATTTTTCAGTAACAGTGATTAAATCACAGGTACAGAAATATCGCTCATCTCTAATATGCACTATACGCGTTTGCTGTGTAACTTGTCAATAAAATTTTACACTGATTTTACTTTTTTGATAGAAGGTTTAACGCAACAACGAACTGAACGCTTAGTGTGGACCTCCAACTTATGCTGTTTTGCTTTGCACCATAGTGAAATGTTCTCTCACTGCTAAATCTTTTATGTATTTGTAGTATGTTCGCTGTAAGTGTGGGTTTAATATTTTTGGCATATGTATTCGCGAAAACTAAACCTATGTAGCAAGTAGATGGTTGCATCATATTTCAATCGGACAAAAACTAAAAATTTGGGAATTCAAAAACAAATAGATATTCTACATTACCCGTCTTACTCTTTTAAGATCTGGCACTCCCTTTTTAGGCCCAATGTGTCACTTCATTATTAAAAAAAAGCACACATTATATAGTTTTATTGTAAAACACATTTGTATTAAATAATATAGTTCAAGTACTAGATTACAAGTTTTAAATAAAACCAACTATTTATATAATATATATATTTTTTACATGTTTATCAGGCGCCGGATTTTTTTCCCTTTATATCCGGCGCTCTAAATTCCTCAATACAAATTGTAGTTGAGAGTAAGTTGTATTTTTTATATAATAGCTCATTTAGGTATGTATGTCAGGCGTGCATGCATGTCATACACTTTAGTTTCAGAGTATTTTTAAAAATGTTTTCTATAATTTATACTTTAAAAATCGTTTAATACATACATTTAAAGTATGAATAGAAAAAACAGTAAGTAACATTTATTTTTTTTTTCTTTTTCTTTTTGAAAAGAAAATTTAATACATTACATTTTTTTTTTTTTTTTTGCATGTTAAAATGCTATTTTATGAGTATTAACCACTCGTTTTCTCAAGCAATGTGAATATATGATTGCATATTTTTAAATAAATTTAATTACTAAAACTGATGACACATATAACCGAATTTCGTGAGAGGAAAATAATAAAGAAAATGGAAAAATTTCTTTGTTTTCTTAAAAAAAAATATCAGAAATTTAAAGGAAATATAACGATAAATAGATTTAACTAATTTTCAATTAATCGAAAATTTGTTTTTTTCACAGTATTACTTTTTTCTTTTATGCAAAAAAAACAAGCCGGTACGTTTCAAATAACCTTTTATTGTTTCTAAACTCAGGAACATTTCGTTCGAGTAAAAATTTTTTAAAATTTACTACAAGGGCTTTGGGAATAATTTGTTTTTAAGAATTTTTAAGAATGTTTGTACAAACTTATACCACAATGATTTAGATGATTTTTTTAGACTTATAAAAAACAACTTTCTACCAAACCTTAACAAGAATATTGAAAGTATTAAAACTGTTAAAAAATCAAAAAGATATTCAAGTGGTATAATGGAAGACTACCAATTTTTAAAAAAGACAAGAAAAATAACAGAGACTTTGGATATACTTTATAACGCTCTACTTTCAATCTCTCAAACGTCAACGAAAAGTGAAAGAATCTTTTCTTAATCAAGTTTCATCAACTAAAAAGAAAGAAATTGTTTGAAACAAAAACATTTAAACTGTATACTATTTTTGAAAGATTATTTTTGAAGATTTGCTAAAATGTTGAGGCTATTTTTTATTTAAAAAGTTTTCCTTTTTATTACATGAAGTACCTTTTGTTAAATGATTGTTTCTTTTTTTATAAAATTTTAATGTCAAAAAATATAATTTTCGGTGTTATTTTTAAACTTCTGAACTAGGAAAAATTAAAATTATTCGATTAACCGAATAATATTAAAATGTTCGATTATTAATCGATAAAGAATAATTTTTCGCGCGATTAACCGATTTAAACAAGACATCGATTAATTAAATATCCTAATAAATACATATCAGTCTGGCAACATTTTGTAATAGGGACTGGCCAGCAATAATTTGCAACACTCATTTGTAATAGCCGTTACAGTAATTATTCTTAAAAAGCATAATGGCGTATAAATCTGGCAGCTAATTCTACAGTTGGTGCAAAGTTTTTGTTTCAAAAGGCCATGTCAGATAAAACTTTTGCTTCGCGTTGCGTTACCGATTCGCTTTGACATCTAAGATAAAATATACATTAGGGGTATAACTTTTGAACAATTTTTTAAATTATCAAAAAATACCTATCCATGCCATATAGACCATAAAAATATATGATGAAAAGTGGGGTCACTTTTTCGCGGGCGTTAAAAAAGTTCCCCCCCAAATCACTTTGAAGTTTAGTATTTGGATTTTTTTTTTTTTTGTTTATTAAAAATACAATATCCTTATTGTAAAAACACAAACCATTCATTTATATTTTTATGCTTTTTCACAAATAAGACTTAAACCACCAATTATACTACATCCAAACAGTTAAAAGTATGTTAAAATAACACGGAAACTATTTTTTTGAACAAAATGGAACCAACCTCACAATCCCAACTGTGTACTTTTATTTCCATTTGTTTGCAGTTTTGCTAAGACAGAGAGGTTCTCTATCCCATATGTATACTCGTTAACGTTTGGTTTTCTGACCACTGCTTTAATGAAATTGATTTTGAATCTTTAAAGCAATCACTGGAACAATTTACACATGCTCGGGAATGCTTTCTTAAACATTGGGTGAGAGAAGACTCTAAAATTCACAAACAACAACGAAGTAACATTTATGCGGAGCGTGGAATCAAACTTGTGCAAGATATTTTTCAACATTACAGAACAACACGCACTTTGAATATTTTTTATCGTCAGCTGATTACTTGTCAAAAATACACAGCGCGTTAAAAAGTTCAAAGTTAACAACTTTTCTGCCGCAAACGCGTCAAAATGTTTTTGTGTAACTTGTTATATGAAAAAACACTAGTTTAACTTTTTTGATAGAAGTCTACAGAACGCTCGCGCGCTAACGCGTGCTATGTTCTTCTACATTAAAACAGCAGGGCTCTGGAGTCGTCAAAAATAATTTCGCTGAAATTTGTTAAGTCCGACTCCAACTCCGACCCCTACTCTTACTCTTACATTGATGCTAAATGTATATGAGACTGGTCCTTATTTGGCTTTTTTAATGTAGTATTTTTTTAAGAAAATTATTCTATAAAAATTTCGAATCAATATTTTAAATATTGCATTGTCAATTTCAAAGAATTTTAATTTTGGAAAATATTAGAAAATTTTTTTAAATTTGTTATGCTGAAAAAATTTGGAGACGGAATCGCGAGTTTTTTGTTGGTACTTCGGCTCCGACTCCGACTATGGCACAATAACCTCAACTCCGACTCCACTGCCCTGCTTAACAGACATACCTAAACAGAACGGCAAGCATTTTTATTTGTCAGAAATGTTCATGCCCTTTCAATTTGTATGCCAAAAACCGAAATAACGTAACGGCAACGCTTTGCAATTGAAAAACCCAAATTTGACAGGGCGTAATAAAAAAATATATTTATTCAGCTTCTTTCCGGTCAATCTAGCGATTTTATCTCTATTTTTGTATTACCTAAGTGGATTTTATTAAATTCCTGGATTCACTATCCTACATAATCGTATGATTCATTCACACGAAAATCGGATGGAATTCCATCCGACATAAATGTCTGCAAAATCTGACACTATCCCACAAAAATCGATGTACACTAGCTACTTAGCTACTTTACAAGAAAATGGAACCCTGATCGCTTAGAATCTATCATTTTAGGAAAATTTTAACAAACATTTGCAAGTCGAACAGACTTGTCAAAAATATCTGTCACTCAATTCATTTTTAAGCCACACTATTATACTTTATCAGCACACACGATTTTTTTGACAACTCGTACGACTCAATAGGATAGTGTATCGCCGACTCAAATAAGATAAGTTAACATTACTGTCTCAACGTTGCCACTCTGATTTAGATATGCCTAAACGCTAAGTACTGGTTCACACTCTACATGTTTTAGCCGTCAAGGCTGAAGCTTTTAGGAGAGAAAGGAAAAGAGAATGCCATTGATTTTCCTCTTCTCCAAGGGGTTTTTTCAACATGAAAAAACAAACCGATCTAGCGATCTGTTAGTTAAGATATTGCAGCCGTGTGGTTTTCAATTCGCATTCTAGAGGTTTGCTTCGTAAAAACTGTAAGAAAATGAGAATTTTTGTTATAAATAAAAATAATTGACGCTCTTATTTATGTGGCTTAGTAAAGCTGAAGGTTCACACCACGCGTTTTCGCCTCCACGCATTGTATGCTTTTTATACCTTACTTGTGTTCTACGTTTAAAGTTACGTGCAACGTTTTTTTAGGATTGGTTCGAACACTACTTGTGACGCTTACAAAAGTAAACATACCTTTCGCATTCAACGCGTCAAGGCATCCTACTAGGATGCGAAAAAGCGTAGAACGCATGGTGTGGACCTCCATCTTAACACGCTTAACACTTTTATTTAAGTTTGTCTGTGACTACGGCATTCGTAAAATGGCTCTGGGTGGGAGAGCAACTCGGGCGTTGTTGTCATTATTTGTTAAGGGGCAACCAGACCGTCCTTATTTGGTTTCCGCATAAATGTACCACATTAGAGTTTTTCGTAACTTTTGCATCGTGTTGTTATTTTAACAAAAATTAATTTTTATATTTGATATTTATATTTTAAATTTGAAGGTGAAGGTCATTCGATAGCTTGTGAAGGAGGCTCAGCTGTTCTAACCGGGCAATTTGGCAAACAAAATCGAAAAAGTTCTGCTTTCTTAGATCTCTAAATATGAAACGGATTTAACAAATTGAGGCTAAGCGGAATAGAAAATGATGTCTATATTCAAATATTGTCTTTTATTGTTGTTTTTTTTTTTTCTATTATTTATTATTAAAAAATAAAGCACTAAATTTCAATTATTATTAACCGTGCCAGTTTTACAAATAAGCAATTATTAAAAAAAAAAAAAGCAAATGATTTATGGTCGATTTCCAACTTATTGAGTGTTTTTATTCGATAAAATGTTTTTTTTATTTTGTTTATTTTATCTTAATTAAATTACATGAGGTGACAAAAAAGGTTAACAATTCTGAAAGATTTCATTGAAAACAAAAAAACAACAAATAAATTACAAACGAGAGGTCAGTTATGTTTCGAAGTGGGTTAAATGTTTTATTTTCTCGTATTTATTCAAATTCACTAATATATAAAATTTTTTTTTTGCAGATTTTAGTTGTGTTTATTTGCAGAAAATTATTTCTTATTTCTCAATAATTGATACTAGTAAGTGCTCACGTACTCGAAAAACTTGCAACGAGAGAGTGAAAAAAGCATAAAAATTTGAGAGACAAAAAATGTGTTGAAAGTTTCTGATAGTAACATTTTTACTAGCAAGAATTATTCAACCACCTGTTTCATGTTTTTGTTTACACAACAATAATAATTTTCATAATTTTTAAATTAAAAGTTTTTCAATAACATAATATATTTTTTATTGTAAAATTTAGGAACAATATTCTTGCGAAAATAGTAAAAAACAATTGAATTTATTAAAAAAATTATCTCGTATCTTACAGGTCACGGCGAATTCATACAAGGTGGTCTCATTTTGGAAACGGATACAACACTGTAAAATACCTTAATAAAATACAAACAAATTAGCTGTGTGTCTAAAATTATATGCTTTCCCATTTCCTTTTGTTTTTAATTTCAAATTGTGTGTTTTGAAATGTAATAACTTAAAAACGATTAAAATTTCATTATTCTAAGGGAAAATTATAGAATTTATGAAATATTCCCTAGAACCACCAGAAAGGTTTACCATTTTGACATATGGCTAGTTATCAGCTGTTGCTTACAAGCTAAAGGGCATAATAAACCACACAAATAGCTTGGCCAACATGTCAAAACTTTACGTTTGTACAAATTATTTGTATTGTTAATTGGGGTGTGTGCTGTTTGGACAAACATTTGAAGCGATGTTTGCAGAAATATTAAACATTTTTAATATTTGGCAGACATGTTGGATATTTGTCAAACTTTTTCTGGTGTCTAGTGCTAAAATAATCATTTCAGCAAAAACTTTGCAGAGTAAAGACGTAGAAGAAGAACCAATAAAATCAATTTTAGCCGTAAATTCTAATTTTTTAGCAGCATTGTTTACCCCAATACAGCTTTTTGTTTAGAGCACTCTTTACTACAAATTCTTTTTCTTTTTTTATATTTCTTCTCTGTTTTAAACAAATAACGAGCAAAATGCCGCAGCACAATCGTCGTCTGCATTCACTGAAAACAAAACAAAAATTAAAATTTAATGTTTGTACGAAATAAGATTGTGTTGTTAATTTCCAAACAGAACCAAAAACCAAGTGCATGTTTGCCAAGCAATTTGTGTGGTTTATTATGCCCTTAAGGTCACCTGGCTTGAATTTGCCTTGCTACAATAGTGAATATTGTCGATATGCCTAACTTGCTAGTTTTTGCTGGTAAAGTGTTCATTTACTTTTTTATTTTTTGAGTAATTTGTAGAAAAATTTTGTAAATTTTAAATTTACTCTCTCGTTGCAAGTTTCTGCTAGTAAAGTAAATGAACACACCTTTTATTTTCCCCCAAAAAATTTTTTAATATACATTCTGTAATAACTGATATCAAAACAAAACAGAAAACACCAAAAAAATGTGTATTCTTAACGGTTTCGTTTTAATTATAAACTACATACCTAAATAAATGGTACTCAAAGTATGACGTATATAAAACGGAATATTTTTATTGGTCTTTCGTTTGAAAAATTTGTTCGATTTCATTTTCACTCGAATTCGATTTCCAGAATATGGCTGTTATATTATATTTTATGACTTGGTTCGGCTCGGTTCAGCCCTCCATATGACGTTGGCCGATCGGAGATTGAAAACGTGAGAGATCGTAGAAGCCATGTGCATCTCACGTGGCTGCATTTTTTAATGATAGAAAACCTTCCCCAAGATGGATGCCGCGTTTGCTCACATGTAACCACAAATGCAAACGTATGGCACCTTCGCTGCAGTATTTGGCGTTGTACAACCGCAATAAGGACGAGTTGTTGCATTGTTTCGTAACCGTTGCACAGTGGCGCCATTTGAGTTTTTTCGTTGCAAAAATCATATCTTTTGAACCGAATAAGATAATTGAACAGTTTAAACAGCATATGATAGATAACTGTACAGCCTATGAAATGAGCGTTTGGAAAGGGTGCTACGCTTTGTAGGGGCCTACTTATGGGTTATCAAAGTTAAATTTAGTAGAAAAATCAATTTTATGGTAACTAAAAAAAATTATTTTTACATTTTTAGATTGTTTTTATTTTTTTTCTTTAGGGTTTTATGTTTTAAATTATTACCCAACAAATTAAAAAAAAAATAATTTTTTTTTTAAAATTAATTTTTTAAATTTTCTGTAAAATATTCATCACAATTCGTAAGAGAAGGTATATCTAAAAGACTAACCATTTCTAAACTATAATTATTTTGTTACTCTATTCGTGACTTCACATGCCGCAGGGAAGAAATAAGTGGATCGGAAGATGCTGCCAACATGTTGAAGAGGTCCTCATTTTGCCTTACCCTTGATGCTTTGAATGTGTTCTGCAATCTATATTTTTTATAAAATTTGTTAAGAGACTCCTGTGCTTCTTCAGAAAGCTCTCCAATTGGCAAAGACTGGTACTCAATTATATCTTTGCCATGCGCCAATATTTTATGGACGGTCGGGGTCAACTTCTTCTGTGGATACAATTCTGCTAAAAGAGATGCAGTTTTCGACGCATATTCTCCATATTTTGTAGAATTGACATTTTCTTTGCAGTTTAAAACATCCAAGATCGTTCCCAATCTTTTCACGATTTGATTGTCAATTCCAATGATTCTAGTTACTGCCTCATCATTTTCAAAAAATCTCCTAGAAGTGTTTCCATCGTTTGAGTTACCGTATCCGTGCTTGGGACAGTCTACTTTTAGTCCAACTTGTTTAAAAAAAGCATCCTGTTTTGCTTCTTTCTGATCTTTTCCTTATCCTTTATTGATGTATTTTCATCGAAGTTTTCCTCCTCTTGTGGTAGGGTATATGCCAGTTTTAGCAAGAATTCCATACACCTTATCCTTGCGTGCAATGGTGACATTCCATATTCGTAATTCTCCTCATTTGTAGAATCGTTTAAATTACCAAAGTTCTTCTGACAAATGATAATAAAAAATCGATAAAAAAAATATATAAATAAAACGAAAAAAGGGGTTTAAATAGGTTTTTGCTAAATTTTTACCTCCAATATAATTCTGTCTATATATATGTATATGATAACTAATTGAAATATGTTATAATTAAGCAGAAAAAGATACTAATCTTAAACTCTTTACAACTAATTATATAAAATTGAGATGTAACATATTATATATGAAATAAATTGAATTGAATTGAAAAAAATTCTTCTGACTCTTTTTGCAAATCGGGCATGACATTGTTGAGATTGTTCCTGTCAGTTCGTTTACGACTTTTCGTCAACCATGGTCAGGTGGAACTTGTAATTGCATTCAATATATTTTCCTTCTCCAATTTGCAGCTTTGTAGGCTTATTTATCTTGCTTATTTGTTCTTCAATGTCCTTCACCGTAGTCCTTATGAGTTCTGCCGATTCCCTTGCAAACTGAAACATTATTGGTCGGCAATAATGCACTGATGACGGACGTGGATTTTTCCAGTGTAGGGAATCATCCGATTTTAGCCGCAAAGGAACAACAGATGCCATAAACATATTTCCGTCCGATATTGTAGCATCATCGGAAGATATCCTTTGCTTATAAACGCTTTGTCCGGATGATCCATCGCAGCCCTATTTGCTGATCAATGTCAACTTCTCAGGAAGAATTTTCACTTCCGTGAAAAACTTTGGTGTGGTTGACTTTCTAAACAGTTCAAATAATTTTAAATTGTTCAACGCCATGTTTTCAGTACTTAAATTGTTTAATGGTTTCAGGTATTGTTGCGCCAACTTTCAGGCGTAGACTAATCCAGGCATTATGCTTATTTTGCAATATATAGGCTTATGCTACCATGCCTAAAAATTTACCTGTTCCCTGCATACATATGGATTTAGACTGAATAATGCAATTTTGATATTATGCACGTGTCCAAATAAGATTTGTGCCTACCTGTAGGGACCATAAGTCAATATTGTTTCTGACCATTTGTACGCCAAAGTATTGTTTATGTGAGGTACGTACTTGCTAATTTCAATGAGTAGTTGTTTTCAAACTATTAGATCAAACTACTGTCAGTCAAAACATATAAGGGATGGACGCCATACAATTTCTGCAACCATGTATTTTTAAACTTTTTTACCTCTAGAAGCCAAACGGGCACGTACGGGCAGATAAAACCTTTTGAATTATGTAAAGAAATAATCAAAGAACAGGTTTTGCAAATATGGCAAATATAGAAAAATATAGTTTTTTTTTATTTTCCGTCAAAGTTGAAAAATAGTGAAAAAACGGATAGTTTTTAAATAGTGATTTACCAGGAGAAACACAAAGCAAACAGTTAATTTTTTTTTATCATTATACATTTAATAAATACATCAATCAATACAAACAAAAAATAAGCCGATTCGTTACCTATTTTTCGTGATATTACACCTGAAATCACAACAAATTGACTAAAAATTGTGTGTTTTTTTGAAAACCGAAAGTCGGTCAACTTTGAACGGTTATATCTTCTAAACTAAAAATGTGATATTATTAAGAGTGGCATATTTGAAATCGTTGAAAAGTTTCCTATAATATGGGTTTATTCAAAACTTCGTCGGCACTCATGAAAATTTTGATTTTTGCAACCTCGCTTGCTCTACGGGCGCCACTGTGCGTTGACGAAACGTGGATTAACCACAACACATCAGGCAGCAAACAGCATTAAAAACAATGGATTTCTTAGTGTGAATCTGCGCCAAAGAAGGACAAGGTGGTTTTTCAGCCCATAAAGGTTTATGGGTAAAAATTAGAGACATTCGTGGATTTGTGCTCATATTTTTAGCTTCGTACAGACGGTGCACATTGGGTTCAAATGGTATCAAAGTGGCGATTAATTCAAATTTAGAAATAAAGTTTTTATAATAAATTTTGGTATAGGGTAAAAGACGCTAAAATTCTGCATCACTAGCTGTAAAAATCAATCAACTTTCTTTTCAGTGAGCGGTCAAAGTTAGCAAATTATTGCTGTTTTAAAAAAAATTGAATCAATTGGAAATTTTTACAATTCAAGAGATTATTATTAGTGTTAAAGCTATTAAAAGTAAATATTTTGTAATGGAACCTTCAACATCAGGTATTAAAGTATACAGTAAATTTTTTTTATTAATAATTAGTATTGTGGTTATTTGGTATATTGAACTGTTAATGGTTTTTAATCCAAATTTTGATATTTTAATCAGGCTTAAGTTCATTGAATTTAATTTTCATTAAATTATTTTTACAAAGAAAGGAATTTTACAACATGAAATGAACTAAAGTTTGTTGATAATTTTTCATTCTCGACTGAGCTAGGAATTGAACCCAGGTTTTCACGGACAGGTTGCCCAGACTAGTTTCGATTGTAACCACACAATCTCTTCAGTGGGGTTTGCCGTTTTAGCTCTCACCGCCATTGACGACGGATGACGTCATTAGTCAAACATCAATCCTTAAACGACATGGTATTTTACCTAGGTAAATTTTTTTTTTTTTTTGTTTTTTTTGGAAAAATTATGTGTAAATATTTTTAATAATTTTTTTAGAAAAGGTCGGAAATTGGGACAATTTCCGCTTTTAATGGGCCACAAGTATTAGGTTAGTTAGAGTTGGTATTAGTTTTATGGATTTTAGAGAAGTATAGTATACCAGCTTACAATTAGTCCAGACAATGCCCAGCCCTTTTTTTATTTTTGTGTAAAAACTCTCGAAAACAAAGATTTCCAATAAAGTTTCAAATTTATTATTTTTTCAGAGCAAAAACTGGATACAAATTTATACTAATAGGAATACATATTATTAACTTTTTTAAAATTTATTTTGATTTCAAAGTTACAGAGAAAATTGTGGATCATGTATTTTCCAAAAAACAAAAAACGGCTAACAGGCTAAAAAAAAATTTTTCCATTTTTTTTAAAGGTGTACTTTTCTGTATTTATGATTATTCATTACTAAAAAAATTATAGTATTCTCTTTTGTGACTTTTTTAAAAAAAATTGTACATTTATACAATTTTGTGAAAAACAAAAATTGGATTTTAAATTAAATTTACACTAATATAAATACATATAATAGAATTATCAATTAAATTTTTTAATAGCACATTAAGTAAATAGTGCGCTTAACGGGTTAAAAAAATTTTTTTTTTATTTTTTTTCGAAAATGCTGTGTTTTGATGTGCTTATAATAACTCATAAAAAAATATAATATCTTAAGACTACGGCTTCTATGGATTAATCGCCACTTTAGGTACCATCGAACCCACTGTTCGGTGGTCAGATCTTACAATAATGTAAAGTCAGGCAATATGGTGACAATATACTGCCAAAGAAAAATTGTAACCAAAAGTTATTTCTCAGTTAAGACGATTGTAAGAAAATCATACAATTTCATTGGCAGACAATTGTCTGACAATAAATTCATTTGCCAACAAGAATTTTCAGTTCACATGGTTTTGAGATAATTTTATGGCAAGAACTGCCAAATCTGTTTTTAGACATTGTCAAAAAAATGGAAACTGAAAAAGTGGAAATATTGATATTAAAGCCATATTGAATATTTTATATTTTTTTGTGTTGGTTTCATTTAAATTAATCGAAATTTTTCAAAATTAACCATTTTTGTTTCTTCTCTTCACTCATGTATAGTAGGAATGGAAACTATGGTGCAGTTCTACTTTTTATATGATACATTGTTGGCTATCTTTAAAAACATGTTCGTATTTAATAAAAACTCGTTTTTCTAAATAAATATATCAAGAGATGAGCCAGAAAATACATAATTGGTACCGTCATAATATCAAAACTACATTTTGTTATTGAATTTGGTACAAAATCTGAAATCCCATTTTCCATCCCTGATACGTATGTATTTGCAGTGTATATATTGTCAATTATGAACTTCGCACATCTGACAATAAAAAATAAGCTTCCAAAGTGAAACAATGATCTGCCAACGAAGGCAAGGAAAAGTGTTTACACGATTGTCAGATATTTAACAATATCGTGCCTTTCAAAGGACTGAAAATGGTTTTTCTGGCATAGTTGTCAAACAAAAATTGCCCGTTCACACAGTTGTAAAACACTTTTAGCTTTTTGCTGACAATATTGTTTGATCTGTAATAAGATTTAGCCATTGATGAACCAATCATGCTGCATATCAATAGCAATCTATTGCGGACTATATGTGATATATAACAACCAAGTCCCCATCATATCTGGAGGCTTCGGAAAACCCATTTTGACTAACACAGGGACAGACGGAGATTGTTTAACCAATTTCGCAGCTTATAAGAACCCAGAATAGGGCCTGTTGGAAAATGCATCAATACGCTGCATCTGATGCAAATGGTTGTCCGGTTAAATTTTTGAGACAATATGCATCAGCCATTTTTGTGATGCGTGTCTTAGATTTGTCATCATCTGCTTTTGTTATGTATTTTCGAACAGCTGGCATTTGCAGTGATGCTTTTATGAACGCGGTGTGCATCAAATGCAGCGCAGTGAATTATACGAAAATACAAACCGAATAAGAAACGGTGATGATGGGCATAATTACATGTATAGTTTTTATAAATGCATTCCTCGTTTTAAAGCACCAGAAGTCGTGCAAATTATGAAATGCATATAAGCGATAAAAACTGTGTTATCGCTTTCAAATTGATTTTTTTTTTAAATTTTCATTATTTTTTCATTTTAATGACATTGTGAACCAATTATTTCACATTTTCACATTTAATTTAATCTTGAATATGAAAAACTGCCTACTTTTTTCTCTATTATTCTTCAGCATAATGGCAGAATGGGAAAAAAATTTAATTAATATAAATCAATTTGTGTTTGCTGCAATTAATTCAGTTCATTATTAAACCATTTTTATTAAGTTTTCATCTTTTCTTTTTCTCTTACACATTCATTCACCCGTATTGAACTTTGATTACGTTTTTTTTTTTCTTTCTTATTTTTCCCCCATAAAGACTCCAATCGATTTTTTTGTTTATCAATGAACAATTTTATTCAATGAAATGACATCATGAATGTGTGACATTTCGTGTTTGCCATTCATAATATTGCACACACACATTTTTTATCAATTGAAATTATAATTAATAATATTTTATAAGTGTTCGAATTTATAGAAAAAAGAAACATAAATAAAAGTGTGAATTATATTTAATTCCACTTTAATAAACTCTGTAATTATTACGGTGTTTTTTTATCAATTTGATGAACAAATTTAATTGCTATGAAGATTTTCTATTAATTACTTAATATAAATGACAATGAAATATAAATTAAAATAAGTACAATTTTAAAAACGTTTTTATTCTGTTTTCACACTTGGTGAAAGGAAATAATAAATTTATATTTCCGTTTGGGATCGCAACGGAAATTTAAGGTTTATTTTAGTTAAAGATTGGAAATACTATTTAAGTATTATTTTCTTTAATTTTGCTGGGTTTTTATTTCCTTTTTAATAAATTAGACTTCAATTTTGCTTTATTCAATTGTATTTTTTTATAAAAGGTGCGTTCGAGAATACAAAAGTTTTTACTATTTTTTACTGAACTTTACTGCATTTTATTAAATTGCGTTCGCGTACACAAAATACAGTAAATGAGAGCACAAATTGAGCGCGTTAAGTGACAGTTCTTGACTGAGTATTTACAAATTTTTACTGCAGAAATTTTTGCAGTTAAATTTAGTATAACAAAAAAAACATATGTTTCATAAGATAAACAAGCAAAAATAAACAAACAAAAAAATTTAAATTGTGAAAATAAATAAAAGAAAAATTTTAATAAAAACTAAAAGTGAATACATATTAATTAATTAAACTTGTTTGTGAAGCATTTATATGGCTAAATACCAGTTTTTGAAACTTCTTTTTGTTATATTAATTTTTTTGGAGTTGTAAAAGTGTAAAGTATTTGGTTACTTAGAACTGCACTTGTTTTTTAAGTAATCAAAAGCAAAAAATGATTCATGTTGTTTTGAATAAATTAGCCCAGCCACAAATTAGCAAAATCAAATAAAATAAAAACAAACAAATATTAAAGATTACATAAAATAATTTCATTGTATTTTCCATAAATGTTCGTGTTATAAAAAGTATTTAATCGAATACCGATAAGAAAACGAGCTAAGTACTCAAAAGTGTAAACATTTTCCAACACTACATTTATTTGCTCTCAACTTTTTCCTATATTTTACGAATTTTTTAAAATTTTCCGTCCGCCTGTTTTTTTGGGATACAGCTTTTTTTAAGAGTAATTTTTCATTTACTAAGTAATTATTCATTTATTGCATTTTACAGTAAAAGTACTCGAACGCACCTAATATTGTCTCTTTTATTATACCGACACCACAGTAGTCAAAGAGGTTACTATGCGTTTGTGCTGATATTTAAAACACCTTAAAATATTGCTCCCTGAACCAACTTTTAGTATACTGATCGACTGAAAATAACTTTTTTAATTGATCTAAAAATATCAGTCCGTCCGGCTGGCAGGCTTGCAGTCCATGTAAACATTGTGCGCAAAGAACAGGTCGCAATTTTAGAGATAATTTGATAAAATGGTATATAGATTCTGTTATAAGGACCAATGCTGTAGAAAATTGTGACAATCGGTCCATAATTTCACATAGCCCCCATACAAGCTTCTGTCCAGTCTTTGTGCCCATAAATCATCTCATTATATTGGTATTTAGATTGAATTTTGTCCAAACTTATTTTATTGCAATCTAAATAACCCTGACAAATTTTATTGGATCGGTCCATATTTAACCATAGCTCCCATACAAATACTACTCCCGAAAATAGCTTTTAATGTCATAACTTTCTTAAATCTAAAAATGCTGGTATTGACATAAAACTTGGCGACAATAACTTTTGCGATAGCCACTAGGTTATGACAAAATATTGTGCTAGTAGGTCCAAATTATCCAAAGGTCCCACATTCCCCCTTCCTACAATCACTTAAAGGCAAAGAAACCTCAAAAAGATGAAGATATCTAAATAAAATTGTGCATAAAGAACTTTTACATAAATCTTAACCCGATAGCATAATTTTGTTTTTCCAGGTCCCTGATTGGCTTTTTATCCAAAATGCGGTACACTCTCGAAAATTAGTTTTTAAATATTGTGACCGACTATACTTTCTTACTTGTTTTTTGCATATATTTTGATGTTTTATGTGCCAAAATGTCAATTACTATTTAATTTTATGCTTCATTTAACAGAAAATTGTTCATCAAAGATTATTTGAACCGTTTACTTTTTATAAAATGGTTATGATTTTCATTTCAATAGACACAATAATTTAATAGAAAAAGGCAAAAATTTGTTGAATATAATAAAAAAAAGGTAACTTTTAGGATTTATTAAGTTTTCCAATAAATCTTCTACAGTGCTAAATTATTTTTTTTTTTTTAATAATAGCTCTCTAAATTATAAGCCGTTTAATTTATATTTAAAAAAATTGCCTATCATCTCAGCTTACCCTAAGAAATCTCTTGGCCTTTGGGGAAGTCTTTAAAGTTGCTCAGTTCATTACGAAATTAAGAAACAAATCGCCTCCGACTGATGTCAGAGTGCACGTTACAAGCGATGCGATAATATAACGCTCCATTTCGCTTCCAACCACTGCTTCGTTTTAACTATGTTAACGAATAAAAATAACGTGAGAAAATCAAATTTGTTATTATTCAACCTTTCCAATTTTAAATAAATAAAAATTAATCAGGCTCGAGGCCAGTGTTTTTTTTTTAAATAAATATTTCTTTTTATTTAATTTCAATATTTCGATCTTCGTTGAAGATCATCATCAGGGTTTGTTTCAGTGAATTTTTATTAATACAAAAACTTAAAAATATATTGTGTACGTATCCAGTGTTATTTTAGATGCTGATACGTACACAATATATTTTTAAGTTTTTGTATTAATAACAAATCACTGAAACAATCCCTGATAATGATCTTCAACGAAAATCGAAATATTGGAATTAAATAAAAAGGAATATTTATTAACAAAAAAATACTGGGTTCGAGCTTGATTAATTTGTATTTATTAATAACGTAAGAGAGTCAAGCATTTAAAGATTGCATGCTACAAAGCAGATTCTCAAATGCTTGGTAGCACGTTATCGTTTTGGCGTATTTTTTTTTTTTTTTTGTTTCTTTAAAAATTTCTTGATCTGTAAAGTCACATTCTACGTGTTCATGCTCTGAAAAAAGTTTCTTGCATTCAAATTGTACTTTCCACTTCTCCCTAGGTGTTTAAAGGGATCATCTTAAGGATGTTTTACCTGCTGGTGTTATATCATCCGTGGAAATCAGATGCAGTCAATACCTGCGATTCGGCATAAATTCAAATTTGACAGATCCGAAGAGATCTATACGATTTCTTGAGATCCCGGCTGACCAGAGACCCGCTCTGGTATCACAGAAGTCAGTAGCCCGCGATAAGTTGGCACTGTGCCGACTATTGGGTGAGGCCTCCGAAAGTATACTTCTTGCTAGAAATGCCTTTTGTCTTTCAGGAAGATTGTCTTTGCGGCGACTTACTTCTCCGTTAAAAATATACTTTCGGGAATCACGTAGTGGTTGTGGTAAATACCCAAAGTCGCGTATATCCCTATCCTGGAAAACCAACTAAAGGGCGGATTTTTCATAACTCGTGGTAGAGTTCGCTCAGAGGGAAGGATCCCCCCTAAGTGCTATTACTACTGAAAATCCAGGTTGGCCTTCATATTTTTTTTTTTTTTAACTCGAAAATTTTATCTTCATTCTTAAAATTGAGAAGTATTCGAAATAATACAATATTATTTCCTCTTAGTAGATGCCTAATTTGTCTAGAATTGTTTTTTTTATGTAAAATGAATGTATTGAAATTAATTTTACTTACAGATTTTTTAATGCATATTGAATGTCAAAGTTTTACTCGTAATTAAACAAATTACCTGAAAAGATAAAAAGGATAAAATATTAACGGCCATATTCATAAAAAGTTCTTATTTTAAGCTTAAAGTATGTAACCAGACGATATTTGCCTTTTAAGCTTTTTATAAAAACTGGTATTCATAAACGTACATTAACAGCTTCTTAGCTATTATCTGTTTGTAGCGATTCTGTGTTTAAGTTCTGTGTTCAGTTCACATGATATTCTATAATTAATATATTTTTTATAATTAAAGACCTTAAAAAGTATTCTTATAAAATAAAAATACATATTATTTTATTTTCTGAAAAAGATTTTACCGAAAGGTATTAAAAAATGTTTGTTGGAAACTTTTTTTATATATACGATAAGAAAGTAATCGAAGAAAAGGCTTGTTTACTTTTTATTAACTTCACTTTTATTATGATTTGTTTATTTAATTTTTTCTTATTTTTTTGAACAACAATTCGTTTTTTGAAACCTTAACAAAAAACTAATTGCAATAATTTTATAAATATTAAAAGAGAATATCTGCATTTGCCCCTGAACATATTCATTTAAATCACATCAAAATTTTTTTAAATATTCAACAATATAACTTTAAATTGGTTGTCTAAATTAAAATAAAATAAGTAAAATGTATTTAACATTAATAAATAAGAAATTTTTCCATTATTTTTAAACATATTGCCCAAAAATAATATCATTAAATGCAAACATTTTACAAAATGTCATTTTATTTTTGGTTTAAAGAAGGGTAAATCCAACAGTAAATTTTTATACTTTATGAATGGTTTATTAAAGGTTTAATAGACTGTTTTTCGTTTATGAATACAACTTTAGCACTTTTTGCTTATAAACGGTTAATTAATCATAAATAAATTTTTATGAATACGGCTTATAAAACTGAAGCGTAGGTTTATAAATTCAGTGGTTTTGCATTAAAAAGTTTAAAAATGCATTATTTGGCAGCACTGACCTAGATTTTTTGCAAACAATTGTCAGTGCTGCCGCATATTTGCAAATACAGCAACCTTTTAGATGTTGATGTTAAAGTGCGCCTTCTTTATGAAGACTTAGGTCGAACGATGACTTGTGGATTAGGCTCCAAAAAATTGTGTGATACCCTGGCAATATAACTTCAAATAGTTAGCCAAAAACTTAGAAAAACTCAGAAAAAAAGCCTTAAGACATTTTGCAATAAAATAAAAAAATAGAATCTAGCGACATAAGTAAGTACATATGTATGTACAGTTTAGCAAGAAAAACAGCTGTTTGTTTTAATTAATGCGTATTTATGTTTCATTTCACACAGTTCAATCGAAAAGTTTCTCGACGTGGGAGTTAGTGCTGGTTCACAATCTTCAAGTTTTAGCCGTCAATCCTTAAGCTTTTAGGACAGAAGCGAAAAAAGAATGCCTTTTATTTTCCTTTCTCTCCTAAAAACTCAAGACTTGACGGCTAAGACTTGAAGAGTGTGAACCAGCGCTTACAGAACATGGGCACTTGTTTAACGTGCAAACAAATTTCTAGGAAGAAAAAAGGCGGTATTGTGGGGGAAATGTGTCTTACTGATTATCAATAATATTTGTTGTTGTTATTGTGGTGAACATTCTTTTCCCTTGCAGAACGTTCCTTAAAGTAACTTTTGTGCAGTTGTTGTGCTACAGAAAATTATCTGATCACGCATCAGAAGCAAAACTTGGCATTACTGTCTGCCTTTCATTAGACCCCTTTCAGACTCGGCAAGTTACTTGCGCAACTCTTGGTTTGTAGATGTCAGCGGTTCGGTCGGGTTAAGAAAAAAATTATTTAGTACAGACTTGGTTGTACTCGGCAAGTAACTTGCCCAACTTACTTGCCGAGTCTGAAAGGGGTATTACTGATTTGTTGCAATTTATATAAATTTCCATAAATATATAATAATAAAGTCTGATTTTTAGAAATATAAATTTACAATATTCAATAAATGCATGAAGTTTACTTGTTTGGGGTAAGTAAACGAAAGATTTTAAAGTTTTATTTAAAAATAGAAAGGTATAGTTTATTTACTTTTTTCAAAAAAAAAAAAAAAAAAAAAGTCTAACTAAATCATTGTAAGTTTAATTATACAATTATTTATAATACTTGAGGCATTAAAAGAAAATGCATTGTAATTTTAAACAAAATTTTAAACAGTTTTTTTTATATAAAATTTCTATTTAAATGATGATGATTTTTAGCGTTTGCGGTCGTTTTGTCATAATGTATTTTGTATAACAATTTAACAACCTCTTGCTAAAGTTGTAACAATAAAAAAATTATTAATTACAGTGTAATTTATTTAGTTAATAAGTTGGTTGGTTAGTTATGAGTAGTAATTTGGTTTAGTTAAGCTTTCTCTTTAATAGTTTTTTTTTTTTCTAAAATTATAAAGAAAACAAGTGGTAAAATTTTTTATTTAAAACTTTGTTTTATGACTATAATATTTTTCATTTTATTTAAAGTTGTATATTTAAACTAAAAAAAAAAAAAAAGTTTACTGGCCATTTGGGTTTATGCTTAGTAACGGTTAAACTTTAACTCTCCGTTAAAGCAAAATAAATTATTTTGTTTCATTTCTAACAACTTCGGGGGAAAATAGTTTAAAATCATTGTTTTAGCGCTTTCCAGTTTTGTGCTTTAATTTATAATAGACTTTAATTTAAATCGAGTTCATTTTCTGTGGTTTGATAACCAGCTATTTTAGATTTTCAAGAATATTTTTTAGTTTTTAATTCATTATTTGATACCCTTAATGGTGGTTAAAGTTTGAAAAAGCCGTAACATTTAAAACGATTTTTTATGGCGTCAGCGAACCGTTGCATTTTGCATACACTTAAACATTTGAAAAATAAAAATTATTGTAAAGAGGTTTTTGTTTTTGTTTAATTTGCCTTGTTTTTTTTAATCTTCATACATATATGAATAAATTTAATTTAAATTAACCAAAAAAAAAAATAAATATGCAAATACGAGAAATAAAACTATATCAGAAACACCAAAGAACCTTAATAACTACGTATATTACGAGGGCGGATTAATAAGTCCGTGACATTTCGAACTTCCCTCGTAGTTGTATGAAATGCAACACTGCTCCCATCAAGTACCACCTGTTAATAGACTACTGTCAAGTTTTAAGCAATTTCCGTCATTTACTTTGCGTTTAACAGCTGTTCAAAACGTACAACCTCGTGGATTTTTTTAAAAATGGAAAAAATTGAATTTTAAGTGCTCATTAAACATTATTTTTTGCGAAAAACCCCGTCAATCAAACCAAGGAAAAGCTTTATTAATACTATGGGGACTATCGATTTCAGTGGTAAAAATGCGGTTTACTGACTTTCGTTGTGGTCGCACAAGTACATATGACGCTGAACGTTCTGGACGGCCAATTGAAGTCAATACACCCGAAAATGTCGAACAAATTCACGATATGGTGTTGGCCGATCGAAGAGTAAAAGTGCGTGAGATTGTTGATGCCATAGGCATTTCATATGGCAGTGTGGTTTCGATTTTAAATGATCAGCCGATGTTTCATTCAAAAAGACTTATTGATCCGCCCTCGTATTCTGGTAATCAAATATTTTTGTAATAAATTTTTCTTGTATTTAGGAATGACTTGTTACCCAAAAGTAATCTTAACAAGTGAGGAAGTAAAGTTGATCAAGCCTGACTATTTGATACCCTATACCACTGAAATAAAGACCAACTTTCGAGATTGTTCGCAAACCTTTTGACCAATCATGGACCCGGTAAAAAAATTATTATGCTATAAGTTTAAGGCTTATGTAAAAGTTCTTTGTGCTGAATATTATTTAGATATCTTCATAAACACATATGAGATTTGTTTGTCTTTAAGAGGTTTAAGGATGGGGATTTATATGGGACCTATCGTCAGTTGTGGACCTACCAAAACAACATTTTGTCTTGATATAGTATGTCAATACCAACTTTAATAAGGAAATTATGGCATAAAAAGCTATTTTTGGGAGTAGTATTTGTATGGGAGCTATGTTTAAATATGGACCGATTCCAATAAAAATTGGTAGGATGGTTATTATTACAATAAAATAATTTTGTAGCAAATTTAATCTAAATATCGGCGTATTAAGATTGTTTATGGGCACAAAGACTATTTTTGCGGAAAGAAGCTTGTATGGGTTCTATGTGAAATTATGGAACGATTCTTACCATTTTCAATAGGCTTGGTCCTTGTCAAAATTAGTACATATGCACCAAGTTTCATCAAGTTAACTTTAAAATTGCGACCTGTGCTTTGCGCACAAGGTTTACATGGACAGCCAGCCAGCTGGACGGACAGCATTAAATCGACTCAAGAAAATGATTGAGAGTCAATCGGTATACTTAAAGGTGGATCTAGGGCCAATATTATAGGGTGTTACAAACACTGTTCAAAAATAAACATGATATGCTGTTCTTAAATGGTGGCATGTCATAACGTCCAGTGTCATAGTGTCCATGGACGTTATGACACCTCAAAAAGTGTCATAGTGTCCATGGACATTATGACACTTTCAAAAGTGTCATAACGTCCGCGGACACTATGACACTTTGGAAATGGACATTATGACACTTTCAAAAGTGTCATTAGATGAAACATAATATGGTAAAAAATTTTTTAAAAATGGTTTTCCTGCTTTTTCTCTGGGAGTAAATATTAAATATATGACGAAAACACTTTTGGGCGCAAGGATTTCCTCCTCTATAGTATAACAAATACCGGCTTCGCTAACTAAAGATTCTCTGCACAGCCGGCCTTCGGCCGGGCGCAAGGATTTTTTTCTCTATGGTATAACAAATACCGGCTTCGCTAACTAAAGCTTCTCTGCATAGTCGGCTTTCGTTCGGAAACAAGGCAGATTTTAGAAGCTTTACTTAGCGAAGCCGGTGTTTGTTATACCATAGAGGAGAAAATCCTTGCGCCCGGCCGAAGGCCGGCTGTGCAGGGAAGCTTTAGTTAGCGAAGCCGGTATTTGTTATACCATAGAGAAGAAAATCCTTGCGCCCGGCCGAAGGCCGGCTATGATCCCAAATTTGTTTACATTCTTGCTTGTTGTGGACATTATGACACCTTGCAAAGTGTCATAACGTCCGCGGACGCTATGACATTTCTTCGATGGACGTTATGACACTGGACGTTATGACATGCCACTTCTTAAATGTTTAGTACAGTAGAAACACTAATAGTGTTTGTGTAGTAAAAACTTAAAAAAACCTTTCTCTGTTTGTGATCTTTGTACACAATAAAGACACTGTACTAATCCAACTCAACTTAAGATGAGAACATTTCATTGCGTTCGGTTTTTTTATAAAAAATAATAACTACAAAATTCATTGCGAATACAAGCACATTAATGTTTGTTTATTTCAGTTGTGCTCAACGCCCTTTTGGCTGGTAAACACAACAAACATTTTTTACAAAAGCAGAACATGTATAGCCTGTGTGTGTAGGCTTTTAGTGCAATTTGCCAAGCAACAACAACAATACTAGTTAGAAGCGTTGCTAGAATTTTTTGTTTGCTCATTCCTTCATTAATGTAAAAAACACTACATAACATTAAAATATAATGTATGTGGGTCTAGAGAGCTACTACAATTGTTCTGTTTTATAACGTAAAACAGAACACTACATAATGTTTGTTACTTTCGTGAAAATAGTTATGAACGGTATTAAAAGTTAAGTACTAATACACAAACACTAAAAAAATAGATATTGTTTCTGGATGTGTGTACCGTACGCCAATATCCTTTGTAAACTTGCATACATTTCGGAGGAATGCATGGAAGATGTTGAAAATTAGAAACATGCATTCACACTTGAAACATCTAACATCTACTATCAATCAAAAATGTCACAATTTCTGGAAAAAACACCTTTAGTTGTGTTTAAATACTATTCTTCTACAAAAGTGCCAACATTTAAAAAAAAGACACCAATATGTATTTGGAATTCAGTTTGTTTATAAATATAAAAAAAATAAACAAAAAAAAGACTTGAAAATAATAAAATTTATTGTCACTTTAGTGAAAACACTAAAATAATCGAAAGATGTAGAATGGAATTCAATGAAATAGGAACATCTTGTAAAGATTTTGACTCTAAGCTCCAAGGTTTTCTCATGGGTAAATTTTAACATCTTGGCAAATTGATGGTAGATGTTAGATGCTGACAATTGTGAAAAAGCTATAAATAATGTTCGGTTTATTTTCAAATACTGGTTACAAACATCAACACAAGCGCATAATACCCTCTTCACTATTGTGGTGTGGGTATAACAATTTCTTGCGCGCATTTAACAACCCTTAATTAATTTTTTTGCTTTAACTAATTAAAAATAATACGCAGTATATACATCATTGTTTGCATGAACTTGGAAGCACTTTTTTAAGATAAAAAAAATAAATGTTGTTTCTAACAAATAAAACCTCAGAAAACAGGTAATTAAAAGGTCAAACTAAAATATTTAAAAAAATCTAACAATGAAATGTTTGTTATGCTATTTTAAGTAAAATTTCAAATATGGAAGTAACAATCACGGTCATTTTATAAATAAAACAAAAATAAAATTTAAACATACGTACATACACACATTTTAAAAAAATTGGAAATAAATATTGAGGATAATATAATAGAGAATTTCGCTCAATGGTTTTCTTTAGTGTTAAATGTACATAAAATTTAGTTTTACCAATCCAAATATAAATGACATTCGAAAAAGGGCTTTGAGCGGGGAAGCGTCATTATCTTTAAGGGTAATCAGACCGAACTTTCGTTTGGCTTTCGAGCGTTTTGGGTTTTATTTGCATTAGCTAATAGCTTGGCGTCGTATTACTATACCGAGTTACAGTCTTTCGGTTGTCCTCGTTTTTAACCTTTTTTACCTTTTTCTCGCGGAGTACCAAATAAAACTCAGATTGACTTGGTGGAGTACCACTTATAACTTAGATCAACTATTAATCGAGCACAATTTATAACTCGGATTGATTGCTGGTGGAGACCGTAATACTCAGGAGCAGATTATTAAGCTTCGTATACGACATACCATATTTAAATCCATTTTAGAGGTTGTATTAAACAAAATACGACCCTTTGGTGTTATAAGTCGTGACCCCCAGAAGGTATGTTTAGCTTTATAATCGCCAGCGGCCAGGAAACAGGGTCCTCAACACATACATATGTTCATTGCTTGCAGATAATCTTCATGATGATTACACATTAAGTAGTGTTTGATTCGGGCTTTTATCAAAATACTCTTAGCAGAACCTCCACAAGCTCCATCTCGAGGGTCCTTGGTATCATATAATATATAACCATTGATTTTAAACGTATTTCTTGATGTCATATGTAAATGTTGCGGACACGTAAACGTTGCGGTCGACTTCAACGGTGCTTACATTTGCCAGTACTGGCAAGATAGTTGCAATGCATGCAAACTTTTTCACTAATACATGCACACTTTTCCAACTGTCTTGGCTACTGTCTTGCAAATTTTCAGACAGTAAAATGAACAGTAATTTGACATTTGCTGACAGTAATTTGAAGTTTTGTTCGCAAAAGTAAAAAAAATCAACAATTAAAAGAAAATTAATAAATTATTCTTTTATTTTTATGTTTTACTTAAGTGTTATCTATGTTAACTCGAAATAGTTGTTAAATTATATTTTTAATTTGTTTAGTTCATAAAAAACAAGTTTAGCTCAAACTTGCACTGCGACAATCACGTTCGAAATTTTTTTAAAAGTGAACTGTCTTAACTACTGTCTGGACGCCTACGTCACGAAGACAGTAAGTAGTGTTTTTGGCAACTAATAAATATGTATTTTCTTACTGTCTTTCCAGTACTGGCAAATGTAAAGGCTATGTAAAAATACGTAAGCGTGTTGGAATGTGTTAAATACAAAACTAAAGGTTTAAGGTGAAAATTAATAAATTTGACATTATTAATTAATTCATTTATTAATGATGTACTAATAATCCCAATTTTTGAATGAAAACACTGAAATTTATTGTTGTGGGAAAGCTAGTTTATATGCGCATTTCGCTGGTTGCTTA
Source organism: Pollenia amentaria (assembly GCA_943735925.1). NCBI lineage: Eukaryota > Metazoa > Arthropoda > Insecta > Diptera > Polleniidae > Pollenia > Pollenia amentaria. The sequence continues at coordinate 11,906,069 of OX031010.1, read as the reverse complement.
GGCCAGCTCGTCAGGAAACTTTTTCCAAATACTTTAGAAAAGCTAAAAATGTTATACAAGTAAGACCATAAAGTGAATAAGAATTTTAAACACTCAGGTCTTACATGTCACAATATCAAAGCTTCAACAAAGACACAACAATAAACTGTCAATTTTTCTTTCTTACATTCCCCTATAATTTAACGTTTTGTTATTTGTGCGTTGTGTATATAAAAGTACGAAATGAAGTGTACGTCGATGAAATTTATGCCATATTAACAGCTGAGACGTAAAAACGGAGAAAATTTTTAATTAAATCAGGTTCATCCGCAACGCAAGGTCAAGTTTACGTAAGAGTACCTTTTTATACATAAGCTTGGTAAGGAAAAACCAACAGCTGATCTGCGACGTATATGTTTACATAAGAGTAACAAGGCTTTAAATTATATTCCACTTACCATACCATATTTTCTCAATTCTAGTGGTCTGATAGATAAAATATATGTAATGGGTGATTCAAGTAGAGATACTTTTTTCAATAGCCTGTTTTTGACAGATCACGTGTTAGTCGTGTCATGGTGTCATGTTATTTTAGTTTAGCATTGTTTGGCATTTCATAATGGAAAGACTAACGACTGAACAACGTTTACAAATAATAATATTCGACCGAATAGACCACGTCCAGCACGCTGTGAAGAAAATATAGCGGCCGTAGCTGAGAGTGTACACGAAGACCGTGGAGAGTCGATTCGGCGCCGTTCGCAGCAACTCGGACCGTTATCGTGCCAGGATTTTTGATGCCTAAAATTGAAGCTCGTGATCTCGGCGAAATTTGGTTTCAGCAAGACGGCGCCACTTCCCACAAATCGCATCGATCAATGGATTTATTGAGAGAACACTTCGGTGAGCACATAATTTCACGTTTTGGGCCGGTCGATTGGCCACCAAGATCGTGTGATATCACACCGTTAGACTTTTTCCTGTGGGTATATGTAAAGTCTAAAGCTTATGCGGACAAGCCCGCTTCGATTCAGGCCTTGGAGAAAAACATCACGCGTGTCATTCGCCAGTTACCAGTCGGAATGCTCGAACGAGTCATCGAAAATTGGACTCAACGGATGGACCATCTGCGACGTAACAACGGCCAACATTTGATAGACATGATCTTCAAAAAATAAACGCCAAAGAATGTTCTTTCAAATGATAATAAACATTCCCCATTAAATTTGAATTTTCTGTGTTTTTTTTTTTTTCTTTAAAAAAGTAGGGAACCTCGAAATGGATCACGCTTTATTTGTTCATCACATTTTTTAAAACAGTTTTGAAAAAAATGGAATTTTCTCTTAAATAACTTTCACACGCGTTCCATTTTAGAAACACTTCTCAAAAAACAATGAAAATTTTTTTGAGCGGTTTTGTTTTGTCTCAACAAAATACTGGTCTTTAATAAAACAATCACAATTTTAATTGTCTTAAACAAATTCAGTTTTAGACATTTAAATAAACAAAATGTCTTCTTAATTATGGGGTGTCTTACGTACATATGTGTGTCACCAGCATGTTGATTTTCATGGAGCAATCACCATATTTCCCTTTTCCCTTTGTAAATCTGCAACAAGCATGACATAATTTTATGACATAATCTAAAGAAATGTTCACACTTATTATTTTATTGGAACATTTAAATTTATGTAATTTTTATGTTTTAAATTTTTTAAAGACAATAAAATTTTCTACAAAAGTTTTGTTAATAAAATTATATACAGTAGCAGCTAAAATTATTGTACATGAATTCAATTTGTAATTAAAATTTTATATAATTGGTAAAGAAAGAAAATTTTTATTGATATACAAAATGTATTGAATCCAAAGTAATTGGAAGGGAGTGTCCTTTTAACTTTTTTTTGGCAGACAAACAGACTGCTTGGATGGTTAGATAAGCGGTTTTCACTCTTTGTGTTAAGTCTTTAACTCTATTTTATTTACTACGATTTTATACCACATAGCGTGAGCGTATTTTTCGTATGTTTTTTATACTAATGAATCAGCTGATTTTTGTTTTGTTTTTCGACAGTTTGAATGCAAAACGATTGTTTTATTCTATTAAATTAAACACTTGCTTACTACGGCTTTTTGTGTGATTTTTTAACCACAGCGTGGTAAATAAAAGTTTAATACACTTTGTTGTTTTGCGGTGTTGTAAACATAAGTAATTTCTCTACATTAACAAGATTTATAAGGGTACTTCACTAACAAGAGTGAACTTCACTATTATATTTAGTACAACTTTCCTATATGTATACAGTGCTACCAACTCTTCGCTAAATTCTGTACAAAAGATAACTAAATATAGTTACATAATGCTAGGAACACAACTGGGGCGAACGACGAATTTTTGGCCGCGAATATTCGTCGCCAAAAATAAAAGACGTTTCTGTATATGAAAATGCACACAATCAGGGCGCCGCACAGTGGCTGAAAATCGTTTTTCATCGGCCAAAAATCTGTAACTTTTGAACCGATAATTTTCGCAGGAGAGAAGACTTCTTGAACTTTTTTGCAGTGTTAATTTTGTTAAAATCGGTTCAGTAGTTGTTGAGAAATTTAAGGTCAAAGTTGAACTTTTGATGTTTTTTAGCATTCAGTATGAAAATGCTAATGATTGAGATTGAGAATTATGGTATTTTTTATTCAAAAAGTGGGATGTTTTTCTGCCCACTGTTTTAAGAACTTTTTAATCTACATAACTGCCAAATTTCATTAATATATCTTTGTTCATGTCAGATTTATAGAATGTCAAACCTTAAAATTATTATTTTTTACTCATGTTGAAAGCCCTTTTATTCATTTACACTATATAAATAATAATTTTAATGTTTGACATTCTATAAATCTAACATGAATAAAGGTATCATAATGAATTTTCGCAGTTATGTAGATTAAAAAGTTCTTAAAACAGTGGACTGAAAAACATCCCCATTTTTGATTAAGAAATACCCAAATTCCCAATCCCGGAAAACGGCTTTAAATTTTTTTTTTGTTCAAAAAAGGCAATACAATTTACCACTCGATATTGATCAGAATTTTCTAGAAAATAATGGACATATTAGAAAACATTACTGTTCTAATTGTATAAAAATCGGTGTGTTGAATTATTAGAATTTTTTACTCAAATTATTTTTTTTTTTTATTTGAAAAATTAGATTTGGAATAGGGCATAAGGGAGTAAAGATGTTAAACTGACTAAAAATTGCTTCTACAAGCATACTCATAATGTTTTCTTTCGAAAAATATAATATATTATCAATCGCAATGGAACAAATGATACCATGAACATATCTGTATATGAAGTATTTTCACATATAAACTGCTTGTATTGTTTTTGTCCAGAAGAACCATCACATCCCCATTTGCAAAAGAGAGTTAACTTGCAGTTCCCATATTTTTTCAAATCATCTCCTTTAAGTGATTGTAGTAAACGCTGAGCTGTATGATTAAGTAGACCTTGAAGTTTTACCTCTGCCGAAATTGGTGTGATTTTAATAGTGTCCGTTGGTGGCAAACATTCCTTCTTAGCAGCAGTTATGTGATGATAAGCAGGATACAGATTTGAACCTTTTTCAATTGCACGTACTCTGAGCTGAATATATTGCTCTTTTGTTAACTTCAAATCTAAAAATAATGCTAATGCCTCTTCATTTGAAAACTGTTTTTCATCGCTTTGCGTTGGAACACTCTTAAGAATCCGTTTTGTTCTCTTGGGACTAGCGATAAACACTTTTTCAATAATATCGACTTTTGTGAGTGGTTTTTGTGATCGCAGTTGATATAGCAAAGCTTCTTGAATATTTTTATCCCCGATTTCTTCGTTGATATCATTAAGTTTCCGCCTTTTAGATCTATCGCTACAGTTCTCAAGTAATTTCTTTGGTCTCCCAAGGTTCTTTTCATTTGTACCTTCTGAAGATATCTGGACACTGAGTTCGCCATCTAACCAGCTTGCAAAACTGTTGTAAAATCTAGGTTTACTCCATCTAACTTGTTTGAAGCGCTTTTTTAAGTTTTTGACGAAATCGGTTATTTTGTTTTGCAGTTCCGATCGTATTTCAGTGCTGCAGGAATATATATTAAGTTTTCCTTCAATGTAACTTAAAACATCTTCCTCCTTTTTATACCCTCCACCACCACTGTGGTGAATGACGGTATACTAAGTTTGTCATTCCGTGTGAAACTTTTTTATTATACACCTAAGACCCCATAAAGTATATATATTCTGGCTCCTTGAGTAATTCTAAGTCGATTTAGCCATGTCCGTCTGTCTGTCCGTCTGTTGAAAACACGCTTACTTTTGAAAAATGCAAAAGAAAAGAACAAACTTGGTCTCAAATTGCTTGTAGTTATCCTAAGCAGTTTTGGATTGAAATCCAGCAACATCGGTTCAGTAGGATCAGAACTATGAATCAAAATGTGGAACCACCACCCTGAAAAAAATTGATAATTTTGATACAAAAACTCACATAAATGGTTTATTAATGCACGGAATGACAAAAAATTTTGCTCGAATTTGGTTTGTACGACTGCAAATCATACTGGTAAATTTCCTGACGATCGCTCCATAATTTACCATAGGCCCCATATAAACCCATCTCGAGGAAAACAGTTTAGTACGCTTAAAACCATAATAAATGACGATATCATACTAAAATTTGGTACGTCAATGTTTTATAGGACCAGAAATCACACTGTAAATTTTTTTGAAGATCGGTCCATAATTTACACTAGGCCCCATATAAACCCTACGTCCGGAAAACAGTTTAGTACGCCTAAAACCGCAATAAATAACGCTAGCATACTTAAATTCGGTACGTCACAGTTTTATAGGACGAGAAATCACATTGCCAAATTTCGTGAAGGTTGGTCCATAATTTACCCTAGGCCACATATAAACCCTACTCTCTGAAAACAGTTTATTGCGCCTAAAACCAAATAAAGCTCACTTTGGGAAAATAATAAAATTCGCCTTAAGCCATCATATATCATTATTGCGGTAAAATGCCTTACTTAAATTCATATGGCCAGAAAAAATATCATGCAAATTTGTGAAATTTTCTGTTAACGCTAAAACTAATTACACTGCTGTATTGAAATTTATTCTTATTTATTTTTTGTAATACTAGAAATCAGTCTTCAGAATTTTGGGATGATTGGGCCTAATTTTCCATAGGTCCAATACAAATTACACTCCTTAAAGTTATTTTAGTTCGGCTAAAACTTTTATGAATCATGATATTTTACTCAAGCATGTTCAAAGTCCTAACAAGAAACGCATAAAATTTTCTTATTGTCGGTCAATAATTTAATTCATGTCTAAACCGCAACTAATTTTAATGCTGACGCTCGTTTTTGTGAAGCTTAGTTTATAATATATATGTATTTATCATATAGAGCTAACTCTTGTCGGTGGAGGGTATCAAAGATTCGGCACAGCCGAATATAGCACTCTAACTTGTTATTTTTAAAATACTCTTCGGATAATTCTTTATAGCTCAAGCTCTAAATTTTTATAGATATTAAAAAAATTAGATTGTTATTGCTTAGATATATTTTAACAACTGAGATTTTATTCGAATACCACTGGCTTTTATACATAGCTTGCGTTATACTGTGTTCCTAGGTAGCAAAATAAGGTAGAATAAAGAACTAAAATGGGCTTAAGTAGGATACGCTTAAAATCCCACAGGTATTGGTAATTTTATAATATAAAATACTTTGCTTGGTACACTTATATTTCAGTCATATGAATAGGTAAAATTAAAAGAGCAAGAGAAATGTTGCGAATAATTTTACACACATTAAAAAAGTGTTCTATAGGCTGGTCCAAACAGGTACAAAAGTGCATTTGGGTTTAAAGTGGATACTTTCACCTACCTACAGCTAGTAAAATTTCTTTAACCCCTTTTTACCTCATAAATTCTATTCTTCTGAACTTCAATTTGACTAAAATATAGAACCTGAAAAAATATTTAATAACACAGCAGGTATAATCGGTACAGTAATACAACATAACATTGTTTAAAGACTGCTTTACTACCAATATAAAAAATGTTGAACCCACTATTGATAACAGTTTGACATAAAACATAATAAAAATCAAGCCAAAAAATCCGTTTTATCCGAATATCTCCAAAAGCAAAGGAGATAACCTAAACATTTAAGCATATTTTTTGTAACTCAGCTTAAGTTAAATTTTTTTTTTTGCAATCCATAAATATATTTTTGGTGAATTTTTTAAAAGTTTGAATTTCCGAGGTAACCAATTTTAGAGGTCCGCAAGTCACTCTCCCGACCCTCCATGGACCAATGTTCTTCCAATTCAACACAAAAGCTACCCGGCCATGACAGTTTAAAATTTCATTCAAATATGTTCAGCTGTTCATAAGAAGCAAAATTATTTTTCAAAACAAAACGCTCGTAAACCAATTGTGTTATATTTCAGTCATATGAGCAGCTTAAATAAAAAGAGCAAAAAAAAATGTTGCGAGTAATTTCATTAAAATGAAAAAAGTGTTCAACAGACAGTTCCAAACAGTTGCACAAGTATATATGGGGTTAAAGAAGACACCTTCAGCTTTCTGATGGTACTAAAATTTCTTTGACCCCTTTTGACCCTAACAAGTTCTACTCCTCTAAAATTCGGATTTAACTAAAATATAGAACCTGGGGAAACATTTAATAACACATCAGGTATAAATGATACATTGATGTAATGATCCATTTCTTAAAGACTACTATTCCATTAATATAACAAAAAAAAATTCGACCAATTATTGATAACGGTTTGCGAGAAATCATAATTTAGTTCTGATCAAATTTACAAAAATTAATTTTTTTTCTAAAACAAAATAAAATATTTGTTTTCAGCAGCATGCCACAGCCACAATTACGAATATTTTAATCTAGTTTTTTTGATACCTTAGTTCTAATATGTTTGCTATCGAATGGCATTAAAATTTTTGAAATCGGCGATGACAAAAAATTGGACTTTTGGCCGATGAAATTCAATTTTCAGCCACAGTGCGCCGGCGAAAATAGATTTAATTCTATTTCATACGCCGGCGAACGACGAACAAATCAGTACTAGGTGACCATGTTTGGTTTTAGTTAAGAAGTAGTTTAGTAAATAAAGTTACTTTTTACTTTAATAATTGTTTTTTTTTTTTTTTTATTGTATAACACATATAATAAGTATACAAAGTATTTAGCTATAAAAATAGTTTTTAGTTGTGTTTTTTATTATGTTTTTATTTTTAAGCATTATTTTTTTGAATATGGTCACACTATTTCTCTCTCTTTGCAAAAACAGTGATCAACTTTCTCAATTATAAAAGCTGCCAGCTATTCGTCGTTATTGTGCTTCATACGACGAATTTACTCAGCGAATTTTTACGGAAAAATTCGTCGTGTTGGGCGAAATTCGTCGTTCGTCCCAGTTGTGTTCCTAGCATAAAGTGGCTAAACAAGATTTAAATGCAAAAAAAACCGGGTAATAGTCAAAAATATGCATTTGTGATATTTTTAATACCAACCAATTCAAGTCACTAAATGGCTAAATTGTCAACACTGACTTCCAAAACGTACTAATACAAAGTTTGTATACAGTTTTACTACTGTATTTTAACCATGTACATGTACAAAGTGCCGAAACAATGCAACTATGTGTTTTGTTTATTTAAACGTTTTGAAATGTAAGTGATGCAATGTATAATATTAAAAATAAACATCTAGTGTTTGCAAATGAAATGTTAGATGTCACAAAGCATCAATTTTAAAAGCGATGCCCTGATTGCTGTTTTTCTGCGTTACTAATACTTAACGGTGATGTTTTGGAAGGGTTTGCATTGTATATATTTTGTACTGCGGCGTTTTGAAACATTATACTCTGTTCTAATACAAAGCAATTGACGTTTTGGAAGTCAGCCTTCTTTTATTTATCGGTCTAGTCTTCACGATACATAAGAACATAAATTTACTTACACTAACACATAAATTGTGTCAGTGTTAGATGTAGACTTCTAATGTTATACAATTGCATACATTTCGGAAGAACGCATGGAAAATGTGAAATATGCGTTCACACTTGAAACATCTAACATCTACCATTAATAAAAAATGTCACCATTTCTGAAAAAAACGTTTATATTTTTAAATACTTTTTTCTACAAAAGTGCCAACTTTTTAGAAGAAAACACCAAAATGTATTTGCAATTAATTTTGGCAAAAGTATAAAAAAAATTAAGAAAAAAGCCTTGCAAAAGGAAAAACTTGTCAAATGGTAACGCTGCTTTCAAAAGAAATGTAATTTTTCATGATGCCACAATAAGAACCGAATATAATCGGAAGATGTACAATGGAATACAATGAGATTTGTAAAGATGTAATAAAATGTTGTTTTATTGTTAAAAAAGTTTAAAAAAAAAACAAACAACTTATCGTGACAGGGTTGTATTTTCCTCAACATTCGTACGACTTGTGTGATAGTGTTTCATGGCCTTAAGTATAGCATGATCATGTTAGAGTTTTTCTTACGATTTAACATGGTTGTTAAAACTTGTGTTTTAGCAACGCTTTTCTAACATGAAATTACGTTAAAGCTTGACAGCAGTCATTTTGTTTCATTCGGCAAAGTTAAAACATGCACACGATTTAACAGTATTTACCAGAAATAGCTCGTCAATATTTTTTAGGGGCACCCAAGTTGATCTCGTTTGTCTGCTTTTATTGCGTCTTACGTTGCAATTTCGCAATGGCAAATAGTTTAGCGTAGTGAAATGGTTAAAGTTCTTGCAATTTTAAATATAAACCATATGCAATTGTTTTTAACCTTTCTCGGAATTGATTTGTTGGAGTACCATACATAGCTTAGACGAATTCCAAGTGGAGTATCATGGAAAATTCAGATTAATTACTGGTGGAAGCCACTCAGAAGGGGATTAATTACTTCGGAGGAGGCTCGTATATTGTGTAATACTTTGTCAATATAACTATAAATGTAAGCCAACATTAATTTAAAAATTAAATTAAAAAAATCATGCCATTGCATTGAGTTATTTATCTACTATCTTGAAAATTTGCGAAAAATTAAATAAAACACCAATAAAATAACTAAAATATTGTTGCCAACCTCTGCTTTTAACTGCTTTTTCCAGTGACTAGCAATATGTAAAAGTGTTTGTTTTCCCTTAACACTTCCCGCCCGTCTGGCAGATTTCGTATGTGCGTGTTAACAAGAAATCTTAAAGAAAATTAGGTCAATCAATATCAATATCTTTTAAAGAGTTTAAAGAAAATTTTCCAAGGTTTAGGAAGTAGAAAATGCTGTTTATTAACCTGACCTAAAAGATTATTTGAATTTACATTTTTTTATGCCTAGTTAAAATACTCTGCGCACAATATCTTGTTTTTCTTAAACCGGAAGGTTTTGTAAAAAATATGTTTAAGGGCCAGAACAGACGGTGAAAAGCAACTGCAACGAAACTGCAACTTCTAGGTAGTTTCGAGTTTCATTTGAGTTTATGCCATAGACTCCGACAACATGACGCGACCACTTTAAAACAGGTTTGAAATGAATTGGGACTCGGTTGCGTTGAAACCGGCGTGCAGTTTCATTTATTATCAATAAAACCCAAATAATAGTTGTAATTTCATCACATGTGTGAAAAGACATCGTGTAAATGCCACCGTTGTCTAACACCAGTGATAGTATTGCCATATAAATAAACGCTATCTTAATTATTATAGTTGTTTTTTGTATATTTTATCGAAAAAAAAACGTAAGTAAAGTATTCACGACGGTTTATTTTTGTTTTAAAACCCAGTCGTTCTGCACAGAATCCAATTCTTATTTGTGTTTTAGTCTACTTTCTCACGTTTCATCTTTTGATGCTCAACTTCTTTTCAATTTTCTTTTGAAAATGCCAATATGTTCACACGTGGCAATCGGTTTTAACTATTTTTGCTTCAAAACAGCAACAATTTTAAATTTACATGCAGCCATCGTTGTTCATATGCCTACGAATGAAAACACAAAGCGTGCTGACCGAGTAAAGGCATCTCCGTACAAACCCCCTCTCTTTTGTCTTCACTCTCCTAAAAACACAAGAGTTGGGCATCAAAAGTTGAAACGTGTGAAAGTAGACTAAAAAAATGTTGGTTCTTCGGAGTCGCCACTTCAGTTTGTTAAGTTCTTCGGAGTTGCCACTCCAGTTTATTAAGTAATAGAAAAAATTTTAACTATTTTATTGTTATTAAAAGAAAATATTAATGTCTAATTAAAACATAGAAAAATGTTTGTTTTTAAAACACATTACACAAGTTTTCCTTTTTTTACTTTTCTTTATTTCACTTTAAAATTTTCGTAACAAAATATCGTCAAATAACATTTTTTTCTAGATAAATATGCCAATTTAAAAGATTTATGTCAATAGTTTTGAAATTTATTAAACCACTATAAAAATACTATTAAACAAACATCCACTGTTTACTCCTGAAATTAATCAAGTTTTTTTTTCGAAGGCATTTAAAATTTTTAAGGATTTTTTTATTTTTCTTTTTTTATAAAAACTATAAAAAAAAACTCGTTTCATTTACTTGTGGAACGTGAGAAAAATGACTTGTCAAGTACGAGTATTTGCCATATACAACACTGTATGACTAACGGCACAGTTTGTTCGATTATGCACTTGTAAACTAAGCGCATTGATAAGGTTGGCAACTTTTAATACATAGTTCCGTTCCAATTACTCTTCAGTATTTTTTTTTAATTTTTTTTTCTTTATTTTTATTTTCTATAAACTACTGATGCACTGGTTACTTGTATTTAAATGAACAAGAAAAATTAATCGAATGCGGTTATAAGATGAATTTTATTTATTGATCTGATCATTTATGTATGAAGGGGAAGGCAAGCTGTAGAAAACTACTGGCAAACAAATTGGTGGCTACAACTTAAAGAGAAAATGAAAAGTATTTTAACAAATTACATGCTGAAGATTAATTAAGGCGATCACAGTTTAGGAAAAATAGTCAGAAAACAAATTTTGTTGTATGTAAGAGCAAAGAGGAGGACGAGGGGTATCAACAGACGGGAACTACGACTGTTGGCGGCTTATCTGTCAGGTCACCGCACACGGCCAAGCACCACCTGTTTTTTTATAGGCCTGGCAGAGGACCACGTATACAGACTGTGTCGTGATGGGGAGGAGACCACATGGCATTTACTGTGTGACTATCCGGCGCTGGCATGGGCCAGAAGGAGACACTTAGGGCACGATTCGGTGCAACACCGGCAAAAGACCAACTTAGGTTCCTCTGGGAAGCAGAGGGTTTGTTGGACAACTAAAAATAGAGCTGACTGGGTAGCGGTACCGTCTCCGTTGGAAGGAAATTCCTCGCTCTCTCTTAAAAAAAAGAGTAAATAGTAAAGATAAAAAAGGAGGAATCTCCTCGCTCACTCTTGAAAAAAAAGAGCAAAGCTAAAAAAAATTATAAAATGTTATTGTGTGGCCACCCTGATTTATTTCGCATAAACTAATGTGCGAGGCCATTCCAGGACACATCGCTTATTTGTTGCAACGCCATCATAACTCAAAAAAAAAATTATTTTCAGGAGACGTGTTTTTAGCTATTAAATTTATATGTACATATATCTTTTTTAAATAATAACGCAAAACAAAATATTTTACTTTCCGGAGCAATTGACAATGTTGACCACACAAGAGCCGACGCACAACTGAAATAGTCGTTGTTGCAAGTAATATACAGCATGTTATGTAATTATGACGAAATGCTTCTTTAGTGATTATGTGTGAAATCTTAAAATCTCTCGCATAAGACTTTATCACTTCATAAAACACCTGATTTACTTTGCATTAGTGATATTACGTCAAAATTTGCGACTTATGACTTTTGTCGTTGTTGCAGCAAATGAGCGATGTGGCCAGACAATACACAGAAAAAAATGTTTTATCAATTAAAAAAATGATTTAAAAAGTATTTTAATTTAATTAATGTGATAATTGAATCAATAATTTTTTTAGCTGAAAAAAAATTAAAAATTTAATTTTAATTTAATTAACATTTTAGTTGTTTTGAAATAAATTTTCAATTAAAATTTTAATTAAATAACAAAAAATCTTAATTGACTTTTTTCGTTTAAAATAAAATAATTTAAACATGTAGAATTGTTGTTGGGATTGTCAATATTTATTTAAATAAATTAACACATTGTTTAAAATTTCAAAGTTTTTTGATCACTTTTTTAATTAAAATTAAAAATATCATTTATTGAAAATATTTTTTCAAAATTTTAAAATTTTTAGTAATCAATATAATCATTTTGGTAATAGGTGCAAAATCAACAACTTGTTTACTTGCTATTATGAGTTTAGAACAAATTTGTTGATAGGAGAAATTTAATAATTTTTTCTGTGTAGATTTTTAGAAATTACCCAGGGTCTCCACTAGCTATTAATCAAACAATGTCACAAATAATTTTTGTTGCATTCTACAGAAATTCACATTGCGTTTTAAAATTTCAAACGCTGCATATCTTGTGGCGTTAAAAATTTTAAAACGGTACATGAAATTATGTAGAAAGCAACAACAAAATTTCAAAATATTTATGAAATTAATAATTAGTATTGTGGTTATTTTATTGAACTGTTAATGGTTTCTTGTTTGTGCCATTGAAATCGTTTGTGCTTTCAATATAATTCTCTGGCGTTGCGTTGCGTTTTACATGATTATGGCCTAAATGATGTAGAGAAATGATGTTTTAAAAAATCTTTCAAGCCAGATTGCTTACAAAAGCCTGTTAAACACAAGAAAAACCCTATTAAATGATGGGGGTATACTTTACACTAACATCATGTTAGTGTTAATGTTAAGCATTTCATGTCAGTTGTAGACTGGGTGTTAGAGATCATAACAGGGCATGTTTCCGTTATTCTATAAAATTCGATTTTAATCTTTAAAAAACAGCTCTTAAAGGGAGGCATGTTAAGAATATTTGTAAACATTTTAGAAACAAGGAACTTGGATAGAAAGGAAGGATAAAGATAAAATTTGCTATTTCTTTGACGATGCTGGCATTTGTGTTTGCAAATTAGGGCTATAACTTTTTAATATTTTTTGCAAATATTAAATTTGGCATAATCCACTTTAAAACCTGATTATTAAGAACTACGAAGAAATATGTTTTTTTTTCGCTGGTCTCAAAAAAGTTCACGCACCAACAGCGTTGAAGTTTTAACTTTGTATGCAACATAAAGTTGCGTGATGATATGCAGTTTTTATTTGATCTAGAAAATTCATTTAGATATTTTAAAAAACTAAACCAAAATTTCAAATTATAAAATGTAAAGCTCTTCTGCGGATCAGCAATGTACAATGGAGTTTGATGGCAATCCTTGCACTTTTATACTAATACCAAAATATCAGTCTGAGTTATACCAAATTTGTAAGTTTATTTGCGTTCATTAGTACGATATATGGTTTTCAGATCATGAAATTAACTTTCAACTTTAAAACCAGTAATTAGAATGATTCGAAAACGCCATCATTATCCAAAAATCAGCAGAGGTACTGTGCAGGATATACATATATCCATTTTGCAAGTCTGCACGCACTTTAAATTTAAAGTTTTTATCCTTCAATAATAATTAAAGGATACTACATACATATATAATGTTGTTATGTTTTGCACTTGTTAAAATTTTTTTATTGATTTAGAAAATAATTTTGGTGAGTGAAGTTTTTTTTTCAAATATCCCAAGATAAAGTTTTCCATTAATAAAACAACATTGCCCTAATGTAATTACAATACAAGTATTTATAAACCTATTCTAATAAAACTCACCACAAAACTGAATTTATATCCATAATCATTTTTACAAATTATACGAGTAAGAAAACCACGTTTTAATCAGCCAAATTAAATCTAACTGGCCAACTAATTTTGGTATAAGCACACATGTCTTGATCGTTTAAATAATATTCAAAATACTTGGTCATTAAGATAAATGTTTATAAAAAATACAAGTTTTTTATTAAATACTTTGATTATAACTAACCATTAATTTATGATAATTTCAGAAGACATGGAAATAAAAACTAAAAATTTTTTTGGTTTTTTACCATAAAATAAACAACAATTTTCGCAATTTATATTACGAGTATTAACGGTTTCGTTTTTTTATGAATTTTAGTTTTCATTGACTTTGATCGACAGTTAAATAGTATCACTCCATTAAACGAACTGCCAATTTGAAATTCAAATTGTTTTTTGTAACGTTTCCTGCAAGACTTGGAGATAACACGTCAAAACAGGATTTCTTTCATAAAATATTTTTTGTTACATATAAAAAAAAATGCAGTTTAAATTTAATAAATTAGAAAATTAATTTATTTTCAAGACCACGCACTAATATTGCCAATTATGTTTATAAATTTTCCGGTAGAGTGAATATTTTCTTATATAGAGTTGTTTTTTTTTTCTTATTTGACAAACTCGTTCCTAAGAGGCGCTATAGTTTTTAATTTTTTTTTTCTTTTCTTTTTTTATTTTTAAGACTGTTTTATAGTAATCGCTGTTTTGACTTAATTGTTGCATTAGGTATTTTCTTAACATACCTAGCAAATATTTGACGAAAAAAACGTGACCAACATGTGAACTACAATTTGATTTACTTTATTCCATTATATTTATATTACATTATATTCAAAATAGGTCAGCATAAAATTAAATAAAAGTAGTTTTTTGCAATATCTACCAGCATAATTAATTTTATTTTGTTAGGTTGTCACTTCAAGTCGAAGAATAACTACATCACTTCGATGTGAAATTAGTATTTTTTAAGAATGTTGTGTCTATGTCGACTATTTCTGAAAACCCCAAACCTCATCAAATCACTCTCTAATTATTGTTTTTTCTGACGTTGTGTTTGCTTTTAAAAAAAAATCAAAACAAAGAAAAAATCAAAATAAAAATTCATGTTAAATAAAATAAGGTGATAATTATTAAATAATAATTAACAATTTTGTTTGTTGTGCTTAACTCCCTTTTTTTATTAATTGATAAAAAAAATACTGAAACTTATTGTCGGAGGATAAGCTGTTCCTATGCACTCAAAAAGTCTTTTTTGCAACGATATCAAATACTTTTTTAATGTGTTTGTAGGTAATTCTCATTCCCTCTGAAGTCTTGTTTGCTGATAGCTTTCGCTTTTCTAAAATTATTTAGGAGAACGTTTCCTGATGATCTGGCCTAAGCAACCAGTGAAAGGCGCATAGGAACAGCTTATCCTCCAACAATAAATTTCAGTATTTTTTATCAATTAATATAAAAAAGGGAATTTAGCACACCAAACAAAATCTTTTAATAAATAATAGTATTCCCAAAAACAACTTTGATAATAAATTAAATAATAACATTAATAAAAGTATTAAATAATGTATTTCTAATTTTTAAATAAAATCCAACTAACAACACAAAAAAATATGTCAAAATGAAACAAGAATGATTCGTATGAACAGCATGTTTGTCAATCTAGTTTCAGAGAGCGAAACAAGTGGTTTATATCGTCGTATGAACATCGCATTACAAAGCTATATTATTTGTTAAACTGCTTTGATTGATTAAGCCATTGTCTTTATCGCATACCGCGTACATTGACCTTCCCCGAAAAAATGGTCTCTTATTTGTTTGAATTAACACAAAAGTATAATATTGCCATAGTTATGTAGGTGTACAACTGAAAAATTGCTAAAATTTTCACAGCGTTGCCAACTGTTTTGGAAAAACAATAAACTACAACTTCATATTTAAATGGAATATTTCACAAAACCTAATTAAACCAAATTTAGTTATGTAGGTAGATATTTGCCACAAACCTAAATTTGACTTTTCTATTCTGCTTATTTCATTTAAATGGCCTCTTGCCCAGCAGTCTAAGTAGAACATTCATTAATTCTTTTATGTGCACTGTCAGAACAATGATCTTATTTTTTTATTTTGCATAAATTTTATAAAATAAATTTAAATTTTATTATGTTACTGATGCATTACAATTCTGACCCATTTTCTGCCTTAATGAATACAACAACGTCAAAAACACAGCAAATAAACAAATTTTCTCTATGAACCATAAATAGTGTACTACAACTATACAATTTTTTATGGAAAAGAATTTTATGCATGATGATGACTGTGATGTTTTTACACAATGTCTTTTTTTCATAGACCATTCAACTTTTGTACTAAAATTCGTAGAATCTAATGGCATGGAATTTAACCTAAAAAAAAATAACATCAACAAAGTTTATGAACATCTATTTTAATTTATTTCTTTACTGAAGTATAAAAGTATGAATGAATGAAATTTAACAAAGTAAATTTAGCCTAGGAATATTTAATTACGGGCATACCTAACAAAGTATGAAGTTAAAATAAATTCAATGTCTATTTATCGCACAAAAAAACTTGCTTTTTACCACTTTTAGTTATTGTTTTTTTATAAGCTGGCAACACCAAACAAGAGACTAGGGGTTCCTTTTAGAAAAAAAAACTCCGAGAGTTTTTGTGACATTTAAGGCCGTGTCAGATACAACTTTGTCGCTTTGCGTGACGTTTCTACCTTCGGCAGAAAAACGCAAAGCAAAAGGTGTATGCCACAATGAAAACTTTGACAACACTCACGCATTGTTTGTTTACTTATAAAAGCGGTTGGTAATTTGTACATTTAATTATTTGTTACAAAAATAAAAGTTAAAAATTTAATTGGACGGTTTTTTGGAATTGAATTTGGCAAAAAAATTAAAAAAAAAAGAAAATTATACTAGCCAATTGTCAAAGCGCGCAAAAAGATGAGAGTTGGCTAACTTTTTGCTTCGCTCCGCTTTGAAAGTACTTTATGTGACATGTTTCGTATAAGTATGTATATTTTATCTTAGATGTCAAAACGAATCGGTAACGCAACGCGAAGCAAAAGTTTTATCTGACATGGCCTTTAATGATTCTACCACCATGTCTTAAAACAAAAAACATGACTTCTTCATGTTCTTTGATATCGAGAACACGTTTAGCATGACAACCTATTCAACAATAATAACAATAAATATATGGGGGATTCAGAAGTTAGTCATAAAACTGTAAAGTCATATGTCTTAAAATAATTTCAAAAAATATATATGACTGCTGTGCAGTTCTGCTGTACAGTTATGACGAATCAATGAACACTGCATTCAAATTTTTATTTTGTTTGAAACACAACAATATTATTTTCAAACAGTTGTAAAATATTATTTAGGACATTATGACGATATGACTTGATAACACACCTTGTGAATTATGTTTATTGATATGTCAATACCATAATTGAGTTAAGGCAGAATTAGTTTGTACATTCTGTTCTGTTACGAATCAGCTGTTTTGTTTCTGTTCAATTGAAAGTCTGTATGTGTAGTTAGTCTTTCCTTTTTCGTTCTGTTCTGTTGCGGACAAATATGTTGAAAATAGAATTGAACGTTAAGTTACGGTGTGTATGTATGTTTGTTGTGATATGCAAAAACTGTAATATTTTGCTTATAGCTAGAAAAATTGGTTTTAATTAATGATTTTTTAAACATTAGCGTATTTTTGACACAAGATATTATTTTTTTTATTTTTTACGAAACTTTTTTTACACTTTCAATGCTTTTCTTTTTAAAAGCAGCTGATTCCTTGCACAGAAAAAGTAATTACAAAATATTTCTTACAGAAAGGAACGTAACAGAACGACAACAGAAAGTAAAAACTAATGAGGCCTTTAGACGTCGTTGTGCGAACAAATAACAGCATACTACTCGTGAAGGCGGTGGGTAACAGCCCGTTTGTCCACTTTAAAGGCCGTGTCAGATACAACTTTGTCGCTTTGCGTGACGTTTCTTCCTTTGGCAGAAAAACGCAAAGCAAAAGGTGCATGACACAATGAAAACTTTGACAACACTCACGAATTGTTTGTTTACTTATAAAAGCGGTTGGTAATTTGTACATTTAATTATTTGTTATACAAATTAAAGTTAAAAATTTAATTGGACGGTTTTTTGGAATTGAATTTGGCAAACAAAATTTAAAAAAAAAAGAAAATTATACTAGCCAAATGTCAAAGCGCGCAATAAAATGAGAGTTGGCTTACTTTTTGCTTCGCTCCGCTTTGAAAGTACTTTATGTGACATGTTTCGTATAAGTATGTATATTTTATTTTAGATGTCAAAGCGAATCGGTAACGCAACGCGAAGCAAAAGTTTTATCTGACATGGCCTTAAATGATAGAAAAGTGCATGCACACACTTGCATGGTGAAATAATCAAGTGGCATTACTACGCCAGATGACGATTTTTTTTCTCTTGCATTGTTTGTCCAATCTAATGTCAAAGTTTTGTTTACGTTTAAGGCCGTGTCAGATACAACTTTGTCGCTTTGCGTGACGTTTCTACCTTCGGCAGAAAAACGCAAAGCAAAAGGTGTATGCCACAATGAAAACTTTGACAACACTCACGCATTGTTTGTTTACTTATAAAAGCGGTTGGTAATTTGTACATTTAATTATTTGTTACAAAAATAAAAGTTAAAAATTTAATTGGACGGTTTTTTGGAATTGAATTTGGCAAAAAAAATTAAAAAAAAAGAAAATTATACTAGCCAATGGTCAAGACGCGCAAAAAGATGAGAGTTGGCTAACTTTTTGCTTCGCTCCGCTTTGAAAGTACTTTATGTGACATGTTTCGTATAAGTACGTATATTTTATCTTAGATGTCAAAGCGAATTGGTAACGCAACGCGAAGCAAAAGTTTTATCTGACATGGCCTTTACAAAAAGTCCACGTTTTGTGTTGTGATAAGTTTATAGTTTTTGATAATTATAATTAAAAATTAAAAAAGGAATTGACCATAATTAAATGAAAATTCCCTAAAAATTTATTTATTTCGTCACGTTCAGCGGAACGCTTTGATTTTTGTTTAAAATAATTGTTTACATTAGCTGGGGCTAATTTACATTTTTGTTGTAATGTTATATTTGTTGCCGTAGCGATGCCACCTGTATTATTTCACCATACACACTAGAACAATTATGCTGGCTTTAAATGGCAGTTTATTGACCAAGTGAAGGGAATGGTTTTTCTTTAGCGTAAAGGTTTTAACCGGCTTCAAGCCCGCACAAGCTGCACATTTTCAAAAGCAAATGAACGCAAGAAGCATTAATACAAACAAAGAAGTGTACATGTAAATATTTTATCCCAGATAATTATACTACCGTGTGTGATTGATGAAATTGTTTGCTCAAAAATAAGTCTAATGTGTTCAGCAACAAAAGCCAAAGTTTCCACTGAAGCAGCTGATACCACATCTTAAGAGACCTGAAATTTATATAAGCTTATCAAATCAGGATTGAGTTTTCACCATCAAATAAAAAATGTACATGCGTTTCGGGCATGAAGTCCGAAAACTTTTAATTAAATGTTTTTCATGGAACGAACATGTTAATCTTCACATTTTAAGCCAATATTGTAAATATCAGCTTTAAATGTTTGATAAAATAAATTCCTGGAACTTCCTGGGAATCGAAGAAAAATTTTATGCTATCCCAAGAATGAAAAAAGCTCTACAGGAAACATTTATTTATAGGAAGCGCCTTGGCAGCACTTTTTTACAAGAAGACTACCGTCCATTTTACTAGTTAGATGACCAGTAGTGCTCACCAATATATTGGCTATAGTTTATATTAGTTTATTAAGAGAAATATGAAAAAAACTGACCGATACTTTGTGTACATGTGATTTTGCCTCTCTCTCTAACTCATTATCTCTCTCTCTCTCTCTAACTTATTAATTCAATGTGAAATTGTTGCAAGTATGTTAGTAAAAAACAATTTTTTTTTTGTTTTGGTTATTTATTTCTTGTAGGGAAATACATTGCAGTGATGTCAACTATTTTTAAGAAAACAACAATTGAAGTATTGTCAAATATGTTTAAAAAAAAACTATTTTAAACTAAATGATTCGGCCATGTTTTAAAAATCGAGTAAAATTAAAATCGATGGCGATTTTCAGTTACAATTTTTTTAAATTTTCTAATTTCTTGAGTAGTTCTGTAAAGAGAATTGGTACTCAAAGTTTAAAGTATCAATATAACACAAAATAATTTGTATAAAGTTTTCAATTAAATTTATATTTTAATTTCCAGAATATGTGTTTAAAAAAATAGTAATTAAAAAGCAATTTAAAAACTGCCGGTTTCACAGTTTGGAATGTTAAATATTTCATAGAAAACTTCTATACACCCACATTTTTAAAAAATTAACGTTTGAAATTATGAAAGAGGCAAAAAATTTCCTTTACTGTTATTTTATTTTCCTTAAGACAAATTTAATATTAAATCAACAAATTTGCAACTTGATTATTGATCTTTAAGTTAAAGAAAAAAGTGTTTAAGACATGCAACAACAAAAAAAAACACAAATATAACGTATCTGACATTCAAAAAAACAAACAACACTTTGCATTGACAATGAGCTTAAGAACAAACAAACAAACAAGAAAGAACAAGAAGAAAATAAATAAAAGAAAAAAAAAACTTTCTTTGATTACAATTTGAAAACCTCAAAGAAAGTTACGACTTTAACAAACTCGTACATGTGTAAATATTCTAAAAATCGACTAGTTCAATACAAGTTTTATATTGTGCTTGTGCATTGAACAGTTTATTAACAATGTGGCCTACACTAAATGCTAAAACAAATTTACCAGTAGTAATAACACGAGTAACTGAAATTGTTGGTTAATACAAAAGCCACTTACAGACGGTTAGGAGAGAAAAAAAATCAAGTCACGCACTTAAAGTTTTAAAAAAGTTTTTAACTTTAAATGGAGAAAAAAGAACTAGAGAACTATAAAGAAAACCACAAATTGGCCAACAACATTACAACTTCAACTTGATATATTAATACATTAAGGTGATACCACTTTACGACGTTTATATTCTATTATACAAAGTGCTAGTGAATATTGAAACAAGGGGACAAAACAAAAATCTACTCATTTGCTATTTCATTCCACAAGAAAAAAGTTCGCAAATCATTACAAAAAAACTGTTTGAGGCAATTGTCGTACTTTCAAAATAGAGGTGATTATTAATAAATTTAATATTTATACATTTGAAAAGTTACTGGTTTCTTCTTCCACACAAAACACCTCAATACAATAAAGGCTGATATACAACACCGCTGTTGTACCCTAAGTGCTGGTTCACACTGTTCAAATATTACTGCCCGTTTGTAGAACGGGAGCGAAAAGTGACTCGTTTAACATACATAAAACAAAAACAAAATTTCAAAATTTGTTTTGGGGACCGAACCCACGACCCTGGGATTAAGAGTCTCATGCTCTACCGATTGAGCTAGCCGGGCAAATTTTAAGCTGAGAGCGTTGCCATCCTAATCAACCACCGGTTCAGACTAAAAGTTATTGACAGGTTAGCATTTAAAATTGTTGCCAAATCACATGAAACGCTTATGATACACTTATTTTTAGAAAGGTTAACGCCATAAGCTTATTACATTGCATCTATATTAGCTCAAGCGATCATTTTGGGAGAATAGTATTGAAACAAATCTTATATAGAATATGATTTATTTGAGTTATAGTTCAGCTAGCTTTTGGCATGCGAGGACATTGAGAAATGCATTTGCTTTTAACCAAAGATAAATCTAGGGCTGATTTGACTCCTATTTTTGTTTTTAGTAATTATTAATATACTAAACTATAAAATTTAAGAAATTCTTGAAGGGAAATAGTCAAAATTAGTTTCCTAACAAAAATCAATGCCCCTCCTAATAAAAAATAGAAGTGCATACATACATACTTAACTACCTCAACCACACATCATCTTCATTAACTACTAAAAACTCCAATACTAATCCCCGTAACAAGCCTTTGAGTTTCTCAAACTATGTAGTTGTTTCAGTTGAAGTTGTTTCATTAAACTCATGTATGTTGCATGAATATAGAATCATTAAGTTAATGTAATGATAAATGTACTCTCACAACTAGAATGTCGATATTTTTTTATGTGTTGTAATTTTTACTAACAACGTTAGTACATCCAAATACGAATGAATAATACGTACGCATTTGCTAAGTCGGGAATCCGTTTGAGTTTGACTTCAAAAGCGGTATGAGTATTTGTTACTGTCTACTTACGCTTTGTTGACTGCACTTTTATGGTAACTCCAACTTACTTGGCTGGTTAAAAAATTTAAAGAAACATTTTTTTTTATTTTTTTGCATAAAAACAAAATCTTAAATCCATAAGTGTTCAACAAAATAATGTGGATTTATGACATTGTTTAGCTATATTTAGCTGTAAGACGACATTGTTGGTACCCTTCATCACAATAAATATATAGTAAGGAGTGACACATATTTCCCGTTCCTAAAACAGCCAATAACATGATATAAAAAAGTAGTTAACTGTAAGCTAATTTTTTTCTCAAAAAAATTTTACAAAACTCAATATATTTGAATTTTTTCGAAAAGCCAACGATTTGAAATGAATATTCGTCAAAAGCCTGATACCCTGTTAAACCTTACGCGAAATGCTGTCAAAGCTCGAAATGAGAAAACTTGTGCGAATTTCTTTGATATAATGTTGAGAGAATTTTACTCTGTTCATTCTGGCAATATTTTTTACAAGTGCGAAATAAAACGAGTTGCGCGGAATTTGACAGTTTTATGTAATTTTAGTTTATCTTTTGATCATATTATAAAGAATGGATAAAAGCATATATAAATTAAATGTTAAATCAGAGAGAAATATATATAACAACCGGTAACAGATTTTCATTACAATGTTTTGTTTAGAAATGGCTGACATTTTGCGCCGTAAATACTAACAATGCAATACAAAAACCCTCTGTTGTTTTTCTATTGTTGTAGAATTGCTATTAATTACAGTGTAAATAGATTCGATGGTTATGTCACGTCTAATTTAAGCTTAAGGTCTTTTAAACGATATGTATTTTGCAGAGGGTTTGTCAGATGTAAAATCCATATCAAGGCGAATTCATGTATACGGTGGTGTCGATACTACAACAAGTAACAACACCAAAAACACAACAACAAACAAATTTTGACATTTCTCTCTCTAACAGCTATACCTAAACAAGAGCGGAACGCGTTTTCTAGCTGTCAAAAGTCCTCATGCCCATACAATTTGTATGTAGCATACCGAAACAACGCGACGTCAACGCAACGGTAGCGCTTTGCAATTGGAAAATCCGATTTTGACAGCGCGTTCAAATAAACAGGGCTGCTATATTTGTTGTTTTGACAACCCTGTTTTTATTGTTTAATAATAAATAATGGCAAATTAGCTATTTTTACGTCAAACTAGCGGTTTTAATTCAATTTCTTATGTCTTTTATGAGGGTTTTAGTCGGCACGAAAGTTAACACTACTGTTTATGGCACAACGCTGACGCTCTTAAGGCCGTGTCAGATACAACTTTGTCGCTTTGCGTGACGTTTCTACCTTCGGCAGAAAAACGCAAAGCAAAAGGTGTATGCCACAATGAAAACTTTGACAACACTCAAGCATTGTTTGTTTACTTATAAAAGCGGTTGGTAATTTGTACATTTAATTATTTGTTACAAAAATTAAAGTTAAAAATTTAATTGGACGGTTTTTTGGAATTGAATTTGATAAAAAAAATTTAAAAAAAAAGAAAATTATACTAGCCAATTGTCAAAGCGCGCAAAAAGATGAGAGTTGGCTAACTTTTTGCTTCGCTCCGCTTTGAAAGTACTTTATGTGACATGTTTCGTATAAGTATGTATATTTTATCTTAGATGTCAAAGCGAATCGGTAACGCAACGCGAAGCAAAAGTTTTATCTGACATGGCCTTTATTTAGGTATGGCATATCAGCGTAAAAGCTACGCTGAGGAAAACGTTCCGCCTTCCGCTCTTGTTTAGGTACGGCTGTAACGCTGCATTTACACATGAAAGTACATTCATGAACATTCTGTATACGTATTACCACAAATTTCACAAAAAAATAATAAAATTTCATGAAAATTTACATGAAATTGAAATTTCATTTTCAAAATGTCGTCAAAGGGCAAACTTCTATCAAAAATTGATCTTCTTCTTCATTTATTGTTTTGCTTATTTGAAGTTTCAGAGTTGCCGAGCCATTCGTTCAAAATAATATTTATTTTTATTAGTTTTCAAGATATTTATAAATTTTAATTAGAATCATTGTGTTCTTAATATTTAGTTGAAAATATATATTAAAATTCTTTTATATACGAAAACTAAATTTCAATTGGAAACACTGCTTAGTTAATGTCATTAATCATTGGGTACAATAGACCTGGTTGGTCGCGGTACCGTCTCCGTTGGGAGAAATCTCCCCGCTCTCTCTCAAAAAAAAAAAAATAATGTCATTAACTTTCATGAAATCGCTTTCTTGAAATTTTCATTGAAAGCTAGCTGAAAGTTGGACTGAAAGTAGAAAAATGTAAATGTAGTAAAAAAGTGTGAGTGTATTGCGACTTTCAAGAAACTACTTTCATGTGTAAATGCCCAGTAAAGAAAAAAAAGGAGCACAGCTGTGCTTTCAACGCCACCTGAAAATGAATTCGCCTTTATCCATATGTAATTGCTTATGTCTGTCAAAATTGACAAATACAGAAGGTTTATAGTTTTTTGCTTTCACACGTTCATTTTTGGTTTTATCTGACATACCTTAAAATCGTCCATAACAGCAAATTATTTACATATTTATTCACTTTTAATTGTATTTCAGTTAATTAAAAATGTGTTTTTTTTTTAAGAATATGTGTAAATAAATAATGATATAAGCCGCCTCAAAAATTGACTTGCAAAAAAGCTGATGACAGATGGTTTGTCAGATCAAAATTGAAAACGCTCTAATTGAAAAATTTACATTGCTAATTCGATCTGACATTTACAGAAGCAATTTTTTTTTCGTTTGCACGATATGTTTGTATTTTGCAGTGGGAAATTGCATATCGTGTAAAACCACCTTTAATGTTTACAAATTTAGAATTGGGCGATTTCATTGAAGTGCTTCAATTTTTATTAGTCCCCTTTTACAATGTGGCAAGTGAAAGGCAGACAGACGTAGTTTGTAGGCGAGAGAGGAAAAAAGTAAAGTGTGTCACACATACGGAATCACCCCCTTCCATCAAACTTCGTCTGTCTGTCTTTCCCTTGCCACATTGTAAAAGGGGACTAAGTTTTTAAATGTATGCGAATTTTTGTAAATGTTAATATAGATCAATGTAACTTTTCTTTTAACTTTATGAAAAGTCTGTTGAAGAAATTATTCAAGTCAGTTGTACGACCTGTTGCAACGTATAGGGACCGAGCCGCATTGGAAATATTTGTTATAAGATTTCAAACTTTACAGGCTTTTTATACTACAGAATTGCACAAGCACAAGAAAAATGGCTTTCAACCTCTTTCATTAAGGCCCTAATCATGTAAAACGCACCGCAACGCCAAAGAATAATATTGAAAGCACAAACAATGTCATAAATATTTTGTAATTTTGTTGTTGCTTTCAACAGAAATTCATGTACCGTTTTAAAATTTTCAATGGCACAAGCAATGGAGCGTTTGAAATTTTAAAACGCAATGTGAAATTCTGTAGGAAGCAACAACAAAATTACAAAATATTTTTGACATTGTTTGTGCTTTCAATGTAAATCCTTGGCGTTACGCTGCGTTTTATATGATTAGAGCCTAAATTTAAAATCATTATGAAATACAAACTGTCAAAAATATTTGTTTTGTTTTATGGTCTTTTCACATTCGTCAACATCTGCCATTAATTTGTGAAGATGTTGAAATTTTCCCATAAGAAATACAAGAGCTAAAAATCATCATATTTACAAGATGTTCCTATCTCATTGTATACCATTCTACATCGTCCGATTATTTTAGTGTCATCACTAAAAAGTGGCAATAAACTTTATTATTGTTGTGACATCACTGACAAAATAGCATTTCTTTTGAAATCAACGTTACCATTTGTCGAGTTTTTCCTTTTTTGCAAGGTTTTTTTTTTTGCTTAATTTTTTTTTTTGCTTAATTTTTTTTATTTTTATTATATAATTAAACAAAATGAATTCCAAATACATTTTGGTGTTATCTTTTAAAATTTTGCCACTTTTAAGGAAGAAAAGTATTTAAAAAATATAAAAGTTTTTTTCAGAAAAGGTGAAATTTTTTATTGAAAGTAGATGTTAGATGTTTCAAGTGTGAACGCATATTTCACATTTTCAACATCTTCCATGCGTTTCTCCGAAATGTAATCAAGTGTAGAGGGTATTACGAACAAAACTGCAATAGAAGAATGTTGAAATAAAATATAGATGAATCAGAACAAAGATGTAATAGAAAATAAAAACTAAAATAGAACATTTCTAGACATGTTTGAATGTTTTGATTGTCCATAAAGACCAAAGACAAACTGTCAGAGAGAGAGAAACCTTTCGGGTTCTTTTCTAATATCGCCATATGAATTGATAACTATTACCAAATATTGTGGTGCCAAATTTATATTACGTATGGCAACTGTCAACCAACAATTTGTTATTTCTGTTGCCATATTGTTGACATCTTGGCAACCATTAACTTGTAGTTGCTGTGGCAAAACTAAAAGTAAGTAAAAAAATAACAGCTCGAAAAATTTTAAAAATCTTTATTCATGAAATGGGAAATCAAATTGCGCTTTTGGGGCAAAAAAGCCACCACGGAAGCTACATCGAAGCGTACTGCAGATACATTGAATAGTTTTGGTAACGAGTTTAGGTTTAAGGTAGAGCTACAAAGCTTTCGATAGTCGGCCCAATCGATAGTTTCGTTAGTTACCTTAAAATCTATCGATAGTATCGAAATGATTTTTGTGTGCCACTTCCGTGGACAGAGTAGCGAATGAAGTTGGTAAACAATGAATAGGGTTTAACACCTAATTTACAGAAAACGTTTTTCATGCAAGGTTTTTTTTTTTGCTTAATTTTTTTTATTTTTATTATATAATTAAACAAAATGAATTCCAAATACATTTTGGTGTTATCTTTTAAAATTTTGCCACTTTTGAGGAAGAAAAGTATTTAAAAAATATAAAAGTTTTTTTCAGAAATGGTGAAATTTTTTATTGAAAGTAGATGTTAGATGTTTCAAGTGTGAACGCATATTTCACATTTTCAACATCTTCCATGCGTTTCTCCGAAATGTAATCAAGTGTAGAGGGTATTACGAACAAAACTGCAATAGAAGAATGTTGAAATAAAATATAGATGAATCAGAACAAAGATGTAATAGAAAATAAAAACTAAAATAGAACATTTCTAGACTAGTTTGAATGTTTTGATTGTCCATAAAGACCAAAGACAAACTGTCAGAGAGAGAGAAACCTTTCGGGTTCTTTTCTAATATCGCCATATGAATTGATAACTATTACCAAATATTGTGGTGCCAAATTTATATTACGTATGGCAACTGTCAACCAACAATTTGTTATTTCTGTTGCCATATTGTTGACATCTTGGCAACCATTAACTTGTAGTTGCTGTGGCAAAACTAAAAGTAAGTAAAAAAATAACAGCTCGAAAAATTTTAAAAATCTTTATTCATGAAATGGGAAATCAAATTGCGCTTTTGGGGCAAAAAAGCCACCACGGAAGCTACATCGAAGCGTACTGCAGATACATTGAATAGTTTTGGTAACGAGTTTAGGTTTAAGGTAGAGCTACAAAGCTTTCGATAGTCGGCCCAATCGATAGTTTCGTTAGTTACCTTAAAATCTATCGATAGTATCGAAATGATTTTTGTGTGCCACTTCCGTGGACAGAGTAGCGAATGAAGTTGGTAAACAATGAATAGGGTTTAACACCTAATTTACAGAAAACGTTTTTCATGTATAAAAGACCAGCATATTCACTTAAGATATATAAAGACCGTTATATGGCAGCAGGGTTATCAGGGGTACAATAGCCGCATTCGATATCGAGTAAACTATCGTATTTTTCTGCATACGATAGACACTGACGTATCGAATGAAAACTCTTTGGTTACTCGATATCGAATACTATCATCTCAAATTACGTTTCATTACATTTCATTCGATATCGAGTGGCATGATACCAATATAAAAAGAAAATCGAACAATTTTACTCGGCATCGTATGCGGTGATGTGTCTATGCGGTGATAAGTCTAAAAATTTAGAAGGTTACTTTGTAAACCTTGCGTTGAAAATGATTTAATAGACAATTTTTTGAATTTTCAAAAATTTGTATGAAAATATTATTCAAGGGACCTAAGGGAAGCGTTTTACACAATAACCCCATTAATTTTTTTTATGATTTTTTGTTAAGAAAAAATTACAATCAGGTAAAAAATTCACCACATTTGGCGAAAAAACACCACATCTAGCAACCCTGGCTAGCAGTCATTGCTTAGCCGCCGGATTCAGGTAGCTATTTATTTTTTTTTTAGCTTAAACTTGTTAGCTGCATAAATAAGGTAATAAAGTTTTTATTCCAAACATTATTGCGTATTGAAAAAAGATACGCAAAGAATAATTTTGCTATAACTTCGTGAAAAATCATACAAAATAAATCTCAAATGTCCATTCTTGTTAAATGTTGTTGAATCTGTACTTTTAAACGTGAAGATCTCTTAGATGCCATTAACTCAAATTTAAGTTAAGTCAAATCAAGTACTTTTTCCTTTTTGCCACAGAACTAAAAAAGTTTATGCACTGGTATCTAATACTTACGAGATTTCGAGCAGTGCTGATTGCAGTGTAAACGGGCTATGATGAGTAATATGTACATATATACATATATATATATTTCTTTTAATATAAATTCACAAAAAACTAATGATAAATTTTCCTTATTTATTCTATTCAATTCGAAAAATCAACTCATTGATCACAAAAAATGTATGTCAAAATGCGTAAACAATTCGCCTCAAATCCGTTCAATGCACTTTTACATTGAGCTCAAACAAAATTTTATTGAAATTATTAATACGTTCACAAAAACAAACAAATACGTGCACAACATAAAAACAACAAAAAAAATTTAATTAATAGGGTGGCTCGTATTTAATGAAAAAAATGGTAATGATTTGGTTTTAAAATATGGATCTGTCACCTATGTTTGAAGGACTTTAAAATTGTGCTTCCCTAATAGGAATTTTTTTAGTTAACGCTATATTACGGGAAAGTTATTTCTAGATTTATCCAATAACTGGAATAGGCCAGGAATAAGAGATATGAACTTGTGAAGGGCTTGCAGCTTAAGCGAACCAAGTCAAGTTTGAGTTTGATTAAGTGAACTGCCATTGATTTCTGGAGCCATTTACTTGGGTTTATTACCGTTACCTTAGAAAGGAAAATTTTTTATTTAGTCCATTACAGAACTGGATTGAGATAACTTTGCGGAGAATTTCGGATCAGTTTTGAAATATATATGTTTATGTATTATATTTTATCTAGGTTCGCTTCAGCTCTGAGCCCTCCAAATATGTGAACCTCTTCCACAAAATCTCTTCGAAAATAATATTAGCATGGAATCTTCTTAGAATCAAATTGCTGCCTCACTTCTAATATGTACATATATAAAATAATACAATTTTCGTGTTTGGGTCTTATAGCATTGGAAGCACTGGTGGCTACGAATCGATTGCATCAGAAATATTGAATTTTTATATTTAAAGTTTATGTTCTGAATCTTACGTTAATTAAATGCTATTAAGGTTTCATTTGATCGTAAAGTCTCTTATTTCGAAAGAGGTGAAATCCCAAAGTAATTTCCAATTCCAAACAATTAAATACAAACTTTATTTGCACGCACAAATTACATTTTTTTCCGAAATTTAATCTAACTCAACTTCGCTAGAGTTGGTCCTACCGTAACAAAATTCTGAGGTACCCCATTTTATGGAGTAGCACTTTGGAATATAACTATGGCTAAACTTCTGAAGATTGAAATTGTTCGAATTTCAATTTAATTAATGTATATCGAAAAATCATTCAATAATTTCGAAATAGAAATATCATCCTCTAAAAATGCCTTTGAATAGATTTTTAAATAAAAGTCATGTGTATTATATTTCCGCTGGGTGTTCTTGAGGCATTCTTTTTATTCCAGTCTGTTTTTATTCTACACTTTTTCTATATTAAACGATTTGTCTACTTTTTTGGGGTACATCCTAATAAACATAATATATATTGTTTATGTTTTATGGCATTTGGCATGTTTACATTCGTATGCAAGTTGCAATTGAGAGGTGTGCTGTCATCTGTTTAATTTTCGATTTTTTATTTTCTTTTTTTAATTTGTTTGTTTTGAATGTTAATTTTCCAATTCTCTTTTTTTTTTTTGTTCTTTTCACATTGTTGCCGCTGTTATTCTGGCTGTGTCCCACTTTAGCAACTCATTAAAGTAAACAAAGTGTGCGTTAGAGTACACGAGACGGAAAGAGAGAAGTTATTTATTTTGAATATTTTGTAAATAATGGAAAAAAGATTTGGTGTGAAATATTGCCACCCTGTTTTATAAAATGTATATGGGGAAATTTTGAGACGTTTTTTTAAATGGGTTATAAATTTGGCTTTAAATAAAATAATATGTTTCAGAAATTATACGGTTATCTATTTAGTGGTTTTAAAACCGCCGGTCTAGCAAGGCTGTTAGCTGTTAAATATCTGTCATCTGAAGTGTCAATTATTTAGTAAAAGTTTGTCATTTACGAATATGAATCGTTTAACAACCGAATAACGCGTCGTCACAATCGACCTACTGTGCAAGGAACTGGCAAGATTATAATAAAAATTTGAAAAGTCAGATGTGGTCACTGGCCTATGCATCCCCGCAATGTGCGCACTGCCGAAATTTTGGAGGAACGGTTACCGTCAATTCAGAGCGCTATGGCCGTATAATTACCGACTTTGTTGGCCTGCAATTAAAATTATGCACTGAACGATATGTGGTTTCAACAAGACGAGATGCACAACACGAATGTGTAATTTTTGCAACGTCAATTTGACGCCCTTAGATTTTTTTGGGGGAATACGTCAATGACCGTGTCTACGCGGATAATCTCCTAACGAAGCATTTGAATAAAAAAAAAACATTCGTCAAGTTATCGCCGAGATACCGCCCGAAATGTGGGATTAAGTGGTCGAAAACTAACTCAAATGGATCGACTACTGCAACCTATCTAGAGGTGGTCATTTAAATGACATTGAATTTCGTACGTAAGAGCCATGTTCAAGCATTATAATAAAGTAAAAGTTTCATCGAAATTATAGCTTTATGTGTGTTTCATTTAACTTCACTTTTGAAACCGAAAAATGGATAACCCTTTATAATAAGCATCGTGGGTTAAAAATTTGTTTAGAAATGTGTTCGGTTTAAAAAAAATAGCTTGATGTTTCAAATATTTTGTATTTTTTATGGAAAAAATTTTATTTGTTGGTTTCTAGATCTTAGAAAATTATAAACGAAGCAATTTTTAAATATGATGCCCTAATTTTTTTAGGATTAGCACGTAAACACGCACGTGTTTTACAACAATTTGGCTTAAAGCCAAATTACAAAAAATTCAATAAACAATTTTTTTTCAGAAAAGATGCGAAAGAACACTGAATATTATAGAGAAAAACAAGCATATTGTAATAGGAATTAGAAAAAATGGAATTAAACACCTGTGAAAATTTATTTCTCAATATATTGGTAGTTTGAATATGTGAGTTCTCGCTGGCTTGCAACAGAAACTTCACTCGTAAAGTTTTTTTAACTCTGGTAAACCATTTTTTCAACGCAATCTTTAGACAGCTTCAAGGCGAATTCATGTATACGGTGGTGTCGATACTACAACAAGTAACATCACCAAAAACACACCAATGTATTTTTTTGTTGCTTTCGTTGATCGATATGTCAAAAACACAAACAACTTTTGACATTTCTCTATCTAAGTAAGAAAAAAAAGTAGCACAGCTGTGCTTTCTACGCCATCTGATAAATGAATTCGCCTTGGGCAGCTTCAAGGCGAATTCAACTACAGGTGGTGTCGAAACGACATCTGATTTTGATAGTTCGAGCCAATTTGTCATTATTTGTTAGTGTTTTGTTTGGAATGGTTGACAATTTGGACCGTAAACACTAACAATGCAATGCAAAAAACCCTATGTTGTTTCTATTGTTTTTGGATTGTTGTAGTTTCGCCACCACCTTAGCAAATTTTGCAGAACAATGGCGGAATAATTGCTGATTACATTACTGGAGAACACGTGAAATTGCTTTGCCATTAATTTGCACCGTGAGAAGTTGTATGAAGTAGTACAGAGAAATTAATTGTCAAATAGATGACAACTGATTTGATAGCAGATTGCTAAGCAATAATTGCTGAAGCAATCAGAAGGGCAATCATTGCGCACTCGTGGCAATATGCAATCCACACGTCGCAAATATAATGGAGTAATCAAATTTTACGTTTCCCGCTGTTTTAACAAGAACAGAACATCGACAGCAGCCATCTTCACTATCAAAATTCATGTGTGCCCAAGAAATTGTTGCTTTAACATAGCGATGGTTAATCTAGACGGCATGTTACAAAAGCGGATAATGCGCTAAATGTGCATCACAAAAATGGTTAAGGCATATTAGTGGTATTCAGTAATTGGTTGCAATTCTTTGTTATTGCATGAAGTTTGTTGATGACATGAGCGGAATTTTAAGCCACTTTGCTAGATTCAAATTAAGTAACAAGTGATATACAAAATTATTGTTCGTGAAAATTTACAAAAAAGTGTTTGATTATTTTGTTAAATTGTTTTCAAATAACGCAAAGCAGTGAAAAACAAAATATTATCAAAGCATTAGTAGATTTGTTTGAAAATTTTAAATTATTGTTCGAGTATCAGCGATGCAAACGCAAATACTATGCAGTTTTAAAATTGCGCAAAAGCAAGGTAGTGACCATTGCAATTCTTTATATTTTGAGTTGGATTGCAAATAAAAGCTACAATATTTTCCACTTTCGCAAGACCATTTGCAACAAACTTTGAACCCGGCTATTGTATTCAAAAATATAACCAAACTGCGGAGCAAATAAGCAAACTAGTTACAAATGCGCATCAAATGCAGCGCACTGATGAATTTCCGAACAAGCCCAATATTAAGTATATAATCATGTTCCTAAATGGGGGTCTATGACAGATTTTCAGGGGGTCCGCGAAGAAAAATAAAAAAAATTATTTGAACTTAAAAAATTCTCATACATGTCCCATCGTTAAAACGATGGGTTTTTTAAATCAATAATTAAATAAGAAGAGCATATTTTTATTTTAGCCATATTTCATCAGTTTTACGCATTTTAAATTAATTTCGATTCATATCAAAATCAATAAATTTTGTTTTAAATTCTTTAAATACATTGTAAATACTCACTTTTTATCAAAAAGTTCATTCTTCCAATACAAAATTGTTTAATATTTATTTACCTGCAATAGAAAAAAATACAGTAAAATAAAATTAGAATAATTGCCATTAAAAGTTCGTAAATTTTTTAAATAGACAGTTCAAATTCTCTATTATCTTAATTAAACTTTGTGACATTTTCCATTTCATCAAACGTTAAAGCATAAAATAGACTAGCTGTCATAATAGAAGCTGTCAATCCATTTTTTACAGATTTTTTTAATTTTTATTATCTATTTCCTAATAACCATACTCTATTTTTAAACATCAAATATTTTTCTAAACACATCAACAAGAAAAACAAAAAAAGAAAAACCACCCAAAATCACTTCATCATAATCATAAAAAAATCTTTCTGTGCAGACATATTGTCATTCTTATGGAAGAACGCATTTAATTTTCTTTTATTTTAAATATTGGAAATTTGTTGTCGTCTTTTCTTTCTGTTTATCGAATACAAAATTTCTAAAAAAAAAATTATTTGGTTTAGTAGTTTTCTTTGAGACTTTAAGGCCGGGTTGTTGAGAGGTGTTTTAAGTATAAACTTGGTTTAACGTATTCTGAAACTCGGATTTGATTTTTTTTATTATTTCATTAATCCTAAAAAGATAATCATATAACGACATACGTTAAAAATAACCATACCTAAAACTGACGGATTATTTTAACCTGCAATATTGTTCTATTTATTGCTTAATTAAGAACAAATTAATCTGGATTATATTTTTACATATACGAGTATATTAAATAAAAAGACCGAAACTTAAAAAATTTTTATATATGAAATGTCTGAAGTACACAGCAACGTGTTGCTGCTAATATTTCGACAGTGCACGCGTAAAATTTACGCAGATTATCTTTCTATGGTTAAAGACCAATATTTTAAGCGAAACTAAGCTGTTCTGTCAACATTTTGTATACAAACTTGGTAATGGCGACACAAGTCTGTTTTCATATTAACTAACTTAGTTTAACTGAGATCTCCACACCCAGCCTTATTGGTGAAATAAATTATATCAGCATAAAAAATTAATTCAAAAAGATAGAGTGATATATGTAGGTTAGATTCCATTGGTAGCCGCAATCTATGTACGTCAGCAGCATTAACTTTCCCGCAATTGGTGGAAAATCAGCACGCGATCTTGGGTATAAACCACACGCATCACGTGATCCCCGAAGAAGCCTTACGAACAAGGAGGGGACCGAAATCCCAGGGGCTACCTGTTATAATGGTGCTAGATAGGATCTCCAGTAACGGATATTTCCAGCACTTGTTTCCGTCTAAAACATCAACTTTCCGAGACCATTATTGCCAATAACATCAACAAATTTTAGTCTGGCTGACTTCCTAGGCGTCTGTATACTTTGTCAAAGCAGTTTTTTTCATACAATTATACTTTACAACACTGCAAATAAAATACATTAGCGGAGTTTGGTGTTTGGTGCAAATGGTCTTGCAAAATTGCGTAGCTTTTTTATGAAAGCTAACGGAAACTCCGTGTATTTTGTTGTTGGATTTAACAAAAAAGCTATGATATTTTGCATTTGCTCTTTCGCAAGACCATTTGCACCAAACGCTGAACTCCGCTATTGTCATTTTAAACTTTCCAAAAGCATCGTCAACTTAAATTTAAAAAGCAACATGAGTTTAGAAAATCACCCTCGTCTCAGTGTTCGTAATTGGATGATACGCGACCGAATAGAACACATCCAGCCCGTTGTAACATGCCGTCATCATTAGTCATCGCCCTGCAAACAATTTCGATCGAAAAATAATCTAAATAGTTTCCCCATTTAGCAAAAACCTATCGCTTTTGCTATTCAATTCTTATTGATGTAGTTACATCGTTCGGGAAGAAGTGTCCCACTATGGTAATATTAACTTCAAGAATCCACTTAGTGTCTACCTTTTATGACGAATTAGTGCGCATTGGGAGTTTAATATCAATTAAATTTAGTAGTATCGCTTTTGGCTCCAAAAAGCACTCTTTTGAAGTTACATTTTTTCTTATTGTCCTTTATAATAAAAAGTGGGCCATTTTACTGTTTATCTTTGTTTGATTTTGTAAGGGTAATCTTAGTAAAATATAAAATAAATGAGCTCAAAGTTAAATAAATACTAAAAAAATTTACAGTACATTTAATCAAAGTAACCTCATGAGGACAAATTTTGTTAAAGGAATTTACAGAAAATCACAAATTTGTTCAAACACTAACTTTAAACCTTCATCATATTACAACAAGCATATCTTTTTATTGCCTTACAAATTTTATTTTACAAATTTTCTTCACTAATAACGTTGATCTTCACTAGAAAAATTAAACAAAAACACTAAATTTCACACAAAAATTTTTAAAGTCATTAAATAAACAAACAGTTTAAAAAATCGGTAATATACTTTAAAAAAAGATAATTATCCAATTATTTTTTTAATTTAATTTTTATTTGCTCTAAAAAAAATATGTATGAGAAATTATTAAAACTTCACCCAATCTAACCGAAGAATAAGTTTGGGCTGTTTTGTGCACTCATTTATACAACTAGAACTAGAACGCTTTTCGGTAACATTTGGATTCCGCGGAGTCCTAATTTTAAGTACATACGGTACTATAACTATTTCATTTTTCAAATATGAAAAATTCCACTTTATTTTACATAATTTTATAAATTTATATTATTTCACACGCACCGATCAAATGGCAACTTAAATACAAACTGTGCTCTTTTACGCATTTTCCTTTTGTAGTATTCACTATTAAACAGCAAATCGTTGCAAAGAAGTCAATATAGTATGGGAATTGTTCAGTTGTGCTATTGTTGTAATTATATAACTGTTACAATTATCCGAACAACTCATTAAAGTGACGAAAAAGTATAATTTGAGAACTCATTGTTCGATTCTAACGTACTTTGTTGTTTTTAAATTCCAAAAAATCTACTGTTTAACTATCAAATGTGACGAAGTAGTTAAAATTCGTAGACAGTCGAAAAACACTCTACCAATTGCTTGGAGGGCGCTATGTTAAAACAACAAACAATTTCCTGGGCACACATGAATTTTGATAGCGAATAATGCTTTTGTCGATGTTTTGTTCTTGTTCAAACAGCGTTGTTGAAACAATTGTTTGCACAACAATGTCTAACATCTCTAAAGTATTGCCAGATAAATAAAAGCCATCTTAATGGTTATTGTTGCTTTTTTAAGGGTTTTCGTGCTATACGTTTCCCTCACATCGACGAACATATACGATAGTGCATCACTTATTCTGCCAACAAACATAATGATGGAAGGTCTGGACGGCGTGTAAGGAGCTGTACCGGAGTGTGGATGTACGCCGTGACAGAAAATAACCGTGAATGACGAGTGCACCATGATAACGGATTTTCTGTTGCCTGATATTGAAGCCCGTAATGCTGGCAACACTTGGTTTAAGCAAAAGGGTACACACACGGCGCGCGCAGCAATGACTTTATATTTGCTGAGCAGCTAATTTCGAGTTTCGGACCTCTTAAGGCAGTGTCAGATACAACTTTGTCGCTTTGCGTGACGTTTCTACCTTTGGCAGAAAAACGCAAAGCAAAAGGTGTATGACACAATGAAAACTTTGACAACATTCACGAATTGTTTGTTTATTTATAAAAGCGGTAGGTAATTTGTACATTTAATTCTTTGTTATACAAATTAAAGTTAAAAATTTAATTTGACGGTTTTTTGGAATTGAATTTGGCAACAATAATTTAGAAAAAAAGAAAATTATACTAGCCAAATGTCAAAGCGCGCAAAAAGATGAGAGTTGGCTAACTTTTTGCTTCGCTCCGCTTTGAAAGTACTTTATGTGACATGTTTCGTATAAATTTGTATATTTTATCTTAGATGTCAAAGCGAATCGGTAACGCAACGCGAAGCAAAAGTTTTATCTGACATGGCCTTTAAACTGGCCGCCTAGATCGTGTGGCTTTAAGCCTCTGGATTTTGTTCTTAGGGGTAATGTGAAGCCAAAGTCTAAGTCGCGTAATTGTCAGATAAATTGATTAAAAATCTTCCAATTTTAACGAAAAAATCGTGGAATGGACTTTCCTGAATCGTCATTGTAAATAATACTAACTTTTAATATTAGTTTAAAATTCTTTTTCAAAATCAAAACATATTTGCAATATTGACGTTGCTACAAATGTTTAAAAATGTATGGGTCGATTACGGATGACAGCTGAACTGAAGTTGAGTTGGCAACAGCGAAATCAGGCAACGCCGCTCATGTTAAAATATAAAATAAAATAAAAATTTTTTGTATACTTTAACATGAGCGGCATTGCCTAATTTCGTTGCTGGCAACTCAACTTCAGTTCAGTTTTCATCAGTAATCGACCAATTAGAACTTAAA
Organism: Pollenia amentaria; assembly: GCA_943735925.1. Lineage (NCBI taxonomy): Eukaryota > Metazoa > Arthropoda > Insecta > Diptera > Polleniidae > Pollenia > Pollenia amentaria. The sequence goes on along the minus strand of OX031010.1, from coordinate 11,868,091 downwards.
CAGATACGAAACAACAAATTTTCAAAAGTATTGGCAGTAATAAAAAAGTAAGAAAATTAGGCACCACATGAACTAAAGCCAAGAGTTATCGAGTTTCCAAAAATGTTGTTGGAAATTCTGTAAGCGCTTTGAATAAAAAAATGTTGAAAAATGGATCTTACAAAATGGTACCACGAGGAAATTCATCGGCAAAAATATGTTTCCCGGTAAAAAAAAGCGTGTTTTGTATTATGCACTGCTAAGACATTAAAATTACTGTCAATCAAATAAATGAAGCTAAAATAAAATAAGAAATTACATATAATACAAACTTTTGCGAATTTGTACAAAATTATTCATTTGAAAAATCGTAAATTTTTGGTTTTAAATCCTCCAAGGGTCAATAATTCCATTTATAAATTTAATAATCGACAAAATTACGATAAATCGTCAAATCTGGCAACCGTGCTTCGTCGATAAGTGCTGGTTCACACTGTTCAAGCTTTAGCTGTCAAGTCTTAAGCTTTTAGGAAAAAAGGGTAAAGAGAATGAATTCATTTCTTCTCTCTCTCGCTTAAACTTGAAGAGTGTGAACCAGCACTAAGCCAGCTACGATTCAATACTTGGAAGCAGGGTTGTCAGATTCTTTTTCGCCTTCATTTAAGAAAAAATTTAATTTTTTTTAGTTTTTAGGGAAAAAAATTCGCCAAAAAGAGTTATGCTCCCTTTATTTTAATTTTCTAAATGTACCTACCCTTTAAGCGTGATTTTCTAGGTAAAATTAAGTCGATATATTGTCAAATTTTTTATTCGATTTTCTTTGAAACATAATGTATTGTTGTATTCAAATGTGATATTAAATAGACTTCCCAGAAAATACCCGATATTCAATACTTTAGGTCAACACAGTTTGCTAAAGAATTTCATGAATTATTTTTAAAAATTATTTTCTTACCCAGATTCGTTTTCGATTCTATGTAAAATCAGGGGTTTAAAATATTTTGAGTGAATAATTATTTTTTTTTTAAATATTCTTAGTAATATTTATAAAATACTAGAGTAACCAAGCCCGCGTTGCTGGACAATACAATAACTTACGTTTACATCTTTGTATTAAAAATTAAATTTTCTAGAAAGAATAGACATTTTTCTCATAAGGAAAAAATACATTTTATATGGAGAAAACACACCTTCATAAAAGTGCGTGCATAACGCATATTCGTAGAAATTTTTCGATGGGTTTTTTTATAAACCATCAGTGGAAGTAGACCTTTCCAACGCATGTACTCGTTTGAAAATCGGTCAAGTAGTTCTCGAGTTTTAGCAAGACTAAGACACAGCGTTTGATTTTTATATACATATATAGATTTGATTTTATGTATTTTGTTAAATAAAATCGAGTAAAATAGTATACAGCACTGCGACTTATCTTCGCTCTGTAAACCACATTAAAAAATATCATCTGACATCAATGGATTTTTTTTTAACTGATTTACTTTCGGTATTAATTCAACTATTTTTGTGAACTACGCAATATACCTTATTGTTGTTAACATTTTGAAAATTCGATTTCAAATACAATCGACTCAGTTATTAGATTTGAGTTTTTAAAGTAAATTGAAAATTTACTTTTTTTTTTGGTGAAATTACGATTATTTTTAAGAAAATGATAGTAATAACTCGAAATATTGCATACTGCAAGCTTATTTTAATGTTGGCACAAATTATAATTTTTAGAAGGAAAAAATGTCTAAAAAAGATCCAAATTTCTATAGCAAGAATTTTAAATGTTATAGATAAGACAGTTATCTGGTAATACCAACATTTTATCATCCAAAACTATTGCATTCGTATTGCTAAAAATTCAAGGAAAAAACTTCAACCGTACTCATAAATTCATACAAATAAAAAGAAGGTATTTAGAAATCGCCAACTTTTTTTAATATCGCCAAAAATACGCCATGTCGCCAAACACAAAATTTCTTTGTCAAATATTTTTAGCGAAAAATCGCTACATCTACCAGGCTACATTTTAATAAAAAAAAAAGCTAAAAATTTGATAAAAAAAAAATAATATGTATAATCGGTCCGAACTATAAACAAAGGACCTTATTTAAAATATAATTATTTATTAAACAAAAATCCAGATTATATTAACATTCAAGCAAAAAAAAATCGTTTTTATGTTTTTTTCTTTTTTTTTATTATTTTACACATAAAATCAATAACATTATTTATTTGTTTATCTTATCAAGATTATTAAAAAAAGGAAGCAAAACAAAGAAATAAATAATTTTTTCGTATTATTGAAAAAAGTATGACTCAATAAATTATAATCAACTTTGGACAAACATAAGGGGTGTTCAACATTATAAAAGTTATAAATAAATTTCACTTCTTTTTATCACAAAAACAAAATTATTTAAAAAAAAAAAGATGAAACTCAATAATTTAAAAGACAATTTTGCAATAAGATTTTTATATACATACATATAAAACAATAATATTTATATTCATATCAACGTCACTTATACGTCTTGTATTTATAGATAATCATGTTGTTATTGTTGCCATTATTTTTATTTTTTTACACAAACTAGCAGAATATCACATTACGACAAGTATTTCTATGAAACATCTTGGCACAGTTAAGTTCAATAGTTTTAAATTACTCATTCCGATAGATATGAAAATGAAAACAAACACAAACGTATCATTATAGGAATTTTTACACAAGAAAAAAAATCATTTAATAATCAGGTTACACTTAAAAAAATAGAGTGTGTTTTTAATAATATGCTCGTAGTTCAATTAATAATATTTAAAAGTTTCAAAAAAAACTAATAATCAGGTTACACTTAAAAAAATAAAGTGTGTTTTTAATAATATGCTCGTAGTTCAATAAATAATATATAAAAGTTTAAAAAAAATCTCTTCCTACAAGGAATATGATTTATGTTAAACCATTTGGCAACACTTTTTTAAATAACGATATTCACAGGGAATTGATATTCTTTATCTTTTACAAGTATGTGCTGATTCACACTCTTCAAGTTTAAGCCATCAAGTCTTGAGCTTTTACGAGAGAAGAGCAAAATTTATTCCATTTATTTTCCCCTCTCTCCTTAAAACTTAAGAGTGTGAACCAGCTAAAACTTGAAGAGTGTGAACCAGCACTATTATTTGACCTCGTCAATATTATAAAATATTTGCTGCAGAAATGTTGTTTAATTCTCTTTTGAAAGTACATTGGACACTTTTTTTGGAAACATTTAAGTAATTTGTATGCATTGTCTTTTTCCTTTTATTCCTCTCAATAACAAACTCACAAAAACTGCTTGCGCACGGAACAAAGTATACTTTTCCATTCTTTCACCCTTAAACTTAAATGTTTTGCAGAAAGTGATTCATAATATTGGCAAAGACTTTTTGATATCGAATGTCGCAACAGCTTTAAGGTGCAGTAGACATGTGTTGATGGATCCTAATGGAGCACTTTCTAATTCATAACTTTCAAATTCATTAGAAGTAACACAATATTATATTTTTTTTGTTTAAAAGCAATAAGCTTCATTAATAAGGAATTAAATTGGAGTTAACTAAACCTTGCTTACAAATATAATTAAAAATTTTATTTCAACTTAGTTGGCCGAACAATAGTATCATAAACCTTCATCCTATTGAAGTGAAACGGACCAGAGTATCTGGCAAGGATCGAACCAGCAAACCCCACTCTGATAGATTAGATTATTGCCATCAAGTCTACGTGGGCACCCCGAACATGTTGAAGTCGGAATTGCTGTTTCAGCACAACAAACTGAAGGATGACCAAGCCTTAAGAGTTTTAACAAAATGCTTCCTTGATCTAATTACTGCTCGAAAATTTTCAAAAACATAACAGGGTCGCATTTATCTCAAAATACGTAAGACTTGTGTGATAGTGTAAAGTATCCTTTACCCGAAACCATCTGCCAACAAATTTACCGGAATATAATCCAAAGAAAATTGATATCCGTTTAACAACTTAAAATTATTTTGGATATGTCTCCTTTTTGTGCCATAACCATGACAATATGGCTTAAAAAACTTTGCCATTTAGAAAATGGTGAGGCCATTTGTTATCTTTTATTGTTTTCTAACAGCATTTGCAAGATAAAACATTTTAAGTTCGAATATGTTATCATTTTCTGCTTCATTGATTGATGGCTTTAAAGTTAAAACGGATCAATTAAGCTTAAGCAGCTTATGGTCGAAACACGAATCATATCCCGAATACAGGGTATTTTCTTAAAGCAATAGCTATTATTTATAAACATAGTACATATGTCGGTTTATCGGCTTTACCATAGCATGTTTTTATGAACTACATATACAAATTAAAAATAAACAGGAAAAGAAGAAAAGTAGCGACTATATTGGGTGACCATAGAGAACACTTACCTAAAACATATAAAATCAAAGCAAAATATATTAATTTTTTTAATTTTTACTTATTGATTTTATTTTCTTTTGCGGGCAAAATTTCAAATCACAGTACAATTTTACTGTCTTTAAAATTTGAAAGACAAGACAGTTAAACAAGTGTGAATGGACTAGTGAAGCAGTTTGCATGTATTGCTACTGTCATGACAGTACTGTCAAGTGTAAACGCTATGTTAATTTATAATTTCTTTGCTTTTCGATGAGTCAAAATGCTAACTTTAAAGAATTATTTTATCTTATATGGCTCTATATCGAGGCATAACCGCAAAAAAGATTAACCGACACCATTCTCAATTTTCGATTTTTTTTTAATAAATGAATTTATTGGCAACGTCTCATCTCTGCATCATCTCCTTAAATCTCATAGTCACAGAAGGTACCCTTACCGTTATAGCAAAAACAATTTTAGCTTAAGCGTCAATTTTCATACAAAATTTTTTTTTTCGTCGCTTGAGCTTTTTTGCGCTAATGACTTGATATATAGAATTGGCTTCAAATCTCCATCCCAAAAATTGTTTGGTTTCTTGAACATTTCTAATGTTTAGCATATCCGATGCATCGAAACCATATTTCAATTTAATTTTTGCACAGGCATGTTTGTACTTGTTTCGACTGTTAAATTGGTAAAGTTAAAAGCAATTTTTAGCCAGTTTGTGCAGTTTTTAATAACTTCTGGGCCAACTGTAAAACATAACCTTTTTTAGTTTTCTGGTGGCAGCACTGATCGATTTTCTCCCATTTTCTGATCTAAAGGGGTCTGTCTATTCAGGGTCAAAATGCTTGTCATGCAGGCGAATTCACTCGTGTGCGTGTGCTGGACTTTATATTCGCCGTCATATCCAAAATTTTCGATTTTCTATCCAGCATCGTCAGTGTCGCACATACAAAGCCATTTTCAATAATACTACCATAGCGCTTGATGAGAAATTTTGATCGTGTACAGACTCCTTGAGTATAGTGAAGGCCAACATAAACAGGTATACGCATCAGCCCATCTGGTCGATTTTTATAAAGGGTGGCCTAAATAAGACCGACCAATGTTTAACACGTATAACTTTTTTATTATTTAATATAATTATTTTTTAGGGTTATAACTGAATTCTTGAAAATCGATAACTAATGCATACAGCAAACAACATCGTCAATATTTGAATTCAATATTGTCAATATCTGTATTCAAGATACGCTCGCACAGCCATTATGATTAGAAATTAAGACAGCCGTTTTGAGAAACGGGCTTCAGTGATTGACCGTCCTGTAAGAGGTGCTCATCGAAATATTACCACTAAAGGTAACGTGGAAGCTGTGCGGCAGAGTTTTGAAATTGATCCATCTGTCTCAACTCGTTGTCGTTCCGACCAATAAGGCATTTCCAGAAGAAAATTTTAAAGATGGATCCATGCTAAATTAAAATTGTGCAAGCACTGATACTGCAAGACCACAAGCCAAAACATTGGTAGGTCTTATTTGGGCCACCCTGTATATGAATTTGTTATTCTAAATGTTAAAACTCTCTCTGAAGCATTTATACCTCTAAAAACCATTTGAAAGTGCCTGGTATGAGTGTTTCATATTGATATACATATGTATGTATAAAATCGAGTTAAGCATTTTCATTGTCGTCTGACATTTAACATGTCATAAAAGGTTGTGCCTACATTTAAAATAAATGTTCGTTCTCTGGTTCTTTAATTGTAATTTAAGTAACCCATTAAGCCAACAAATCCGGCATATTTGCCCATGCCACTTTAATATTTCCGATATTTCTCTTAGCGTATTTTCTTTACTGATATTCAACTTTGTATACTTTTTTGTTTCGTTTTTAATTTTTGCACAATTAAAATTAAAGAAAATAAATGTTGAAATCATATTTCAATACCAAATAATGGCGAGATATCAAACAAGACATAAAAATTTATCTTATCTCTTGTCATGTCTACTTATTTTTGACATTTCAATTCAATTTTAATGTATTTAGTGTAAAATGGGGTAAAAAGCGTTGTTATTTTTTTTATTCTTTTAGTTTAATATTTTACTTCATTTCTTAACAAAGTGTTTATAGCAAATATTTTTGTTTTATTTTCCCTTTCGTAGTAAATATTTATTTTTATAATTCAGATAAGAGTCAGCGAAATTTGTTCAAAAAGAAAAATAAACAGAAAACAAATACGATTTTTTTTAATTTATAGAATAAGAAAAAAAGTAAGGCAGGATTTTAAATGATTCACTTTTTTATTAGACTGTAGCAAAATTACCAAGTTCAAGGTTTAAACAAAATATTTGGATTTATCAAATGATCAGTAAATTCTGGTGAACTGTTTTAAATAAAATCAGTTGGTTTGATCGTAAGAGGTTCGACAATTATGATAGGGATTGCTGTTCGGTTTTAACCGAAATCGAAACCGCGGTTTTAATGCCTAACGACGAAACCGAAAACCGACAAAAAAAACCTCGGTTTTCAGCTTTTACTTCAAAAATATATATATGCTTAAAGAAATTACAAATTTTACATAACACTCGTATTTCTCATATAAAAAGTTACATTACAGCCGTATTGTATTGAGAAGGTGCTGCATCGGTGACGAAAAATTGAAAAATCTTGTATTTTAAGCAAAGCTCAATAGAATTTTTTTTTTGTGTATTTTGAATTTTTTTTAAGAACTACAAATTTTATTTCCGAAATGTCTGAACTAAAATATGGAGGTTAGAAACATTTCAAATTATCAGAGCAGCAGTGAAACATAACAATATGCAAGATTTGTAAGTAAAACCGAACCGAAACCGACCGGTGTTAATGATTTTAAAACCGAAACCGCGGTTTCACATTTTTTCGGTTTTTACATATAACAAATAAGAGTGTTATCTATATAACAAATTTTAGTATCTTTGGCTTTGCTGAATCTATTTTACCCTTCAGCATATAATTAAAAATCTTGCCAAGCCCCTAAATTCGGGGAAAGACTTGTCAGATGAATTAATAGGCCGATTTGGCTTGTTTTTAGTACAAAATATTTTTTAATCTACATACAATTATCTGAACCAAGTTTGGACCTCTTAACTTATTTAGTATGACCGCTATTGTACCAAAACCCTTTCCCCGGGTGATGTGCTGCGCCTTTCAGGGGGCGTAGTAAAGCATCTTAAGGATCAAATCTCTTGATGTTACATCCACTGGGGAATATAGAGGTGACCAAGTGTTGGCAACAGGACGAGAGGAATCGGAAGATTTATCTTTTCCGTTTTATAGACTTACTGCCATGTAGTTCTTTTAAGAGAGGTATGGTAGATGGACTAAAGGAGCATGACAGAATCTGTTATGTCGTTGTTCTCCCCTCGGACATTGAAAATCTATGGGTGTAACAGGTGTATGACAACCTAGAATGCGACAAATATCCATTATGATGTCTACGGATTTCTTTAGACCGCGTCATTCACCAGAGTACCTTTTGTTATCTGGTGCTTAGGGAGTTAGTAGCCACCGGTTCTTCGGTATTGGACTGAATATTGACTGAAATCTCCGTTAGATTACTTCTCGCGAAAAATGCTTCCAGTCTTTTGGAATGATTTTCTTTGCGGAAGCCGTGCTCTTCTTTGAAGGGATACTTTCGGGGATCACGTAGTGGCTGTGGTTTAAATCAAAAACCGCGGGAAGGTACTCTTCCCTGAGAAGTCTGATTTGTTACCCTTATGGAAAAGTTCGGGCTATGGATGTACGCTAGATACTGTTGCTATTCAAGAAAAGCTGCAGGATGTCACATAGCTCCGGCTCCTAAACAAGTGGCGAGAGTATAATTTTAGTCGGATTAAACAACCGAAGTTTCGAATGTGTGTGAATAGGGGAACTTGGTTAGTGCTTCAAATGAATTTTCTACTGATTAAGAACCACCATGAGATATGGCCATATTGCAAGTGTAAATTGTAAATCATAATCACATTTGTGCCAAAACTCGGAGTAAGTAGAGATTTCCGAAGAATATTTCACTTTTTGATGTTAAATCTTCGGGGAAAATCAGGTGCAGGCAATATCTGAAATTCGGCATTGTTTAAAATTAACAGATCTTTTGAGAGCACGGCTGATCAGAAATCATATCTGGTACCACGGGAGTCAGGGAACCCTGGAACTTCGGTTTCAGCCTGACTATTGCCAAGGACCCTTTGGGGATCTCGTGGTGATTGTGGTTAAAACCCAAAGTAGCAGGAAGGAAAATCTTCGGCTTGACAGGCTGATTTTAAAGTTAAATGGGAAGTTTGACTGCTGGCAGATATTTTGTTTGATATTTTAACAAATCCTGCCTGCCTCAAAACCCCAGCGGAGGTTAGATAGCTTCAGTATCAAAACAAGATGCGAGTGTATAGTTCTGCCTTATACGCTTAATTTTCTACCTGTGGTTGTGCTTGTGGCATTTACAAACAGGGGAGTTTGGTAAGCGCATTGTGCTCAAACCACCGTGAGGTAGGCCAACCTGACACGTACTCACGTAAATCTTTCGTAACATTATGGTCGAAACTATTATATCAGGGGAAAAAAGAAGTTATTCGTCTATAACTCGATAATTTATGTATCGCTTTTGCAAATGTTCACTACCACTATTCAATAAAGTGAAACAAGAATTTTCACAATGTTTGAGTATAAGGAGACTTCAAAAAGTTCAGCTTTATCTGCAAAAATTAGAGGCTATTTTGATTTTTTGCTCATATATGAATCAGCCATTTCTGAACCGGTCTGGCAGAATTTCAATAGACAACTTTTTCGGACTAAAGGTGATTGATATAAATATACAACATTCTAGTCTCCACCATAAATGGGGTATTCGGAAAATAAATTTAAACCTGCACAAGAAAACATGGACACCTTTTAACCAACTCCCGTTCTCATAAAGACTCAGAACCCAAATACTTTATGTGGTCGTAAATCAATTTTGTGGAAATTAAAAACGGAATGAAAAACTCAAGGTTAAAGCAATACATTGTATTTTAACTGTTTCTTTAGTTGTTTGATTTGTGAAAAATACAAGCAACTTTTGACATTTATCTCTCTCTCTAAGGGTGTGTGTGAAACGGTAACAAAGTATTTATGGAATTAAAATGTTAACACTGCTGAGGTGAATTAAATTTCACTAGTCCTGGGGGCTAGTATAAATTTTAACATTAGCGTAGAAATTATTGAAAATTTTCATTCACCATAAAACTTTGCTACCGTTTCACAGACACCCCAAGTAAGAAAAAAATAGCTCAGCTGTGTTATCTACGCAACCTGAAAGGTAAATTCGCCTTGGACAAACTTATATATGCCTTTTTCACCTGTGATGAAGCCAAGAACAGGAAAAAATATATTTAGACTTGGTAAAGATACACAAATTTTTAGCTAATCCGCCAAATTGATAAAGTTTTATACCCTTAGGACATGTATTCGCTTCAAAAATACATGTACAGAAAAAATTATTAAATTTCTCCAATCACCAAATTTATTCCAAATGCATAATATCAAGCAAACAAGTTGTTGACTTTGCACCTATTACCAAAATGATTATATTGATTACTATAAATTTTAAAATTTTGAAAAAATATTTGCAACAAATAATATTTTTAATTAAAAAAGTGATCAAAAAAGTTTGCCATTTCAAACAATGTGTTAATTTATTTAAATAAATATTGACAGTTCCCAACAACAATTCTACATGTTTAAATTAACGAAATTTAAACGAAAAAAGTCAATTAAGATTTTTTGTTATTTTATTAAAATTTTAATTGAAAATTTATTTCAAAACAACTAAAATGTTAATTAAACCAAAATTAAATTTTTAGTTTTCTTTCAACAAAAAAAAATAATTGATTCAATTATCACATTAATTAAATTTAAATACTTTTTAAACCATTTTTTTAATTGATAAAACACTTTTTTCTGTGTATGTAAATTAGACTTTAACCTACAATTTATAAGTTTCTACATTTGTATCATTTTAAAATTCTTGCGTAAAAAGTTCTAGAATGTATTCAAACCCTCTGGCCAGGTAGTAGTTTAAAAAGGGTTTTCAAACAACCCAGGTAAATTTTTATTTAATGTATGTAACTCCCAACCGTCATTAGCTCATTTACGCTTCAAATTGTACCAGTAGTATTATAAATCTAATCTTTATTATAAATAACCATAATAAGAACCCCAGATGTTACAAGCCATACAAAAAAAAAAACATGATAGTTTTAAAACTCAAACTCATTTTTAAAATTACAAATCCATTAATTTGACAGAAACATATCAAGAAGAAGTTTGAAAGCAACAAGAAACACAATAAAAAAAATTTTAAAAATTAATAACATTTTTTCTTTGTGTTTTTAAATGCCACAGTGTTAAGTTTGAAGATTTATTACCGCTTTTTAAACTTCAAAGATTTTTTTATTTTTCAAGATTTTTTGATTTTCTTATTTGATTGGGTTTTGTAAAAAATGAAATACATAAATAAATAATTCAAATGTAAATTATTTAAAAGCTAATTGAATTTTTTAGATGTTTTTTACAATATAAAAACGAAAACATTTGAATAGTTAATCTTAAAAATCTTTATCTATAAAGCGGATTAAAGTTTGGTGGATACATAAAAGCTGGGAGAACAGCGCAATATCACTAAGACTAGTTTTTCTTAAATAACATAATCCACATGTGGTCCAACTTTTGATTTGTATCTAGATTGGTTTCTTTCAAATGTTCTCATAATATTAGTAGTGTTAATAAGTTCAAACTGCTTGTAAGCGGATGGTTTGAATTACTCTTGTCGAAAGTTTGAAAAGTTAAGACATCTCTCAACAATAACCAGAACATGATGAATTATTTTTTAGAAAATAATTGTATTGAAAATATAATTTTTTTTTTGCAAAATGTTGCTCCATTCACGACTATCGTGAATAATAGGCCCCATACACGACTACAGTATGCATGTGCAATCAAGTGATTGTACCAGCCGATTGACCGTGTATGAGCTTGGGGTGTGATTGTACCAGCTGCTAGTGCTAAATCAAAAATAGTTTATTTTTATGATTGTACCAGCATGATTGAGTCATGTGTTGTAAATTTAGCTCATAAAAGTCAGTGCATAAACATCAAAAAAATAGAAAATTTTAAATTGCAAAGGTAAATCGTCAAGGCATAAACATAAAAAATTGAACTTTTTTAACAAAGTATTTTAAATATGAATGCTAAAGAAAAAATATTTTGGGGAGAATTTCTCGAACTTTATAAAACAATGCATTGCCTCTGGAAAGTTAAAAGTACGGAATACTGCAATCGTAATTAAAAAAGCAATGCTACAATAAAATGGTATTTTGTAAAAAAAAAAGATCGAGTCTGGCGATGAAACAATGAAGGAACCACCATGCAAAAAACGAAAAGCAACAGCGGAAGATAATTTGCTACAAATGGCATGCCAAAAATGAAGAATTGTACCAGCATGCTGATGTATTGTGTGCTTAATTGCACAATCTCTTGATTGCACAATCATGATGGTGTTGTATATGGGCTCTATAAGAGGTGAACAGTTTTTTCCTCGAAATTTTTCTTTTCCCATAGTTTTTTTTAAAGAAAAGGAAACAAATTTCAAGGGAAACTTTATTCACCATAGGGGTGACTATTTTTTCTGAAGAACAGAGAATAGCTGCTACTTGTGGAAGTTTATAGCGAACAACCTGTATCAAAAACCACTTGTAGATATTATATAAAAGGCTTTAAAACTAAAAATGTTTAACCCTAGAAAGGCCACAATTGTTTAAGGATGTATAATTAAAGGCAATATCTGAAAATTTTAAATGTAAAGAGAACTTACAATATGATTAGGAGTCACACACCCTACAGATGTACTTAAGATTAAGATGATCACCTACTGTTACGGCCTAGTACCACGCTACCCTTAGCGCCGGGTGAAAACAAAAACTCTAATTACGCCCCCGATGGTCGCCATCTGTTTAACTTTCACTGAGCCTTAAACCCGCCACTATTAATATTTCTCTCCTTGCAATTTAGGTGTTAACAGCAAATATCTTGTGATATCCGTTTGAGCCTTACCAATAATTTTTCACGCTTTTCCTAAAGCCTATAGGCCTACTAGACCCATTTCTAACAGATAGGAACCTGGTTAGGAGCGATCAATTCGAAATCTTCTTAAATTAAGCTAATGGTTGCACCCCTAACAAAGAAAATTCAACCGTTAATTTCCTTTCTTTTAAAAAAAGTGTCGAACTCTACACTCGAGTGTTATTAATTACTTCCCGTTTTAAAGACACAAGCAAAAAACTCGTCCGTTTAACTTACAGTTAAAACAAAACAAACTGCCAGGCCCACAATGTCGACAAGAACATTTCTTTCGCATTTTTATATTGAAAACAATAATAACAAATTTAAACTTGTTTTTGTTTTCAATATACATATAAGAAAGAAATGTTCTTGTCGGCATAGTGGGCCAGGCAGAAAATTTCAAAATTTGTTTTTGTCTTAAGTGTAAGTTAGACGAAAGAGTCTTTCGCTCCGTTATTTTAAAATTAAAACAATAAAAAATAAAAATTATTTTGTAAATTGTAATATGGAAATTTGTTAGAAGTACAATTGCAAATGGTGATTAAAGCTCAGCCACATGTTAAGACGGATTCATTGATTTGTTTTTTTTTACGTCAAATTACTTCAAAACAAATATTTTACGCGGTTGGGGTAACTGTAATTAAACATAATAACAATTAACGTTTAATACTTAATAATGTGAATGTAAGCATTTGTTTAAATACACGTTAAAACTCCAGCCTGCATAATTAATGTACTTAAATAATAAATACATATGTATACTAACTATAATTTAAATTATTAATGTTTCCGCTACTCTTAAGAATTCCAATATTTATTTAATTCCATTTGGTCACTCGTATGTGGAATTTTACCGTTTATTTTTCTTGTCTTTTTCTCTAAATTGGAATTAATGCGTGTGTTTTATTTCTTACTTAGTGGTGGAGGAAACACTCCCTGGTAGATGAATCTTTGGTTTTAATGTTTATTTCATTGTTTTTTTTTTGTCTTTGTCTTTAAGGCCAACACAAAATAATTTGCTTACTTTAGACAGTTGTATCGCGTGTTGACAAGTTTCTTACAAATATCCAATTGAACGTTTTGTTGTTGCGGAATACTTACATATACTACCTAAACACACTTCACACTCCCACATTTTTTTTTTTTTGTTTTTATTTTTTTTTTTGTTATTATTTAATACCTCTTTAATGCAATAATTTAAAATGGATTGCCATATCTTTCTTCAAAAGAATGCAATATGTAGGGAAATTCTGCCGATTTTTGTCTATTTGTTTAAGTTTAAGTTACCCCTTCAGTAGCAAAGCCACTGAGAGGACAATTTGACCTCGAAATATTCATAAAGCCATAACGAATTATGGCTTACGCCTGAATAGCCTCATCCAGAAGCTATCGACGACCTAAACCTTTTTGTAGGAAGGCGAAACTTCCAGAGTTCGATTCTTCTAATTATTGCATTGAGCTCTTTGTTCTTCACCACGTTCCAAAAAGTTACGTTAAAAGCGATTGGTTAATACCGAACCCTGAAAAACTGTAACGCGGTACAGTTATGCGCCGCGAAACCATAATCCAAGGCAATCCAATGCGCGAGATGCTTTCCCATCCAGAGCAGTTTTACCAAAAATCGTTTGCTTAGTTTAAAATGATTTTTACCGTAAATTCAGGGTTTTTGATAAGTAACACCCCTTCTTGATGAGCTATTGTTTTGTATGCAAAGTAACGTTAGCAGAATAATTTATTCATGTAATTGGATGTTTGGAACAGCTACGGCACCTCAATCTTTATAAAAATTGCACGATAATCTTTATAACAATTACAATCACGATGGCATATTTTTACATGGCAATGCTGTTATAAAAATCGTTGTGAGAACATCCCAACAAGCATGAAGTCAAACCTTTGATATGGAATGACTTTATCATTTGATATCAAGCACAATTCTGAAACCATTTTCAATTGGTTGATTTTAATATTTGAATTCTAATTGATAATGATTTGAATATAAACTTTTGACATAAAATGTTTTATAAATTTGATACCAAATTGTTATCAAATGTTATTCTCAAATCATTAAAGATTAAAGTTAAGTTCGTAAAGAAAAATGACATATTAATGGCCATTTTCACGACAAACTGGCTGTCAATTAATATCGACATAAATTTATTAGACCGTTAAACTGTCCGTTAACGATAACATCGTTGTTGGCAGCTGGCAACAACCCTCAAAATACATTGTCAGACTTGCAATTTTTGTTTCAGCAATTATTGAGTTTATAGATGAGACAGGTGAGAAAGTTGGGGAGGGGTTTCATTTACTCTGCAATTCTGTTTTGATTTGTTATTCTCACACTTTTCAACTTGAAAATAAATAAATTGAAAAATGTTCAACGACGGCGGTGAAAATACAGCCGTCGGCTATAACAAATAATGTAAAGTGCGACTTTAATGTTTGTTGTTTAAAAAATGGCTTCGGAAACATTCGTATATTTTTCAAAAATGTTAAAAACAAAATTAATTGAAAATAATTAAGCAATGGAAAAATCTGACAAGAACAAAACACTTACATATGTACCTCTTTCGTGTTATTATTCAATGCATTTTGCATTTGTAATATATTTTTTAGTGTTAACATTTTTTCTCACCCCGCTTGTATGCGTGAGTTTATTTGACAGGAACTTCTCGAAAAAATTTTACACACACTTTTTCTGTAAATTGGCGAGTAATTTTCTTACGTGACAACAATTACTCCCCAAAAATGTTCCAGACGCATTAAGTGAGAAAACCAGTTGTTTGTTTCAATTTATGGCATTTTTGTTTAATTTCACACATTTTAATCGAAAAATTTCTCGACCGGCAGTTACAGAACATGAGCACTGGACACTAGTGCAATTTTAAAGCAGAATTTTAAAAAGTTGCTGCAACAAAAATTGCAAGTATAGGCGATGGCTTAGCAAACTTCTAAGCGACTTATGTTACACTAAGGCTAGGTTTTTGAGATCTCAGTTAAACTAGGTTTAGTTAATCTAAAAACAGATTTGTGCCACCATTATCAGGTTTGTATACAAAATTTTGACGAAACAGCTTAGTTTTGCTTAAAATGGTGGTATTTAGTGAAATAATAAGAATAAATCACATTTCGCCGGAAAAATACGAGTTTCACAGTACGTTAAACTAAGTTTAAAATTAATCCACCTCTCAAAAACCCGGCCTTAAAATTCAATGATCTGAATAAAATTTGTGCCAACACAACATGGGCCAATAAATGTTATTTAATATTCTTGAAATTTGTTTTACTTTAAAAATGTTTATTTTTCTAATCGTATTCAGAAGAAAATAATTAATTTTACTCCCACCCCCCTTGGCTTATAAGTTTTCTCTGCATGTTTTTAAAAAAAATAAAAAACTCGATAATTTATTATGTGTTGTTAAAACAAATTTCTATCAAACATACAAACAACATTAACCTAATCATCACATTTGGGGTTAAAGCGAAAAAAATGAAGATAGAACGAAATTGGTATTCTAATATTATAAATGCAAACATACTTCGTCATCATTATCATCATCATCATCCAAAAAATTATGGCAGTCATTTCAACTTTTCTTCTTTTATGCAGTTAATGTACATAAATATTTAATCATTCTCTTAAAGGTAAGAATTTAGCTGAAAACGGTCGATTGGAGCTAAAAAAATATTTATAAATATTTATGCATGTGTGTATCTACTTTCATATAAGTATACTGTAGCTACTTTATGGATTTTGTAAACATTTTTTTTATATTTAGGTCAAAGTGTCATTTGGTTTTTATGTATTTTATTTATTCCATACTTTCTTCTTATTTTTACACGACTGACTGGATGACTGACTGGTTAACTGGCAGTCCAGGTATCTCTCTATGGTATCTCTCATCCTTCTTTCTTAAGTCTGTCTGGCACTTTTTTTTCGTGTATTTTGTATTTTATTTGTTGGCACATTTGATTAACACTCTTCTCTGTATGGCCCGTATGGCCTTTTCAGCCATTTATGAAGTGTGATTATTGACCATATTCGTAAACTTGGTAAAATTGGTGGTCTTAACTGCGACTGTCTGATTTTCCAATTGATATTCTTTACTTTGTTTTTCTACTGTTTGATCTTATAAGGTCAATGGCATACATTCTGGTTTTTCTTTCTTATTTACAATTGTAAATTTTTCAAATAAGCAGAGAGTCCCAAAGTTGTGGAATTTGGATATTTGAACGTTTTTACCTTTTAAAAAATCTGAGTTTTTTTTATCGCAAACTAATGAAAACAAGAAAAAAATTTACTACAAAACTTTTGTAGCGTTAACATCACTGTGCAGATTGTTATACTTATGACTAATACATCAGTGAGTGTTTTTACGCTGGTTTAGTTAAACTAAACTTAAATGTTTATGTAGTTAAAACTCAACAGTTGTAAATCAGTGTTCCATGTATTATATGCGTTTAAAGATGATTAGTCATCGTCCAGACTTGCAATTTTTGTTGCTGCAATTTGTTAAAATTCTGCTTTGGTATTGCATTAGTGTCCAGATTATGAAATTCTTGTTTTGCAATTTTTGTATTTTCATCTTGTCTTTCCTCTTCTCCTTTTTATATTTTACATGTAAATACAAATGCACCTGCAGCTAACTTCAAGTTGAAAAGTGTGAGAATTACAAAACAAAACAGAATTGCAGTGTTCATGAAACTGAGTACCCCTCCCCAATCTTCTCATCCCTGCAAGTCTGGACGATGACTTAAAGGTTCTTTACACTATCATACAAGTCTTGCGTATTAGAAGTAGAAGTTCTTAAAATATATTTAATGTACAGGATGGCGCAGAATGAGCTATATGGTTTGAGTATGAAGCCCGTTTCCGTTTTTTTAATAGCTACGTCAGCAGGAAAAAAAACCTAAGCATTTGGGCTACGGAAAAAAGCAGTAGCAAGAACACCCACTTAAATGTACTATTTGGATCTATCGCCCAAAAGGGCTATATTTTTTATGACATTACTGTTTTAATCTCTGTCAACGGGCTACAAAGTATCCAAGATGAGTTTATTAGCCACAATTATACCCACTCAAGTGCACTCTTGGGTGCGGGTTATCGTCCAAAACATAATATTAAAAAAAAGTATAATATTATCAAAAGTAAAACTTTGTCTGTTCGGACACAAAAAACTTTTGTAAATGGAAAAAGATCTCTCAACGTCAACCGAAGTGTTAGGAGCATACTTGAAGGATGCCAACGCCTTTGGAGTATACTCAGAATTTTCAAATCCCACTTCGATTCCAGATCAAAAATAATTGAAATTGATATTATTTTTTGAAGTCTTTCATTTCTTAGCAAAATATTTTGGATTTTTTCTTTTTTTTAATTTGTCGGGCTATTCTTTCTTCCCACATTGTTAATTTTACTTTCTTCAATATCAATTATTATGACTTGAGTATTGAATCCCTCCAATTTTGTTATTGTTTCACCAATATATCCGTAAGTGGGAAAAACAAATGCTAATTGATTACTGATGTAATTTAAATTTAATATTTCTTTTACTTTTACAATTGCATAATCATCGCTTCAATAACATTCCTAAATTGCTGAAATTTTTTTGAATAGAATTCTGAAGCATTGGAAGGGGAACCAGGGGAAACATTTCATTAAAAATTGCAATTTTATCAAATTGGCTTCTAATTTCCTCTGCAACACGGTGTAACCCATGTGTCAAGCAAGTAATTTGGAACGGTTTTAGATAAAACATTTTAAGCCCATTGGCAGCCTTAAGATGCTGCATCAATTAAAAAATAAAACGATCCTTTGGCGAAACTCTAAAAATCTTGTATTTTAAGCAGAGCTCCAAAAGAAATAATTTATTGATTTCAAAATATTTTTTCGAAAAAATTTTTAATTTTTTTTTGTCAATTGAAGAACTTTTTTTTTTAATATGGAAATTAAAACAAAATCACTCAAAAATTTCAAAATATGCAAAAAAATTATGAATTTAAAGTTCGAAAAGTGACGGACTTAGTGATCTGCCCTCGTAACTTATGGATTTAAAAATATTTTTTCGAAGTTTTTTTTTTCTCAATTGAAGAACTTTTTTTTTATAATATGGAAATAAAAAAAATCACTCAAAAATTTCAAAATATGCATTTAAAAGCAAAACATGCATGGTCACCAAAATATGCAAAAAAAAAATTAACGCAAATTTATTGATTCCGAAAGATTATTGGTCGACATTGTTGCTAGACTATCGACATGGATTTTCATGGAAATCGCAGCCCTTTTCATTACAATTCTTGTTCTTCTTATTATGAGCATATATTTGTATCACCTGTACTCCTTCCTGTCTTTCACATTTCAAAAAATCAACAATATTGGGGAACTTGACTTTTTTTTACTTTTGACCACTTAAAAGTCCAAAAAGTCACACTGTGAGCCGATGTCACACGAGTTATTAAATGGAAAATAAAACTAGAAAAAAATAATTTTTATTTTTACTTTCAAATATTAAGAATTTTCAACAATTCAAAATGTTTAAAGCTTTTAATGAACGCCAAGTATATGCCAAGTCAATCATGTCAATTATTTTTATCCTAAATTGTTTAAAATGGATTTTTTGAATTAAATAAGTTCCAAATTTATCTTCAATATATTTTACTAACTAGCACACTTACTATGAGTTTAACAATTCACCAAAAAAAAAATTTTTTTAACAGCATCATTTCAAAGTTTTGTGGCCCTGAATGTCTAAAAAACAAAACAGAAGTCTGACGTCATGCTCCCCAACTACAACAAACATTAGGTAATTTTTTTTTTTGTTCAGCAACTATAATTTGTTTTTTGTGGAGACGAAAAACCGGAATTTCTAGTCAAAAATTTTAACAAAAGTTCAGTCAAATTAGAATTAATTTAGGTATTAGAGCAAAACTCAACACACAACAGCGCGAATAAAACAAATTAAATAAAATTATATTTAAATAAAATGTAAAGGAACTAATGAAAAAAAATACTTTTCCTTGACTTTTTGTATTAAAATTGTATGTTTGCAGTGATAAAGTGTTAAGAAATTAACAAAATATTAAAAATAAAAAACAAGTAAGTGCTAATAAATCAAAACAAGTTAAACTGTCTTTTTGGTTTAAAATGTATTTAAGCCAACAAATCAGTAAACATATCAACCATCTTTAAATGCATAAAATTGGGCGTTTAAACTACCAATACAGACCATATGAAATTTTCAACTTTTATCGTAGTGCTGCCACATGTCACGTTTTAAACTACATATAATAAATACTTGGCACACTGATTTACAACTGTTGAGTTAAAACTACATATAAATTTAAGTTTAGTTCAACTAAACCAGCGTTTAAACACTCACTGATCTATTGGTCATAAGTGTGCCATACAGAGTTACCGTTTGCCCTACTAAAGTCGCAATTTGACCCTTTTTTAGCGGTCTGCTACTTTTTGTGAGACTTTTTTTATTACCGACTTTTGTAACTTTTTTGATTTTGTTGCGACCATTTACACTTTTTTTGCACATTTTAACAAATAATAACAATAAAGACCGCTGCATGTTCTTCCAATAAACGTAATATTTCGCGATAATATTCGAGAGACTAGCAACTGAATCATGAATTGCTTAAGCAATATATGGATTCAAAGCCGCCTTTTCGCAGTGTTTGTAAACAGCCTTTAGTGAACCAAAACCATCATCTTCAGCGACATTGAAAAACAAAAAAAAACACAGTAATAAGGGTTTTCTTGAAATCGCTTAAAATTGCTATTTGTGCAAATGGGCAAACTTGCGAGTCTCGTTTCATTAATCGCCTATTTAGCTTTTGTGTAATTTTTAAAAATTAATGTAAATTTTTTAGAAACGACAATGAAAACATAATAAATAAAAGAAAAAAACATATATTAAAAAGTTAAAATTTGTGTCTAAAAATTTAAATTTGAAATAAAAATATCTAAAGAAAGCTCAGATTATTTCAAGAATTTGTTGTTTTAATTGTTGAATTTTTCATTGAAAACGACGGTAAGCAAAAAAAAAAATCTGTTTGTATAAATACACAATTTAAAAAGTTTGTGTTTATGAATTCTCATACAAATTTTGACAGTCCATTTGCGAGGGTGCAAAAATACATAGTTTCCACAGATTGCGAGAATTTTAAGCGATATCATGAAAACCCTTAATGTAAATGAGGCTTCTGAAAACGAAAAAATACAACTGACTGACTGTTTTGTATAAATTTGTTTTGTTATGCTTTTTATTATTAAGAAACCGAATATGTTGTGCGACTTTATTTTTATGAAACGACCTTTTGTGCGACTTTACAAAAATTCCTAGCGGTAACCCTGGTGCCATAGTTGGCTTTGTCGAATCTAAAATACCCTTTACCAAGGCGAATTCATACTGGTGAACACATCAGCAAAAGAGAGAGAGAGAGAGAGGGAGAGTAATGCTGGCCTATATGCAGTGTGACCATTTTGGCATTTTTGCAGCTAAATTTAGCATTTAAAATTTCTATTTAGCCGTAAAATTTTCATTTAGCAGTTGGCATTTTATTTAGCATATTTGGAAATTGTTTTTAGCTTTTTTAGCGAAGGCCTTGGCAGCCAGTCCTTTTCTCTTTATACATTTTCTGTAAATTAAATTTGCATTAAATAAATATTAATAATAATAATAATATTTTAAAAATTTAGACGAATAGTTTAATTGATTTTGCTAAAAAAAATTTATAATATAATACATTTTGTTAGTTGTACCCAAAATTAAATTTCGTATGAAAATAGATAATTCTTATTTTATGAAACATCTTACCTCGATTGTAAATATTTTGATATTACGATAAAAAAGTACAAGGAAATTTCACTTTGTATTTAGATAAAAATTGAATGGTGTAAATGTTTGAAAACATTGTTTGCTGTATACTGCTGAAAAAATAATTTTTTTAAAGCTTCAACTTTTCTTAAACTATAAAAAGATCTAAAAAATTTTTTATATCATGGAAATAAATCGTTAAAATTTTGCATATATCAAAGGTGTGAAATTTAATTTAAAATTTCTCAACACCTGTGCTACATATTTATATATATCAGATGCTTCACCAAAATCTAGCCACTTACTTAAATATAACCATTTCTTTGCATTTCGTTACAAAATTAGTCACTTAAATGTATTAAGTTTCGAATAAAATTTCATACTGGTAATAAATTTTTAACAAAAAGCATAACTCTCGCGGTCACCTGTTTGAGAAAATTAAATGTTAAGAAATGGCTATTATGAAAAATTTCAAAAGTGGACTTTATGGACGTTGGACAATATGGCGAAATTGTGAGGGTAACTAAATCTGGGTTCAGACTATTAAAGTTTTCTTTCAGAAAGTCTGAGTTAATTGGTGAGAGGGGAAGAGAACAGGCTATTGCTCTCTCCTCAGACTTTCTGAAAGAAAACTTTCATCATAGTATAGAACTAGTATGCCAACTCGAGAGAGCGTTCTCAATTATATAGTTCACCCCTCACACATATAGGTTCTGTGTGAATTCAACACACATAAAAACAACAAAAACAAACCAAAACTTCAAATTTTTCAATTTTAAATTTATCACAATATAACACTTTTTGTTTAATTTTATGACACAAACATATAATTAATAATTTTTTCCAATACATTTTGCTCATTTGACACTCATTTTTTTCTGTTGTTAATACTATTAAAGCCAGCAGAGTAGCATTTTGTGTTATGGAAATAATATTTGAAATCATAAATTATTTAAAAATTTACCGATATTGCAGAATAAAAATTTTGCAAACATTGTTTTTAAAAGTTTATAAATGCAGCCAGCATTTAATAAATTGAAAATTTATTGAACTAATAAAATTTTATTTTAGAAAAAAAATTTTGCCACATTCTATACGATTTTATGCAACTATGTTTAGTCGTGGAAATAGTTTTATACACCAATGCATTTAAAAAAATCTTACTAATACAAACATAAATAAGGTTCCACTGACAATTGAGTTATGTACCTGTCAAAGAGTCGGCATACTAGTTGTATACTATGACTTTCATAATGAGAACCTTGACAACAAATCTGAAATAAAATCTTACAAAGTAGAATAAAACCAAAAACTAACTGTCAAAACGGTCTTAATGAGGACTACATTGGGTACGTTCATAAGACGTAGCGGTTGAGCTCAACTGCTAAAAAACTGTTAACAACTGTTGAGCCGAACATTTTCGTCTTAGAAACGGCATTATGAGTATAATGCAAAATTAACTGCTGATAACGTTTCCTTCAATAAATTAATTGTGGCACGAGCTGTGTGATATGTTACGACGTATTGTTGAAACCCCAGCTCCTGCACATCATGGTTGTTCAATTGACGAATAAAAATGTCAGTAATCATGGCTCTATAGCGGTCACCATTGACTGTAACGTTTAAAGAAGGACGGACCAATGATTCCACCAGCTCATAAAGCACACTAAACAGACAGTTTTTCTGGATGTAACGCTGTCTCTACATACACTTCATGGTACAACTACACAAGGTAAACTCGTTGCTTAAACAAGTACAACAAGACAATAACAATAGGCCAAATTTTTTTTGTATTTTGAACCGAGACGTCAAAAAAAGAAACACTGTGCCTTCAAAATAAAAACACAAATTGAAAAAAACACGTGAAGGAAAAAATGGCGCGCACTAACTATGTGTAAACAAACATGTAAAAATGTAAGCAAACATGAAAATTTTTTGACGTTTGTGTTCTAACTGGGGTAAACAGCAGACAGACATATGAGCCAACGAGTCTACCTTGTGTAGTTGTACCATGATACATTTGAGGATTATCATCACTCCAAATGCGGCAGTTTTGCTTATTGACTAGAGTATTAATTTAATCGGGATTTGCTTTAATCAGCTAATCGCTCGATTAATTATCTTAATTAATTTTGTTATTGGTTAACCGATTAATAAAGTAGTAGATCATAGGGTAGATCGTTTAATTGACTGAGGTTTTGGTTTAATCGGTTAATTTTGTAATTGACCGGTTAACCGATTAATTAAGTTTTTTTTATAAATTAAGTCATTTTAATAAATAAAAATGCATAAATTATTTGTTATTTGGAGCT
Organism: Pollenia amentaria; assembly: GCA_943735925.1. Lineage (NCBI taxonomy): Eukaryota > Metazoa > Arthropoda > Insecta > Diptera > Polleniidae > Pollenia > Pollenia amentaria. The sequence goes on along the minus strand of OX031010.1, from coordinate 11,844,431 downwards.
TATTAGTAAAAAAAAAACCCAAAACATAACAAACATAACAATTCCTGAACTAAAGCAAACAAAAGAATATTTCATATAAGTAAGTACCTATATGTAATACATATTTTTTAATTAATTGTGTATTAATTAAGCAATAAACTGTAATATCATTTTATTAGTTATTTCAATAGTTTAAGAAAATCTTATAAAATAATCTTTTATAAAAATAATTTAAATTAAATGTTAAGTATTTCAGCGTTCATTTTCTTTAGTTTTGATTAAACTTGACTTCGAAAAAATTGTTTCATTTATCACAAATGTTCGAGAAATCAAAGCAACCTATAAAACAGAATATCTTATTTCTCAGTCCTCTTGGATTTTCCCGTTTTCATTTTAAATTTTTCACACTTCGCATTATTTCGGTAAATGCTGTTAAAGGATTGACATGAGAATATATGAGATGAAACAAATAACTAAACGAATACATACCTATAAAAAGAACATGAAACAAAGCCCAGTCAGCGTTTGGAAGATTGAATCACCAAACTGAGTCTTTTAAGACTACCTTAGATGATCAAAAACTGATTAATCAGTTCTGCGCTTAGAAAGTGATTGATTAAAAAACAAAAACAAAATGTAGGTACAGAATGTGCGCAATCATTAAATAATCATGCAGATGATCGAAATGTGACTTATTATTCAGTCATATTTAGCACTGCCTAGCGAGGAAAAAATGTTTTTTTTAGTGTTGTTTCTGTTTATAACAGGACAATTTTTCTTATAGATTTTCAAGCAAGTGTGTTTTGTAAATTTATGCTTATTTATGTCAGTAAGCTCGTGCTGCAAGGAATAAAAATAATATACAACTGAATTTAATTTGTGAGTGATTTTATATAAAAATTTAAAATAAAAAAGTAATGTGAAAGTATTGGTACAAACTGTCTCGAAAATGAGTCGCAATTGATCAGAAACGCGAGTCATAAAAGACTCTTTCAAGAGTCACGGGCGGGGTACCATTTTCTCCATAATGAACAGTCACTTTCGACTCAAAAACAAGCGCATAAATGATTATTTTAATCGCGCAGAGGAGTCAAAAAAGACTCGAATATGATCAATAAATGCTGACTGGGAAGGCTGTTGACAGCAAACACTTATTTAAAATGAAGATCACTAAACACCTTCTTTGTTTGTATGAAAAAAATATTTTCTGAACACATACCTACATACATATGTACCTTTTGTATATGAGACAAAACAATTAATTAAAAACACAAAAAAATATGTAATACCTACATAATACTACAAAAAGTTAAAAATTAACATCGGTTAATTGACTGAAAGTAATCGGTTTAATCGTTAATCGAAAATAGACAATTTTAATTTAACCGATCAGTTAATCGGCTAGTCATTAATCGGTTAACCAGTAAAATATCGCCGATAACGATATATCGGCAAACTCAAAGTAGGTACCTATCACCGATATATCGGTAGCGGTATTCGTTACATCCCAAGTTTTTGGCCACATATTTTTTCAAAAGTAGGACCACTTCCAATTCAAAACTAGAAGGCAATTTCTGGCTCTCCAAGATTTTAATGAAATTTAAAATAGGTATATATATGTATGTAGATAGATCTGTATTTAGATAAAAGCTATGTCTTTTCCAAAATAAGAATACCAGAGGAGGAAAGTGGCAATATTTTTGTCTCTCCGAAACTATCTCACAGATTTTAATATGTTAAACATTGATACATATACATACCTATCCCTATTATACTGGATGCATAAGCTTTGAGTTTTTCCAAAAATAGGACCATAATGGGGTAGGAAGCAATTTAATTTAAAACATACCTATGTACATATGTAGATAGATACCTACATCCCTATTTAGATGGGCACATAGCTTTAGAATTTTCCAAGGAGTAAATTTCTGTTTCTACGAATCTATCTAGGTAATTTCAAGAAAACCCCTCCATTAATAAAGATTTTTTAGCGTAGTAGCACGCGCCCGGTATAACTCTCATTATCACATGAAATTTCATCAAAGTTTTTCTCAGTGTAGGTACCTATTTAATATTGATATGTATCGTTTGCAAAACAAAAACAAACAGCAAAAGGAACAAGATAAAAAAAAATTGCGCGCTTAACTTTTTCGTTCTTTCTTTCTTTACTTTAAAAGGAAAAACAAAAACATTGAAGCAAAATTTTATTTTGTTAATAAAATCACCAACAAGAACAAAAAACCCAAGAAGCGAATAAAGAAAACACAACAAACTTGCTTAGAATTAAAAGAATATTAACAAAGCAAAACAAAAAGAAAAACATTTGTATTACACTCACATACACACACATAACGCATATACTTACATACAGTTGTTTTTTTGTAAAGAAATGCACAAAAAGAAAAAAGGGCTAAAAACTACCCGATTTTGTAAATTAAAATACGAAACATACACACATGATGTAAATATGAATGAATGCTTGTTTAAAAGCAAAAACGGGTATATTGTTATTATTGGAGCTAGTTTGTTTTATTTTAATTATACTATTTATTAGGTTATAGGTAGTTGCTGCTGGTGTTGTTGTTAATAGCAACAGCTAACGAAACAGAGAAAAAAGCACATTTTAAAGGTAACTACCTTCAAACCATATAAAAAATGCTACAAAGATGTAGGTACATATACAGAAATATGGCTAAAATACAATAAGAGAGTGAGAGGAAACAATAAATAAGAAAACACTTTAAAAAATTTAACTAAACAAGTGTTCGAACATACAACGAAATACATACATAAACACACTTAGATATAGGTACCAAAGATACAACTGCAATGGAATAAAGTAAAATGAAGTTTAAGACGTTTGTTATAGGTAGAAGCAATTTAACTTGGCTTAAATGGAGTGTTGCCAATAAGAATTCGGAAATTACACATGACTGTGTCCCAAATTACCATTTGAAGCAAAATTGCCCAAAACGAAAAAATTGCATTTACAGTACTTTAAGCTTATAGACCATTCCGCTTAAAATCCAAAAATGGATTTAAGCCAAAACTACCATACCTATTCACTTACAGATTTTTTCGAATTTCATACAAATTATTTGTTCCAAGTTCCATTTTGCTTGTAGTTCATTTTTGCTTAAAAGCCAAATTTTCTTTGCAAGCGTTTATAATATTTTATGCAAAAAATTTGCATACAGTCCAATCTGTTTTTTTATATATTTTTTTAACAAGCTGGCAACATGTAAAATTTTGGTTACTTCATAAAAGTAGAAAGAATGAGTAAACGCGTTATATTAAGTGGTTTTATCGAAGAAAATAATTTTTATATAGTCCAAAATGTGGATTATACTAGGATTCACTTATTATCCATAAAATGACGTATAAAAATAATCGGTTATAGTCGAAATTCGCTTATACACCACAAAAGTTGTGCAACTATAGTAGAGGGCTATAAGCGAAAAGTACTGTATACAAAATTCGGCCTTCATAACCTTTTTGTTAATCCCTTGTTTACAACTAAACAGTTATGTTTACAAAAAATGCAAAGATAAGCTACTCTTGAAGTAAAATAGAAATGTACCTAGGTACCTATATGAAATTAAAAAAATTTAAACAATGTTATTTTAAAAAATATAAAGAAATAGAGAATATTTCTATTCAAATTTTAAGAATACAAATTTAAAATATTTGTATCGCTTTGGTTGATTGAAATTTTAATTTGAAATAATATAATTTTAATATGAAAGCATAAATTATTTAACATTTATGAGCAAAAACTAAAATAAAACAAATTTATTCCGAATACCTATATGAAATTTAAATTTATTTAATTTCGAAGCAAAATGATTTTATAGCAAACAATTAATATTCCTTAAAAAGAAATAATGCTTAGTTTTATTTAAATTTTATTAAATATACCTATTAAGTGAAAATATCCACACCGAACAGCTATGCTATTAATATATAAAATACATAGGTATATTAATAATTATATGCCTATTGTATGAAAATTTTCCGCAAAAAATTTTCAAAACGACAATTTACACAAAGCGAAAATATCATTTTAAAATACATAAATTGATACAAGGGTCGAACCAATTTTAAAATTCGTTTATTTTCACAAGTTAAGGAAGTATTTGATTATGAACACAATTTTAAAGAAAAGACGTTTGAAATGCTGTTTAGAATTTATATGAATACGGCCGTAATTATTTTTTTTTACCGAATTTTTAGAAAAATCCTTATTGAAATATAAAGTCTGTTATTATTAGTTTATGCAAATAATCCCATTTTTTACATTAACCCACAAACTATCCGTGCAATGGCAACTCTTTGCTGAAAATCTAGCAACAATAATTTTATGAGAAAACATTTGTGTTTTGACAATTTGTAACCGGGAGAGTGTGTGCTAGAAGTGTATCTGTATATGCGGTTCTATGAGTGTATGTGTGTTTGTTGTATATGAATAAGTGTTTGTTGTGTTTTTGTAAATTTTAGACCAAGGCGAATTCACTAGAAGGTGGGGTCAAGTCAACATATGGTTATTTTTTTCGGTGGTCGATATGTCAAAGTTTGTATACAAACTAGTTTTTTATGTAAACAAACGTTTTTTTTTTACTAGCAATAATTTTGACAAGCGGACCACAGAAGCAGTGTTGTTGTAGAGTTGACCTCACCTTCTAGTGAATTCGCCTTGTTTTAGACTATGAAGTCATACACATTAAATGTTGATTTCATAGGTTTTTCTTTATTCTGTTCGTTGTTGCTTGTTATTTTGTGTTGCCTGTTGGTTTTTTCATTATTGTTGTTGTATTGTCGTCGTTGCCATTGCTGTTGTTTTTATTATAATATTAACCATTCTACGTAAGCTTTTAAGTTTTGTTGCTGCTGTTGTTGTTGTTGTCGTCGTCGTTACTACAGACAAGTTTTTAATGATTGTTTTTTTCTTATTAACAGCCACAGCCCAAAAAAAAATTTTTATTTAAAAAAGAATCTAAATACCTACCTATTCCTTTTAAGACATTTTCGGTTAAAATTCTGTAGAAAAGTTTAATACCTATAACTCACCTTTTTTTAATTTATTTTTAAAAAATTTATAAATTGTTGTTTTATTCCAATTTTCTTTATTGGTTTGTATTTGTAGTTTTTGTTGCTGTTGTTGTAATAATTGCGAAAGAAAGTTGTTTTCGTTTTGGGTTCGTTTTTGTTGTAAATTTTCCTTTTTTTCTTATTTTCCACACAAATTCTTGGTAAAAACTTTTTTCTTTTGCTTGTTAATTTATATTTATTTTTTCTGATAAATATTTTTTCTCACTTTACGAAAAAAGCAATTTGTGCTTTTTGTTTTCTGCAAAAAAGAATACAATTATTTTTTCACTTCTACAAAAAATATTTAGTATCTTATGGATAAATCAAGAAAATATTTTTCTTTATATTTTTTACAAATGCTTGAATTTTAATTTATTTTCTTACATTCGCTTATGTTTTTGTGATTAACAAACGCACGCCACGACTAAAATACTCGAACTGTTTAGTTTTGAAAACTCGTCATGTTTCTAAAGGCCCCATAAAAAATATAAATCTTGCTAACAGAAGCAACAACAGCTACAACAATTTACCAACTCTCAATATAATAGATACTTTTATAACAAGAGCGTAAAAATTACTCTCATTAACGGCCCACCCTAAAATCCAATTGGAATCAGCGCTGTCAGATTATTTTTCACCTTCGTCGCCGAATTATACACTGAAAATCGCCAGAATTGCTAAATCTGATTCTCATAAGATATTGGTAAGAAAAACTCGCAAAATCGCCAAATGTGATTTTTATATAAGAACAAGAACAAACAAGCATTTTTAAAAACTTAAATATACATATGTACATAAATTAGTTTTTTCTTAATTAAGACTAATTCCAGTAGTATGTTTAGGTTGGTGTTCGGGAGATTAGTAAACTGAGTTTAATAGAAGATACCTATATGGTTGAAGATTGTAAAATGTATCTTTTTAATCAATTTTAATTTAATTGTCTTAGTAGGTATTTGAAATTCACATACATGCATATACATTGGTGAGTAATTGTGGAAACATGCGTATTAAATTTTATTTAAAAGCGGATTAAAACCAAGAAAATATTTAAAAAGATAACCAGCAGCATAAAAATTTTCAACATAACATCAAAATGTAAAAGACTTCCGTTGGCTTAGAAAATCAAATTGTTGAAATGACCAAAAACAATTTCTCCGCACGTAATATTGTTAAATTATTAGAAATTTGCTATCAAACTGTGTAAAGTCTTAAACAATCCAGTTAGGGCTCTTGCAAAAAAAAACAGCACTATCAAATAAAAATTTTAACACACGCTTAAAGTTCAGCAGGGAATACAAAAATTGGAGTGTGGAAGACTGGAAATAGGTTATGAGGTTATGTGGTCGGATGAAACCAAAATAAACTGTTTTCAGTCAGTAAGAAATGAGTACTACTGGCACCGCTCTTACGAAATTTTAAAAAAGCACCAAGAAATGATGAAACATGGAGGTGGAAGCTTGATGGATTGGACCTGTTCTACTTGGTGGAACCTGAGATCAATAGTAAAAATCCATGTATAATTAAAAAAGAAAATAACCTTCGGATCCTAGAGGATAATTTACCTAATTTTGTTGACATAAGTTCATACCCCGAGGAAGAAGTTATTTTTTAACAGGACGGGAATCCTATACATACGGCCAAGATACTTTAGGATTGGTTGTCAAGGCAAAAATTGTTTAACAATAAAATGGCCAGCGCAAATCCCGTATCTTAACCAGATTAAAAATTAATGAGCTTTAGATGAGAGTTAAAGCATAGTGGTCAAATATTCCGAAGCAAACAACCAAGTACTTGCTTAAAAGTATGTCAAGACGCATCAAAAGCGTTATTTAAGCAAAAAGGCTTTGGACAAAAGTATGTACTTAAAATGTTAACAAAAATTAAATATCTTGCCGTTGATATCAAACTGCTTGTGTCGTTTATTTGGCCCTTAAACACCAAGCCGGACTCACTCTTCAGGTGGCGTTCAAAACAAGCTATCATGAAATTACAATAAGTACCTATTACACTTTCATGATTAATGTGAAAAAGAACTTACGAGTATGACATATTGTTGTCAGTGGAGAATGTTACTAAAAATTTACAATTTAATACAATGATATAGTAGTTTTGCTTATTAATATACATAATCTAACGAATCTATAATGTAACGTTGTACTGACATTGTTTAATACGTTAACTAGTTCATCTTCAGATAAAACAAATTTTTTAAAACATTGATATTTGATTTATTATATTGATTTTCATAAAAAATCCGTTTCATAAACCCTTTATTGACATGCTTTATTTTTTATAACTTCGGCCGTTAATAATTTAATTGCAGATAATACGAGTAGTAATTCATCCGTTATATTATTATATCTGAAAAAAAATACTAACTTTAAAGTCTCATCCACAATGGAAGCAGCCATTTCGATTTTCATATGTATGTCTCATTCTTTTCCCAGGTATTTCATATAGTTAGCTCATTTTATTTTAAGTACAAAACTGTAACTAAAGTTTTGTTTAAAAATTGAGTCAACTTTTACTACAGCAACAATTTATATGAAGTTCTAAATAACGTTTATTAACTGCCTAGCCCTTACTGTCGACAAGAACATTTCTCTCGAACATTTCAAAAACAAATTTTAGCTTTTTATTATTGTTTTCAATATAAATATGCGAAAGAAATGTTCTTGTCGACATTGTGGGCCTGGCAGTAATATTTTTGAATAAAATTTTCAACAGTATGTATTCGAAATAACACATGTACCTACATAGATATGTATGTATTAAGATAGCTTAACTTTCCGCCGTTCGAAATTCTTATTATAATTGATTATCTTAGACTAAGGTGTATATGAAATACTTAAAATTGCAATATTATGTGTAACATTGATTAAATAAATAAATAAATTAGATCTGAGTAAAAAAAGTTGTTTAGTGAATTATCACTAAATTTTTTTTATGTATCAAACATTTTAAACACAAAAAAAATTTTTTTTTCGGTTTTTTCATTCTTTTTTAGCGATATTCTTTGGATAATAGTTGGCAATAATATGTCTGTTGCTCAATTTTATTGTTACTGTTAAATGTTGTCATGAGTGTGGCAACTTTAAATGTTATTTGCAGATTTTTCTTACTTTTTTCATTTCTCTCTGATGTTTTTTCTGCAAAGCAGTTTTTGTTGTGCTCACATTTAATTTTTAGTACAGTTATCATTTTTGTTGTTGTTAAACACAAGGTGGTTGTTTGTTGTGCTCCAAAAATAAGGCTGCCAGATGATTTAAATGGAAAATCTGCAATTATCAGTAAAAAACGTTTGTTTTTGTCCATGGATTCAAAAATGTAATGAAATAAATGAATCGAGGAAATACAAACAGCTAAACTGATGCTGTTACTTTTATGCACATACATATGTATGTATGAATAAGCCCAGCTATTATTTGTGTGATAATTTTTTGTAAAAATCATCTAAATGAATCTTCTGAGATCACTTTTGATGATTCATAAACTGATTTATCACTTGAGCGATTGAAAAAGGATTCATTATGATTCATTCATACATACCGAGCCATAACCGCCAAAATAACGTAACCAATATATTTTCCAAAACTGAGTTTTTGATGCACAATTGTTCTGTAAGTAACAACACGCTGTCCTGTAAAATATAGTATCGATAATCCAAATATTGAGAGAAATACGAGCCCTTAAATTTTAACGTAACCCACATACGCCTTAATTAGGGACCACAAAATAACGTAACATAAAAACAACGAGAGATTTGCCATATAATTAGAAAAATATAAAGCTTGAAATAAAAAAATTTCAAATAACAATGCAATCAAGTTAGAAACAAAATTACTTTTATCTACCGTTATACCTATCTTTTCTTATTTTTTTTGCAAAATGTGTATTCAGTCGTAGTTTCGTTTATTGGTTTAGAGCAAGTGGTATTAAAAACTGTTATTTAAATTACAATTTTCTGTTCTGATATTTTATCTAGAGTTAAGCAGAATATTAGAAGAGGGGACTATTTTTTTTCTCCCTTAATTATTATGTCGTAAATTTTTTTATGCCGTGTGTTTGGATTTGTAAATTTAATTTGTTATTGATATTTGTATTAGGTTATAGGTTGGCAAAATGGCTCTAGTTCCTTACAGCGATATCGATAGTGCTTCAGATATAGATAATAATGCAGTGGAAGATGAAATATGCGTTGGCACGAGGGGGTATAAGAAAAAAAGAAAACAACTCTTGCCCTCAACGCATACTCAAAAAAATTTTTAGTATAATACCTACCTCTATTAATAAATAATGTGGAAATAACTGCGCAGCTAAAATATCTGAAGAAGATCGCGAGGCAATTTACGAATATTTTTGGGGATTAAGTAAATTAAGACAGAAAGATTGGCTATCTTATTGTATTAGGCCTGGAACAGAATAAAGTAGTTGTTGTAGTAGCTGAAGCTGACGAATGCTCTGTAGCGCAACAAAGTTTCGAATTTTGCGCTTCAACCTCAACTGCAGACTATTACAACTACGTATTCTGTTGACACTACTTTCCAACTGCCATTTATAACTATTCACAGCTTGCAGCGCTATTCGTAACGTTGTACTTCAGCGACTATTCTGTTCCCCACTTAAATCTTTAACTGTGGAGGTGGTGGTAGTTTTTACCCTCTCCTTCAAATTTTTTAAAATAATCTCTTCCATTGAGCTCTATCAATTTAATTATCTTAGTATCTTCTCATATCGTGATCGTTATTATTCACTCGTGTTTTGGCTGAGCTCGACTTAGCACGAGCGGAGCTACGGACATTCTGGTGTTAAAATTACCACTCGTCATTATTTACGTAATTTTTTCTTCGAAAATATTTTACCACCACGTCAGCGTTAACGTAAGTATTTAGTAGAAAAAAATTTACCCCACATCAAAATTAACTTAATATTTTCTTTGAATTATTTTTACCACTCGTTCGTTTTCTTGTTGGAAAAAAATATTTCATATGACAGAAGCTTAACTCAGTGCGCTTTGCTAAAATAAGTACATTTTTTAAAACAGGTCTTGTGCATTGTTTAAGAAGCTGTTTGGACCAAGTTTGAATACTCTTACTTTTACCACCCACATTTTGTCGAATGTTGTGTATTGCTAACCAAGATGATTGTACATTTTTTTTTTTTTTTTTTTTTTTAGTTATTTATTTATTGAATCTTCATATATTTAATATGAACTAACAATAATTTATCAAATCTTAACCTAATACTTTATTTATGTCCTGCCAGTGCCAGACAAAAATTTTCTTCATCACGGGTTCTGTTCACATGTGTAGGTGTTTATCGCTCATCTGATTGGGTGAGTGCTGCAGTGTCTCTTCTACTTAAGCGAGTGTGGCCGCCATGATTTAAAATATTTCGAGCTAAAGGATTTGGGTGTTGTTCAAGTCTTTTTAAATATTTTACTGCATATTTTGTAATCATAGTTTTTACTAATGGCACGTTGAGATCCTTATGAATGTTTGAGTTTTTAACATACCAGGGGGCGGCTGTGATTATACGAAGAAGTTTATTTTGGCGCCTTTGAATTTTTTCGATATTAGAGGCCGAGGCAGTGCCCCATAGTTGAATACCGTAGCACCAGATAGGCTTTAAGATAGAGTTGTAAAGTAGAAGCTTGCAATCGAGTCTAAGAACAGAATTTCTTCCAATAAGCCAATGAATTTGGATGGCTTTTAGTTTCATTTGAGTTAATTTTGCCTCTATATGGCATTTCCACGTTAATCGCCGATCCAGATGTATACCGAGATATTTTACATGCGAATGTTGAGGAATAATTTGATTATTGATTGTAATAGGGGGGCAAGATTCCCGGCGCAGGGTGAATGTTATATGTACGCATTTTTGCTCATTGACCATTATCCTCCATTGTCTTAGCCATATTTCTAGTTGAAATATATGATGCTGTAGGTAACGAGATGCTTCATACCGGTTTTCGTGGACGCTTAGAAAAGCTGTGTCGTCTGCAAATGTTGAAGTTTGGGTGTAGTTGTTTGTTGGCATGTCCGAAGTATAAATTAAGTATAATAGAGGGCCCAGGATGCTGCCCTGTGGGACTCCAGCGCCAATCGGCTGAGGTGAACTTAAGAAATTTCCTTCTTTAATAATAAATTGACGACCGACTAAGTAGCTTTCTAACAGTTTGTGTGTGTTTGCTGGTAAATTTTGCTTCAATTTGTGTAATAAGCCTTCATGCCAGACTTTGTCAAAAGCTTGCGAAACATCGATGAAGAGTGCTGAGCAATATTTTTTTTCTTCAAATGTTTTTCTTATGACATTTACTATTCGATGAGTTTGTTCAATTGTGCTGTGTTTTCTTCTAAATCCGAATTGATGGTTTGGAATACATCTATTTTCACTTAAAATCGGTGTTAATTTTGAAACTAATAATTTCTCAAATAGCTTTGACATATTTGATAATAAGCTAATAGGCCTATAAGACTCAACTTTCGTATGATCTTTACCTGGCTTTGGTATCATGGTAACTAAGGAAACCTTCCATTTTTGAGGAAAGTATTCAAGGCGTAAAATAGCATTAAAAATAAAAAGAATAATTTTCTTTGCTACGCGAGGTAGCTCTAATAGCATTTTATTGCTGATCTTATCAATGCCAGGTGCCTTCTTAGTGTTTAAGTCACATATAACCTTTTCGATTTCTCTCATCTCAAATCTTAGGGGAATAGCTGCTCTAGCAGCAACAGGTGGTAAATCGACCGCAATATTGTGAGATATATTAGGTGTAAATACGTTTTTCAAGTGACTTACAAACAGATTTCTTTTTTCAACATCATTTCTTGCCCAACTTCCATTCAAGTTTCTTAATGGTGGTTTAGAGACAACTGGCCTTTTGAGGTTTCTAGCTGCACGCCATAATGAGTAGTCCGATTGTGGAGTTGCATCAAGTTCCTTAAGATATTTTTCCAGAGAAGCCGTTTTCTGAGTCTGCAATAACTTTCTTAATCTTTTTGTACACTCTTTTAGCAAGTTCTTAAGTTGAGGAGATCTGTGCAATTGCCACTCTCTTCGTGCCCTCCTTTTTTCAGACAAGAGACGCTCGACATCTGTGGAATATATTTTAATAGTTTTTGTTTTTTTGGGGGCAATATTGGAATGTTGAACAGCTAGTTTCAGAAAACTGTCAAAATTATCAATAGAGCGATCTACATACTCCGGTGTACTGAGCGGAATATTTTCTGTGCAATGGGCACTGAGATATTTTTTATATTTTAACCAATTTATTTGTGTGGCTGACGTCGCTAGGTAACCAGTCGGAGATACAATTCTATTGGGGTTCATTATAGTAACAATTGTAGGTGTGTGGTTGGAAGATAATTCTAGGGAAGCTTCAACGTGAATCGTTTCTGTGGGGATGTTTTTAACCACGCCAAAATCGATGACATCTGGAATTTTTTGCGGGTCAGCAGGCCAATATGTTGGTTGGCCGCTCGCGACAACATTTAAATTCATTTTAGAGATTGTATTAAACAAAACACGACCCTTTGGTGTTATTAGTCGTGACCCCCAGAAGGTATGTTTAGCGTTATAATCGCCAGCGGCCAGGAAACAGGGTCCTAGTGATTTATAATATTCACAATATTGGCTTTCTGATATTGAAAATCTAGGTGGAGAGTATAAAGATGAGATTACAATGCTACGATTCAGCTCTTCAACACAAATGTTCGTTGCTTGGAGATAATCCTCACGATGATCACACATTAGGTAGTGTTTGACTCGATTTTTTATCAAAATGGCAGAACCACCACAAGCTCTATCTCGAGGGTCCTTGGTATCATATAGTATATAACCATTGATGTTAAACGTATTTCTTGAGGTCAAATGAGTTTCAGAAACCATCATGACATCAATTTGTTTATTTTTAAGAAAGTATTCTAATTCATTTTTATGTTGGCGGATGCCGTTCGCGTTCCAAAAACAGATTTTTAAACAGTTCATGGCTTGTTAAGTACAGATTGCAATAACATCGATTGCATTCTAAGAATTTCCTGCATCATATTACCCATTGTGTTCGTAAAATTAGTTACTGTTTGCACTAATGTTTCCATGGTTTTTTCTAGACGACTTAAATTTGAAACTGGAGTTTCATCATTACTTGGCGCAGCACCTTGCGTTGGCGCATGGTTTGATTTTACGACGTTAGCATAAGAGGTTCTGTTATTACTAGGCTGCGGGGCCTGAATGTCACCAGTGCTTACTTGATTTGTTACCTGCATTTGAGGGGGATTAGTTTTCGGTCCAACTGACTGCTTGACGATGGTATATACAGGGCATCCTCTATAATTGGCAGTGTGATTACCGCCACAGTTGCTACATTTTTTTACGTTGGGGTCGGTTTTAGACTTATCGCAAAGATCTGTACCATGTAATTCACCACATACTACGCAAACAGGGGGTAAATAGCAATATGCCTTAGTATGACCATATTCTTGACAGTTTAAACACTGAACGGGACCATTTCTTTTGTGTGGCTCTTCTATAGTTACTCTTCTATAGAGAATATATTTCAAATTGTAAATAGGGTGCGTTTCATTTTTTTTAAGCTTTACGTCGCCGGGTTCAAACTCCACTCGAAAAAGTGGTTGGGGGTTTTTTTTCTCTATTTTTTATATTTACTACATGTTTTATTTTGAAGCCTTTTTCTTCGAGGAATGTTTTTACCTCTTCTGGGTCCACACATGAGTCAATTCCCTTAATCACTACCTGGAGACCTTTACTGCTTTTCAGTTGGTATGTATAAAAGTTTTTTTTAAGTACTTCAAATTTGTTTATAATTTTGCGAAAATCATTCTCATTATTGACTTGTATTTTTGTCTCGTTTATACTACCACGCTTGATAGCAGCTACGTAAAACGAATTTTCACCTATCACCGATATCAAACTCTTTATGAGCTCATTTGAGTTTTGCTCCCTAAGATATATCGGGGGAGGCTTGGACGATTTTATGACGTTTGGTGCTTCAGAGGATTCATCCTCCAGAATTGCAAATCGATTTTGAGAATTTATTTTATCAAAAGATGGTACTTTTGAGGCCGAAGCAACTGCTGCAGAGGTAGGGCTGCGACCCCGTTTAAGCACTGTTATGTACCTGTCCATACCAACTTGTACTTGAGGCTTTTGACCACTTTTTACTTGTGGAGCTGAGTTTTCCATCATGCCTGATTTGAGGGTAATATTTTCATCACTTATTAAAATCGTTTTTGCCACTGAGGCACCGCTTGCAGGTTTTATATTTTTTATTGTATTAATATCAACCGTATTATTAGACACCGAAGGTGATACTGAGTTTTCTATTATGCCTGATTGGGGGTTAATATTTACATCACTTATTAAAATTGTTTTTGCTGTTGAGGCAACGCTAGCAGGTTTTGTATTTGTTATTTTATCAACCGTATTATTAAATACAGACGGCGAGAGGGATCGCGTACGAGTAATAGGTTTAGCCGTTAGGTATTTGCTATCATCGATTCTTTTTTTTATTTCTGTATTTTTTTCGCTAACACTCACTGTGATATATGCATTTCTACTGTTTGCACTGATAAGAGTTTTTTTTTTTTTTTTCTTTTACTGTTTACAGTTGTGCTCTTCTTATTTGTTATTGTTTATCAACACCGAGAATGAAAAAATGTGTGTTTATGTATGTAAGTACATACATGTAATTTTTTTTTCTTTTTCTTGTATTTACTTTTTTTATACTTTATTTGTTCAAAAAAAAATAAACCGTATGCCGAGTTTAGAAAACACGTCTATCTTCAACGACCGCGACAGACAGAATTGCGAAATTTTGACTCATGCCATTTTTCAGCTATACATAAATCTTTAAGTCCCTTGTATGAGAGGTGCCACGCCCACTTCTTCTGCCCAGATTTAGTCAGATGTTGTATTTGGATAACCAAGATATTTCGACCAAAGTTGGAAGTTTTAGCTCTTGCCGATTTATCTGCAGTGTAGTAAGCCAATGTGTATGGGATGCAGATTTTGATGAGTAAAAACCTTCAAAAGGTTGACCTGTAGTTTTTACACCTCATTATTTTTTTCATGATCTCTTTTATATCTTTAAGTGTATACGTTTAGCTCTGAAAAATGCCTTTTAAGTTTTTGTTGTTTTTTTTAAATTCATATTTTTTTGATAAGTTTTTGATATATCGTTTTTTATATTTAAAAAAAGGTTTGTGAAGTAAAGTACTTGTTTTGTTTAAACAAATAAAAATAATTTTTTGTTTCTTTATTTTTTGTGATTAAAAATGTAGGGCTTTATATTTCAAAAACAAATATTTATAAAAAAATATTTTTTAAAACAATTCTTTTTTTGTGTTCAAGCTTCGATTTACAAAAAGTTTTGAATACACTTAATAGTAAAAGTGTGGCTCTTCTTTATTCGAGAAAATATGCATTTTACAATTTAAGTATTTATGAAAACATTAGAAGAAATGGATTTTGCTTTTTATGGGGTGAAAAAGATGGCAAACGTGGTTGTATTGAAATTTGAACGGCATAGGTATCTCTTTATTTTAAATCAGAGGAAGACAGTTCGGGAATTAAGCTTAAATTGTGATAGCTGCATGGAGCAAAATCGCAACAAAGCCATGCTGGCCTTGATTTCATTTTTTATTAATTCGTGTTCCCACGTTAAAAACATAAAAATTACTTATTTATTACCTGGTCTTACTATGATGCCAGTGGATTCTATTCAGAGTACTATAGAATCATTCGTTCGTAATCGACATTCAGATTTTTTAAATTAGAAGACATTTTCCGCGTGTATTTTTCCAGGAAATTAAAACTAAAATTTGTTTTCCTGCGCTCTGCTTTATAAATTAAATATGGCTACTTGGATAATAGCGAAGCTCAAATAATTAATATCGGGCTAAATGCTTGTACTCAGCGACCTTCTCTTGCATATTCTCAGGAATTAAAAATTTCGTCACTTCAATTTAAAGATATAAAAGCTGTGTGAAAAAACAGTCAGCCTTATTCCGGTTGTCGTTATCGTATACGACTGTGTCGTTTACGATTACAGGTTGTGTTTTACTTTAATCTATTACAAAAACGACACAACGACAACTGGAATAAGGCTGAGTATTCCACCAACTTTTCATGATGAATACCTTCGGCTCAAACACTCTAATACGATAAAAGATGTTCTGAATGTAACAAATGAGGAGATGAATAATATATGATTTATTTATTTAAATATATAAGCATTTAACATGTAATTTAATAATATATATCGTCACCTAAAATACAAAAGGTCGTACCTAACAAAAAATTCAAAACCTTAATTTTGATTGAATGAGTTGATATTATTAGACATACAGCTGTCAAAAAAATAACCGATTTTCTATTTTTTGTCAGTTACGACCTTTTGAATTTTAGGTGACGATATGTGCATATAAATATACATTCTATATACGTACATATGTATGTATGTATTACAAAAATTCAAGTAAGTTAATTTTAAGTTGAAAATAAAATTTCAAGTTGAGAATGATAAAACGTAAGTAGAACATTTTATTATTAGCTGGTTGCAAAAATTACCGCCAAACTAACGTCAGTGACAAAAAGATGATCAAAAACACTTTTATAAATGGAAAATTAACGTTAATACTCGTCTAAAACTAGCATAAGATCATTTGTAGACTATAATATAAATTTCATAGAAAAACTTCCAAGTGAATAAGAAATAAACAAAATAAACCTTTCTCCTGTAAAATTTGTTTTTTGTTGGTTACGTTATTTTGGCGGTTATGTCTCGATATGTTTAATTAATAATTTCTAAATGTTTAAAATTTAAAACTGATTTATCACTAAGCGATTGAAAAAGGGCAGTAGAAAATTTTTTTGTACAGAAAAATAGATTATATAGATTTTTGAAGATCGGAACACATCAAGGGTATGTAATGTAAATCGATTTTAAAAACACGTGTTTTTTAAACGCGATCTCTAAGCTTTCCTTTAATTTCTTGTCTATATTCTTTCTTAAACTATATGATACATATTTATGTAGGTACATTCGTGGATGTTAGTTAAACTGTATGTTGAAAAAAAAAGAACTATACGGGCCTGTTCTGAATATCACGTGCTTTTAAAATCACACGTGATTTTGTGGGGATCTGAAAATCATTTCGCTTTTATGTTTCTCGATATGCTTTCGCACCAAAACATAAAAAAAAAAACGGAAGACAAAAATATCAAACGTGTGATTTTAAAAGGCACATGTGGTTTGAAATCAGTGATTTTAATAAAAGTGATTTTCTGAACAGGCCTGATAATTCGGAAATGGTTTTAAAAATCCTTCGAAATTTATTATTACACCTTTAAAAACGATCGTTTTGAAATCGATCGATTTTCCTCATATGCCTTTATTTTAAAAAGATAAATTTTATAACCAGTTGTATCTAGATAGTTTGTTAAATAAGACGTCTGTTATTATAGATCAAATTAAGCAAACTAAGCACGTAAGTTAAAGCAAATTTTGGACTTTAGATTTGACCTAATTTTCGTATATACGAATTTGTATTACTTAAACTGAACTCTTAAGAAAATGTACAAATATAATGGGTTATTTTTTTAATGTAACATGTATTTCTAAATATATAATTTCATATTTTCATTCACAAAACATTACGAAGTTCACAAAAAATATATTTATTATTAATAATGATTACAATTTTTTAAAAAGGAGTCGTTTTATTTGTTTGTTATTAAATAAAACGTTACACAATAGAGAACAACTGGATATTTTTAATAATATTTAACCAAACGTTATTAATTATAAACTACAATCTTATGATAATAAATGTGTTCACAAAAGAAACAAAAAAAATGAAAAAAATAAATAAATAAACACAGTTGAGGAACAAAGTAAAAAGTTCGTTAGAATCTGAAAAATCGAACGAAAATTGCTCGTTGTTAATAAAAAGCAATATGTTAAAATAAATAAAAAATTTTTTAATTTTAAAATTTTTTTATTTTATTAATTTTTTTTTCGTTTTTAAACTTTATTAAAAGTAATTACAGTCGTGAGTTGTCTTCTTGTATAAATTAGAAATTTTTTCTTAAAGAAATAAACTTAAATTACAAACGATAGTTAAGTAGTGCTGCTGAATATAATATTTATTTATATTGTATGTATACAAAATAATAAAATTAAAACATGCAGATCATATAAAATATTTAAAAGAGGACAATACAAATATAACTCTTTAGTAATTTAGAGGTTAAACAATTGGAAAATATACAAATACAGCCTAAATTTAATTTTCGTATTGAGAACACAAACAATTCAAGCTAAATTATTAAAAAAAATTTAAATTTTGTACTAGCTATAGGAAATTTAACTACAGTTTTATGTCTAGACTAGATTTTTATAATGACTTTTTTGCTTTAAGGGAACAGGCATGACCTGGAATTTTTGTAGGCAAAGGTTTAAAGGAATACAGTGTAAATATGTAGGGGTAGCCAAGATTTAAGGATTTAGCTGCTTATTCAAGCAAAAAAATCACAATTAAAATCCAGTCACATATAAATTTATATTTATTTTAAAACTGGCCCTGAACAAATTGACTGGCTTTTAAAAATACATGAAGTGTACAAATTTTAACAAAATATTTATTAATTACATTCAGCTAAATGTTTGATTAATACATTAAATAAATAAAAGTTATTTTTTAAATCTAGAAAAATTTCAATAAAATAGCAACAAAATTAAAAAAAATATTATCTAAAACTTTAGCTAAATAAGTAAACTTGAAATCAGTAGCCAATATACGGTCTTCGAAATCAATTAAAATATTCATTATGCTTGTAAATTCGATCGTTATTGAATGGCCCCGGTTTTTTTTTAAGACTTTCGAACGTGAGTTGTTGTAAAAAATGTTAATTTCAACTTCACTATCTTCCAACAGATATTTAGGTTTCCGTTGTTTTATATTTAAACCATGTTTTATAATAATATTTTTACTTTCATCGCATTATATTTTAGTTGAACAAAGAACAACACTTTAAAGATTTCAAAAAAATGCATTCGAGTGAGTTGTAAGAAAACGTGGCCCCAATTTTGTCAAGAGCTCTGCAATTAAAATCATTATCGAGTTTATTTTTGATATGCCACCGGCATTAACTCAGTCCAATTGCCCAACACGAACGATTTCGTAAATTTTTGCATTGTTTAAACATATAAATTAGTTTTTTTCTTTTTTGCAAAATTCATTAGAAAATTTTGATTTCAAATTCAGCCCAATTATGAATAAAAATTCCCCGGGAGTTTTTTTTCCTTCTCCCATTTTCTACAATTGAATTTTAATAGGAAAAAATGGGAGAAAGGAAAAGATTGCCGAGGAATTTTTATTCATAATTGGGCTAATTGTATTTTCTTAGAATAAATTTATAATTCTTAGTTTAATGTTATTGTGTTTCAGTTTGCTGTTCTTAATTCCGAAAATGATGTAGAAGTTTAAAAAAAGTGTTAACGAATTTGTCAAGAATAATTAGCTACTATTAAGTTAAAATATTTAAATATTACATTTTTAAAATTTTTATCAAATATTTTAATTTTGAATAGTGTTAAAATTTACATTTAAAGTTAAATTTTAAATAACAACGTCTTCCAAATTCAGCTGCAGTTGTGTAAAAAATGTTTCAAAGACTAAGCTGAATAAATTTAAAATATATTAATTATTATTTAATAAAACAAATAAACTTTTTTGGCACAAATTATATTCAAACAACAATTAAATGTTTAAATTTAAAATTCACCTCCAAATCAATCAAAAATTGTATGTTGCATTCAAACAACTTAGCTTAATAACAATGATACTAGCTGAATTACTTTTTGTGTTGTATATATTACATTTTTGCTAAAAGGTTTATTATTATTATTAATCTACCGTTGAAATATGTATATAGCTGATTTTTTAATCAATAAAAATAGAAAAAACGAATATCAATTGCAACAGTTTTGCCATCTAACCAAATTTATTATAATTAAAATATTAAAAAAAGAATCTTCAAACCCAGTTTTTCTTTAGAGATAATGTATCTGGTGCCTTGTAACATATCCAAGTTTTATACATTTTAAAATATGGTTAAACAACGGCCAACACTACTTTAAATGTGTCGCAACAGAATGGCCTTCATTTTACTGATAACTTATAAGAACTTCGCTTATAAATAAAAAAATTACAGAACTATAATTTATATACTTGTCTTAAGCATCAACAAGTTAAACTGTTTTTACAAGCCGATCGCCCAAAACGTGATTTATTTTCCCTCTTTAGTGTGATTGCTGATCAAACAAACGTGTTTTTGCAAAAGCAGTTTTCATACTAAACTGGCAACATTTGAATCACAGTTCACATACGCGCCAACTGTGAATCCAAAGAGAGAAAAAAGTATTCCCTAGAAATTTTGCTTTTTACCATACATTTTTTTTTTTTTAATTCGAGGGAAATTTATTCACCACAAAAGTCGTTCTACAAAAGTTCGGAGTACTATTGAAGCTAAAAGATTCTATCTGAAAACAAAAACAAATTTAAATTTTTTATTATTATTTTCAATATAAAAATGCGAAAGAAATGTTCTTGTCGACATTGTGGGCCTGGCAATAATACTTCATTATATTTTTTTTTTAACACAAATAGGAAAAAATAGAAACCGGACACCAAAGGTAATTTATTTATTTATTTTTTTTTTAAGTTTATTTAGTTAAATTCTCAAAACAATTGACACTGGTCAATACTAACGATTAAGTCGTTTCCGACCGCGAAACAAAAAAAAAAACGCAATATCGCAGGAAGAAATCTTTGACCGATGCAAGTGAATTTTAAATGTCCAACAACATTTGAAAACCATATTTATTCAAAAAGGATTTACTCGTAAATCTATCTATAAATCTTTTAATTCTTAATATAACATTTCGACCCATATCACAATGCCTACTCACGCTGTCTCAGAAAGTTCTAATGTATGGCTATAATCCCTCAATATTATTCGTTTTACAATTTCACTAGAAAGAATTCCTGAATTTTCAGTTCCTGTTTGTTTTTAGTATCAGCGGGTTATTGTGTATTTCGTTTCGAAAAAACATGTTTAAGAATTTCAAATATATTCTATATTGCCTACCAAAGGCTGGCTAAAGCAAAAGGATGAAAAATCTTGAAGAAATATGGCTACATATGTATGTATTAACAAAAAAGCTGTATAAATTGAAATTTGTCTCAGAAAGGCACATTTGAACAAATCTTTCAATAATGGATTTCAAAGTATTTGAAATACAAATTTGAAGGAATTTTTACGCATCAAAATTGTATGTACATAACAATGCGCCATTGTGCTGTTTTCACATAACAAGTGGTTGAACGTGTAGTAAAATTTATATGAAAAATACCCAAAAAAAACTGGATGCTTTTCATATAAACAAACGATTAAATTCGTAATATCAAAATGGGAATGAGAAGTTTTTATCAAATTTTGTAAAGTTTTGGCTGATACATTTTATATTTTAGCTGTGTTGATATTTGTTTTGTACAATATAAAAACACTATACTGTATTAGATCTGATTTTTTAGTGTTCAGCTGAATGAAATTTGTTTAACAATATATATTATATAAGTTTTTTTTGTTTTGTTTAATTTGTTTTCGCTAGTACAATTTATTTGTGTTACTTTTTTGTTTTGTATTCTTTTAACGTTTAACTTTAATAATTTAGTTTGAATTAATTAGAATTCCTTGAAGAGTGTAAGAAGAAAAGCTGAAATTACAGTTTGTGTATAAGTTGAGCTAAATACTTAAGGAAAAAATATACAAATGGAACAAAATTAAATGCTAAGAAAAGAAAAAAAAACTATAAAAACAGCCAAAAAGCTTTTAAATAAACTTAATTAAAAGAAACAAAAATATGATTTAAATAAAATATATGTTTTTTTTTAATAAATTCTTGAGGAACTCTATTTGTATATTTTTTTGCAATTGTTGTTTTATTTTTATGTTTTAAAAAAGTCTATAAATGTATATAAAAAAAATGTGTAAAATGGAACAATTTTAAAGCATGCACAGCATACGAAATGATAATAGAAAGTATGTAATAAAATAAAGAAAAGGAAAACAAAATGAAAGAGTAAAGAGGAGTCTTAAAAATGAACCAACTCCTTTACAATTTGTAGATGTTTTAAACTTTTTCTTTAGAGATGTTTGTTACAAAACATTTTTAAAAAACGAATAGTTAAAAAAAAATATATATCACATTATAAATTTAAGATAATCTTTTTTTATGTTTTCTGCAGATCATTACATCACAATATTCGTGCATTTATGCATTTTGAAAGCAAACTGTAATTTCAGCATTTAGTTTTTTTGTTTGTTTTTTTTTATGATAAAAATATTTTGTTGTGGCTTTTTCCTTTCGATTTCGTTTAGTGGTGATGATTCGTATTTAGTAATGAATAACCTATGATTTGTTGTTGGATTGTTTAAGAAATAGTTTAAAATCTCTTTCAGTCTCCTCGTCCATTTCGGGATCTAGATCAACATCATCGTTGTCCTCCTCCTCATTGTCTGAGGAGGCGGCTGTGCCGGCAGCTCCATTAGTTAAGAATTCACATTCCTCAGCGGTTATTTCACGGCCATCGGGGCCATAAAACACGGGATCATCGCTGACGCGCAGAGGTTCTAAGAGTTTCGTTGTCTCTGGTTCTCCTAGTGATTCGGCACCAGTCGGCTTGCGACCCCAGTTGTTCTTTTGCAGTGAAATCACATTATTGGCCAATGGATATTTGCCAGGATTTTGGCAGTTGATGGCATCAAGTTTAGTAATAATCTCTTTCATTTCGGCAGCACAATCTGAAGTCAAATCATAGCCAGCCAATTTCAAAGTCAAACAAATGCAACGTATATTATCCTTATTATCCTCCATTGAAAGCAATTCTTTCAGTGAGAATACAATATTCTCGGCAATGAGATAGATCCGGGAATCATCACCCCTCAGCTGCATATACAGTTCAGCCAGGAAGAGGGCAGTTTCACGAACCTTGGCCTCTTGTTTGTTTTGTATATACTCGCGCACTTGTTGTTGGTGGAATTCGAGTTTGTATTTGAGCAATGTGTGGAATAGGGAATCCTTGCTGGGATTTAACATGTGCAAGAGATTATACAGTTTAGCACCCATGTAACGGAAATTAGGATTCTTAATCGATTCATCGAATATATCCTCCATGGCAATGGACAAGACAAAGTGATTGTTCTCCATGCCATCAAAAATGAAAATGAAGCGTGTTGCAATGGTATCGAATTGGCCAGGATTTTGATTAAGACATTGAATCACAGTTTGTAAATAGTCCAAAGCAATATTTTCCATATCGTTGGCACTTTCAGCCACAGCCGAGACATTCGATTGTTGCTGGTTTTGTTGATGGTATTGTTGTTGTTGTTGTTGCTGCTGTTGTTGTTGTTGGTTTTGATGATTATTGTAACGATGTGGGTTATGATGATGTTGTTGCTGCTGGTGCTGATTATGATGATTTTTATTATAACGATAATGATTATTCTGTTGATAATCTGGCTGTTGGCCACCATTGCCGCCGCGCTGTTGGTGTTGTTGTTGGTAATAACCTCCACCACCGCCACCACGACCACCACCATTATTACTGGTACGTAGGCGATCTTGTACACTCGAAACGTTCAATGAGCCCATTTGTGAATTCAAATTTTGTGAAGGTTGCTGATATTGCTGCAGTTGTGGCTGCTGCTGATTACCATAGCCATTGGAATAGGATTGTTGTTGCTGATATTGTTGTGGCTGCTGTTGTTGTTGCTGAGGCTGCGTTTGCTGCTGTGGCTGTTGGTATTGGTGATAGTTCTTTTGTAAATACTGTCTCTGATGTTTCTGCAAACGTTCCTGTATATTATGAGACATTACGTTGCTGTAACGTGGCACAAACTCAGCAGCATTTATAGAAAGTTTTGAAGATTGTGCAGCTGATTCTGGATGATATGTTTTTGGAGGCCTCAGTGGTTTTAATTCCTCATCTGGACTATACATTGCACGCCCTGGTGTTATCTCCATTTCTATTTTTTTTTTCGCTTTTTAAATTCTTTTTGTATATTTATGGAAACTAATTGAAAGAAACAAAAAGAAATATTTAAAATTAGTAATTTACTAAAATTATTAAAAAAAAAAAAATAATATTTATATCAAAGGTTTTCTTTGGAGTAAAAAATCCATTAATAAGATTTCGTTTTAATGTGCTAAATTCCTAATTTGTAATCTTGATAAATACACTGAAATTTATTTGAAACATGAAAAATATTGCCAATACATTTTCAAAAAAAATACCGACCTAGCGATTTTTCAAATCAGATTTTCCAGCCGGGTTGTATTTTTAACCATCATATTGGGTCCATTATAATTACCAAATATGCCAAATACAGAGAGGTTATATAACCAAAATTATAAAGTTCTACCTTTTATTTTCTGATTGTAGTTATGAGTCAATAATCCTTATTTCAAAGAGGACTTTCGTTTGTTTACTTTTGGATGTGAAATAATTGTTCGGTTTGGATTGTTTTTAATATATTTGTATGTAAGAATATTCAAGCTGAATTCCACCATCTTGCAAGTATCCCAATTTCCGTAGTACAATTTGTGAAATAATAAACCGATTTTTTTACTACCAGAGTTTCAGCCGACCTGGCTTAATTTTAACAGCAATCTATTCCAGACAATGTGATATAAATATAAAACAACGTAGGTCCTTTTATATATGGGGTCTTCGGAGATTGGGTTTAAACTTACTTAAGGACATTGTTGAATCAACTAACCTGCTCATAAGAATCCAGAATTGATATATGTACATTATTAGGTCTAAGAATAACACACATTGTAAAAATTACAAACGGATTTAGAATCTTCTTACTCTCTTTCCACCTGTGGTGAAATGTATAATAAATAGTTTGATTTGAAAAGAATTTTTTCCTCACACTATTTTCATGTATTGTATAAATTTTTCCAAAATTATGTTATTCTTAATTTTATCATAAACTTTTTTTTTAAATATGTTTTTCGATTTAATTTATCTCTCATGTTCTAGAAATCGAAACAGAATAAAAATAAAACCAATGAAGATTTCAGTAATTTTTTTTTTAATTTAATTTATTTATTTATTTATTTTATTTTATAAAGCTTTTTGTAATAGCTCTATTCCTTAAATTTTTTTTTTTTTTTTTTTTTTTTTATATAATAAAGTCATTTTTATTTATTTTATTTATAACATGTAATATAAAGCCTCCATGGCCAATATAAAAATATTACATACCATTAAAAAAATACCTAAGATTTTAAAACTACATAATACTCAATATAATACAAAAACAAAATTTTAAATAAATGCCAATCTATTAAAAATAAAAACATCCCTACCATTTTAAACATTAGCTCCCCAGCCAATATACAGAATAATTAAAAATTTAATTAAAGAAAAGTAAAGTAACGGTCCCATTCAGAACAGAAAATATGACAAATCTTAGTGCATACCCACACTCGTATACATCCCTACATAAGCATAATTACCATTATGGATGTCTATATACTAGCAAGATAGTTCCTGAATACAAAAATCATACAGTCAGAAAACGCAAGAGTTTTAAACGAAAAACATTATTAGAGTGTGAAAAGATACGCAATTCAAAAGGTAGTTGATTCCACCACCTCGCAATCCTAATCCTAAAAGATCTTTCAAACAATGTAGAAGAGATTCTAGGAATCAAAAGTTGTGGGTTCCTTTTCGAACGTGAGAAGATAAAAGAGTTAAATAAGGATAGTGGTCTTCTATCTTTTATAACTTTATAGAAAAAAGCTAAACAACGATATTTAATTAGGTTCACAAAAGTTAAG
Organism: Pollenia amentaria; assembly: GCA_943735925.1. Taxonomy (NCBI): domain Eukaryota; kingdom Metazoa; phylum Arthropoda; class Insecta; order Diptera; family Polleniidae; genus Pollenia; species Pollenia amentaria. The sequence goes on along the minus strand of OX031010.1, from coordinate 11,818,426 downwards.
CCAAAAAAATCCTTAAAAAAAAGAGAAATATGATCTCGACGCCTAATACTATAAACAAAACGTACGACCACGTTAATCAAGCGATTAATTCTTTTCAAGTGCATCGCACATGTGCCAGAATAAACCTCAAACCCATAAAAAATTTGAGATATTAACAAGGCCCACGACAATCTAGCTTTGATACGAAAAGGCAAATACAAATTTAATTTAAATTTTTTAATATTTCCTGATTTTAAGAGCATGTAGTTCTAATAAAAATAAGTGGTTCTCAAATATGTTCTTTTAAAAGAGAATTTTTTCTAACTTTTAAAATAAGTCGTTTTAAAAATTTGTTCGATTTAAATTTCACTCAAATTCGATTACCATATTATGACTGATTAACTTAAAAGTTTGATACAAAATTTTAGTGTTATTCCAGATTTTTCATGGATATATATTGTAGTGTAGGAAGTGGAATGGCAGGATCGCCATGTAGTGTAGGATGTGTAGTGTTGGAAGTGTATAATCCCTATAGCCCTTATTTATTTTTAATAGCTGTTAGGGTACCAGCTGATTTACAAGGCGTTCAAAAGAACTGCCGAATAATTTGAGGCTTGTAATTAAAAACACAAGGCAAGTTATTGCCGATTTTGATTGATAATTTCAAGTCTGATTTATTTTAAATTTACAAGTGCTTATATACTATACATGAATTGTTAACTTAACCGTTCTAACTTATTTTAATTATTTACATTATTCTGTTTGTCTTTGTCAGTCATATGGAGATATCAATAAATTGTAACAATAACAAACCCTCGTGACTATTCTCGCCAATCAGAGTGTTGGAAGTTGGAATGCACTCAATTCTCACTCAATGTGGTGTCATTCACTTACATTCCGATTGTCGTCATTTGTCTATACCGTTATTTGATATTTAAAATAACCTACTCTATATAAGTTGGTAAGTGTTGGTTTAAGAGTAGTTTAAGGGAATGCGGTGGCGACTTATGAGGTACACTACACCCTCACCGCTGAGAGAAAAATTAGGGGATTGATTTTTCTTGATATATTCATAGTACCGATAATGTTCATAAAATAATTCTTAATTTCTATTTATATATTTTGTGTTTTTGAGATTTTTATAATTTTATAAAGTAATTCTTAATGTCTATTTATATAAAGTTTTTATATTTTATGTACATTTAATTATTGTTGTCCGTTAGTGTAAGTGGTTCCTTAATATGTTTGGTTTGTTTGTTCATGTTACACTTGTCACAGTATTTTACGAATTGTTTTATCATCTCATTCATATTTTTCCAAATGTACCGCTGTTTCAATTTAATTATTGTTCTTCTTATTGGGGCATTATATATTAATATTTTTAGTTGAGGACTTCTGTTGTTCATTCTTATCTTTGCATATGCTTTTTAAAATCTTCCATTCTATATACAAGGTGGCGCAAAAGTAATCCTCCTATCAGAAAATGCTATAAATTTTGCGATTGGCCCCTAATGTCAGTTCTGTTTTGACATTTGTGTAGTAAACACATGCGAAATACACGTTAATAAACTGTTTAATTTTCAGTTTGAATAAAAAATGTTTATTAATGTTTAATATATAAAATGTACGTCTTAACTCCAGTGCGTATTTAAAAGGAATGAAATTACAAGAAAGGAAAAAGAAAAGAAAACTAATGCTAACGACGCTCACATTGTTTTTAGAGTTACCAGATGGTTCACAAATTCCCAACACTCCTTCTCAATGTGAATGGCGTTTTACAAATATTAAAAATAAAAATTCATGTAAATTTCATCAATTCAACGAAATCCAAATGTTTAGTCCTTGCAAGATTCTTTGTAAGTATATCGGCAACCATATGTTGAGTCGGGCAATATTTCAAGATAATCTCACCTCGCTTTACCACTTCACGAACGTGATGGAACCGTATGTCGATGTGCTTAGTCCTTTTGTGATACACAGGGTTCGTTGCCAGTTTTTCTGCGCCCTGATTGTCTATATTCAATAAAACAGCTTCGCCAGATGAAAAACCAACTTCTAAAAGTAACTTTCTTAGAAATATCGCCTCCTTTGCTGCGTCGGACATGGCCATGTATTCAGCCTCTGTTGAGCTTAATGCAACACATGATTGTTTTCTGGATTCCCATGATACTGGACATTCGCCAACATAAAATATAAATCCAGTATAGACCTTCCGGTCCAAAGCATTGCCACCCCAATCTGCGTCGACAAAACCACTCACTGATTTTTCGCCATCCTTGTAAATGATTTTCTTGTCAATTGTACCACGAAGGTAACGCAAGATACGTTTCACTGCCTGCATATGTTCGACACTTTGCCAAAACCAATTTGTCATCATTCAATTTCATACCAGCTACCATTGAGTTCTCCGACAACTTCCTTAAAGACCCGTAGTTAACGTGGCCAAATCGATTATGCCACACCTGATCTGACGCGGTTAACGTTAAGAGTTTTTCAGTTCCACTATATGCCATAAATAAATTGCCTTGTTTCCTTGCCTTTAATATGACTGTACCATCAGTACCTTGTATAACTGCACCCAATGAGTCAAATATAACGGTTAACCCTCTTTCAACAACACGACTAACCGATAAGAAATTCATTTGCAATTCTGGTGAATAAAGAACTTTCTGAAATTTAATTTGTAGACCGTCACTATTTTTAATTTGTACATCACCTTTTCCTTGGGCTAAAATTTGGTTGTCGCCCGCCAACGAAATTGTTTCATTATGTGGTTGCAAATTTTCAAACATTTCCCTGTCGCAGCACATATGTGCGGTTGCAACCACGCCGAAGCTTTCGTTGTATGAGTGTGTGTATATGCGTGCAAAAGTTGTGTTCGTTCTTTCTTTGGTTTTTCACATTTACTTGCAAAGTGTCCCGTTAGACCACAGTTATAGCATTTGCCCTTGAATTTGTTTTTGTTTTGTTTACTGTCTTTCTTGTTTCTATTTTTCTGTGAATTCATCGCAAAAGCCTGTTGTGTTTCACTTGATGATGCTTCCCGTTGGACCTTTTCCTTGTGCCTGTCGCCTTCTTTGAGTAACTTCTGTTTCACTATTGACAAGCTAGGTAGTGTATCACGCGTTTCAATAGCTATGACGAAATGTTCAAAGTCACTTGACAAACTGGAGAGCAGCATTATGGTCAAAAGTTCTTCTTTAATAGGTATACCCGTTTCTGCAAGCTTCTCTGATAATTCTGTGAATTTATTTATATGCTGACTTACATTGCCACCTTCCGTCATAGTTAAGTTCAAAAGACGTTTATATAGTGAAACTTTTTGTATCGGCCCCCTGGGCTTATAAGTTTCCTCTAACTTCTTCCAAGCCTCATGAGAGGTTAAACAGTTCTTGAAAATACTTAACTGGGTTGGCTTTACGCATAAAGTTATCGTTGCCAGTGCACGTTGGTCATCGTCTTCCCACTTTGTTTTGGCAGCATCATCATTTGCAGATTCCTTTTTCACATCTCCATTAACGATTTTCCACCAACCACTATGAATAATCACACTGCGCATTTGGATACACCAACTGTCGTAGTTTGCGTCGTCAAGTTTATCAATTTGATACATAGACGCCATTATCGAACACCACTTTTTGTCTCCTTTATAAAATTCGTACAATATTTTTAATCACAAAATTTTCTCAACTTTCAAGGCTCACAATTGGCATGGACTTTGTCCTGGGCCCATAACCTGTTTAATTTTCAGTTTGAATAAAAAATGTTTATTAATGTTTAATATATAAAATGTACGTCTTAACTCCAGTGCGTATTTAAAAGGAATGAAATTACAAGAAAGGAAAAAGAAAAGAAAACTAAAGCTGGAGGTCCACACCACGCGTTACACGCCTTTTCGCAGTCTACGCAGCTGTCAAAAAAGTAGAATCTGTGTAGTTGTATGTAACAAGTTTCATGCACATTAGCCTAGGATGCATTGAGGCGTTGAACGCGAAAAGTAGGGTTACTTTCTACTTTTGCAAGCGTCACAAGCAGCGTTCGAATAAATCAGCTGATTTTGACAAATGAAAATTTATTTTTACTTGTGGTGATGCCGCATCAGAAGCGTTGCATGTAACTTGAAACGTAGAACGCAAGTAAGGTATAAAACGCATGCAATGCGTGGAGGCTAAAACGCGTGGTGTGGACCTCCAGCTTAATGCTAACGACGCTCACATTGTTTTTAGAGTTACCAGATGGTTCACAAATTCCCAACATAAACAATGTTAGGCTACACTGCTCCAGAACGCGGAATATTGGTGACTATTTATTTGACCAACAATCGGTCGGTGACTTTGGCACAACGTGAATTTCGTCGCAGATTTCCTAGCCGTCCAACGCCTACTGGTGAAACACTGCGACGTTTAGCCGCTCGCCTCGAAGAGACTGGCACAACACGAGATGCTGCCAGGCGTAGAAGACCCCGGAGTAGCCGTTCGTTTTCTTCGTAGACGTCGCGGGCCAAACGGTTACTGTGAATGGTAAGCGCTACAGAGCAATGATCAACGAGTTCTTTTTGCCGCAACTTGATGAATTGGGATTGGAAAACATGTGGTTCCAACAGGACGGTGCAACGGCACACACTGCACGTGCCACAACCGATATGCTGAAGGATGCATTTCCCGGGCGCCTAATCTACCGTTTTGGCGATTTGCACTGGCCAGCAAGATCGCCTGATTTGACCGCTCCAGACTTCTTTTTGTGGGGCTTTTTGAAGTCGCGGGTTTATGTCAACAAGCCTCAGACTCTTGCAGCTCTTAAAGACAATATCCGTCAAGAATGTGAGGACCTATCGCCGGAAGTTTTGGCCAAAGTGATGGAAAATGCCAAAAATAGGGCTCAAATGACAATCAACTGTGGCGGCGGCCATTTACATGACATCATATTCTCGACTTGATGTAAAAAAAATTAAAAGACCAAATAAAAATAATCCACAAGAAGAATCAAAGTTTTTCATTTTTTTTTTTTAAATTACAGCCAAAAAACATCGGAAGGTTATTTTTGCGCCACCTTGTATATTAACTATTTTTCATTCTTCGCTAGCGCTAATTCTTTTATATTCTCTTTCTTCATTTTAGATATCAGTTTCCTCAGAATCGAATCTAGTTTCGCTGAATCTTGCATGCATATTATCTTTATTCTTGGAATGTAACTTCTTCATAATCAAATCTTGTTTTGAAGAATTATCGTTACTACCTTCATTCATATAATTATTCTTTTGGGTACGTGACTTCTTCATAATCGAATCTTGTTTCGATGAATTATCGTCACGTCCTAAGAATCGTACATTTTAAGTATGTATATATCGGGGTTTCAAATAGGTACTTGACAACTTTGAAATTAATTTGTGAACGCACTATTTCACTGATCATCTTACTGTTACTTTCCTTTTTTCAGTAAACTCAACATTTTCATCATGCATAGTAAAGTACACGTTCTTTGATTTGGCTCTGGAAAAGATGCGCCAAGATGATGAATTTCATCGCAAAATCATCTTCAGTGACGAAGCTCAATTGCTTCGTAAATAAGCAAAATATGCACTATTAGTTTGGTGAAAATCCACATGTGCTTCAAGAATCACCACTTTGTCCACAAAAAATAACTGGTGCGGTTTGCATTCCGGCGGCGTGATTGGGCCATATTTTTTTCGTTGACAATAACGTTCGACACATTACTGTGAATGGCGATCGTTATAATGGTTTGCGTTTTATTTAAAAATAAAAAAAGTTGTCAAGTCCTTATTGGGAAACCCTATATTTATGAAATCTGACCAGATCCTGCAAATGCAAAACCAGGAAAACCTTATTTAATTTGTCACCTTTCATTTTGTTTAATAAACAAAAAAAAAATTCTTATGCATGAACTTTTTTCTGTGTTGGATTTTTATAAGTTGGATGAAATAAACATTTTCATTCCCGTTACTTCGTTCACGTGAAAATTAGAGCAAGATTAAAAAAAAAGTTAAACAACATTATAAGAATTATTATTTTCGGCCAACACATATGTATATGGGCATTTCCCGGGGTCACAAAAGTACGTTCGTACGCTTTTGATGCACAAATAATATAGAAAACAAAACTTTTCCCAGCATTTTTTTTTTTGCGATTCCTTAGCATTTTGGTAACTCTATGTTTAGTGCAAAAGATGGATTTCATCGAGTTTAAGTTTTCATAATGATAAACATGTGGTCAGGAACGTACGCAAAATAGAAGTCAACTTTGGCTGATAGTAATGAAAAGTACAAATCTTCGAAATGGAACGGAATATTCAAAAGTGATTACACCTATTCCTCGATTTGACGATACATTTTGGTTTTCGTTTACATCGAGGGATGTACAAATTACCTCAATTTACACGAATTTTTTATTTTTAATATTTTATTTATTTTATTTTATTTTTTATTTTTTATCTTCTATATATATAAAAAGAAGTGTACATTTTGATTGTCACTCCATAACTCGAGAACGGCTCGACCGATTGCCATAAAATTTTTAGGGAAGGTACAGGGAGGAGTGATGATGGTTAGTTGATTTTGAAATCCAAAATCGGTCTAGCCATTCTCCAGTTATGATTTTTTTCCTGAAAAAATTCAACATTTGAAAAAAAAAGTTTAAATTTCGGTTCGACCTAACGAAAAAAATCTATCCAACCTAATACACAAACTCATACATACACACATTCATTTGATTGACAGCATACAAATGTCAAACAGATGAACCTGTTGAAATGCACATGTTTGCAAATCACTTTCTTTCACTCTTGGATTCTGATACAGCCGGTCATACATTCGCTGCTTTCCAATTGGAATTTTATTACAAGTGATTTTTTTTTTTGAGTTTCATAAATATTGGTAAGTATTGAAAATTTAAAAGGTGATTTTAAGTGTGTTCAGTGCAAAAAATGTGTTCGGATTCCAGAAAACATAGTGAAAAGTGATTTTTTTCCATAATTTCATCTTATTGCATCATCCATTTAGCGTGTACTCAATATCGAATTCATTCGTAATGTGGACATTGTTGTTACTGCGTACGGTGCTTTTTTATATCCCATTTCAATAATGGATGATCCAATACGATGAAATTATGGAAAAAAATGGAATATAATTGAATTTTGGAAAACACTATTTCTTCATTCTTTTACAACAAATAAATAAATGAATACGCGAAACCAAATAAATATTTCTTATGATCCCGCTAGTTTTATTTATTATTTCAATACATTGGAAGCCTTAAAGGCCAATTATACATGTATTGTTTGATTAATATCTTTGTTATGTATATGTATGACAAAGATTTTGACTATGAACTAGAATTATGTTGAGATACAATGTAACTTAAAACTACTTTGCAAAAAAGAAAAATATATAAGTACTTTATAAGTGGCTCCCCAACCACACAAAACTGTACAAAAATTAAATAACCATAAAATTTCCATAAATCCTGTATTATATTTTTAGCAAAATTTACTTTTTTCAGAAAATATATCCTGCACGAAAACAAAAATAGTTATTTAATTTAAGAATTATGAAGCTTCTACACATGAAGCTTATACCCATCAAGCTTTTAAACGCCTGGGAGACTATCAAATAAATACATTAATCACATAGTTGTGTGCGTGCAGTCGTTCTTTTTCGGGTACACATACGCGTTGTCGGCAATGCTTGAAGAAAATCAAAAAGTTTTGATTTTTTTATTTGATGGCTGATTATTTGATAGTCTCCTGTTGTGATTGACAAAAAAAAATTATTTTCTTTGTGTTTGTTGCCATAAAAAATATAAATATTTTGGTTTTTTACAAAATACAATTGTTGATTGCCGTGTTTATTTGTACGTCTCCGAAAAAGCCTCAAATAAACGACACTAACACATATGCACTGATTGACGGGTTTATTTGAAAGTCTCCAGAGCCCTTACACAGTATTTAAAATTTTCGTTTATTTCCAAACGTTTATTTTCGGATGGTGTATTGAATAGCTTGTGTTATGACCTCGTTAATTAAAAAATACAAGCATTAATAAAGTATAATTTTGGTGATGTATACAATTGCGGTTAAAAGACGAACTCGTAACAAACTGAATATCCATACACACATACATATCACACTTGATCAACAAGAAGGTATTAACCGCTATATATATATATATATAAAGATAGCTTAATAATAATGTAAGAATACTAGTCAAGAAAAATCCCAAAACGAACAATTCCGAAAATTATATGTAAATCTCATATTTACCTACACATATGACTTCATTTCCAATAGTTAAATCTATGCAGAAAAAAATATAAAGCGGATATTTGTTAATTTTCAAAGTATAAATAAGCATTAATTTTATATTCATAAAGAAAATACTGCACAACAAACTTCACGAATTAAATATTTAAATATCATGAATATAATAACTAACGCATATATGAACATTTCTTGAAAGTTCTAGAAAGAGTCTTTTCTTATATGTGTTAGCAGAAACATAAAAATTTCTCAAAAAATTAGGCAACTTATTATAAGATCGTGCAACTCTTACATAATATGAACGCTCCAATATGGCTGATAATTTCGGTATAATGAACTGTCTATTTCTCGTTGATCTACAAAAATAAAATAACTGAATCAAATATCCAGGAGTATGCAATCTATACGACTTATAAAAGTGGACAAGATTTCTAAAATTTATGTACTCTACAAATGGAAAACCTAAAAATTTTAAAACAAAGGGCGAGACATGCTGTCTTGTCCTCAACGAGTAAAGATATCTCATAACTCGATTGAAAACCAATCTTAATTTCTTTATAATATAGCCAACTGTTCCAGTATACACCTCCAAGCCATATTAAAAAACTGGCATTATAAGCCCATGAACAATTTGTTTTTTAACATAAGTTGGTAACATTAAATCTGTGTTGTACAATTTACGTATAGTAAAGTTCACTTTAGATATTATAAAATTAACATTTAGTATCCAGAATTACACCTAGACAATTAAGACGATCAACAAACTCAATATCATTACCACTAAGAGTAATAGAAAACTCGGAACTACTACACTTGCCAAACAACATTGCCTTAGTTTTACCAGTATTAACTAGAAAAGCATTATCTAATACCCAACAATCCAACAATTGAACTGTATAATTTTTCACACTTTGCAATACATCAGAAAATTCAGGTATACCCATAAACAATAGCTGCACATCATCAGCAAAAGAAAATGGAAGACACAAATTGCTAGAAATTTTATCAAAAAGATCATTAATAAACATTATAAAAAGTAAAGGTCCAAGGACCGATACTTTAGGCATACCACTGCAAACTGGAAGCAAGCTAGAAGCCCGATTACCACTAACAACATATTGACTTCTACCAAAAAGATATGAAGATATTTACTTGCAGAACTAGAAAAGTTATAATATATATGCAATTTTTTAACCAATAGATAATGATATACTCTAACAAAGGCCTTAGTAAAATCTAATGACAATAAAATACACACAACGTCGTTAGATAGATTATTACGAATGTTATCTGTTAGGCCAAGCAGTAAAGATGTAGTACTTCTATTAGCTCTAAAACCAGATTGACAATCATGTAGCAAATTGTTATGATCAATATGTTTTAAAAGTTGGATCTTCACAAGATGCTCCACAAGTTAAGATAGAACAGGCAGTATGGATATCGGCCGTAATTTTAGTTAAAAGGGTGTACAATTGATGTTAGTTGTACCCATAAACAATCGTAATACCATCATTCAGTCTTTTTCTGGGAACTAGAAAACTAAATTTTTGCCGATACGATACCGATACTCACACAAAAATATCGCCGATATCGATACCGATACGCATATTGAATTTGAATTCAAGTTAAAATTTACAAAACTCAAGTAGAAAAAATTGTATATTACACAAAATTTCAGTGTTAAAGATTATTTATATTTAAAATTGATATTAATAAGAGGTTAAAACGAAAAAATTATTTGAACTCATGATTAAATTAACAAAAAATAAAACATTTTTTTACAAAAATATTAATAAGATTTTTGTTAAATAAACAAAGTGTTTTTCAACTTTTGCCGAGATAGACGATTTCGCAAGTGCAGTGGATACGAATGAACTCATTTGAAAACTTAAGAATTCCTGCACTTTATTTTCAAGTTTGTCATTGCGCCAGTAAACAATCGGATCTGGGTCTCTAGAAATATTAGGAGCTACAAGTTATCTCTGGACTTCTTCTTTGGCAGAATCACATCATAGAATGAAAAGGGGCTTATCGTCCTCGGATCCTCTTATAATTTTTCACAAATGCCTCTAAGGCCAGTCCTTGTCGACTTATCAGAACTTGTACCACCTGTATGTTTGACTGTGTTTTCAACACTTTCGGAATGCAGAGACATGTTAAGTAGCTCAATAGGAGTCAATTGTTTTTGAAATATTGCAGCATTGTATCGATGGTCAAAAATTGTAGATAAGCAATAGGTTTAGTTATTTTCTAAAGCCTCAAATCTTTTATTTAAAGCTAGGTAATTCTATAGGTAATTCTACGTCAGCCGCAAAATGTTGAAACTCTGAACTATTTTCCATCTTCGTTTAGTTTATTATATGAATCAATTTCATTATTCTCTTTTAATTTTTTACTCGGCTTTTTAATGTGATAGGTAGGTATTTCTCTTAGTTGCTATGCAAACAATAAGCACAGTAAATTTAATTATTTGTTCCTCCAAAAAAGATATAAAAAGTATTGTCTACAAAAAAGATAGGTATAAAAAGAATTGTCGTATCGACAACAAAACATCGCCGATATCGATATATTGAAAAATCTGAAATATAGTCGATATATCGGTATTCGTTACATCCTTTTTTATATTATTTATAGGTATCATCCAATTTTCTTTTGTGTGAAAACTCTTTAGGTTTATTATTATTATAATTAAGCTTTAATTTCTTAACAACAAAACTAATTTTTGCAATATGGCAATAATTCCAACAATATAAATAACCGCTGTGTACTACATCCGAGAAAACTCTTAAATAACCTACCTATAAACGAAAAATGTTAAAATAACAGTAAAATCGTCGCATTTTTTTAACCTTGCCTAATATAGGTATTTTGTTCACATATCCACAATTGTTACATACCTACCTACGATATTATAACGCATTAAATTTTTTGCAAACGCGGATAAACAACAAAATGGCTTCGTAATATCTCAAACACGATAAGAGATCGGTAGACCTGTTAAATTTACCACAAGAAACGGTCTTAATTAATTTTTTTTTATTTTGTAATATACGATAAGATAAATTCGCCGCGATGATAGGTATATTTTAAACATTTCGTTATTTAGCTGTTAATCCGTTGAGGGAATTCTCAAATTCAAAAGGTATTTTCTCAATATTTTCAATGATACCTATAGAAGATAGCGAATTATATATCCGAAATGTATAAGCTAATAACTTGGGAAATAGGTATTTTTCGCCACCAAAAAATTCTACCTCACAGCAAAAAGTTTCCTAAGTGGTAAAATTTTGGAGTCAATATCTTGGTAAACTAGATTTAAGACATAAGTTTATTAGGCATTTCATTACGGAAGTTTCAAATTTGTAATATAAAACTATTTTCATAATTTTGCTGGAACATATTCCATTAAGTAGGTAACACATAACACGTATTATTAAACAAATTTAATAACTTTGTTATTTCAAAACATAAAAAGATTTATTAATAATAATAATAATAATAAATTGTATGACAGAGGCCAGAAAAAACTTTACAGACCGTAAATAAAATTATATAAAAATTCGCAACACATAAAAAACCACCCAAAAATAAAATTGAACTGTATAGGTATAGTAGATACTTTTATACGAAATCCACAAACAGAGAGCTCCTCCACAGTAATGGCGTGGCTTTAAAACCAACAAAAAAAAAATTACGTATTATTTAGAGAAATTTACAAAAAAATAAAAAAAAAGCTGAAACACGTTAATACCACTGTATATTTTTAATATATAGAAAATATAAGTATGTATGTATGTACGCTTTACTTTAGTAAATAAAATACAAGGTTGTAATGGAACCAATTTTGGAGCATCATTTTACTTTTTATTAGTATTTTAATTTTGTTACGCACCTTCTTGTTTTTGTTTTCCTTTCAAGTCTATTTTGTTTTTTGTTTTTACGTTACTTAAATTTCGTTTTATTTAATTTGTTGTTGCTTTCTTCTTTTATTTTGTTGCGTTGTCACTTTTTTCGCTTTTACTAATTGTTCTCTTAAATCAAGTAATTTTTTATAAATTCACCATTTCTATCTTTCTCTTCTATTTTTGAATAATAACCTCTTAATTTTTTTTTCCTTTTTGTCGGAGAATTTGCACACAAAAAAAACACGAGTGAAATTATTTTCAAAGATTTGGGGTTATATATATTATATGTTGAAAAAACTCACACACATTTGTTTATGAAAAGCCTGCAAAAGAAAATAAAATAATAATTTTATATTTAATAAAAAATAAATTTATATAAACTTGTAATCGCCTTTTCTTTACATTGTTCTTGATATTTTTACTGCTTGTTTCACTCACCTTTTTTTCTTACAATGACTTCGTTAATTCAAATTGTAGTTGTTGTAGACGAACACAATTTATTTGCCAATTATCTGCAGCTTAGTTGTGTGCTTTTTCTTTGAAATTCTTATGAATTTTTACTAAATTTCATTGAAATACAGTTAATTTTTAGAAATATCACAAAATTATTAATTAATAATTAAAATTTTCCATATAAAACCTCAATTATTTTTACCAAAAAAATCCGACAAAAAAAGTATGTGCTGCTGAAGACGAGAGAAAATTTCTCACGAATGCATATTAGTGAGTGTTGCCTAGTCCGTTTTAAAAAAAATTAACAGTGTTGTTAAAACAATCAGTACAAATCGTATTAAAATGCTTTCGATTATCCGTGTCTTCTTACACAGCGTTTACATTTGACAGTACTGGCAATACGCTAAGAAAATATATATTAGTTGCCAAAAACACTACTTACTGTCCTCGTGACGTAGGCGTCCAGACAGTAGCTAACCCTGCGGCCACACGATCAACTTTTTGTTGATAGTCTTTTACATATCGATGGTCTCAAGTAGAAAGGCCCTAACTCGCGTTTTTTACGAAATTGAGTTTTCCAGTGATTCCAATACATTTTACACAAACACACCTCGTCGCAAAAATTCATTGCAATATTGTAAAGAATAGCGGCGTTACAAGCAGTTGTATGGACACGTTTACATTATGATACATACAGTTTCAATTATGTTTTTACCTTCTCCTATACAGTTACAAATATTTGAGTTAGGGCCTTTCTACTTGAGACCAACGATATACTGTTTGTCAAAATTTTCATAAATTGAAAGCTGTGACGTAGGCTGCACGCAATTTTTAAGCAATTTACTTTCAAGATGTCAGCAAGAAAACAATTTATACTGACAAACGAAAAATTTCCTCACTAAACTTCTAATCAGCACTTTTAAAAAATGTCCAACGTCAATGTCGCAGTGCCAGTTCCAGCTAAGCGTGTTTTTGATGAACTAAATAATTAAAAATAGCATTTAACAACTATTTCGTGTGAACATAGAAAACACTTAAGTAAAACATGCAAAACCAAAGCATAATTTATTAATTTTCTTTTAATTGTTGATTTTATAGCGGATAGAGGAATTAAGGCCCTAATCATGTAAAACGCAACGCCAAAGAATTACACTGAAAGCACAAACAATGTCATAAATATTTTTTTTAATTTTGTTGTTGCTACCGATACGTTAAGTAGCGAGAAGTCTCGGTTACTTTAACGAATTTGTTATTCTCGTTTTTAAGTTAACAAATATTTTCTTTAAGAAATATTAACGACAATTATCGGTAAAAATAGAAAAACGTGAAAGTTTAAATATTTTTTAAAAATGGTAAATAGAATAAAAATTTATTATTATTATCACATTATATTTGTTAAAAAAATATAAAATAAATTCGTTTTAAGGAATATAAATTATTCAACAATAATATTGCAAATGTGGGTACCTAACGCTGGGTCTCCACGTAGCAATTTTTTTTTGCCAAGCACAAGCAAAAACGTCGGCATAATAATGGCGCAATAATTGCTGAAGAACACGTGAAATTGCTTTCCCATAAGCAAACGTATAGAGAAATGAAATGTCAGATAATTGACAACTAATTTAACACCAATAATGGCTCAAACAATCAGAAGAGCCATCATTGCGCAATGGATTGCCACTCATGGCAATATGCGATCCACACGTCCCTAATTTTATGGAGCAATCAAATTTGGCGTTTGCCGAAATAAATACTGTTACGTGGAGACCCGGGGTAGAGATATGTTCGCACTCGTCACCTCAACACACCGTCTTCATTAGCCATCAGTACTTTCAAACAATAATAATTTCATGTGCCCATATGAACTTGGTTTGTGGCATTAACTTCCAACATACTTTATGATACAACTTTCTATTAATTCCAACATACTTTATGATACAACTTTCTATTAATTCCAACATACTTTATGATACAACTTTCTATTAATTTTGTTAGCAGCGCTCAACATGCCCACCTTAAGGGTAAATCTGTTGAGAGTGCGCTACACGAGGTGGTGGGTTGCATTGAGCACGGCCTGAGGCATAAGGAATATACTCTCGCCGCGTTTTTGGACATAGAAGGAGCCTTCAATAACATTAGGATTGAGGCGATCAAGGATTCCTTGGTAGAGCTGGGAGTGGATAGTCTGCATGCTTGGCAGCAGGATTATAAACTCGAGCCTGGGGATCATAGTGTAAGCAGGAAGGTTACCAGGGGCACACCACAGGGGGGGTTCTATCTCCTCTACTGTGGTTGCTTGCGGTCAACGGTATTCTCAGATCATTTGATTCCAAGGGTATGAAAGCCGTCGCCTATGCGGATGACATAGTTCTACTGGTCAGGGGAAAGTTTCTGTCAACGATCAGTGAAATTATGCAGGTGATGTTGGGCGAACTCTCGGATTTGGCAAAATATAGAGGGCTGGGGGTAAACCCGGCGAAAACTGAGCTGGTTCTTTTTACCAGAAGGTACAAGATAGAAGGTTTTAAGGGGCCAGTGTTGGATGGCGTCGAGTTAACTCTATCTGACTGTGCTAAGTACTTGGGTAACTTCCTCGACTGTAAGCTGTCTTGGGGAAGAAACACCCAGAAGAGGATGAAAAGAGGACTCAATGCCTACTACACATGCAGAAACTCCATCGGTAAGAATTGGGGACTGAGACCGGATATGGTAAACTGGATTTACACATCGGTGGTTAGACCTATTCTTACCTATGGATGCACTGTTTGGTGGGATGCGTTGAGAGTGGACAGCTATAGGTAGATGCTCAACAAGGCCCAGAGGAGTTCATCTCTTGGCATCACTGGTGTAAGGAGAAGCACGCCGCAGGCGGCGTTGGACATCCTACTACATCTGTCCCCCATTGAACATTATGTGAAGAGTGTGGCTGTCAGGAACTTACTTAGACTCTACGAGTCTTCGTTGATTAGACCTAGGCGGGATGACCACACAAGAATTCTATACGAAGTGGGTGTGCTTGATCAGGAAAGGGTTCCGGGGGAATCTCGGATCAAAGGAGTATGACCTTGGACTTCGGTGTAACACCACCGGTGGAGTTCCCAGATAGGGAAGTTTGGCGAGGATCCAACGGACAGTTTGAGGGGTGGGCAGAATATACGGACGGGTCCAAGATGGACACTGGCACTGGTGCTGGTGTTTTTATTGCTGACACTGACGTGAAACGGTCATTCAGACTCCCGGATGAGTGCAGTGTCTTCCAGGCTGAGAACCTAGCGATCTGGATGGCGACGGAAGTGATACTGTATCACATCGTGGGGGGATCTGTTGTGACAATCTACGTCGACAGTCAGGCTGCGCTAAGAGCATTGACAAATTATACGGTGCGATCATGCCTAGTTGCACGGTGTAGGAATGCTCTGAGAGAGCTCATGTTGGCATTTACAATAAGGCTGTGTTGGGTACCAGGACACTGCAAAGTGGATGGCAACGAGGTGGCAGACGAACTCGCGAGAGGGGGTTCGAATCTGGACTTAGAGGTAAGTGACAGAGGGGTAAACCCCCCCCCCCCTTATGTCATTACTATGGGGTGATACGGGAAAGATTCCGTGATGCCGTTAACCGTTCCTGGAGGGATAGCACGGATTGCAGGGTGTCAAGGGCCTTATGGCCTGGATTGAACGCAGGTGCAACCAGGGTTCTATTAGGACTGGATATTAGTAGTCTCAGGACTCTGATAGGGTTCCTGACGGGGCATTGTTCTGTTAGGGTTTTTATGGGTAAATGCGACATTGCGATACCGGACTTCTGCAGGTTGTGCGGAGATGCCGAGGAGCTGGAGACGGTTGAGAATGTACTGTGCCACTGCCGTAGGATGCACGGCCCCAGGCAGAAATGGCTAGGGGCTAGGTTTCACGACGAACTGGGGTGAATCGCTGGATGTAATCCAACCGATCAGCTGGGGTTTGTCAGGGAAGTAGGACGGCTGTTTCTGTTGGGGGGCCGTAGGGGGGAATTTGTCATGCGTTTTTACTAATATGTTCCGAACCTTAGGTCTATTTTCTACTCTTTTTCCTCTTTTCTCCTCTACTGAAGGGATCCACAATGGACCTCATTGGTCTCCGAGTGGATGTGCGCCCTTGGGCGCATAACCCTTCTAAGCCTAACCTAACCTATTAATTTTGTTCATGGCCCAATTATTAGGCCTGCTCGAAACGCCTGCTTATTTTTTGCAGAGTTGTGTTTTTTACGTACAATTGTTTTTGTAGTACTTGTTTTTGACATCTTGCCCATTTTATACACAAGCAAATACATTGGTTTTTGACATCTTTAAAATAATTTACACAAAATAAATACGTATTGTTTTTCTATTGTTAAATTGTTGTAGTTTTGCGCAGACCTACTAATTGGGCCTGATTTTTTTTATATAAGAATTTTATTTCTATTTTTAAATTAACGATATTTTATATGACCTAAGGGTGCAACCCTGAATTGTAAGATGCACAAGTTTTGTTACTGCTTTTTTAGATAGACAAAATCAATATAATACAATTTTAAAAAATTTCCTTAAAAAATTCCACTATAAGCAAACTTTTGAGTCAATTACAAAAAAAAAAAAAAAGTATGAAAAATTTTCCATCAAAACAAAATTAACTAATAGCGATTTCAATTATGAGAAAAATATGTTACATTATATGAATGTAATACTTATTAATGTAACCTCGAAGTGTTACATGATGTGCAACTTCAATCGATCAAAATAAGCTGCTTTTATTTTCAACTGTTAAATGTTTTATTTTCAACTTTTAATTTGTTGTATAAATTGATCAAGTTGTACAACCAATTGTTACGTGAGAGATATGGTTGACCAATGGTTGATCATCGGTTGAATAAAATATCAAAAAAAAAAAAAAATATTGATTTTTACATCAAAAATTCACACATTATTCTTACATAATTCTCCAAGTTTTTGAAGAGGTTATTTGACAGCCCTATAGAAAGCTTCAATATTTTGTTTGCAGTTTTTCTTGCGCCGCTACTCATTACGTCGTCAGCTTCGTCTTTGTCGTTGTCTTTTAAAAAGAAAAACCTCGCATTGGCTAGTGACGTTTCGCCGCATGAATGTACCGAGTTACAGTTTTTATGGTTTCAGTACTAACATGTGCAGTCACCAAAAAATTTTAACGTGTGGAGTACCATAATGCTATGTTCATACGACGATAAAAACCACTCGTTTCGCTCTCTGAAACTCGATTGCCAAGCACGCTGTTCATACGATTCATTCTTGTTTCATGTTGACATTTTTTTTTTGTGTTGTTATTGTTATTTTATTTAAAATAGATTAAAATGTAAGTAAAAATTCAAAATATATTATTTAAAACTTTTATTAATATAATTATTTAATTATTTTCACTTTATTTTATTTAACATGAATTTTTATTTTGTTTTTTTCTTTGTTTTGATTTTTTTTGAGAGCTAGTTCAGATAAACTAACGATAATTGTTATCAAAATTGGAGATGATAGTATATTTTTCCTGTTTCGACACATGTTTCAAAATGAAACGACCTGTTTCGCTCTCAAAATTTTGTATGGCAAAACATGTTGTTTCAATCATGTTTGGGGCGCGAAACAGGAATGGGAGAGCGAAACACGAATATTGCTGTCCGTGTGAACATGGTATAAAAAACACAAGTGAAAATAATGAAAAGTTATAACTCTAATAATACAACGTGTACGCCGCCTTAAACAAATAGTTATTTTAACACCAAGCCCTAACTTCATGTTTTAACTGAATTTAATGTTAGGTGGATACATGGACCACAAAAAACGACTTAAAGTCTCGTTACTCTTTACGTAAATGTTGCGGATACGTAAACGTTGCGGTCGACTTCAATGGTTGCCAGTTACTAAAATTACGTAAACGTATCATATGTTCTTAAAGTGTGTTAAAAAAACAAAGAAAATTATATACTTTAATAATGTCTCTTTAAGTACAAATTTGATCTCAATAAAAAGTTCTTCGTCTTTACACAGGGTCTCCACCTGATATATCTGATATAATATCTCAAAGAACGTCGACAGAATGAGCGAACACATTTCTTCATGTTAATCTTAATATTAAACAAGGGGAACACGTATTTTATTATATTTCATAATCGACTGAATAAACTTGTTTTTTGATTTTTTAGTTTAAAATATTGTTTTTTTACCCCTTTTCACAAGCTTGGCACTATTTGCATTAATAAATTACACATTTTTATAATGGTGGATTATTATTGTTTTATATGTGTGTATGTACTGTTTTTGTGACAGCTCATCTTATAAGATAGTTGTTATAAGAATTCTTATAACGACTGTCTCATAACATTCATTATAATATTCATATTACCACTCAAGGCGAATTCAACTACAGGTGGTGTCGGAACTACAACAATCCAAAAACAACAGAAGCAACACAGGGTTTTTTGCATTGCATTGTTAGTGTTTACGGTTCAAAACGTCAACCATTCCTAACAAAACACTAACAAATCAAAACAAATTGGCTCGAACTGTCAAAATCAGATGGCGTTTCGACACCACCTGTAGTTGAATTCACCTTGATTACCACTATTTGAGAGTCCACACGTAACATAATACTCTTTGCAATTGAATTTGACGTTTGTCAGGTGGAGACCCTGTGTTATGTGAAAGGCAACAGGTTTCAAGTTTGAGCAAAATTATTTTGAAAAAAAAACGTGTTTAAAAAAGTACACTGTTTTGTGCCTAAAATTTTAAATTTTTTATATTTGTATGTCCCTACGGATAGTTTAAGCATGAAATAATTAATAGCCTATTTCGGTTGCGCGAAAGAATTCTTTCTTTCGAACAACTACATTTAAAACATACAAACACTAATTGGGAGTCCACATGTAAGAAAATACTAACTGCGATTGAATTTGACGTTTGCGAATATAAATATCTTCTGTCATATCTCACGTGTAGACCGCATGTATTTTTATTAAAATTGTTAGACAAAAAAAAATCTCTAAATTGCTATCACTTGTTAAGATGACAATTCAGATTTGTCATAGATGGCAATACTCTACTGTTGCTAAAAACTTGCTCGTCATTCAAAATTTTAAGATTTTTTTTGCAAACACTGTGCAAAATTTTAATTAGAAAAACTAATTTACTTGAAAAGGTTCATAATAAGATTGAAAAAAATTCAAGTCCAACAAAAAGTAATTGATTTTAATTATTTTAGTGTGATAACATAAATCGAAATGTTTGGTCGTCAAAGTGGTCTTAATAATAGCGGAGGCAGCGGTTCTAATTTAGTGGAATTCCGTGCCGGAAGAATGAATTTAATTGGTAAAATGGTACATCCTGATACACGTAAAGGTTTGGTTTATTTAACGCAAAGTGATGATGGCTTGATGCATTTTTGTTGGAAGGATCGTACAACAGGAAAAGTAAGTTGTAGTAGTCCGTTCTAATAAAATAAGAGTTCAGTGCTTGGTGCAAATGGTCTTTCGAAAGAGGAAATGAAAAATATCCTAGCTCTTTAATGAAATCTAAAGCAAACTTTGTATTTTGTTGTTGGATTTAACAAAAGAGCTGCGATATTTTGCATTTGCTATTTTGCAAGACTATTTGCACTACATACTGAACTGTGCTTATGGTTATGTGGTATGTTTTTTTTCACATAAAAGGTGGAAGACGATTTGATTGTTTTCCCTGATGATTTTGAGTTTAAACGTGTGGAACAGTGCAAGACTGGCCGTGTTTATGTGCTTAAATTTAAAACCTCTAGTCGTCGCATGTTCTTCTGGATGCAAGAAACTAAGACCGACAAGGATGAAGAATTGTGTCGCCGTGTCAATGAAATAATGAATAACCCACCATCAGCATCTCGTGGAAGTCAAGATGGTGGTGATTTACAATACATGTTAAATAACATGTCGCAGCAGCAATTGATGCAACTATTTGGTGGTGTTGGGCAAATGGGCGGGCTTAGCTCTTTG
Organism: Pollenia amentaria; assembly: GCA_943735925.1. Taxonomy (NCBI): domain Eukaryota; kingdom Metazoa; phylum Arthropoda; class Insecta; order Diptera; family Polleniidae; genus Pollenia; species Pollenia amentaria. Next base: position 11,797,817 of record OX031010.1, on the reverse strand, counting down.
TTAGGTTCTATGAAGTAGGTTTTTTTATTTTTTAAATTAAATAGTACTGCAGTCATATTAATCATTTTATTTTATTACAGTCGTTCTGATAGTTCTCGCACGCCTGCATCTAATCGTACTAGTTCAAGTAATGCTGGTGGACTTTTAACTCCCGAAAATATTTCATCCGCTCCACGTACCCCTTCAGCTCCTAAGGCCAAAAGTAGTAAGAATGTAGTAAGTTCTTCTGGAGCAGATAATGGCAGTGGCACTGGCACTAGCTCCGGCAGTTCAACAGCTGGTGGTAAGAAATCATCTAATATTTTGACACCCACCAATGCATTCCAATCCTACTTATCCAACCTCTCACCCGAAGCTGGCTCCGGTCGTTCACTCAACATAGATCTCTCATCTGCCTTGGCTGGTTCTGAAATTGTCAACGATCTTGTATCCGATCCAGAACGTGTCAATACCCTTTCGGTTCACCTGCCGGAAACTGAAGATGCTGATGAAGATAAAAAACAACAAATTAAAGACACAATTGCTTCCCCTCAGTTTCAACAGGCTCTTTCCCTTTTTTCTAATGCCTTGCAATCTGCTCAATTGGGTCCCGTAGTTTCGCAGTTTGAACTCACTCCTGAAGCTGTTGCCGCTGCATATTCTGGTAATTTGGAAGAGTTCGTTAAAGCTTTAGAAAAAGCTTTGCCAGCCGGTGCTACAATGTCATCTTCCACTAGTTCGAAGACTAAAGATTCCTCCGCTGAGTCCAAGAAAGAGGAGGAAGATAAGTCAGCCGATAAGAAGGAATAGTTATTGTATTTTAAATATTTTTTCAAAACTGACGCTTAAGCCGATAATCATTCTTAATTTTTTTTTTTGTAATATTTAGTTTTGAGTTATTCTGCATCTCATTCTTAAAACACTAAAAACGAAAATAAAAACTCACACAACCCATTAATTCATGAATTATTAATAAATACATGTGAAAAGCTTTCTTCACTTTGCCTAAAAAAAATAAAAAAAACTAAAATATTCCTTAAATAAAATCATTATTTAATACAAATTTGGAAGAAATATATTGAGGTGAGTTGATAATTTTAAAGGATCTACTAATTTATGCAAACCGAAACTACCTATGTTTAATTTAGATTTGACCAACTTAGTTTCCTTAAAATGCATTTTCTACTTCAGTTGCTTATGTTTACTGATATCAGAGAAACTAACTGCGAGCACTAGCTGAGAACCACGTCTAGAACGTTTGTAGCGTCTGTATTCCGCCTATGAGATGAGCTATCAGACATTCCGTTCGGACCCTCTGTTTTTCTTTTACTGCGATTTGATAAGTCGTCAGTACTAATCCGTTGGATGCTCGTAGATCGTCCATCTCAGACCTATCATCGTCTGAATCTCGAATTGGAAGGATTTTAAATAGGTTTGGGTTAATTTTAAAAATATGGCAATAATTATAAGCTATTTATAGCTGCTGGACAACTTTATTCAGACCGTGGAAATAATCTACATAACATATCTACATAATATATCGCACTTGATCAACAAGAGTGTATTAACTGAAAATTTTTATTGGGTAATCATAAAGTTAGAAAGTCATATACATATATGTTTTTAAATAATTATAAGAAATATATACAGTGAAGGACTAAAGTGTACATGCAACCTACTTTTTTACGATTTTTAGGAATTTGTAACGATATCGGGAAAAACTTGTATGCCAGTATTTAAGGGATTAAAAAATATTTTTATTAATGACACAAATAATATAGTTTTGAGCAATACTCATATTTCTTTGGTTTACCATATTAAGTGTCTAGGTGTATATTTTGACAACAAACTTTCCTTTGATCCCCATGTTGATATGGTTTATGGTAAAAGTTATGGTATATTACGTAAAATTAATTCTACTAATTTATACTTACCTCTACTAATTAAGTATAACTTGGCATATGCTTTGACGTTTTCGAATATCTTATATGACATTGAAGTTTACTCAGGTACTGGTTCTATGCGCTTGTGGATGATAGACGTATATTTAATCTATTAATTCGTTTCGTTTATAAAGTTAGACGCTATGAACATATTAGTAATACCGCTTTTAGTTTTCTTGGATGTACTTTTAATAAATTTAATAAATATGGGAGCATGATTTTGTTTTATAAAATTATCAAAAATGGCAACCCACGTGAATTATTAAACTCCTTTGTGTTTACGCGTTCTTCTAGAAATCCCTTAATTCGTATACCAAGAATCTCAACATCCTGTTTCGAAAAATCTTTTATTGTTCGGATTGCTAGGCTTTGGAACTTGTTGCCATTTCCGTCACGGATTTTTCCTATTCGAATAATGTTTTTCGTTTAAAAATTTTAGACTTCTTAAATACTCTTGATTATCTACTGATGGATGATAATTATAATATTTATATTTTTAATGTGGCTGGGGAGCCTTAATCTTAAGTGATAGTATATTATTTTTATTTTTCATTTTGTTAGTTTTAATTATGAATTGTAAGTATAGATTAAATTCAACATTTTTTATTTTTCGAATTTATTCTATGAGTTAAATTTCAGTTATGTATTTTATAAAGCTTTTTGTAATAGCTCTATTCCTTAAATTTTTTTATTTAAATTTTTTTATTTAAGGAATAGAGCTATTACAAAAAGCTTTATAAAATACATAACTGAAATTTAACTCATAGAATAAATTCGAAAAATAAAAAATGTTGAATATAATAAAGTTGCTTATGAAAAAGATATAATTCCCAATATCTATTTGTTAAAATAGTTGAGTTAAATACATTCAATTTATAAAGTATCACTATCCAGTGTCACACAAAGAATGCTGACGAAGGCCGTAGCGGGCCAGAAAATGCATTACATTCTGCTGGTGTCTAATAATTGTAAATTTTTCTGTACATAAATATACTTCATTGCTATCCAACGGAAAGCTAAGGTAAAATGTAACAAGAAAATACAATATAATAAATAGTCTGGTAGTGTATAGTCATTCCTAAAAAAAAATTTTAGGAATAGAGCTATTAAAAAAAGCTTTATAAAATACATAACTGAAATTTAACTCATAGAATAAATTCGAAAAATAAAAAATGTTGAATATAATAAAGTTGCTTATGAAAAAGAAATAATTCCCAATAAGTATAGATTAATTAATATTAAATATAGGTAACTTAAGCATAATTACTTGTAATATTGATTTTTGGCCTAAATGACTTAATATTACGTAAATAAATGAAAATATATATATATAATTCTAAAACATAAAAAAGTAATAATAACAAAAACATTAAACATTTCAAATTACAAAAGTGTACATACACTAATAAAGGAACAATAAAATTAAAAATTACATTAAAAGAAATTCCAAAATTTTAAAACTTAATATTTAGATTGTTCGCCTTGGGCATCGTTCACAGCTTGTAAATGTCGAGGCGTGGAGTTTACTAAATTTTCTGCGATTTCCGCAGTTATTTCTGTCCAAGTTCTGTTTAAAGCAGTTTTAAGCCATTCTCTGCTGCTTATTTTATATTTTCTGACTTTTTTCTCTAAAACATCGCAGATATGTTTTTTATGATATAAATACGGTTGTCTGGGAGCATAATATAGAAGCTATTAGCGAACAATGTGCGCCGTTTGCTTGGGATCATTGCCCTGCTGAGAAATCCTGTTATTTCCAATACCTAAGTTCTTAACCGATGGTTTCAAATTATGTTCTAATATGTTCTTATATAGATATCGGTCCATTGTGCCTTCAACTAAAACTTAATTGCCACATACAGATGATGCCATGGCCTGCAAAACCAAAACACTGCCACCTCCATGTTTGACTGGTAGTATAATACTCTTTGGATCTAAGACTGTGTTGGATTTTCTCTTAACTTTGGAACGGCTATATCTTTCAAAACTACTGTATCTAATCTCGTCAGTAAATAATATTCGTTTTGTATCTTATTAATGTGTATTAACCAATTCAAGATAGACCTTTTGCTTTTTGGCAGATAAAAATGGTTTTTTGCGTTTAACTCTGCTTGTTAAGCGACTCTTATGCAAAGGTCGTTGTATAGTTTTTGGGTGGACACTATTTCTGGAACATTTTTCAATGTGTTCCGCCAATTTTGGGGGTCTTATTATTGGAGTCGCATTTACTTATTAAAGAATACTGCTAACATTGCGTCGTGGCAGCTTTTTTCTCGTTCATATCTCGTTCATATTTTGAATGATTTTCGCACATCGGAAATAGGCTATCAGTATTTCCATTTTTTTTTTTATAGTTTCTAATAATTGTTGTACTGTAAACCGACAGATTTTACCGTTTTTCCAATTTTACCATAATATTTTTGCTCTTTACGAAGATTTCTTATAAAATTTCTCACTAAAATAGATATTTTTTTTTTAGAATTTTATTTACAATTTTTAAAATATAAAAGATTTTACTAAAAGTATTACAACAATAAGAGTCTAATAATTAAATTTACAAAACTAATAAGAATAAAAATATAGTCCTAAGGAAAATTGCTTACAAAAACCTTTTTGATCTCTGTGGGAGTTATAAAGAAATTTGTTAGGTAATCACTAAATTAATTTATTCCTAACGAACGAAACTTAGTGGTTACCTTGTAAATTTCTTATTGTTTCAAAGTTAGACAATCTGCATTTTGTCAGTCTCAGTTCTCTGGCAAATGTCCAAAGTTACTGTGAAGTAAATTTGTCCGATACGTACGAGGAAGACTATGAATTATTTTCAAATTCTTATTTTGTATAATTTGAAGCTTTTTGGTATGAGTTTTGGCAGTTTTATGAAACCAGACTTGCCAGCCGTAGGTCATAATTGGTCGAATACACATTTTTTACAACAATATTTTGTTTTTCAAATTCAGTTTAGATCTCCTGTTGAGTATAGGAAACAATGCGCGAGCACACTTTATGGTTTTTTCACAGATGTGATTAACATGTTGTTCAAATGTTAGTTTCTTATCTAGGATAATGCCCAAATACTTGATTTCTGTTTTTACAGGTATAACATTCCCGACTTATTATATGGAAAAATAATGGCTTGAGTTTTATCATCGTTAACTTTAATTTTCCATTTATTAAAATATTTTTGGCTTGAATTTAAGCTCTCTTGCATTTTCTTAACTAAGGAGTTTGATAGCTCACCGCTACAAATAAAAGCACTGTCGTCTGCATAAAATGCGGCTTCCTGATTCCTACGTAGAGTGATATCTGACGTATATAACGAATAAAGTGTAGGTGACAAAACAGAACCTTGCGGTAGACCCGCAAGCATACATTTTTCATTGGACAAAATATTATCAACGAAAACTACAAATGAACGTTTGTCTATAAAAACTTTGAATAATTTTTTGTAAATACTACGGAAAACTAAAGGCGTTGAGTTTAAACAAAAGGCCATTATGCCATATTGTGTCAAAAGGTTTTTCTATGTCCAGAAATATGATACCTGTGCTTCTACGATTTCTTTGGATTTTCTTCGGAATCCAAACTGCTGTTGATTAATGATATCATTCTGTTATAAGAATTCAACGATTCTTTTGTAGATTATTTTTTCAAAGACTTTATTAAATAAGCTCAATATGCTTATTGGCCTATAGCTGGAAGGCAATTTTGGATCCTTTCCGGTTTTAAAAATAGGTATTATCTTAGCCTTTTTAAATGCCAAGGGGAAGTGACAATTTTTCAAGCAGTAATTAAATAGTTTGCTTAATGTTTCAAAGAAGTAATCGGGCATATTTTTTAGAATGATGCTATTAATACCGTCTAAACCTGGGACTTTGTTATTTTTTAATGAAAAAACAAATGATTTCACTTCTGCTGAATCTGTGAGTTCAATATTGTTAATGTCAGTGAGAACTACATTGTTAAGTTCGTGCACATAATTTGAAACTACATTATCTAAAGATGATGTATTGTTGTTCGTAATATTATTCTTACTAATGAACACTTCCGCAATGGCGTTAGCTTTTTCACTAAAATAGATATTTTTTGACTATTCTCCATTTAAAAGATCAATAATTTTTCTAAATACAATATTTAAATATAATGTTACTATGTAATTTAAAAAATTGTTATGTTAAGTAAAAAGTAAATTTAATATCAGTTAAACTAATGGGATTCCCCTTGTCTCGTTTTGTATTTTTCAGGTTTTCCTAGAAGAAGTCACGTTGTAGACTGTAGTCCTTCTTAAAAATTTGCTTAACGCTTGAAATTTCAATGTTAAGCTTTTCTTTTTAATTTGTTTTTTTTTTTAATCTTGTTTAATAGTGTCTTAATTAGTTGTATAAAAACATTTTTTTATTATCATTACCGATTCGTAAAAAAAGTAGGTTGCATGTAGACTTTTGTCCTTCACTGTATGACTGCTGTGGGCAACCGCTTATAATTTAGATCTGTACTGTACAGTTATGACGAATCAATGAACAAGACATTAACATTTTTACTTTGTATGAAACACCATCATTTTTTTTAACAATTGTAAAATATTATTTAGGACATTATGATGATATGACTTGATAGCACACCTCGTGAATCACCCATATGTTTTCACTTTTTGGAAAAACGCGTAATAGACATATCTACCCGCTGTACAAATATCGTGCATCTGTCTCCTTTGTGGTAATGAAACGGTTGGTTTAAACTGATAAAACTGAAATTTATATTTTGTTATTAATTTAAATTAATTAACAAGCTAGCATTTTTAACGATGTATTTTATAATAATTGAGTAGAAAATTATTAAAGGAATTTTTTGCATCAAAATTAAAAAAAAGATATTTCCTAAGCGCGGCATTAATAGCACCTTGTTTTTTCTGCGTGTATTACACTTTTTTTATATTTTCTAATTTTTTAACTATAAAATAGTTTTACTACTTAACAGTGCAATTTATCTTTTCAATTTGCATATGAATTACTGAAATTTTATTTTGTTTCAAATAAATAAATTAAAAATGTACAATTGTTCAGATATAATTACAAAAAGTTCGGGTTCGGCCGAACTATGCAAAATTTACCGAAGTTCAGGTTAGGATTCGGTCTGAAAAAGTGCGTTTAGTCGGACACTAATAATTTTTTTTTTACTAAATTTCATTTTCGAAATCGTGGTTTCACCAGACGGGCGGGCATTGATAGATCTTTGAATTTAACAAGGATGCAGAATATACATACATATCGCACTTGATCATAAAGATAGTATTAATTTAAAATTTATAAATTTTCGGTAGAAGAAAACCCATTTTTCGGGCATGGTAGTCGCGAAACACCTAATTGCAAGAAGTTTGGCGACTCAAATTGCATAAGTATGCTCAAATGAACTAGATTATTTTTAAGAAACTATGGCAGATCACAAGCAAAACGCACGAGTTTCAGAATACCATAAAACAAACGTGCTATTTTCAGAATATGACTAATTAAATATTAAAGGCATATGACAAAGAATGTTTAAGCCAACCGATCGTTACCACAAAGTTGACAAAATGGCACGATATTTTTACAGCGGGTAGATATGACTTTTACGTGTCGTATGTATTATATTTTATATATACATATTTATATATGTATGTAGTCTTATGTTTTAAGGAGAGAGAGAAAAAGAAATGGCATTCTCTTTTCGAAGTGAAATTGTCTTACTTTTAATATTATGTTTTTCTGTTTGAAAAAAGATTCAAACACACTAAGTTTTTTTTTTGCTCAAAAATAAATAATTCTTTTCGGGCTGGTTTTGCCAAAGCATACTTATAACAAGTTGAAAAAATGTAACATTTTTTTGATTTAAACAATCAGCTGACAAAAAAATAAACATTAATAAAAGAAACCAATTGATTTAAATATACTTTAAATTTAAAAGAAAAGTCTATCGTTTCCCTTTGTGATAAAAAAAAAATGGTCTTAGTCGTTCCCGTTCTTGTACTCTTTTACCCCTTAATGATTAAAAACTTAACTCTATTAGATATGAATATGTGTGCTAAATATTCTTTTGTATGATTTTTAAATTGTCAGGTTATAGGGTACTAAAGTGCTGCAGGTTTTGAAAAATTCATTTTTTTAAATGATTGCTTCGAACTAGAAGCAAATAAAACAAAAAATCAAGATAAGTGATTGCTATAGGAAATCGGTTGATCTTAAAAATAAATTGAAAAAAAACCAATTTTTTCATCTTCAAAGCCGGAAACTTGAATTAAAATTTTTCTAACTTATACCTACCTTTGTTTCTATTTTTTTAATTCGTCTAGGGTATCTCATTATACTATAAATGTTTGAGCATGGGATCTCTATAAGTTTAAAAGTTATGCAAATTTTTTTACACGCATAGGTATACACTTGAAAACCGAAAGTAATCATTTTGAATTCCAATTTACTCTTACATAGAACCATTTTTTTAATCCGAAATTAGCCTAGGGTATTCTCATAATACTGTACACGCTTTGAAGTGGAATTTACATTACTTTAAAGGATACGTACATAAATAGCTGCACATGGCATTGCGAAACCGACAATGACCTTTTCAATCAAATTTTTCTAACTTGGACACCCTATTTTTTTTTTTTTTTTTTAAAGAAATAAGCCTACGGTCATTAACGGTTTTCTAGATAATTTTGTTTTTTTTTTCGAAAAGATCAAACGATTTCCTATTAAAATCCCTTATCTCAATTTTTTTTGTTTCATTTGCTTCTAGTTCAAAACAATAATTTAAAAAAAAAACATTTTTTCAAAAACGGCATTACTTAAGTATCCCATAACTCGACAAATAAACATCATACAAAAACATATTAAGCACACACTTTTCATATGCACTATAGGTATAAAGAAACTTTGGCAAAATATATTTTGGTATGTCCGCTTCATGAAATGTCGATCTCATTTTAATTAAGTTTTTGTGTTTCCTTTTTCGTAAAAATTTTTTATAAAATAAAACGTTCATTTATATCAGGTGTAATTTCATTTAAATCAGGTTATTTCGCTTCATCTCAAGTATATTTTTGCTGGTGGTAACACTGACTGCAAAACAAGCGTAAGATAAATTCACAGCAATCAGCCATCCTTGTTTAACTACCAAAAGCCGCTATTAACAAACATTTTTATAACATAAATTAAAAAAATGTCTTATTGCAGTTGCTCTTGATATAGTATGTACCTAGTTAACAATTTGAGGTACTGCGAAATATGAATTTACATTCGCACACACACACAGATAATCGTCAATAAGATACATTTGCAAAAAATAAAATAAACATGCCGATAAAAAAGCAAAACAATCGGAAAAAAGAAAACAAAATATTCGAAAGATACTTAATTCGAGAGAAAGAGATAAACAGAATTTTTTCCAGAAAGAAAACAAAGAGAGGAAAAATTTCAAAACAAACTCTCAGCGAGAAGAGCAATAAAATATTATTATTTTGTTTATATCATTGAACAGAGATGACGATTTGAGTTTTTAAAAAGGTACCGTATACATTAATATAAGTTTTTGGCACTTTTTGCAACTGTTCCTAAGCGTACAAATAAGTCCTTTACTGCCACTTAAGCGCTGAATATAAGTACATATTCACGTAAGAAAACGCAAAATGCTTTTTAGATTCGTTACCTTGGTCCTGCATTTGGTATGAAACTTATTGTTTCAAAAACACATAGTGTTATCAACAGAAGTATTTACATATGTATATTTTAAAGGTATGAACCAAGATACATTTACTTTAATTAGACTCTTTTGGGAGAGCATTGCAAAAATACTCGACTTGTCAAAATTGTCTCCACATAAAACAAAATCAATTAAGCGCACACATGTACTTATTTTGGTTCATACATACGCAATTTGATAATTGGGATCTATGTTTGCCCGCTAATAAGGTCTACCTTCTATAAATGTACCTTGGTATGGATTAACATACGGTACAGCTTTATTAAGAAAATTATAGTTCTGTTTAAGAATGAAACCCATTGTTTTATCGCAATACTTTGTTGAGACAAAGCTTATAACAATAACATAAATTGGTGTACAAAAGATTCTTCGGACAACGCTACACCCAAAAAAAAAAAATTCAATGTTTTCCTATCATTACTAATAAGTACTAGTAAGTGGTCCCAATTGAATAGACTGTTATTGCAACAGAACAACACTTTAAGCCATATAGTACTGTCCTGTATGCTCTTAATCGCAAAATCACGCAATTAAATGAATCGCTTCTAATCTTCTAACTAAGAAAGTCGTCAAATCTCCACATTGTATTTAAAAAAAATCGTGGTTAAAATGGCTTAAATTTATTTTGAGAAACATTCGTTCTGATAGCTTTTAGCATTTGCTTGATGTCATATGATTCGATACTCCTGTGTAACATTTTATAAAGATTTTGTCGAACAATAAGTCGAAAATTTTCCTCTGGTTGAAAAACTGGCAGTTACTGCCATTGAAAGACACAAAAACTAATATTTATGTGGGCCGAAATCTTCAGAACAGAATTTCTTCCCGACTAAAAATGTCCCGAGAATTGCAAAAATATTTTGAATATTGCTGAGAACTATGTTCCAAATAGAAATTATTGGCAGGGTTGTCAGATGTGGCGATTTTTCGCCAAACGTGCTGATTTTCAAACTTGTTTGGCAACCTAATTTTCAATTTGGCAACATAGCGACTGGCTGATAAAGATATTAAAAATCTTTGAGAAAATTGTTGCAAATTTTTAAAAATGGCCTTGAAAGAATTAATAAATATAATTTGTTTAAACATGAATAAACTTAAAGCTTATGAACATTTTTCCACTATAAAATGTCGCAATTTATTATCACCAGGGAAACCATAAATATGCAATTGCATGTTTCTCCTTGTGCGACCAATGAAGGCAGAAACAATAAATTTATCCGTTTAAGAGCTTTTTATGAATTTTGGCTCATTATAAATAATTTAACATAAGTAAAATTTTATGTTCAAATTTAAAATTTTGTCTAAATATCCTAAGGTACTATTTATTACACTTTGGTACCTTCCAAAACATCATTGAGAATCGAAAATAAAGCACATACATGCATACAATCCACTGTTTTATTTTGATAGTTTGTGTGTGTGCATGTATGATGCATATTGTGTGATACAAGCTGAATTTTTTTTGCAATGTATTGGACTTTTCTGTTTTAAAACGCAATAAGCCTTGACAGGAAGCATACGCAAACAAATAATAACGTGCATTAATAAAAATTAAATTATTAATTTAACACAAAATATATTTAACAAATTTTTAAAACAACAAATTCAAATTATTTAAATAAAAAAAAAAAAAAATATTTTAAGCAATCAGTGTTTATCCCATGTTAATATAGTATTATCGTGTTTAACATTAAATACCTATTTATAACTAAAAAAAGTGCAAATTGTAAAATATACCTACCTGCAAATTTTAAATTATAAAAAAACAAACAATAAAATATTTGTTTAAATTATAGAAAAGAAAATTATTAATAGGTATCATAACAAGCACAGTGGTTAAATAAAAAATAAGCTTTTTGTTTGTTTGTTTTGTTATATTTTTGTTGGTTTGTTGCTAAAGCTTACATTAATTCATTTAAAGCGTAGGGAGTACGTAAGTAAGTTTGACTTTCGTAAAAACATACAGACATTTGTATGCATTTTTATTTAATATGTACATACAACTATGCATACATAGTTGCAAACTACATACTCTCACTTTTATTCTCTGTTTGTTTTCTTGGTTTTCCTTTATTTTTATTTTTTGTTGTTGTTGGTGAGTGAGTGGGGTACCTTTTTCGTGTTGATTCCACTTTTACCAAAATACGAAATAAAAACAATTGTCTGTAAGTGTGTATGTATGTATGTTCGTTCGTGTTTAAAAAAAAATCGTCAACAAAATTTTAAAATTTTTATTTTTTGCTCAAAAGCAAACCTTTACAGCGAAGTCATCCATTATACAGTGGGTCCACTTAAAACAAATGCCGATATGCATTTCAGAATTATTAAAAATAACAAATATGGGCATATCCTGGGGGGTCACGAACGTACGTTCGTACGCTTTTGATGTAAATATAATAGGTATAGAAAACAAATCTTTTCCTAGCATTTTTTTGCGATTCGATGTCATTTTGGTAGCTCTATGTTTAGAGCAAAAGATGTATTTCATTGAGTTTAAGTTTTCATAATGATAGTTAGAAACATGTGGTCAAGAACGTACGCAAAATATAAGTCAACTTTGGCTGACAGTAGTGAAATGTAATAATTTGTGAAATGGAACGGAATATTCAAAAGATATTAATTTATTTACACAATAAAATATCTCTATTGGTTTTTGTTTAATTGGCTTAAGTAACGGTTGCGAAAGTACGGGTCGCTTACGTACGATTTATCCATGTCTTTTTTATTATTACCATTAGAGTTTGTTCCCGAGATTTCCCGTCCCGGGAAATGGACCGTTATTTACGAAATTTGGTGCCTTATAAAACGAATTTATTGAAATTTAGTGACAAAAGGTGCATTTCGCCACAAATTTATGTAAGTTTTTGTTGAGTTTTTAGGGAGGTAGTTCCACATTTGGGTGCATAACACTTTTCCTACATAAGCGATTCTGCTGGAATTAAGCTACAAACAGCCTAGAAGATCTAGAAACAATTTGACACCGATATGGCGAAATCAGCTTAGAATAAACGAAGGACTCACAATACAAATACGTTATGGGATCCTAGATGAATATTAAAAAAAGATTCACATGGAATGGCAAACTTAGTATAACTTCATACACCACTGTTTATTTTTGATTAATGCTTTGATTGGGACAAAAAAATTTTCTGTGTACCGGTGTAAGCCACTTTTTCGACTTAGCATGTTTTGGAATTGAATTTTCGATACTTATATTAGGGTCGTGACTTTTTTTTGGCGACATCCTTCAGCATTTTTTTATTTTTATTTTTTAATAATTATGTGCTGTTTTCACAACACGAGTGATTGAACGTGTAGTAAAATTTAACACTCAAGAAACTGAGTGGTTTTCATATAAATTTTACTACACGTTCAATCACTTGTATTGTGAAAACAGCACATTAATTATGTAATAACAATAATTACACATGGAAACCAAATTGAACTTTTACATAATTCTTCATTAAGGGATTTTCCAAAAATTTTTTTTGGAAAGATGTAATAAATAGTTAGCTTTAAATAACTGTGAAATTTTTTAAATCACCAAATAAATGGCTGAGTAATGGTAAAAAAAAAATTAAAAATATTGTTGGATTTTTAAAAGTAATGAAAAATCCAAAACGGGAAAAGGTTAGTCTTATTACTTTCACGTAAAGGCGTATAACCTATGAACAAAATGAATGAAACAAAGATCATTAAAATCTATGAACGCGTTTCGCTTTTATTCACAATTAAGTGAAGTTACCTCTTTTTTTAAGTGAAGGAAAAACCGTCCATAAAAAGAACAGCAAAAAACACACACACATTTAACAATTTTATTTTTGTATGTAAATCGCAATTTTTATCAATTCAGTTTTCTCAGCAAATTGTGCATAAAATCAAAAGTTGTGCACCGATTACAACGAAATTATTTTATGCCAATTATATTCAACTAAATTTTTTTACATCAAAACTGTGATTTTTGTGGCATTTTTATTTTTAAAGAACAAAAATTTTATTTTTTTTAAATTGTTCTTTTTTTCAAAACTTCATCGATATCCCAGAAACTATTAGGTAAATTTAAAAGCAATGCAAGCACGGCTTGAGGATAATATTGTTGACGAATTTTGGTTTATTTTTAAATGAATATGGTGAACCGTATTCAAGTTATTTCAATATATGTAGCGGAAGTGACTTAATTTTGGACATAGCGGTGTAGCGCGATAAGTCGAGCTGATAATCAACAAAAGTAGACTCAACTTTAAAAAAAAAACTTTAGTAAGATTTTTGTTCGAAAAATGCAGGAAAATTATATGAAATGCGAAATTTTTGCTTCCACTGTGAACAAAGCTATAAACCTTAAGTTAAGGAAACGTGTAATATAAAAAACCACACATAAGTACTTCGAGTAAAATGTCATATTTTTTAAGTAAAAAAATGTCGTGTATGCAAAATTTCAATGCATTTATTGCGTGAATTTTTTTCACAAACGCGAAAAAGTTAGTAATTCAAGAAGATGATTGCCAGGACGGAGTACTAATACCTTCTAATCTCCCTTTTAAAGCTCTACTGAATAGCAAGGGAATACAGAGGCGCGTCTCAGGTCAAAATACGTCCTTATGTAAAGGACAAAACTCCGCTTCAAACCCAACTCCAAATAAAGGTCCTACTTTTCACAGCCACCACATGTTCTCTAGAACTCCTTCTTAATAACCAATTGAAAACCCAAGTGTCTTAGAGACTACTTGTTACCAGGTCGTTTAGCTTAATTAATGTAATTTTTTACTGCTCTCAGCTATTCATTATTTTCAAAATTGTTTATACTTGCACTTCTGCATAAGTAAAAATATCTGGTGTCACATCTTATTTGTTAATTCCGCTCTGAAAATTGATCAATTGCAATGGATTGCTCCAAAACAATCCTTTGCATTAGGGGATGCTGGATTAGGATGAAGAAAAACATTTAGTTTCTTTAATATAGCTTTAAAATATAAGCGATATATGTACGAGTATGTGCTAAAAAGTTTTAGTTTAATTATTTATACTGTTCAATGTTACACAAATACGTGTCCATACCATAGATAATATCTTCATTGCCCCGGCAAGTTAATTTTTTATGTATGTATCTAAATTTCTGTGCGCCGTATCTTAACAGTTAAATTGCAAGACAATTTAGCGCAAATGTCAGTGTACATAAGTTTATTTTATTTATAACTTCTCTCTACTTTTTAACAATACGTACGTATGTATATGACATCTGCAGCCGCTCTCGAAATAATAGCACAACTTTGCTGAAATAAAAATTATTAAAATATCATTGGCACTTTACTATTATTGAAATCATTTCACATGAAATAACCTAGTCCCCAAACAGAAGACTTTTCGGAATTAGAATTTTGTTACTACAAAATTTGAAGCATATGTATGTAAGTTAACGTATGAAATTTGGTTTGTTTTAAAATAAGGGGTATAAAACCAAAGGCAGCAATCTCAATTTTTTTCAAAAATGGATCTAATATCTAATGCCATATACAAGGCGAATTCATTCCAGGTAATCTCGGTAGTACAACAAGTACAACTCGTACAAAAACCACAAGCAATTTGTTTTTGTAAAATCATTGTACAATGTCAAAAACCGAAACAAATCAAAACAGAAACAAAGATAATAAAATTAATTTTGACATCCGACAATTATAAAGCTAAAGAAAAAAAGTTGCCAGCAGGGCTTTTAGGATCACCTGTAATGAATTCGCCTTGGCCATATATGTACATTACATACATATCTGTCAAGAATGATAAAGAAACGCCAAAATTGTATCTATAGTGCGAAACTAAGAAAAAGCCTCTACTTGGTGCTTTTTCAATATTACGTTAGTGCCCTTAGTGCTTTTTACAATTTTTATTTTTTTCTAAAATTTCTTTAATTAATTATGCAGTAACAATTTTGATGAGTGTAAAAACATTATTTTATTAGTTTTTTTCAAAAACTTTTTTGCTATCTTATCTCGACTTAAGATGTTTTGTCAAAATGCCACAGATACGAATGTAGTAGGGTAGCAAGCGAAATATGGGTTTAGCTAATCCGAATGCAAATAATGAAATTAAATATTTGCGAGTGCGAATACTAACAATATGTTCAAAATTCATATGCAAATAAATTTATATATATGTTTTATTATAATACAAATACATACATATGTATGTATTGTATAGATATACATACATACATACATATGTATATGTATTTTTGGTGCTACGGTATTCAGTTATGGGGCACTGCCTCGGCTTCTAACATCGAAAAAATTCAAAGGCGCCAAAATAAACTTCTTCGAATAATCACAGCCGCCCCCTGGTACGTCAAAAATATCCACAAGGATCTCAATGTGCCTTTAGTAAAAACTATGATAACGAAATATGCAGTAAAATATTTAAAAAGGCTGGAACTGCACCCAAATCCATTAGCTAGAAATATTTTAAATGATGGCGGCCACACTCGCTTAAGAAGAAGAGACACTGCAGCACTCACCCAATCAGGTGAGCGATAAACACCTACATATGTGAACAGAAACCATGATGACGAAATCTTTTTTGTCTGGCAGTGGCAGGACATAAAGCAAATATTAGGATAAGATTTGATTAATTATTGTTAGTTCATATTTAATATATGAAGATTCAATAAACAAATACTGAAAAAAAACATGTTTATGTATATTCAAAGGATATACATATAAAATATGTACACATTTTTCATCTACAATGCAAAGTATGTATGTTTAAGAATGAAACAGATAGCAAGAAAAAAGCTACATCCCGCATATACATCTAAATTGAGCCAGAAATATGTTATAAGACAAAAATAACACTGTGCTTGAATATGACATTCTTTTCCGGTCGAGCGTGGCACCCGGCGAGTAAACTTAGTACGAATGCGCTGAATCCAGTGATTCTAACCGTTTTCTTAGATTAGCTCTTGTTTTCGTTATATCGAAAAAGCAGAAGGTGGCATAACATATAACTATTCGCGTAACTTAAAAACGGTTTAGTTTATAGAAAAATGAGCGAACAGTTCGCAAATGTGAACCCGAATATCCCCCACACTCCTAGTATGCAATTGCATTAGTTTTTGTGATTATTCAAATAAGCAAAAAAGCTTTTATCCAGTTTTAATCTATTTTCAAGAGCTATCGGTTTAAACAAAAAGAGCGATCTCTTTTGTAGATTGGTGCTTTTGTTATGCTCCAATTCTAAAATACAATTTTCCGTCTTTTCTGAAAAACTATGTATGTATGTAAATGAAATTTAGTACAATTATTATTAAAATCTTAACTTTTTCTAATTAATGTATTCTAAACAGCAAAACATCGTATGCACCCTGCAAATAATACGACTAGTCCATACCCGCATGTAAAATATAGCCCATAAGGGACTTAGACTAGTCCAAAGGTAACCCAAATGTATTGAAAAACAAGGTCTATTTAACATTACGATGTCTTAAGCTGGACTATATAACCAAGCTTTGCATTACAACGGAGTAGTATTAAAACTTCTCCATGTTCGTACATACTCCCAGTGGATTAGTATTAAAACTACCCCATGGTATACTCCAGAGGATTTGTTTTGAAATCGCTTAAAAACGAAAACATGCCGTTTAAAAACGAAGACATGCCGCTCAACTACAAACTCTTTTTTAACAATGACATGGTCCACGATTGCATTACTAGGACCATGTTGTAAGTAGTCCATTTTATCTAAAATGGATCAAGTGTTCCAATATTATTTGCAGGGTATTACCAATCCGAATATCTATGAAAATATGTATGCATGTACATATGTATATGAATGTACATATCGTTACCTAAAAGACAAACGGTCCAAAAATTAAAAATCTACTTTGTCGACCAAATATTTTGGAATCTTTCGATCAAAATTAGCGATTTAATTAACAAAAACAAACGTCCTTATCTACAAAAGCGATAATATGTTAAACTCTAAAAGTCCTACATAACTAACCGTTTGCATAATATGGATCATTGGCAATTGTCAAAACAACTGGTAGATTTTACTGTCAAAAAAATTATTTATCGAAGAAAAATATATTTTAAACAGTGTAAGGGAATTTATCAATTTATCATTTTAAATAGTTTTTTTCTTCTCCTGTAAAATTGTCAAAATTTTAGATAGGGCCATTTGGGTTTAAGATAACTATATCCTTTTTGTTGGTTATTGCAGAAATTAAAAAAAATCAAGATTTCAGGCTTTGTTTCACCACCCCTTATATGTATATCCGGTAAAATTTCCTACAAAAAATACACACAAAATTCCTCATGAACATAAAATAAAAAATTTTTATTGCGCAAATGTCATCTAAGTAATCCTTCGATCCTGTTTCCAAAATTTTAATCAAAAAAAAAAATCAAAACTTTGTAATAAAAAATTAATATATGTAATTTAATACAAAAAGTTTATTCACCTTTTTCAATAAAAATCCCTGCCGGAGATCGAACTAGTACCTAACTAGTACTTAATTAGTACAAAGTTCACCAGTACTAGTTCCCGACTGGATAATTTTCTATACTATCTTAATGCTCAAATTAGCATTGGGTGTGCTTGGAAAATCACTAGTACTATTGGTTCTAGTCGTGTACCAGTACACTTGGACCCAATTGGATATTCTCAATTTAATTTTTTTTTTAATTGATCCCATCTTTTCCTGATTTGAAGAGAGGTAATGGTAAAGGTTAGTGGACCTCAAAATATGAGGCATATAAAAAGAAATATTTTTATAAACTTTAAACACAGGATAAATTTATAATTTTATTCGATTTCAATTTTACGTGATTTCGATTTCCAGAACCTGGCTGTACATAATTTATAAATAAATTATTTAACATCAAATTTAAAAATTAGTATCAATATACGAATTTTTGTTTTTAAAAAAATTTTTGCACAAAATTGCTATCAGTTTACAAGTGGTGCTCTTGTACTACATTAAGTACTAGTACTAATAAGCACCAGTATTTTTATACAAAAAACTCTAACACCGTTACCACTAGTGCTTCTTGTTCTAGTAATTGTACTAGTGGCTTTTTGACAATTAACGCCTATACTCCTGAAGGGATATTACAAATAAAAACTTCTGTCTTTATATGTACATATGTACAAACAAACTTACTACATACATATGTACATACATACATAACTAAACAAATCATTGAAAAGTTTCGCAAATTACGTTACATCGATATAAAATTAACATATTTTAAATATTAAGGTTCTATTATTCATGTTACCCTATACCGCCACAGGTATGGAGGGTGTTCTAATTTTAGTAATACCTCAAAATATTGGGTCTAGACCAATCGTTTTGTATATCGATCAACTTAAAATCCCTTTCTGATTATATTTGTTATAGTGGACCGTAGCTATAATAAGAGTACAAACACCACTCCTCAAATTTATTCTAGATATAAAATTTAAAGTGTTGTGTCTGTAGATCTATAGTAGAACATAGGTCCCATATAAGCCCCACAAGAAAAATGACTCCATGTTGATATAAATCAAAGTTTTACCACGAATTATTGTATTGGTGGGTACATAATGGATATTAGCTCCCATATAATGCTTACTGCGAAACAGATCTGATAAATATTAGTTTTGTATACATATCTTTATATATCAGGTAAACCTCGATTTACATGGTTTATTAGGACCAAACATTCTACGTTCAAATCAAATTCGCTTAAAACAATGTTAAGGATTAGTACAAAAGGGTTTTTTTTTATTTTTGCTTGACGTTTAGGGAAACTTTTTGTAATACGTGGAACTAGATTGATTTGTAGCTCACAATTGTATAGCTTAGCCTCTAATCCAGTATTACTGTTATTAAAATTTGATTCTATTAAAAATCGTGTAACGATTTTGAATACTCATTGCAGGTAGGTACTTCTTTTTTCATAAACAGTGCTAGTCTTTTCTCATAAACAGTGCTATTTTTTAATCCTCTACTATTCCATTAATTGATATCGCACAGTAATAAAGAAAAAAGTTTTAATAAAGTCCAGTGTTAATATGTAAATTATTTCTGTTTTTTTTTTAACTAACTAAAAGTCATCATACAAATCAAGAGTATTTTATACTAAATTGTACAGATGAAGTGAATTGAAGTGATAGCAATAACAAAATAAAATACAAAAAAGTAGAAAATTTAAAGAAAAAGAAAATGTAACCTCAAAACATATTGTAACCGCAAAAAATTGCAGTGTTACTGCTTCACTGTTTGTTATTTAAACTTAAATTAATACAAAATATTGAAGAAAAAAAATATCCATCTTACAAAAAAATTAAATATATTCAATATAATTTTGCTGTTATCGGGTTTAAATAAAAAGAAGAAAGAAAATAAAACTTTATAACATACTCTTTTGAAAAAAGAGTGTAAGTACGTGTTTGTTTACTGTGTTGGTCAAAACGTGTATTTCAAAATTAAAATTTCAAATATAGTAAATTTCAAAACGTCATTTGCAATGCAACCAAACAAAATCATGCATTCCTAAACGCAACCATTTAAACATTGGCAATGTCATACGTCTCTAAATGTATAATGACAGTTATCGATGCGCAAACAAAAGGCAAACTGTAAATAATTTTGTTGATTCTTTGTTGACATTACTTTGTAAACAAAACAGCACATTACTTTGTATCAAAACAGTATTGAAACCGCATTACTGCAATGTATTTTGATGTTTTGGAACCCATACTAACTATTTTTGTTTTTAGCAAAGATTTCTTTTTGTTTATGAAGCATATTTATGGGACTATTCTAGATTTATATCAGTTAAAATTGTATAACCTGATCTAGAATAGGTAACTTAATGTTTCTTAAGGAAATACTAAGAAATGCGCCAAGTGTGGATTTAAGGAAGTTGGAGGAGTGGTGGGTCATGAACCCCATACTGGGTTAGACGAGCGATAATCATCAATTCGTTTGGGAGCCTGTCCGTACTGAATTTGCACTATGTGATCCCCCTGAACTAACCGCTTAGATCCGCCCTTGAAAAATTTTCGTGGGCGGTTCCATACATTTATCGAAAGATCTTACCAGAATGCACTACGTGTGATTTTGCTTTTTCTTTATATCGAGAATGTTTGTTTCATAATTCGAGTTGACATTTACGGACGCAATTTTTTTTTCGCTGTGACACGACATTTACAGTGGAAAATTTAACAAGTACACTGCTTAATACATGTCTTATAAAAGAACCTTAAGATTTAATGCCATATTTTCTAATCGTTTTTGGCATGGGTATAAAATGGGGTTTACGGAATTGTATGTACTCGTACATATTGCACACCTTGCTAAAAAGTGACCCAACTCAAAATGTTTTAGTTTTCGGGTTTATACGCTTAAACTATGCACAATACACTTATTTATGTATAAACAAAATATCGGCGTATCTTGTTGTTGTTAACTGTCGCTAAAAAACAGTTATTTCATTCTATACGTTTCAATTGGTGTATTGTTGCAATTCATAAGAGTGACATATTTTTAGTTGTGTCAGAAAATAAATTCTAGTAGATGCCTACTGCTAAGTGCGAAATAGTCTTAATTCGAATTGTGACACTTTTGATAAAATAAATCTTTGTTGGAGCTTATATTAATTAGACTTATGTCAGTTTAGCTAATTGAAGTAAGTTAGATTCATTTCCATTATTCATCTAAAGTGACATAACTGTAAATAATTCGGTAACTTGCGCAAATAAATCATCAACATCTTGTGTATAAATGTTAAAAAAAATTTTGGGTTTTTAATCTGTATGGATTTTCTACTAAATGGGCCAAAGTTTTTGTTTTTAACTATTTTTATTTAGGTCAGAAACTGTTTTTTTTTCGATTTCAGTAAAATGAAGTTTTTTTAATTGAGTCACTTTTAAGTTAGGTGTGCGATATTTAAGTCTGTATGTATAAAAGTGCAAACACACGGTATATAGGTATTTTTTAAATATCTGGAATCTCTCGTATTTATTACTTATAAAATCTCGTAGGTGTTTACTTTATACAAATTCTATCATCAATTATAGGTATATTGTGCTAAAAAATAAGATTATAAATTTGTACATAGGTAGATAATTTTGAAATAGTTTTGACCTACACTGTCTGCATACAACTGGCATCCATTTGTATGTGAATGTTGATACATTCATACTTATGTCGTCGTCGTGTTATAATATTGTTATCGTTGTTTTTGTTATTAGTGTGTGTAATTTTCCATAGTTAACTAAAAATATATTTTACTCGTATATTATCATAAATCGCTAAACGAGTTGAAAAGCAAAGTCAACAAACCGAAAACCCAACAACCAACCAACTGAATAAAATACAACAACACATGCCTGTATACTTGCAAAGGTACTCATACATATTAATGCGAATCTGCAATCCGTTACTGCGCACCTTATTGTTATTATTTATTATTATGCCGTAAGCCCTTAAAAAAAATAAAACAAAATAAATATTTTTCTATATAAAAAAATGGAGTTTATAAAATCGTTCGTGTGCACATTGGCAAAATTCGAAGCATTTGGCAACAATGTTCATTAAATTTCGGAAAAACAACGGAACCAGCACATGCAAGATTAATATCGCGATAATAATGACGGATTTAAATTAAATAAAAAAAAAATAATCGTTAAAAATTAAAAAAAAAAACAAAATTAGACATCCAAAAAGACAGTCAACAAATATTGTTTGGAAAATATTTTTCACATAAAAGGTAAGATTTATTTATTGTTTAATTATGAAATTATTAAAGTAAGAAATTTTGCTCGGCTAACTAAGTCTGTACATAATCACTTCACCAAAGAATTCCTATTAAAAAAAGTTTGAGAATTTCCTTGTACAAACAATTTATCGATATCGGAGGACGAGCTTAAAAAAAAAACATTATTTAACGGAAAAAACTCCTGGTAAAAAAAATGTTGAGAATTTTTAGACAAGAATTTTCGGATATAGGTATTTCCCAAAAGTTTTACAAATTTTTTTTATCGAAATATATGTATGTATTGTGAAAATCGCACAACAATGGAATATTCGATAAAAAAAAAGCCTATAAAACGTTTTCAATATTTTTTCTTAAAATAACAATTAACCGTAAGAACACAATTGCACAGTATGAACGTAGTAGCGTATGTCGTAAATAAACTAAAAACTCTTGATATTTTATACAAAGTCACACAATAGCTGGCGCAAACGTAAAAGTGCATCTACATCTTACGTCGACATATATCTACGCCGGTTGCAACCGTATTTCATAGGAAAATAAAAAATTTTAAATACCTATAAAATGAAATAATCAGGTACCTATATCACAGAATTTGTACGAAGGTGAACATTTTCGAATTTTTCAATTTGTACCGTTTTTGTTTGGCTTTTTTCAATAAAAAACGAAAACTTTTTGCTTTTTACAGTTTTTAGAGAATTTAAAAACGTTTTTACTTTTACTATCTTACGAAATTGGTTTCTGTGACACGCCTGTATTTTGGATACTTGAAAACAAAATAAAGGAAGGAAGAAGTAAACAACAATTGGAATACATTTGGAATTTTCTAATAATTTTTTCAAAAGAAAACAAAATACGTTTACGATGGAATTGTGGGTAAATAAGCGTGTTTTTGCTATACTTCCTACGTTCTTACGACGTATGACCTAACGGTGTTTCTGGCAAACATTGTCTATTAAGCGTTTTTCAGCTAAATATTTACTTAAAATTTTTAATAGCCTGGATTTTTTTTAGAATAGAAAACGACTTAGTTTAAAAAAAAATTGCTGCAAAATAAATTGAAAATTAACTGCCAGGCCCACAATGTCGACAAGAACATTTCTTTCGCATATTTATATTGAAAACAATAACAAAACACTAAAAATTGTTTTTGTTTTCAATATAAATATTCGAAAGAAATGTTCTTGTCGACATTGTGGGCCAGGCAGTTAAACTACATACTAAATTTACACTTGCCAATTTAAAGAAATAGTGTAAATTTTTCGATGATAGTACGAAAATTGTGTTGAGTCTAAACGTTGCAAATTTTTTAATTTGTTTTAAGTAAAATATAAAGTACTCCCTGAGCAAGAAGATTTTAGAAAAGACGTTAAGAAAAAAAATGTATTGAATATATTACATGAACTTGAAAGTTGTCAGACGCAATCTTATTTTTTTAATGGCTCAGAGTCTAATACGGCCACAGGTTCACGGAAGACCTTGAAAGATAAAAATGTTTAGATATTATAAAATGATTTTTTTGGAAAATGCTCCAGCTTTATATTCATTGATGGTAGTTTCTTATTAGAAAAGACTCCCACAAGTGTTTTGGGATCCGATCGGCTCATAATTTAAAAATTGGCTGCTTTTAAAAAAATTTCCTTTTTTTAATTTTTTTTTTTAAGATCAGTTTTTTTTAATAATACTCGTATGTTGTAATTTTTTTTTGTATTCCGAAGATATAATAAAATGTCAAAAGAAAGTAAAAAAACGAACATATGGTCAAGTGATACTGTAAATAATTCCAATATAAAATAAGAATAATTTTTATATAACGTGGTCTAATAAAATTAAAGATATACAAGGAAAAATTTCAACAGTGAATTTTAACAACTGAATTCATACAACTTCTTAAAGGGCCAGGAAATAAGAGCTGCAAATATCAAAAACACAGACAGAAAAAAGAGTTAAAAAACAAACAAAAAACATGAAATATAGGAAGGAGTTACTAAAACTAGTAAATGACATTTATAACTCTCCCTTTTTACCGGTCATGCAATACATATACATACATGTGTATGTATATGTTTTGGGACATAAGCCAATACATAAGAAACAATTTTAACATATTTGCAGCTACCCATACACACATATACCCAAATAGATGACGCGTTAGTCAACAATAGTTATCCTTTTTACATGGCTGGACATCTTGAGTTTAATTAGAGTTCCTTAAAATTTAGCTACTTAAAACAGAGTACAGGCCTAACTAAGGCGAATTCACTAGAAGGTGAAGTCAACTCTACAACAACACTGCTTTTGTGGTCCGATTGTCAAAAATATTGTTGGTGCAAAAAATGTTTATTTACATAAAAAACCGTAGTTTGTATACCAACAATCTTAATGTGCATCAGCTAGCTTAAGCAACTGTACGAATACATGAAGATTATATGTATGTGTCAAACGATATTGAAATTAATGAACTTTTCGTAAAGTTTTATTTCATTTCAAGCAAAGCGCGAAACTGATCGCACATTCCGTACGGAATCAGATGATTTTTGATTTTGTTCAAGGCGAATTCACACCAGGTAACGTAAGCGACAGCTGGTAACTAATTAATTCTATATTTTTCACTTAGAATTATGAAATCTAAAACGTTCTTAAATTATTACATGTCAAAACGCACAATTTAAAATTAATAACAACA
The DNA here is from genome assembly GCA_943735925.1 of Pollenia amentaria. Classification (NCBI taxonomy): domain Eukaryota; kingdom Metazoa; phylum Arthropoda; class Insecta; order Diptera; family Polleniidae; genus Pollenia; species Pollenia amentaria. The sequence continues at coordinate 11,772,720 of OX031010.1, read as the reverse complement.
TGAAATGTTTGTTTACAGAGTTGTATTATTTTGACACAACGTTAAAATATTTTACAGCGCTTTGTATCCGTTTTCAAAATAAGACCAACTTGTATGAATTTGCCTTGATTTTGTTTTTATTTTTTTAATTCTTTAAACATATTTCTTGCCAGCAGCTACAGCACGCTTATGCATTTTATGGTTGTGCCTTAAGAAATTTTGTCCTCAACAAAAATAAGATTTTGATCGTTTGATCGGCAAAAACATTGATTAGCGCACAGGTTAAGCAGATTTTTGGCCTGTACTAACACTCTGACGATGACCAAGATCCATGAATTATTATGAATTGGAAATACAGAGATCAAAGAACTGAACTGATATGAGATTTCTTAGTATTCATTAGGTTTTATGGATGGTTTATTTGAGAACGATAGGATTGTTACATACAGGATAAAAAACAAATGCATATTTTTATAAAAATATGGGTCTAATAGCGTTCGAGTGATTTTGTTTAAATGCGACCGATCATCACTTTGGATTCATTGATAATTAGTGATTTCTGTAGGTTAAACAAGATTATTAATATAACAAGATGGAGTTTTTTTAAACTTTTATGAACATTACAATTAGTCAATTCACAAGGTATCCTAACATGTCATATTGTCAAAATGTCCTAATATTTCACAATGGTTTAAAAATATTGTTGTTGGTTTGTTAACAAAAAGTGTCTTAAATAAATAGAACGTTGCTTGCTGTGTTTATTGTGCTGTCGTAATTAATCAGAAAAGTCCAGCGCTGAGCGGCTGAGCCGTACAACAATATTTTTAAACCATTGTGAAATATTAGGACATTTTGACAATATGACATGTTAGGATACCTTGTGAATTGACTAAATATGTCTGTTAACCCTCGTGTAAACTAGGACTACACCATTCCAAAATACATGTTAGATTAGCCAAGGACATTCCCCTAGTATTCACATACCAATATCAACCAAGAAGAAAGAGAATACGAAATTCGGCTTTATAATTAAAAATATTTACCCCCATATTCATAAAAAATATTTTTGATTAATTTTCAAAGAAAATTCGTTTCATAAACCTGCTATAAACCTAAAATATATTTTATGAATATGGGGGTTAAAGTATAATAAAAATACGTTTTAGTATAATTATATATTTTTAAAATACAATTAAGAAGTTTTTTAGTTTTATTAAAAATTGAATTAAAAAAAATGCAATTAAGATTGTCACAGGATACTTAAAATTATTAAATGCAAAAATCTTTAAATACCATCCCTGCAACATGAATACATTCAAACATTTTTGTGTTTATGTTTTTTATTTCGTAGAAATGTTTACAAAATGTTGAGTTCCTTCGAAAACAGCTGAAAGAAGCAACCAGAAGGATAAAAGTTCAACCACTGCCTACGTGGTAGTTGGGGTATGAGCAGACGCAACAAGGACTTTTGAGCAAAACTTAATGAAAGCAAGAGAGCACAAATTCTCAATGAGAGGTTAAAGTTTTAAGAGCAAAGTAAATAAAAAAAGCAATTGAGTACCATGGCTACACGAACAATAATAATAAACAGAGAAATAAACGTAGCAGACAGTTGTAGGCAAAACCTACCTCAAACCCTAATAAATTGAACCCACACATGAACATTTTTGTTATATTTTCAAAAGAAAGAAAGAGAAAAATATACCTTTAAGTTTTTTAGTTAATAAATTTCTATATATGGTATTCTATAAAATATTCACTAGAGAAGTCAAGTTGGTTTCTTCTTATATATATGTACATATTTTCAAAATATTGTGATATTTTCGAAAATCCACAGGTTGATTTCCCATGAAGAATTTTTAACCACTGTAAAAAATTTTAATCCTGTATCCAACGATTTCAAATATTTTTCTTAAAATACATAAAAAAGGTTGTTATTAACATCTGTACGCAGGAAAATACTATGTTATCCATGTCCTATTCACAATTATGTACATATTTTGCGCAAACCTAATCGCTTAATTTTTAAAATTACCCCCCTTAAAATAATAAATTTATTACTTTGTTTTTTAAAAACTTTAAAATATTGTTAGAGGTAAATATTACGTTGGTCATTAACAGTTCAATAAAATAACCACAATACTAATTATTGTTAACAGCTAAGGCACGAGCTATGTTTACATTTGTCCTTCAAGTTGTGCAGAAAAAAGGTCAAACAGAAAAAGAAAGACAAAAACATGAAAAATAAAAAATGTACTTTGGATTTTAAGAAGTATTCTTGACAAAAAGTACGAAAAACAGAAGTAAAAAAGAACATGTAAATCAATTAAAATAGGTAATCATTCATTCAAAGCAAATTTCGATCTACCAGGGTAAAATACCATTTGGTTTAAAGATTGATGTTTGACTATTGCCGTCATTCGTCTTCAATGGCGGTGTGAGTAAAACGGCAAACCCATCCGAAGAGATTGTGTGGTTACAATCGAAACTAGTCAGGGCAACCTGTCCGTGAAAACGTGGGTTCAATTCACAGCTCAGTCAAGAATGAAAAATTATCAATAAATTTCATGTTGCAAAATTCCTTTCTTCATAAAAATAATTTAATGAAAATTAAATTCAATGAACTTAAGCCTAATTAAAATATCGAAATTTGGATTAAAAACCATTAACAGTTCAATAAAATAACCACAATACTAACTGGTATATGGTCAAGAATTTTGAAAGCTCTTTACATATTAAGTCCAAACGCGTAAAAACGATAGCTTGAATATTTTTCCAAGGAGAAAATCTGTTCAGCCGAATAAGGGAAATTTGATACAAACATGGTTATATATCCGCCGTTGGAATTGCTGGCGCCGATCCCAAGCCCGGATAAAGGAGAAGGGATGGTATGCGGTAACGGAGCAACACAATTCTTAATAAATCCAACCAATGTCTAGATGTATAAATCAACGTTCTTCTGGGTTAAATGGAGTTGTACTCTGGGTTGATACAGCATTTTCGGAAAAAAATTGAAGTCATGAGATCCAAATACAATACAGATAATAAAAAACTCCATCGAAACGGCAATAGAGCAATGAAAAAGGTTAACGATTTGATACTCGCAACATTGAACAGACACACTTTACATAAAGCAGGTGCTCTTCGCTTTCATTTAACAGTCTTATCAGAATACAACGTTAAAATAACGGCTTTTCCAGAATCGAATTGGAAAAATGAGGAACTTTTTACATCGGGAGACTTCAACATTTACACCAGCGGAAACAAAGATGACGTCCAGAGATATGGTAGAGCATTAATAGTTCACAAAAGTTTGTTTTTTTAGCTGCATAAGAACTTAAAAGGATAATATAAGATAAAATAAGTTTTGTAATCAACAAACATTAAAGTCGCACTTTACATTTTTTGGTATAGACGACGGTTGTATTTTTGCCGCCGTCGCACAGTGGCGCCATTTGAGTTTTTTCGTTGCAAAAATCATATCTTTTGAACCGAATAAGATAATTGAACAGTTTAAACAGCATATGATAGATAACTGTTCAGCCTATGAAATGAGCGTTTGGAAAGGGTGCTACATTTTGTAGGGGCCTACTTATGGGTTATCAAAGTTAAAATTAGTAGAAAAATCAATTTTATGGTAACTAAAAAAAATTTTTTTTACATTTTTAGATTGTTTTTATTTTTTTTCTTAAGGGTTTTATGTTTTAAATTATTACCCAACAAATTAAAAAAAAAAATTATTTTTTTTTTAAATTTATTTTTTCAATTTTCTGTAAAATATTCATCACAATTCGTAAGAGAAGGTATATCTAAAAGACTAACCATTTCTAAACTATAATTATTTTGTAACTCTATTCGTGACTTCACATGCCGCAGGGAAGAAATAAGTGGATCGGAAGATGCTGCCAACATGTTGAAGAGGTCCTTATTTTGCCTTACCCTTGATGCTTTGAATGTGTTCTGCAATCTATATTTTTTATAAAATTTGTTAAGAGACTCCTGTGCTTCTTCAGAAAGCTCTCCAATTGGCAAAGACTGGTACTCAATTTTCACGATTTGATTGTCAATTCCAATGATTCTAGTTACTGCCTCATCATTTTCAAAAAATCTCCTAGAAGTGTTTCCATCGTTTGAGTTACCGTATCCGTGCTTGGGACAGTCTACTTTTAGTCCAACGTGTTTAAAAAAAGCATCCTGTATTTGCTTCTTTCTGATCTTTTCCTTATCCTTTATTGATGTATTTTCATCGAAGTTTTCCTCCTCTTGTGGTAGGGTATATGCCAGTTTTAGCAAGAATTCCATACACCTTATCCTTGCGTGCATTGGTGACATTCCATATTCGTAATTCTCCTCATTTGTAGAATCGTTTAAATTACCAAAGTTCTTCTGACAAATAATAATATAAAATCGATAAAAAAAATATAAAAATAAAACGAAAAAAGGGGTTTAAATAGGTTTTTGCTAAATTTTTACCTCCAATATAATTCTGTCTATATATATGTATATGATAACTAATTGAAATATATTATAATTAAGCAGAAAAAGATACTAATCTTAAACTCTTTACAACTAATTATATAAAATTGAGATGTAACATATTATATATGAAATAAATTGAATTGAATTGAAAAAAGTTCTTCTGACTCTTTTTGCAAATCGGGCATGACATTGTTGAGGTTGTTCCTGTCAGTTCGTAATTGCATTCAATATATTTTCCTTCTCCAATTTGCAGATTTGTAGGCTTAATCTTGCTTATTTGTTCTTCAATGTCCTTCACCGTAGTCCTTATGAGTTCTGCCGATTCCCTTACAAACTGAAACATTATTGGTCGGCAATAATGCACTGATGACGGACGTGGATTTTTCCAGTGTAGGGAATCATCCGATTTTAGCCGCAAAGGAACAACAGATGCCATAAACATATTTCCGTCCGATATTGTAGCGTCATCGGAAGATATCCTTTGCTTATAAACGCTTTGTCCGGATGATCCATCGCAGCCCCATTTGCTGATCACTGTCAACTTCTCAGGAAGAATTTTCACTTCCGTGAAAAACTTTGGTGTGGTTGACTTTCTAAACAGTTCAAATAATTTTAAATTGTTCAACGCCATGTTTTCAGTACTTAAATTGTTTAATGGTTTCAGTAATTGTTGCGCCAACTTTCAGGCGTAGACTAATCCAGGCATTATGCTTATTTTGCAATATATAGGCTTATGCTACCAAGCCTAAAAATTTACCTGTTCCCTGCATACATATGGATTTAGGCTGAATAATGCAATTTTGATATTATGCACGTGTCCAAATAAGATTTGTGCCTACCTGTAGGGACCATAAGTCAATATTGTTCCTGACCATTTGTACGCCAAAGTATTGTTTATGTGAGGTACGTACCTGCTAATTTCAATGAGTAGTTTTTTTCAAACTATTAGATCAAACTACTGTCCGTCAAAACATATAAGGGATGGACGCCATACAATTTCTGCAACCATGTCTTTTTAAACTTTTTTACCTCTAGAAGCCAAACGGGCACTTACGGGCAGATAAAACTTTTTGAATTATGTAAAGAAATAATCAAAGAACAGGTTTTGCAAATATGGCAAATATAGAAAAATATAGTTTTTTTTTATTTTCCGTCAAAGTTGAAAAATAGTGAAAAAACGGATAGTTTTTAAATAGTGATTTACCAGGAGAAACACAAAGCAAACAGTTAATTTTTTTTTTATCATTATACATTTAATAAATACATCAATCAATACAAACAAAAAATAAGGCGATTCGTTACCTATTTTTCGTGATATTACACCTGAAATCGCAACAAATTGACTAAAAATTGTGTGTTTTTTTGAAAACCGAAAGTCGGTCAACTTTGAACGGTTATATCTTCTAAACTAAAAATGTGATATTATTAAGAGTGGCATATTTGAAATCGTTGAAAAGTTTCCTATAACATGGGTTTATTCAAAACTTCGTCGGCACTCATGAAAATTTTGATTTTTGCAACCTCGCTTGCTCTACGGGCGCCACTGTGCGTCGTTGAAAATTTTTAAATTTGATTTAAATTTGGTCGCCGTCAACGATATGTTTGACTGGCGTTCTTAACATCTTCAATTTCATATCGGCTTCGAGTGGAATATTATAACATTTATAACGTAACGACGTAATCAATTTTGAAAGTAGTTAATCCGAAAATAGATTTGTGCCATTACTAGTTTGTATACAAAATTTTGACGGAACAGCAGTGCTGCCACTTTTTGGGTAATTATCCGAATTTGGTGTTATTTTGACTGACGTAAATTTTTTAGAGCGTGGGTAATTTCTTTTAGGTGTAAATCAGGTGTAATGTTAAATCGTTTTAAAACAAATAATATACATAAAGATTTAATTTCAGTGTTAAAAGGTATACCATTTGAAGTATTGTCGATCAAAAATTATTCTGTTTCTTTTTAAGAAAAGATTTCCATCTTTAAATGAGTTGTATAGAAACAAAGACAGGTACCTTCGTTTCTAAATTAGCAAAAACCTTTATCTCCGTAAATATTTGCATTGGTAATCCAAATATCAAAGATCGTATATCTTTGATATTTGGTGCAAACCAATAAGAAGAGAAAGAATAATAAATTTGAACCAAATCCACTCCGAGACTTGAGAATAAAACCAAGAAGTAAATTCGAGAGTATTGTGCTTGTTTAAATTAAATAAAAAAAATTTCATTTGAGATACTTGTTATTTTGCAAGTTTTTATCACAAGAATTCTAAAAGCTATATAGTGAATTAGAACCCAAAGTTTATTGGAAAAAGTATTCAAACTAAAAAATAACCTGCGGGAAGATAAGTCTGAATATTATTGTTATTTTACTATTTTCAAATGCTTTCTGTAACCATTACCTTTTTTCATAAAATACAACGTTAATTTGATATTAGGTCTGGTAATATTGGTATATCTCAGGTGTAATTTTGAATTTTTCTGGTGGTAACACTGCGGAACAGCTTAGTTTTGCTTAACATGTTAGGCTTTAATGAAATAATAAAAAAAACTCATTTCGCTGGAAAAATCAAAGTTTCAGACTACGGTAAACTAAGCTTAAAATTAATCCATATCTTGAAAATCCGACCTATTTATATTTATTCTATTAGTTACTATTTAAAGGTCAAACAATTAAATTTTGTTCAATTTTTAAATACTTTTTTTGTACGAAAAAGAAAATTAAATATTGTCAAGTTAACAAAACACTCTTCAACAAATAATCCTGCTCTCAATCTTAAAAATTTGCTCACATTAAAAGCAGCAATGTGAATGCTCTCTAAATAAAATTGCGCTTTTTTCTTTTATGTAAATATTATATTTTATTTTAGTTTTTGTTTTTTTTACTATTATGTTGTTAGTGTCTCTATTCTGTCTGGTGTTTTGTGTACCATGTATAAAATTGTATAATTTCAAAACATAAAAGTAAGAATTAGATACATACGGACATACATACATACGTTTTTTATGTAAATATATTCAGTATGTACTTATTATGTACATATGTACATATGTATATGAGAACCACATTCCCATGTAAAACATTTTTTTATGCCACATTGCTTTTTTTAAGTTTACAACTAATAAAACTCCCTCCATCCATGACATTGACATTGAAAACGAAAACATAATGGTATTTGAAGTTAATGTTTTTTAAAGTTTTTTTTTGTTTATTATTATTGGTAATTTAATATTTTATGTCTTATTACATGGATTTCATCTATTTTAGGGAATGCATACAATTTATTTTAATCCCGGAAAATCCCAAACATTTTATGTAAATAAAAATTATACAAGATTTTCTTAAAGGATTAATTCTTTGAAGCTTGGAAAAAATGTTTTAAGTCAGAAACTAAAGTTGTTCGTAATATTAAATTGAAAACTATAAAGAGCCACATTTTGGGTTACCGATTAGCGATTAAATTAACTCTAACCTCCGTGTTTACTTTTTGAGTTGTAGTTTTTTTTTAACTTTTTTTTGCTAGTTTAAGGCCGGATTTTTTGAGATGTGGATTAAGTTTAAACTGAGCTTAACGTACCCTGAAACTCGCATTTTTCCGGCGAAATGGGTTTTTTTTATTATTTTATCGAGGACCAAATATTAGGCAAAACTAATCTGTTCCGTCACAATTTTGTATACAAACTTGGCAATGGCGGCACAAATCTGCTCTTAGATTAACTAAACTTCGTTTAACTTAGATCTCAAAAGCCCAGCCTAAGCGGGCAATGGTGCAGGTTTAAACCTTAACTTAAACCGGCTAAATAAAAAAACAGCTGGTGCAAAAATATAAATAAAAAACAATTTTTAAAAAATGATATATTGCTAAGCACTTTTATATAATTTTTTTTTATATGTTTTCTTTAGTATTTTTTTTTAAACTTAAAAAAATTTCTACCTTCTATTAATGATTCCGTTCCGCGATTACGGAAAACAATTTTTGTGCGAAACCAAAATCTGCATTTATTCATTCCGCTTGTAAGGTATCCTTCCGTTGTTGCGGTATCATCTCTACCATTGCGGCGTTGCCATATTTTTATACCCCAGTATAGGTATTTTTCGACATTTTACAGCGAGAAGCTATCGGAAGGAATGAAAATGTAAGAAGAAACATAAAATTTAAAAAAAAGAAACTAGTTTCGTTATTTAAACAAAAAAAAAATCATTGGAATAAAATAGATAAATGTACAAGCAAATTGTTGTTATAAACTATTTTTTATGGTATTATAAGCTTTTCTTGTGGAATAATGATATTTTAGTAAACATTTACATATGATAATTCTAAACGACCAAAAGGATTTGTCTATAATTTATCATAAGCGCCATATGAAGCATACTTTCGAAATATACTTTAAAACGCCTAATACCACAACGAATTATAATACTGTAAGGTAATTATTATTGATATTAGTTTATAGTTTTTACATGTAAAGTCGAGATCTGAAATATTCTTAATCTGGATAGAGGGTACCAAAGATTCAGTCCAGCACTTTTACACTTTTACTTGTTTTTTTAATCTAATAATAAAAATGGAAAGACAATAAGCCAAAGAGCCAGGGTATCCGACAATGAGGGTTTTTCGAGAACTGAGCAGCGACCTATTCCTCCGTATTCGTTCAATGAATAAAACGTTACAGTCTCCCCGATATTAGAGTATTGGATCTACTGGGATATTTTAGGGCAAAGGATTGGGGTTTGTACTTTGCACACTGAAATAACATCATGCTTTTGGCGAATAGTGTAGTCCTTTCAAAATGGAGGCAGCTTTAAGACTCTGCTCGGATTCTCATAGTCTGTGAGTTATCAGCTTGACTAACCAGCCCTAATTTTAAGATTAGAAGAATAAAAATGTTTTCGGTCTTTTACAACAGTTAACAATGGCAAATACATGGAAATCTTACATTAATAATTATTTGTACTGCCAATATATTTTTAATATTTGCAATAACAAATAGAAGAAGTAAAGATAAACTAATAAAAGTGTCTATACGAACATTCTAAATGTTGTAAGAATACATACAATGTTGTTGACAGTTTTGTTTTTTACTTGCTACATTTTAATGAAAACTTGATACGGAAACCACACAATTACCTCAAAATCATCTTCATAATTACATTAAAACTTTGTTTGGTTAAGTTTATGTATTTTTATACCCACACCACAATAGTGGAGAGGATATTATGGGTTTGTGCTGGTGTTTGTAACACTTTAAAATATTGGTCCTACCCCCATTTTCATCACTCTCTAAGTCGATTTAAATATCCATCCGTCCGGCTGCCTGTCCATGTAAACCTTGTGCGCAAAGTATACGTCGTAAATTAAAGGATCATTTAATGAAATTTGGCAAATAGGTTCTAATTGGCACAAGGACCAAAACTATTAGAAATGGTTAAAATCGGTCCATAAATCCCTTTCACATAGCCCTCATACAGGCTGCTTTCCGGAATTGAGTGTTTGTCCCCATAAACCATCTTATTATGTTGATGTTTAGATAAAATATGGTCCAAACTTCTTTCATTGCAATCTAAATCATCTTACTTAATCTTATTGAAATCGGTCCAAATTTATAGATCCCATACAAATACTACTCCCAAAAATATTTTTAATGCCATATCTTCCTTATTAATGTTGGTATTGACATAAAAATTAACGACAATAACTTTTGCAATAGTTACTTTGTCAAAAAATGTTTTGCTGGTAGGTCATAAATAACCCATAGGTTCCATATAGACCTCCATCCTAAAATCACTTAAATGCAGACAAATTTCATATTGATTAAAATATCTAAATAATATGCGGCGTAAAGAACTTTTACATGAATTTTAACCTTATAAAATCATTTTGTGAAAATGCGTTTTAAATACCGTAGTGTAGGGTATCATATGGTCGGGCTTGACCGCCTATACTTTCTTACTTGTTATTACCCAGATACCCAGCTTCGCTTACCAAGTAATGTATATGGTAATGAGAAATTTCGTTTAACAGTAATTACCTTTGAACTGAAATAACTCATTATTTTTGCAAGGAATGTCCCCACTTAAGGCCGTTATTCACTATCCTACATAATCGTTCGATTCATTCGCACAAAAATCTGGCGGAATTCTATCCGACATAAAAAATGTCTGATAAATCTGCTGTCAATGACACACTATCCCAGAAAAAAAATTCAAACTCAAATGACTCAGATACTCTAAAAGAAAATGCAAGTCTGATCGCATAGAATCTATTATTTTATGAAAATTTTTATAAGCATTTGCAAGACGGACAGACTTGTCAAAAATATCTGTCACGCAATTCATTTTTAAGCCACACTGCCATACATTATGAGCACACTATTTTTTTGACAAATCGTACGACTGAAAAGGATAGTGTTTCGACAGCTTAGAGCACGGCTCTGCCGAATCTTTGATAACCTTTTTCCTAGAGAAAGAATATTTTAAAATTAGGCTTTATATCTGAAAATTATAAACCACTTAAAACTGACCTCACAGTATTGCAACTCGTTGCGGTTTTAGGAGTATTGAAGTCTATTTCAAAAGTACGCTTTATATGGGGCCTATAGGGAAGTTGGCAGCATATTTCTAGTCGCTTAGAACTATCATAGTTCCATTTTTACTAAAATAGCATTAAAGTGTTTTCCAAAAGTGAACTTTATATGGGGTCTATGGTAAATTATAGACCAATCTTATAAAACTATGACAAACCGAAGCTAACTGCAATAGCATTATCCGCTACGGTTTTAGGTGAACTAAAGTGTTTTCCGAGAGTGGGTTTTATATGGAGCCTTTGGTTAATTATGGAGTGGCCTTCTCAAAACTTAGATGCATGATTTCTAGTCTTATAAAACGAATTTGTAATTTGAAAATTCAATTGCTCTGAATTTAAATCCCAATCTGCTTATTGAGTCTTTCGAAAGTACGCGTGTTTTTAACAGACGGATATTGGTAAATCGACTTAGAAGTACTCAAGGACCCATAATATAAATATATTATGGGGTCTTTGATGAATATTAAAAAATTTTCATACGGAATGAAAAACTCAGTATACCTTCATTCACTTCTAGTGGTAGATGTTATAAAGCAAAATTTACCAGATCCAAGATTTGAGGCTGGAACAGAAAAGACTATACTTGTTACTCTTAAATCTTACCCACTACTCCACGTATACATTATTTACATACAAGCACAAATCTTAATATGTGTAAAACAAATTTCCCCAGTGGTAAAAGGAATGAGTGAAGACGCCTAATAGAAGGCTTTATTTAGCAGACTCAAGCCCTCCTTGCCACATTCCATACTTATTTATTTTTTACACAGGTTGTCATTGGGAGCAAGCCCTTCTACACTCCCTATAATATAAAATTCGTTCCCTTCCCAAAGAAGGGAGTAAGGAAGGTCACTACAAAAACTGAACAACTTCCTTTTTCCCTTCCTAAAGAAGGGAGTAGCGAATGCGTACTGAATATTTATATTTCTGAAGGCGGGATATCATACTAAGCGAATCTTTTAGAAAGGAGTAAAGAGGCCTTAAATAAGGCCTGCCACTTGCGGTCCTTTCAATAGTTGAGATGTGAACTTAGGTTCTATTTTTTCTTAAATATTTTTATGTTCAGCGCTATATTTAGCTAAATGAGCTACTTGCAAAAATCCTGAAAACTTTATTTTGGGATGTAATTTGTATGATGAAAATACCGATTCTTCTAATATTAAGAAGATTACATTTCAAAAGGAATTTATGGCCATAAAAATCTTATTTTAAAAGTTATTTTATATCAAACTCTTTTACCAAAAAAAAAAAAAAAAGAATTGTTCATCCTGACTCATTTACACATGCTAGCAATATTTTCCGGAAGATTGCATGGGTCTTTATGATCTAGCTTTAGAATTAGGCGAACTGTCTATATAAGTATGTCTATGAAAAACATATGAGTCGAGTTCATAATTCAACTGAATTTCTCGATTCCCGAGAACGTATTAAAATAGTGTGGCAATTGGCGTATTCACATGACCCCTTGTATTGTTGTATCAATTGTATGTTGTATTAAAATTAAATAGTGTATATTGTATTTTAATAAAACATAGAACCGATACAACGATACAAGGGGTCTTGTGAATACCCCAGATGTATTTAAGATTTTTTTAAATTAATTTAAACAAACAAGTAAGAAAGTATAGTCGGTCAGGCCCGACGATATGATACCCTACACAACAGTTATTTAAAACAATTTTTGATGCCAAATATCTTGGTTAACTTTTTTTCGATATTGATAAAGTTACAGTTAGTACAATTTAATGTTACAAACATTAATGCTTAGGGTTTAAACGAATAAATGTCCCATTCCTCCAAATTTAAAAAAAAAAAATCTCTGGTATTTGGTTAACAAAATCAATCACAAATAATGTAAATATACATGAATTTTTTAAAGATAAATTTACTTCTAATAACATAATTGGAAAATTTAACTAATCCTTGTGTGTGTTTCCATTTAAAGTTTCAAATATCCTCTTCATCAATACTCTTTCTCCCCCCGTGTAGTTTGTGCTGCTTAATCATTGCTGCAACACTTTCAACTAATTTATCCATCATTTTGCAGACATGTTTTGTGTCCGAAGGCGCAAACTGTTACGTGTAATTGAATATCAATTATTGCTTAATTAATTTTACGTTTTAGTTTTGTTTTTGCCATCTACTGCTTACTGCCACAGGATATTACAATGTAATTACACAAGAGACATAAGCAAATTATGAATACATAAAAATTTTTTTTTAATATATGGGCAATTCCAAGGTACATCAGTTTTTTTCTCCTGAATATTTTTACTTTCCGGGAAAGCGGGCTAAAATTTTGAATTTTCCAGGAACACTCGATCCAAAAAAGGTCAATTCAATGTCAACTTTAGCTTCAATATTTATATTCCATGTGGGGTAAGCCAACAACCAATCCAAAAAAGGTCACATTAACGTGCAAAATTGCAACGGCTACTACTTTGTCTTAGATCTATGGCCGTTTTCTCTTTAGGCGATTATCTTTTTCCCCAACGAAAAACTGCATATTAAAAAATGTTGGTTTCCTCAATGTCTCATTTGCTTCTATTTTGTCGCAAAGCTTACCCGCCCTCATTTGATAATTATTTTTATTTGCCACAGAGATAAATTCAATATGCTGACTGCTGTTCAAAGTTGTTTTTATGTGGTAACAGCTTGTGTTTTTGTGAAAAAAAATTAATAGAGGAATTAACATTAATTTGAAGAACATGAGTTCAAAGTAAATGGTGAAAAGGTGAATTACGCCAGACCTGACTACCTGGCAGACATGGAGGATAATAAATTTTGAATGTTTTCCAGGGGAGGTGTATTCCACATTAAGGGATTATTCCAGCCCTATTTTTTAATTTCCAATAGACTGCGTCCGATTTTCTGTGGTAAATGTTCTCCCAAGTTGCTTTTAATCAGTCATTCTTTAAGTTTTTATTTCGTTTGTATAGTAAATACATACATAATTTGTCATAATATTGTAAGACTATTTCATGAAGATCGGTCCATAATTTACAGTAGGCCTCATATTAAGCCCACTCTGGAAAATCGTTTAAATACGCCAAAAACCGTATTAAATATAGAAATCGTCGTAAAATTTGGTCCAATTTAGCTTTATATGATTACAAATGATATCATTTAATTTTGTGTTAATTTGTCCATAACTATCAACTTTTAAAAAAATGTATTTCTGTTAAAAAAAATTTTATGTAATTTAGGTTGTTGTAATTCTAAAAGTTACTCTACCGAATTTTGTCATAAATGTTCTATAATTTACGATAGCTCCAATACAAAATCACTTCCTGAAAATCACTTTAATATGTCCAATAATATTTCTGAAACAAATCATGATATTTTATTTAAATTTGGCAACGAATTATAATCCTGTGTGGTCAGCTTTTATAAAGATTGGCTTATATTTTATAGATACCATATAAAGCCCACTCCTGAAATATTCGAATTCACGGTGGAGGGTATTAATGATTTGGCACAGCCAAATATATATATACTCTTGTTTTACCCTCCACAACCACTAGTGAGTCTACTAAGTTTGTCATTCCGTGTGAAGCTTTTTTATTATACATTTAAGACCACATAAAGTATATATATTCCGGACTCTTGCGTAATTCTAAGTCGATTTAGCCATGTCCATCTGTCTGTCCGTCTGTTGAAAACACGCTCAAAAAATTGATCATTTTGATACAAAAACTAATATAAATGGTGGAATAATACACGGAATGATATAAAGTTTCGCACGAATTCGCTTTATATGACTATATCATGACGTTAAATTTCGTGAAGATCGGTCCATAATTGACCATAGGCCCCATATAAACCCTATTCGCGGAAAACAGCTTAGTACGACTAAAACCGTAATAAAAAACACTATCATACTAAAATTTGGTACGTCACATTTTTATAGGACCAGAAATCACTCTGCAAAATTTTTTGAAGATCGGTCCATAATTTACAGTTTGTCCCATATGAACCCTACTCTCGGAAAACAATTTATTGCGCCTAAAACCAAATAAAGCCCACTTTGGGAAAATAA
The DNA here is from genome assembly GCA_943735925.1 of Pollenia amentaria. NCBI lineage: Eukaryota > Metazoa > Arthropoda > Insecta > Diptera > Polleniidae > Pollenia > Pollenia amentaria. The sequence goes on along the minus strand of OX031010.1, from coordinate 11,757,636 downwards.
TTAAATTCGCCTAAAACCATAACAGATATAGATATTGCGGTAAAATTTCTATCAACTTAGATTAATTTGGCCAGAAAAATGTCATGCAATTTTGTGATATTCAATGTTAAAGCTAAAACTAATTACACTGCTGTTTTGAAATTTATTCTAATTTATTTTTTGTAATACCAGAAATCAGTCTTCAGAATTTTGGGATGATTGGTCCATAATTTACCATAGGTCCAATACAAATTACTCTCCTAAAAATTATTTTAGTTCGGCTAAAACTTTTACGAATCAAAGTTCTAACAAGAAACGCATAGAACGTTCTTATTGTCGGTCAATAAATTAATATAGGTCTAAACCGCAACCAATTTTAATGTTGACGTTCGTTTTTGCGAAGCTTAGTTAATAATATAAATGTATTTATCATGTAGAGCCCACTCCTGTCGGTGGAGGGTATTGTTTTTTTACATTTGGAAAACAGCGGATTTACAACTTTCACATCTATTTTGAGAGGTATTGCCAACCGAAAATAATGTTTTTTCGGTATATTGAGGAAGACAAAATCGTCATTGGACAGATTATCAGTCTTATAAATTTATGTCGAGTCTTAGTAACAGGCAGTTTGTCGATACATTAAGAAAAAGGCAAATTATAAATTTATTAGAAGAAATTTCTTTAATTAATTAAATTTTAAGATGATCATGAGTTTCTATATTTATATTATCTTTATTGTCTTTTTTTAGAGCAGTATATAATTTATATCGAGACAAGTTGATCTTTTAATTAAATTAGTATCCACAGACACAAACCGTTTCAGAAATATTAGTATTAAGTAAAATGTAAAAATAACTAAACACATTTGTATTTTCTACATATCAAAAACTCCATTTTCAACCGCAAACTTAAAAAACTTAAAACACACCATGAAAAAAAATTAATCCGTGTTCAAAAAAAAAAGTTTTTAATTTTCTTACAATTTCACAAAACTTACATTTCAAGTTTCTGAAGAAGTGAACTTAAAGTTTGATTTAATGATGCAAACAAATGTACCTACAATGTTATATCCATACATATTTTCTTAGCCACTCATCAGGGTTGTCAGATTTTTTTTCACCTTCATCGCCAAATAGTATACCGAAAATCGCCAAATAGGAGTACAAGTGTATTTAACCTTTATTTAAATGTTCAATATTTAACCTTATTCTATTTGTGTGTTAATATTTTAGTATTTTTTACTATTTTAAATAAATCGGGAATTTTCTGCTAGTCGTTAAACGCTTAGGATTTTCTATGTGAAAATAAGTCAGAATATGGTAAAATTATGTATTCGATTTTCATTGAAACATAATGTTACTTTGACAAGAAATGAAGCAAAGGAAATATGTCTTAAAAGTTGTATTCAAATATGATAGTAGGAATTGGATTGAAATTCTTAAAGTCAACTAGGTCTTCTTAAAAATTTCATTACATGAATTATTTTTGAAAATTAACTTCTAACCCAGATTCGTTGTCTATTCTATATAATATAAAGGTTTTAAAAAATTTTAAGTGAATGTTTCTTTTAATTTTTTAGGTAATGCGTATAAGAAATTTTTGATTTTATTTTGTAAAAAATCGAGTAAAAATATATTAAAAAAACTGTGACTTTTTACGCTACATTGAAAAATACGCTTGATAATATTATATAAAACCTGATATCAATGCAAATTTTTTTTAAATGTGAATTACTTTCGCTATTAATTCAACTATTTTTGCATACTACCCAGCATACATTATTATTTTTAAAATTTTTAATATTAAACAAACGATTCAGTTTTTAAAATTTTACATAAAAAAAATTTAAAATTGACTTGTTTTTCGGTGGAGATCCGATGATTGATGAAATTTCTCTTTTTTAGATAGGTTGGTTATTAATACACAGCTATATGTACAAAATTTGAACAATTTTTCTCTTAGCGTTCCTTACTAGGCATTTACACATGAAAGTAGTTTTTCACTTACACATTTACATCTTTCTACTTTCAGTCCAACTTTCAGCTAGCTTTCAATGAAAATTTCAAGAAAGCGATTTCATGAAAGTAAATGACAATAACTAAGCAGTGTTGCCAATTGAAATTGTTTTTTTTCGTATATATAAAGAATTTTATTATATTTTTTCAACTAAATATTAAGAACACAATGATTCTAATTAAAATTTATAAACATGATGAAAACTAATAAAAATAAATATTATTTTCAACGAATGCCTGAAGTTCGGCGTGAATAATTGGCTCGGTAACTCTGAAACTTAAAATAAGGAAGACAATAAAAGAAGAAGAGAAATTTTTGATAGAAGTTTACCCTTTGACGACATTTTGAAAATGAAATTTCACTTTCATGTAAATTTTCATGAAAGTTTATTATTTTTCTGTGAAATTTGTGGTGATAATACAAATACAGAATTTTCATGAAAGTACTTTCATGTGTAAATGCAGCGTTAGTTACAAATAAATCTTTCTTGTGCCACACCAACTTCTCCCATCCCGACCACATGTTGTGGGTGCTGTGTATTGATAACCAAGACGCTTGTACCTAATTTTGAAGCTTTGGCTCTTGCCGTTATCCAGATATACAAGAAAAAAACAAGGGATTATGGGCAGGCGGGGTTTTATTTGCTCTTATCTCAGCCATTTAGGGACCGATTCGACTAAATTTCAATAGCAAAATTTAACGGAGCATATGTGACATAAATATATATTATCCTAGTCCCCATCCTTTCTGGGGTCTTTGGAATACCCAATTCAACAGACAGGCGGACATCGTGTAACCAACTTCGCTCATCATAAGGACCCAGAGTCATTGTTACCGCTGTGATACTAAAGTATCAATTTGACCCTTTTTTGACGGTCTTGATAACATTAATGACCCTTTTTTTAAATAACCCTTTTGTATAATTTTTAAGTATTTGTGCCACTTTTATACCCTGTGGTGTTACGTGAGTGAAAACAATTGTTTGTGAGAAATTTTGACCTAAATCAAAATTTCAACTTCGCTTCGCGATGGACAGTGGCACGCTGGTGTTTGGGCTGAAGCTCGCCGGAAATGGGGGGTTCGTGTCCATCTACTCACACATACACAATTTAATTCGTGCCAAAAACGAAAGATGTAAATGAAAAACCGAAGCGATAGAAAACGTAAAACATTGAACCAATACGACCGTCGAATGATGATTAGAAAATTTGAAGATTTTGACAAGATCGAACTCGAGTCTTCAGGACCAGTTGTCTTTGTCCTGGACAGGCAGCCCACCCCATATGACATTTTGCCGTCATCCGTGGCACTACTCATTGCCTGAAAAAGAATTGTTTGGGAGTAATGCCCCAAAACGTAACTTACCATTTCGTCATACGCTAGTTACCTTTCAACCAAATTCTGAATAAATTACAACATTGTCATTTGTTTTCTAGAATTCCAAAAAAATTGTGTACAAAAAATATTTTATTTACGTATGTATCTATTCTATTTAACTTTTAATAATCATTATAATAAACATATTATCAAGGGCTATAATAATAATAATTAATAAAGAAAATACATTATTTAACAATAATACTGTTTCTATCTTTAATTTACAATTTTTAAATTAAAATTACTAGTAGGTAAAAAAAAAAGAATTTAGCAATACACGATTATTTGTCTTTCAATACTAAATGGCAATTCTAACAAGAAAATATTGTATCGAAAGATTTTTAATAATGTAGAGCAACCCTGTATAGTCAATTCAACGATTGAAAAGAAAAAATATAATAAAAAAAGGATTTAAAAATATTTCAATGGCAACTTTGTTTTAAGTCTGTTTAGGATTCGGAAAATATATTTAAATTTTACGAAGTTCAAAAAAAAATTAAATTTTTAATTCCAGAATAAACCCGTACGATCAGCTTAAGTTTTTTTTTTTTTTAGATTACGTTAAGAATTTCCACTTCAAGTCTAAATATTTAAATTTTGTCAGGTTCACAAATTAAAATTTTAAAACTAGAATGAGCCGGAAAAGTGAGTTTAAGTTTTTAAATTGCCTTCAAAACCTTGAATTCAAATTTAATTTGTTTAATCAAATTTAACTTTTAATAAAAAAACAATCTAAGCAACAAAATTCAAATTGGTTATTCGGTTATTAATTACTACTTATTTGGTTAGTGATTACTACTTATTCGGTTATGTGATTACTACTTATTCGGTTATGTGATTACTACTTATTCGGTTATTACTGACTACTATTTCGGTTAGTAATTACTACTTATTCAACTAGTATTAACTACTAATTTGGTATTTATTTGTTAAATTATTTATTTATTTATGTAATTTGCCCGTTTAATCTTTTGTCGATTAAATTATTTATCGGTATTGGCTTATTAGTTACCCTATTTATTTATCCTTTTCTTATATTTATTAAACTCTTTATCCGGGTATTCAAGTTCAGATTTGGTTTGACCACGTAAATTCATACTAAAAATCTAGTTTAATTATTCTTATCGTGATTAAATGACAGTATCTAACTTAAGTTTGTATACTAAAACTTATTTCGGTTAATGAATTAAAATCACGAAATTGGTCAAGGTATTTAAAATTATATTTAATTTTAAAAATTTAAATTCATACTAATAATCCAGTTTAAGTTTCCAATTCGTTATTAAGCACCGTATCCAACCTTAGTTTGTATACCTAAACTTAATTAAGTGTATGGATTTAAATCACGAATGGGTTTAGTAATTAAAAATTGCATTGAGTTACAAAAATTTAAATTCACCCCAACAATTCCGTTTAAGTATTCTAACCGCAAATAAATTACCGTGTCTAGCTTTAGTTTGTTTACTTAAACTTATTTTAGTTTATGAATTTCTATTACGAAATCGGTTATGTATTGAAACTTGTTTTTAGTTGAATGAATTAAATTAGTGATTAAAATTCAAGTTTAAGTATTGTAATTGTAACCATTTTACAGTATCTAACGTTAGTGGGTATACTTAAGCTTAATTCAGTATTTGAATTTAAACTGGTTTGGTAATTAGAAATTGTATTTAGTTTGAAAAAGTTAAATTCGTACCAGATATCCGGTTTACATATTCTAATGGTAATTAAGTTACAGTATCTACCACCAGTTTGTATACTGAAACTTATTTCGGTTTGTGAATTTAAATTCCGAAATAAATCATGTAGTTAAAATAGTAATTGGTTAAAACTTTAAATCCATATTCGAAAGTTCCGTTTAAGTGTTCTAATTGTGATTAAGTTACACTATTTAACTTAAGTTTGTATACTTAAACTTATTTTAGTTTATGAATTTAAATTTCGAAAGTAGTTATGTATTCAAAATTCGTATTTAGCTGAAAGATATAAATTCATATCAAAATTCAAGTTTAAGTATTCTAAATGTAACTAAGTTACAATATCCAACTTTAGTTTGTATACTTAAACTCGTTTTTAGTCGATGCATTTAAATAACGATATTGATCAGGATATCTAAAATGGCATTTAATTGAGAGGTTTAAATTCGCACTAAATGTTTAAACCAAAATATGGATTTAAATTTACGTTGAGCCTAGATACTTAAACTGGGGAATAAGTTTACTTATTAAAAAAAACAAGACGGGTTAAAAAAAAAAATCAAAAATCAATCAATTTATAATTCCCCTTTTCGAAACTTTATTCTTTTTCTTTTCTTCTTTTCTTTTCCTTTTTTTTTTTGTATTTTAATTGGATTTTTTTTTCTTTCGGTTGGATCTTGAGATGTACTCTTGGTTAACCCTTTAAACAAATTTGAAATGTAAATTTATTTAATTAGTTTCGGGATATATTCAATTTTCCGACTAATTATGACATCACTAAGAAACTTGACAATCAATTGACTGCAAACAAACTCGATAATCAACTTTGCAACCTTGATAATTGGCTCAAAAAAAACTAATAATCAATTTGCGAAAATGGATAATCAATTAGTGAACTTGATCATCAATCCAAAAAAAACTCAATAATCAATTTGCAAAATTGATCATCAATCCGAGAACAAAACTCGATAATCAATCTGCAAAATGGATAATCAATCTGCAAAATTGACTATCAAATTGCAGAATCGGTGCTCAATTCTCCCAACTGAGTCTGAAAAAAAAGAAATCCAATTAAAGAGTGATTACCACTACTACTTGTCAACTGTAAGACAAGACAACTCAAGTATGGAATTAAATAGGGGATGATTATTAAACATTCGAACATTAAATTTGAAATATAGAAGACTAAACTACAACTGATGGGGTGTGTACTTGCCGAACCGTTAATTAATTGTTGGTAATTTAATAATACCATTTACTAAATTACTGTCAATAATTTAATTGAACTATCCCTTAAATTATTATTAATAATTCAATTAAACCATTTATTAAATTATTGTAAACAATTTAATAAAATTATTTGTTAAATTGTTTATTAAACTGTTAACTCATCTCTATAAGTTAATTTAGATATTGCCGGTAGGGTGTATTTTTTCTCAAGTTCAAGCTTCTTTTACGTTAAGTCTCGATATTTAAATTTTGGGTATTAAATTTAGCCACTAAAAGGGAAATATTGAATTCTAGCTTACAATTCAGGTGACAATATTTAAGGCGGTACAATAAAAATTTTGAATTTAATTTTTTTTTCATTTATATATCTAATTTTATCGGCCTATGGGTTAAGAAGCCGGAGGCCCTAGAGATCACTAAAGGCCTAAGGTTTCAAATTTGAACCCGAACTTTAAATTGAATTTGTGTCCTTACAGTTATTAAATATATTTTTTTTTCCTTTTACATTACTAAAATAAGAATAAAATTGGTATTTGCTTTACTTGTAGCAACGATAGGTATAAAAATGGATTTTATTTCTTTTCTTTTGAGGACATTTAGTAAGTTTTTTTTTTTTTTTTTGTTTTTTTATCATAAAAGAAAAAAAGGGTATGGTTCATAGAACGATAGGGTTAAAAAAAAACGACGACTTGATGTCTTCCTCCGGTTTCAGAACTATTTGATTCACTACTAGTTTACCTGTTTTTCCTGGGGTACTATTACTGGGTCACCTTGTTGCCATGATGTTTCCGGGTATTCCCTTTTTCCAGCCAGGTTGTTGTGGTAGGACAGATGAAATTTCCGAAGCTAGTTGGTGGTAGTTTCAGGTGCTGTTATTAATTTTGGGTCGCAGGTAGGTATGTTGAGGTTAAGTAGTAGTTAAGTGGCTGGTAGGTATATTGCTGACGATGTGGTTATATAGCAGGTATGTATGATGAGGTTATGTGGCAGTTAAGTGGCTGGTAGGTATATTGCTGACGATGTGGTTATATAGCAGGTATGTATGATGAGGTTATGTGGCAGTTGGGTATCTGGTAAGTATATTGTTGACGGTGTTGCTGTAGCAGAGCATGGTTATTGTTGGAAATTTTCAGTACAGGTGGGGTACCGTGACATTGGGCTTCACAAAAGTCATACGAAACACGTGTTGTATTTCCGGTCACGTTATGGTTATGACGTAACCGAAACTTTTCCCCAAAACTGTTGAGTGCACGTGTTTTCCTTCTTCTTCGTCATCAGCTTGCGGTGCGGGGGAGCTCGTCTTGTGGTCGTGGTCGTCCCGCCACTCGTAAGGTATTTATGTCCGACAAATTTGAGGTTTAGAGTGGGCTTATCGTACCTTGGTTATGCTCCACGTGATCTTTGTTTGCCGGCAAATTCGTTATGGTATTACTGGTTTGTCTTGCCGATTTTTTTAGAGATAATGCGGCAGTTTATTTACATATAGCACGCCATTTTGAATTGCCAGTTATGTTCGTGAAACGTATTTTTTCTTTTTTGTATCACACTTCACTTATTCCTTTAATTTTCTGTGTCCTAATGTTTAGATTTTATTATAACCGAATATTGTTACCCGAAGGACAGAAAAAAAACCTTTTACAAATGGACATTCGCTCTGCTACTTGTTGAATGAATCTTTTTCTATAAGACTTGTCTCTATACCCACGCAAAATCTGCTAAACTTGAATTCGCCGTGGTAGGGTGGTATTTTTTCGTGGGTTGCAGGGTTGAGTTTTTTTTCATTTAAATAGTGATGACACTCAGGGCTGGGGATATTCCCTTATTATTTTTGAATAAAAAAAACGCTTAAATTGAAAACATCAAGATGGTCGTCACAAAGCCAGCTCTTTTCTCATAACCTGTGGCGGGAAAAGAGTTGGGAAACCGGATGATCTGGCAGCTTCCTTACCATTTCTCGGCCCTAGTGTATCCACGCCCTATAATTCTTCCAATCTCGGCTTCCTTAATATCGCTCCATCCGCCATGCTTTCCTTTCTATTTCTACCTTCAGCGAGTGAACATCCTGAGCGCCATCGATTTACAAAAAAGTCAATTTGTTTCGCGTGGAATTTTAGTCTACTCCAGCGTAGATGATTTCCTTCCCTTTTCCCTCAACGCAAAAAAAATTACCATCCTTCCCAAGGCAAAAGTGAAGTTGTGCCTCGGTGTTAAAAAAAAGTAAGTAGTCGTGTGACCCTAATTTGAATAGCTATGTATAAGCTAATGTTATTCAAACTTCCCCCCGTCCAAATAGGATTCTTAAATAACCCCCTGGGCAAAAAAACGTTGATTCTGCTACCGGCCGTTACAGGATTGCACTCGACCGGTCAGCATAAAACCGTTGTGAAAATTCTGGGATTTGGAAGGCAGACGAAAGTGGTATTATATCCACATGACAACAAAGCAAGGTTAGTAGTTTTTTTTCAAACTTTAAGTGAAATTGCGTATACGGTCAGACACCGAAAGTGGGACTCACGACTCCTTTTCCCAATGGATAGGGTGTTCAGTCGATCAAATCTCGTTTTTTAAAAAGAACCTACCTTCGCGTTTGACTATCGTTAGGGGCCACAGTGTGTAAAAATTTACCCGTCACGTAATTACGCTACTTTGAGCCAAAAAAAAAACCTAGTTCTCTCTTAATTTTACAGGTGTCATTTACAATCCTTCGACAATAACACGATCCTTTCCCAACGAATTGTCAGCCTCTAAAATTCAACCTACAACGATATTACCCCTCGAATTACAAATATCCTATTGTTTCAAGTGCTGCGCGTGTATGACACCTATCAACTGTCCTTTTAAATTCTCAATCTCGTATTGACTACTGCCTATTGCTCTCCTAATTCTACACCTCAGCCAAGGTCGACAAAGCTTAGCATTTATTCCCTTCGCGAATTTGCTCTGTACAAAGTTCCTCCTATAAACCTCCTGTCCAGGGGTGTATTTTATACTTCTGCTCTTGAGGTTATATGACTTAACGTTTCTTAGGTAAGCATCATGAAGTTTCTCATTGACTTTTTGGTGAATTAATTGCATCTGTGAGGACTTAGGCAGTATTAGCATATCCCCCTCTCCAGATGATTTTAATTTCCGCAATATTTCGTACGCATCAGCATGAGTAATCATGTTGTATCCCGTTAATGCGAAGTAGGGTGAAATACCCGTAGACGAATGAACAGATGCGCGAAGTGAACATTCAATTTTTGACAAGTTTTCGTCCCATTTAGCCTGATCATTGTCCAGGAAACCTCTAATCGAACTAAGTATAGTCTGATTTACTCTCTCACTTGCGTTAGCCTGAGGTGAATAAATAGGATTGCGCATGTGCCTGACTCCAAACATTTTCAAGAATTCCCCAAAGGCTTCGGAAACGAATTGTTTGCCGTTATCGGAATGTAATACCTCCGGCACTCCGAATTTGTAAAACACTTCGTCTCGTAGGAATTTAATCACTACTTTGGTGGTTGCTTTAGATAAGGCTTTTAGCAGAACAAATTTAGTTTTGTGGTCCAAGACTATAAAAATGAAAGTGTTGCCCGTTTTAGTTCTAGGATATGGCCCAAGGAAATCGACATAGATTTTCTGGAATGGTCTTTGGGTCTTTACCTCACTTCCCATGGGGGGACGTAAGATTTGTTTTGGGTGTTTAACTTCCTTGCAGGTATTACAATTTCCAACGAAGTTTCTTATTTGACCTGTCATTGAAGGCCAATAAAAATATTCGCGGATGTTAAAAAGCGTTTTCGCTACGCCTCCATGTGAAGTATTGTCCACATGTGATCTTCGAATTAAACTCTCCGTCAACTCGGACGGCACCCATACCCTCCAACAGTCATCTTCTCCATCGATTCCATCTCTAGTAAATTTTACCCTTTTGTGTATAATACCATCCTCAACTTTTAAATCGGGTAATCGGTCCTTATTTTGCTCTACAGTGTCTATTAACGATAGATAGTCTTTATTTTTGAAGGCTTCAGAGTTAAAATCCATTAATGGGCCACTGTTCAAAACCAATTCCTCCATGTCTTGACGCGAAAGCATATCGGGGACAACGTTTTTTGTTCCTTTTCTATGCTCGATATTGAATTTAAAGCCTTGAAGCTTTAAACTCCACCGAGCAAGTCTCCCGTTTAAATCCTGCTGACGCATCAGCCACTTCAGGCTAGAATGGTCTGTGATGACCGTAAAGTCCATCAACTCTATATATTGGCGAAATTTTTCTATGGCCAGAACTACTGCGAGACACTCTTTCTCCGTTGTAGAATAGTTCTTCTGGGCCTGGTTCAGTTTCTTTGAAAAATATTCAATAGGATGTTCGCCCTCATCATCATCCTTTTGAAATAGAACTGCCCATATTCCTACGTTAGACGCGTCACATTGGACAAAGAATGGCCTTTCGAAATCTGGACTGGACAAAATTGGGCTTGTTACTAGCCGACGCTTGAGCTCTTCAAAAGATTTTGTTGCTTCAGGGGTAAAAGTAAATATCGGAGTTTTTTTAAGGGTATCCGTTAGAGGTGCCGTAAGGGTAGAAAAATCGTTAATGAAACGGCGATACCACCCTACTGTGCCTAAAAATCTTCGCACGTCTTTTTGGTTTTTCGGTGGATTAATATCCAAAATTGCCTTAACTTTTTCTTCATCCGGTTTTAGTTTTCCCCCGCCAACTATATAGCCCAAGTATTTCAACTCGCGGTAACAAAATTTTGACTTCTGCATGTTAATCGTTAGCCCAGCGTTCGTTAATTTCTGCCCTACTACCCGAAGCATGTCCATATGATCTTCAAAGTTTGAGGACACTACCAGTAAATCGTCCAAGTATATAAAGACTCTATCCTTTAGCTCAGATGGCACCACTTTATCCATCAACCGACAAAGCCTCTGGGCAGCGTTGCCCAGTCCAAAAGGCATCATTTTGAATTGATACTGAGGCCTGCCAGGAACTGTGAACGCTGTCTTTGATCTGCTTGCCTCATCCAGAGGGATTTGCCAGAAGGCGTCCTTGAGGTCGATTGATGAGATAAAGTGGGTATCTCCTAACCTCGCCAGCAAACCGTCTATATTGGGCAGCGGATACGCATCCTTCCTCGTAACCTTGTTGAGCTCCCGGGCGTCGAGGCACAGCCTGTTTTTGTTGGGCTTAATGACCAAGGTCATACGGTTGTTCCACTCTGCTCCTGTGGCGACTTCGATTACGTCCAGTTCGATCATCCTGTCAAGTTCAGCATATATCAGTTTTTGCACTGCTGGACTCACGGGGTAGTGTCTCATCTTTTTGGCCGGTGCATCTCCAGTATCTATCGTATGTTTCTCAATTTCTGTTCTTCCCAAGCCAAACTGTGTGTAACACCGAAACGATTGTTTTACATTTTCCAAAATTTTTCGTTGACGTGACGTTAACGGGTGTATCTTGGCCTCCTCCGGATCTGTGAGAGAAATTTCATCGACTATACTATTTTCAAATGAAACCTTTAGACCTACTTTTTTCCAAAAATCATACCCTAAAATCAGTTCTTGACTCAAGTTTGGTACTAGATATAACATCATTTCCACACATTTATTCCCATATTTAATTTTTACGAAAATTTTGCCAATAATTAAATGTTGTTTCCCATCCGCCGTACGCACAGAAGATTTAAAATCGAGTATTTTCGAATCCATTAGCTTAACATTTTCAATACAGTTTCGGCCAAGGCAGCTTACAGAAGCCCCACTATCTAACAGTCCTTGATATTGAGAATTATTAATTATGACTGTCATATAGGGCCTAATATCGGCCTCGCTACCTATCACCGTCGATGCTATAACTTTCCTCTCTTGTTTTCTTAAGGCGTATCTTTCCCTGGTTTTTCGGATTCTATTGCTAACTATGGGTACATAATCTGTAAAAATTTCGGAACGAGTTCGGTTGTAGTTTTCTAGACGCTGTTCATACGATAGGCCTGGATTGAGACCATGTGGCTTTGAGTTCTTATTTGGTTTCAAGCAATAATTTTTTTCTTCAGTTTCTTCATCCGGTTGTTTGACTTTGTCTGGGTTTGCGTCGAGCATTTCGTTGGGTTGATCTTGTTCAGCTAACAGGAAATTTAAAAAATTATCTTTTACTGGGAGGTGGTTTGGTTTGAACACGTCGGCCCAGTTTTCCGCATGTTCGATTTGCTGTTTCCCGCACATCTGGGGCAATTAGGGCTGGTTACGTCCTCGAACCCACATTTGTAGCAGAAAACATTGCGTTGTACTACAGGACATTCAATAAATGAATGGCCAGGTGCTTTACAGTTCCAACACGTGAGCTGTTTTGCTGGCAAACTATCCCTTTGAAGTGCCTCAACCTGCTGTGCCTGTTCATCTATCTGCTCGTGGTCAAACAAGTCCATCTCATACACACGTCGAGAATGACCTAAAGGCATACGGGTCGAAGATCGCTTGGCAATATTCCTTTCTGCCCTTTTGCACTCCTCCAGTAGCTGATCCAGACTGTCAATCCTAATGGGGAAAACCAGTTGAGCCAATCCATCTTTCAGGTTATCTTTAACAATTTTTACCAGCTCGCTCTCCAGCACGCTTACCCTCATTTGGTTTTTAAGTTTGACAATCTCGGTTATAAACGCATCCGCAGACTCATTGGGCGCTTGCCTTCGCTCCATTATTCTTCTTTGAATTTCAAAGTCGCTTTCGAAATTCCTGAATTTTTTTATAATATGGTGTTTAAAAGTCTGCCAGTCGCATATCGGATGCTTCATTCGAAAGGACCAGAACCAGTTGCTTGCTTCCCCTGTGACTAAATGATGAAAACCTTTCATTAAAACTTCCCATGAACAGTTATAATCGTGTTTCAATGCCTCTACCCGAAATACAAAGTCCTCAACCGTTAAAGACTTATTCGTACCATCGTACCTTATTCCCCATTTTTCCAATTGGTTTGGAGTCATTGGTTTAAAACCCTGGAACGAAGGTGAATTTCCAAAACCTGGGTATTGCTCGGCAAAATTCTGAGGAATATTATTGAATTCCGGTTGGACTAGGTTGGGATGACGCGGGCGTGGTTGTCTGAACATTTGAGGATCATTATGTGCAAAATGTGGTGCTGGCGGTGGTCTGTTATTAAAAAACGGAGTTTGATAGGCTCGCTGTGGGTCCGAAGGTCCATTGCCACGGAAAGTCTGGTTCTCCGAAGACATGCCACGTTCGGAACGCAAAGACTCCCTTATCAACTGAGGTAGCATAAGTTGCATGTTGTGAACTTCCCCCATAATCGCAGCCTGTGCCGCTCCTACCGAAGCACTAACATAATCTCTCAGCGTCAAGCCCTCCTCAGTAACAACCATTTCAGGGTCAACTTCCTCGCCGACAGGTGCTAAATTATTCCTATTCATATTGCCTAAATCAAGATCGCGAGCCCCTTGGTTACCTGTCTGTCCACTTATTTCCCTGGCAGTTATGCTGCTGTAGGTCGGTGTACGAATAGTACTAAAACTATCAGGTGAAGAATGGGTTTGTGGTCCAAATCCGGGTGGGAATCTAATTGACATTAAAGGGGTTACCGCGTTTGTAGAAACAATGGGTGCTGTATCTGGATTGATAACAGTGGCAGTAGTAGTCGTTGGAACGTCGTCGTTATTACCCGCTTGGTTTCTACTAGACGATCGGAGTCGTCTATTATTCATCCTTAGCCAAAACCGTTCGCAGATCAAAAAAAAAACTTTCAACTACCACGATATAGCAACGAAATCAAAAAACTACCAAACGATCTACCCGTGGATAACTCTACCCTTAAGTCAAGAAAACCAATGGACTTCAATTATAAAAATTCAATAAAAAAAATATTTAAGTGTAAACGTTTCTAGAAATTAACATGTAATTTCCCAATCCCAATATCCCGAAACAGTTAAAATTCAAGAAATTATTATTCCCTTAAATCTTACTTTATTATTAAGATCCCAAGAAAATGTAATTCCCAAAAAAAAAGTAATAATCAAGACATAAGTAACAAAAGATCTTCACAAATTTATTTGTGAACGAAATATCAATTGTCACTAGAGAAATGTGAGATTGTAATTATTATACAACCTTACAATCTCAATATCGAAAAAACTGGAAAAAGATCCAAAAGCAAATGTTACCGCCTGAACCCATAAAAGAAATATTTTAAATTTAACAAAGGCTTACAAGACAATAAACGTTTGCCAAATTCAACAATCCTTTATGAATACTGGGGGATAACCTATAAATTTGAATTTACTAAGTCAAGGTCAAAAAAAAGAATCACTATAAAAACTTTTATAATAATAATCGTTGATTATTATCGTATATGAAAAAAATGTAAAAGCCAAGATATCCTTATAAATTTATTTATAAAGGAAATATCAATTGTATTTAAAAAAATTCAAATGTACGTGAGATTATGATTGTTATGTACTTTCACAATATCAAAAAAAAATTATTAAGCTGTAAGAAAATATAAAATCTTCAAAATTTGAAATGAAAATGTAACAAAAATGCAATTTCAAAAATATCATACAAAATAGTGTTGAATATTATCCTATGTAAAAAGTATTTGCCAATATAAATTTGTATAATTATTTATAATGTATATTGTAATAATATTAAAAAAAACTTCGTGTTGATATAGATAATAGGTTATAAGATTAATTGACAAAAAAAACTATTTTCTATTTACTAATTAGTTTAAATAATATTAGCAGATTATAAAAATTAGTAGAAGAGTTCAAATATTACCAGAAACTATTATTTATCTACTAAATTATCAACTACGACTAATTAATGTTAATCAGTTTTCAAATATTTAATTTAATATATACAAAATATGTTTTGGTTGAAATTTGGTAACAAACGTGTAGTGGCGAAATGTGTGTGATGTTTTTACTCGAGTTTAAAGTTATTGAATATTTTGTTCTCAGAAATGAAAACTTAAAAACTCATACGATGTTTAAGTAGGATAAAAATATATGAAAGTCAATCATGTCAAAAAAAAATTTTATTTTACGTGTAGAACGTTAAGTGTTGTACCCAACAGGTTTTCTATCATCAATCAACTATAAACGAAAACACAAGACAAAACGACATAGAGTGAATCTCCTGGATTTTCCTCTCCTCTCCTCCGATAATGAAAACTTATGATCCCCTAGCTATATAGCCGCCGTATCAGGTTCTTCATTATGGATTCGATTCGATTCAATCCATTCGACTCTCTCAGTCTCGTCTCTTATGTCGAAGCCATTGCAACTCAGGCTTGGTGTTTGCTTGACACCTTCCAGGACATAGGTCGTCAGTCATAAGGTCAGAAAACCGAGATCCCAATACCTAACTTCTCCATACGAAGCCGTCGCAACGCAGGAATGGTGTGTATTTAACACCTTCCGGGACAATCGTCAAAAATATGAAAGAAAAAAAAATAATTGGGTTGAACATTTTACCCTGAAATGTACAAAGGTGTGGAAACCAGCAAAGATAACTTAAAACACCTTCAAGCTAAATTGCTTTAACCCAAAGGGTTAACTTACTTTCGGGCCCCACGTTGGGCGCCATTTTGTGTGGTGTTAGGTGAGTGAGTGAAACAATTGTTTGTGAGAAATTTTGACCTAAATCAAAATTTCAACTTCGCTTCGCGATGGACAGTGGCACGCTGGTGTTTGGGCTGAAGCTCGCCGGAAATGGGGGGTTCGTGTCCATCTACTCACACATACACAATTTAATTCGTGCCAAAAACGAAAGATGTAAATGAAAAACCGAAGCGATAGAAAACGTAAAACATTGAACCAATACGACCGTCGAATGATGATTAGAAAATTTGAAGATTTTGACAAGATCGAACTCGAGTCTTCAGGACCAGTTGTCTTTGTCCTGGACAGGCAGCCCACCCCATATGACATTTTGCCGTCATCCGTGGCACTACTCATTGCCTGAAAAAGAATTGTTTGGGAGTAATGCCCCAAAACGTAACTTACCATTTCGTCATACGCTAGTTACCTTTCAACCAAATTCTGAATAAATTACAACATTGTCATTTGTTTTCTAGAATTCCAAAAAAATTGTGTACAAAAAATATTTTATTTACGTATGTATCTATTCTATTTAACTTTTAATAATCATTATAATAAACATATTATCAAGGGCTATAATAATAATAATTAATAAAGAAAATACATTATTTAACAATAATACTGTTTCTATCTTTAATTTACAATTTTTAAATTAAAATTACTAGTAGGTAAAAAAAAAAGAATTTAGCAATACACGATTATTTGTCTTTCAATACTAAATGGCAATTCTAACAAGAAAATATTGTATCGAAAGATTTTTAATAATGTAGAGCAACCCTGTATAGTCAATTCAACGATTGAAAAGAAAAAATATAATAAAAAAAGGATTTAAAAATATTTCAATGGCAACTTTGTTTTAAGTCTGTTTAGGATTCGGAAAATATATTTAAATTTTACGAAGTTCAAAAAAAATTAAATTTTTAATTCCAGAATAAACCCGTACGATCAGCTTAAGTTTTTTTTTTTTTAGATTACGTTAAGAATTTCCACTTCAAGTCTAAATATTTAAATTTTGTCAGGTTCACAAATTAAAATTTTAAAACTAGAATGAGCCGGAAAAGTGAGTTTAAGTTTTTAAATTGCCTTCAAAACCTTGAATTCAAATTTAATTTGTTTAATCAAATTTAACTTTTAATAAAAAAACAATCTAAGCAACAAAATTCAAATTGGTTATTCGGTTATTAATTACTACTTATTTGGTTAGTGATTACTACTTATTCGGTTATGTGATTACTACTTATTCGGTTATGTGATTACTACTTATTCGGTTATTACTGACTACTATTTCGGTTAGTAATTACTACTTATTCAACTAGTATTAACTACTAATTTGGTATTTATTTGTTAAATTATTTATTTATTTATGTAATTTGCCCGTTTAATCTTTTGTCGATTAAATTATTTATCGGTATTGGCTTATTAGTTACCCTATTTATTTATCCTTTTCTTATATTTATTAAACTCTTTATCCGGGTATTCAAGTTCAGATTTGGTTTGACCACGTAAATTCATACTAAAAATCTAGTTTAATTATTCTTATCGTGATTAAATGACAGTATCTAACTTAAGTTTGTATACTAAAACTTATTTCGGTTAATGAATTAAAATCACGAAATTGGTCAAGGTATTTAAAATTATATTTAATTTTAAAAATTTAAATTCATACTAATAATCCAGTTTAAGTTTCCAATTCGTTATTAAGCACCGTATCCAACCTTAGTTTGTATACCTAAACTTAATTAAGTGTATGGATTTAAATCACGAATGGGTTTAGTAATTAAAAATTGCATTGAGTTACAAAAATTTAAATTCACCCCAACAATTCCGTTTAAGTATTCTAACCGCAAATAAATTACCGTGTCTAGCTTTAGTTTGTTTACTTAAACTTATTTTAGTTTATGAATTTCTATTACGAAATCGGTTATGTATTGAAACTTGTTTTTAGTTGAATGAATTAAATTAGTGATTAAAATTCAAGTTTAAGTATTGTAATTGTAACCATTTTACAGTATCTAACGTTAGTGGGTATACTTAAGCTTAATTCAGTATTTGAATTTAAACTGGTTTGGTAATTAGAAATTGTATTTAGTTTGAAAAAGTTAAATTCGTACCAGATATCCGGTTTACATATTCTAATGGTAATTAAGTTACAGTATCTACCACCAGTTTGTATACTGAAACTTATTTCGGTTTGTGAATTTAAATTCCGAAATAAATCATGTAGTTAAAATAGTAATTGGTTAAAACTTTAAATCCATATTCGAAAGTTCCGTTTAAGTGTTCTAATTGTGATTAAGTTACACTATTTAACTTAAGTTTGTATACTTAAACTTATTTTAGTTTATGAATTTAAATTTCGAAAGTAGTTATGTATTCAAAATTCGTATTTAGCTGAAAGATATAAATTCATATCAAAATTCAAGTTTAAGTATTCTAAATGTAACTAAGTTACAATATCCAACTTTAGTTTGTATACTTAAACTCGTTTTTAGTCGATGCATTTAAATAACGATATTGATCAGGATATCTAAAATGGCATTTAATTGAGAGGTTTAAATTCGCACTAAATGTTTAAACCAAAATATGGATTTAAATTTACGTTGAGCCTAGATACTTAAACTGGGGAATAAGTTTACTTATTAAAAAAAACAAGACGGGTTAAAAAAAAAAATCAAAAATCAATCAATTTATAATTCCCCTTTTCGAAACTTTATTCTTTTTCTTTTCTTCTTTTCTTTTCCTTTTTTTTTTTGTATTTTAATTGGATTTTTTTTTCTTTCGGTTGGATCTTGAGATGTACTCTTGGTTAACCCTTTAAACAAATTTGAAATGTAAATTTATTTAATTAGTTTCGGGATATATTCAATTTTCCGACTAATTATGACATCACTAAGAAACTTGACAATCAATTGACTGAAAACAAACTCGATAATCAACTTTGCAACCTTGATAATTGGCTCAAAAAAAACTAATAATCAATTTGCGAAAATGGATAATCAATTAGTGAACTTGATCATCAGGTGAAGAATGGGTTTGTGGTCCAAATCCGGGTGGGAATCTAATTGACATTAAAGGGGTTACCGCGTTTGTAGAAACAATGGGTGCTGTATCTGGATTGATAACAGTGGCAGTAGTAGTCGTTGGAACGTCGTCGTTATTACCCGCTTGGTTTCTACTAGACGATCGGAGTCGTCTATTATTCATCCTTAGCCAAAACCGTTCGCAGATCAAAAAAAAAACTTTCAACTACCACGATATAGCAACGAAATCAAAAAACTACCAAACGATCTACCCGTGGATAACTCTACCCTTAAGTCAAGAAAACCAATGGACTTCAATTATAAAAATTCAATAAAAAAAATATTTAAGTGTAAACGTTTCTAGAAATTAACATGTAATTTCCCAATCCCAATATCCCGAAACAGTTAAAATTCAAGAAATTATTATTCCCTTAAATCTTACTTTATTATTAAGATCCCAAGAAAATGTAATTCCCAAAAAAAAAAGTAATAATCAAGACATAAGTAACAAAAGATCTTCACAAATTTATTTGTGAACGAAATATCAATTGTCACTAGAGAAATGTGAGATTGTAATTATTATACAACCTTACAATCTCAATATCGAAAAAACTGGAAAAAGATCCAAAAGCAAATGTTACCGCCTGAACCCATAAAAGAAATATTTTAAATTTAACAAAGGCTTACAAGACAATAAACGTTTGCCAAATTCAACAATCCTTTATGAATACTGGGGGATAACCTATAAATTTGAATTTACTAAGTCAAGGTCAAAAAAAAGAATCACTATAAAAACTTTTATAATAATAATCGTTGATTATTATCGTATATGAAAAAAATGTAAAAGCCAAGATATCCTTATAAATTTATTTATAAAGGAAATATCAATTGTATTTAAAAAAATTCAAATGTACGTGAGATTATGATTGTTATGTACTTTCACAATCTAAATATCAAAAAAAAATTATTAAGCTGTAAGAAAATATAAAATCTTCAAAATTTGAAATGAAAATGTAACAAAAATGCAATTTCAAAAATATCATACAAAATAGTGTTGAATATTATCCTATGTAAAAAGTATTTGCCAATATAAATTTGTATAATTATTTATAATGTATATTGTAATAATATTAAAAAAAACTTCGTGTTGATATAGATAATAGGTTATAAGATTAATTGACAAAAAAAACTATTTTCTATTTACTAATTAGTTTAAATAATATTAGCAGATTATAAAAATTAGTAGAAGAGTTCAAATATTACCAGAAACTATTATTTATCTACTAAATTATCAACTACGACTAATTAATGTTAATCAGTTTTCAAATATTTAATTTAATATATACAAAATATGTTTTGGTTGAAATTTGGTAACAAACGTGTAGTGGCGAAATGTGTGTGATGTTTTTACTCGAGTTTAAAGTTATTGAATATTTTGTTCTCAGAAATGAAAACTTAAAAACTCATACGATGTTTAAGTAGGATAAAAATATATGAAAGTCAATCATGTCAAAAAAAAATTTTATTTTACGTGTAGAACGTTAAGTGTTGTACCCAACAGGTTTTCTATCATCAATCAACTATAAACGAAAACACAAGACAAAACGACATAGAGTGAATCTCCTGGATTTTCCTCTCCTCTCCTCCGATAATGAAAACTTATGATCCCCTAGCTATATAGCCGCCGTATCAGGTTCTTCATTATGGATTCGATTCGATTCAATCCATTCGACTCTCTCAGTCTCGTCTCTTATGTCGAAGCCATTGCAACTCAGGCTTGGTGTTTGCTTGACACCTTCCAGGACATAGGTCGTCAGTCATAAGGTCAGAAAACCGAGATCCCAATACCTAACTTCTCCATACGAAGCCGTCGCAACGCAGGAATGGTGTGTATTTAACACCTTCCGGGACAATCGTCAAAAATATGAAAGAAAAAAAAATAATTGGGTTGAACATTTTACCCTGAAATGTACAAAGGTGTGGAAACCAGCAAAGATAACTTAAAACACCTTCAAGCTAAATTGCTTTAACCCAAAGGGTTAACTTACTTTCGGGCCCCACGTTGGGCGCCATTTTGTGTGGTGTTAGGTGAGTGAGTGAAACAATTGTTTGTGAGAAATTTTGACCTAAATCAAAATTTCAACTTCGCTTCGCGATGGACAGTGGCACGCTGGTGTTTGGGCTGAAGCTCGCCGGAAATGGGGGGTTCGTGTCCATCTACTCACACATACACAATTTAATTCGTGCCAAAAACGAAAGATGTAAATGAAAAACCGAAGCGATAGAAAACGTAAAACATTGAACCAATACGACCGTCGAATGATGATTAGAAAATTTGAAGATTTTGACAAGATCGAACTCGAGTCTTCAGGACCAGTTGTCTTTGTCCTGGACAGGCAGCCCACCCCATATGACATTTTGCCGTCATCCGTGGCACTACTCATTGCCTGAAAAAGAATTGTTTGGGAGTAATGCCCCAAAACGTAACTTACCATTTCGTCATACGCTAGTTACCTTTCAACCAAATTCTGAATAAATTACAACATTGTCATTTGTTTTCTAGAATTCCAAAAAAATTGTGTACAAAAAATATTTTATTTACGTATGTATCTATTCTATTTAACTTTTAATAATCATTATAATAAACATATTATCAAGGGCTATAATAATAATAATTAATAAAGAAAATACATTATTTAACAATAATACTGTTTCTATCTTTAATTTACAATTTTTAAATTAAAATTACTAGTAGGTAAAAAAAAAAAGAATTTAGCAATACACGATTATTTGTCTTTCAATACTAAATGGCAATTCTAACAAGAAAATATTGTATCGAAAGATTTTTAATAATGTAGAGCAACCCTGTATAGTCAATTCAACGATTGAAAAGAAAAAATATAATAAAAAAAGGATTTAAAAATATTTCAATGGCAACTTTGTTTTAAGTCTGTTTAGGATTCGGAAAATATATTTAAATTTTACGAAGTTCAAAAAAAATTAAATTTTTAATTCCAGAATAAACCCGTACGATCAGCTTAAGTTTTTTTTTTTTTTAGATTACGTTAAGAATTTCCACTTCAAGTCTAAATATTTAAATTTTGTCAGGTTCACAAATTAAAATTTTAAAACTAGAATGAGCCGGAAAAGTGAGTTTAAGTTTTTAAATTGCCTTCAAAACCTTGAATTCAAATTTAATTTGTTTAATCAAATTTAACTTTTAATAAAAAAACAATCTAAGCAACAAAATTCAAATTGGTTATTCGGTTATTAATTACTACTTATTTGGTTAGTGATTACTACTTATTCGGTTATGTGATTACTACTTATTCGGTTATGTGATTACTACTTATTCGGTTATTACTGACTACTATTTCGGTTAGTAATTACTACTTATTCAACTAGTATTAACTACTAATTTGGTATTTATTTGTTAAATTATTTATTTATTTATGTAATTTGCCCGTTTAATCTTTTGTCGATTAAATTATTTATCGGTATTGGCTTATTAGTTACCCTATTTATTTATCCTTTTCTTATATTTATTAAACTCTTTATCCGGGTATTCAAGTTCAGATTTGGTTTGACCACGTAAATTCATACTAAAAATCTAGTTTAATTATTCTTATCGTGATTAAATGACAGTATCTAACTTAAGTTTGTATACTAAAACTTATTTCGGTTAATGAATTAAAATCACGAAATTGGTCAAGGTATTTAAAATTATATTTAATTTTAAAAATTTAAATTCATACTAATAATCCAGTTTAAGTTTCCAATTCGTTATTAAGCACCGTATCCAACCTTAGTTTGTATACCTAAACTTAATTAAGTGTATGGATTTAAATCACGAATGGGTTTAGTAATTAAAAATTGCATTGAGTTACAAAAATTTAAATTCACCCCAACAATTCCGTTTAAGTATTCTAACCGCAAATAAATTACCGTGTCTAGCTTTAGTTTGTTTACTTAAACTTATTTTAGTTTATGAATTTCTATTACGAAATCGGTTATGTATTGAAACTTGTTTTTAGTTGAATGAATTAAATTAGTGATTAAAATTCAAGTTTAAGTATTGTAATTGTAACCATTTTACAGTATCTAACGTTAGTGGGTATACTTAAGCTTAATTCAGTATTTGAATTTAAACTGGTTTGGTAATTAGAAATTGTATTTAGTTTGAAAAAGTTAAATTCGTACCAGATATCCGGTTTACATATTCTAATGGTAATTAAGTTACAGTATCTACCACCAGTTTGTATACTGAAACTTATTTCGGTTTGTGAATTTAAATTCCGAAATAAATCATGTAGTTAAAATAGTAATTGGTTAAAACTTTAAATCCATATTCGAAAGTTCCGTTTAAGTGTTCTAATTGTGATTAAGTTACACTATTTAACTTAAGTTTGTATACTTAAACTTATTTTAGTTTATGAATTTAAATTTCGAAAGTAGTTATGTATTCAAAATTCGTATTTAGCTGAAAGATATAAATTCATATCAAAATTCAAGTTTAAGTATTCTAAATGTAACTAAGTTACAATATCCAACTTTAGTTTGTATACTTAAACTCGTTTTTAGTCGATGCATTTAAATAACGATATTGATCAGGATATCTAAAATGGCATTTAATTGAGAGGTTTAAATTCGCACTAAATGTTTAAACCAAAATATGGATTTAAATTTACGTTGAGCCTAGATACTTAAACTGGGGAATAAGTTTACTTATTAAAAAAAACAAGACGGGTTAAAAAAAAAAATCAAAAATCAATCAATTTATAATTCCCCTTTTCGAAACTTTATTCTTTTTCTTTTCTTCTTTTCTTTTCCTTTTTTTTTTTGTATTTTAATTGGATTTTTTTTTCTTTCGGTTGGATCTTGAGATGTACTCTTGGTTAACCCTTTAAACAAATTTGAAATGTAAATTTATTTAATTAGTTTCGGGATATATTCAATTTTCCGACTAATTATGACATCACTAAGAAACTTGACAATCAATTGACTGAAAACAAACTCGATAATCAACTTTGCAACCTTGATAATTGGCTCAAAAAAAACTAATAATCAATTTGCGAAAATGGATAATCAATTAGTGAACTTGATCATCAATCCAAAAAAAACTCAATAATCAATTTGCAAAATTGATCATCAATCCGAGAACAAAACTCGATAATCAATCTGCAAAATGGATAATCAATCTGCAAAATTGACTATCAAATTGCAGAATCGGTGCTCAATTCTCCCAACTGAGTCTGAAAAAAAAGAAATCCAATTAAAGAGTGATTACCACTACTACTTGTCAACTGTAAGACAAGACAACTCAAGTATGGAATTAAATAGGGGATGATTATTAAACATTCGAACATTAAATTTGAAATATAGAAGACTAAACTACAACTGATGGGGTGTGTACTTGCCGAACCGTTAATTAATTGTTGGTAATTTAATAATACCATTTACTAAATTACTGTCAATAATTTAATTGAACTATCCCTTAAATTATTATTAATAATTCAATTAAACCATTTATTAAATTATTGTAAACAATTTAATAAAATTATTTGTTAAATTGTTTATTAAACTGTTAACTCATCTCTATAAGTTAATTTAGATATTGCCGGTAGGGTGTATTTTTTCTCAAGTTCAAGCTTCTTTTACGTTAAGTCTCGATATTTAAATTTTGGGTATTAAATTTAGCCACTAAAAGGGAAATATTGAATTCTAGCTTACAATTCAGGTGACAATATTTAAGGCGGTACAATAAAAATTTTGAATTTAATTTTTTTTTCATTTATATATCTAATTTTATCGGCCTATGGGTTAAGAAGCCGGAGGCCCTAGAGATCACTAAAGGCCTAAGGTTTCAAATTTGAACCCGAACTTTAAATTGAATTTGTGTCCTTACAGTTATTAAATATATTTTTTTTTCCTTTTACATTACTAAAATAAGAATAAAATTGGTATTTGCTTTACTTGTAGCAACGATAGGTATAAAAATGGATTTTATTTCTTTTCTTTTGAGGACATTTAGTAAGTTTTTTTTTTTTTTTTTTGTTTTTTTATCATAAAAGAAAAAAAGGGTATGGTTCATAGAACGATAGGGTTAAAAAAAAACGACGACTTGATGTCTTCCTCCGGTTTCAGAACTATTTGATTCACTACTAGTTTACCTGTTTTTCCTGGGGTACTATTACTGGGTCACCTTGTTGCCATGATGTTTCCGGGTATTCCCTTTTTCCAGCCAGGTTGTTGTGGTAGGACAGATGAAATTTCCGAAGCTAGTTGGTGGTAGTTTCAGGTGCTGTTATTAATTTTGGGTCGCAGGTAGGTATGTTGAGGTTAAGTAGTAGTTAAGTGGCTGGTAGGTATATTGCTGACGATGTGGTTATATAGCAGGTATGTATGATGAGGTTATGTGGCAGTTAAGTGGCTGGTAGGTATATTGCTGACGATGTGGTTATATAGCAGGTATGTATGATGAGGTTATGTGGCAGTTGGGTATCTGGTAAGTATATTGTTGACGGTGTTGCTGTAGCAGAGCATGGTTATTGTTGGAAATTTTCAGTACAGGTGGGGTACCGTGACATTGGGCTTCACAAAAGTCATACGAAACACGTGTTGTATTTCCGGTCACGTTATGGTTATGACGTAACCGAAACTTTTCCCCAAAACTGTTGAGTGCACGTGTTTTCCTTCTTCTTCGTCATCAGCTTGCGGTGCGGGGGAGCTCGTCTTGTGGTCGTGGTCGTCCCGCCACTCGTAAGGTATTTATGTCCGACAAATTTGAGGTTTAGAGTGGGCTTATCGTACCTTGGTTATGCTCCACGTGATCTTTGTTTGCCGGCAAATTCGTTATGGTATTACTGGTTTGTCTTGCCGATTTTTTTAGAGATAATGCGGCAGTTTATTTACATATAGCACGCCATTTTGAATTGCCAGTTATGTTCGTGAAACGTATTTTTTCTTTTTTGTATCACACTTCACTTATTCCTTTAATTTTCTGTGTCCTAATGTTTAGATTTTATTATAACCGAATATTGTTACCCGAAGGACAGAAAAAAAACCTTTTACAAATGGACATTCGCTCTGCTACTTGTTGAATGAATCTTTTTCTATAAGACTTGTCTCTATACCCACGCAAAATCTGCTAAACTTGAATTCGCCGTGGTAGGGTGGTATTTTTTCGTGGGTTGCAGGGTTGAGTTTTTTTTCATTTAAATAGTGATGACACTCAGGGCTGGGGATATTCCCTTATTATTTTTGAATAAAAAAAACGCTTAAATTGAAAACATCAAGATGGTCGTCACAACCCTTTTTGAAAATAGAACTCACATTTTGTTTTTCGCTAACACTGTTGAACAGTCGTGCTTCAGCTAAACAAGAGTTTTCGAAATAAGCATTATTTAAAAATAAACTTTGGAATAGTCTCAAAGTAGAAACTTACAACTCCATGTTATCCCCTCTTAATTTTTTCGAAGCGGAGGTGGAGGAATGGACTTCAAGTGAAGATTTTATAACAAAATATAGAACGCACATTCCTAAAAAGTATTTAGTTTTCGGATGAATTTGTGTGAAAATATTTTTTACGACTTCTAAATTATATTTTCGATAGTAAAGTACAAATTATATTACAATTTCCGTAATATTAAACATAGCTCATATACATACATACGTCTTTGCAATTTTTTGTATTTATTGTTACTTTATTGAATAATTTATCGTGTTTTCTTTTCTACAAAAAAAAAAAAAAATTTAACATTTTATTTAAAAATTGCAATTTGGTGTTAGTTTCTCAAAAATGTTTTGCTCTCCAAAAGGGTTTTATTTTAAAAAAATTACTCTTATTTATGGCATAAAGCATTGAACTTTTTCTCCATATAAATCGACAGATTTGATGGCGCCCTGTAAAATAGGTGACTTCGGTTTATATATGGGGCTATTTTTAAAATGGAGACGAAAAATTCGGAAAAAATTGTTATACTTCCAACAAGCCATAAAATTGATTAAAAGTGCCTAAAACTAACTGAATGGCAAAAATTCGGCTAAAATTGCTAAATTAGTGGAAATTTTTAAAAATTTGCCAACAGCGGTATGATAGCAAAGGTTAACATTAATTAAATTAAAAATCTTGAAAGCTTTTATGAATCAGAAAACTTACAGGGAAATATCGCATCTATCGCGAACGTGTCTAAAATTCGCGAACAGTTGTAAAATTGGAAACAAACCCCAAAAATTTATTTGAAATCGCTAAATCGGTTAAAATCAAAATGGAGGAAAATAACATAAAAAGCCTTAAAAAACAAACTTATTGTCAGGTGTTAATAGCTGGAAAGGGCATTGCATAAAAAAGTTAAGCTTCTAGAGCACTTCTTAGCTAAAATAAATATTTTTTGTTTGTTTATAAAAAACTTGGTCTTATAGGAAATACTGCTTATAAAAAACTTGACCCTTTTTTAATATAAATACCCTTTCTGGAAAATACTCTTTTTGTGACCCTTTTCGAAAATTTCCAACGGTAACCCTACCCAGAATATATCGCACACCTAGTTCAAGTGACTCAACTTAAAATTTTCCTTTTTGGGGTTTATATGCTTAAACTATACACAATACACTTGTTTATCTATAAAGAAAATATCAGTGTATTTTGTTGTTGTGAACTGTTGCTAAAAAAACAGTTATGTCTTTCTTTATGTTTTAATTGGTATAAAGTTGCATTTCATAAAGTCACTTATTTTTAGTTGTGTCAGAATATATAACGGTAGTAGATCCTGCTAAGTGCTAAATAGTCTTAATTTGAATTGAGACACTTTTGATAAAATAAATCTTTATTTGAGCTTAAATTAATTATATTAATTAATTCATTTATTAATGATGTGCTAATAATCCCAATTTTTGAATGAAAATACTGAAATCTATTGTTGTGGGAAAGCTAGTTCCTATGCGCATTTCGCTGGTTGCTTAGGCCAGCTCGTCAGGAAACTTTTTCCAAATACTTTAGAAAAGCTAAAAATATTATACAAGTAAGACCATAAAGCGAATAAGAATTTTAAAAAACTCAGGTCTTAAATGTAACAATATCAAAGCTTCAACAAAGTCAGAACAATAAACCGTCAATCTTTTCTTTCTTACATTCCCCTACAATTGGCTGGGTTTTTTCCAACACGAATTGTAGTTGTAAGAGGATAGAAAGAAAAAACAAAATTAAAAAAACAAGTTGCTTAAATAAAGCAGCTTGCCATTTCAGTTTTTTATTTGCCGGGCACATGCAAATTTATTATCAAAAATTATTTTCGGGAATGAAATATTTTATTAATTAATTCATTTATTAATGATTTATTTGAGCTTAAATTAATTATACTTATGTCAGTTTAGCTCATTGAGGTAAGTTAGATTCATTTCTATTATTCAGGTCAAGTGGCATTACTTAAAATAATCCGCTAACTTATCAAAATAAAAATCATCAAAAATTACACAACTAAAAATTGTTCTATTTCGATTTCTGGAAAATGAAGTTTTTTGAGTTGTCACTTTTGATGTGCGATATATACTGTTAGACCCTTTATTATTATATGCATATACATTATATTACATACATACCCTTTCCACCTGTGGTGAAGGATATAAAAACTGCAATATGCGTGTACACAGAAAAAGGTTTTTACCAATTAAAGCGTTAATCAAAAGTAAAATCAGTTTTAATTAAAAATGTAATCAAGTGAATTTTGATTTTAATAAATACTATTAATTTGTTTCTCTGGTGGAAATTTAATTAATTTTTTAATTAATATCACAAATTTTTTAATTAAAATCAATTTTTATTTTTTTTTGTGTACCTACTACGTATGTCATGGTATTGAACTTGACTAATGTTGCTTTTGTCTTTTTCATAAGTAAATGTTGATGTACATTGGAGCTTATAATAAATAATTTAATATCCAATTGCAACAAAATCGTATGCTTGTGTGGGTAGTTCATATATTGTTTTGAAGCAAATACGAATGTATTAAAACCCATTAACATCTTCAGTCGTTTTGATTCGTTTATATCCAACCATACATTTTCGAAAAGTTTTCTTTATTTTTTTTTTTTTTTAATTCAATTATGTTAAATGTGAAGTTAATTGTAAATTATTTTCTCAGCTATGTTGTGTAAGAAATATTGGGGATAATGAAATCAATTGCCGTTTTCTGTGCCAAATTTAAGCTTAATAAATACCAACATAATTATATAGTTTATGGGTACAAGGACTTTATTTAGGAAAGAAGTTGGTAAGGTGCGGTGTAAATTATAGACCGACAGACAAACGGACATCGTTAAATCAATCCAAAAAGTGATTCTAAGTCGATCGGTATACCCTTTAACATTTTTTTTCAAAGAGATTTAGAGAGATTGATGTTACGTTATTTTGTTTTAAAAATTACAATTCAAATTTGTTTTCACCCGGTACATTATTTTAATTCAGATTAAAAAATTTTGTTTTTAAATTGCAAATAGTTTCCATTGTATAACTTCTCCTGTAAACTTTAAGGTACAGCTACACAAAGGAAACGCTAATAACAACAGTTAGTTTAATGCATAAAAACATTTTTTACCCCTAATAACCAATAATTTCATTACTTTGCAGTATCATGATAATATTTACAACTTAATAATTGCGCTATATATACATACATATATTGTTATACAAAAACTTAAACACGAATCATTAGCTTTAATCAATTTTAATTAATGTCATTTAGTTCTTGGAATATAATATTTATTACGCTGCACAAGTTTATTTTTTTTTTTTTTTTAATTCAATTATGTTAAATGTGAAGTTAATTGTAAATTATTTTCTCAGCTATGTTGTGTAAGAAATATTGGGGATAATGAAATCAATTGCCGTTTTCTGTGCCAAATTTAAGCTTAATAAATACCAACATAATTATATAGTTTATGGGTACAAGGACTTTATTTAGGAAAGAAGTTGGTAAGGTGCGGTGTAAATTATAGACCGACAGACAAACGGACATCGTTAAATCAATCCAAAAAGTGATTCTAAGTCGATCGGTATACCCTTTAACATTTTTTTTCAAAGAGATTTAGAGAGATTGATGTTACGTTATTTTGTTTTAAAAATTACAATTCAAATTTGTTTTCACCCGGTACATTATTTTAATTCAGATTAAAAAATTTTGTTTTTAAATTGCAAATAGTTTCCATTGTATAACTTCTCCTGTAAACTTTAAGGTACAGCTACACAAAGGAAACGCTAATAACAACAGTTAGTTTAATGCATAAAAACATTTTTTACCCCTAATAACCAATAATTTCATTACTTTGCAGTATCATGATAATATTTACAACTTAATAATTGCGCTATATATACATACATATATTGTTATACAAAAACTTAAACACGAATCATTAGCTTTAATCAATTTTAATTAATGTCATTTAGTTCTTGGAATATAATATTTATTACGCTGCACAAGTTAAATAACACATCAGTCATATTGAACCATTAATAGAACAAAATATTTATGTTTAAATGAAGAAAATTGTTTTTGTTATTCTTTCTTCCATGTTCCAGTTAAATGGAAAATTAACTAGGGGGCCAATATGTACTTGTTTTATGTTACCGTGAAACGAAAAATTTTTCACATTTTCATAGTGTACTTTTGATTCCTGTTTAGTAAAAAAATTTAAAAATATTTTCACTTGAAAAACAAAATGGAACGAAACAAAATATTGTTCACAGTTACACAACTCTGTCGACTCCCTTTTTGTAATAAAGTGAATGCTAATGCCAAGATATTTTCATGTGGGTGTTTCCAAAGTAATGGTCGTTACCGATTTCCGGAGATTTTTTAAATAAAATTCCAACCTAAGGAAATATGCCACGAGGATTGCTTAATTTTGGACTTACGAAAGTTTAAGCATCGGTTGCAACCGAAAGAATTCATAAAAAATGTAATTTCAATACTTTTTTGACCATTAAAAAAGTAAAGGTCGTTACTTCATAAATGTGCTGTTTTCAAATATCGGAAACAAACATCATGTATTGTAAAATTTTGCACAGGATGTGTAAAGTAAAGATCTAACTAACCCTTTCAGGGTCAAAAAATAATTTTTGGCGAGATAAAAATCTGAAAATTTGTATTTAAGGTAATGTGATGGCGCTAAAGCCGGAAAAAATAATAGTCTTTGCCTCATGCTAGGGATGGGCAATATATATCGATTTATCAAAATATCGATATTTTAAAAATTAATAATCGATATATATCGCCGATATTTAAAATACCCATATATCAATACATCGATATTTATTTACTACTATCGAATTCGATATTTTTAAGAACTCTTTATAATAATATTCAACTTTTTAACCGTTCAACTGCTTACACTACTGTTGTTTTTTTAAAGAAATTTTTGACTAATATTAAGAAAGATAACAGCCCTTTTCCGTTGTACATATTCATAGTTTTTTAAGAGATGCCAACAAAATAATAAGAGGAGAAAAATATTCCGGACAAGCTTCCTGGAATTATGCAAAGAATCGAATTTATAAAAGCAGCAAAAGACTAATGAAAGTTGGAATGTTAATAAAAAAGAATGCAATATTTGGTTTTTTTTTTTTATTTGAACATGTTCCTCGCTTATATATTCAAAATAAAATATCGCACAGTTTACCTGTATAGTATGTGTCACAAGTTTCGTATACCGGCATTATATAATTCCATTTAAATTTTTCGTAATTAATTTTTTTTTATATTTCATATGGGGAATAAAAAAAATGTGGTCTTGGGAATAAATTCACTTTTTTTATATTTATTGAATTTTATTTTATTGTAGAATTAACTGCCTGTCCCTCGATTTCGAAGGAAAACTCGTGCACATAACTTACATTAAAACCTAAATTTTAAAATTTGTTTTTGTTTTAAATGTAAGTTAAGCGTTCTAGAAACAGGCAGTTAGAATGGAATTACATGTTAAATGCTTGTACATATGTATGTTAATATGTATTTACATAGGTATATTAATTTTTAAATTTAGTAATATATTCAGCTTAATACGTTCGATACATCGATATATCGATATTTTTAATTAATAAATATAAATACTCTTGAAAAATATCAATACGATATATATCGATATACTTTTCCAATTTGCCCATCCCTACCTCATGCAGCTCCCCTGGTTTTTGGGAATGCCGAATATATTCAAAATTGACCTTCAAATGCCCACAAAAGAACCTACAATTTATTTTTGCAATATTTTTTTTCAAGAAAATATTTATTTGCGCATATATCAATACTTAAATTTTTTTTTAATATCGCCTTATCCCCGAAATTATTATTTTTTTCTTCCTAAATCTAAGAATTTTACAAATTTTCTGACTTGGGTATAATAAGAAAAGAAAGTCAATATCTACTATATACAGTAAAAGTGCGTAGAAAGAGAGTACAATGCAATGTCGAATATATTCGACAAAAACACTGAAAGGATTAAATTCTTTGAAATGTTTTGTTTAAGGAATGGGTTTATTTTCAAACCAAAGAAAATTAGTTACCAAAACCAAAATTTTTTTTTTAAAGTAACGGTCGTTACATTATAAAAAGTTAAAAATTTTTTGTGTTTGAATTTATTTATTATGGGTAACAAAAAATATATATATATATATATATATTAACGAAAAGCTACGAGTATATTCATTTGCCTAAAATTGGTGTGTTAAGTTTTTTGCAAAGTTTTATTCGCTTTCAGATAAACAATAAACGTCATTATAATGGAAGCGTTTTAGGCTGTTCGTTTTTAAAGTTGATACGCCTTTTAAACCCGATTGCACCGAATTTACGTTAACGTTTGAAAATAATGCTATTGTTGAATATTTTTGATGGGTTTAATTTTTTTTAAAAGTTCGGTTTCGGATTTCATATCGTCTTTTTCGCAGTAAAGCACTAAAATAACTTCCAACTTTTTTGTAGTGTTAAAGAAGTTATAGGCTTCTTTTGGAGTGTTTATTATTGCTAGCCGGGACATAATTGCAGACCACAAGGAACTTTTGACGGTGACCCCTATACCATCTACCGCACCCTTACCATGACCAGATGAAAAAAAAGGCCAAGTTAAGTCAACATCAAAATCTTGTTTTGCAAAGCATATATGTACAAGGTTGAATCTGCTTTTAAACTACGCGGCATATCCATCACAAAATACGTGAATAGTAGTTAACTCTATTTTGGTCTTAAGGTAAGCAATGATGAGTTTTAGAAAAAACCAAACAACAGCTTCCGTTCCTGAGTTTGGCGTTCGTCCGTCATCGCCATTTTTGATCCAGTCTTCGTTTTTTTGAGCACTTCTCTTTTTTAGCCTATGCTTTCCTGCGTTTTCCTTTCATTTTTTTCTTTGAATTTTTGCATCTTGGTAAGTTGCTCCATGATTTTTCAGCTAAAATCAGTAAGAATCCAATTAATTAAGACGAAAAGAGTTCAAATGCAAAATAAAAAAAAAAACATTTAATTTTATTTACATAAGATAATTTATAATAAGAAATGTAAACTTTTAACGGCCTATGTTATAAAAAATTAAACAGGTTAATAAAGGCGTTATAAAACTGATTTTTATACAAATTTTTATTTACCCGGGAAATCCCTCGTTATATGATCAAATTAACTGCCTGTTTTTAGAAAATGAAAGCAAAACTTAGTGTGAGAATTTATATAGAAAACAAAAACAAATCTTCGTATTTTATTGCTGTTTTCAATATAATTTCTCACACGAAATTTAGTTTTCATATTCTAAAAACAGGCAGTAAATGTTTATTTTAAATATGTTTTTTGAAAGACGCAAAC
This sequence comes from Pollenia amentaria, assembly GCA_943735925.1. NCBI lineage: Eukaryota > Metazoa > Arthropoda > Insecta > Diptera > Polleniidae > Pollenia > Pollenia amentaria. The sequence goes on along the minus strand of OX031010.1, from coordinate 11,723,881 downwards.
GAACAAATTTAAATTTTATTATTTCGATCTACTGAGAACATTGTCTAGTTTGTAAAAAAAACGGTGATTTATAATTTTTATTTATGAATTCATGTTAATTCTGTATGTAATATTAACAAAAGTGAAAATGAAGTAAAATTGTTTATTTTTTATGATACATGAAGCGCATGGAATCAAATTTCGCTATGACACGTTTATGCATCATAACTGATACATATTTGTTACCGTCAAAATGTTGAAATGTGTCAGAAAAACATCCATAACCTCTAAAAATGTATACGGAAATCTTATTTCAAAATATATTACTATATGGACGTGTACGGTTACAAATTAATTTTTTAATAAGGACAGGGAACCTGTTTAAGCCCTCTTTTAATAAGATATTGGAGTGAGCGTAACCAAATCAAAACACTTTTCTGAAAAAACATTGTGTGGTAGCTAAATTAAATAATAGACTAGTATGCCTTTTTTATATTCAAAACATATTATAGAGCTTATAGTGACAACCCCCTAGCTCCAGGGAAACATGATATGATGGAGCCTAGATTAAAAAATATACTAATTTTATCAGATTACAACTGCAAACTAATTTCGAGTAAAAAAAAAAAAATGATTACGCTATACATACCGCACACTAAATCATAAACAGACACAGCTCAAAATTCTAAAGTTTTGGACAGATTTTAATTATTAAGAGCTTTTTCGTTTAGAACTTTGTTTTCTAAGCGTGTAAAAAATGCCTTTTGCCATTTTTTATGCCGTTTTAAAAAACAAAATTTTTGAAATTCTGCAAAAAAAAAATATACTATATTTCTAAAACGATAGCGAAGATTAAAAACAAGTTTAGCCTTACTTACAGGTAATTTTATTGCGGAGCTGCGGTTTTTTAGTTAAACCATTTTTGAGTTGCACGAATATATGTTGTGCAACCTGCTCCATTTTCGAAAAAAACGGTATATCTTGAAAACAAGAGCACCACTGTATTCAGCGTACTCAAGAAAGGTTAACCCGCAGGGTCTCCGCCGGGGGGTTTCGAAATTATGCTAAAAAAATTATTTTCGAACTTGTGATAAAAAATTATTTGGTTTTTGCAAAAAAAAAAAATTATATTTCTTAAATGACTGCGCAGATTAAAAAAGGGTTTATTAAGCCTTACTTAAGGGTAGTTTTATTGCGGAATTTCGTTTTTTTTTTAGTATATTCAATAAACTAAACCGTTTTTAAGTTACGCGAATAGTCATATGTTGTGCAACCTCCTGAATTTTCGAAATAACGGTATATCTCGAAAACAAGAGCTAACCTAAAAAAACGGTTAGCACCACTGCATTCAGCGTGGTCCAGCGCCGGGTGCTCCGCTTGTCAGAAAAAAGTGTAAAACTCGAGCACAGTGTAATTAAGGCCAACGCACAGTGCTTTGTCCTATAGACAAAAATAAACAAACAAAAAAAGTTCTTATATTGTAGGTCGGTAGATAAGAATATAATTCAAACGTATTTTAAAGAAATTTTTAGATTTAACTATTTTTTGTCGGCATAAGAGGATAGTCAGAAAATTTTTTATTTTATTCATAGTAACGTTTCCACCTTTTTCACATACAAATTTTCTACGTAAATAATTTTTTCATATGGGTGTTTCCACAAAAAATAACACCTTACAGCTCAAAAATAACATTATTTTAATTTAATTTTCCGCTAATATTACACAAAATAAATGTATCAGTCATTTTCCAAAAGAAAAACTTTAATTTTTATTATATATGGGGGATTTCATGTCAAGTGACCCAACTTTTGAAATCGATGTCTTTCGATTTGGATGAAATTTGCACCAAGGTTAGTCTTATTGGATAGTAGCTTAGACAACAAGATCGGTCAAAATATTTCTGAGTTAGAGGGGGTCAAAATTTAACATTTTGGCCAAACCGGTGTTCATTCTCGTCTATGTAACTTATTATCTATTGGTGTTAGCAAAATTTGTCCAAACAAATTAGATAGCTATTTCTTCAAGCTATCGAAAAAAATTTTTTTTGTATTTTTTTAAATTTTTTAAAATTTTTTTTTTTTAAACTTAAAACTTATTTTTAATTTTTTTTGGAAACTGTATTTTTTTTTGCTCAAGTGGGATGAGAGTGGGATATGTAAAAAAAATTGTAAGTCAAGACGTCAAATGCTAAAAAAAAAATTTTCTTCATGCTTAGCAACAATTTCAAAGGCGACAAGTTAATTTTTAAGTTTTTTAATAGTTCAAAAACAACCTCACCGATTGTAACGACCGTTACCCCAAAAGCACACAAAATTTGTTTTTTCGTTATTCATTCAAACGATTTAATTTTATAGTAGCGTAAAATAAGAAGGTAAGAAATATGAAGGATTTTGTAAGGCCAAATAAGCATCAAAAGCCTATTTTGATCGTTTAAACCTTTTTTTTTAAGAGATTTTGTAATTCAGAAATATATGTACTCTCGTGTATATCGCAAAAGCTTAAAAAAAAAACGTTGAAACATTCAAAAAAATTAGGGAAGTTTTTATATTTTTTGTATTTAAAGTTGAAGTTTGAAGCTATTTTAATTAAACTTTAAAATAATTGCAGCGGTTTTTCAATATATAATTATTAGTGAATAAAATAGAAAAGAAATTAATTGTTTTCTTTAATGTTTTGATCATGAATAATAATTTTTTAACTCAAAAATAATTTAGGAAATATTTACTTTGTTGGCTTCAATAAAATGATGCTTTAATACAATAAGCGCGTTAATAGCACTATCCGAAAGCCGGTTCATAATTTTGTTAGCAAAATTTCCAGAAAGAGAAAATACCCGCTCACTTTCGATAGATGTAGGGCTTATTGTTAATAGTGCTTCAAATAAATTATCCGAATTGGCTGTTCTAGTACAGTTGCTTCAAACATTGAAATATCTCTTTTTATAATATCTGCTTTTGTCAGAGCCTTTGTTTTTTTCTATCATTCATAGCTGACTCAATAGCCTTATTAAGCTTTTCTTGAAAATATTCACTATTATCTAGATCGGTTCCGGAATCTGAGTCGGATGCAAGTACATCATTATCCTGAAATAATCTGTTGTATAAATTTTCAGCAAAAAGCAAAGTTATAGGCTTTGATGCCCTTTTAAAAATACCATTGTCGCATTCCGTATTGTCAAACATGTAGGGATTCTTTAAATATTTTAAAAGTGTTATTATTTCACTATTTCTACGTTCACAAATGCGTTTCTGTATGACAAAAGTAAAAATTAGTTCTACATAATAATAATTGAAAAATAGAGTACTTGCGAATTCAGCAAAATAATTTTATCCTATATGATAGTTTTTCTCCTTCTTTGTTTTTAAAACTAATAAATAACCAAACAAGTAAGTAATTATTTCTTTGATTTTTTTGCAATATTTAATTAGGCCGTTTTTTCAATTCCTTTATGCACATAGTTGTTTATTTTTTGTAAGAGACACACGGTTACAATTTTTGGTAGTTTTTAATTTTCGGGATTCCCGACAAAAAATCCCGGGAATTGGGAAACAAAATATTAACGGAATTCCCGGGATAAAAACCCTAATTATATATCATAAACATTTTGTATGAAAATTGGCGCTTTAACTAAAATTGTTTTTGCTATAAAATCGTAACGGTACCTTCTGCGACCATGAGATTTGAGGAGATGATGCAAGTGTTGCCAATGAATTCATTTATTAAAAAAACGAAAATTGAAAATGCTGTCTCTTTTTTGCGGTTATGGCTCGATATGATACATCGACTCTGCAATCATGAAACCAAAAAATATTTTTGTATTACATGTGATACCTGATACATAATTTTTTTTTTTTATTTACCAAAAATAAAAAGTCTCACAATTTCTTTTTACATTTTATAAATAAAATTTTATTATAATTAACAATTTGATGGAGTTTAATTTATGTATTTTAACTTAATTACTATCATAGATGAAGAAATTAAATTTCTACTGGTTTAATAGTTATAAATCTAGATAGAATAAATGCCACCAAAACGGTGGCACAAGCAAAACAAAATGCAAATGTATAAAATGACTCCTCCGTAAAGATGTCGGTGAAGGCAGGTATCTCATTATAAATTTGCTCAATAACAGCTAAGGTGCCCTTATGTTTGCGAGCCATAATTTATTTTGTTACAAAATATGTTGTGATTTATTTTTTCTTTTGTGCTTTTTTACCACCAGCACCAGTTAGTTTTTGCTTTTCAGCTTTAGTTAAAACTTTACCTTTCTCCTCTTCTTCGGGTGCTAAGGGTGACACGTGTTTATTACACAGTTGTAAGAGTTCCAATGTATTTAAATTGTTGCTTAAGAAACGTACGTCTTTAACTTTTAATTGTTCTGCAATGGAAAGCATATGGAAATACAAAAAAAGGGATTAAACTTCAGGACTTAACAAGAAATTAAATATGTACAATGTGTTGTACATTGGTTGTAGTCGTTTCTGAAAAAACATGTAAAATTTAGAAGGGTTACACACTTTAGTTGTAAAATTTTAAATGGCCTATTAATAGATCGAGAAGCTCTTTAAGTTATTATTTTTTTTTAGTTTTAAATATTATCTTATACATAAATAAATACGGGGAACAATTTTTTTGTAGTTGATTTTTTTTTAAGTATCTTATCGTCCACCGATTTTAATTAAACATATATCGTTTTAAAAGTATTTGTGTGTAGATATGCACAGTATAAATTTCTTTTCTAAATTTTTAGAATCTAACCCCCGTATTCATAAAAAATATTTTTGATTAATAAAAGCTTTATTAAACAAATTTTCATAGAAAATTCGTTTCATAAACCTGTTATAAACCTAAAATATTTTTTATGAATATGAGGGTAAATGTTTAAAAGTGTTTTAATTGATTTTGCAAGCACACATACACACATGTATTAACGGTGGTTGAAAAATCCAATGCTTTTTGTTATTTTAAAATGTTTTCGTTTTTGTACTTGCAAACTCTTAATTAAATATGAAGAGGTCGAATTTCGGCCACCGGGCGAAACTAGTTATAATAAAACTAACAAGACTAGAACGGGCGCTACTGAAAGTGAGTTCGAGAAAGAACACAAATTTACGATTATAAAAAATTAGATAACAAAGTTCGTTTTTGACTTAGTTGAACTTAATCAATTTATATTTTCTTACCATCATGTTGAAATGCCCTTACTCATATAATTGCAACTTTACACGAGAAGGTAAAAACATTATCACCCCTATCGTGAAAAACAAGTGGAATTTGTGTTCGCATGAAATTTTTATTCCCCTCGAAGGGAAAAATGCTATCGTGACACTCCCGTGAACAATTTTTCGCGCTAACAGTTCTAAGTGAATGTAAAAAAGAAGAAATATTAAAAAACAATAAAAAAAAATTTTTGTTCAAAAATATACACGTATATTTAAAAGAAAAGTTAAAAAAAAAAACAAAATAAAATATATTGTATTGGAGTGATAGTTTGATTGCAACATTAGCTTATTGCGCTTTTATGTAGTAAAAAAATTTCTAAAATTCTGCCACCACGTCTTTGAAAAGCTTCATAACTCCTCAGGCAATCGACCTGTTTTTGGCATTTTGTTGAACAATATATACATATAAAAGTTTGTGCCTCTTTTAACGGAAATTGACCTTAAAATTAATTTTGTATAAATGTTTTGTTCCCCAGCAAAAATAAAGTGAAAAGTTCAAAGGGAAAAGTGAAATTACGGGGGAAAAAATTGTTCGCGATAAGGGGAATTTGTTCACGTTATTATTCTCCTACGAATTAATTTTTTTCATGGGAGGTTTTCATGATCGCAAATACGTGAAAAGGGAATTAAATTAAGAGAGAAAAGTTATTCACGATAGGGGTGAATAGAAACTGTATGTATCAAAATGTAAAATTTCTTTTAAAATTTATTTCTACATGAGACCAACGATATGTATTTGTTTTTATATATTGCAAAAAAAAAAAAAACAATTGAGTTGTGTAATAAAGCATGTTCCAAACATTGATTTAAACTAGATAGGAAACCGAAGAATAACTAGAAAACTTAAAAATATAACCCTAAAATCGAATTGAGAACGATCGGTTTTGTAATTATTATTATAATGTTGTTCTTAGAAATTGTCATTTACCAGTTAAACTCTATTAACTGACAACAAAATTCATATGTATATAAAAGTTAATTAAAGTGTGGTCCATGTCTGACAAAATCCACATGTTTTGTAGTTGTATAATTCATATTGTATATTGCTTTTACTTTCAGTTCTTTGCAAACATGTACATACATTTATTCTCCAAGTCAAAAGTCTTTTAAAACTAGACAACAAGTAGCAGCAACGAAAATATACTAAATAGTTAATTAAAAAATATAAATACTTTAGAGCAGCGTCAAAAATATTTTTGTTAGACCAAAAAAGGTTACGAGAAAATTCCCTTTATTTGCATTTGGGAATTTTTTACCATAACCGCTACATATACATCTTTAATTTTGGTTATCGTAACTAATTAAAGTAAAACATATATATTTTTTGGTTATAAATGGCAATTAACTTAACCAAAAAAATTTTTTGTGCTAAATATGAACTTATTTTCGTTTAAAACACATACGCAAATTCTCTGCTCTATTTTTAAATTTCTTTGAAATTAAGATTTCCTTTTTTGTCGCTTTTCTTTTTTCGGCAAATAAAGTTACTCTTGGGAAAAGTTCAAATGCTTTTTATTTTAAAACTTTGTTTTGAACATTCTTAGGTTCCTCCAAAGAACTAGCTAGGGGTTCAATATTTTTATTTGCAGTTACCGATTAAACTTTATCTTCATCAGAGGAATCGAAAGTGTATTCTTGTTCATCGCATGCCCAAGTATATATTTCAGAAGGGCAGACATTTGTGAAAGTGTTAAGAGCAGATCTTTATTTGGTTATATGTTGCCATGCAAAGTTTAGTAAGTAAAAATACATTTTGTATATTTAATGACTTTAAAACATTACATACATATATGAGTATGTATCATCTAAAAATTGTCCAACACCAAAAAGATTGCAATGGCTTATTGGCACTGATATTATTTAACATGTTTGAGAAAGACATTCATTAACCATTCTTCAAACACGAAAGTTGACATCCATCCCTTTTTTAATATATTTATATACAATAGAGAAGCCAACGGCTTTAAATGATTTTAATTTTTCTCACTTTTCTATGACGAGAAGCGACAACTAATGAGATCCAGATGTAGGTAAAACTATATTTTTATATTTTTCTACCTGAATCCGAGTTCTCGCCACTATGGGCCCATTTTGTAGTTGTAAGTGTTACTAAGAAAAAAACAAAAACGCTTGCCCGGATTATAAAGAAATATTTCTAAACTGTCTGAAATGTTGTCTTGGATATTGTCTATTGGATAGTCCGGGCTAGCGAGTTTGTGTCCGGATTATAGAAGTTGTAATGTAGTTATAGCAACAAAATCGCGACTAATTTTTAATATTTTAAACAGTCGTCCAGAAAACTTTATAACTTCAAAAGGTAAAGGAATTTTAATTGTCCGTATCGAATCTTTTACGTCCTTTGTAAATGTAGCATTGGCATGTAATGTACAAATGACATCTAGAACCCTAACAAGTTAACTGGGAAAACTTTGTTTGATATTTAACCAAACCAATCTTTAATGTCACAACTAAGGTCAGGATGGAGCAAAATACTTAATATCTACATGTTTCACACAAATCGTACAGTCCCTATATTATGTCCAGGACTGCCTAGCAAATGCTTTTATAGCTAGGGCCACCTATTTAAAGATTGATTAATTGCAAATTAAACAATTTCTTGGGTTTGTTGCCGAACATTACGAATACAAATTGTTTGTTTAAGCTGCTACAATAACAACGTCAACTTAGTTCACTAAGTACCAAATACATAATAAAATTTTAAACAAATTTATTTGCAATGATAACTGGACCCAATCATTTTGAGATTTAATCGAGATTTTATGCAAATATACCAGAGGAGAGTAACCACATATAATAAAATCTTAAACGTTTTCATGACCAGTGGAATATTTGTGATATTTTAGATTTGAAAGTTCAAAACTTTAAGTAAATGACGCCTAGATCTGAATAAATTCAACCCAAAACTTGTCTATTTTAACTGAAATCGTATAATCAAACTTTATGAAAATCGATTCATATTTGTTTATATCTCTAATACAAATACAACTTCCAAAAATCGCTCTAAATTTGCCTCAAATTCCTGTTGGTAGATATTACATATTATCTCGCAATAGCATATTGCCCGTTGAGGCTTCTTTCTCATGTATTTATGTATATAAATAATTAAAAACTAAAATTTGTCCAAAATAACTTTATAATACCTACAATGCCATGAACAAATTTTATGGTTGTAGGTTTTAAATTGATTATTTAATCTTAGCCACATAAATCCAACATTTTTATAAAATTTTGTTTTGGTAGCTCATGGTTACCCATACGTCTCAAATAGATTCTTCTATTGAAAATACTCACAATTGCCTTTTTAATAGTTTAATTTTGAGTTTGTTGATAATGATAAAGTAGAGTGCCTTGGCAGGGTTGCAAGTTCGCCTCCCGACTTAAACTCTGGTCTGTTTAACTAAAATGGCTTCAAGGTCTAAATATTTGCACTTGTATTTGTAGCATTTTTTAAACCCCATTATGTATATAAGAAAAATGTTTGTAAAATTTCACACAAAATGTTTAAAGTGCAAAAATAGTTTCTAATTTCGAAGGATATTAATACTTTAAATCCAAATATATGAATTATGTATGAATGTATATATATGTATATTAAAAAAGAATTAAACTTTAAACTCACCTTGTGCCTTTTCGATTAAGGAAAATTTCACTTCAGCTGCATGACGGTTACAAACAATATCAGTTTTTACCACGCACTTGGGATTTGTTGCCACAACACGTGGATTAGACAATAGAAATAGGAATTCTCTAAAAAAATAAAAAATAAAATTATTTAAAATTAAATTCAACAAATTTTTTCTAAATTCAATTCCTTATTTTTATATTGCAGTGTTTCCATCCAAACTCTATTCAAGTTGGCGTTCAAAATAAAAGCTTCAAACTGACGCCAACGCCGACAAAAATGTCAACGGAGCGTGAGCTGGCTCCTGGTGGGCCAGCTCAGCTCCATACCTTACCTATGACGTTTCCCGATATAGGAGCTACACTGGCAGTCGGTATTATTGGAAAAGTTTATGGTAAATACTATTATTTTATTAATAATTGTAAGTTCTTTAAAATTATTATTATTTTAAATTTATTAGTTTTTTAGATTTTTATTTTGTTTCTTTTACTTTATGGCCATCTGCTTCTTTGGAAAATTCTGACATTTGAAAAATAAGTAAAAGAAATGAAAATGTATTTTTTTCTACCTTATGTCATTTTTTCCGCGCAGGCGTTTTTAATGAAAATTGAAAAATTCATTTAATATCTACATGTCAAAACATTTAATTAAAGGCAAAATAAAATTACAGTTGAGCATCGATTATGTTTGATTCAATTAACTGGGAATCAGTGATGTCATATTTTATTTTTAAAAATCCAACATTTTTTATTTTCGAATTTATTCTATGAGCTAAATTTCAGTTATGTATTTTATAAAGCTTTTTGTAATTGTTCTATAGGAATAGGAATAAATTCGAAAAATAAAAAATGTTCAATATAATAAAGTAGCTTATGAAAAGAAATAATTCCCAGCTTCTATTTTTAAAAATCTTTTAATTACTGAAAAAAAAAACTTTTTTTCGACCAAAAAAACTTTTCCTAATCGTCAAAGAAAATAACTTAAGCACATGCATTGTTTTTATTTATTAAAAAAATATAACATACAAGTGTGTTCTAGGTTTCGACATGTTTTGGGATCCGCATAATTTTAAAATTGGTTTTCTCAAGTCTGAATGTTTTGTGTATTCAAAGTTTTTATTCAAAATATTTTGTTTTCGCGATTGTACAGAAATTATTTCTAAAAAATCAAATTCGTACATTAAAATGACATTAGCTCTTGCTTTTTTAAACTGGTGATGTTCAATAAAAACAACTTGAAATTTTTGGATAAGTTAAAAAAGCTTTTTTGTATTAAAATTGGTGTAAAAATATAAATTTTTTTTTGATTAAAATGGATGAAGAATATTTTAAACTAAAAACCAAAATTTTTGCTTTTGCTGAAAATGTTATCACATATAAGAATAAAAGTCGATTAGTTTCACTTTCACCAATCCCTTACTAATCTAATTGAAAACGAATAAAAACATGTGGTTGTGAATTAAAAACACCAAAAATTTGGTAAAATTTGGTAAATGCACTTTCGATTAAATTCGGATTCTAGAACTCGCCCGATAAAAAATATACATTTGTATGAAATTATAAATATATATAAAATATATAAATACAAATTTAACTCATTTATTTGTTTTATATCACGTATTAAATTCTTGTATTTTGAAATGAACCAAACTAAGTGAAGATTAATTGTTTACAAATCATTACTAAATTTATGTGAGCTACTTAAATTTCCGAAAAACTTGAAAAAAAAAGATAAATCTTACGATATTCAATCGATTAACTGTAATTACCTCCATTATCCGGGGTTGCTAAAGAAGTTTTTTTTTGCGATATATGCTTTAAATGCATTCAGCGCACCTTGATAAACTTTTTTGTATAATTCTGCATCTTCGTACATAACAAAACAAGATTCAATTTAAATCTGTCGTGTCCAAGAGAAGCTTTTGGCAGTAAATATACAGGTTAAGAAGAAACAAACTACATTAAATCATTTTTTTAATAATTACATAAACAATAATTAAAAATGCTTTGGTATTATATCTTGTAAGTGTATATCGTCACCTAAAATGCATAAGGGTGTAACAACAAAAAAAATTCGAAATAGAGTTTTGATTGATTTTTGTTCGTTTTATTAAACTACATCTTCACAAAAGATCTCTGTGATCAACAATGTCGACTTTATTAAAGAAATTCAAACGGCAAGTACACTTTTGTTATTGTGCTTTTATTGATTTTGCTTCTCCTGTAAAAAATATATCAATTTGCGATAGGTATATTGATTAAATATAACAAGCGTTTAGTTAAAAACGAGTACAACATTTTACCTCTGTTAGCTGGTAAAATTGATTAACCGGAACCCACAACTGAATGCGGAATGCTCAACTGTATTGGGTATCATGAAAAAACTTATTTAAAATTATAAAGCTGGGATCGAAACATGTCAAACATTGGTTTCTCTTAATAAATTTTTTTCTATTGTAAAATATGTTTAATAAATTAAATTTGGGTTTAATTGGAATGTAATCTTCCAATAAATATATTTTAAATTTTTTTGCTTTATTTAGCTATTAAACTGTTAACGGAATTGTCTATTCGATTATACCAATATTGCCCCAAATGGACAATAAATTTTAAAGATACAACAAAGAATATATCCCCAAAAACAAGTTAGGGGGGTTGAGACCTGAGGGGCCATTGGAACCGAATAACCTGTCCCGCCCACTTAGTGGAAAGGGTGGGTACTCAAATTAAAGTAATTGTGCAAAGAAACGAAAATAACAAAATTTAGGGTGGGCGGGACTTGTGGGACCTCTCTGTGGCAAAAAATTGACCCCACTTACCTATATTTAGGTATGATTAATTAAAAAAGGGAAATTAATCGTGAGCAAATTACTTTATATCCAAAATTTGTAGTCCTATATCTCGGGAAGTATAGGTTGCCAAACAATTTAGTTTGATCTCACAGAAAAGTTTTCTTTATAGCCTATTTCCGATGTGCGAAAGAATTCTTTCGTTCGAATAACTACATTGAAAACAAAAACAAATTCTAAAATTCTTGCTTGGGTAAAGGGAATATCACTAACTTGGGTAAACTACATTTATGCAAAAAATTTCTTATTTTTCGTTGCTGCCCATACTCTAAACTACCCAAAACTCTTGGATATTTTTGAAAGATAAATATTAATTCCTTTAATCTTGTTTTCCGAAGTGTATTTTTTTGCTCTAAACATGTTTTGGACATTCTCTTTGTTTTTATTGATTTATACTTGATTCATTTAAATCACTCTTTATCTAATAAACTCACCTAGTTGCTTTTACATTTTCTGCAAATGGATCAAATGTGATTGTTACGCGTTTAACCCCTTTTAAATTTACACGTTTTAATTCTTTTCCAATGGCTGAAACAATACCTTGAGATCGTTTTAATGCACCACTGTAATATATAGACATGTCAATTGCTTATATTTATTAACTTTTACTATTTTAATTAAACTTTTCGGTTTTGTAATCTTTTGCGTGCTTTGTGTGATTTTCCTAAATTCTACCACTAAAATGTCAAAACCGACAATTCCAACTAAACAGTAATACCAAGTTTTCTGTATTTATATTTATATATATCAGTGTTGCCACAGCGAAATGTAAAATTACTCTCCGTATAAAGCAAATTACCCGATTTAAATGAAATTACACCTGATATCATTCTATAATAGGAAAACACTAAAAATTCATTAATTCATACAATATATTTAGATTTATGTACTAAGTCCCAATTTACACTAGGGACATTTCTTGCCGGACATTTTTTGAATTCTCTTTTAATCTTACCTGTAGCGTTTACATATGAAACATTAGAAGTCAGACAGAAATTTTATACTTGTTTCTTTCTTTTCTTCATTCGTAAAGTTTGGGGCTTTTTCTTGTAGTGTTTATTATAATAGTCTGTGGTGTTATTTTGCAAATTTAAATTGCCAAACATTTTTGTAAAATTAAAACCCGAGTATTATATTCATTTACCACAAAAATTTATTTTTATTAATTAATTTTTTGTTTTTACTTTAATTTATTAGTTTATTTATTTAGAAAGCACAAGGCAAGTTAACAACACCACAAACATAACACAATACAAGCCAAACTGACGACAAATTGAGAAAAATAATATAAAGCAACAAGATGTAAACTACGAAAAGTAAGAAAGAGAAATGAAAAAATGTCCAGTACAGATAGTCATGTACTACACACTCTACCTTTTCGACCCCTCGCCGTCAAACTTCGCCTGTCCGGCAAGAAATGTCCCTAGTGTAAATTGGGACTAAGGGTGTGTGAATTAAAATTGTCAAAAATGTCTACGCTAATGTCAAAATTTTATACTAGCCCTTCTAGCTAGTGAAATTTTATTCACCACAACAGTATCAAAATTTTACTTCCATGAGTAATTGGCTACCGTTTCACACACACCCTATCTTAAAAACATAAACAAAAATAAAATTTAAAGCTAGGGGCCGATAGTAAGTTTTTAAACGGAAAAGGTTATAATTAGCTATTACTATAACTGCCAGTTAAAAATATGGTAATTGACAGTTAGGATAATAGTTTATTTTAAATGAACTTGGTGAAATTGTACGTAAAAAACTTATTAAAATAAGTTCTACTTCCACATTTGGTTGCATGTATCTAGAAAAGTTTTAAAATATTCATTCCCGTTCCATTCTCGAAGACACATAGTGAGAGATTTTGAAAAAATGGAAATAAATTTTTTGTTTTTCATACAAAATGTAGCAAAGCAAAGTAAACAAATTATGACGTTGATTTGATTCTTAGTAATTGTGCAGCCATTGGCAATCGTTCCTGGTGCTATTGGCATTATTTTATGACTGTTAATTACAGAAGCTGCTTATATCCAGCTTCTCCCAATTAAGAAGTTGGAAGGAGCAGTTCCCTTCAAAAAGTGAATCTTCAAAAGCAGTGTGTTTATTTTGCTACTACTTTTAGTGCTCTAATTTTAGCACTTGGATACTTTTGGGCTTGGCAAACTTTTGATGCTGTTTCTAAAATGGCGATAGAATTTTAAACCCTGAGTTTTATCACTGTAATCAAATTGTGATTTTATTTGGGAATTCTTATAACCGGTGTGTACTTTAGCGACAAGTACCGTAGATATATTTAATTTACGTTAAATATAATTTTTTATCTGCATATAAAACGAAAGAATTTTATATAACACCAGATCTACACCTAAAAGAAATTACCAAGCTCTATCCACGGCAGTAAAATTTACAACCAATTTGGGTAATTATCCACAAGCTGGCAACACTGATATAAATGTATCGCTTTAAATTTGACAATAAAACCTATAGCATTTAGGTTTTGTATATGTAATTAAAACGCCATTTTTCTTATGGCATTTCAAAGTTGCCAGTATTGTTTTTTATATTGTGGAAGAGAGAACGTCGAGAATCGTGCAAGTGAAAAAATAAATTTTGAAAATTTTCGATTGGATTTTTTGCATAATGCATGCAATGCAGTTGTAGTTAATTTACAATAAAAATAAATTGTAATATCTAAGGTATAAAATGTATATAAATTAATAAGTTAAATTAAAAAATTAAAGCCTGAAAAACGAAGAAAATTTTGTGAAAAAACGGGCCATCAGCAATTCAACACACATACACAACACATTGTCATAAAGCAAGAAAAAAATACGTTCTTCTAAATCGTTGTCCGTGGCGTTTGTGCAGTCAGTTACCCACCGTGTTGTATATGCTAATAAGATAATCAAAAAAGAAAAAATAAGAAAAACAAAAGGCCAAAGAAAAGTTTAATTTAATCTTTACAAAACTTTAGCTAAAATAATATTGAATCGGCGATTCTCGACAAACAACCAAATCAAACAAGCATTTAATAAAAGTGATTCTTAGAGTAATAAAATAAATAAGATTTTTAACATAAAAAGTGTTAAATTTGTGCCTATTATTGTGTTCTTAATTTGCTGTGTTTCAAATACAAGGAAATTTAGAAAAAATTCTTTTAATTCTAAGCAAAATAACATTTGCCATTTGTGAAAACGAAAACAAAAATTCTCTACCACAAGTGATACAACAAAAGGCTGAAATAAATCCATTAATTTATCATACGAAAATATAAATCAGATATTAAGGTCTTTTCAATAATAGTTTAAAACAAAAAAGATCATTAAAATGTATCCCGTTGGACAACGTAAGTTTTATTTTAATATAAAAATTATTTATCATGGTTAAGAAATAATTATTTTTTTTCATGTTTCGTCTGCTTTTTACGTCTTCTTTTTAACAAGTAAAAAAAATGTATGTGTATATTTCCTTTTGGTGTTCTACTTCGTTGCGTTTAATCAAGCAGACGTTACACGTCAACTGCGCTGTCAATGTTAATATAAAAACTTGGCATTACTATTTCATTGCAGTTTGTATATATTTGTTGTTCCGAGGATTCCGACTTGCAATTTTGGTTCACATATTAATTACATATTATAAGTGGATCCAACCTTCAGTTCAGGGTGTAGGTGGTTTCACAGTATGAAATTTTGTCGGGTCAGCCAACAAACCAAATTTGATTGAAATAATAAGTTTGCATTGAAACTAACTTATTTTCTTGTTTTGAATAAATCCTTATTTTATTAAATAACAAAATTAAGGCGGCTTTAATTGCGAAATGAAACATGTAATTTTTCATTGTTGTTTTAAAAAACCGAAAAAACGAATGAAAATAAAACATAATAGCAAAATTAGATGTGACAGTAAAAAAAGAATTAAAAAAAAGTTATGACTTCGGCCCCTTAAATGGGCATGATTTTGTTAAGAGAAGTGATACTCCAGTTAGACGGTCTGCTGCCTTTGATGCCTTAAGACAAGTTGTGATCCACCCAATAGAGAAAAAGCATATTTATGCAGTGGCTGCACTAACTGGTAGAAATATTACATTAAGATGAACTTATTTAAATAAGGATATATTTTCATCCAGGGACTGCAAATAACAATTTTTTTCAAATTTAAACGAAAAAACAGCTACATATATGTATAAGGAATAAACCATGATAATAATTCTTACAAATACTACCTTTAAATGAATTAATTTTTATTAAAAAACTCTACCGATTATTATCTGATTTTTATTTATAGGTACATCCTTAGGAAATAATTTTTTTTTTATATTTTACTTAGAAAATAAAAGTTATCAGCTATGAAACGTAGTACAATTTCGTCAGGAAACGGAATTCATTTCCTATTTCGGTGCTTCAGAAAATTACGAAAACTTTGCGGAATCAAACCATTTTTTTTTTCATGAACGGAATGGGAGTTTTCTGTATCTTAATGGCCAAAAAACTATCAAAATATACTTTCTATCAAAAAAAAATATGCCTACATCGGTTTCGAACGAAATCATTCTTAACGTAATTGTACTCTGTGACATGGCCTGTATAGGTATCTTGAGTTTTATTTATGTGCGGTTTTCACAATACAAGTGATTGAACGTGTAATAATATATATATATATATATATGAAAAGCATTCAGTTTTTGAGTTCTTTTCAAAGAAATATTTGAACACGTTCAATTTCTTGTATTTTGAAACCCGCACATTTTTCCACAAAAAAAATTATATTTTAAGTATTATTTCTGCTCAGAAAACTAATATAATTTTTGAGTCTTATTTATTTCTCAGAAATAATTTATCGACTTAAGGTCACTTCGGATTTTTATATACATAAATAAAATATTAATTAATTACCAATATTTCGATTTCTTTTGGAAAAATCCTTCTTTAGAACTAAATTCGTAATTTTATTTATTTTTTGCTTAGAAAAACGTAATTTGATGAAGTCGCCCTAAAATCTGTTAATATTAATTTGAGCCTAGAAAATTTTTTTTTTTTTTTTGTAAGAAAAAATTATGAATTTTAAGAAAGTAACTGTTATTTTCTTAGCAAAAAATAAAAATTATTTTTATTTCTGAACAATAAATAAAACTCAAGAAATAACTTTTATTTCTAAGAAATTAATAAAACTCTGAAAATAACTTTTATTTTCTAAGCGAGAAAAAAATTCAAAAAATGATACAAAAGTAATTTTTAAACTAAAACATGATTTTAGCATCACAATTTATTTTTATATCAAAAATTTACTGGGAAAAATCCTGATTTTGTTGTCATTTAACCATCTACAGCCGAAGTCAGGAGACATTCGGTCTTGTGAATCATTTATTTTTGAATTCAGTTATACAACTTACTTTTGTTAAAATAATTTACACGTTAAACACATTTCCCTGTTTGCCATAAAGTGTTATTTCAAAAAAGTTTTTTTTTATATTAATTTCTAGGCCTTTAACTGATATACGTTCCCAGATCCGTAACAGAATCGGAAGCAATTTCCTTATCTTTCCTAAAAGAATTTTTTGTTTTGAAAAACTCAGTCACAATATTATTAACCTTTACTTAAGTTCTATTAAAAAGTTTCAATTGTCAAAATTTCCCAACAATTTAAAAAACCTGTATAATTATTAACTTTTGGAGACAAGTGATTTGGGAGAAAGTGGAAAAAATTTAATTTCGTGTGCCCACTAGGCATTCTATATCAAAAAAAACATAAATTAATGCGCGGTTTCCACAATACAAGTGATTGAGCGTGTAGAACAATTTATATGAAAAGTACTCATACAAATTTATATGAAAAGCACTATATTAAAAGCACAAAAAAACTGTGCATAAGCTACGAGATACTCCCTCGCCCTATTTTCTAGAGTTACCTCCAGTGACTATTTCTCCGACCAACGAAATCATTTCACGAACAACTATGTACCTATTTTGATGATCTGAAAAATCTTTTTTTTTTTTTTTTTGGAAGGGATAAACAAATTGGATACCCGTTGGACAAAGTGTATAGATCCCAAAGGAGATTACGTTGAAAAAGCAAAGGATTTTTTATCCAAAAACTGTGTTTTATTTAAATAGTCACGGATTTATTTATTTCTTCGATTTGCCTGAAACTGATTAGGTTTTTCACTTATCTATCATTGTGCATTTAATAAAACACTAAAAGAAAATATTACAGCTCATTTGTTAAATCTAACATAATACACAGAGTTTCATAAAAGAGCTCCGATATTTTGCATTTGCTCTTAGCAAGACCATTTGCACAAACCACTGAACTCCGCTACTATACTAAAAGGTATTGCAGCATACCCGTTTATCAACGCAGTTTATAATAAATTCAAACAAAAGAATGTCCTCTATGTATCAGCCTCATTAATTTTTCAATACTGTATTGCCGAGAGAAAAAATAAAATGTGAAACTTACGAATAGTTTCAAGATTCGCATATAATTCTACTTTTTGAAGTGTTTTTTTTAATTAGTAGCTAGAAAAACTATAATAAACAAAATAAATCAAAATACCTATATTAATGAAATAAATGCACTTTCTATATTTTATACCTACTTTCATTTATTTTCCCATTTGTAAATTTTTTAATTTTTTTTTTTATTTTTATTTTTTATTTTACCATTTATTATTTTTTAATTTCATTTCTCAATTATAGAAACACAATGGACTTCTTCGCCTACAAGGCCTCAGAGCCCTTCTCAACAGCAGACTAGCTTCGATACACTCACATGTAAATTAAAATTGAAATCCTAAATCCTTAAAAAAGAAATTTGATTGAAATTTATTATCATTCCCTGTTTTTTGCTTTAGTTAATTTAAATTTTTTTAATTTCATTAACAAACTAACACAATTTTAAAACCATTTCCAAAGTATTTTTAAAATATTAAATTTTTGTTTTAGTTATGATAAAAAAAAAACGTCAAAATATTTTTCTAAATTTACTGCCAGGCCCACAATGTCGACAAGAACATTTCTTTCTTATACCCAATTTACATGATGAATTTTATGACGTCCAATTTTCTTAATTCCCTTTTGAAGTTGCTACCAAAAACTACTCAAATTCATACGATGGTTTTTTTTTGGACGTCTAATTTTTTCATTTTCATTCAATCCAGTTGATGAGAATATAAAAATAAAACGTAACAGAAAGAACAGAAAAAAGTGTAAAGCGAAGTGTCAAAAAAAAACATGAATACCGAAACCATGTCTATTTTTCTACCCCTCTTTCTTTTCTACACCGCTTGCTCCGAAACAAAAAATGACGTCCAAAATTGGACGTCATAAAATTCGTCATGTATATTTCTATTGAAAACAATAATAAAAAAACTAAAATGTGTTTCAATATACATATGTAAATATACGAAATAAATGTTCTTGTCGACATTGTGGGCCAGGCAGTCATTGAAGGTTTGCCCCCCAATTTGGAAGATTGTTTTTTCAAAAATCAGATTTATGAATCTCTTTCGAGTACATTTGTTGGTCAAAAACTTATTAATCAGTTACACGCTTAAAAAAAACTCGAAAATTACTCACGCTTATAATTTTAAAGAGTTTGATATAAAAATTACTATAAATACCATTAGAAAAAATAGTCTAAAATTACTCTAAACTACCAAAAAAAAAAGAGGATCAAATGTCTCATTAAGAAGCGTCGCGGGTAGGATGCAATTTGCTCCCACTAAAAGTATCATTTATGATCAGAAATGACCGCATGTCCTGGTTTTATGTATATTTTAAAAATTTCATAATCCTTTGAAGAAATTTTCTAATCGTATATATTTTATAAATTTTTATTTCTACATTTTTTTAAAAGTGTATGTGCATTTTTGACCTTTTTGCCGAACATTTAAATTTTTTTTTTTTTTATAAATTTATTTATTTGCAATCTATCTTCTATAAGACAATTCGCCAACTCCTGTTATATATTATTTTTTATATGAAAGTGAAATATTTTAAATATTAAAAGAATATTGAATTTAAGTGAATATTTCTACTATTATACATATAACTGTTTTAAAGTTTCTGAAATATACATGTATGGATAATATTAGTACATAATTTGAGACTTCTGAACTATAATTAGAATTTTAATAACATCAATTAGAAACGATGTAAATACATTAACAAATATTTAAAATACTATTAAAATCCTTAAAAATGCTTTGGAAATGTACTTATTTTTACTTTTAATTAAATGTTGAAAGATTATTCCAAAATTTTGAATCAATCGATGAAAACATACTAACAAAACCTAATGTCAACTAAACAAAACTTTCGGTATATTTTGTGCACTGCTAGTTTAAACTTTTTTTTTTTAATTTTAAAAAAGTTTATAAAAACATTAACTGCCTGTTCAACAATTTCGAACGTTAATACGTTCGTATAGAATTTAATATAGAAAATATTGTTAAAAGTGAGTGTTTTTCACTGAAATTTTCTTTGAGAACGTTAACGTTTGAAAAGAGACAGTAAATATAACTTGATGCGTTTGAAAAGAAGAAATAATGTGCTTTGATAATCTGAATTTAAATAAAAACATAAAATGGTGTATCCATTATCATCATAATGATGCATAACCATCACCTTGGAACACATTCCTTTTTTCACTAACTGTCAGATTATATTGTGTTTAGTAAACTTTCAATATTTTTATAACTTAGGTTAAAGAACCATAATGTTTAGAAGTTTTTTTTTTAAATACTTTTTTTTTATTTTGTCAAACAGGCATGAATATTTGTTTTTTATAGTTTATGAAAATTATAGTCATTTTTTTAAATACGTAATTAATACGTATGAATTTCTTTTTCTGAAATATGCTTTACCTCGACAAGTTTTAGTAATTGGTATTATTTTTTGTTTATAGCACCACCAGCACCTGGTTCATCTGTGAATCCCACCGCTGTAACCAGCCCAAGTGCTTCCAGTGTTGCTGTAGGTGGAGCCGTTGGTGGGGCATCGTCCACTCAAGCAGCTGTTGCCTCCGCTCTAGGTGCTTCATCGACCGTAACCGCCGCAACAGCAGCAGCGGCCGCAACGCCCACCACACAACCTGAATTGCCAGTATTTACATGTCCTCGTCGCCCCAATTTGGGACGAGAAGGTCGTCCCATAGTACTGCGCGCTAATCATTTTCAAGTTAGCATGCCCCGTGGTTATGTACACCACTATGACATTAACATTCAACCGGATAAATGTCCGCGCAAAGTCAATCGCGAAATTATTGAGACCATGGTACATGCGTACAGTAAAATTTTTGGTGTTCTTAAGCCTGTATTTGATGGCCGAAACAATCTGTACACTCGTGATCCTCTTCCAATTGGTAATGATCGTCTGGAATTGGAAGTTACATTGCCCGGCGAGGGTAAAGACCGTATCTTTCGTGTGACCATCAAGTGGATGGCTCAAGTATCGTTATTTAATTTGGAGGAGGCTTTAGAAGGCCGTACCCGTCAAATACCCTATGATGCTATTTTAGCTTTAGATGTAGTAATGCGCCATTTGCCCAGTATGACATATACCCCGGTAGGGAGAAGTTTCTTTAGTTCTCCGGACGGTTATTATCATCCCTTGGGTGGTGGTCGAGAAGTATGGTTTGGTTTTCATCAGAGTGTGCGTCCATCGCAATGGAAAATGATGTTAAACATTGATGGTAAGTGTAAAATAATGGATTTATAGTTATAAAAACTAATTTTTAAATCATTTTAGTCTCTGCTACGGCTTTTTACAAATCGCAACCTGTTATTGACTTTATGTGCGAAGTCTTGGATATAAGAGACATTAATGAGCAGCGCAAACCCTTGACAGATTCTCAACGTGTCAAATTTACTAAAGAAATCAAAGGACTTAAAATCGAAATTACTCATTGTGGTCAAATGAGACGTAAATATCGTGTTTGTAATGTTACCAGAAGACCAGCTCAAATGCAATCGTATGATTTTTCAAGCATTTTTTAAAGTTTAATTGTTAAATTAAAATTATTTTTTTTTTTTTTAAGATTCCCGCTACAACTTGAAAATGGCCAGACGGTAGAATGTACCGTAGCAAAATATTTCCTTGATAAATATCGTATGAAATTACGCTTTCCTCATTTGCCGTGTCTGCAAGTTGGCCAAGAACACAAACATACTTATTTGCCCCTGGAAGTTTGCCACATTGTTGCCGGCCAAAGGTGTATTAAGAAATTGACAGACATGCAAACATCTACCATGATTAAAGCCACCGCACGTTCAGCACCGGATCGTGAACGAGAAATTAATAATTTAGTTAAAAGAGCTGATTTCAATAATGATTCCTATGTACAAGAATTCGGTCTTACTATATCGAACTCTATGATGGAAGTGAGAGGTCGTGTTTTGCCGCCACCTAAACTGCAATACGGTGGTCGTGTTTCTAGCATGACTGGACAGGTTGGTTTTTTATATAAAGTTAAAATTAAGCATTTCTTAATTTAATTGGAATTTTTAGCAACTTTTCCCACCCCAAAATAAAGTATCCTTGGCCTCTCCAAATCAGGGTGTTTGGGATATGCGTGGTAAACAATTTTTTACCGGTGTAGAGATTAGAGTATGGGCCATTGCCTGCTTTGCTCCTCAACGTACTGTAAGAGAAGATGCTCTGCGTAATTTCACCCAACAATTGCAAAAGATCTCAAACGACGCTGGTATGCCAATAATTGGCCAACCTTGTTTCTGTAAATATGCAACTGGCCCTGATCAAGTTGAGCCAATGTTTAAATATCTAAAACAGTCGTTTGCCAGTTTACAATTAGTGGTAGTTGTACTACCGGGAAAAACGCCCGTATATGGTAAGTTTTTTGTTATTTGTTCCCTAAAATGTAAATTAAAAACACTTCCTATGCATTTTTATAGCTGAAGTAAAACGTGTCGGTGACACCGTTTTGGGTATGGCCACACAATGTGTACAGGCTAAAAATGTCAATAAGACATCGCCTCAGACATTGTCGAATTTATGTCTCAAAATCAACGTAAAATTGGGTGGCATCAATTCGATTCTAGTTCCCTCTATACGTCCTAAAGTTTTTAATGAGCCCGTTATTTTCCTGGGTGCTGATGTTACACATCCACCTGCAGGTGATAATAAGAAACCCTCAATTGCAGCTGTTGTAGGCTCGATGGATGCTCATCCCTCACGTTATGCCGCCACGGTACGCGTGCAACAACATCGTCAAGAAATTATACAAGAATTATCGAGCATGGTTCGTGAATTATTGATTATGTTTTACAAGTCAACTGGCGGCTATAAACCCCATCGTATTATTCTCTATCGTGATGGTGTTTCCGAAGGTCAGTTTCCACATGTATTGCAACATGAACTCACGGCCATACGTGAAGCTTGTATAAAACTAGAGGCTGAATATCGTCCGGGTATTACATTTATTGTTGTACAAAAACGACATCACACAAGACTATTTTGTGCCGAAAAAAAAGAACAGAGTGGTAAATCGGGTAATATACCCGCTGGTACAACGGTCGATGTTGGTATTACACATCCAACAGAATTTGATTTTTATTTGTGCAGTCATCAAGGTATACAGGTAATTTTCAACACAAAAATTGGATATGTTAGATGTTTACTTATTAATGTTTGATTAATTTTAGGGCACAAGTCGACCTTCACATTATCACGTTTTATGGGATGATAATCATTTCGATTCGGATGAGCTACAATGTTTAACATATCAACTGTGTCATACATATGTACGTTGCACCAGATCAGTTTCTATACCAGCACCGGCATATTATGCTCATTTAGTTGCTTTTAGAGCAAGGTAAGTACCAGTTATGTTTCGGTTTTATAAATAAACCATTTTAAATTTTAATTATAAATGTAAAATCTATCAAAATCATCTCTAAATTGAAAAAAAAAAAACTTTCTTGACTTAGTTTACAAATACAGCCCTTATAAGAATAAAAATTCTACGAGATTTTTTTCCCGTTTCCCATTTTTCTATTCTATTTAAATAGGAAAAATAGGAGAAGGGAAAACACTCCCGGGGAATTTTTATTTATAATTGGGCTGATAGAAAGTAAAATTCTAAAAAAAAAATTTTTTCTTAGACCCAAACCAGAAGTGAAAAGCATGTAAGGCATTTCTTTAAGAAGAACTTGTATAAATTTGCATTGGTAGATACAAAACGGTGTAAAATATAGAAACTCATACACTTTAACCAGTGACTATTGTGCATCCCTATAGAAAGATATGTATCATACCGAAAAGACAGAAAGATACCCATGGTATGGCATATGCGAGGGAAGTGAATGAAAAACATGAGAAGAAAGCAAAGATATAAAGTAAAACCTCACCCATATTTATCGTGTATCTCAGTTAGAAGGCCGTTTCAGAATAAACTTGTAAACTTAACCTTTAGAGCTTTAAGCGATGACTTGCTATCTCTGTATAAGTTTTAAATCTTTTAATAGCGCCTTAATATCCGCCTGAAGTACTAAGCAGCCGTTTGAAAATCTGCGGCGGATTTCCAACAGAGCATGTGTTCGGTAGCTTTATACAAAGACTTCAGAGATTTAAATGAATCATTCTTTTTTGATTTTAATTCGTTACGAATTTCATAAATTTTAAATTAATTCTTTTCACAACAAAAATGAATTGAATGAAATTTGAATCAATTCAAACGAATTAGGCAGAAATTTATTTCAATTCGTTTCGAATTTAAATGAATTTGTAGAATGAGTTGCAATTCGTTTTAAATTCAAATAACTGCATTGTCATCACATTGTGCCAATTTCAATCATACACCAGATTTTTAAAATACAACAGTTTTAAATACAGAAACAAACTACAAACGACGCTTCATGTTAGAAATGTTACAAGTTATCAATACACCAATAGAACAAAGAATCAATTTTTAAACAGATACAGACAATGTAGCTCAATATTATAGACATTTAATTTATAAGAATAAGATAGGAAATTAAATAAGTTTATAAAAATGTAATAGAATAATTTTTGTTTCCTGTGTATAATTTTTATTATTTTTCATAATTGACAATTTTGTTGTTTTACTGAAAATTTGTATTAAGGCCGGGTTTTTGAGATGTGGATTAAGCTTAAACTTAGTTTAACGTACTCTGAAACTCGGCTTTTTCCGGCGAAATATGATTTTATTTTTATTATTTCATTAATGACCAACATTTTAAGCAAAACTAAGCTGTTCCGCCAAAATTTTGTATACAAACTTGGTAATGGCGGCACAAATCTGTTTTCAGATTAACTAAACCTAGTTTAACTGTGATCTTAAAACCCCAGTCTCAAAATTTGTTTAAAATCTTATAAAAGAAGAAAATAAAGAAAAAACCAAATATCTCAATCCCTGAAGAAGCTATCCATTGGATAAAAAATAAATAATTTTTTATATAATTCACCTTGCGCTTAAACATTTATTACATCAAAAAAAAAAATGTATTTATACTGAAGACTTGTGTTTTTATCTGTGTTTGAAAATAAACCGAGCGTTAGAACACCTAGAAACGATATCTATTTTTTTAAATGTTTGTGTATTAGTAGACCTATGTAGGAGTTGCGGCGACGAGGAGGAGGAGTCAACAGAACACCTTCTCTGTCACTGCCCAGCATTCGGATTCCTAAGACTCAAGCTGTTTGGTCAAATAATCCTCAGGGACAAAATCTATCTCACTGACATTGATTTAAACAGGATCCATTACTTAATTGAATCAACCGGACGGCTGGGTGAGAATATCAACAGCCATGTTACGTAGGAACATTGGGAGACGATGTAACATAGTAACAGTAGTAATTGCGGCTGCCAGTGGAACCTAACCTTACTTTTTGTATTAGTACACAATCCTTAATGTCGTTTATAAATATTTTCACGAAAGTAACAAACATTAAAGGTATTCACGAAAATTGTTTTACCCTTGCAACTGTGCAAAATAGCATAGTTGCACTTATTTGACGTTAGCAACCAATTTTTTGCACCTCCAATTTTTAGTTTTTTCGAAACAATTTTTTAAATAACGCTCGTTTTGTTTTACAACATCACTTGCGATTCTCTTAAAAATAATTTATTTTAAATTTGAGGTGTAGGTTTCTTGAAAAATACACAAAATGATTACTTTTATTAATTTATAAGTCGAACTTATTACTGTCTTCCTTAAAACTTCTGATTTCAGACAAGTTGTCCCCAGTATATTAATTTTTTCTGCTTCTGTTTTATTTTTCGCGGAGTTCACCTTCAAAAACTATTTATAATCATTTTGAATTAAAAAAAAAACGAACGTTAAAAAGGTATTTCTGCGTTGTTGTTTAGTGTAGAGTTGATTTTATGAGTACTTTTAAAGCCGTTTGTTCATTTGGCAGTGCCATCAAAAGTTGCACAACTTTTATACTTTTACGCTTATAATCTTGCACTTACTTACACCCTGACAATTTTGCATCGTTTGCGCGTAATTATTGCCTTTGTGGTTGTTGTTAGGATTTTGCACTATTGCTTTTTCGTAAGAGTGAAACTTTTGACGTGAATACCTTTATTATGTATTGTTCTGTTTTTCGTTATTAAAGTTTATTAAGTATTGTTTGACCCTATATACTATGGTACTTATTAGTTCTTTACTTTAAAAAATATTAGCAGCAACTACAAGGTTGTGGTTGCCAATATGTTAACAATATGGCAACAGTAATACCAAGCTGTTACTTGACAGCTGCCATACGTAATATAAATTTTGCAACTGAAGTTGTGTTGCCATCCGTAATCGGCCAATAGATTTGATATAAATAAATAGATCAAAAAGCTCCATATTTTCACCTAGCAAATTAATAAAGGTTGCCCTTAAAATATATAATTTCTATCGTAAATACATTATTTCATATTATAAAACATAAATACATATCGCTCATTTCGTGCAAGACCGTCACAACTCAAAATTTGGCATTTTCGAGTTAGTAATGCAGAAATGTTCTCCTCTTAAATCTCTACAAATTGATCTAAGAACGGAGAGAATTATCGAAAAAATAACGGTAATACAGATGCTTTTGACGCTATTACCTCTTGTAACAAACTTGAGCAATTAACATCAACAAGGTCACATTTCAGTTTTTTTGTTGGCATTCCTCTTGTACATGTGGTTTTCTTTGTAGCAAAAAAGAAACATTTGATTTTATAACTGTATATAAAATAAATAATAAAATAAATAATAATAGGTTGGAATCTTAAAAAGGCTCTCCTGTAAAGTTTCAAATTTTGAGTTGTGACGGTCTTGCACGAAATGAGCGATATGTATATGTATGAACATATTGTATATTAATTTTTAAGTTTCTAATATAATGCATTTTGTTTATTTTTTTATTTTAGATATCATTTGGTTGAAAAAGAACATGATTCTGGTGAGGGATCCCACCAAAGTGGCTGTTCCGAAGATCGAACTCCAGGAGCAATGGCGCGAGCCATTACTGTACATGCAGATACCAAAAAGGTTATGTACTTTGCTTAAATTTGCATACAAACTGAAGGTCTTTATATACATATTTATTTTAACTGTTAAAACGGTCCCTCTCTCTCCCGTACACAATACTAGAAACACTCTTATGAAAGAACAAAATGCCAAAAACAAAAAAATCAAATTTAAAACAAATATGAATATAAATCTACGAAATTTTAAACAAGACACAAAATCTTCGAATAACTTAATACAAACACAAATGAAAGCATTTTTAAAACAAAACAAAAAAAAAAAATTTAAAAAAAACGACAAATATGTACAATAATTAATTGAAATTTATTACTTATTTCATTAAATGAATACTGAAAACAAAAAACCACACCACACACACATCCAATAAAACATTAAAATTTAGTATGTCATAAGTTTTAAAAAACATTAATTTTGAAGATCAACAAACAAAAGTTCATATTTTTGTAACAAAGTACATATAAAAATAATTTTTTAAACGGATTTGCTAAAATCATGTTTGCAAAATATTGAAAATTTTCAAAAAAAAAAAAAATTTTTTTTATATTAATATACATATCACTCATTTGCGACAACATTGTCATATTTCCAAAATATTACTTTTACACAAAACGAATTTCAAGTTTAAAATTTACACACAAAATAATGGTAAAAGAAAATGTATTCTTCTCAAGAGTTGAGTTTACAATATATTCATAAGTAATATTTACTATGCTTTAGTAATATTAAACCAAAATTTCAGATTTTTTGACTTATGACGTTGTTACAGCAAATGAGCGATACGAGGAATTGCATAACAAAACGCAATAGTTCCACTTATTTCACAAAAATTAGGGTGTACATATAATTTATGTATGTTTTTTAATGTACCAAAAATCAGTAATTCAGAATCAAAACTTACACTGTGCTAGAATTTGACTATTTTTTGAGACAAGACGGGCACCTGGCCCTTTATCTCCACTTCTTAGTGGGGCTCCCATACAAATATTGCATTTTATGAAATTCTTTAATTAATTAAATTTTTTCGTCTTTTGTGAATAAGTTTTATCAGATTTTAATCATTTATGGCTTGAAGCGTAGCTGCATTTTCCAATTTTTGATGAATTTTTAAAAAACAAAAATTTCAAAACGTTGCTCAAAAATTATTTTTTTTTTGCAAAAAAAAATGTTTCCAAAACGACTGCGCATATTACAAAAAAGTTAACCTTTACTTAAAGGTTACTTTAGCTTATCTAAAAAAAACGGTTATCACCGCTGGACTCAGCGTTGCCCGAATTAGGTTAAAACGCCAGGTGCTTGGGTTGTCTATTTTTTCAACTAGCACAGTGTAATTAAAGTCGAATCTGCATTACGATATTGTTAATTTGAGATTTGTTCCAAAAAACCGAATTTTCGACAACAATATTCATATCAAATCAAAACTTTTCCAAATGTATTTATTTATTGATAACAAAAATGAAATAAATGATCTGTTTCGAAGCAAATCAACGCGTTCTACGCTTTTTCGCATCCTACGATTCTGTTTAAATTACTCAATGCAATTACACGTACCAAGTTACATGCACAAAAGAGTACGATGCAATGCGTTGACGCGAAAACGTGTGTAGTGTACCTCCCGCTTAAGCCGCCAATTCACAATTCTCTTTAGTTGTACAATATGTCAAAAAAACATTTGTGTAACAGATTTTTTTGACAAGTCTATCCAACATTGCAAATGTTTATGAAATTTTTTATTTAATGATAGATTCTATGCGATCAGATTCGAAAAGTATCTGAGTCATATTTATAAGCTATCACACAGGAGCATAATTGTGCTGTTAAAAATGACAGTTTGTTTGCAAGAGAGGCGAAGAGTTCTTGGCGTAAAGTTTCAACCAGCTTCATCCCCCCATTAGCAGCAAAAAACCAATACATGCACATTAAAAAAAAAACAAATGATGTTATGCCAAATGAAATTAGCGCCGTGTGTTACGAACAGAACAAAAATTGACTCGTGTGTTCATGCCCATTGACAACTGATTTTGCAGACAATTTCTGTATGTCGGAAAAAGTTCTACAAATTTTCGTGTGAATGAATCGTACGATTGTGTAGGATAGTAAATGCCGGCCTTTAAATAATCTTTCCAATAAAAAATTTTTATGCAAACGTAGCACGTTTGTAAGGGAGGAATGTATAAGTTTCTCGCTTACGGAAAACATGAATCTGATAAGGCTAGTTCCCACTTTGAAGCAATACATTTTTGACATAACACATACCAAAGCTATTGAAATTATTGTGTTTTGTTATGGAACTTCTTATTTGTATGTGGTAAATAAGGGAACAAAAAGAAATTAGAAATTTTCAAAAATGGGCGAAAATAGCTTTTCTTTGAGTATTAAGAAACTGGAAGAATTAAAAATTATTGTATAAATATACATATTAGTAGAATTAAAAAAAGAGCGCATGTAAAATTTTATTTTATTGTGATTTTTTTTTTTTTTTTTTATATAAAAATTTTATTTTAAACCAAAGTTTTATTTTATTTATATACATTCTTTATGATTGTTATATTTAATTTTATTAGTTTTTCTTTTAATAATATCAAAAAGCGCTCTTAGGTTTAAATATAAAAAAGAAATTATTAAAATATCTCGGTGTAAATTTTATAAGTTTAAAATTTTTAAACCATTTTTTTATTCAAATTGAAATTATATATTTATTTGTAATTCAACATACACTCACCAAAACGATCATATGAAAAACAAATGCAATATATAAAAATATATATTTATTTAAAACTTATTTAAAAAATATATTTACAAAAAAAAAACTAATAATAAGAAGAGTAAAAGCTCGACTTTAAAATTAGTTTTAATTTCACGCTCTAGCAAAGCAAAATGTTACAACTCAAAAACCAACAAAATCAATATTGGCCTGACTTGACCAGACCAACCTTTTACACCTAATCTAACACAACCAACAATCACTTCAATTTATATTAGTAAGTTAGTTTAGTATCAATCAATCATACCTAAATACACTATTATAAAGTTTAGTTTTGTTTAGTTTATTTTATTATAATTGTTTTCCTCTTTGAAATAAGTTCGACCAAAATGAACCGGAAAAAGCCAAGCATATTTATTTTTTAAGTAATTTAAGTCATTTACAATTTTATCAATTAGTTTATTCTCTTAAAACAAACAAACGAAAAATACATAATTTTAAAATGGTGTACGGGTTTTTTCTTAAATAATTTTTAACTTAATTAATTTTATTAAATTTAGCTTAAATTTTCTTACACATAACAAACGATACGTACCAACTAATTATTCTTTTAATTATTATTGTTATTATGGAGAAATTTGCAAAAACAACAACAACACAAAAGGACACAGTTAAAGTTAACATTTGATTTCTTTATTTTTAATCATTAATCTTAAAAAAAAAATGAAAAAAAAATCAACAAACAAAACATAAAATTATAAAAACTTAACAGACCAATTTTATTGCCCACAAAACAATGAAAATAAAATTTTAAGTTTCATATACGGCCATGTTTAAGAAATCGAAATCGAGTGGGATTAAAATCGGCCGCGTACATGAATATTTTAATGAACTTTCTTAACAAGGCCGTTTTTTTTTTTTAATTTCACTCGAACTCGATTACCAGAACATGGCTGCTAATTTTATATAATTTTAAATACAGACTTATACAAAAAAATAACTCTTTATCATAAAAAACACTTTAACCTAAATAAAAGCTGGCGTTTTTAGATGTCATAACTTTACATCCCTATAAAAACGCTTGCAGCTCTTATTTACTGCCTATTTCACTAAATGCGAAAGAACTCTTCTTTCGCACAACAACATGTAAAACAAAAACAAATTCTCAAAAATTTGTTTATGTTTTAAATGTATTTGTGCGAAAGAAAGCGTTCTTTAGAAATCGTGAACTTGGCAGTTAGGTAGGTAGGTTAGTTTGTAATTAATTTATTCTCCCTACATTTGTTTCAAAGTATATCCTGTTTATGTTCTTAAAAGCATAAGCAGGAGATGTTTCTTTAGATAGTTTAACGTTTTTTTAATTTATTCTTAATGAATTCGATAATTGCACTAATATTATTTTATGCGTTTAACGAATCACAGTCATATTGTCGGGTTGCTCGAAAATTTATCGCAAAAAAATTTGTGTTGTAAGTATGAATACAAAACATAAGGAATGACAAAAGCCTAATTCGCATAAATTCTAATATTTTTAAATCTTAATACAATTTACAATTTGGCGAATAAGTTCTTTCTTTAGGCTTAATAAAAATTTTAAAAAATGTTTTTAAAGTGTAGACAACTTTGTCAACTAAACAAAATATGTATTTAAACGAAAACATGATGTTGAACGTAAAGTTTATCAGTTCGAATATTAATCATTAAACTCTCTGAACAGGAAAATTACTTATAATTGTCAATTTCCATACTTTTTGAGTCGTAAAGTTTCAAAACTAGTATTAAAAAAAAATGGACGGTAAACATAGTTGGCCAATAAAATTTTTGAAAATCATCGGAAAATGGAAAAGTCCTTAAAATCATTATAACGGCATATTCAAAACGTTTAAAAAAAGAAAATGCCAGTATTGGATTTGTCTAACTTTCGTATACAATAAGAGTTTTTCAATTATATTATTAAAAAATAGCTAAAAAGAAAAAAATTATATTCCTCTAATTAAAAAAAAAATAAATTTTATAACCTGAATGAACAATTCTTATAACAACCAATAAATATATTTAAAACTTTGTTAAAATAAAGAAATATTTCCAACCAAAAACTAATTTGCTGTTTCCAGGTGACAAGCAATTGATTGTGTAGTAAAGTTTATATAAAAATCACTCAGTTTTTTGAGTGCTTTTCATATACATTTTACTACACAATCAATTGCCTTTCACCTGGGAACAGCACATAAAGTTTTTATGAATAATATTTAATTTCGAAAGTTAGAAACTCAATAACACTAAAATGTTTTTATTGTTATAATCAACAGTAAAAAACACTTTCTAATAAAAGTAATACTCGAAAACATCTTCGGATAATATTTAACAAAAAAATAATGTTTGAAGTTTTTAACATTCCCCAAAAAGTTTTTATTTTGCAATATTATTTTTTTTTATAAAATAATTTTTCTCGCGAATTTCTTGATTTGAATTTAAAAACAGAAAATTATTTTTATTTGGAAAAATTTAAAGTTTTAAAATATTTTAAAACTAATTTCGAAATTTTCGAAATGTTAACCAAATTTTTTTAAAAACTTTAGCAACATTTTTGTTAAAAAAATATACATATATTAAATATGCACCATGGTACAAGTACACAAGGTAAACTCGTTGCTACAACAAGACAAAAACAACAGGCAATTTGTTTTTGTATTTTCTACCCAGACGTCAAAAAAATAGCAACACTGAATTCAACAAAACACAAATTGAAAAAAACAAACAAGACAACACGTGCAGAAAAATAAAAAAACTATAATTTTTAAAATTTCTTCACCTGCATTATTTATTTAACCACAGATTAGCAATTAAGATGAACAGAAAAATGTGACCAACGGAAAATGTACGTATAAACTGTATATATAACATAGATTTTAATTAATTGAAAAGCTTTTAGAGAAAATGCTTCAATCATGAACAAACCATTCAACAGTTGCCTCTTTATTGGGTGATGAAAAGCAGCTGCAACAGCAAACTGAATCGGAATTGTTGACTAGACTGCTAGAAGGTAGAACAAGTTCCTCTACAGAAACTTCGCCAACGCAAAAGTCTTCTACCAGTGAAGATGAAATAACTTTAAGTGAACTTATTGTAGGCATGAAAATCGATCATCGCCAACACTAAAAGGAAAATATTACTTTACGCAGTGAATATGTTAGAAGTAGTTTAGCAGCTAGAGGCAAACAACGACAAAATAAATGGCAACAAGATTTCAGTAAAGAACGACGTCATCTACAACGCAAACGTGAAGCAGAACTTTTCACAGGCAGTGTAAATCTATTTGGTAGTGAACCTTTAGGCATTTTTATAGATCCATCTAACTTGGATGATACCTTTGATTTGTTGCCAACATGGACTTTCCTGCAAGAACAAACTCTTAAAGTACAAGTTTCTCATCCACCGTCAAACTATTTCGATAAGTTGGTTAACTGGACGGAGCAGGGTAAAGTTTGGCGTTTTCCCATTGACAACGAACAAGATTGGTTAGATGAAAAAGATGTTGACTTCTCAGACCACATATTTTGGAACAACATTTAGAAGGCTGGTGCCCTAATCGTGGTCCTGTGCGTCATTTTATGGAATTGGTATGTGTGGGCTTATCAAAGAATCCCTATATTACAGCTAAGGAGAAAAAAGATCATATTATGTGGTATAAGGAATATTTCGAAACGAAAAAGAATATTTTAAGGGAATTAATCTCGATAGATCCTAAGGAAGAGAAAAATATTGAAAACCAACAACAAAATCAAGTTAACGCATAAGCAGTGGTTGAGTGATAGCATTTGTATTAAAACGCTTAAAATTGTTAAATATTCATAATAAAACCTGAGAAAACAACGTTCGTTATTACATTTCAGTAACCTAGCCTATGGGCCATAATTTGCGGGTCAACTCTTTTGCGATGCCAGTATTGCTTAATTTACAAAAAATTTTGCGAGTGATAGAGAGTACCAAGTTAACATTTACATTTCGTATTGAAATTGCATTCGCATCACAATATAGAGAAGCCCCCATGGTACCATTTGCAGTTAAAATTTTTGCACAAAATTTTTTAAATTTATAATGTTTTTAATTTAAATTTAAATTTTTGAACGATTCAAAGTTTTTTCCACATTAAAAAATGTTTTTATTTTAAATGGCACTAACTATATGTAAACAAACATGAATAAATAAATGTAAACAAACCAGAAAATTTTTTGACATTTGGGGCTGACAAACATCTGTGCCAACGAGTCTACCTTGTGTACTTGTACCATGATATGTACTTTAAAAAATAAGATAGAAGAAAAAAAAATTGTTGCTATTATTGTGAATGAACCTTTAATTGAAATTTTTTTTGTTGTAATCTAAAATAAATTTCGATTTTTTTAAGGGAATTAAGAATTTTGATTTTAGAAAAATGTACTAAAATGCCACAAATCTACAGAGTAAATTATTTTCGAATTTTAATATTTTTTAAAGCATTAAGAGTTTTCAACCTAAAAATTGTATTTCAAAATATAGCAAATTCAAATTGTTGATTCGCTGGGCGTGGAGATTTTTAAAAAGTAATAAAATTAGTAAATTCAAATCTGTGATCTGAGCTAACAATCTATACGAAATGTAGAGGAGAATAGAAATCTACAATTCAATTTATTTAATTTTTTTTATTAAATAATTTTTTACCTTTTAATAAACCTTAAATCGGGCCCAAAAAACGAAAAATTACATTTAATTTTATTTAATATTTTAGTTACTATTTTAAACTTTGTGTTATTGTTTCTTACACAGTTTCCCAAAGTCATAAACATATTTAGCTAAATGGTTTGATATATATATATGTATATATATAT
Organism: Pollenia amentaria; assembly: GCA_943735925.1. NCBI lineage: Eukaryota > Metazoa > Arthropoda > Insecta > Diptera > Polleniidae > Pollenia > Pollenia amentaria. Next base: position 11,689,112 of record OX031010.1, on the reverse strand, counting down.
CATTTCATATTTTGAAATTGATTATTTGTAGTTAAGGAAGTTCATTTTTTTTCTATTGTAAAGAAACAATACAATCAATTAAATACTTCAATTCAATTATAAATATTATTAATACATGTTTACACATACATACTTATATTTTATTGTATTTCATTTTTTTATAAGAATATTTTTTCTAAAAACACTACACAAGGGATTTAATTTAATATTTAGATTTAAAAGATTGAAAAAGTAATTTACAAAAAAAAAAAAATACTTAAAAATTTCAATAACATAACAAAAACAAACAAACAAAAAGAAAATACATAATTTTAAATATATAAGTATAAAACATTAAAATTAAAAAAAATAACAAATAAATATATTTTTTATTAGTTCTTAAGTTCACTTAGAATTTTATTTTGATTCGAAAAACTATTAATCGTAAATCAAAACCAATCAAAAATTTAATATGAAAGCCAGATTCACAGTGAAAGCAATATTATCATCAGCTTTTTACAATGTTAGCAAATATATTGTTTGCAAACGTGTTAATTTTCAGAGAAAGAAATATCTGCAAACGTACTTGTCTAAATTAAGATTTTTCAATACATTTTGTTAAAATTTTAATTCGAAAATCATATCAGTTTTCATAAGCCAGTTTCATACAAATTTTTTGAAAAGGAATGACACAGATGAAAAACGACATTGTTGCTTCCATTGTGAATTAGGCTTAAAAAACTTATGGCGATTTCTTTTCTGAGAAATATGTTGCATATACATATCGTCAGCTCATTATTAGTTTGTCACATACTATGCCAAAAAGTCGTAGTGGAGAAAAACGGCAATTAAGGTTTACATGAAGATTTTTCAATAATTTGCTTTTGCTTTAAATAGTTTTTTTTATTTAGCAAGAGCAACATTTATTTTGTAATTTTTTGTAGGAGGAATTTTTTGCATTCCCCAAAATTGTTTAAAAATAATCGGTTGGTCAAACTAATAATGAGCTGACGATTTGTTGCATGTTTTACATTTTTGCGTTCGTTTGTTAAAAAAATACAACTGCGGCAAAAATTTTCCATTTCTTTTGTGAATATGTTGAATCAAAAACATGTAAACATGTTGCATATTTTCCTCACTTTTATTTAATGTGTTCATACTGTCCTCTTTTACATTTGAGTTACTTACTACATACTTTCTACACGCAAGGTTTTATTTGGTCATGATACCGCTCATTTCGATAAAACATTGCTTTAACACAAAATGTAAAAATTATTACATATTAAAATGGATATACGAATAAATATTATTATGTATATTATTATCGTTTTAATTTTTACACGTATGTAATTAGTGGTGTCAATGTTTATTTCCAAATCATAATAATGTGCAGAAACCGCTCAAATAATCTTAAAAAATCGCTAATTAATTAAATTATGATAAAAGTGTAATAGTTGTAAATAAAAGCTAATCTTGTTCGATTATAGGTAACATAAAAAATTGTTGTAACATCTTTTTCTTAGACAAAAAATCGTCATTAACTTAATTTTTTTATTTTTATTGTTTTCAATAAAGCAAGGCATTCACATTGTAATATTAACTAACACTTAATATGGCATGTTATTAATTAATAAGCTTTATAAAAATAAAATAGATTTTTAAAACCCTAAAAAATCAATAAAGTACTTCAAACAGCCACAAACATTTTATTTTATAAAGACAAAACAATTAAATTATGTGATTATTAAAAATTAAAAATAAACAAAATGGAATATTTAACACAGAAGGAAACAAAAAATACATACATAATTACTTTTTAAAAGAAAAAAAAATACAGAAAAAGGTTTCTTTAAATTACATATATTAGACAAAAACAAACTTTATAAAAAAACCATATATACATTTAAGTATAAATTTTAAGTTAAAGAAGAAAAATTAACAAAAAAAAAAAAATATATATATATAAAATGCATAAAAATTGCTTTTAATATTTAATGTGAACAATTATCAAGTCTTCTTAATAAATAAAATTTTTATAAAAATAATAATTTTAATAAAAAAAAAAAAGACGTTGTTGTTGTTGTAACAGCTCGACTTGTGTTGGTGTTGCTGAGTTGACAATCTTTGGTCGAAACATATGATGCTCCGAGTCGTTCCGGTACGTAGACTCAATTGTCTTGGGAACGTGGGAAAAAAGACGTTGTACTTTTTTATGTGATTTTCCATTTCGCTTAAAAATAAAATTCCCATAAAAGTAAAATGAACTAATTTTAAATATTATAAACGTTAACCATCAAAAAGCAAGTTAATTCTGCCCATCTCGAATAATACTCAACCCAAATATGAATAAAAATTCCCCGGGAATTTTCTGTCTTCTCCCATTTTCTTAATTCAATTGTAAAAATGGGAAAAGGGAATAAACTCCACGATTTTTATTCATTATTGGGCTGTGTCTTTGGATGGTTTGGTTTAAATTTAAGTTACCACTTCAACAGTAAAACCACTGAAAATGAATTATTTGGATCATTTGGAAACTTTAACTTGTATGGGCGGTGCAACTCCCACTTCTTCAATCACGTCCATTTTTTAGATAGGCTGCGGGTTAATAACAATTTTTCTCCAATCCCATCCACATTTTATAGAATGATTTGTATTGATAACCATGATGCTTGTACATAATTTAGAAATTTTGGCTCTTGCCGTTCTCAATATATGCAGAAAAAAAGCAACAACAACAAGGGTAAAATAAGAGACGGTCGTGGTTTTTTGTTCATATCTCAGTCATTTATGGAACGATCTGGCTGAATTTCAATAGCAAACTTTAACGGTGTATATGTGACATAAAACCTATTTCACAGACGGACATCGTTAAATCATTTTCGCTACTCATAAGGACCAAGAATATATGTATATACTTTATAAGGTCTAACGTCAATGTTTTAAAAGTTACAAACGGAATGAAAAACTTATTTATACCCTTTTTCCTTTGGTGCAAATAACGTTGTAAGTTACAAAATTATTATTTTTCAGCAGAGCAAAAGAACGTTTTTAACAGCCAGGATTGTTAATTTTTTAATTTGTTTGTTTTTTAGATTATAGAAAAAAAATGATAAAAACTTTTAAGCAGGTTATAATTTTTTTTGTGAAAAAACGTTTCATATCCACAATCGCGATGTCATTTAAAACGTTTCCACTAAGCAAGCGGCTTTCAAAACGTTATTCCACGTCGACCTACTAGTTGAGATATTACGCTAAATGCATATTTTCGTTTCGGGTTTTCATACAAATTCTACGTATGTAGAAATAATGTTCTGCTTTTCAAATTGAATCTGTTTTAAAATAATGTTAATTAATTTTTTTTTTTTTTTGTAATTATTCACATAAAACGCGAAAATCGCGATATATTTGATCTTTTTTCATATATAGGCAATATGTGTATCAAATTTTTTCATTATAGTAATTGTATTTTTCACATTTTGATAAATTTAAAAATGAAAAAATCTGATACCCATATTGCCTATATATTAAAAAAAAATTAAATTTATCGAGTCTTTCGCGTTTTATGTGAATAATTACAAAAAAAAAAAATAATTAACATTATTAGGTACCCATCGACTACACAATATTATTAAGTACTTTTTTTCTATTATTATTTTTATTATCGTTTTGCTTTACACTATTAAATAAGTTGCGTTACATAAAAATATATGGCGCAATTTTTTATTTGATGTATGTACAATAGGGGTATAACCAATTTTTTGGCATAGTAACCGCGAAAATCATAATCTTTTGTAATTTTTCTCAAAAAAGTTCACGCACCAATTGGTTTTTCTAAACAGGTGTATAAAAAATTATTAAAAAATTTATTAATTTTTAAATTACTCAAAGTTACATATATATGTATAATAAAAACAAGAAAAATTATGAGTTAGTTATTGAAAGATAAAAATTTAAGATTTAAAGTTTGAGGAGATTTACAGAAAGGATAAATACCCTGAACAACTTTAAAGGCACGCTCCGCACAGATATTACTTCTTTGTTGGCTTCGGATTATTAAATCACCTTTTTCCAATGCTTAATAAAGCAGTTTTTAGCAGCTTCAAATCTTGATAGTGATTGATATATAACTTCGAAGTTGTTGTCGCGAAATCTTTGGTCTGAAAACCATATGTCAAACCATTTTCCGCAGATAAACTCGCATTTCGGATATCGTTAAAAAAAGGTTAGATATGTTTTGGTTTGCGGAAAAATCTCTTTCCATCTCTAAATATTAAATAAATTTCATACTTGAGACATTTTTTGTTTTAAATAAACATATTATTAATTTTTCTTAAACAAAAAGAAAATTAAAAATTTTCAAAACTTCATCGCGGTTGGTGTGTGAAAAAATAAATATACGTTCCCTTATAGTTTTTTATGCTCTATCGGACTGTGCTATGCCAATTTTGGTATTTTAAAAAATTGTTAAAAAGTTATCACCCTAATGTACATATGTATGTAAAAGAAAACAAACACATCGCAACACTTTCAGGTATGGGATGAAAATCCATTTAAAAACGAAATGATTTAAAACCGAGAATATCGTTATCAGTATCGTTACCATTGCTATCTTATACATTCTCCTCTTATTTTCTGTATATATTCTTTTAAATGTCATATAATTTATGTTGATTGAGCTGTATTTTAAACAAAAAATTAAAACTTTAATTCAGAAAAAGGATTTTAAAATGGCTAGAAATTTCTCACACCTCTAAAAACGATCGATTTTCATTATATACCTGATTAAAGAATATTTATTTTTGCGCTGTTTAAATGAAAAGACTTCATTGTATCTTATATATTGTGCCACCTTCTCATATAATATACACACAGGCAATGTTATTGTAAATATCAATTAATGGACAATAAGTGCTGGTTCACACTCTTCAAGATTTAGTCATAAAGTCTTGAGTTTTTAGAAGAGAGAGCAAAAGAAGTGGCATTCTCTTTTCCCTCCCTACTAAAAGCTCAAGACTTGACGACTAAAACTTGAAGAGTGTGGATCAGCACTAACATTGCAAATGTGTGGGTACCTTTAAAAAAGTGATTTCATAAAAAAATGTTGAAACCTTCCCTGCTGTCAATATTAATTTAATTCTTTAAGAATAATTTATAGAAAAACATTTTATTTTGATCTTGACTATTAAATAAAGAATTCATGTTTGTTTTTTGATAATTTTTTTTTTTTTTTTTTGCTGGAAACACTTTATGCAGTAACGAATCGGTGTCATTAAAAAATCTGCTTATGTAGATTAACTTTAGATTTTAGTAGACAAATATTTAAAAGCATAATAATCCTTATATAAAGTATGTTAAAAAAAAATATAATAAAAATACATACATAGTATATCAATTCAAATAAATATGGATCATAAAAGTAATGTAAAGGAATTGTGAATAACAAGAAAATACATTTTCCAATATATTATTTTCTCTTAAATGCCGGGAATAACATTTAGGTAAATAAAGAAAAGAGAAACATGCAAAGTAATTAGTTTTTAAGTTTAATATAGAATGAAAAAACTAACAACTTCAATTTAATATTTTTAAGATACAATTAATTAAAATATCTTTAATAAAAATAAAAAACCAACAAAAACCAAAAAATGAACCACGAAAATGATATCCAAGCAAAATTAGATTAAAAGGCGAGATTTGCACTAAACATACATTGAAAAATATTAATTATTATAATACAAAAAAAAACTATTTTTAAATGTCTTATTAAAAAAACTCAACAAGCAAAAATAACTCAAATTATACAAATTGGACTCTAGAAACATAAAATTAGTCGTATAATCCACCTTTTTAATATTCAAAACGATATATGGGATTTATTGTAAACTTTTGGTGATCTATTTAATAAAATGTCTATATGTTTTTATTTCTAAACAGAGTTCACATTTTGTATTAATTTTTTTTAACTTTCTCAAATTAATAGTAGACTCAAGCTGAAAATAGGAAAATTACGGTATTTACATATGTACACACACATACAAAAAAAATATATTTTTAATAATCAATAAAATTAACAGACAAAAATAAAGCTGATCGAAACATGAATAATTCAATAATTTTAAGGAATATAAGCCAACAGGTAAAACAGAAAAATACATAAATAAAAATTAAGTCTATAGTCTAAAAAAGCGATAAAATGAATAAAATAATTTTTTGATGTATTCAAATGGTAAATAAAGCAAATAATCAATCAATTATATTTAAAAATTAAAATGATGTTGTTGTTTTTTTTTTAAGTATTGTATACGACATTCAAAGTTGCCATAGATTTAGAGGGTTATTTGAAAGATTTAGGGGGGATAAAGGGAAACAATTCGACGATTTTTAAAGCTCAACCTTTTCAATTCCAACGATATAAACCAAGCCAGTGAAGAAGACTTACAGCCTGGGGGCTAATTCTGGCAGTCGTGATTGAATAGTTTTCCGATTCGATAGTCATTTTGTTTCTATCCCCTACAGTCGATACCGAACAAATTGAAATCATTTTTTCAGTGTTGTGAAAGCTTAAATAAATGCTCTACAAAAAAAAATATTAAGATTCGTTTATTATCGACTGAAAGAATAAGAAATAAAATTGCTTTCGAATCGAAAAAGTATTCGACCACGACTGCCAGAATTAGCTTCCTGTTTGTAGAACGCTACTCGCTTATAACAAGCGCTAACTTATTAGCGTGTTTCTTTTTTGGGTTTTAGAGCGCGACTGTTGACGAGTTATATTAAAAAACGAAGCAGTTGTCAATTATTTTTTGCTTGTATACAACGGTTTGCCTCATCATAAATGTCAAAGTTCGGAGAGTAAAAAACTATACTCGTTTTTGGAAAAAATTAATAAAAGTGCAACAAAAATCAAAAATGGAACTTTCTACAAAAAAAGTAAAATTTTATGTTGTTGTTTATTTGTTTGGCTTAAGTTCATAAAAAAATTATAAATAAAAAAATTTTTCCCAATTTTTATATTTTTAATTTTGTAACAATGTATTCTATTGTCATATTGGTTGTATTTGAATGTGAAATTCATAAAATTATAGCATATACAACCAATATAATAATCTATCGTTTTTAAAACGATCGATTTTTGAAAGAAAAAGTCTTTTGCCATCATTGAAAATGTACATTTTTATTAAACCCCCTTTAGAGGAACCGGTGCGATATGTACATGGTATTTAAATTTTTTTATGGTTTATCAGCTATATATATTTATAAGAAACTTAAAGTTTTATAATCTTTTTTAAATGTTTAAAATAATGAAACCGAAATGACAAATCTACTATTTTTAAGCAAATATTCGAAACTCGATTGATTCTCAAACAAAATTCCAATACTGATAGATTCTTCTGTGATGCGATATAAAGATTTAAAAAACGATGCTAAACATGTTAAAACAAGAGGCAGGCGGAACGATTTCTTCTTAACTCGAATGTTTGAAAAATATTCAAAACAATACAAATGATTTAGTTTTTACTGATTAAGCCCGTTATTTTTTTTTGCGTGATATTGCCAAAAATATACAATGTACATACATGCATTTATAAAGAAAAATTTTTCACGCTCTCGGGACTGGAAAAGGTCCAGGAAATTAAAAAGAATCTCCATATAACTTAAGCTTTCATGCAAATCTATATATATACTTAAGAAAATGCTAAAGTTTACTTCATTTGTCATTGATTTTTTTAAATTGTTCTTGACTAAAAATACGACAAAAAATCATTATTCTTTAATGATACATTTTATTTTATTTTTACTTATTTATTTAATTTATTAATTAATCGAGCCCTTATGGCATCTACGATTAATATAGTTATTTACAACTTTGTATTGATATATGATAATACTCTTCGCAATTTTGCTTTTCATTTTTGAAAAGAAACAAATAAATTTCAGGTTATTAAAAACAAGTAGATTAATTTGAAAACGAATAAATAAAAAAATTGAGAAGGTTCTACCGAGATTTGAACTCGGATCGCTGGATTCAAAGTCCAGAGTGCTAACCATTACACCATAGAACCTGACTGACATTTTCTTGACAAAGAAAGTATAAACACCTCCAATAAACATGAAATATTTTGTACTGCAAATCAAAATTGAATTTTATACAGCTTTAGCGACATCTACATGTCAAACATAAAACTTGGCCACAATAAGGCCTTTTTAAAAAAAATTTCGACATCATTACATACTTTTTATTTACAAACACATTAAAGTGATTAAAATGTTTATTATGCTGAATAGGTATCTTTTTTTATCAAATGTTTTTAAAATTGTTCTTTAATAGTAGATTGGAAAATTAACAGTAGATAGGAAAAAAATACTTCATTTTATTTTATTTACAGTTAGTGGGAATACAAAAGTTTCTAATTAGATAAAAGTACTATTTGTCTGGCCAGAGGAAAAAAATACTGTACTACTAAATTTTCCAACACTTATTCCAATTATTCATTGTTTTCACAACACTCAGTGCACTTGTAGAAATAAAATACAAATTGTTTTATTAATAAAAGTAAAAATAATAAAATTTTCATAAAAATAAACGTATCTTAATATGGTAACTATTTAATAATAGATAGGTTTTGTTAAAATATTATTTTAAAAACTTTTGTAGTTTGAAAAAACGCCTTATATTTTTTCTTATCGCTTTGTTTGATCGTTGGCAAATTTTATCATTTTTTGCATTTATAGGATTTAACAACAGAGGAAATCAACATTAATAATACAACTGGCGATGAAAACAATACATCAATACAAACGTCAGCACCATTATCTGGCAGCAGTAACGCAGCAACAGCTGCAGATGATGCTGAACACAACAATAATCTTCGTAGAACAAATTCAACGCCCCTACTTCCCCCAATTGCTACATCATCTGATGTGGCGCAAAATAATGGGGCCAGTGGTAGTGCCGGCTCATCTGAGTCATCATCGTCCGTCATATCAGCCACCGCCATGGCCGATGACACTTTACATGTGGAAATATCTGATGCCTTAAGTGAAAAGGATAAAGTTAAATTCACTGTTCATACACGTACCACATTACCAGGTTTTTCTAAACCGGACAACAATGTTGTAAGACAGCATGAAGAATTTGTTTGGCTACACGATCGTTTTGAGGAAAATGAGGAATATGCTGGATATATTGTAATTCAATGTTTTTTTAGTCTTGAACTATTTTACATGTTTTTGACTTGCAGATACCACCTTGCCCCCCAAGACCTGATTTTGACGCTTCCCGCGAAAAATTGCAACGTTTGGGAGAAGGTGAAGGTAATATGACAAAGGAAGAGTTTAGAAAGATGAAAACAGAATTGGAAGCGTAAGTAAATTAACATAAACGTAAAATAGTGTTTTTTTTTTAATTTTACATAAAAAACTGGCTGGTATGTACATTAATATTGTACATTCAAGCAATGTTTTTAATTTTATCCCATTATTTCCTGGTAGGTGCTAGGTTTTAAAAATTTCAGTACTATTTCTATTCCAGGCAGCTCAAAAAATGTCTCTTTCATTTTCTGAAGATTTTTTTACGGATTATACGAAAAAGATTTTGAAATACATTTAAGCAATTATAAACAATTTTATTCCTAATTAGTAGGACTGCGGTTTCTACGAAAATCCATGTTTTTTGTCGATAGTCTTAGAACCATGTCGACCAATTATCTTTCTGATTCAATAAATTGGCGTAATAATGGCTTCGATTTGTTTTTGCATATTGTTCCATATTTTCGTGAAAATACATAGTTTGGTGTTAAATAATTTTTTTTTTTTGCATATTTTGAGTGATTTTAAAATTTCCTAATACAAAAAATAATTTTTTAAATTAAATAAATTCTTTTGGAGCTCTGCTTAAAATACAAAATTTCAAGATTTCGACAATAGATCCTTCTTTTTAACTGATGCAGCACCTTACATGGTTAATGGTGCCAATGGGCATAAAGTATTTTATCCAAAGCTGTTACAAGTTACTTGCTTGGTGCATGGGTTACACCACGTTGCCGAGGAAATTAGAAGCCAAATCGATAATATTGCAATTTTTAATGAAATGTATCGCTTGGTTCCCTCCCCTTCCACCGCAGCCAGTATTACCAAGTTTGGGAGCTGGAGGCTTATTCTGAATTGCGATGAGAAAATCAATGCGATGCGAAAATACATAAATGCGAACAAATGCTATTCTGTATTGCGATATTCGCAAAGTTAGTTTTTAATCGCATTTCAAATGCGAAAAGGTGGCAAGTTGGTATTCTACAAAATTTATTCGACAACAAAATAGCATTCGCAAAGTACAAGCATGTAAGTGAAAGATAATATTTTATTTATTTATTCATCATATATTTATTATTTAATTCAGGGAAGCAAGCAATAAGACCACCAAACCGCGTCAATTTGAAATAATGATAGAATTTAAAAAAAAGTGTTTGCTTCTTTCTTTTTGTCTTCGGACATTTCAAATTGGATATGCTTAGGACATAGAATCTTTTCAATTGCTATGCACACTTTCGCCAAACATCGCGACATAGCTGGCTGAGATATTCCGAGGAAATGATCTTGACCAATTTGGTGTTGGTAGCCACCTTGACCAATAAATTTTAACGCAGCCGCTAATTTGATAATTGGCGGAATTGCACTTGATTTCGTAATATTGCATTCCGAGCTAATATTATTTAAGACATATACAAATGCTTCTTTATTTAATCTACAATTTTTTATAAAGCTGAAAAATAAATATTCTGCATAAGTAAACGTTTATTTTTCGAAAGCATCAAAATAATGTACCTTTTTCCATTCAAGCTTAGAATGTCGGATTTGCTTCTAAGCAATCTTCTCTGTATCCTTTCATTTTGCTCATGCCCTTCTTCGTCGTCGAACCACAGTGCCACAGAATCTATTTTTATTGTTTTTTTTTTCTTACAGAATGTCCTAAATAAATTTTATAAACAATTTTCACAGCCAAACACAAACAATTTATTTATTTTTAATTTGACGTTTGTTGACACTGACGTTTATTTGAGCAGCGTTGCCACGATTTGAAATAAATTACGAATGCGATTGCGAAAGTCTAACAGAATACCAATTTTCTTTCGCATCGCATTTTATTTGCGCATCGCAATTCAAAATAAGCCTTCTGGCTAGATGCTTCAGAGTTCTATTCAAAAAACTTCGAGCAATTTAAGAATGTTATTGAAGATCTTGTTGATACCGATGATTATGCAATTAAAAAAAGTAAAAGAAATATTAAATTTAAATAACATCGGAAATCAATTGGCATTTGCTTTTTCCAAATACGGATATATTGTTGAAACAATAACTAAATTGGAGGGATTTAGTTTACTAAATATTCAAGTCAAATTAATTGATATTGAAGAAAGTAAAATTAACAATGCGGGAAGAAAGAATAGCCCGACAAATTAAAAAAAAAAACCGAAAACATTTTGATAAGAAATGAAAGATTTCATATGCATATTAATATGAATATATATTGGAAATGTATTCATATGTGTATGTAAATATGAGATTTACATATAATTTTCGGAATTGTTCGCTTTGGGATTTTTCATAGCTAGTATTCTTACATTATAATTAAGCTATCACCTTTTTGTAATTATACACACTTTAATTTTTATATACACATACATAGATTCATATATATTAATTTATTTATAATTACACTGCGGAACAAAATTTAACTTTTTTTGTGCGGCCGGGAACTTTGTGTAATTTTTTTACTAATTTAAGGTCGCTGATTCCAAATCTAACCTTCATATTTCTCTATCAGCTCCAGTTTTAGAGATATACCGTTATGTCTAAAATTAAGGTACTTTCAGCACATATATTGAAATAACATGAAAATGGTGCATCATATTCCCTTAAGAAAAAAACCGAAATTCGCTAACAATATTATCTTTAAGACGTACTAACATTAAATTTGGCCAGTAATTTCAGAGATATTGTTGAAGTTTTTAAAAAAACAAATAAAATTAAGAAAAAAAAAATTTTTTTGTTCTTTAAAAATTCATAAAAAATAAATGTGCAACAAAAATCACAGTTTGGGTCTAAAAGCATTTAGTTCAACATATTTCGAATGAAATGAGCTTTATTTCATTGCAATCGGTGCACAACTTTTGATTGTATTCACAATTTATCCATAAAAAAAAACATATTTTAATGTATATTTTTTTTTTTTTTTTTGTTCACACATACACATTAAAATACGTTTTTTTTTATGGAAATCGCAATTTTTATCAATTCGGTAAATTGTGAACACAATCAAAAGTTGTGCACCGATTGCAATGAAATAAAGCTCATTTCATTCGAAATATGTTGAACTAAATGCTTTTAGACCCAAACTGTGATTTTTGTTGCACATTTATTTTTTATGAATTTTAAAAGAACAAAAAAATTTTTTTTTTCTTAAATTTTTATTTGTTTTTTTTTTAAATCTTCAACGATATCTCTAAAATTACTGGCCAAATTTAAAACAATGTTAGTACGTCTTAAAGATAATATTGTTAGCGAATTTCGGTTTTTTTTCTTAAGGGAATATGATGCACCATTTTCATGTTATTTCAATATATGTGCTGAAAGTACCTTAATTTTGGACATAACGGTATATATCTAAAACTGGAGCTGATAGAGAAAAATGAAGGTTAGATTTGGAATCAGCGACCTCAAATTAGTAAAAAAAATTACACAAAGTTCCAGGCCGCAAAATGGCTGTTCCGCAGTGTTTTTGGTAGAAATTTGTAACCTATTATGGCCTTTAAAGGCTAGAGAAATAAAATAAAATAAATAAAACATAAATTTCAAATATTTTCAAAGAGGGATCTGAAAAAGAATATTCTGCAAATGCTTTGGCATTCTTCAAGTGTCCTCCCATAACTTCAGTTAGCGTTGAGGGATCATCTTCTTTGCACAATAGAATATTTTTTTTTTAATAAAATGAAGAAAATATTTTTGAACTTTCAAGTGCATAATTTCGATTTTTTTAGTGCATGAGAATATCAGCCCTACTAATCAGTACAATTCGTAAAAAGTACGTATGTATGGGGCCGATGTAAAAGAAATTGTTATACATATTATATATTTATGCTTTCATCACTTTATGTGCTGGAAAGGCAATAGTTTAATTTTATTTACATAGCAATGCAATACAGGATCAAAGATTAATATTGTAGAAATTGCAAAAAAAAAAAAAAAAAAAAATATTTTATTGCATTTTTGTAAAACTAAAATATGTATCAATTGTTTGATATTTTTAGCGAGTATCTTGCTACGTTTAAGAAAACCGTCGCTATGCATGAAGTTTTTCTTAGACGTTTAGCCAGTCATCCTGTTTTTCGCAATGACCAACATTTAAAAGTGTTCCTGGAATATGATCAAGATTTATGCGCTAAACCTCGTAAAAAGACTGCCATATTTGGTGGTCTTGTCAAGTCTCTGGGTAAAACCACCGATGAAATACTATTAGGTGTTACTGTACATGATGTCAATGATTTCTTTGAAAATGAATTTCAATTTCTAACCGAGTACAATGGTCATTTACGCGAGGCTTCATTGCGAACCGAAAAAATGACGCAACGTCATAAAGATGTGGGTGAGTGTCATCAGAAAATCTCGAATGCTTTAAGACAATTATCAACCGCAGAAAAGGGAAACATGGAAACATTTTGTGCAAAGACTGCTGATATTTTTGAAAAAATTAAGGTACATTTAAATAGTATATTATGTCAATAAATTATTGTAAAATTTTTTGTTATTTCTCATTGTAGAATCTTGAAGTTCGTGTGGCTAGTGATCAGGATTTAAAACTTGGTGACACTTTACGTTATTACCAACGTGATAGCGAAGCGGCTAAAGCTCTCTTAATACGTCGCTTACGTTGCTTAGCTGCCTACGAAGCCACTAATCGTAATTTGGAGAAAGTTCGTGCTAAAAATAAAGATATACATGCGGTAAGTTTTCGATAATATTACTTTTCTGTTTATTTTTCCTTTTGTTTGTTGGTTTAAGTATGGCAAAACCACTAAATACTATGTGTTACAATGCCTAAAAAAATTTACACTTAGGAAGTTAAAATTATTTAAAAAAAATTACCCAGTACAATACTTTAACTAAAGATAAGTTTTTAATTATATAACTCGTATTTAAAATGTCATCAAATATCAAAATATTGAGATAAATAAGTCTAAGCAATTGATTTAAAATCCGTTACTTCATTCATGTCCTATTTATATTTTATTATAACCACGGGTCATCCATCCGTTCTGAACTATACAGAACGGTACAGAATCGTTCTGTATTTTTTTAAATTTTCTGCATATATATTTAACATACATATTTAATAAGATAGCTGAAATCATGATACAAATACAGAAGGTTCCACTTCTCTTTTTTTTATTGCCATGTTAACGTTCTGACGTTTATTGGAATTATGACAATAGGTGCGTGCGAGTACTTTTATAGTTAAATGCAGCAAAAGAGTAATTTATAAGAAAATTGAAAAGTTAATCTCAATAAAAGCTGTTTCCCAAAAAAGTACGCGAACGGAAAATTGTAAAAATTCATAAAATTAGGGAACAGCTGATGGTTAACAATTATAGTGCTGAACATTTTTTGCACTTTTGACTACTTAACTCGTTTTCTTATCGGTACCCGATAAAATAATTTTTATAACACGAATATTTTGGGAAAATACAATCAAGTTATTTTATGAATTTTTTCATATTTATTTTTTTTTTTATTATTTGATTTTGTTTATTTGTGCCATGTTAAATTTTTTCAACAGTACGTGAATACATTTTTTTTTGCTTTTGATTACTTTAAAAACAAGTTCCCAAAATACTTTAAACTCCAAAAATTAAAAAAAAGATGGTTTACAAGTTGGTATGTAGCAGTGATGTCCAAAATGTAAACTGTGGTTTTATTGCTTCATATTAGAATTAGTGAACAGAGAGACAATTATTCCTAATAAAAATATTTTATTTATTATCAAAGTTGTTTTTGGGAATACTATTATTTATTAAAAGATTTTGTTTGTTGTGCTTAATTCCCTTTTTAAATAATTGATAAAAAATACTGAAATTTATTGTTGGAGGGTAAGCTGTTCCTATGCGCATTTCACTGGTTGCTTAGGCCAGATCATCAGGAAACGTTCTCCTAAATAATTTTAGAATAGCCAAAGCTATCAGCAAACAAAACTACAGAGGGAATGAGAATTACCTACAAACACTCAAAAAGTCTTCTTTGCAACGATATCAAAGGTTGTGTTCATTTACTTTACTAGAGAAACTTGCAACGAGAGAGTAAATTTAAAATTTACAAAATTTTTCTCCCAATTACTCAAAAAAAAAAAGAAAAAGTAAATGAACGCTTTACCAGCAAAAACTATCAAGTTAGGCATATCGACAAAGTTCAGCTGTAAGATACTAGATTATTTCTTAATAAATTCAATTGTTTTAAACTATTTGCGCAAGAATATTGTTCCTAAATTTTAGAAAAATAAATAATTTAATTCGAAAATAATTTTATTTACTTTTATTTATTTGGTACACAGTGCAACAGGAACGAGTCTTTTTATAGCACTGTACATATAACAATTATGAAAATACATGAAACAGATGGTTGATTATTTCATGCTAGTAAAAAATTTACTATCAGAAATTTTCAATACATTTTTTGTCACTCAAATTTTGATGCTCTTTTTCACTCTCTCGTTGCAAGTTTTTCGAGTACGTGAGCACTTACTAGCATAGCTGCCAGATAAAATTGGTCAAAAATATTCAAATTTTGAGAAAAAAATCGTCAGAATCGTCAAATTAACTAAGCTTAATCGTCACAAAAATCGTCATTGTAATAAACCACTAATTTTTAGCTAGTTTGTAATATTAAATGTTATTTTTAAATTTCGTTGCCAATGAAATTTTAATATATTCCGTTTGTTTTTGAAATTAAAAAAATTTTCGTTTAGAAACTTATTATTGAAGTAACACAACCAGGACTCTGATAGGGTTCCTGACGGGGCATTGTTCTGTTAGGGCTTTTATGGGTAAATGGGACATTGCGAGACCGGACTTCTGCAGGTTGTGCGGAGATGCCGAGGAGCTAGAGACGGTTGAGCATGTACTGTGCCACTGTCCTAGGATGCACGGCCCCAGGGAGAAATAGCTAGGGTCTAGGTTTCACGACGAACTGGGGTGTATCGCTGGATGTAATCCAACCGATCTGCTGGGGTTTGTCAGGGAAGTAGGACGGCTGTTTCTGTTGGGGGGGCCGTAGGGGGGAATTTGTCCTGCGCTTCTACAAATATACCGAACCTTAGGTCTATTTTCTACTATTCTTCTTTACTTCTCTTTTTTTTTTCCTCTTTTTCCTCTTTTCTCCTCTACTGAAGGGATTCACAATGGACCTCATTGGTCTCCGAGTGGAGTTGCGCCCTTGCGCATAACCCTTCTTAACCTAACCTAACCTAACACAACTAAAAAAATTTCAAAAGTATTGGCATTCATAAGAAAAGTAAGAAAATAAACTAAAACCATTAAACACATTTTTTTCACGTCGAAAATCCTACTTAAGAACTAACTGCCCGTTCGCCGATATCGAACGTTAACGTTCGCATAGAAAATAACATTTAAAACCAAAACAATTTTTGAAATTTTGTTTTTGTTTTAAATGTTTTTTACTATGCGACCGTTAGCGTTCGATATCGGCGAACGGGCAGTAAGTATGGTTTCTTAATGTGAACGCAGACTAAAGAAAGTGGTTGTACCTAAAAATCGTCAAAATGACGATAAATCGTAAAATCTGGCAGCTATGCTTACTAGTAACAATTATTGAAAATAAGCCATAATTTTCTGTAAATGAACGCACCTAATATTTATTTAATTTTTGTTTTTGTTTCAGTTTAATTTTAGCTTCTATTTTTTTCAGCAATTATTTCTCAATTTGTAAGCTTTTTGTTTGTTTACATCTGCTCATTAATTTTTCGAGTGATATGTTTTTTGTTTCGCTAAATTTTACTGCGACAATTTCTTCAGTAAAAATTTGTAAATACTCAGTCATGGCCCAATTAGTAGGTCTGCTCGAAACGATTTTTTGTAGAGTTGTGTTTTTATCGTGGAATTGTTTTTGTAGCAATTGTTTTTGACATCATATAAATTTTTTCACAAACTAATGCATTGGGTTTTGACATCTTTAACATAATTTACATAAAAAATGCGTGGTTTTTTCTATTGTTGCATTGTTGTAGTGTTGCGCAGACCTACTAATTGGGCCATGTACTCAGTCAAGAGCTTTTCCTTCATGCTCTCAATTTGTGGTCTCATATACTGTATTTTGTGTACGCGAACGCAATTAAGTAAAATGCTGTAAAAAAAAGTAAAAAAATTAAAGGTTCTCGAACTTGTTTGTGCTATCCAAGGCGAATTCACACAGGTGACCGCATCATACCACATACGAGAGCGTTCTGCTGACTGTCTTTTTTTATATGGGGCTTGTCATTTTAATACCTTTACCCACATATGTACCCATAAAAAAGGGACAGCTAGCATAACTCTCTCTCATGTTGCGGTCACCTGTATGAATTATGCTTAGTGCTACCATATTTCATTAAAACCCCCATTTTACGGGTTTTATTTTGGTTATTTATTAAAGTTTAAAAAATTGATTTTAAATTTACATAAGATTGATATATATAACTGTGAATTTTGTAAATATGTAAATAAAATATATTAAAAAAAAACTGCAGCTTGAAGTAACATGTCAGGACGATATATGTATTTGGATTAATAAACATCAGCTACCGAAAATTTATTTAAAATATTGTGAAGCTTGTAATTAACAGTATGAATTTACATATAGTCATGTGATTTAAAACAATTTTGTTCGATTATGATCTACCGTATCAAAAAACATACATATTTTTGAAACTTGCACTCCTACAATAAAAATAGCGTTCTTATTAGGGAGGTAACGATACGCCTTTTTTGCCGATACGATACCGATACTCAAAGCAAAATATCGGCGATACCATACGAATACATATTAAATTTAAATTCAACGTAAAATTAAAAATCTCAAGTAGAGAAATTTTTTTATAATACAAAATTACAGTGTAAGAGATAAGTCATGTTAATATATAAAATTGGTATTAAAAAGATTTTAAAAACAACGAATTGAATTTTAATTCATGGTTAAATTAACAAAAGTTAAATTATTTTTTTAACATATGCATAAGCTTGCTTAAACTTCTGTCAAAAATTAAAAAAAGTCTCTCAAATGCATTTAAAAAAAAAAACAAAGTCAAAAATCATTTGATTCCGTTCGGAAAGTACAACCAGTTTCGCACTTTGTTTAAGCGAATGACAGATTCATTAAACTTTACAAAAAATTTTCTGAAGCTCAATATTGTTCCACACACATGATTCACATATATTCGCACAGTTGCTTAAGCCAACTTAAGCATATTAAAGTTTTTTTTTTTAATTTAGGTTATTTTTCAATGTAGAGTTTTTGTTTCTCCTGTAAAATTTGTTCAATGTATCTTTACTTCATAACTCGAAAAAGTAGTTTTCATCATTTAAAGTAGACTTCAAGTTCTCTCTCGGCCAGTCCAATGGATCTAGTTGTTCGGAATACTACCTTTATGCTTAACATTATTATTTGAACAATAACTTTCAAAATGAGACGACGTGAATGCTGTACTTCGATCAGTGACCAACACTCTAAGCATTCCGAAAAACAACGTCAGCGATTTAAAGCATTTAGTACATGTTTAGTCTTTGTTGACCTTACGGAACATAACACAACATACATATATTGTCAAGGCATCTACGGTGACTAATAGATGTTCATAACCACGACGAATTTGACGAATCATTTGGTATATTCATACCATATAACTCAAATTTCTTACGGCCTGACTCCTTACAATAATCTTTTACAAAATTCCGTTCCCGCGGGATTTCCTAGTAAACGCTCAGACTCAACACTAACGTCATCAATCCGCATGTGCACGAGTTTTTCCCGACATACGTATTCTCCTCCCGCGAAACCGTACAGCTTTTCCTCGCAACTTGCCGTCGGATTATATATTCCCAACGATACACGTTTAACCATTATTGATCTACCACTACCCGAATCTATCAAGGCACTTTCTGATCCCACAAGGGTTGGTTATAAGTTCCATCTGTTAAGTTTATCGACCGCGACGGATACTTATCTGTCTCGTGTTCTTTTGCACCACACATTCCACACTTTGCCTTTAATGGATTTGTCACAATTCCGTACAATATGACCGCATTCCCGGCAATTAAAACAATTGTACCCGTTTTCACCGTATCAGTATTAACATCACCAACTGTTTTGTTTACATTCAGTTTATCATTGTTCACATTACGATGATACGTTTAACGCGAGTGTCCGTTTGGTAAGTTTCCCGTTTTAATTTTATTTTCTTCGTACATTCTATTATACGACCCGAAATTCATAGCGATCAATGTTTTGCTATGCTATTGTCTTCCTTATTACCACGACGACGATAATAATATTCAATAAGCGATTAATTTTTCATTCATATTTGTCATTGGTTATTCTTTTATTTGTTTCGTTATTATTAGGTGCTTGACACATTGTAGTTAAAAACAAATGAGTGTGTTGAAATTGCTTTTTGTTCATTCTTACAGACCTCTACTTCTTAGCGATCACGTTTAAAGAAGTGTGAGACGATTTTGAATTTAAATGGATAAGTGGTGGAGAACCATTTAAAACTCAAATCGATTACTGGTGGAGGATCCTTAAAATCTCAATTTATGATTTCCTATCGAGTGGACTTCAGGATTCAGGAGTAAATTATATCTCCACAACCGCAATAGTGCTCCTCGCTAAAATTAATGGGGTTAACTTATGGTAGAAACAGCATGTACCAACAAAATAATTATTATTTTTCTTATATCTGCAGAACTACAAAAGTGAGGCATACTAAATTTGATGTTTGTAACTCTTAGAACAAACTGCATGTTCAAATTATCTCGAATTATTTTTAGCTCTTGAATTGTTCTTGGCTTATTGGTGCGCACTTTTTCTTTTAAATATCCCCAAAGAATGAAGTCCAACCTTGTTAAATGATCGTGGCAGCCATTGATCCATTGTTTCGTTGGATGTGTGGCAAGTGGCACCACTGCTTGACCGACCTCATTTTCGAAATAGTACGGACCATGACGCCGCCAGTCCATAAACCGTACCAAACAGTCACTCTTTGTGGATGCATCGGCTTTTCAATAATCACTCGTGGATTCTCATTGATTCTGCTTGTTAACGAATCCACAGAGGTTGATTATACAGACCAAAAAAAATCACGAAGTGCACTAAATGCATTTTGATTTGAACGCACTTTTCAATTATGCACCTCTCCATGGTTGAATTTGTCAAACAATGAAACAAAGAACTGTCAAATTAAGTTGGCCAAAAAACTTAACGTTAAGGTGTGACTCATAATTAACATCGAGCATTATGGTTGCACTACCCTTTATTTGAAAATCAAAAGAGATATTGCAATAGGTTTTGGACAATAAACTACAGCATAAGGGGCGTTATTTAAGGGCATACCAAAATTTTAAACCTTAATACAACGTAGCCTTAAGCTACTTCACCCAAGTACTAAGGCCCCAATCATGTACAACGCAGCGCAACGCAAACAATAACATTGAAAGCACAAACAATGTCATAAATATTTTGTAATTTTGTTGTTGCTTTCAACAGAAATTCATGTACCGTTTTAAAATTTTCAACGACACAAGCAATGGAGCGTTTGAAATTTTAAAACGCAATGTGAATTTCTGTAGAAAGCAACAACAAAATTACAAAATATTTATGACATTCTTTGTGCTTTCAATGTTATTCTTTGGCGTTGCGTTAGTTATGTGGCGTTGCGCTGCGTTGTACATGATTAGGGCCTAAGTTTTATTTCTTTACGAAAAGAAATAACAAAGTTGTAGGATTTTTGGCCGAAATCTCCAACTGTGTATGGAAGTGAAATGTTCTCTTTCCAATGAAGAATTCGGAAATTGCACATGACTGTGTCCAAAATTACAAATTTGAAGCAAAATTACTCACACAAAACGAAAAAAATTGCTTTGATAGAATGCATCACCTTTTTGTTATGCCTTGTCTGCAAGTAAATGGTTATGTTTACAAAAAAGGTAAACCACACTGATTCCTGAAGTAAAAAAGAAATGGATGCACATTTTTAACGGCACGTCTCGAACGTAAGCTATAACGTAGGTAAAATAGCAGTACAATACATATGTATGTTTTATATGTTGATTTTTTTTTTTGTCATAAAAATTGGTATAAGTTGTTGTCATGTTATGAACATATCAAGGCATAACCCCAAAAGAAGCTTAAGCGACATCATTTAAAATTTTCGTTTTTTTAATAAGTGAATTTATTAAAAACACTTGCATCATCTCCTTAAATCTCATGGTCACAAAAGGCTCCGTTACGATTTGATAGCAAACACAATTTTAGCTTAAGCACCAGTTTTCATACAACATTTTTATGAAATATAATAACAAAAAAACCTTCTCCTGTAAAATTTTATTTTTGTCGGTTAAGCTTTTTTTGCGGTTATGACTCGATATATTAATTAAAATAATATTTTTTTAATTATTATAGGGTTACTATATATAACTTAAAAAAAATCTTTTGTAATATTATTGTTTGGCGATGAAGGCTTTTATTATTACAAAATTTTTCAAATAAATTGTTTCATTTGGAAACCAATTTGCCTTGCGGGTATCCTGTACCCATGTTCTGTAACTTTGGTGAGAACTTCTCACATCGAAAACACGTGAAACAAAATATTCCACCGTTTCTCGAAGAGTGAGAAAAAAAGTGTGAATGTAACTCATGTCGAAAACTATCAAAAGAGATTACGTCGTTACGTTATAAATGTCATAATATTCCACACGAAGGCGATATTTATTTGCAAATGTTGATAACGCCAGTCAAACATATCGTTGACGGCGATCAAAATTTACTAAAATTGTATAGCCGTCGGCTATACCAAAAAATGTAAAGTGCGACTTTAATGTGTTGATTAAAAAATTGCTTTTGAAACATTCGTATATTTTTTAAAAATTTTAAAAGCAAAATAATTAAACAATGAACAAATAAAAATGCCAAGAACAAAATATTCATGATTCATAAAAATTCATGATTGCACATGAAACAAATTACACATGGGCTACACATATTGTCCAGGCCACAGGTTAGGTTAGGTTAGGTTCCATGGGCAGCCATCGAGAGACAGCTCACTTGGGTCCTTTAGCGGTCCCTTTGTGATACCCAGCGCCAATGCCCATCCCGAAGAGCAGTTATTCAGTTGGCGTCACTGCAAGGTTGAGCCAATTCGTCTTCCTAATGAAGAGAAGAAGCTATCTTAGTTCTATTTTTGATAGATCCTCCAAACAGGAAAACACCGGCTCTCCCAGGTATTCCTCCCTAATGCCCCGTAGCCCAGGGCGTTGACAGAGAAAGTGAAGCACAGTTTCCTCTTCCTCCTCATCATGACAACTTCTACAGTAGTCATTGAATACCAGACCCATTCTTCTAGCATGAGTCCCAACAGGCCAGTGTCCGGTTATGACCGACACAATGGTCCTGATTTGGTTCCTATTGAACCTAAGTAGAGATTTGGTTCTCCGTTCATCATATCCAGGCCAAAGTGCCCTGGATGTGGAGCAGGTGGACTCACGGGTCCATCCCTCTTGCGCAATTCTATAGTTCTCGCGCCGCATGAGTGACTTACAGTGAGCCATTGGAAGGCCAATGAATTGATCAATGAATGTTTCATCCATACGACCACCTTCCTTGGCCAGCTCATCTGCTACCTGGTTTCCCGGGCAGTTTGAGTGCCCTGGTATCCATATAAGCGTTAACTCTGAATGTTCAGCAATCTCATTTAAAGACATCCGACATTCCACAGTCAACCTAGATGTCGTATAGACACCCGCAAGAGGCAATGGCAGCCTTGCTATCAGTAAATATACGTATATCTCCCGATACGCGATAATACTTTAGCCAGTTGGCTGCCCGCTTTATAGCCGATATTTCCGCCTGCAGGACTCTACATCCATCCGGCAGACGAAAGTTTCCGGCAGGAAACTTTAACGCCCAGTTCCTCTATGTAGAAACCTCCGCCAACTCTTTCCCCCTTCCTTCAACCATCAGTGTATACCCCCAGGGCTGGTTCATGGAAGGTGCCCATAACCGACAGCGCACTTTCGTGCGCTATATGTGTCGCATACCTCGCGCCAAAGAAAGGCTCCGGGGTGCAGTAGTCCACTCCTTCAGGGACAATCGAGTATCCCATTGTACTGGAGTGTCCATAGTCACGGTTCGACCAGCTGTGTGCCGCGTTCAACCGTATCGCCGAACAAAGAGCCATATGTCTGGCCGTGATGTCCACCGGCAGCCAGTTTAGCGTAGTCACCAGCCAAGCCTTCTTCAGACTGCTTGGCCTCACTAACCGAAGGAGCCGGATTGCCCTTGTTATCACTTCGGTAGACACGGAGCAAGACCGTACTAAAACCATAGTAGATCTTGCCCTGTCTCTCCCTCAGTGGTTACTGACGCGATGACATGTTATACCCAAACTTATAGAAAATAGCGCAGAAGTAATTTAGTTTTCATATTTATAACATCTTACGCTGTTATTTTGTATAATAAAAAAAACTCTACTTTTTTTTTTGAGAGAAAAACGGAGACGGTACCGCGACCAAGCCACGTATATTGTACCCACCCCCCTTTAGTTTGCCAAAAGACCCTCTGATTCCCAGAGGAATCCACGTAGGTCTTTTGCCGGTGTTGCACCGACTCGGGACGTGCCTAATGCGCCGTGCCCCAAGTGCTTCCTTCTAGCCCATGCCAGCCCCGGGCAGTCACACAGTAATTGCCCTATGCCAGTATCTCCTGTGTTCCCTGAGAGCCCAGTCCTCTAGAAGGGACTGGGTAGTGGCCCAACTTAACCAACAAAAGGGATCGGGCCCACCATTGGGGCGTTTGCACCAGCCCTAGCCAGCTCATCAGCCCTATCGTTTCCCGGAATCCCTGAGTGGCCCGGCACCCAACAGAGTGTCACTCTGTTCCCTGCGGCCGGCACCTGTAGCCTTTCTCGGCATTCCACCACCAACGTCGAGGACAATTTCCAGGAAGCTAATGCTTTAATGGCTATCAGTGAATATCATAATGCTGTTTCCAACCAGCCCATTGCTATGAATGTTGATACAGCACACATCAATATCGTGGATCTCGGCCCGGAATACACCAGGTGGTCTTCCCATGGCTATCGAGATCCGCGTTTTAGGTCCAAATACCTCAGCACCTACCCCACGTTCCGATTTGGATTCATCAGTATACCAGTGTAGTCCCTGGTTTCCATCACAGATCTCCACTGTCCCAGGCTCCCCCGTTAGGGAGGATCGTGCTTAACCTTCTATTAAAGCCCAGCTCCGTGGTCTTAATGTCCGTCCTTGTGAAGACCGATAGACCAGGGGCTAACTTCATCAAACCAGCGTGTCAGTAGACACCATCTGTTAGTCCAGATGTTAGCGGATCCTAAGGAGACTCGATATCGCGGACCTCCTTATATGGATGTGTAATGGCAAAATGCACAAGATAGTATCAAGTGCCGCCATTGGACATGTGCGCATCACCCCCGTCAGGGCCATACAGACCATATTGTGTACCTGCTGCACTTTCGGATAGCCGGCACCTGATGGATTTTTAACCACCATACATAGGATCCATCGGTCTGATCATCATAAGGTACAGCCATTTAATCATGATGGGACCAAAGCCCCAGGTCATCCCAAACAAGCTCTTGCAGGCCCAGAAGGCCCTGACTTATTAAAAAAAAGCCTTTTAAGCCTGTTGTTATAACTTCTCGCGAACGGAACCAATATTCAACCCCTTTTCATGGCACCATCTGAGAACCTTGTAGAGAGCACCCTGCATCACCTCAGTAATTGTACTCACAATGATGGCCAGGTCATCCGCATAGCCAATGGCCCGCAGGCCATATCCCTCGAGCTTGACGAGCAGGTCATCAAAAAACAAGGCACCATAGCAAAGGGAAAAGTACCCCACCTTGTGGACAACCCTTGACAGCACTGATGCTGACAATAGCGTCATCCCAAGAAGCGGTAATTCTCCTCTGCCTCAACAAGGCCCCAATTCAATTGATCATGCACTCATCTTATGTGAAACACAGGATTCCTGGGTATCACCTTCTATCCCTATTTGATCTTCATCGGGGTCTTGCTATATATATACGCAATGAAGTTGTGTATCAATGCCAGCAACCAGTGGGCATGTTTGATGCGGAATTTAACTGCCTTTGGGTTAAATTCAAAATCAATACGCACTTTTTGCATTTCGGGTTTCTTTACAGAAGTCCAAACGCGGGAAGGGATATCACATTATCGCGCTTCGACTCCCTTTCCGACTCAATATCGAAGATTCTTGAGAATTGTCCTGACAGTGAAATCGTTGTTGCTGGTGATTTCAATGTCCACAATTCTGCTTGGCTTCACCACTCGGGCCGTACAACCTATGAAGGCCAATATGTTGAGCTATTTGCTGCACATAATCACCTCGTGCAACTGGTGAATGAACCAACACATATTCCATGTGTTGATGGGCACCAACACAATACCCTTGACCTCTTCCTCTCTTCGCACCCTCAAAAGTACGAAGTTGAAGTTCTAGCACCTCTCGGTAACTCGGATCATTGCACCATTTCTGCCTCTTTTCCGTTCTCCGAACTTCGGAACGTTTCACGACAGGCTATGAAACGATCAAAATTTGTTTACGGAAAAGCACGTTGGGTTGAACTCAATGCTTCGAATAAACCTAGGTCCAAATCTTGGTTTAATCAGACGTGCAAATCAGCAGTCAGATCCAGAGAGGAAGCATTCAGAAATTGGCGTGTCAATAAAACCGCCGATACTGAATTGCTACGCAAAATGGCAAGGTCGTCGTGTGCCAAAGTGCTAAGACGGGAAAAAACTCTTCACGAGCAACGTCTTCGTGCTGAAGTTCTTACTGCTCCCCGGGGCAGTAAAAGCTTCTGGTCATTCGTTAAAAGAGTAAGGGTTAATGCTAGTTCTTCAATACCAACTCTTTTAAAGGATGGCCAAACATTCACGAACCTGGTTGATAAGGCTAATTGTTTTGCCGAATTATTTGCAAATAATTCTAACTTACCAGATAGCAATCAACCACTACCCGAACTCGAAAAAGTATCCGTAACTATGCCTAAAATATTTTTTCGGGCTCGAGCTGTTAAAAAGGTTCTTGCGGATCTTGACATAAACAAGTCTCCTGGCCCGGATGGTATACATGCACTGGTCTTGAAGCAGTGCTCTTCGACGCTAGCTCGTCCCTTAGCAAATCTTTTCAGCACTCTATACCATGCTGGTGAATTTCCCGTCTGCTGGAAAGTTGCTAATGTAACGCCAATTCCTAAAAAAGGAGTGGCTAATAACCCTGAAAATTACCGCCCAATTGCAATTTGTTCGGCACTTTCCAAAGTAATGGAGAGTATGGTAAATCACCATCTTGTAAAATTTTTAGAGTCAAATTACCTACTAAGCGACCGCCAGTATGGCTTTCGTAGAGGTCGTTCTACTGGAGACCTACTGGCCCTGTTATCAGAAAAATGGTGTCGTTCCATTCACCATTTTGGCGAAAGTAAGGTAATTGCTTTAGATATTTCCAAGGCGTTTGACAGAGTCTGGCATGGTGCACTCTTGTCTAAACTTGTTGCATTTGGTGTCGGTGATAATTTCTTTCTCAGAGATCGCACTATACGGGTTGTTATAGATGGGGTTTCATCAAACGAGTTCAAGATTCATTCAGGGGTACCGCAAGGCTCCGTTCTTTCACCTACTCTATTTCTTATTTTTCTAAATGACCTCTTATGTCAAACTTCCAACCCTATCTATTATTTTTCAGATGACAGCAACCTTTGCCATTCGTATTCATTTGGTTACAGACCAGGCGTGTCCGATGTTTGTGCTATGAGACAGAACATGAATGATACGCTTGGCCGTGACCTAGACATAATCTCAGAATGGGGTCGTGCGAATAGGGTCGAATTTAATGCCCGAAAGACCCATTGTTGCGTACTAACGCATAAACGCGCGACGGATCAAGGTGCCTCATCTGTATGTATGGGTGGTATAAATATTTAGGAAACAGAATCTCTTGATGTTCTGGGCATGAGGATACAATGTGATGTCCGATGGACAGAACATATATCAAGTGCATCGGTTTTTTGAAACGGTGTAAGATATACTTCACTCCATCTGATCTCCTTACTATTTATACCACCTATATCCGACCGCGAATGGAATACAACTCTCATGTGTGGGCCGGTGCTTCAAAGTCTATTTTGGAGCTTCTCGACCGCGTGCAGGAGAGGGCGAAGGTTCTCATTGGCGACAGTAGGGTATCCAATTCTATTGACTCCCTTGAGCACCGTCGCAATGTGGGTTGTACGTTCCTATTTTATCGTTACTACAATGGGATGTGTTCTGATGAAATTAGGGATTTGGTTCCCGAAACCCATAGCCTTGTTCGTAATACACGTTTTTCCTCAAGAGCACATCCTTTTGTGGTCGATTGGCCGGTGAATCGTACAACGCACTACAGGGAAAATTCGTTTTTTGGCCGGACTGTTCGTATGTGGAATACCCTTCCTGCTGAGGTCTTCCCTCTCACTTACAACATGAAAAAGTTCAAGTCGAATGTTCACAAACACTACTCCCTCTTTCCTCCTTCCCATAACCTATTTTCCTAGTTCCAACACAATGCATTGCATTAGTAGGGGTCATCCCCTGAGTGCTGGTCCCAACAAAAAAAAAAAAAAAAAATCTATGTGTTTTCGTGCCAAAGCATCCGTGATAGAGTCGTAGCTCGTGTTGTCAAAGTCACCCTCTACGTCAAGAAAAGCACACAGTGCAATGTCCTTGCCATGCTGTGCCTTCTCTATTTGCGCAACCAAATGGTGCAATGCTACTTCCCTCGACCTGCCCTTCTGATAGGCAAACTGCGTCCCGTGCAATCCGCGGTAATTTGCAACTTGTCCCTGATGTACAGGTCTATTAGCCGCTCAATAGTTCTATAGAATTTCGGCTTGTCTAGCGGTCTATTGCCAGATTTGGGGATAAATACCACCCTGACCGCTCTCCACGCGGTCGGAATATGAAGGTGAAGCTTGCCCTAAAAAGACCAATTAGCGTGTCTATTATAATATCAAGACTTTCCTGTAGAATTACTAGGAAAATCCCGTCACCACCTGGTGACTAGTAAAGCTATGTTCAGACCTAACAAATATTTGACAAAAAAAAAATCCAAAAAAAAGCATGACCAGCAAATTGATCAAACTTAAGCTTTATTTTTCAAACTTTTTATTGACTTCCTCATCTTTATTTGTAAGAAGATAATTGTATAATTCAATTAAGAAACTGATAAATGATGTTTGATCCACCAAATGTTTTGCAAAAGCAAAAAATTTTTTAATAAAACTAGTGGTTACGTGTTGGATGTCAAATATTTAATAGGTGTAAAAATAGCTATAGGGCCAAAAGAGCCAACTGCCCGGCGTAACTTATATTTGTCGAAAATCCTACCGGCCAATCCAGTGGCTCAAGTCGCTGGGATTGCCGCTTCGACCTCAACGTGTTCATTACCAATCACAATAGTCGAGCCTGTAAAATGGACTTGTAGCAGGGTTTTCAGTTTCCCTGCGATTAGTTGTGAAGGTACCATATATTCTCTCCACCAGGCCCACTCCATTTGAGTGTTCTTTGGCCATTACCATGTGAAGCCTTGCCGCGTCTGGGATGATTGCGATGTTACTGAAAAAGTTCCTTCATGTATCCCTCTTGGATTTGATTAAAGATCTGTCGTATTCAGTAAGAGCACATTTGTTCTCCTGCAAATCCTTAGTTGTTTTGCCTTGTTAAATAACCTTCCTGTCACCGCTTCAGCTCGAGCGCATCATTCAAAGGAGTTCTACGGCTGGAGCTGAAGTTGCGCATGGTCGTGCTCTACCGAAAGAATGATAGCAGTGTATCTTCACCTTCGGCTGATAAGGGTCTTGAACACATTCAATTCCGTTAGTCTGGTATTAAATGCGCCTCTGCGCAGATCCGCCCTTCCCAGTATGTCGAACCGTATATGTTGAGGGTCCGACAACGAGGCCTCATCCGTAACCCGCCAGCTACGAATTGAATTGCCCAGTGTGAGGACTAGTACCTCCTCTCTGATTGCATTTATAAAGGTCGGCTTGCAGCCAACGTTAGATATATCTAAATTTGTGCCTACCAGATAATCTAGTAATAAATAACCTCTTTTTTTATGTCACTGCTACCCCAAACGGTGTGATCGAGGTTGGTATCGCAACCAATGACTAGCTGCTTACTATGCATACTGCAGTGAAGTAACAATTCTGCCACCTCCTTAGCCGGGGAAATGTGCCGTCGCCACGACGATCTCCGACGACCCCCGTTCTGTGGGTATACTGATCTGTACAGCCACAAGATTTCTGAAAATAAAATTTGTCAATGAAAGTATATCAACACACCGATCAAAGATCAACTTACTTGAGAAGGACTGTAGTCCCCGGACCAGGTCACCACTGACCCACGGCTCTTGCAGAAGTGCAAGATCAATCGTTTAGGGTGGGTAGTTCGCCTGGGGTACAGCTTAAGTGCTCTTAAGGTGTAGCCTGGTTTGCCCGAAACAATAGCTGAACTTACCTCCGAACTTTACCAGTTTTTGATAGGAGCAGCCATCCACAGCCAGACGGAGGTGAAGGAATTCTCGATGCGTCTGCCTTTGTACTACCGCCCAATGTGCAGCAGCCAAATCGCTTTGAGCCGCTATGAAGGCCAATACCTTTTTGTTAGGCAGCTCTAGACTATGTGGGAAGTACCCGCGCACAAAATGCGTGCGAGGGTACTGTAAAATTGTCTTCCTCAGGGACTATTTTACAGTCTAAACCTGATTTGGCTTGGATGAATCCAAGGTTGACCTAGCATCAACCAGTCGGTTCGTCGCAGACAGCTCTCGAACTGAGGTTTGAATGCGCCGGACTTACCAATGACCGCCTGCAATATTCCCCTTGACCCTCTCGACCTGGTCGGCAGTTAGTGACGGAGCCTCCAATGCTGAGACAAAGCCCAGTCTGATGCCCTTTGGCATATAAACCGTTTGGGTCTTGTCTTGTTAATTTTAACTTAAATTCAAATTCAATAGGAATATTGAATGTCGGTATCGTATAGGCAAAAGCGCCTTTAGTGACGTCCCTAATTGTTATGCCAACGTTTTATTATTTTAACAATGACTTATTATTCCCAATATTTTGTTTTAAATTTGATGACCTGGATTTAAATTTAATGACTAATAATTTCTTTTAGTTATAATTTTAAGCAACGCTTTCAAAAATCTACCCTTTTGATATTATTTTTAAATTTTATTTTTAAAATTACAATACCACATCTAATTTTATGTTTCACCTTTTTTGCTTTTAAATAATAAACTCAAAATTACAATAATTTAATGCTTTCTTCTACATAACCTAAAAATCAATACAAAAATCCTTAATGCAGCCTTTGGAAGTTCAAGAGGTATATGGTTTTTAAAGTATTTTTTTTAATGTAAAAACTAAACAGTTTAAATGTTGTGTTGTTAACTAAGACTAGAAAAATTATCATTTACATTCACAAATAAACTAATCCATAAAATATAAATTTTTATAATATAATAGACTATTAATAATTTTATATAAATATGTATGTATTATATTTAAAAAATAGTAATAATTATAATTTCTATTTCAAGATTAATACTACACATTTTTACAGCATCCCTTTCTATTTCCTAGATAAAAAGCATGTTTTTTATTTTATGATGTATTGAAAACATAACAACTTTTTCAAATTGTGTACTACGTATAATTTTGTTATTAAAAAATTTGTTTTCTTTTTTCCATTTTAATTAAATAACAGGCCGAAGCTGCACAGGCAGAAGCATGTGAAAAATTCGAAACAATGTCGGCTTGTGGCAAAGAAGAGTTAGTGGGCTTTCGTAATCGTCGTGTTCAGGCTTTTAAGAAAAGGTATTTTCAATAAAAATCTTTATTTACATTTACAAATATGAAACATTATTAATATGAAATCAATTTTAATTATTTCACAGTTTAACTGAGTTAGCTGATTTGGAAATAAAACATGCCAAAAACCAATATGAATATTTACGCCAATCTTTATTAGCTTTAAAAGAAATTTAATATTTGTTATAATCATATATTTTTTTCTTCTTATTATTAAAATAATAACTATTATTTTTATAATTACATATACAAATATGTAATGTCCTATATAATTATGTATTATCTCTCCTACTCTATTGCTCTTGCTATTACTCTATTTTTGTTCATTCCACATTGAATGTTGAACATTCTTCTCTGAAAATATATTTACAATTTATATTTTTTATTATATATTTTTATTATATTATTAACATTATATAATTATATAATAAAAAAAAGCAAAAACAAAGAAAAAATATTTATTATTACTTATATCGCTAATAAAAAAGTCGTATTTGTATTTATGAAAATGTTTCTGTGTTATTTTTCTGTTATCTTTTAAGAACATTTTTGAGTTCTTATATAAAATGGCTAATTTCTTTAGTATCTAATTATGCCAAGTTTGCACACATATGTAAGTGTACCTCTGCCCCAAGAAAGGCGAAACTTCCCAAAATTCGTTCCTGGGTTTTCACAAAAAAAAAAAAAAATCAATTAATAAAATAAATGTTAGCGCATTATACAGTTCTTTTGAAAGCTGCCTTTTTCTTAAGTTCTATTGGGCTTAAAAATAACATTTACTTTTGAAAATATGTTAATAAAATGTATCATACTAAATAGTTTTTTGCTTCTCCTGTAAAATGTTAGATAGGGCCGTTTGCGTTATGTATGTATGTACATACATATATAGTATGGCTTAAAGAATCAAAGTTTCTTCATAATAAACACAATTTTATGCAGTCTTTTGGGCACGCTTTTCTTACTTTAGGTAACTTCTGTGGTGTAGCACAAAATAATAAGTCCTTTTACGACAGTCGTGGTCGAAGTCTTGGGACCGTTTTCACAACTTACCGATAGCAAAAGGTAGGATTTTATCGGCTGAGTAAAAAGTGTTCCATTATTACAACTTTATTTTATCACCTTATCTTATTTATCACAATAGTTAAATTTTGCTAAATTTTTATTTTTTCAATTTAAAAATTTTTAAATAAAATTATTCAAACTTGATTAATCAAAATTATACTAATTATACTTTTTGCCTTAACTTGTTTTTCTCGCTAAGTGATTGCCTACCACTAGTTAAGGGCCGATTGCGACATTCTTTACTGCTATTCTTTATTTTGTTTTTGCATTGTAGATCGTGTATTACGGCTGGGGAGCCATTTAATAAAACGTCTAAAATATTAACTGCCGTATTCATAAAAAATAAAATAGATTTCAAACGTATTTGAAAACAAAATTTCCATACAAATTTTCCTTAAAATAGATTTCATATCCAATTTTCTTTTTTATGAATACGTATATTTGAAATTTTTTTTTTCTTTTTAAAGTTTTGGTTTCTTTATTTTTATTTTTAGTTATACATACATATGTAAATACATACTCGGAAATTGTACTGTGTAATTAAATTTTGGACCTTTAAGGGCTTATATTACATAAATTGTGAAAAAAATAAATAAAATTCAAATTATTCAATTTCATTAATCAGATTTGTTGATTAACTGATTAATCAAAATATTGATAGGTAAATTAATCGCACATCCCTGTTAAAAACTTAAAATTCCTTAAAAATTATGCAATTTTTTTTTTACAGATTTGTAAATTTTAATAAAACAACTGAATAATTCTAGCTAGTAAAAATTTTACTAACAAAAATTTTTTTAAAAACGAAAAACTTCATTTTCATTTTGGGTCCTTTATCATTGCAATTTTGTTGAGTAAGTGAAAACTTTCTAGTAATAATAATTGCAATATAGCAATATTTTTTATTACTGAACAAGACCTGATGCAATAATTTCATATTTTTTGTTTAATTTAAAATTGTTTATATGTATTTAAGTTTTTTTCAACAAAAATAAAAAAGGCTGCCTTGAATTTATTTTAAATAACAAAAACAAACTTACGCTATTTTCAATGAATGAAAGAAACAAAAAACAATTAAGTAATAAGTTACGCAAACTATAATTAATTCATATTTTTATGACTTAAATAAAAAAAAAACATTCATTGTAACAAACATATTTTTTATGAGTTTATCTCATTTTAAACCACTTGAAAACACCAGTTTTAAAGAATATCTGTTGTGGAGGTTCATAACAAGACGTAAAAATTCCACTTTAAAAATATTTTGGATAAATGAAAGAAAAAATTAAAGCCAGTACGATATATACATATATATTTGTATATATTTGTTTGGCACAGCAAGGGTATAATAATTTTTAAAAAAACTTAATTTTAATTTTTGGGTCCTTTTTCACTTTATCATTGCAATTTTGTTGAGTACGTGAAAACTTTCTAGTAATAATAATTGCAATATAGCAATATTTTTTTATTACTGAACAAGACCTGATGCAATAATTTCATATTTTTTGTTTAATTTAAAATTTTTTATACGTATTTAAGTTTTATTCCACAAAAATAAAAAAGGCTGCCTTAAATTTATTTTAAATAACAAATAACAAACTTACGCTATTTTAAATGAATGAAAGAAACAAAAAAAAATTAAGTAATAAGATACGCATACTATAATTAATTCATATTTTGATGACTTAAATAAAAAAAAAATATTCATTGTTATGGACTTATTTTTTTATGAGTTTATCTCATTTAAAGCACTAGCATTAATAAAATTATAAAAAGGTCAATTTGTGTGGCAGTTAATTTTTAAGTTAAATAGAAATAATATTGTGATTAATTGCGTTTTGATTCGGTTCATAGTTATTAAATTCGTTTTGATATAAAACCAATCGAAATGTTGCATTTAAACATGAGCTACGTTTAGAATTAAGATTTTTTCATTTCAATAATATTGAAATTATGGCTGATTTCATAAACGCAGTATTGCAAAAAATTACTGAAATTAAATGCGTTGACAAGGCTTCACAAATAAAAACAATGCACACATTTCACAAATATTTTGCAGTAAAGACCGTTACCATGCAATAATGCCCTCTAGGCCTTGTCTATAGAAAAGTTTTGGAGTTTATGAAGCAATTCATTTTAGCGTAACATTACAATACTGCGTTTATGAAGTCAGTCAGCCTTTACCATTTTGTTTTAAATTTCATAACTTTTTTTTTAGAAAATAAACAACTTTTTTTGTTATCTTTCCCTTTTCGCTCATATTCTATTGCATAGACGTAAAATTGTTTTAATTTGATCCTTATCATTATAAGTTATTGAAAAACAACATAATGTCGGTAAAAAAAAAACAAAAACCTTAAAGTAAGGAATTATTGCGTCTTGTTATGGACCTCCACAACTATAAACGATTAAATTAAAAATAATTAATTAATATTGTAAAATAACTACAATATTATCTAAATATCTTTTAAGAGTTACTCGTATATACAAATGTCAATGAAAATTATCAATATAATATCGCTTTCATTGCATTAGATGTACGAATCTACATCATTTTGCTAAAAACCAGATAGATTTAATCATCAATCAATATTGGTTCATCTAACGTGTTGGTTCTAGGTGTTTCGTTATTATTCTTTGTCTTACGCACTAGCAAAGACTTTTGATGCTGAAATGGAAAACAATAAATTTATGTTTTAATAATAAGAGATGTTTAGTTATAATGGGTGGTATAATTGATTTCGCACGGAAAAGAAAATTGAACAGAAATAAATATCGATCAATATGCAAATTGCAATTATTCATTCCTGCGGTACAAGCTTTCCGCAAAAATTGTTTAACATCTCTGTTTTAATAATTTGTAAGTTGATATTGTCTCAACTGTTGGTAAAAAAAAATTTAAAACAAATTGTTGAAATTTTTGAGGGTAATAATTTTTTTACGAGATAAAATTATGTAAAATATACAAACGCAAAAAATGTATAATTGTAATATGGATACAATTGCATTTTTTGAAGACAGCAGTGACGAGGATTGCTTAGAACTTGAACGGTAATGAACGATAGGGAGTAAGTTGAAATAAAAAATTCAATACTTTTTAAAGTATAAAATAATTTGTTTAATTTTTCACAGCTTTCAAAAGAATTTTCGCTTAAATAAAGCATCATTAAAATATATTTTGTTTGCCTAGAGAATGCAAGTTCAGGAAGCAGTCAACAAGGAGCTCTTTCTGCCAAAGAAAAACTTTCTGCTTGTTTGAGGTTTTTTCCAGACGGAAGTTAAAAAAATGCAAGAAAAATGTATACTCTCGCTAGCAAAATTTTACTATTACCTTAAATTAACCACTGTCATCTTTTAAGGGTGGTCTGAAACCATTTAGAATCATCAATGTTAAATCTTTCCAAAGTTCTTTATTTATTCTGCGACACAATGAGTGGTATTATTGATTCCGCGCGGAAAAGAAAGTTTAACGGAAATAAATATCGATCGATATGCAAATTGCAATTATTCATTCCTGCGGTATAAGCTTTCCGCAAACCTTTTTAACATCTCTGTTTTAAAAGTTTTGTAGTTGATATTAGCTCTGTTTCTTTACTCTACTTTGGGATCCCTCGGGATCCCAATTTGCACGAAAAGCGTTCCCGTACTTTAAATTTGTGTAAAAGAGAGCGAGTTTGAGAGAATACAATTCTTCTTCTTCTTGCACGAAACAGCCCAAACTTTTTCTTCGTGTAAATTGTTAAACAGCTGTTAAACATAAACAAAACAAAAAAAGGTATGGAAAAAATACTAATGAACAAAATTTTGGAAAGTGTTGTGGAATAAAATAGTGTTATTAAATAAAAAGGTTTTATATTAAAATATCCAGAAAAATAATGTAAGTTTTTGTTAAAGTTTATTTCTACAAAAAATATACAATTTTTCAAAATTGGCGCAAACTTTTATTGGTTTGTTATGACTGTCAAAACACTTTGACTTTTTATTTTGTGCTAAAAATAGTTTTTTCTGTTCCCGTACTTTTGTGTAATTTTGTATCTTTGTGAGAGAAATTTATGCTAGCTCTCATTTTCACGAACTTTACCCTAAAAGTAAAGAAACAAAGCTATTGTGTCAACTGTTGGTAAAAAAAAACAAGTTTTTTACAAGTAAAATTTATCTAAAATATACTAACGTAGAAAATATAAATTTGAAATATATAATAGCATTTTTGAAGATAGCAGAGAAGACGAATGCTTAGACCTTCGAGTAGAAAGAAGAGTTTCGCAATACAAATCTGAAGATGTAATGAAATGAATGATAGGGAGTAAGTTGTAATAAAAAATGAAATACATGTTTAAGGCAGTTAATCTTTTGTTTAATTTTCACAGCTTTCAATAAATTTTCACTTAAATAAGGAAGCACTTAAATAAATCTTGTATGACCTAGAGAATGTAAGTTCCGTAAGTAGTCGGCAAGGAGCTCTTTCTGCCAAAGATAAACTTCTGTGCTTTTGTGATATTTTTTTACAGAAGGAAGCTACCAAAATACAATACAAAAAAAATAATGCTCGCGTTAGTAAAATTTTACTAAAAACAGCGATTTCTTGATTTATATATTTTATTCAAATAAAATTTTTTTGTTTAAATAACGAAACCAAATTTTCTTTTTTTTAAATTTTATTTTACTTCATACATTTTCATTCCTTCCGTTAGCTTCTCGCTGTAAAATGTTAACGTAAGCAAAATGGCGAAAAATATCTATATTGCGGTATCAATAATATGGCAACCCCGTGGTAGAGATAATACCGCAACAGCGGAAGGATACCGCAAAAGCGGAATGAATAATTCAAATTTTGCTTCCGCACAATAATTGCTTTCCGCAATCGCGGAACAGAATCAATAATACCACCCAATATTGTTTTCCTATTTAAATATCTGTGTATTCTTTTTTTCTTTACTGAAAACAATTCATGTTAGATTACATATTTATCTCTGTTTCTTTATGTTACAGTATATACATGTAACACTTTCTAATGTTACATATAATCACTCGAAGTGGTACATGTTGTGCAACTTCAATAGAACAAAATGAGCTGCTTTTATTTACAACTATTACACTATTATCATTAATTTATTTCATTAGCGATTTTTAAAGCTATTTGAGCGGTTTCTGCAAGCTATTCCGGTTCGGAAACAAGTATAGACATCACTAATGGCTTGGAAAAAATTAAAACGATAATAATATACATAAACTTCTTTATTTTAATATGTAAACATTTTTATATTTTGTTTTAAAACAATCTTTCACAAAATTATGAGCGGTTTGCATTATGACAAACAAAAAAAAAAACACATTGGTGGTACGACGAACAAAGTAGTAAGTACCAAAGTTGAAAAACAGGGCAGTATGAACACCTTAAGTAAAAGTGAGGGTAGCATATGCAACATGTTTTGCATATTTTTCATCAACTTATGCACAAAAGAACATGAAAATTTCTCCCACAGTTGTATTTTTCAGAAAAGAAATCGCCATAAGAGCAAAGCTATGTTCACACCTCTCAAATATTTGACATTTTACACGTAACCACTAGTTTTATTAAAAATTGTTGGCTTCTGCAAAACTTCCTTTTACAGTTTCTAAATTACATTTCAGGCATGTTCTGAAAATCGCTTTTATTCAAATCACGTAATTTCGGTTTTGAGTGTTTCGGTGTGATTTTCAATTCCCAAAAGCACACCGAGAAACACAAAACAAAGCGTGTCATTTTAAAAGCACGTGATTTTCAGAACAGACCCATATGTATGTACACAATTATCTTCTTACAAATAAAGTTAAGTAAGTCTATAAAAATTGTTAAAAATAAACCTAAAGTTTGATAAATTTACTGGTCACGCTTTTTTGGAGTTTTGGATTTTTTTCGTCAAATATTTGTTAGTAACATAACTTAAGAACAAATTTTTCTCATAAAAAGACAAAAGTACGGGACCACAAAAAACCAAATTGTATACACGAAGAAGGACGTCAAAGTGTTTTGATTCGTTTTTTAATACAAAACTTTTTTTCAATTCTCCTAATGAACATCACGTTTTTATTTCTCGTTGTTATTTTGTGTATGCTTTAACACCAGTTTGACAATTTACACGAATGAAAAGTCTGGGCTCGGGCTGTTTCGTTCAAGAAGAAAAGTTTTATTCTATCAAAACAAATTTAAGGCACGGGAACGCTCAAGATATCCCAAACTAGAATAAAAAAACACCCTATTCTATCATACTACGTTTTTCCTAGTAGGATGTCGAACAGACTATACGAATTATGGAGCGTTTTGATTGTTAAACCAACCCAACTGTGCATAAAGAAGTTGGTCCGAATGTAAAAAAGCAATTAATACAAAGTACATTCAGTAAATAGTAAAGATTTCACACCCTTTCTTATTGTAATAACTCAATTTTGTCTTAAGTCGACTTAAGCTACTTTTCCATATGACCACTGATTTATTTCATATACGGATATGAACATGTATGCGCATATACTTAAATATCCTTGTTGCTATTCACAACATTGGGACAATAATAATTATTATAAAATTGTTATTGCACTACCCATCGTGATGCAGATGTACAAACATTTGCACAACACAACAACAAAATGTACGTATTTGCAATTGGTTTTTTTGCGTTTGCACTAAAAAAACCTTGAGCAAAAATAATAGTGCATATTTGCTCAGTTGCAAATAAAAGCAAACAACAACTTTTGACATACGGACCGCCATATATTTTTGTTTATTTGTAAAAAGGAAAATTATTTTTCACTGGTTTTAGGCATTCTTATTTGTTAAAAAACTTATTTTTGTTCATAATTGTAAACAAATGAAGATTTTTGACAACTTATGATAGTGCTGCCAGAAGTGTTTTGTGTTGCCAGAATACATTTTTAGAGAAATAGCACATTTGAACAAAAAATAAAAGTGGTATGCTCACGATATGTACAGTATATAGATGTAAGATTACATTTAGGATATTATATAATCTTTTTTTCAGGATGTATGTATCCATGTAATATGAAATTTTTGGCCGTATAGGCTTATTGTATTACAATGAAATAATTAAATAAATAAATAATATTTAATGCTTCTTTTGGTAATCTGCTTTTTGGCAGTATGTCTGACAAGTTCGCCAATATTTGCAAAATTTCTTATACTTTATTAAATACTTACATTTTATTTTGCATTTGCACGGCCTTACTTGCGGTTACAAACTTCCAAACTGCTGCTGTAACTTGAGTTTCTTTAATAATTTAACTAATATATCTAAAAATTTCAACAAAAATTAAATTTGTTATCTTTTACTCTAAAAATAATTAAACATTAAAGAACTCACTTATTAAGGTAATTGTTGACAGCTGGCAAACCTTGTAATTTTAATATACCAACTGAAGGTACTTTAACATAAAACTCCTCAGCTACGCGTTTGGCTTCAAACTTCTGATTAACATGAGCAGCAGAAACAATGTAGCCATATTGTATATGAGCAGGAGGAGATGGTATTAATTACAATTGGCGCTGGAAAAGTTATAATTGGTTGCATATTTATATCGGGATTATTTGGTTTTTGGAGAGAACCAAGCGGTTGTACTGTGCTTATAGTCAAAGTGTTATTCAATGAATTAAAGTCAAGAGTTGACGAACGGATGGATT
Source organism: Pollenia amentaria (assembly GCA_943735925.1). Classification (NCBI taxonomy): domain Eukaryota; kingdom Metazoa; phylum Arthropoda; class Insecta; order Diptera; family Polleniidae; genus Pollenia; species Pollenia amentaria. The sequence continues at coordinate 11,649,177 of OX031010.1, read as the reverse complement.
TAGCTATATCCATAGACGTTGACGGCACCAAGTCTCGAGACGAAAGTGATGTGGCTGGTGTTGTTGCTATGGTTGAAAAGGCTGGAATGGGTGTTATTGTAGCTTTTATTGCGATTAGTATTTGTAGAGGCAAAGTTAGTGATGGACTTGCTACTGATGATGACGTCGTTGAAGTGGTTGCCGCCGTATTAGAATAAGGTTTTTTTTTAACATAAATTCCACTTATTTTACCGTTAAAGTTGGAGTTGTTTGCACTTGACTTGACAACCGCTGCATTTGTTGTAAATTCATTTGACTGATCGTAATGGGCCTGAAGTTACAGCGGTAGAAAGAACAACTCTTTGCACTCTAAGGGAAACTCATGTTTTCCTTATTGAAGATGGATATGATGTTAACGATTTATCAGTTGATGATGAAGCCGGAGTAGAGCAACGATTATTTAACTTTGGTGCTATAAGCCAGGGTGTTGAAAATCGGTACAATGTTTGGTTGTTTTGTACACAGTAACGAGTTAATAACGGTTCCATTTGCAGTAACGGGAGTGTTTGTACTACAAGTAACTAAAGCTAACTTTGGAGGTAAAGTTAAATTGGCAAAGCTGTGTTGGTAGTTGATGTTGGTATTACGTTTATCAAAACAGGAGCCAACGAATTCGTGGAGTTCAGTGGTTGAAAAATAGTAGTTGTATATGGCACTTTTAATAAGGAATATGAGGGCGGCGCCAGTATTGGAGTTTCGAAATTATTAGTTTTGGATGTTGTTGGAGCGATCAATGGATTTAATTGAGGTATTATTTTCATAATCATATCTTTCGAATTGAAATGTTGTGCTGAATCAACTATTATCATATAATCTTCGTCATCGTCGTCATAAAACACATTTTTATTCATAAATGTTGGTTTGCATCCCCCATAGATGCAAAAACTGTTCAACATCTTTTTTTAAATCTTCTTCCTTTGTTTTAATATATTCAGTAATTAGTATGTGTCCACACTTTTTTACTAGTGAGGTTAAACTCTGTGACACTGCAGGTGTTTTGAACCACATCAATGTGTCATCCCAGTTTGCAACTTTTCGATGGGCCTTAATGCAAATGTTATACATTTGGGGTTTATAGATTTCTCTTAGATTTTCAACATCAGAACACAACTCTATAACAGCAATTTTAAAGCGTCCTAATAACCGCAAGTGTGCACGTATCATGTCATGTTGATGTGTGAGCGTATATTTTTCCGACATTTTATTTCCATACTTTATTATAAGATCATCGTATCGGATGACGCTGGTAATTTGATCAATTCTTAAAATGGGAAAAATAATTGATTTTAAAATTTTGTTGGCATCTTCATGTATATATTGGGTTAATTTGTTACTGCTTATTATATTTGTTCTATCGTTTTTCTTAGATTCCCCACATCTACGTAAATGAAGCCTTAAAGTTCTCTTAGAAAAAAATCCTTTACAATTCCTGCAGCACACGTAGTCATCTGCTTCATTTTTTGACTTAGCGTTTTGCTGTCTACTAACAATTAAGATTCCAGTATTAAATGATTTAGTTGTATTGTGCAAAAAATCTCCCTTTTTTCTTAACTGATTTAAAGTATTTATACGATTCTTATTTCTTATTGATAGTTTGGAAATAGACATAATTTCTTTTTCTGACTTATGTTTAAGTAGAAGATGTCTTGATAATGTTGTTTGCAATGTTTTGCAGAAAACACAAAAATGTTTTTTTGTTTTAGTGCTATATGGAACTTTTACTTTTGTTATATTAAATGGCGGTGAAATTTCTTTTGCACTGTTTTCTGTGTCCTGCACACGCGTAGTATTGGAATTTAAGCTTTCCTTGGAAAATGTATTATCAATTGTTGAGTCAGACAAGCTGTCATTTGTTACCGATACACTACTTTTAGAGACATTTCTAGTTTCTGTTGAATTTTTATTAAAATCTTCACTGTTATTTGCGGCTAATTTTGCATTACAACTGCTACTTATTCCAGTGCTGTTATGGGAAATTGCTTTAAAACGTGAACTTGAAGCGCAGACACTTTCATTTGCTATATTTAATGGCGGTGTAATTTCTTTTGCACTGTTTTCCGTATTCTGTTGACGCGTCGTATTGGAGTTTAAGCTTTCCCTGGAAAATGTTTTATCAATTGTTGAATCAGAAAAATGTTCAGACAAGCTTTCGTTTGTTGAGTCAGGGAAAAATTCAGACAAGCTGTCGTTCGTTACGGATATACTACAATCAGAGAAATAACTCATCTCTGTGAAATTGTTATTTGAATCTTCACTGATATTAGTGTTTAATTTTACATTACAACTGTTACTTATTCCAGTGCTATTATGGGAAATTGCTTTAAAACGTGATCTTGTAACCCTGACATTTTCAGCCAACTCTATTTGGTTTGTGTCAAATTCTTTGTTTGTGGTTATATTATTCGTTAGAGGTAAATTCAAGGATAAAGTATCACACGATAAATTTGCTTTTTGTTTCATTTTGGGTTTTGTGAGTTTTGTTGTTTTCGAACAATTGATCATACTAAGGTTTTCACTTGCAGTTTTAGTTGCCACGTCTTTTTCCGAAAAATTGTTTACTTCTGAGTTGTTAAAGGAAACTGTTTCTATGCGTTCGGAATTGCAGCTTTCAGTTTTTTTTAGGTTTACCTCCTTTTGGTTTATATTTACCTCCTTGTATATGGTTGTGCTATTCAAAACAGGAGCATTAAATGCACCCGTAAAAGATGTTCTCGAACTAGCAGATACTCTGTTTTCATTAAAATTATTTAATCCAAAATTTTCATTTTGTGTTTTAAAATTTGTTACTAAACTTTCCTCAGACCAGTTGGCTTTATCAATGCTGGTATTTTGACTGGCTCTAAATGTCAAATTTGGTGAACAGTCTAAATTTGCAGCGTTATCAATTTCAGTTTTTCTTTTTTTATTTATATTAAATGTTCTGCCTTTAATATTGTTGTTTTTATTAGTTCCATCGGTATTCTTAGGTTCCCCACAGCTACGTAAATGGACCCTTAAAGTTCTTTTAGTGTTGGCTGGCAATCTTTTCTCCCATAGAAGCAAAAACTGTTCAACATCTTTTTTTAAATCTTCTTCCTTTGTTTTAATATATTCAGTAATTAGTTTGTATCCACACTTTTTTACTAGTGAGGTTAAACTCTGTGCCACTGCAGGTGTTTTGAAGCACATCAATGTGTCGTCCCAGTTTGCAACTTTTCGATGGGCCTTAATGCAAGTGTTATACATTTGGGGTTTAAAGATTTCTCTCAGATTTTCAACATCAGAACACAACTCTATAACAGCCATTTTAAAGCGTCCTAATAACCGCAAGTGTGCACGTATCATGTCATGTTGATGTGTGAGAGTATATTTTTCCGACATTTTATTTCCATACTTTATTATAAGATCATCGTAACGGATGACGGTGGTAATTTTATCAGTTCTTAAAACGGGAAAAATTGTTGTTTTTAGAATTTGGTTTGCATCTTCATGTATATATTGGGTTAACTTGTTACTGCTTATTATATTTGTTCTATCGTTTTTCTTAGATTCCCCACATTTACGTAAATGCATCCTTAAAGATCTCTTAGAAAAAAATCCTCTACAATTCCTGCAGCACACGTAGTCATCTGCTTCCTTTTTTGCCTTACCGTTTTGCTGTCTACTAACAATTAAGATTCCAGTATTAAATGATTTAGTTGTATTGTGCAAAAAATCTCCCTTTTTTCTTAACTGATTTAAAGTATTTATACGATTCTTATTTTTTATTGATAGTTTGGAAATAGCCATAATTTCTTTTTCTGACTTATGTTTAAGTAGAAGATGTCTTGATAATTTTGTTTGCAATGTTTTGCAGAAAACACAAAAATGTTTTTTTGTTGTTTTGGTGCTGTACGGAACTTTTACTTTTGTTATATTTAATGACGATGTAATTTCTTTTGCACTATTTTCCGTATCCTGAAGAAGTGTAGTATTGGAGTTCACGCTTTCTCTGGAAAATGTATTATCAATTGCTGAGTCAGAGAAAAGTTTAGACAAGCTTTCATTTGTTGAGTCAGGGAAAAACTCGGACAAGCTCTCGTTTGATACCGATACACTACTGTCAGATAAATTACTAATTTCTGTAAAATTTTTATTAATATCTTCACTAATATTGGTGGTTAACTTTACATTACAACTTTTACTTATTCCAGTGCTGTTATGGAACATTCCTTTACAACATGATCTTGTTGTCCTGATACTTTCGTTTTTATCCAACTCTATTTGGTTTGCGTCAAATTCTTTATTTTTGGTTTTATTATTATTCGTCAGAGGTAAATGCAAGGAAAAAGTATCACACGATAAATTTGATTTTTGTTTCGTTGTGTTTTTTGTAAGTTTTGTTGTTTTGGAACAGTTGGTTATACTAAGGATTTCACTTGCAGTTTTAGTTGCCACGTCTTTTTCAGAAAAATTGTTTTCTTCGGAGCTGTTAGAGGAAACTGTTTCTATGCGTTCGGAATTGCAGCTTTCCGTTTTTTTTAGGTTTACCTCCTTTTGGTTTATATTTAACTCCTTGTATATGGTTGTGCTATTCAAAACGGAAGCATTAAATGCACCCGTAAAAGATGTTCTCGAACTAGCAGATACTCTGTTTTCGCTAAAATTATTTAGGCCAAAGTTTTCATTTTGTATTATAAAATTTGTTACTAAACTTTCCTCAGAGCAGTTGGCTTTTTCAATGCTGTTATTTGGACTGGATCTAAATGTCAAATTTGGTGAACAGTCAAAATTTGCAGCGTTATCAATTTCAGTTTTTCTTTTTTTATTTATATTAAATGCTCTGCCTTTAACATTGTTGTTTCTATTAGTTCCATCGGTATTCTTAGGTTCCCCACAGCTACGTAAATGAACCCTTAAAGTTCTTTTAGTGTTGGCTGGCAATTTTTTCTCCCATAGAATTAAAAACTGTTCAACATCTTTTTTTAAATATTCTTCCTTTGTTTTAATATATTCAGTAATTAGTTTGTATCCACACTTTTTTACTAGTGAGGTTAAACTCTGTGCCACTGCAGGTGTTTTGAAGCACATCAATGTGTCGTCCCAGTTTGCAACTTTTCGATGGGCCTTAATGCAAGTGTTATACATTTGGGGTTTAAAGATTTCTCTCAGATTTTCAACATCAGGACACAACTCTATAACAGCCATTTTAAAGCGTCCTAATAACCGCAAGTGTGCACGTATCATGTCATGTTGATGTGTGAGAGTATATTTTTCCGACATTTTATTTCCATACTTTATTATAAGATCATCGTAACGGATGACGGTGGTAATTTTATCAGTTCTTAAAACGGGAAAAATTGTTGTTTTTAGAATTTGGTTTGCATCTTCATGTATATATTGGGTTAACTTGTTACTGCTTATTATATTTGTTCTATCGTTTTTCTTAGATTCCCCACATCTACGTAAATGAATCCTTAATGTTCTCTTAGAAAAAAATCCTTTACAATTCCTGCAGCACACGTAGTCATCTGCTTCCTTTTTTGCCTTACCGTTTGGTTGTCTACTAACAATTAAGACTCCAGTATTAAACGATTTAGCTGTATTGTGCAAAAAATCACCCTTTTTTCTTAACTGATTTAAAGTATTTATACGATTCTTATTTTTTATTGATAGTTTGGAAATAGCCATAATTTCTTTTTCTGACTTATGTTTAAGTAGAAGATGTCTTGATAATTTTGTTTGCAATGTTTTGCAAAAAACACAAAAATGTTTTTTTGTTTTTTTGTTGCTGTACGGAACTTTTACTTTTGTTATATTTAATGACGATGTAATTTCTTTTGCACTATTTTTCGTATCCTGCAGAAGCGTAGTATTGGAATTTAAGCTTTCCTTGGAAAATGTATTATCAATTGTTGAATCAGACAAGCTGTCATTTGTTACCGATACACTACTTTTAGAGACATTTCTAGTTTCTGTGGAATTTTTATTAAAATCTTCACTGAGGTTTGTGGCTAATTTTGCATTACAACTGTTACTTTTTCCACTGCTGTTATGGAAAAATGCTGTAGAACTCGAACTTATAGCAGCGATACCTGAAGTACAGGTGTTGCTGATTTGACAATCCTTGGTCAGGGTTCGTTGAACTCCGAGTCGTTCCGGTGCGTAGAACCGATTTTCGTGGAAGCGTTCATTTGCAGCATTTGAGGGCGGTGTAATTTCTTTTGAACTATTTTCAGTAATCTGGAGACAAGTAGTATTGGAGTTTAAGCTTTCCCTGGAAAATGTATTATCAATTGCTGAGTCAGACAAAAATTCAGATAAGCTTTCGTCTTTTACCAATACACTTCTGTCAGAGAAATTACGAGTTTCTGTCGAATTTGTATTAAAATCTTCACAGATGTTCGTCATTAACTTTACATTGCTTTCTCCTGTGCTGTTATGGGATATTGCCTTAAAACGTGAACTTGAAGCGCTAATACTTTCATTTGTTATAATTAATGGCGATGTAATTTCTTTTGCACTATTTTCAGTATGCTGCAGACACGTAATATTGGATTTTGAGCTTTCTTTGGAAAATGTATTACCAATTGTTAAGTCAGGCAAGAATTCAGACAAGAATTCATTTGTTGAGTCAGATAAAAATTCAGACAAGCTTTCGTTTTTTACCAATACACTACTGTCCGACAAATTGTTAATTTCTGTGGATATTTTATTAAAATCTTCACAGATGTTGGTGGTTGATTTTACATTAGATACATTACTTATTCCAATTTTATTTGTTATATTTAATGGCGATGTAATTTCTTTTGCAATATTTTCAGTATCCTGCAGAAACGAAGTATTGGAGTATAAGTGCTCCCTGGAAAATGTATTATCAATTGATGAGACAGACGAAAAATCTGACAAGCTTTCGTTTATTGAGGCAGGAAAAAATTCAGAGAAGCTGTTGCTTGTTACCGATACACTACTGTCAGAGAAATTACTTATTTCAGTGAAATCTTCACTGGTGATAGTGGTTAATTTTTGATTACAACTGTTACTTATTCCAGTGCTGTTATGGGAAATTGCTTTAAAATGTGAAGTTGAAGCGCTGATACTTTCATTTTCAGCCAACTCTAGTTGGTTTGTGTCAAATTCTTTGTTTTTGGTTCTACGTTTTGTCAGAGGTAAATGCAAGGAAAAACTATTACACGATAAATTTGATTTTTGCGTCGTGTTGGGGTTTGTTGTTTTGGAACAGTTATTTATATTAAAGTTTTCACTTGCTGTTTTAGTTGCCACACCTTTTTCAGAAAAATTGCTTACTTCTGGTCTCTTAAAGAAAACTCTTTTTATTCGTTGGGAATTGCAGCTTGCTGTTTTTTTTGGGTTTACCTCCGTTTGGTTTATATTACCACCCCTATATAAGGCTATGCTATTTAAAACAGATAATTTAAATACATCCGCAAAAGATGTTTTCGAAATACCAGGTACTTTGTTTTCGCTAAAATTATTTAAACTGAAGTTTTCAGTTTGCCTTTTTAATATTGTTACTGAATTTTGATCAGAGCAGTTGACTACTTCAATGGTATTATTTGGACTTGCACTAGGTGTTGAATTTGGTACACATTCGAAATTTACAGCGTTATCACTTTCAGTTTTTTTCAAAGAAATTTTTTTTAAATTTATATTGGATTTTCTGCCTTTATTATTGTTAATTAAAATAGGTATTCTTGAATTATAGGAAATGTTGGAATGCAATTTATTTGAAATATTGTGTTCATCTGTTGCAGATCCTTCTATATCAAAACAATTTTTTTTATTTATATTTTTTTTTGCTAAAACAGTTTGGACTGTTTCATTTTTTTTAGAACAACAAGCAGTATGTCTAAACGAATTTTCGGTACTTTTGACTTCTTTAGGTTTCTTATCCGAAGTTAATGATGATTGTTTTATACTGCTTGAATAACTAATTTCTGGATTTGAGGAAGAGAATTGGGAAGTGTAGCTCGGCTGATATTTTTGTTTATAGGAAGAAGTATTATTGAAAACCAAATCGGTTGTGGAACATTTAGAATGTTTCTCCTTTATTTTATTTGATGACATTATGGTTTTATAACGTTGATTTGATGATATCATTAACATATTTGGGTATATTGTGGTTAAATAATATATTTTTATCTAAATTGAAGTGAAAGCAAATTAAAATAATTTTATTGAACAAATGGTTTTATACATTAATATATAATGCTCGCACAAAGAAAGTTTTTAATCGAAAAGTTAAAAATACCATATTTTTTAATAAAAGCAAGCCCGATGAAGGCTTACTGTATTACAAGGTGCATTTACACAAGGTAGACTCATTTGGGAGAGCATTACAAATATAACCGAATTGGCAAAATTGTCTTCATATTAACAAAAAATTAACGCACATAAAAATATTTTTCAGTGTTGTGAAAACTCAAATAAATGCTTTACAACACTGAAAAAAATAATTTTGATTCGGTCAAAAAAAATTGATTTCGAATCGAAAAGTATTCGATCACGACTACCAAAAGTTTTCATAAACTACAAATTATATCTTCGATTTTCCTCGACATTTCTGAACTTATATGGCCAATAATAGAATCATTTCAAAGCTATTCACTAGATCTTTCTGGCCATACAGAATTTATTTGAATATTTTTAGTTTATTAAGAAGTGGGACGAGTTTGCAAAAATAGAAAAGTTTTTAGTAAGCATAAAAACAAATTTTTTCTAATTGTTTAATGTATGTACATATATACTACATAATAATTTATTTAAGAATTATAATTAAAATAAAACCTTTTTGTTCATGTTATACTAATATCGGCAATGCAGAGTAGCTTTAGTTAGCGAAGCTAGTGTTTGTTATACAATGGAGGAGAAAATCTTTGCGCCCGGCCGAAGGCCGTCTATGTACAGAATCTTTAGTTAGCGAAGCCGGTATTTTTTATACGGTAGGGTAGAAAATCCTTGCGCCTGGCCGAAGTCCATCTATGCAGAGAAGCTTTAGTCAGCGAAACCGGTGTTTGTTATACCACTGAGAAGAATATCCATGCGTCCGACCGAAGGCCGGCTATTCTGGGAAGTTTTTTTTTTGCGACGCTGGTGTTTGTTATTTTATAAAATTTGTATTACACTTTTTTTTAAATAAACAAATCTATTCAAGAGCTTTAAAATGATACCATTATTGGCCATATATGTACGTTTAGAATTGTAGTGAAATAGCGCATATTTATATGAAAACTTTAAACGTCCATAACTCGAAAACTAAGTGTTTGCGCCAATTTTTTCATTTGATTTTTTCTTCTTATTTTTCCATTTTCTATCAACCTAGGTACTTATTTTTTTATTTGGAGCTGTGTCGGTAAACTAGATTTGTTCCAAAGTTTTAGTAAGCGTAAAAATAAATTTATTCATTTTTTCTAATTGTTTAATGTATGTAACTACTACGTACATATTTATTTAAGAATTTTAATTAAAATAAAAGAAAAACTATCTTTATAATGAGGAGAGAATCCTTGCCCATGGGAAAAGGCCGGCTTTGCAGAGTAGATATTTGTTATACCATAGGGGAAAAATGTTATACCATAAAGAAGTTGATCCTTGCGTCCGGCCAAAGGCTGGCTATAGGGAGAAGTTTTTCGATGCAGGTATTTGTTATTTTATAAAATTTGTATTACACTTTTATTTATATAAACTACCTACATTCTAAAATGAAAAAAAAACTGTAATGTGAGCTAGAGTTTAAAATTTTGAAATTAATTTTGTATATATAGAAAAATCTGTTCAAGAGCTTTAATATGATACCAATATTGGCCATATACGTTTAGAATTGTAGTGGAAAATCGCATTTATATGAAAACTTTAAACGTCCATAACTCGAAAACTAAGCGTTTGCGCCAAATTTTTTTTTATTTAATTTTTTCTTCTTACTTTTCCATTTTCTATCACCCTAGGTACTTTTTTTTATTATTTGGAGCTGCGTCGGTAAACTAGATTTATTTTTAATTTTTATTTTTTTAAACAGTTAGCTTTTTAGGAAAGATGTTAGTAAACAAAGCATGGTCCAATTAATTGGGCCATGAAACAAAGTTGATACTTTGGTGAAAAAAATAAATTTATTTTCTTTTCTCCGTCAGTTAAAACGGGGTTTTTTGCTTTATATTTTTACAAAACAATACTTACATAAATGTCTGTAAACAGCAAACGCAAATAATACAACGATAGAATTTATTTAATATATTTTCTGCATTACCACTTCCTATTTTCTTTTTATTAAAACACAAGTTTTAAAAATATTTTACCATAATTTACAACATTTTCAAATAAAAAATTGCATTAAAAGCAGTGAGCCAAGATATCATCGACTAAATAACGTTGATTTTGGGAATTAAAAACCGGGGAACCAAAATTCCTAAATAATGGGGATTTGCAGAATAAAAACAAACAAACAGCCTGTTTATAGAACATGACAGAGCTAACATAGCGTTTACATTTGCCAGTACTGGCAAGACAGTAAGCAAATACATATTAGTTCCCAAAAAACACTACTTGCTGCCTTCGTGACGTAGGCGTCCAGACAGTAGTTAAGACAGTTCACTTTAAAAAAAATGTTTAACGTGAATGTTGCAGTGCAAGTTCTAGCTAAACGTGTTTTATATGAACTTAACAAATGAAAAATAGCATTTAACAACTATTTTTTGTGAACATAGATAGCCCTTAAGTAAAGCATACAAAACCAAAGCATTCTTTATTAATTTTCTTTTAATTGTTGATTTTTTTTTTTTACTTTTGCGAACAACACTTCAAATTACTTTCAGCAAATGTCAAATCACTGTCCATTTTACTGTCTGCAAAAGAAAGCAACAACAAAATTACAAAATATTTATGACATTGTTTGTGCTTTCAATGTTAATCTTTGGCGTTGCGTTAGTTCTGTGGCGTTGACCTTTGACGTATACGGAGACTTATTTTCCATTTTTGTTGTAATGTTGTATTTGTTGCCTTAGTGCTGCCACCTGTATTAATTCACCATGGTATAAATCGTTTTCTTGATGACATTTTGAAAGTAAATTGCTTAAAAATTGCGCTCAGTCTACGTCACAACTTTCAATTTAGGTAAATTTTGACAAACAGTATCTGTAAAACACTATCAACAAAAACTTGATCGTGTGGCCGCAGGGTAACATAAAACTTCAAATTTGGTTGTCAATTGAAAAGAAAAAAATAAAAGCAAATTGTGTGGGAAAGAAATTAAGTTTGTGAAATAGTAGCATATTTTAATGGAAAAAAAATACTAAAATAATTTTTTTTTAAATAAGCATTAAAATAAAACTGCAAAAATTATTTTTGTTAATATTTTTTTTTATTTGATCTTTATTATTTAAATATACCTACATTAATTTTTTTAAACTTGACGTCTTTTTTATATAAAAATATCAATTTTATTTTAACAAAAGAAAAATATGCTTAAAAAATTTAATACAAAAGAGAACTCAAGTCATTTTTTACACTACACCGTATTCCTTGTTTTTTTTTTTAATTTTGATTTAACTTGAGGGTTACACGATCAAGTTTTGTCTATCAAGTTTTAATACACTCACACTTTTTTACCAATACACTCATACTTTTAAAAATTGAAGCGAACTTGCCGTTACAATTCTCTTTTAAGTGAGTGTATCAATTTACGTTCAAGAAAACAGCTGATTACAAGTTTGGTGAGAACATTTTTCGTTTGTCTATATATAAATTGTTCTCTTGACGACATCTTGAAAGTAAATTGCTTCAAAATTGCGTGCAGCCTACGTCACAGCTTCCAATTTTTGGAAATTTTGACAAACTGTATATGTAAAAGACTATCAAGAACAACTTGGTCGTGTGGCTGCAGTGTAACATAAATACATGCATGGTACAACCATGGTGGAATAAGTAGGTGGCAGCGCTACGGCAACAAATACAACATTACCACAAAAATGAAAAATATCCGTATACGTCAAAAATTATATTAAACTAAAATCAAATTTTGCCGACGAACGCAATGAAACAAATTAATTTTTAGCCAATTTTTATTTCACTATGGTTACTATCTTATTTAATTTTAATTTAAATAATCAAAAACTTTAATACAATCAATAATCACAGCACAAAACGTGGACTTTTTGTAAACATAAACTAAACTTTGACATAAGACTAGACAAGCAATTCAAGAGCAAAAAATCGTCATCTGGTGTAGTAATGCCACCTGTTTATTTCATCATGGGTGCAACTACACAAGGTAAACTCGTTGCTACAACAAGTACAACAAGACAAAAACAACAGGCAATTTGTTTTTGTATTTTCTACCCCAGACGTCAAAAAAATAGCAACACTGCATTCAGTAAAACAAAACACAAATTGAAAAAAAACGAACAAGACAACACGTGCAGAAAAATAAAAAAACTATAATTTTTTATAATTTATAATTTTTTGTGTAGTTGTACCATGGTTCAATGCAATTTATTAATTAAAACTAAATACAAACATAGAAAATTCTTAACCGACTTATACTTATAGATATATATGTGGGTATTTAAACTTACAATTTTTCATCAATTTCTGGAAGAGCGCCTTGATTGGAAACGAACATGAGTCCTTTTTAAGGAACGAAAAATTAAAGTATGAACACTGTGTCTTTGAACTTCATCCATAGCTGTGATTCGTTGTTATTGAAAGTGGTATTCTTTGCCAAATATTTTGTTATAACTAATTGAATTAATAAAAAAAATCAAAGTTTTTAAGAACATGAATAAATAAATGTAAACAAAACTGAAAATTTTTTGACATTTGGGGCTAAACTGGGGTAAACAGCTGACAAACATCTGTGCCAACGAGTCTACCTTGTGTAGTTGTACCATGAATACATGTACCTTTTTTTACATGTACGTTTGTGACCAAATATTATTAATCTTCTACAAACCTTTTGACAGGCATTCACAATAACATATAACTCGAAAAGCAACAGCTGATAAATAACCGTTCTGGTGGTTCTGGGAAATCTTTCATAAATTCTATATCACTTATGTAAGGCTAGTTTACACGGTAATACAATGTGTTACGACATGTCAAAAAATTATGTAGAATGAGAAAAAATCAGTATACATATAAACCATCTTTAAACGCATAAAATAAGCGTTTAAACTACTAATACAGACCATATAAATTTGACATTTATCATAGTGCTGCCACATGTTACTTTTTAAACTACAGATAACGAGACTAGTCCATACATTCGTGTAAAGAGTAGTCCATAAAGGAGTAGAAGTACTCCAAAACTAGTCCAATTATATGGTTAAAAGGTGGTCTATTTAACATTACGATGTTCTAGGATTGGACCATATAACCCACCGAGGTAGTCCCTAAACTACTCCATGGAGTACCTTTTATGGCGTGCACTGTAATCCATTATTGCTATTATTATATATATTTACTTGGAATTTTTAATTTTTATTAATTTTTTTTTCACAAATCTTAAAAAACTTTCCTGTTTCACTTTTAAATAAACAATTAAAATGGACAACATCAGGGCTACCAATGTGTAATACTGTAAACTATAGTATAGTATACCTATACATCATGCAGTTGTTGGCAACACTGCATGTTAATTTGTCGAATATGGTGCATACTACAGTACATTAAACCATGTTGTAAAAAGTCCATTAAAGCCACAATAGACCACGTAGTCCAATATTATCTGCAGGGATACATGGGACACTGATTTACAACTGTTGAGTTTTAACTACATACATATAAATTTAAGTTTAGTTCAATTTAACCAGCGTTTAAGCACTCACTGATTTATTAGCCATTAAAGGCTAACTATAACTTGTCTTTATTATACTTATTAGAATTGTTCATCATTTCCGAAAAGTTCGGTATATAGCTGATTGACTTAAGGATTTTCTGTTAGCTATGGAACATTTATTTCTTACACGCGTTATTAAATCATTAATTGTCTTTTTTTAGGAAAATTATTCATTTTTAATGTATCCTTGATTTTATATCAATTTTTCTGTGAAACTGATTGCAATTATAGCTTAACCGCTGCTGATGAAATTTGTTGCCGTATTTAAATTAATTCGTTTTTGATGTTTCAAATATAAATTCATTAATCTATCCGACGCAGATGGTTTCTGGAACCAATACAGTTTTAGCAGATTTCCTTGTCTTATTCTTTCTCCATGGTAAATTGAATTTGGCGGTTAAATGAGTTTAAGATTTTTAGCGATTCATCAATTTCTGCAATTCCTGGTGATGCCGGAGATCCCATGGGCATTCCTTTCAATTGTTCATATCATTTTTCTTCAAATTTAAAATATCTGGTGTCCTTAATGCAAAAACTCAGTATTTGGATAAATAAATCTTTAGGTATTGTTGTATGTTTTTCCAGTATATCCATTTTCTTTCAATCGTCCTGAAGGAAGTTTAACGGTATACTGGGAAACAGCGAAATTACGCCAAAAGATATGAGAATTTCATGTGTGTATTATTGATTTTAGATTTGAATTCCCTAACGTCTTTTACGTCGTATTGTGAGTCAGTAGTCAAATTTTTCAAAATATCTATTAATGTGTTAACACCGAAGCCCCGATTTGCGTCGTCAATTTTGGTCAAATTTCTGTAGAAGGCAACAACAAAATTACAAAATATTTTTGACATTTAGATATTTTTAATTAGGCTTAAGTTCATTGAATTTAATTTTCATTAAATTATTTTTATGAAGACAGGAATTTTACAACACTGCCTCAAAGATCCATTCAAAGCCCCTGGGGCTAAGGCCCCAGTTCCTGCCCGCAGATCTGCAGATGTATATAGCCACAATGGCCCAACCAAGCTACGAACGAACGTTGAGTTTCCAAAACAGTTTACTCTCGAGAATCACACCAAGGTATTTAGCACTATCCGAGATTATCAGCTCTGTGCCATTTAGCATAAGAAGCCTAAAGTTACCAAACTTGTACTTCCTGATGAAGAGTAACAGCTCAGTCTTCTTTGGATTAACACTAAGTCCACAGGATATACTCCAGGAGCTAAGAATCTGCAGTGGTGTTTACCCATGACCGCCACATCCACATCATCCGCATACGCGACGGTTTTTATCCTAATCTGTCGAACTGACTCAACAAAGTATTTATCGTCAAGATCCACCCCACCTTGCGGGGTGCTCCTGCGAACCAATCTAAGAACCTTTATTCCCAGATGGAGTCAGATCTGACATTATTGAAAGCTCCCTCAATGTCCAGAAAGGCAACAAGCGAGTATTCCCGAAATTCAAGGGATTTCTCAATGTAGCCGCCTAGTGAGTAAAGCATCGTATCTACAGATTTGCCTTTGGTGTAGGCATGCTGCAAGGTAGAGAGCAAATGTCTGGGAATATACATCATTAGATGGATATCAATGACCCTCTTAAGGGTCTTGAGAAGAAAATGACGACTGGCTAATTGGCCTGTAGTAATTAGGCTTGGTGTGGGATGTTTTCCTTCGCTTTGGAATGAAAACCAACCTGCACCTAGTCCAGCGGGTAGGAACGTACGAGAATCTAATGCATTCCGTGTAAATAGCGGACAGCCAAGGAATTAGAAAGTCCGCATTCTTCTGGTCAGCCGGGATGATACCGTTCAGACCAGGTGAGCCTATCATAGCCCAGAGAGATGGACACAGGTCCATCTTTCATGGTGTTGCAAGGGAATTGCCAGGAAAGTGTGTGTCAATTAACATCTCCTGACTATTCGTAGTCCAGCTACCATCAGCTTTCTGAATGTAGCTAGGGTCAGCCGGGCAGGAAGCCATTATTTTGCCCAATCGGTTTGTCTCCGAGGAGCCTTCCACGGCGCTGCAGAGCTTCCTTCAGGCATTTCGTTTCGCCGATCTTACTAAGTTTTTAAATCTATTCAATGCCGACTTATATTTCGCCCAGCTTCACAGACGCTTAGCCTTATTGTATAGCCTACGACAATCTTTTCGAGACTGTGCGACCTCAGGGTGTAACGTGACGTTACAAATTCCCTACCAAGTAATTTTTAGTCATTATAACATAACACTGTGAATACCCTTAATATGTGACCAAATACTATGAATACCCCTACTGTTTTCTTATTTCTTACTAATACCTAATAATTCTCATTGAGTTTATTTTATTTTTAAATAAATAGTCAAAGTTTGTTCAGAACAAGGGGGAGTAGAAACTGATACTAACCACAGTGTTTACTCTTAGTAGCTAGCAGTACTAATACCTGTATTTATTATCGTAGTTAGTACAGACAGCCTTCGCCTCCCGAATTGCGCTGGTGTCAACATTTTTTAATAAACTTAGCTAGTTGCCGACAGCCTTCGCCTTCCGAATTGCGCTGGTGTCAGCATTATTTATAATCGTAGCTAGTTGCCGACTGCCTTCGCCTCCCGAATTGCGCTGGTGTCTGCATTTATAACCGTAGCTAGTTGCCGACAGCCTTCGCCTTCCGAATTGCGCTGGTGTCAGCACTATTTATCATCGTAGCTAGTTGCCGACTGCCTTCGCCTCCCGAATTGCGCTGGTGTCTGCATTTATAACCGTAGCTAGTTGCCGACTGCCTTCGCCTCCCGAATTGCGCTGGTGTCTGCATTTATAACCGTAGCTAGTTGCCGACTGCCTTCGCCTTCCGAATTGCGCTGGTGTCAGCATTATTTATAATCGTAGCTAGTTGCCGACTGCCTTCGCCTCCCGAATTGCGCTGGTGTCAGCATTAGTCATAATCGTAGTTAGCTGCCGACTGCCTTCGCCTCCCGAATTGCGCTGGTGTCAGCATTAGTCATAATCGTAGTTAGTTGCCGACAGCCTTCGCCTCCCGAATTGCGCTGGTGTCAGCATTAGTCATAATCGTAGTTAGCTGCCGACTGCCTTCGCCTCCCGAATTGCGCTGGTGTCTGCATTAATAACCGTAGCCAGTTGCCTTCGCCTTTTTTAAACCAAGACAGTACGTTACTCTCTTTCCCAGGCCAACCACCTGATCGTCGCCGCCCGACTCCTGCAACCGCCCGATCCTTACGCCGCAACAGAATCCGCACTACACCAGTCTACCCGTCTCCGCCCTCGTTCCCGTCTGCAGCTGCGCCGCATCATCAGAAAGCTGTCGTAGATTTAAGTATTTTACGTAGATTAAGGTTTCGTAAATAAAGCTTTGTTCATATTTTTATATAATCATACACGAAAACATCACGTGTTTCATTTCAAAGGAAGCAGACCTTCGAACTGACCCTGGACAGACTGAGTCATACCTCAGCTGGGAAAGTAAACTGCGTTACAATGGCGCCCGAGCAGGGACCCGATTCCAAAACCGCTACCTGTGGTAAAACCTCCCATCAAACCACCAACGGAACTGGATCGGGCCAAGAACAAAGCAATGAAACCGTATCTACGCCGAACACACTACGGACGGATTCCTCGGGATGGATCTACTTACTACGAAAAGATAAACTGTTGGAGGTTTGTCGTCAACACGGCGTCACTGTCACCGACGGTTCAACCGTCGACCAGCTGCGTCGCAAACTGAGCGAGCTGGTAAGCCTGAAACGCCAGAGAAACCGCGCTGTCGACTTCGCCACGTTCCACCTTAGAGAAATAGATAGTCGACATAAACATCAGAGTGAAAATATTCGTAATAGGTAGTTCGACCACATAAAAGTATAAGGGCCGAGCCAGAGCATCCCACTCTGGTAAATGTTACCTTCGGGTAGTGCAGACCTCCGGTCGAAACTCGCCTAGGGCACAATATCTGTTTTTTAATTTTTTTTTTTATTTTATTTAAAGTAGGGGGGGACTGTAACGTGACGTTACAAATTCCCTACCAAGTAATTTTTAGTCATTATAACATAACACTGTGAATACCCTTAATATGTGACCAAATACTATGAATACCCCTACTGTTTTCTTATTTCTTACTAATACCTAATAATTCTCATTGAGTTTATTTTATTTTTAAATAAATAGTCAAAGTTTGTTCAGAACAAGGGGGAGTAGAAACTGATACTAACCACAGTGTTTACTCTTAGTAGCTAGCAGTACTAATACCTGTATTTATTATCGTAGTTAGTACAGACAGCCTTCGCCTCCCGAATTGCGCTGGTGTCAACATTTTTTAATAAACTTAGCTAGTTGCCGACAGCCTTCGCCTTCCGAATTGCGCTGGTGTCAGCATTATTTATAATCGTAGCTAGTTGCCGACTGCCTTCGCCTCCCGAATTGCGCTGGTGTCTGCATTTATAACCGTAGCTAGTTGCCGACAGCCTTCGCCTTCCGAATTGCGCTGGTGTCAGCACTATTTATCATCGTAGCTAGTTGCCGACTGCCTTCGCCTCCCGAATTGCGCTGGTGTCTGCATTTATAACCGTAGCTAGTTGCCGACTGCCTTCGCCTCCCGAATTGCGCTGGTGTCTGCATTTATAACCGTAGCTAGTTGCCGACTGCCTTCGCCTTCCGAATTGCGCTGGTGTCAGCATTATTTATAATCGTAGCTAGTTGCCGACTGCCTTCGCCTCCCGAATTGCGCTGGTGTCAGCATTAGTCATAATCGTAGTTAGCTGCCGACTGCCTTCGCCTCCCGAATTGCGCTGGTGTCAGCATTAGTCATAATCGTAGTTAGTTGCCGACAGCCTTCGCCTCCCGAATTGCGCTGGTGTCAGCATTAGTCATAATCGTAGTTAGCTGCCGACTGCCTTCGCCTCCCGAATTGCGCTGGTGTCTGCATTAATAACCGTAGCCAGTTGCCTTCGCCTTTTTTAAACCAAGACAGTACGTTACTCTCTTTCCCAGGCCAACCACCTGATCGTCGCCGCCCGACTCCTGCAACCGCCCGATCCTTACGCCGCAACAGAATCCGCACTACACCAGTCTACCCGTCTCCGCCCTCGTTCCCGTCTGCAGCTGCGCCGCATCATCAGAAAGCTGTCGTAGATTTAAGTATTTTACGTAGATTAAGGTTTCGTAAATAAAGCTTTGTTCATATTTTTATATAATCATACACGAAAACATCACGTGTTTCATTTCAAAGGAAGCAGACCTTCGAACTGACCCTGGACAGACTGAGTCA
Organism: Pollenia amentaria; assembly: GCA_943735925.1. NCBI lineage: Eukaryota > Metazoa > Arthropoda > Insecta > Diptera > Polleniidae > Pollenia > Pollenia amentaria. The sequence goes on along the minus strand of OX031010.1, from coordinate 11,630,071 downwards.
TACCTCAGCTGGGAAAGTAAACTGCGTTACAAGGGCTCCGCCAAGGTGGCTAGCCCCGTCTTTCCTAACCACCGGTCTACAGTGCCGTTGCCTGGCGCAGTGCCTCCGATAGGAAGTCCACCGCCATTTCAGTCTCCTTAACGCCACTAACGACAGGGACCGAGCCCAGAGAATAAACACCCAGACTAGCATGATAGTCCCATTTCGTCCTTCTCCTATTCACAAAAGTACACGCCGCCAAGAGGCATAAACATAATTGAAACTCAACATATCTGTGATCCGAAAAGGAGCAGTCATTAGAGACCGCCCAGTTACTTACTAATTCCTGGCTATTAGCTACAACGAACGTAGGTTCCGCGCCTATGTTTGCTATTTCCAAATTACTATTACATATAACAGAAAATAAAGACTCGTCTCTAGTATTGGTGTCGGAGCTGCCCCACGTGATGTGGTGCGCATTAGAATCAGCACAGATAATCACCGGGGTACCCATGGAGTCAGCTTTGGCTTCTAGCCACGGACGGGCCCATCAAAATGGTCGTGTGCTATATAGCCCGAGACGATCCAGATCGACCTGTCGCCCATCTCCGGAGCCGCTGATGTTGTGTCTTCATCACTGAAATCAGAAAGAATGAAGATATTCAACGTGTTTTTACCCAAGATGCAAGCTCTAATTTTACCTGTTCCTTTATCATACAGTAGCTTATAGCCCTTAAGGTTTAATTTTGCAAATATAAGGATCAAATTTGTTATGAACGCTTTACCTGCAAAGTTTTGTAAGTTAGGCATATCGGCAGAATCCAGCTTTAAAATACGTTATTCTGTCTTTTTTAATTCAATAATTTTGTACTATTTACACATTTCTATAAATTATTTTAAATTATTATTTTTTTTTATTTATTCTTTAAAATTATAAATTTTTTTTTTTTTTACAGATTTTTAAAGCATTAAACAGATGTTTGAATAATTCTTGCTATTAAAAATTTTACGTTCTTTTTCACTTTTCCGTTACAATTTGTTTGAGCACGTGAACACTTAATAGTAACAATCAGGGGTGTTCTGGAAATCGAAAACGCAAAACGCATGAATTTTGAAGTTCTTTTTAATACACCCATCATCTAATTTTTCAACATTTTCTTATAGAATTCTGTTTAATGGAGAAATATTTGTATTGCATGGTATTTGTATTTCTTTTAGTACAAAAATCTTATTAAAAAAAACGACTTTTAAATTCTTGCGTTTTGCGTTTTCGATTTCCAGAACACCCCTGAATAACTGCAAATTAGCAATAATTTTCAATTACTGAACCAGACCTAATGCAAAAACTTTATATTTTTTTATTTTCATTTTAAATTTAAATTTTTTATAGTTTATTTTTATTCAACGAAAATAAAAAAAAAAATTGTAAGGCTGAAAAGAATTAATTTAAAATAAAACAAACTTACGCTATTTTAAATGAATGAAATAAATGAAAAGAAAAATTTAGGCAATAATAAAATACGCAAACTATAATTAAGTAATATTTTCTTGAATTAAATTTAAAACTAAACCATTCATTGTAACAAACTTATTCTTTTTATGAGTTTATCTCATTTTAAAGCATTTTCAAACTCAAGTTTTAAAGAATAATTGTGGAGGTCCATAACAAATCGTAACAATTCCATTTTAACAAAATGAATTAAAGCCAGTAGTACGATGTTTGTTTAAAACAACAAGGATATAATAATTTACTAGCATTAATATAATTCATAAAAAAAATTACCCCCTTATTTGTAAATCACTTCACCTCACTTAAAAAATATTTCCATACAAATTTTTCAAAATTCAAAAAATTTTATATGAAAAATTTCTCAACGCAAGGTGAAGGGATTTTAAAAATAATCCCCTAATTTGTTTGGCAGTTAATTTTTAAGTTATGAATTAAAAAAACAAATTTGGAATTGTTTCGATTTGATCCGACTCATATGAAATTTGTTTTCATATGAACAAAATAGAAATGTAGCATTTTAACATGAACTAGGTTAATAATTAAGACTTTTTCATTTCAATAATATTGTAATTTTACCATTTTGTTTTAAAGTCCATAACTTTTTGAAAAAAAATAAACAACTTTTTTTTTGTTACCGTTCATTTTCACTCATTTTTTATTGCATAGACGTAAATTGTTTTATTTTGATCTGAATCATTATACATATTTGTTATTGAATAACAACATAATATCGGTAAAAAAAAAAAACAAAAGCCTTAAAGAGCGGAATTATTGCGTCTTGTTATGGACCTCCACAACTATAAACGATTAAATTAAAAATAATTTATTAATATTGTAAAATAACTACAATATTATCTAAATATCTTTTAAGGGTTTCTTAAAAATGTTGTAATATATACAAATTTCAATGGAAATTATCAATATAATATCGCTTTCATTGCATTAGATGTACGAATCTACATCATTTTGCTAAAAACCAGATAGATTTAATCATCGATCAATATTGGTTCATCTAACGTGTTGGTTTTAGGTGTTTCGGTATTGTTCTTTGTCTTACGCACAAGCAAAGACTTTTGATGCTGAAATGGAAATGACAATAAATTTATATTTTAATAAAAATAAATGTTTAGTTTTAATTTTTCCCCCTTATTACCTATTTAAATATCTGTGTATTCTTTTTTTCTTTACTGAAAACAATTCATGTAACATTATTTCTGTTTCTTTACTTTTTGGGTAAAGTTCTTGAAAATAAGAGTAAGGCTATGTTCACACCTCTCAAATATTTGACGTTCTCGTATAACCACTAGTTTTATTAAAAAATCGTTGGCTTTTGCAAAACGTTTGCTAGATTAAACATCATTTAACAGTTTCTAAACTACATTATACAATTGTTATACAAATAAAGTTACGTAAGTCAATAAAAAATAGCGTGTTTCACCCTTTGTGTTAAGTGTGCTACTCTGTTTTTTTTAATACGATTTTATACTACACAAAGCGTGAGTGTCTTTTTCGTATGTATTGTAAATTAATGAATATCCTGAGTGAGAAAAAGAGAGAGAGATAGAATTTCGTCAACTCTTTTATTCACTACACTAAACTAACACTAAATGTTAGAACTTTAACAACATTAATAAGATTAACTGCCTGGCCCACAATGTCGACAAGAACATTTCTTTCGTATATTTATATGGAAAACAAAAACAAATTTTAATTTTTTATTATTGTTTTCAATATAAATATGCGAAAGAAATGTTCTTGTCGACATAGTAGGCCTGGCAGTAAATTTACTTTACTATCATGTTTGAAAACCGCTATTGTTAAAACTAAACCTAAAGTTTGATAAATTTACTGGTCATGCTTTTTTGGATTTTTTCGTAAAATATTTGTTAGTTCTTAACATACCTTAAGCAAAAAATTCTTTCATAAAAAGACAAAAGTATGGGAAAGAGTATTGATTTGTTTCAAGGCGAATTCATGTATGCACGGTGGTGTCGATACTACAACAAGTAACAACACCAAAAACACAACAATGTATTTTTTTGTTGCTTTCGTTGATCCATATGTCAAAAACGCAAGCAACTTTTGACATTTCTCTTTCTAAGTAACAAAAAAAGTAGCACAGCTGTGCTTTCAACGCCACCTGAAAAATGAATTCGCCTTGATTTGTTTTTTAAACAAAATCTTTTATTTTATTGAAAATAATAATTTTTACAGCACTTTTTTTAATGTCCTTATGAACATCACGTTTTTGTTTCGTTTATGCTTAAATGAGAGGTCCAGGTTCAGAAGAATTTTATCCAAGGACCCTGCGGTCCCGGGATTTATTCAGAGACGAGACGGGGCGGCAGATGGGGTGTGGTAGCCCCTTTGCCTGGGTCAGGCTCGGGAGTTGAGGTAAAGGAAGCGATGGAGGATATTATCAACTTGGATAAGGTTACAAGGGCTGTTAATACTTTTGGGTTGTACAAATCAGCAGCACCAGATCGTAGTTTTCCGGCTATGCTACAGAATATCCAGGGATCATCACTCCTATAGCTAGTTGAACTATTATTCAGGGTATGTTTGATAAACGGCTACATTCCTAGAGGGTGGCGAGAGGTCAGGGTTATTTTCATACCTAAGGCCGGTAGAACCGGTCACTCTAAACCCAAGGATTTTAGACCAATCAGCCTATCCTCATTTCTTTTATAAGGAGTCTTAAACAATAAAGGCAATTAGGCAGGCACTGAATGATTTAGGGGTTCCGTTGTTCTTGGTAGAATGGATAACTCTGATGCTTAGAAGCATTCTTAGACTGAGGGAGCTAGGACTGATAGGAAATTGTACGGAGGGTCACTCGAGGACAGCAGAAGGTCATATAGACTTCGTGACGACTGCAGTGTATTTCAGGCGGAGGTTCTGGGGGTTCTGAGGACCTTGGAATTGGTATGGATAGCCAGACGGTTCTTAGGGTCTTGGTGGGCTGTTATGTAAATTCCAGTCTAGTGGACGATTGCAGGAGATCTGAGAAATCTTTTGGAATTATGATGTGCTGTACTGAGTACCGGGTCACTGCCACATCTCTGGCAACGAGATAGCTGATGAGTTGGCGAGACTGGACTCGGAAATGGAGGATCCTGACATATTGCAGGCGTTCAGGCTTCCACTGGGCTTCTACTTTGGAATAATTAGGGAATGGGTGTTGAGCGGCACTAATCGCGTTTGGCGGGGCCGAACGGACTGCCGGGTATCGCGCACGCTGTGGCCGGTGCTTAAGAGGTCAAATTCGGATGAGCTGCTGGGTAAGGGTAGAGCCTGCGTCAGGACCATGGTATTATCACGGGCCACTGTATGATAGGCAGTATGGCAGTGAGAATGGGGTCTGACTTGTCGAATATATGTAGGTTGTGTGAGGACCTAGAGGTGTTGGAGACAGTTGAGCACTTCTTGTGCCACTGTTCCAGGCTACAGAACAGCAGTCTGAGTTGACTGGGTAGCAGATTCCTGCACCAATTCGGAGATGTCTCGAGTTGCCGGCTCGAGAATCTGACGGGCTGAGCGGCAGAAGACTGTTCACATGTATGGCAGTTTTCTGTTAGGTAGGGTTGTTTTTGCTTGTCCGATTTTTTTTTATCTCCCAATACTTTTTCTCTTCCTCTGCTTTCACTGTTTACTTCTCCTATTCTTTCATACTAGAATCCTTTCACTAATTAAGGCGTCACAAAGGATTTCTAACCTAACCTAAAGACGTGTTTGACAATTTACATAATTGCACGATTTTATTCGCTCAAAACAAATTTAAGGCACTAGAAAGATCTTCGTGAAGATTGGGATCCCGAGGGATTCTTAACTAGAGAAAAGAAACAGACCTATTCTATGAAACTTCGCTTTTCCTAGTAGTTACAAAAGTTTCGAATATAAATACTTATGTCCGAATGTCGAACAGACTATACGAACTATGCAGAGTATTTATTCTGAACCTAAGCCAACTGTGCATAAAGAAGTTGGTCCGATTGTAATAAAGCACAGGCATTATATTAAATGCTGCTTTTATTAATCTATTTTTGGCGAGGGGTCTGATAAGTTCGTCCATATTTAAAAAATTTCGTATATTTCATTTAACACTTACATTTTGCATTTGCACGGCCTTACTTGCGGCTACAAATTGCCAAACTGCAGCTGTAGTTTGAGTTTCTTTAATAATTTTACTAATATATCTAAAAATTTCAATAATAAATTAAATTTTTAAAAAAAAATCTTAAAAATGGTTAAACATTAAAGAACTCACTTATTAAGGTAATTGTTGACAGCTGGCAAACCTTGTAATTTTAATATACCAACTGAAGGTACTTTAACATAAAACTCTTCAGCAACGCGTTTGGCTACAAACTTCTGATTAACATGAGCTGCAGAAACAATGTAGCCATATTGTATATGAGCAGGAGGAGTTGGTGTTGGTGCTGTATTATTCACATCATTAATTACAATTGGTGCTGGAGATGTTATAATTGGTTGCATATTTATATCGGGATTATGTGGTTTTTGGAGAGAACCAAACGATTGTACTTTGCTTATAGTTAAAGTGTTGTTCAATGAATTTGAATCAAGAGTTGACGAACTGATGGATTTAGCTATATCCGTAGACGTTGAAGGCATCAAGCCTTGAGATGAAATTGATGTGGCTGGTGTTGTTGCTATGGTTGAAGAGGCTGGAATGGGTGTTATTTTGGCTGGTGTTATTGTAGCTTTTATTGCGGGTAGTATTTGTAAAGGCAAAGTTAGTGATGGACTTGCCACTGATGTTGACGTCGTTGGAGTGATTGTCGCCGTATTAAGACAAGGTTTATTTAACATATCTTGCACCTGTTTTACCGTTAAAGTTGGAGTGGATTGCAATTGACTTGTTGCAACCGCTGCAGTTGTTGTAATTGATTTGACTGCTGGTAATGGGCCTGAAGTTACAGCGGCAGAAGTAACAACTCTTTGCACTCTAAAGGAAACTGGTGTTTTCCTTATTGAAGATGTTAATGATTGTAAAGATTTATCTGTTGATGATGAGGCCAGAGTAGAGCAAGGATTATTTAACTTTGGTGATATAAGCCTGGGTGTTGAAAATGTCGGTACAATATTTGGCTGTTTTGTACATAGTAACGAGTTAATAAGTTTTCCTTTTGTAGTGACAGGTGTGTTTGTACTACTAGTAACTAAAGCTGTGGTATTAAACAATGTAGGCAACTTAATTTTTTTTATAGGAGGAGCCGTAAAAGTTCCACTTGTTGTCAATGTACTCAAATTTGTAGCGCCACAAACTGTAGTAGAAGCAATTTGTCCTTTTATTAGTGAAGTGCTTGTAGTTGTTGTATTGAATTTCACTATTTTACAAATTTCAGCCTTTGATGTTATCGTGTTTGCTGTTGAACTTGTTTCTGCCGATGTAGTGGGTTTAATAACAATCGATGCTGTAGGCTCATCCCCATCATCCATAAAATTAACATCAAAGACAATAGGTGCTATAGGTTTTGCTGAAGTGGCCGCCATTTTATATTTCATTGAAGATCCTAAAGATGTTTGCAAAGTGTTCGCTTCAGTGTGGGGAAGTTTGGAAATTTTTGTAGAACCTACAGTTGCTACAACTTCGGTGGTATTAAGACAAATATTACTCTCCTCCCTTACAGGATTAATTTGTATGTCTTCAGCATTATTCGGTAAAATTTTTCTGATCACTGCATCAACTGCTAAGTTTTCGGAAATTTTGTCATATTTATTCGAACAGAATAATGAAATGCGTCTGCGTTTTATTGCGCCGGCTTCAAGAGCTTGTCTCATTATATTTGCGGATTGTTTGGTGATCGGAGACTTCAACTCACTACATTGGATTCGATTGATTTCCGATGAATTTAATGTTATGGTTGTGTTACTTATACTTGTTGCAGGGGTTGTTGTTGCTACAGCTGGCGTAGCTGAAGATGGCGTGGAAGATGTTATAAAGATAGTAGAGCTGTATGGTGCTTCAGGTGGCGCAGATTCAATACCTGTTATAACAGCAGTTGTTGGGAAATTGACCAGTGATTGTGCTAATACATCTGAAGAAGGGGTAGTTGGCTTTATGCCTGTTATTATTGTATTTGGAGGTAAAGTTAAAATTGGCAAAGTTTTGTTGGTAGTCGATATTGGTGGTACGTTTACAAAAACAGGAGGCAAAGTATTAGTGGAGTTCAGTGGTTTAATAATAGTATTTGTATTTGGCACTTTTAATAAGGAATAAGCCTGCGGCGCCAGTATTGGAGTTTCGATCTTACTTGCCGTGGATGTTGTTGGTGCGGGCAGTGGATTTGATTGGGGTATCATGTTAATAACAATATCCTTTGAATTTAAATTTTGTACTGAATCATCTATAATCATACAATCTTCGTCATCGTTGTCACAAATTACATTTTTATTTGCCTCTTCATTGACAATAGTTGTTGTTGGCTCAGGCGTAGTTGTTAACATATTTTCAGTAGGTGTAAATGTAGTGGCCAAAATATTTTCAACTGTTGCCTTTTCATTATTCATATTAACTTCCATTTCGAAGTGTGTCTGTCCTTTAAGGTGCACTAACCAAAACGCTTTCGTTTTCTCTTCGGGCTGCTTTAGTATATTATGTTGCAACTGATACAATTCTCTCAACATCATTTGTCCATCCACACTTTGCAGCAATATTAGAGTAGGTGCGTTCATATTCATAGTTAAAGGACCAAAATAAATCTTTCTTCCCGATTTGGGTGTAACAAAAGCATCAAATGGAGCATTTTGAAAAAATTGCAGCTTAACAATTTTACTCTTTTGTCGGGCAAAGTTAATCACTTTTTGTATGCGATCTAGTGATACAAGATCACGAAAATCTGGCACGAATATATGAGAGAAATCACTGTGTAAATCGAGTACCAACCACTTGTGATCCAATTTATGTAATTCAGGTAAGAAAATTTCATCAATGTCGCTCTGAGTTACACTACGGAACTCAATATTTGAACTCATTTTACTATAAGCATCCATTTTTATTATATTGTTAGATTGTGCTTGGTCGACTTTGCGTTTTCGAGAATTTATCTTAGCAATTAATTTGCCGGGCTCAATTTCTTTTTGTTTTGAGTTTTTTTGTACAGTATCGGTGTCGGCGACTATTTGTGATATTTGTAGGGTAGTAGGAGTCGGTGTGGGTTGCTGAATTTCTGGCTGTTGAATTTGCGGTGGATTTAAAAATTGTTGTGGCGTGCTAGCCCGGGGTGTTATAGTTGGTTGTATAGCTACTGTTCTACGGGTTGGCAAAATTTGTGCTATTTTTGGTGATACTTGCGGTGTTTGAGTTGACGTTTGTATCGGCCTTATAATAGTTTGCGATGCGGAGTTTATTTGAGAGTTATTCCATTGATTTGTTAATTTATCTTTTTTCTTTTGTTCCTTTTGTCTTTGTTTTACTAACAAAGAACATAAAATATTTATTTTTTTCGTCAATGAAGGATGGGTTTCTGGAGTTGGTTTGTTGCAGGCTAAGGTTGGATCTACTTTTAGAAAACCTTTTACAACCCAATGAGAATGTTTACCCTGCATTACCACTGCCAGTCTTTCGGTCTCTTTATTGCGAATTTTCTGTAACAACATTCTGCCCATCAATGGCATTTTCTCCGCTTTCAAAGCGGTTATATTAACTATGCCCATCGCGCCGGCAATTAATGGCATTATGTTTTGTATGGTAACTACAAAAAATATGGAGTCCTTTACTTTCACCTGCCAAATGTAGGCAAAGCCTTCGCAGAAAGCATCAAGGAAATTGCACCACTTCATTACACACAAAATGTCTGAATTGGGTGTTGGTATTATATGCGATTCTCTTTGCAGAGCGCAATCTATATCTTGCATCTTTTTACTAACCAATGAATTCATCGTTTTTATAACACTATTATACACATCTTTAACATTTTCCATATCCATATCTAAAACAATGGCACTGCCTGCATCCTTACATGTAGCACTTCCTCCTGCTGAAAATGGACTTGGTGATATTGTAGTTTGTTGATTTGGAGTATGAGCAAAAGCTGCGGAGTTTACTGATGTGGCAGAAGTAAAATCTAATTGTTGCTCTTCATTTGGCTGGACAGTAGAAGGAGGCTTTTGTACATTAGCTCTAACGTTCAGTGAAAAACAACTCGCTATTTTTGGAAGCTTTAATCCATCAGTCTCAGTATCTGTGTCTAAACTGGTTACTTCAGCAGACTCATTGGGGCTTGTTGGTGTCGAAGCTGGTGTTTCGGATTTATTTTGTTCTTTTTTCTTTAGATCTGCTGAAGAGGAGAATTTTTTAACGGTTATGACACCGCCACTACTGCAGATCTGGAAATGATTAGTGGCCTCAGCAGATTCTTTGTCTGGCAAAATTTTTTCAAAGGAACTGCACGATTTTGCGGTCGAAGAAGATAACTGGGTATTTTCATCTTTATTTTTATTGAGGGCATTAGAACTATTGCACTCTTCTTCATCTTCTACTAGATCTACAACTTCATTTACTAATAAATACTTTTTTTTTGCTACATCTGTTGCCGGCAAGCTTTCGGCTGGTTGAGATTGTTGATCTATCTCACAACTTGATTTCTCTTTTTCGTCTTGCTTTTCGTTAGCTCTACTTGCACTGTGTTGTTTCTTGTAATTATCAATATCTATTTTATGGTAATACACTGATCTCATTACATGTTCATTAAGAAGAAGTCTAGTTTGATCATTTTCATTATCTTTGATATATTTTAAAACGTTTAGCCTGCGCCTCCGATTACAATATAAAAACATACGTCTTGGCGTAGGTATATGACGCCTACAGCTATCTAATCGCGGTTGATAAAAACGTTTACGCACATCATACAAACTTCGTTTTGATTTCTGCGCTTCAATATGTCTTTTTTCAATGAGAGATTGACTGGCGAATTCCTCATCTATAGTTTCTTCGGATTCATCGTCTGTTTTTGGTTGTTCATTAGCTATATTTCGTTTGTCCATATGCTTTTCAACTCTTGTTTCCTTAATATCTTTTTTCTTGCGTTTTCTTTCTTTAGCCCAATCATTGTCCATATCCCTGTCGGCTTCATCTGACTCATCACAATGTTCGGGTGCGAATTGATTGTCATCATTATAGTTTTCATCTTTATCTTCACTTTCATTACTTTCATCAATTTTCTTTTGTTCAACTTTGTCAAAGGTATATTTAGCTTTAACACTAATATTGTAATCAAAGTCTAATTTTTGTTCAGAATCATGTTCAACTGTGGTATTGACTTCTTCCTTTTCAATAACCATGGGCTTGCCTTCAACAGCCCGACCTTTGCAAAAACATTTATATAAATTGTGAACCATACACCAAGGTGCAATATTGTCCATTGCTGGCAATGCCACTAAATTAACTGTACAATGTTTCAATTGCTCTAAAATTGAATCCTTAACGTACACCGGTTCGTGTACTTCTTTGATTTCAATGGCACAGTGTTTTTCCTTATCTATCGTTGTTAAAGCAGCCTTTTTCGGAGAACTTCTTCGCTGCTCATCTTCTGTGTCCGTAAAATCTTCATAACGTTTGGGTGCTTTAGTACAGCGTCGTTTTTTGTCATTGTTTGTTTCGTTAATTAGTAATGTTTCATTTTCCGTTAACACTACTGTAGAGGTAAATTCTTTTTCCATTCTGGCCAGACGAGCGGTGGCTTTGCGGCGTAGCATAAACGCGTCCTCCGTGGTTAGAGTACGACCCTTAAATATTTGTCTATCATTATAAAAATCATTATAATGGTATGTAAGTTAATTTTACTTACATCTGTTTCTAAACGCATTATACGCGACTGGTTTGATGGCTTGCAAGTACACTCTAGCATGCATTTTGTTTTTCCACAGTGTTCGCGAACTGGTGCATTTTCTTTCAGACTAACACAAATACAACCCATTTGACAATACTCCTTAGGGCAAGGTCTTTTATCTAAATATATGTCAAATGAATAGAATTTCCAAATGATGGTAACAATATGATTCTTACCATTTTCAGGTTTTACAGCTGCATCAATTATTGTTGCATTAAGACGTTTAAGTTCCATCCTAAAAGCATTAATTTTATATTATATATATGTAATAGTAAAATTAACTTAAAGATTAGTTTAAAAAACAAAACTTACAACAAGCTATTCTGTTTCTTTTGCTTTTTAAAGGTTTCTTCTGACGCTGATGTGGTATTAGGCGAAGATGATGCTGGACGTTCCAATCCATTTGCATCTTTTTTATTATTTGATATTTTTTGTTTACTTATTGATACCTCATCAATATTTAAGCCATCTGGATCGGTTTTAATGAAGGAGTTCTCACTACAACTAATAGCGACGGTATTAATCATATCACTAACAACATCGGCGCACGTAAGAAGTACATCATCAGTTTGATCCAAATTTTTTCGAAATGAAAAATCTGTTTTTGGTACTAGTTCTCTTTCTTCCAAACATTGTTCGAATGATTGATCCAATTTTTCCGAACGATCTACAACACGTCGTACCAAAATATGATTACGATCATTTAAATATGGTATGACGAACGTATAGGATTTTCTTTGATATCGCGCGTTTAAACTCTTTGCGGCTGCTTGTTCAGCTTCCTTAAGCGATTTAGGTTGTTGCAGAGTAGAAACACTAAATTCGGCCCATTCTCTAGAAATATCATGATGAGGCAAAATGTACTGCAAATAACGTTTGGCGATTTCATGCAAAGGTTTGCCACACTCAGGAAAAACCTCTAATTCTACTGTGGGCATACGAACCACTGCCATACTGCCGCCAGCCAAAAGCAAAGCAGCAGTGTCATCATCCAAGGGCTTCTGGAATGTCTTATGTGACAATGGACAAGGTTTAAAGACCGAAGGCAAGAAGCTTTTATTAAGTTTTTGTGTTTTAGCTGCTATAGTTTTGATGGGCTTTAAACATTGCCAAATTCTATCATCAGCACAATATTCGGAACATTCTATTGAGGGTTTGATTACACGACTTACATAAGCAGTTTTGTGAAATTCATCATTATTGCCTCGAGACCCCTTTAAGCGTACTATATACGCCCCATTGTCAACATCTAAGATTTGAAAATAGTATTTGTTAAATTCCGTGTTTATGAAAGAGGCTGCATTCCACCCGTTGCGTGTAAAAGACATAGAAGAGTTTGCTGATTGAGCCAACATCTGACTGGCACTTTTGACCTTTTGAGTTCGCATTCTTCTTTGTAATTCTCTATAAATACTCGCCTCGTTGTTAATGATGGCCAAACGAGAATTTTTTGAAAACTTTTGCAAATAATGCTTTCGTTCGGCGACAGTACGAAACCTAAGTAAATTTTCTGGCACTGCCGGCATGTCAAAGTGTGGGGCTTTTGTTTTAGGTGTCATCAGCCCTTCCATATCTCTGGCAAATATTTTACTCTTTGTCACAGATTTATCTTTGTCAATACAATAGTTGGTTTCCAAATCGTTAAGTCGCATGTATTCATTTAGGGATTCACTTACAAACGCCGAATTCTTGCTATTTTTACTGGAATGTGGAACAATAGGTGTCATTAGCATACCGGGAATTCTTTCGCAGTCATCAAAACCCAAAAATTCGTCGGTTGAATCCATAGAATGTTCGTGATGATGCTGAAAGCTCTCCTTAAGAGAACTAGAGGACGGCATTCGCTGTAAGGTTTCTTTTGTTTTAGATGGTGATGTCTTTGCACAGCTGGAGCTTGTCTGACTTACACAATTTATATTTATCGTACTACCATTAACTTTACACATGAGCATATCTAAGAAATTTAAGCCGCTTTTAAGTTTTTCCGTTTGTTCTGTATTTGGTTCTGCATTTGACTTTTCAGTCTTCTCATCGGTGTCCAATTGTTTTACGGGCTGTAAATTTTCCTGTGTAGTTATTTGTTTTTTCGGTGTGGATTCTAAGTTAATTTGCCAATCCCCTTGCGTTTCTATGTTTGAACATTCGGAAAATTGTGTATCTAAATTGGCAGCATTATCTTTACGATGTTTTATACTACTTAATTGTTTTTTTAGTTTCGTTATGACATCAATTACACTATTACTATCAGACTTTTGTTTCTCTTCATTGCTCCCGGAACGGGTTTTTTCTATAAACTCATGTTGCTGTTCTGGAGTTAAATTCGATTTTTTTGTGTTCGTGTTTGTAGTTAATGGTTGAGGCCTTCTTCCATGTTTTAAAAGTTCCAGTTGTTCTTTTAATTGTTTACTCACATCTTCATTAGTACCGCATGAGATTTCCTCAGATTTCTCTTCGCATACCACTTCTTCGATGTATTCCGTAATGCCTAAATGAGCTTTTTGCCACGCCACTATACGTTTTGACCACTGTTTGATGTTTTGTCGCATACGTTTAAAGATTTTGCGATTCGATTGATCGAATAATACTCGCCTAAGGCGATAATATATTATAAACACTCGATTTTGCTTGCGTATTGCATACCTTTTTATTACAATACGTGGCCATGTTTCAAACCATATAAACTTTTCAATATTCACTAAGTTATAACGTAAGAATTCCGTGGATACTTTATGCTTTCGCTGTAGGCGCCGAAATAATCGCCAATCATTTTGTGTTAGTCTAATCATTTTAAGTTAATTAACTTAGACTATTTGCGGCAGGTAGGTATATGATGAAAAATCTAAAAAAAAAAAAAATTAAACGTCTATTTTATTTTTTATAATACATAAAGTAAAAAATAAATAAAAAAAACATGTAAGAGTGCTGTATTCGGCTATGCCGAAACTTCACCATGGTGCTATAAGAACATAAAGTTATAAAAATACCGATCATAACAAATAAATAAATATATTTTATGACAAGCTTACTTTTATAATCCCGCTTACAATTTGTGTTTTGATAATCACGATGCGTAAGTTTTGCTCATGCTGTTCTCCAGATATAAAAAAAATTTATAATATCGTTGTTTGAGAAGTGCCATGCCCACTTCTCCAACTCCGCCATATTTTTTCGGATGCTATGTATTGATAACCAAGATTCTTTTACATAATTTCGCAACTTTGGCACTTCTTCAACTCATTATTGGTTTGGCGCATATGCCTTAAGTCGCAGTGGTCAAAAAAAACACAATGAAGGCCTACATGAAGTAAGCCCGATAATTTTTTTTTTTTTTGTACTTAGTAAACTTTAAAATAGTTTATATTGAGCAAATTAATGCTTAATATCTAAAAAACCATAACAAATTTCGTGAAACAGGTTTTTGGATTGAGGAAGGCGGTATTAAAAATATATATGCATACCCCATACCTAACTCAATTTTTTTTAAATTGTCGGTGTCATACCAATAATTAGCTGACGACTGGCCGTTCCCAGATATACTAAAATTTATAATGTCTGTACGGCAGGTCCAAGACCACTTCTCTTTTTCCGCCTATATTTTTAGAGAACTGGTTTAATAATAACCCAGCTTAAAAAATATTTTGTACCACGCCCACTTCTCAAAATCCGCCCTCATTTTGTGGGATGTTGTTTATTGATAAACGATGTTTGTACCTAATTTGGAAACTTTAGGTCTTTCCATACCCTTGATATACAGAACTATAAAATGTCTTTGTATGTGAAGTGCCACGACCACTTCCCCAATTCCTTTCATTTTTTTAGAGAGATTGTGTATTGATAACCAAGATGATTGTACCTTATTTGGAAACTTGGCTCTAGCCGTTCCCCAGGTATGCAGAAAATAAGAAATAAAAGAACAACAACAAAAAGGGGTTTATGGGTAGAATTAGAGGCAGTCGTGGTCTTTTGGTCATACCTCAGTCATTTATGTACCGACCTGGCTGAATTTCAATAGGAGTTTATGTATGTGACATTATTATATATCGACCTAGCCCCCTTAATATCTGGGGTCCTCGGAAACCCCATTTCAACATACACACGGACAGACGGGCATTGGTAAATCAGCATCGCTACTCATGTGAACCCAAAAGAAATGAAAAACTTATAACTATACATACATATACCGTCGATGAAGGGTATACAAATATGTACCTATTTTAATTAAGGCATTATATTTTCTTTTTACGGCCAATTTCCCCTTGTCAAGTTATAATTAATTTATTTATTTATTTTATTCACAGTAATATAACTGTCAGTTTTAACTGCCAAAACCTACTGTTAACTGGAAGTTAAAGTAAAAGTTAGTTTTAACTGAACTTGGTAAAATTGGCCGTTAATAAGTTGATTTTTTTATCGTAGTAATATTTAGGGAACATGATCTAATAATTTTAAATAATTCTAGTTTTTTTTATTGTGTGACCATTATTTTTGTGAAGTATTTGACATTTTGGCTGATATGCAATTTACGGGACACACAAAAAAAATAAAAAAGATTTGCCACCCGATTAAGAAATTAAAACAAAACCACCAAAATTAAAATATAAGGGGGCTGAGGCACATGGGGCCCAAAAAAATCGCCCCGCCTACTAAGTGGTATGTGTGGGTACTCAAATTAAAAGTAGTTCTGTAAGAAAAACGGAAATAATTAAATTTAGGACG
Source organism: Pollenia amentaria (assembly GCA_943735925.1). Classification (NCBI taxonomy): domain Eukaryota; kingdom Metazoa; phylum Arthropoda; class Insecta; order Diptera; family Polleniidae; genus Pollenia; species Pollenia amentaria. Next base: position 11,614,012 of record OX031010.1, on the reverse strand, counting down.
GTTGGGACTTCTGGGGCCCTCTGGGGTAGAAAAAGTGCACCACCTGCACCACCCCCAATAGAGTGTAGGTATGTATGGGTACTCAAATTAAAGGTAATTTCTTCACGATTGAAAATAGGTATGCATTTTGTTTTTGTATTCGATCATTACTTTCCTTTCTAGATTAGTTTAAGAATCTTTTAGATGCAAAGAAGCCTTATTTAACGAAGCCGGTGTTTGTTATACCATAGAGAAAATCCTTGCGCCCGGCTATGCGTGGAAGCTTTACTTAGCGAAGCCGGTATTTGTTATATAACATTATATAATAAGGGCCGAAGGACGGCTATTGCATTTTCTTTGAGTACCCACACATAGATATATGTAAGTAGGGGTGGGTCCATTTTTTTGCACCAGAGGGCCCCAGAAGACCCGCTTGCCGTAAATTTTATTATTTTCATTTTTCTTACACAATTACCTTTAATTTGAGTACCAACACCTACCACTTAGTTGGCGGCCAGCTTTTTTTTTGGATCTAGGGGGCCCACGGGCCTCAGCCCCTTAAATTTGAATTTTTCTTTCTTTTTTTAATTCCAGAGGGGATCCAAATTTTTTTTTTCGTCTGCCCCGCAACTGCATTTTTGCCGAAAATTTTTTGGACTACATCTTATTAACTGATATAGGTACATAAATATATAAACATTTGAAATAAGTAATGCGGAGCAGTGATGCATTTACGAACATGCCCAAAATATTGATTTACGCTCTCAATAAAACATGTTTAGTCGGAGGAATGACTTTTTAATTAATTAATTTTTTTCTTTGAATGTTCTTTTATAGTAATTGGGCAATACCGACGATAAATACATACTTACATACTTATGTATATATGTACTTATATACAAGTTAGTACCGAAAACTTTAAAGCTTAACCGGTTGAAATGAATATCATAATGGTTCTTTCTGTTCTAAAGAATATCAACTCATAGGTATTATTTTTTTAGAGTTTCCAAAGAAACATCTAAAACATGCTTCATGTAATAATTTTAACTAAAAAGCTTTTTTACTTTTTTTCTTTTGTTTAAACTATTGGTTTCACATAAATTAAAACATTTTTTAGTTCCATTTCCGCTATTGTCACAAAAACTAAATATCATAAAAACCTGGCAGTCCTGTTTTTCTACTCTGTATACATACACAACACTATATAAATTTAGACATACATCGATTCTATTGGAATGGAATCATTCAACACATAAAGTTAATAAAATGAAAATATTCTTACCTTGTAATTGGTAATGGTAACAAAATGTAATTTATTTCACATTACAAATATGTACCTATGTACTTTTGTTCACAATTTTCTCGTTTTTATAAAAATAAAAACTATTTAAATAAATATAAGGAATACACCACACATTATGTGTATTTTAAATTAAGAAGGGATATATAAGTAAGACAACAAGAACAACACAAACACCCACTTTGCAAATGGCGTGTATATTGTGACTGTGTATGAGTGCTCGCCGCAAACACTAGAATCACAGCAAAGTAATGCTTACAATTTTTTATTAATAAATCACATTTACAGACATTTTGTTTATTTCTCAAAAAAAAAATGTTCTTGCACACTTTGATTGCATTTTTTTATAATTTTTAACACAAAAAACCTTTTATTTTCACTTAAAAAACAATTAAAAAAAATGAAAAATGTACTGCAGTGTGATCGCAATTCTTTTGCTTGTTTGACGTTTGTTATACTTGTGTTTCGTATTTTATCGTGTTCCTCTACAAATGATTGTCAAAACAAAAATCAGTTGTTGTGTTGAGAGAGAAATGAGGTGAACATGCGAAACATTTTGTTTTTATTTGCTTTCCTTTTGAGCGGGAGTTTGGTTAAACAATCACATGTTTTTTGTTTACACTGGTGAAAATTATTATTATACATATGTACACATGGATGTATGGTATCACTGTTATAATAAAAAGTGGCGGAATTTTGTTTGTGCTGCACATGCTTTCTGGCCTCGTTGTTAAAGTGTGTGTGTGTAGTGATAAATATTAACAGCTGTTTGATTGTTGATGAAAATTTAAAACATGTGCTTATTTTTCGCAAGTCACCATGTTTGAGGTTATGTGGAATTACATAACATTTCCAATTTAAACTTTTTAGTAAACTTTTATTTTAAAACAAAATACCTGCATATAAGTTATGTTAACTAAATTTATAATCAAATTAATAAGATTATTTTTTCAGTCTGAGGATCGAACTAATTTCAGCTTTTAGTTCTACACAAAAGGTATTTCGGGCTAAAAATAATTTTATATACAAATTATTTTGAGAATAAACGTGGCGTTGATATACTTTTTTGTTAATTTAAAAACAGAGCTACCCAACTATAATTTTGTAAAGGACGGAAGAGTAGTTTGCGTGTCGTTGTATCGCAGAAGGACAATTTTACACTTTGTCGGCTTTCGCGCGTTTTTTGATCCAAGAAAGTATAGTCGGTCAAGTCCGGAATTAATGGTAAAGCTTCGCTAACTGTACGTAGCATAGTACGGTTTTCATGAACTATGTACATATGTATGCAGTTCATGTTAAAATATAAAAAAATTTCGCTGCTGGCAACACAACTTCAGTTCAGTTGCCATTCGTCATCGACCTATTAAAATTTCAAATTTGTTTACATATTTTGACATTTCATTACTGTCAGTTTGATAGAGAGTACCAAAATGGCATTTATCTTTCGCATCGCAATAGACAGTAGCCCCCAAGTATGCAAAAATATGTGCTATATCATGATTGATATTGTAAAAAAAATATATTTCCAAATTGTTGGAAAATGTGCCGTTAGTGGTGATCGTTTTATGCGTTCGTGCGTAACACTAAAAATTAATGGCTGAAGGTTGGTTTCAAATGGTCGGGCTTGACCCACTATACTTTCTTACTTGTTGTTACGCGTTTTTTTAACTATAACAAGACACATCTTAGTTTTAAAGGGGTGACATAAGGTTAAAAACGTAGCTTTTTCGATTAAAAGCTTTAAAAATAGTATTTTTTGAATTATGGCTCTATTTGTAAATGAAAGATACAATGTACGGCTTCGCATTTGAGAAATATTCGCTGTTTTTCTATTGCTTTCGCTTAAATGTATGCGAATAACTAATAATGGCCATATATGGTATGTACATCAATGACATCTGGAAACTTTTTTATGAAAATAAGATTTAATAAGCGTGAAAAACACAAAAGTACAGATGTAGGGGGTTTCAGACGACATGTAATTAACAGTGTGCTTGTCAAATTTCCCTCCGCAAAATGATTCCGTAAATGTTAGCTTGAAAACTAAATTTGTTCGTTTTGGATCGCAAACAAGAAATATAAACTTTTCAGTAAATGTAGACGCTGAAATAATTCATGAAGAATGTTCAACTTCCTATTTGGGAATCCAACTTGAATTGGGATATATGTACATATAACAAGTATAAAAAAAAAGAAAATAGCGCCTGCAATAGGCATATTATATAAGTTAAGTCGTAAGCTTATTGTAAAAGCGAAATTAATTTTATATCAAGCATTCTTACAATCGCATTTAAGTTACATGGCTATTATTTATGCCTATAAAAAAGAAATGTTCAACTTCAATCTCTTCAACGTTTACAAAATAAGGCGCTAAAGATCGTGCATAATTTGCTTTTAACCTATTCAGCAATCTCATTATATAGGGATATATGTAAGACGATTCTACCAATTCTTAAATTATGTGCTTAAATCTATTCACAACATTGGACATCGGATCATTTCTTGTCAACAGAATTAACTGTATTTGAGCACTCGCAATAGTTAAAATAAAATAAATTGCCTAATGAGTTAAAATCCTGTAATAGAATTTCATTGTTCAAAGTATTGCTAAAAGAATATTTATGTTCAATACATGGCTGAATTATCGTACGACTTGTCAAAAAAATCGTGTGTGTTCATAATGTATGACAGTGTGGATTAAAAATGATTGTGTGACAAATTATATGCGATCAGATTCGCATTTTCTTGTAAAGTAGCTCAGTCATTTGAGTTTGCGTCATTTTTGTAGGATAGTCTGGCATTGACAGCAGATTTTGCAGACATTTTTTTATGACGGATAGAATTCCGTCAGATTTTCGTGTGAATGAATCGTACGATTATGTAGGACAGTGAATATCGGCCGTAAGAGGCGCTAAGGAAACATTTTTTGTTTTAATTAAATTTTTGCTGGCATTTGAAAGAGATTTACATGACATTTAGCAATACAAGGGGTATTTAAGACTAAAAATTGACTTATTAATGTTTCGAAAATTTAAAACTAAGATTATTATTTTGAAAACATCTTTTATTACATGTTTGTGACAGCGCATTGGAGCAGCTGCGTAAAAAGAACTGAAATTTTAAAATGTTGAGTTTTTATGTTTTTTTTATGAAATATGACTTTGGAAATCGGCAATAGTATGCAAGCGAAACGTTTTTCAATTAATCTTAACCCTAGGATTCTCGGTAACTTTTTACCACTAAGTTCTCTTCTTGGTCTGGAGAGACCACAATTTGTATAGCTAAAAACCCCAATTAAATAAAAAGTAAATAAATATATTTTTTATGGAACGTATGTTAATTACTTTATTATATAATTTTATTATTTCATTATTTTATTCCATATGCAAGTCATCGAAAATGTAGTCTTTAATTTCGCACATTGCTATTTCGCATATACCACAGCTGAAACGAGTTCTGCGTTAGGTTTTTGAAGTTAAATTGAACTAAGCGCATAATGGGCCGTAGTTTTCTCATTTGATTCAAACTTGATTCATTCGATTTAGAACATATCATTTCTAGAATTCACGAATCTGTTTTTTTAATATTTTGTCCTATTTGAAATATCTTCAAGGAAAAAAAAAAATTTGTCTGGCTAGACCAAGAGGGTCATTTCATAGACTTTTATATAAAAATTGAATTTAACCCCACTTATTTGCTCCAATCGGATCCAAATTAGTTGCATTCGTTAATTTTACCAAAAATATAAAATACAGCCAAAAGTTTCCCTTTGCAACAAGCAATTTGGTTTTTGTCGTGCCCGTTCTTTTGTACTTCTCAGTGGGTAAAAGTTTGTTTCATTCTCATTTGCCGAACTTGGCAAGAAAAGTTAAGAAAAAATATTATTATTAGATATTATAATATTTTTAACAAAAACTTTGCAAAAATTTAATATCGCCAATGTTAAAATAATTGGGATTATTTTATAACAAAGCTAAATAAATAATATCATTGGGGCACATATGTAAGTATGTTTGTATTTTTTAAAATACAGGGAGCAATAGACCAAGAAGCACGTTTTCAATACAGTGAAACTTTAACATAACGAATGAGATAGGGATCGACTATACTTCGATATTGCTATTGACTGAAACGTTAGTATAAAATAAAATTAAAATCGTTATAACCATACCAAGTTTTTATGCTATTTGCATGAAAAATATACTTTTTATTTTTTTTTTAGTTTTTCCAAAAAATCGTTTTGATGTATGTATTTTGCATAAATTTCATATTACGCAGGTTACCAGACGTTTTTAACAAAAGGCTTGCTTGTGAGTCAATCTATTGCAATTACAAAATGAAAATATATCGGTCCTTTTCTATCATATGCATTTTCTTTAACAGAATAAAAAAAATAAACTAAAAAAAGACTTTCAGCTCGTATGGTAAGAGATAACCCGGGAATTTTAAGAGTTGATTGTTCTGTTCTGTGTTATGTGCTTTACATGAGAGTTAATCCGTCATATAAGACAACATGCATATATCGCACACCAAGTTCAAAATATACCTTTTTGCAGGTGTTTATGTGTAAACTATGCACAAAATACTTATTTATATAGAAAAAAAATATATCAGTGTATTTTACAACAAGCAGTTACTGTCCATCCAATCAATCTGATAATAGCATTGATGACCTATTTCAAGCAAGTTTTTGAAGTGATTTTCCTTTTAATGGTTGATTCATCGTGAGGTTTGATTTTCAATGTGTTTTTTACAGATAACGAGTCACTCATATCAAATCCCTTTTTAATTTTTGTTCAGAATCGTTAGGCAAGTCATTATGGAAAGGCTCACATCACAACAGCGTTTCCAAATTGTTGAGCTGTGCTCTGGAAAAACTCAATAAAAATCCGTTGTTTTATCTTGAAATTTTGTTCAGTGTTGAAGCACATTTCTGGCTGATGAGCGTTGTTTTTAATTACATCTATTAAAAACAACGATATGCTGCGGTTTATGGGCTGGTGGAATCATTGGTCTATATTTCTTCAAAAATGAGGAAACTAAGAATGTTAACGTCAATGGAAACCGTTATTGCAACATGTTAACGGACTATGTGCTTACTGAATTGCAAGCGAATGGTCTCGGTGAGATCTGGTTTAAAAAATACGACGTTACGAGCCATACAGCGCGTGAAACAATTTCCTTGTTGAAAAATCATTTTGGTGAGCGCTTAATTTCAAGTTTTGTTACGTTAAATTGATCGTGCAATATCACATATTTGCACTTTTGTTCTCTGGGGATATGTAACGTATCAGGAGTAAGCCACCTATGATTGAAACTTTGGAAGCCAACATTACTCGTGTTATTCGCGAGATACCAGTCACGGTGCTCGAACGAGTCGCCCAAAATTGGATCTTCCGAATGGACCACATTTACATGATATAATTTTTAAACAGTAAATGCCATAAATTGTTCTTTTAGCCGATAATAAAAAACTTTAATTTCATTTATAAATTTATCGGCCATGTTCTAGTAGCCGAAATGACGTGAAAGTGAAATCGAAAAAAATTTGGAAACTCCCCCGTGTTCAAAGTTCATAAACAAAACTTTTTTCTACCTGTACTACTTTTAAAATCACGAAAAGTTACGTTCATTTTTACAGACCTTTAATTAAAAAATCTTCACCGATTTCAATTTCACGAGATTTCGATTTCCAGAACATGGACGTATGTGTTTTATTTTACATTATAAGTCAAACCTCTCGATGAATCCCCAATATTATACATTTTTAAATAAATCTGGTTTTTTGTATATTAAGAGCTCTTGAAGTATACATTTTTAATCCTTATGTATTTTCGAATAAAGTTATTAATTTCCTTTGTTAAAGTGTATAATTTAAGTTTAAATGTTCATGTTTAATACCCAAATTTGATTTCTTTATATTTCAAGTTCTTGAATTTTATATTTTAAGTTAACATTTTCGAATATACAAATTAAATTGATGTATTCAAAATTATACTCTGATTTTTCAATTTTTAAATTAAGCAAAAGTGTCATAACTTGAAAAGAATTCAGCAGACATAACTTAAAATAATTCGGTAACTTGTGCAAAAAATACATCATCAAAAATTACACAACCAAAAATTGTTCTTTATCTTGTATATAAATATTAAGAAAAAACTTTTTACATCATAAGCTACATGGATTCTCTATTAAATGGTCCAAAGTTTTTGTTTTTAACTACTTTTGTTAAGGTCAAAAACAGTTTTTTTCGATTTCTGAAAATTTAAGTTTTCTGAGTTCAGTCAATTTTGAACTAGGTGTGCGATATGTTTTTTTTTTAATAAAGGGACACCGTTGAATTTATTGACCCACTATCTTCATGTGAACTAATATTATTTAAGAATGCGCTAGTGAAATCGACTTGATGTTGAAATTATAAAATTTTACCGAAATTTTTTTTGGCGTATTCTGACTTCGTTATATCGAGGCTTTATAGCTCAGAATTTCTTCGTTAAAGCTATGGACTATTATTGTATAAAATCTTTGCAGTTGAGGTTTTTCCAGGGGAGTTTTTCGTAATATCGAAGTATGTTATACCAAAGTTTCACTGTACTTACAGAGGTGTATTTAGTTTGGTACTGTTAACAGTAAACAAGTGGAATCGAAATATTTTAAGAATCTTAATAAATATTTATAAAAATAATTTTCTAATTTGATAATACATACAAATTAACTTTTGTTTTTAATTAAAGTTTATTTTAATAAAACAATTATACACTTTGTTTTTTATATGCTAATTAAAATACCCTTTTCTTCATCTCTGCTTTTTCTTAAGTACAACAAACACAATCGTTTGACAGTAAATAGAATACATACTAACAATGATTGCATGTTAGGGATGCCAATTTCCATTGTTATTTACAAAAACTAGGATTCGAAATTTTGAATTCCGCAGTTCTCGAATACCGAAAATTTACATAAAATTTAATTTACTTTATTTGTACACTCTTTGCCACATTTGTACTAAGGATTACATAAGAAAAACATTTCAAACATATACTAATTTTAGTTCACTAAACATGTTTCTTACATTCATTATAAAGTTAGCTGCAAATATTCAAGTAGTGCCATTCTTCACATTAAAACCATGTTTTAAATTTCACCAAGGCCGGGTTTTTGAAATCTCAGTTAAACAAGGTTAGGTAATCTGGAAACAGATTTGTGACGCCATTACCAAGTTTGTATACCACATTTTGACGGAACAGCTTAGTTTTGCTTAAAATGTTGGTCCTTAATTTAATGAAATAATAAAAAAAGTTCGAGTTTCAGAGTACGTTAAACTAAGTTTAAACTGAATCCACATCTCAAAAACCCGGCATTAGTGGTTCAAAATTATTTTAGACAAAGCTTAAACATAAGTTAGGTTTGCTTATGCGAACATGTTTAATAAATTCGGTAACAACGATTAATTAGCACGGAGTACATATTTCGCCGAAGCCACTTTTGGCCTCAAATATTGTAATAATATTTGGGAAAATATTTTTGCACTTTTTTTTAGATGGATCATGAATTTTTTTAAGCTATTTTACAAAATAATACAACCGCAAAATTTTCTAATAATGTATTTTTATACTTTTGGACGATTTTCTTTTTGATGATTTGAACATCCATTTTATATTAACATATAAAAAATAAATGAGTTTTGGTTTTCGTTTTGCATATATATTTTTTTTTAAATGCGTAAGTTATATTTTCCGGGAATTGAAAATTCCGAAGCCAGAAAAGCATCTGATTGTAATAAATACGTTATATAAGGTTAGATAAAAGTAAATAATAATCAAATTTTTTTTATCAATTAAGAGTAACGAGTTCTAGTTCTTTTTACTTTTTTGACCTATTTTCTTAAATGTAATTAAACATACACATTAAAAAAGTCGTTGTATTTCCAGATATGACACAATCAATGTTCTAAGATTCGTTACATGTAGCAAGACTGGGAAAGATTTTTAGCTTGTCAACACAGATTTGCTAAAATCCAATCATCGTAGTTTGTTTTAAATATACAGGCCTGTCACAGAAATCAATTTCGATCGAAAGTGGAAGTGAAGTCGTATCTTGCTTCCCCCAAGGCGAATTCATTCCAGGTAGTCTCGTTAGTACAACAAGTACAACTCGTACAAAAACCACAAGCAATTTGTTTTTGTAAAATCATTGTACAATGTCAAAAACCGAAACAAATCAAAACAGAAACAAAGAAAATTAATAAAATTTTGACATCCAACAATAATAAAGCTAAAGAAAAAAAGTTACCAGCAGGGCTTTTAGGATCACCTGTAATGAATTCGCCTTGGCTTCCCCAAAAACGAAATCACTTTCGATTCGAGTTGATGTCTGTGACAGGCCTGAATAACACAATTCACGTAATGAAAAAAACGTAATTATTAATATCTTATTTTTTGTGTTTTGACATAAAAAACCGGAAAATTTTCCTCGACATAAATAAGAAAATTTGCAATTATTATCAAGCACATACATATGTAACAGCCGTACCTAAATAAAAGCGGCACCTCTTTTCTAGTTGTTAAACATTTTCTTGCCCATACAATAGATATTTAGCTATTTTATGGTCAATCCAGCGGTTTTACCTCCATTTTTGATTTCTATTATGTGGGTTCTATAAAAAAAAAGTTAACACTACTAACGCTGACGCTCTTGGGGCTACTCTCCATTGCGATGCGAAAGAAAATGGTAGCAAATCTAGCGATTGGTACTCTCTAATGCGCTTGCGCATTTGTCTTTCGCATCTTTATAGTTTTTTCTTTTCGCAAATCATCACTGTTTATTTTATTTAAATTTTTAAATTTCAAATATTTTTACATATTTTGGCATTTCATTGTTGTCAATCTGAGCCATCTTTAATTTTTATTGCCAGTATTGCTTCATTTTTAAAAATTTTTGCGAAAGTCATAGAGAGTACCAAGTTGGCATTTAGCTTTCGCATCGAAATCTTTTTCGAATCGCAATAGAGAGTAGCCACTCGCGGTTTAGGTATGGCATATCAGCGTAAAAACAAAGCGGATGAAAACGTTCCGCCTTCGTTGCTTTTTTAGGCATGGCTGTTAGTTTATTCATTCCTTGTTGATGACTGATAGTGTCCGACCGAACTCACTATTTTAGACCGAAGCAAAACCTCGGTAGGTTTTTAAGATAGAGCCCGAATTTTTTATTGCATAAAAACAATTCGACCATTTTTGATATTTTTTAAACAAAATACTACAAAGTTGCATTGCATTATCAAAATGTCTATGGTTGCATTTAAATACATGTTGCCATGTATTACTACAAGGCAACAGGCGCTTAGGTAAACAGCCAATATGTATAAAAATTGATGGTAGGGCCAGTTCGGAATTGCATCACTACGCTGCATTTTTTTGTTTGTTACATTTTCAAGACAATATGCATCAGTAATTTTTGTGATGCGTGTTTAAGATTTTTTTGCTCATCAGCTGCTTTGGTTATGTATTTTCGAACAGCTGACATTTGACGTGATGGGGTTTGTTTTTAATGTCAGTAAAAAGCAACTAAATGTATTAAATGAATTCTGCAAGGCAAACGTGTAGAATTTTAAGTTTTCTTTTTTAACGTGCACCAAAAAAGTTATCGATGTGAAGATTGACAGTAATGAAATGTCAAAAAATCTTTAATTTGGAAAGTACAAATAAAATAGTGATAATTTACAAAAAGAAAAAAAAAGAAAAAGATGCGAAAGACAAATGTGCAAGCGAGTTAAAGGGTACCAATTAATAGATTTGCTACCATTTTCTTTCGCATCGCAATAGAGTATCCCCCATATGCAGTTTTGCATTTCTGAACTGACCCGTATTTAGGGCACAGAACAGACGGTTAAACGCAACTGTAACGAAACCCTTTAGAAATTATTATTTTGAAACCAGTTGCAATCGTTTCCCACACACCCTGTAACCTTCGTTGTACCTGCACGCCGGTTTCAGTGAAACTGATTTTCAGTGCGCCTCAAAACGGTCTAAAATGGTCGCGACATGTGTGGTCCCTCAAAGGAGTCTATGGGATAAACTGAAAGGAAATTCGAAAATACTTAGAAGTTGCAGTTTCGTTTCACTGTCTGTTCTGGGGGGCTACTCTCTATTGCGATGCGAATACTATTTCGATGCGAAAGATAAATGCCAATTTTGTACTCTCTATCGCTTTCGCAAAATTGTTGGAAAATTAAGCAATACTAGTAATAAAATCAAAGATAGCGCAGATTTTCAGTAATGAAAAGGCATAATATGTAAACGAATTTGAAATTGGAAAGTTTAAATAAAAGAAATAATGATGATTGGCGAAAAGAAAAAGATGCGAAAGACAAATGCGCAATGCATTAAAGAGTACCAATCACTAGATTTGCTACAATTTCATTTCGCATCGCAATAGAGAGTAGCCCCTGGTAATAAAAATTATAGATGGCGCAGATTGACGGTAATAAAATGTCGAATACATACATATGTAAAATAAACTTGAAATTGGAAAATTTTAATAAAATAAATACGGATGATTTGCGAAAAGAAGCAAATAAAAAGATGCGAGAGAAATGCGCAAACGCATTAAGGAGCAGCAATCACTGGATTTGCTATCATTTTCTATCGCATCGTAATAGAGAGTAGCCCCCGTAGATAAGTATTCAAAATTTCATATTTATATATTATGACCGAGAAGTAATTGTAACAACCCAATATATTAATAATCATTAAAACACGTCGCTTCAGTATATAACCCAAAACAAAAACTATTTATTTGTTATATCCTCTTTTATAATTCTATCTAGGCAATCGTATTCTCATTGCCGTTTATATTTCCCTACGGCCTACTAACATAGCATTTACACCCCTGTAGGGAATACCAATAGTAAAACTGTAGTGAATAAATAGTAAAATTGTCAGTAGTACTACTGACCAAGTGTACCCCAGCCAATGTAATCTTCTATTGACATTTAGCATTTTAAGAAAGCGATTTCATGAAAGTAAATCACAATAACTAAGCAGTGTTGCGAATTGAATTTTTTTTGTATATATAAAGAATTTTTTTCAATGTAATATTAAGAACACAATGATTCTAATTAATATTTATAAATATCATGAAAACTAACAAAAATAATTATTTTGAACGAACGCCTGGAGTTCGGCGTGAATGATTGGCTCGGCAACTCTGAAACTTGAAATAAGCAAAACAATAAAAAAAAAGGAAATGTTTGATAGAAGTTTCCCCTTTGACATTTTGAAAATGAAATTTCACTTCATGAAATTTTATTATTTTTTTTTGTGAAATTTGTGGTGATAATACGTATACAGAAATTGCATGAAAGTACTTTTATGTGTAAATGCAGCGAAAGATAAAAATTATATATTAAATTTGCCACAGTAGTTTTTCAATTTACACGTTTTATCTTTTGATGCTCAACTTCTTTTCAATTTTCTTTTGAAGATGCCATTATGTTCACGCAGCAGCCGGTTTCAACTTTTTTTGCTTCAAAACAACAACACTTATTCGAAGCGAACCAAAGAGAAAAAAAAGAAAAAAAATGTACATGTAGCCATTGTTGTACATATACCTACGAATGAGAACACAAAGCGTACTGCCCGAGTACAGGCATCTCCGTACCAACCCCTTATCTTCTTGCTTCCCTCTCCTTAAAACAAAATAGTTGAGCATCAAAAGATGAAACGTGTGAATGTAGACCAAGTTTCTTCTTTGGCCGATAGGTACTATTTGGCTATTTATAAAATTACCAGGGTTTTAGTATTTATCTATTTTTGAGTTTTAAGAACTTAAAGTCTAGTCAAAAGAGTTCTTATTGCTTTATTAACATTTTCATTATATTCTAAATAATGGTGCTGAGTTATGTTCTTTCAATAAAGATGAAACTTTAATGAATATTTTTTTGTTTATTTTTACAATTTTCTGCCTGTTTGGGTGTTAGCAGGGGATTCGTCCCTAAATAGGGGAATATATATATATTTTTTGGTAATGGGATTCAAATTTCGTGAAATTTCCCAGGGTATGTTTTGAAGAAAAACAAATTTTTTTTTCGCAGATTTTGTATAATATATGCGATTTGTGCAACCGTAAAACCGATTTGTTTAAAATGTGGTTACAAATTTAAATATTTTTGTGGTCTAAAGTTTTTTCAAAACCTTTTCAAGAGCTTTCTGAAATAGTTTTTATTATGCTTCTGTACCAACAATTAACGCTTATGTTGGACAAGTCTTTTCTAAATTTCAAACAACAAAATTTCGCAACAGAATGCAATATGAGTTATTAGTCTCTTCTTAGAATAAATACACTTTAAACAATTAATTTATTGCTTCTTCTCAAATGCTTACACTTTTTAATACAAACAACATATACAACAAAACTGATTTGTCTGATGAATCAGAATCATTTTGATTCTGGAGTTAGCGCTAGACCTTATACTTTATGTGTCTCATCAATGTAACCAATTTTTGAAGGAATTTTGTATTTGCTGTAGAAGTATACCAGCGATCTCTGCTTTTCGTTCGAGTCCATTTCAAGTTGCACCTACTGAGGGTAAATGATCATAACCTTGAGCAAATCGTCTAAAATTATTGACACCGTGCACCCACCCAGACATATGCTTAAGTCGTTTCCAACCGATCTTTGATAGAACCCGACCCTTCAGCTAAAAATCGCAATGAAGCTGCAATTTGAATCAATGGCTGAATTTTAGAAAGGGAAAGGTGTTCTCTTATTGTGTCAAAGAACACACGAAAAGCATCTTTGTTTAACCGGTAGTTGCCTACGAATCTGCAAGGCAGCTTTAAATATGAGCGCACAATATATAAAATGTACTTATTCTGTCTCCGGTAGCTCAAGTGTATTGCTGCATTCTTTCAAAATTCTTTTTTTTAAACTTTTTCTGAGCGCTCTTCCTTCAATAGTAAATATGCAACAGCAACAGTGAACATTTTATTTTTTTAAGTATAAACAATTTATTTGTATTTTTAATAAATTGGTTTTATATTTTCACAAAACAATAAAATTGCAAAAATGTAAATAGCAAATGCAAATAACAAATTTTTTATTTCATTTATTTACTGTATTAATTCGCCTAAACGCCTATACAATATTTTATTTTTAAGATCTGTGAGGATAAGAAAATAGCCATTTTGGGGAATGAAAAATCGAAAATTGGGGATAAGGTATAAAATAAAGCTGGGAACCCAGTTGGGTGTTTCCAAAACAATGAGTTGTCAATGTTAAATTGTTTTATTCGTAATCAACAGAAATGTGCCATGGGCAAACCAGTATCCACCAACGTGTACATGTTTTGGTGGCTTTCGGCAAAATTTTACCGAACTCCTAACATTAACCGAACGTTCGTTCGGACGCTAATGACTAACAATGATTAATTTAACTTCCAATTTCCGGAATTTGTAACATACAGTGACACTTGGCATCTCTAATTTAAATGTACTAGACTAAAAATTTCTTTAACAAAAAAGTTAAAAAAAAAAAATCAAATTCTAATAAATATTTAGTGCGCAGGACATTGAAAAAAAATTGTTAAATAGAAATTAAAATAATTAAAGATAGATTTTTCCAAAACCTTGCAAAACTAACCTCAAAGTACTAACTATTTTTTTTAAATTATATTAATTAATACCTATTATGTATAACTTATGCAAAATTGTTTTTTCTTAATTCACAAGCATATTAAATTTGTATTGGTTAAAACTAAACAAAAATAGTTTTCGTTTACACAACTGTACTTCCGCAGATCACTTTTAGTTAATTGAGCACGGAAAAACAAAATGTCTGCCAATACCACGAAGTTGACTAATTACACGACTAAGCTCTGCTAAATTCGACCGAATTAGGTATACACACTTAATTTCATACTCTACAATATTCTTTAAGTAAACCCTACCCTTTATTGCACCAGACAAATTGTGTAAATAACTTAATTTTAATCATAAAAACAGCTTACCCAAGTGTAATATGTTTTACAATAACTTTTTTATATTTCTTTAATAGATTTAAGAATTTTAATCTTTTTATTTTCCAAATTTAAGATGAAAATTTTTCACACAAGATACATTTTTTATGTCAGCAAAACTTCGATTGACTTGACATTTGGTTTCATAACAAAACAAAGAGAATAAAATTTGAAGAGCACAAAAATGAGCACTGCTCTTTAGAAACATAGTGGAATGAAATGTGGTGAATATTTATAGAGTAACCTTGTACAGAGGACAAATTCAAATAAAATACTTTTGTTTGCTTAAAAAAGCATCGATTGCAATACGTTGTAAATATTTATTTTTACGTGCTGAGGCTCGCGTTTTTTCTTTTTTTTTTTTTTACATCGAACGAAGAAGAAGCCAATTCAAAAGTAACGCAGTCAAATAAAAGAAGTAATTTTGTATTTTTTTAAGACATTAAATATAAATATATTTAATTTTATTATTACATTCAGGGGTGTGCTGTAAATAAAAAACGTAAGAATTTGGAAGTACTTGTTAATACACTTTTAATCAATTTTTAAAAATTTTTGTTATTAAATTCTGTTTAATAGAGAACAATTTGTATATCTTATTAAAAAACGACTTTTAAAATTCTTGTGCTTTAAGTTTTCGGTTTCCAGCACACCCCTGGTTATCATTTCTGCTGTATATTACATTTTTATAAAAAATACAAGTTCACTTAGAAGTCAATTTGGTCTTTGCTTGCGAGTTGAAATAAAAAAATACCAATTTAATGACTTCAAATCGTAATCACATTTTTTTTTTGCGATATGTGATTATCAGCACATGGGCGTTTATTTTTTATCTTAGTAAACTTACGGTCTTTTTTAACATCCATATCAAAATGATGGCAGCTCTATAAACTAAACAAATTGGTAATGAAACATATTAGGAAAGAGACAACTAGTTGATTTTGCACCTTTGAACGGATATTAAAAAAAAATTCCAGATGTAACACGTGGTAAACTAAAAAACCTATGAAAATTCTATATTTATATAAAACAAACAATAAATATATTAATTTTAATTTTTTTCTCTTTATTTTAAAATATATTCAGAAATATTTTATTTTTATACATCTTTCGCTTACCTAAAAAGAAAAGAAAACACGATTAATTTTTTTTAATGAAACTAGAAATTTAGATAATTAAATTAAATCTAATCGGAGTTTATTAACAGTAAGTTAGAACAGGCACGTGACCATGTCATAAAAACACTTTTAATTTCGTCTTCTTATCAATTTTGTCTCAAGTCTTTTTTGTGCATTATATACCAGGGACCGTAACAGTTATTCCTTTTTTCATAAAAGTCAGATGATAACAGTTATTTTTTGATTTTTATTGTTTTGAACAAAAATAAGTTTTTTTTTGGTTTTTTAATTTTTTGAACAAAAATAACAGTTATTTTCTGAGTTTTATTTTTTTGATCAAAAATAACGGTTATTTTATGATTTTTATTTTTTTGAACAATAATAATAGTTATTTTGGATTTTTATTTTTTCAATTAAAAAATAACAGTTATTTTATGATTTTTTTTTTCGATGCAAAAATAAAAGTTATTCTTTAAAGAAATGTACGTGTTACAATTATTTGGTTGACTTAAAACATTTATAAGATATCCCAATGATGATAACACATTTAAATAAATATTTAAAGAAATCTCAATAATTATAACAAGTACATTTCTGTAAAGAATAATTTTTATTTTTTTTCTCGAAAAGATAAAAATCAAAAAATAATTGTTATTTTTGTTCAAAAAAATAAAAATAAAAAATAACTGTTACTTTTGTCCAAAAAAATATAAATAAAAAATAACTGTAATTTTTGACCAAAAAAATAAAAATCAAAACTTTAAAAATCATAACAGTTTAACATAAAAAAGTTCATAAGGATCAATATGTTATACTTGAATCAGTTTGCCAGTATTTACTTCTAAATGCTTTTTTTGTTTTAAAATTTCAAAATAACTGTTATTTTCGGTCCTTGTTAAATACAATTTGTTCTTTTTGCAGTCAGGTTTTTGATTTTTTTTATATATTTTAATAAAAACTAGTAAACAAATTATCAAATTAGAATAAGATCATGGTATTAAAAAAAATATTTCCCAATTACAAAATTTTTCCACATAATCAAAGCAAAAAAAAAAAACATAAGTGTAAAATCAATTAAATTTAATTAAAACTAACTTTTAAATTTTTTCATAGAAAATTCGTTTCATAAACCTTCTTAAAACCTAAAATATTTTTTTTGAATATGGGGGTAAGTAAAAAATACTCAGATTTAATCAACCCAATCACGAATATTCCAAGGAGATATTTTTCTCACGGAAAACAGACAAAAACTTTTCTCGAGAGAAAAAATCCTCCAATTATAAATTCCGCGAGAGCAGACGTTTTCACGGGGCATCACCGAAGCCGTTTTTCTTATAAACATTGGTCCTGAACACATTAGATTATGGGTCGATTGCAGATGGCAACTGAACTGAAATTGAGTTACCAGCGAAATCAGGCAACGCCACTGATGTTAAACTGTAAAATAAAAAAATGTATATTTAAACATGAGCGGTGTTGCCTGATTTCACTGCTGGCAACACAACTTCAGTTCAGTTGCCATCCGTAATCGACCAATCATTTTTTTAAGCGATGTATATATTATCTGGCATTACATGTATCAAAAGTGTACACAACTTTGTATGGATTAGTTCGAATGCAAAAAACACTGATAATTAAAATGATGATGTTTTTGAAAATGTGCATGTATTGGTTTTGTGCTGAGTTAACCGGTTTTGTACTGGGGTAGCCTTTACGCCAACGAAAAACCATCCGCTTCACCACGCTTGCCTATAAACTGTCATTATACGTCAGCTTAACTTTTCTAGTGTGTGCACACACATTGACTACTATAGTTGAGGTGTAAATCTTAATAGGGACAAAAAGAATATCATGGCCTTGCAAGTTCTGGGGGCTACACTCACTCTATTGCGAAGCGAAAGAAAATTGTAGTAAACAGGCCGGCCATTTATCGATTAATGCTTAAAATACTGTTTCTTTTTGGTTGTTTAAGTATAATTTATTTATCCTGTACGACATTGACATACTTATTACATTGTAAAGATATAACTGTTAAGTAAGCGCTTCTACTAAGGAAAAGTGTTAGATTTATTCAATATTATATGTAATGTATGTGTTGGGTTCATACATTTTTAATTCTTTTCTATAAGGAAAATACTTTATATGTATTTGCTTGAAAATGGCCAATTTCATCAATTTATGCCCAGTTTCATCAATTTATTTAAATATCAATTTATGTTTAAAATTTGTTTTTAATGTCAAATAAAAATAGTATTATATGAAAAACTATATTTTAATTAGGGAAGTAACGAAAACCGATATATCGGCGATACTTCAGATTTTCAGATACATCGGTATCGACGATATTTTGCTGTCGATACTATACTTTTATTTTTTTTTTTTGAGTTAATAAAAACAATCAATAATTTCCACTAAAAACAAAGAAAAAGCAAAAAAAAAAATAAATAACGAAAATCAGTAACTTATGAAATCTTAAAATATACATTGTTCGCGTTGTTTAAGATTAACGTAAAGAAATGTGTTCTCTCATTCTGTCGACATTCTCTCAAGGGCGCCATAAAATAAATTAAAAGTCCCTAAAACTATAAGGAATGTCGAAATTCGATAAAAATTGCAAAATTAGCGGAAATTTGCTAACAGCGGCATGACAGCAAAGTCTTATATTTATTATTAATCGTGAAAGCTATAAAGAATCAGAAAACTTACAGTGAAAAATAGGGGTACGTTCGTAAATGTATCACTGCGCTGCATCAGTGATTTCCAATGTTTATACAAATATCAATGTAGTAGATGTGGACCAAAAAATTGTCATATACTCCATAAAAATAAGTCACACAAAAAAAAAATTATAATTGCGTGTTTTTCGGCATTAAAAAAGTTTGCTTTTCTGATACAGCGCAGTGATGCATTTACGAACGTACCCTAGCTCTTATCGCGAACCTGGCAAAAATTCGCGAAAAATTCAAAATCGGTAACAAACTCTAAAATTCATTTGATATCGCCTAATCGGTTATAAAAACAAAATTCCGACATTATGTTAATAGCATAAATAGTGTTAAAAATTAACTTTAATGATGAAGAACAACAATAATAGAAAACAAATTGGAGATGGGATTTTTTTCTGTCAGATTTTCGATAACTTGTCGACATAGACACAACTTTCTTATAAAATGTCGAAGTAATGTAGTCGTCGACTTAATGTGACAACAAATAAAAATTAATGTCGACATCGACTTACATAATAGGGGTGAATATCAAGTGACAGTCAATAGTAATCGATCATTGTCAATAACGACTCAGAAAATATAATTACTGTTCCGATACTGTCGACTCATGACGACGTCGACTTTCATTATAGGGGTGATTATCTCTTGTAGAGATTCCGTGTAATACAAAAAAAATTTTAATAGGACTGATTTTTATATTTTATAAACAGGGACAAGTACTTCATGCACTCAAAAAATGTACTTTAGGCACTTATAAAAAGTCATTAAAAACGCGAAATATGCACTTAGTTAAACATTTTTGTTACAGCCGTTAACTGTTTTTTTTTTTATACATGTAAAATTTTTCGTATGAAATAATACAGGACTGTTCTGGAAATCAAAAACACAAGAATTTGGAAGTGCTTTTTAATACTCTTAATCCACTTTTTATTATTTTCTTATAGAATTCTGTTTAATAGAGAAATATTTGTATTGTATTGTATTTGCACTTCTTTTACTAAATAATCTTATTGAACAAATACTCGTTAAGTTACCCACACACGAGGCAACATTTGTCGAAACATGGGCATGTTTCACTAAATGTTGCTACGTGTGTGGGGATGTTTCTGGTTGAAATTTTTGTTACCTTTTTGGTTTCTCAAATATCAAACATTTTTGATATTTTATGTTTCCAAACACAATGTTTCATCGTGTATGGCGATGTTGACTGTTTTTTCTTTCTCATTCTGTTGATAGCAGTTGTTGAAAGAGGTGCTTTTGCAACTCACGGACAAAAGAATATGAAGAAAGAAATCGGAAAATGGCAACAATTGCACATTGTGCGAGTTGGAAAACAATTATAATTGAATATAAATTTTTCCAAATTTATGGGACATAAAATATGATAGGTATACAAAGAAAATAAATTTTTTTTTTGTGTTTTGTACTAGTAATTCAAAAAAAAAAAAACGCGCAGTACTGATGTTTCGTTTTTAGTGTCATCGTCTGTGGTAAAAACTGAAACACAAATAGTAACACGTGTTTCGACAAATGTTGCATCGTCTTTGGGTACCATTAAATTCTTGCGTTTTCGATTTCCAGAACACCTCTGATATATGTTGCTCAACATTTTTCACAAATTTGAACGGAGCGAAAGTGGAAGAGTACCAGCTTTCGCATCGAAATTGTGTTCGCATTGTAAAAGAGAGTAGCCCCCTGAATTAAAAATTTCTAACGTGACAGGCTTATCGGTAAATACAACGCGCTTCACCGGCACAACACAAACACAATTTACAATTCTACTTAAATTTAATTTTAAACTATACCTTTTAGTTAAGTCCTTGTTGTGTTTAAAAAAAGACTACTATTAAACGAATTTTATGTTTTTTATGGTCCTGCAAAGATAAAAAAAAAAAAGAAATTGGTATAAGTTGGAAATGTGGAACTTTTAGTTTTTTAATGCATAGTATTGTAATCACATAATAAAGTATTCAGTAGGACCTATTATGAATCGGGTTGAGTTGTTTCGGTTTTAATGTGAAATCATGCCACATAATCAGAACCCCTTTTTCATCAGTACACTTTCTTAAGTTGGAGGTCCACACCACCCGTTTCACCTCCACGCATTGCCTGATGTTTATACCTCACTGACGTTTCAAGCGACATGTAATGCTTTTTATGCGGCATCATCACGAGTAAAAAGTAAACATTTTTTTCGCATTGAACGCCTTAATACGTCCTACACTTTTGTGCATGTTACTTGTTACATATAACTACACAGATTCTGCTTCTTTTGACAGCTGACTAGACAGCGAAAAGGCGTGTAACGCGTTGTATGGACCTCCAGCTTAAAGACAAAATACAAGTTAAGAAAGCGATCAAAATCAATTTTAAAAATTAAGTTTTAAGAAACTTTGAACACATAAATTTACGGCCTATTTCCGTTGTGCGAAAGAATTCTTCCTTTCGAACAAATACATTTAAAACAAAAACAATTCTAAAATCTTAGTTTTTATTTTAAATGTATTTGTTCGAAAGAAAGAATTCTTTCGCACATCCGAAATAGGCTATTAATATTTGTTTTACTACGTTATCTAATCTTGTGCTAAATATGAATTTTTCAACTCACCTGATTTTGTTTTGTAATTATTTGCGTTTAGTAGCAGACTTAATTGATCCTGCAAAGATAAAAAAATTATTATTAGTTTAAAATTGAGAGAAATTTTAGTTTTTTTTTAACAATGTAAGAACAAAAAAGTATTCAGTAGGACCTATTAAGAATCGGGTTGCGTTGTTGCGGTTTTAATGTGAAATCATGCCACATTATCAGAACCCCTTTTTCATCAGTATACTTTCTTAAGTTGGGGGTCCACACCACGCGTTTCGCCTCCACGCATTGCCTGATTTTTAAACCTCACGAAGTTTCAAGCGACATGCAATGCTTTTTATGCGGCATCATCACAAGTAAAAATAAAATTTTACTTGACAAAATCAGCTGATTTGTTTGGAGCTGCGTGTGGCGCTTACAAAAGTAAACCTTCTTTTCGCATTCAGAGCCTCAATGCACTCCACACTTTTGTGCATGGAACTTTTTACAAATAGCTACACAGATTCTACTTTTTTGACAGCTGACTAGACAGCGAAAAGGCGTGTAACACGTTGTATGGACCTCCAGCGTTAAGACAAAATGCATGTTAAGAAAGCGAACAGAATCAATCTTAAAAATTAAGTTTTAAGAAACTTTGAACACATAAATTTAATATTTGTTTTACTACGTTATCTAATCTTGTGCTAAATATGTATTTTTCAACTCACCTGATTTTGTTTTGTAATTATTTGCGTTTAGTAGCAGACTTAATTGATCCTGCAAAGATAAAAAAAATTATTATTAGTTTAAAATTGAGAGAACTTTTAGTTTTTTTTTAACAATGTAAGAACAAAAAAGTATTCAGTAGGACCTATTAAGAATCGGGTTGCGTTGTTGCGGTTTTAATGTGAAATCATGCCACATTATCAGAACCCCTTTTTCATCAGTATACTTTCTTAAGTTGGGGGTCCACACCACGCGTTTCGCCTCCACGCATTGCCTGATTTTTAAACCTCACGAAGTTTCAAGCGACATGCAATGCTTTTTATGCGGCATCATCACAAGTAAAAATAAAATTTTACTTGACAAAATCAGCTGATTTGTTTGGAGCTGCGTGTGGCGCTTACAAAAGTAAACCTTCTTTTCGCATTCAGAGCCTCAATGCACTCCACACTTTTGTGCATGGAACTTTTTACAAATAGCTACACAGATTCTACTTTTTTGACAGCTGACTAGACAGCGAAAAGGCGTGTAACACGTTGTATGGACCTCCAGCGTTAAGACAAAATGCATGTTAAGAAAGCGAACAGAATCAATCTTAAAAATTAAGTTTTAAGAAACTTTGAACACATAAATTTAATATTTGTTTTACTACGTTATCTAATCTTGTGCTAAATATGTATTTTTCAACTCACCTGATTTTGTTTTGTAATTATTTGCGTTTAGTAGCAGACTTAATTGATCCTGCAAAGATAAAAAAAATTATTATTAGTTTAAAATTGAGAGAAATTTTAGTTTTTTTTTAACAATGTAAGAACAAAAAAGTATTCAGTAGGACCTATTAAGAATCGGGTTGCGTTGTTGCGGTTTTAATGTGAAATCATGCCACATTATCAGAACCCCTTTTTCATCAGTATACTTTCTTAAGTTGGGGGTCCACACCACGCGTTTCGCCTCCACGCATTGCCTGATTTTTAAACCTCACGAAGTTTCAAGCGACATGCAATGCTTTTTATGCGGCATCATCACAAGTAAAAATAAAATTTTACTTGACAAAATCAGCTGATTTGTTTGGAGCTGCGTGTGGCGCTTACAAAAGTAAACCTTCTTTTCGCATTCAGAGCCTCAATGCACTCCACACTTTTGTGCATGGAACTTTTTACAAATAGCTACACAGATTCTACTTTTTTGACAGCTGACTAGACAGCGAAAAGGCGTGTAACACGTTGTATGGACCTCCAGCGTTAAGACAAAATGCATGTTAAGAAAGCGAACAGAATCAATCTTAAAAATTAAGTTTTAAGAAACTTTGAACACATAAATTTAATATTTGTTTTACTACGTTATCTAATCTTGTGCTAAATATGTATTTTTCAACTCACCTGATTTTGTTTTGTAATTATTTGCGTTTAGTAGCAGACTTAATTGATCCTGCAAAGATAAAAAAAATTATTATTAGTTTAAAATTGAGAGAACTTTTAGTTTTTTTTTAACAATGTAAGAACAAAAAAGTATTCAGTAGGACCTATTAAGAATCGGGTTGCGTTGTTGCGGTTTTAATGTGAAATCATGCCACATTATCAGAACCCCTTTTTCATCAGTATACTTTCTTAAGTTGGGGGTCCACACCACGCGTTTCGCCTCCACGCATTGCCTGATTTTTAAACCTCACGAAGTTTCAAGCGACATGCAATGCTTTTTATGCGGCATCATCACAAGTAAAAATAAAATTTTACTTGACAAAATCAGCTGATTTGTTTGGAGCTGCGTGTGGCGCTTACAAAAGTAAACCTTCTTTTCGCATTCAGAGCCTCAATGCACTCCACACTTTTGTGCATGGAACTTTTTACAAATAGCTACACAGATTCTACTTTTTTGACAGCTGACTAGACAGCGAAAAGGCGTGTAACGCGTTGTATGGACCTCCAGCGTTAAGACAAAATGCATGTTAAGAAAGCGAACAGAATCAATCTTAAAAATTAAGTTTTAAGAAACTTTGAACACATAAATTTAATATTTGTTTTACTACGTTATCTAATCTTGTGCTAAATATGTATTTATCAACTCACCTGATTTTGTTTTGTAATTATTTGCGTTTAGTAGCAGACTTAATTGATCCTGCAAAGATAAAAAAATTATTATTAGTTTAAAATTTAGAGAACTTTTAGTTTTTTTTTAACAATGTAAGAACAAAAAAGTATTCAGTAGGACCTATTAAGAATCGGGTTGCGTTGTTGCGGTTTTAATGTGAAATCATGCCACATTATCAGAACCCCTTTTTCATCAGTATACTTTCTTAAGTTGGGGGTCCACACCACGCGTTTCGCCTCCACGCATTGCTTGATTTTTAAACCTCACGTAAGTTTCAAGCGACATGCAATGCTTTTTATGCGGCATCATCACAAGTAAAAATAAAATTTTACTTGACAAAATCAGCTGATTTGTTTGGAGCTGCGTGTGGCGCTTACAAAAGTAAAAAGTAAACATTTATTTCGCATCCAACGCCTTAATACATCCTACACTTTTGTGCATGTTACTTGTTACATATAACTACACAGATTCTACTTATTTTGACAGCTGCCTAGACAGCGAAAAGGCGTGTAAGGCGTTGTATGGACCTCCATCGTTAAGACAAAATACATGGTAAGCGAACAAAATCAATCTTAAAAATTAAGTTTTAAGAAACTTTGAACACATAAATTTAATATTTGTTTTACTACGTTATCTAATCTTTTGCTAAATATGTATTTTTCAACTCACCTGATTTTGTTTTGTAATTATTTCCATTTAGAAGCAGACTAAATTGATCCTGCAAAGATAAAAAAATCATTATTAGTTCAAAATTTAGAGAATTTTTAGTTTTTTTTTAACAATGTAGGTACATAAAGTATTCAGTAGGACCTATTATGAATCGGGTTGAGTTGTTGCGGTTTTAATGTGAAATCATGCCACATAATCAGAACCCCTTTTTCATCAGTATACTTTATTAAGAATTAATAAATATATAATGTCTTTTTGTCTTAAATTTTTAGGAATTTAGAGCAAATAAATATAATATGTACTTGTTTTACTACGTTATCTTAACTTTTGCAAAGTTTTTCAACTCACCTTATTTTAAGCAGACTAAATTAGCTTTCCAAAAATCTTCATTTTAATAAAACAACTGAGTAGTAATCCACACTCTTCTCATTAGATCTAAAAACGAATATGTAAAAAATACATTTTATGTTAACAAATATCAAATTATGTACATAATTATAATCTGTTTTATATATTTATATTTGCTAGTTTGTCAGTAAGACAAACGCATTCAAAATTAAATGTTTTATAATCTCTGTTAGGTGGGAAAGTTTATTGTCTTCGAATTCGAAAATAATTCAAGTTTTAACTATGTTTACTATCCGGAAAAAAATTTCCAATAAATAATTAAAATTCCCGGGAATTTTTGAAAAATTCTCCCAAAAGTCTTCGGCTTAAAATTATTCCCCTATTACGGTTTACAACTCATATCAGTTCAGTTAATATTTAAACAACTGCTAGTGGTTGTTGTAATTTTTTTGTTAACCGCGCTATAACAGAGTTGTAAACTTTTGGGCATTGATCACACTGTGCTAGAATTTTACACTTTCTTCTGGGGGGCTACTCTCTATTGCGATGCGAAAGAAAATTGTAGCAAATCTAGTGATTGGTACTCTGTAATACGTTTGCGCATTTGTCTTTCGCATCTTTTTATTTTTTTCTTTTCGCAAATCATCATTATTTCTTTTATTTAAACTTCCTAATTTCAATTTTGTTTACATATTTTGCCATTTCATTACTGGAAATCTGCTCTATCATTGATTTTTATTACAAGTATTGCTTATTTTTCAAACAATTTTGCGAAAGTGATAGAGAGTACCAAGTTGGCATTTAGCTTTCGCATCGAAATAGAGTAGCCCCCCTGATAAGCGGGACACCTGGTGGGTTATCCTAATTCGGATACGCTGAATCAAGTGTTGCCAACCGTTTTTTTAGGGAAGCTTGTTTTTTAAATATACCGTTATTTCGAAAATAGTGGATTTTGCACAACATTTATTCGCGTAACTCAAAAACGGCTTAGTTTATTGAATAAACTAAAAAAAAACCCGAAATTCTGCAATAAAATTACCTTTAAGTAAGGCAAAACTTTTTTCTTATCTGCGTAGTCGTTTTTATGTATTTATTTACATTGAAGAAATGTAGGTCCTATTTATTCTTAGCTTGACAAAAATAACATCCATAATTTTTTTTTTTTTGGCAAAAAAAAAAAATAATTTATTAGCAATATTTCGAAATTTTTGTGTTTTAGGACGGCATTAAAAATTGAATGCAGGCAGCTATGCTCCAATTTTTACTTCACGTTAAGAAAATAAAGTTCCAAACAAAATAAGCAACTAATGATTACAATATGTCTACAAGGTTTGATTTTATTCACAAAAGATGAATTAAATTAATTTAATAAAATTTAAGAATTTTATATGAGACTTTTTCTTCAATATATTTCTATCCTGTATTGAAAATGTTGTATGGGAGCCCTCTTAATTAATGGATATAGGGGTAGGTATGTTAGACAAAATTGATGGGGATGAAAAAAAAGTGGGGTGGGCATCATAAAACATACTTGTCCTTTATATCCACCCCTTAGGGTGGTATGGCGTTTTATGAAACTCTTAACTTTTATTAACATTTTGTATCTTTTGTGAATAAAATCAAAAGTTGTAGACATACTCAAATCATTTGTCGTTTAATAAGGGTGATATTCTGGCGTACGTATCATGTTGGAAAGATCAGTGCCTAGAGATGGCAGGTGCTGGAGAACAAACTACTCGACGAAATCTTCAGTGTGACAGGAAGTCGGGACGAAGTATCGTTCAAAGTGTCAAAACTGTCAGTTGTGGCAATCTAAAAACCTATCGAGTTTTTAAAGGCCGCCATTGGCAGGTGTGTAACGCTTGTCCTGAAGCTAGATTGATGTTAAACTTGCCTCTGAGTGGCCCCTGAGACCTGTAGTCGCAGTATTGATACCACCACCTCTTTAACCGGTGGAAGTCATACTGGGAGTACTGCCCAACCAGAACAGGGCACTCGATACGAGTCAGTGGAAGATAGCTTCACTGTTTTGCATAGAGAACCAATGGAGAGGGGTTGCGATATTTTGGTTGTATCAGGTCTAGGTTTCCTAAAAATTAGACCTTAAGCGAATGAAAGTGGTGCAGATAAACTTGCTTCACTGAGAAGCAGCCTCAACCGAATTGGCAACCCACCTTATCGACAACAACGTGGCCTAAATTCAAGGAGTATACATTGTTCGAACCCCACACATGATAAATTACGAACTTATGTACTGGCAAGAAAAATAGCATAAATTCCGGATTTCTCATTATTTCAGTAATGGAGACCTCACGGCCGTGGCATAAGAAGCTAGGAATAAAACGATCTTGGCACTAGCATCGGTGTACTTACAATATGAGGCTACCAATCCACCTGGTGAGAAAGTGCGTGAGTTGGTGGAGTACTCGAGTAGAAAGGGATTGAGGCTTATAATAGGTTGACGCCAATGTACATTATATCCAATGGGGGAGGGCTGACATCAACAAAAGAGGTGAGTCTATGTTTGAATTTATCATTGCCAAAAACCTTTATATCTGTAATAGAAGAATACACCACGTTCCGAACAAGGGATAGGGAGGCAGTGATATATTTTACATTGACGAACTAAAGTTACTTAGTAGAGGATTAGAGGGTGGCTTTCCGATTTTCCTTCTCTGATCATAGTCGTCTGTCCATATAGGAATCCAAGGACGGATTGGGATTTTTTTTAGAGATTAGTGAAAAGTTACCTTAAGGTTGCACATTATTGGTAGGCACCTTTACGGCGGAGGTGGCGGCAAGTAGTTTCGTGCGATCTTATCCGGTGAACTTTCGGGGAAGCGTATGCAACCGAGGAGATGGATAGGCGATTTAGACTAAAGGGTTCACTGTCGGAAACATACGCATAGAAACGAGAATTTAATTAACTTTAGATATAAGGGAGACATTTGGAGAGCGAAAAGGGACTTGTTATCAAATTTAGCGCGTCAGTGGATTCTGTAAATGAGTGCCCAGGTTTAGAAGAATCGAATCCAAGGATTTTAGGCCAATCAGCGTCTTTCCTTTTGAAAACATTAGAAAGACTAATTTATCTACAACTGAGAAGATTGACGCCATCATCATCAGCAGCGCTCAACACGCCTATCTTAAAGAAAAGTCTTAAAAGTGCGAATTATGATGTACTGGGTTACATTGAGCGGGGATTGCAATAAAGAATATACCTTGAGGCCATTCCTGGATACAGAGGGCGCCTTTAACAATTTGAGGATAGTAAATCATTCAGGAATCACGTGATTTAGGGGTTCCGTTATTCTGGTTGAATGAACAACTCTGATGGTTAGCAGCAGAGTTATGTACCTTATTGTGAGGGTGTGAAGTTGACTTCACAGCAGCCTTTTTACCTAATCTTATGGCTAGTTTTAAAATTCCTGGTTTAAAAATTGTTTTGTTATTCCTATCGTGAATAATAATTGGAATTTTTGTTTCGCTCGAAGGAAGAAATGCAATCGTGAATATCCAGTGAAACTTTTTTCACGCTATCAGTTCTCAGTAAATGTAAAAAAGAAGATTAAAAAATAATAATCAAAGAAATTTTTGTTCAAAAATATACACGTTCATATATGTATGTATATTTTAAAGAAAAGTTAAAAAAAAAACAAAGCAAAATATTTAGTATTGGAGTGATAGTTTGATTCAGTGTTTAAAAAACTGCAATAACTTTCATTTCTTTTGATTTGACTTCTGCTTGTGCTTCTGAAATCAACAACAGTTTCAGTCAAAGCAAAATCACAAAACGAAAAACAAACAGTTGAACGAAACTTCTGCCAGCAGTTGTTTTAAAAATTGTGATTTTGATTTTATTTTCTTGTGAACAGTTTCGCAAGTAAAAGTAAAATCAATCTCTTTGCTTTTGTAAGTCGCAAACAGTCGCAGAAGCAAAAAGTTATTTGTATTTGCAAATTATAAGTCCCTATCAGGGTTGTCAGATTGATTTTGAACTTTTTCGCCAAATTCAATGTCAAAAATCGCCAAAATCGCCATAGCATTTATTTTTTAGTTTTTAACAAAAATATTTGTATTTTTAGAATAATTAAAAATATTTTTTATAAATCCCAAAAAAAAAAAATTTTTTCCGTATCGCTAAAATCCGCTTCATTGAATTTTTCATTGAATGTAATTAAATAGGGCTGAACTTTACAATATATAAATTTACATAAGCCGTTGTAAAACGTTTACTTTTTTACTTTTTATATGTAATGCTGAATTTTTCGATTTTGTTATTAAAAACATGTTTTTTTATGTTTAAAATAGACATTTTTAATTTGCCGATTTTTTTTTTTTTTAAATATGCCGATTTTTTACCAACACCATCTGGCACCCCTGTGTGTGAGTAAGTATAAATGTAAAAAAAAACAGAAGAGAAAAGAGAATATTTTTCTGTTAAAAATGTACAAAACTAAAAGACTGCCTGCTTTAAGGACTGCGACTTCTGACAACTTTCAAAAGCAAAGACACTGCTTGTAATTTGGATTTTTTTACCTTATCAAAAGCAGAAGAAAACTTAGCACACGACTGCCGATTGTTTTCATAAATTTTAACAGAATCAATGTTTCATTTTAAAAAGCAGAGAAAAGTAAAAGCATTGAAAAGTTAAAATTTTGCGACTTTTCGACTTTTGACTTAAGTTTTTTAAACACTGGTTTGATTGCAAGGTTAGTTTATTGCACTTTTTAACTTTTATGTAGTAAAATAATTTCCAAAATTCTGCCACACTACGTCTTTCGAAAGCTTTTCAAAATATATCAGTTTGTGCCTTATTAACGGATCTTGCCATTAATATTCGAACTATAAGAGCTACTTACATACATACATGTTCTGTTCCCCAGCAAAATTAAATTTCGAAAAACTATTCACCATAAGGAATTTTTTGCCATGAAATTTTTTTTACGTTATTATTCTCCCTTGAATTAATTTAAAAAAAATGTTCATGGTAGTTTTTCATGATCACAAATACGTAGAAAGGGAAAAAATTACGAGTGAAAAATTATTAACGATAGGTGATTGATAACATCCCTCTTCCATATTTGAAACTTGTTCCTAACTTACTGATAAATAAGTACAATATAGGAAAAAATTAAACTAGAACTCACCTTTTTTGTATTGTCCATGTGAAATTACATTTCATTTAATCTAAAAATAAGCGAAAAACAAATAAAACTAGTAAGTCAAAAAATAATTTATACTGTTATTTTTTTTTTCATGGCCCAATTAGTAGGTCTGCGCAAAACTACAACAATGCAACAATAGAAAAACAACGCACTTTGTTTGTGTAAAACATGTTAAAGATGTCATTGTTGGTGTAAAAAATTGTAAAGATATCAAAAACACAACTCTGCAAAAAATCAGCAACGGTTTCGAGCAGACCTAGTAATTGGGCCATGATTTTTGTAAAGTTTTTCAGCAAGACCAATTCGCGTTCAACATAACGTCAGCTCAGAATTGGTTTGGCGCATATGCCAAAAAGTCGGAGTGGAGAAAAACGACAAAGAAGATTTGCATGAAGATTTCTCAAAATGTACCCGATAGAATTTTTTTATATTTTTACCACTGCTTCCGGTATATGTTATGAAGAAAAATGTAAATTTTTGCTCACTTTCATGAATAAAGTTAGAATTTAAAAGTATTTTTTTGAAAATGAAAAATATTGTTTTGTGCCGCATACGCCATTTTTCTAAAAAAAAATTAAAAAAATGTCTTTTTGTGCTGCATACGTATACTTATTGCTGTGTATTGAGTAACTTATTGTTGAGATGAATGTTTCTATATTTACAATCTAATAAAAAGTCAACATTAATGAAATTTTTTTTTTATTTGGTTTTATTTTACAAAAACAGAAAAAACAGTTCTACTGTTATGAAAAGGTACATAAAAAGCCACAAAGTAAACAACTTAAATAATACAAAAGTAAAATAGAATCAAGAAAAAACACTTAAAATTTAAAACTAAATATTGAGTAAATTTTTATAATAACTTTTATCAACATGTGGAAGAAATATAAGCAAGTCTTTTATGTCTCTCTTTTTATCGCTGGAAATAATTGATGGTTTCGATATTTTCAAAACGTTCGTCAACAAATTCTCAGGAGTTTTCAAACAATTTTTTGATGCAGACTTAACCAAAATTGCATTTTTATATTTTTCCTCTCTCGTCGAAGTTTTATAATGTATACATAAATCATTATTTTTACTGTATAGAAGTACTTTAATTTTAGCAAAAGGGTGTTGTCGAAAGTCCATTTTATTTGCTACCAACGAGTATGTGCGAAAATCTTCCGGAAGCATTTCCATAACTTTTAATTTTGTTTTATTATTTGGCATTGTTTTAAGCAAATTTAGTAAATGAAGAGGACTATGAATTTCAATATTCTTTAAGTACCGGTCAATAACACCATGAACACAGTCCACTTCTTGAATTAAAGAATGTCCTGGTTCTGAAAACTTTTGTATTACGGTATCAATATTAATTTGTTTAATAAACATTTTGATTGCGGTTGAGTTAATTCGATTTTTATTTTGAGGAGTTTATGCTGGAGATTCTTTCTTATTTATAGAAACGTAAGCTTGTCCAGATTCTCGAAGCCGTTTTCTTACGTTACGTTCCCACAGTTCAGGGTTTGTTTGCCTTTTCTTTGATGACGAAGAAAGGATTCTGAATAACATATGAATGTATATAAGTAATGAACTTTTATTTTCAAATAAAACAAAATAATATTCAAGTATGTACCTGTTATTGTTTTCCATTTGTGGAGGGTTTGACGCACATTTAAACGGTAGCTTTTGAGTTAAAGATGTTTCATATAGGTAAGAATCGGTCCAATTTTCATCATCCTCAAAGTATTCATAAATCATTCTAGAAGCATTAAAAATTTAAACAAATATCTTAATATGGTAAAAATTTAAATAATACTTACTTAATTTCATCTGGAAGTGTAGGAGCTGGTGAAGAAGATTCCATTTGTATATTTTTTTTTATAAATTTTTACTATTTATTAACACGAGGTGTTATTATTTTATAAAATTATTTTTCCCAAATTTATTTTCTTGTTGTCATTTTATTTTGCTTTTGCTTATGTTCTTATTATTATATTTTGTGCTTGTAGGTCTATGCAGCAAAGCAACAGTAAAATATATTTTGTACGTTTTTGTATGAAGAATTTGCTGCAATCGCCAAACAATGGCTTGTAGAGCAAAACAGTACTTAAAAGATTTTGAAACAGTTGATATGCAGCAAAATTAATGCTTTATATCTCAGAAACCATAAAAATTTTCGCGAAACAGGTTTTTGATTTAGAAAGAGGGTATTCAAAAAATATATTCCTCATACCTAACTTATTTTTTTTAAAAATGGTCGGTAGGTCAAACCAGTAATGAGCTGACGATAAGAAATTTCCAAAACTTTCTGTTAGGGGCGAAAGTTTACTGTCATCATATTTAATAAAAAAATTTCACGATTTTATGTAAAATTTTAAGTATTTTTTATGCATTATTTAACATATCTTACTAAAAAGATTTAAATGTCTTACTAACCTTTTTGTTTTTCGGTTGAAATGTATGTCTTTATTGAAACTTAATTTTATCTGAAAATAAACGAAAAAAATCTTATATTAATTAATAATGAATAACTTCTACATTTTTAATGTATTATAATAATTTCAGTAAGACCAATTCGCGTTCAACATGAGAAGTTTCCAAAACTTTCTGTTAGGGGCGAAAGTTTACTGTCATCACATTTAATATAAAAGTTAACGATTTTATGCAAAATGTCAACTATTTTATTTTACGTATAATTTAGCAAATCTCATTAAAAAGTTTGAAATGCCTTACTAACCTTTTTCTTTTTTCGGTTGTAATTTATTTCAACATTAAAACTTCTTTTTATCTGAAAATAAACAAAAAAATTTAATTTTAATTAAAATGAATAATTTTTATATTTTTAATAAATTATGTATCAGAATTTCAGTAAGACCAATTCGCGTTCAACATGAGAAGTTTCCAAAACTTTCTGTTAGGGGCGAAAGTTTACTGTCATCATATTTAATAAAAAAGTTAACGATTTTATGCAAAATTTCAACTATTTTATTTTACGTATAATTTAGCAAATCTCATTAAAAAGTTTGAAATGCCTTACTAACCTTTTTCTTTTTTCGGTTGTAATTTATTTCAACATTTAAACTTCATTTTATCTGAAAATAAACCAAAAAATTTAATTTAAATTAGTAATGAATAATTTTTATATTTTTAATAAATTATGTATCAGAATTTCAGTAAGACCAATTCGCGTTCAACATGAGAAGTTTCCAAAACTTTCTGTTAGGGGCGAAAGTTTACTGTCATCACATTTAATATAAAAGTTAACGATTTTATGCAAAATGTCAACTATTTTATTTTACGTATAATTTAGCAAATCTCATTAAAAAGTTTGAAATGCCTTACTAACCTTTTTCTTTTTTCGGTTGTAATTTATTTCAACATTTAAACTTCATTTTATCTGAAAATAAACCAAAAAATTTAATTTAAATTAGTAATGAATAATTTTTATATTTTTAATAAATTATGTATCAGAATTTCAGTAAGACCAATTCGCGTTCAACATGAGAAGTTTCCAAAACTTTCTGTTAGGGGCGAAAGTTTACTGTCATCATATTTAATAAAAAAGTTAACGATTTTATGCAAAATTTCAACTATTTTATTTTACGTATAATTTAGCAAATCTCATTAAAAAGTTTGAAATGCCTTACTAACCTTTTTCTTTTTTCGGTTGTAATTTATTTCAACATTAAAACTTCTTTTTATCTGAAAATAAACAAAAAAATTTAATTTTAATTAAAATGAATAATTTTTATATTTTTAATAAATTATGTATCAGAATTTCAGTAAGACCAATTCGCGTTCAACATGAGAAGTTTCCAAAACTTTCTGTTAGGGGCGAAAGTTTACTGTCATCATATTTAATAAAAAAGTTAACGATTTTATGCAAAATTTCAACTATTTTATTTAACGTATAATTTAGCAAATCTCATTAAAAAGTTTGAAATGTCTTACTAACCTTTTTCTTTTTTCGGTTGTAATTTATTTCCACATTAAAACTTCTTTTTATCTGAAAATAAACAAAAAAAATTTAATTTTAATTAATAATGATTAATTTTTATATTTTTAATAAATTATGTATCAGAATTTCAGTAAGACCAATTCGCGTTCAACATGAGAAGTTTCCAAAACTTTCTGTTAGGGGCGAAAGTTTACTGTCATCATATTTAATAAAAAAGTTAACGATTTTATGCAAAATTTCAACTATTTTATTTTACGTATAATTTAGCAAATCTCATTAAAAAGTTTGAAATGTCTTACTAACCTTTTTCTTTTTTCAGTTGTAATTTATTTCCACATTAAAACTTCTTTTTATCTGAAAATAAACAAAAAAAATTTAATTTTAATTAATAATGATTAATTTTTATATTTTTAATAAATTATGTATCAGAATTTCAGTAAGACCAATTCGCGTTCAACATGAGAAGTTTCCAAAACTTTCTGTTAGGGACGAAAGTTTACTGTCATCATATTTAATAAAAAAGTTAACGATTTTATGCAAAATTTCAACTATTTTATTTAACGTATAATTTAGCAAATCTCATTAAAAAGTTTGAAATGTCTTACTAACCTTTTTCTTTTTTCGGTTGTAATTTATTTCCACATTAAAACTTCTTTTTATCTGAAAATAAACAAAAAAAATTTAATTTTAATTAATAATGATTAATTTTTATATTTTTAATAAATTATGTATCAGAATTTCAGTAAGACCAATTCGCGTTCAACATGAGAAGTTTCCAAAACTTTCTGTTAGGGGCGAAAGTTTACTGTCATCATATTTAATAAAAAAGTTAACGATTTTATGCAAAATTTCAACTATTTTATTTAACGTATAATTTAGCAAATCTCATTAAAAAGTTTGAAATGTCTTACTAACCTTTTTCTTTTTTCGGTTGTAATTTATTTCCACATTAAAACTTCTTTTTATCTGAAAATAAACAAAAAAAATTTAATTTTAATTAATAATGATTAATTTTTATATTTTTAATAAATTATGTATCAGAATTTCAGTAAGACCAATTCGCGTTCAACATGAGAAGTTTCCAAAACTTTCTGTTAGGGGCGAAAGTTTACTGTCATCATATTTAATAAAAAAGTTAACGATTTTATGCAAAATTTCAACTATTTTATTTAACGTATAATTTAGCAAATCTCATTAAAAAGTTTGAAATGTCTTACTAACCTTTTTCTTTTTTCGGTTGTAATTTATTTCCACATTAAAACTTCTTTTTATCTGAAAATAAACAAAAAAAATTTAATTTTAATTAATAATGATTAATTTTTATATTTTTAATAAATTATGTATCAGAATTTCAGTAAGACCAATTCGCGTTCAACATGAGAAGTTTCCAAAACATTCTGTTAGGGGCGAAAGTTTACCATCATCATATTAAAAAATAGTTCAAGTTCTAACAATAATTCCTATCCGTAAAGAAATCAAACGAAAAGACATCATGCTTATTCAGGGTTTCGATTCGGACAAAAATTTTCTCCGTTTTGCAGCTTTGGTATTCTGCGTTCCGTTTCACATGTTTTTCTTTTGATCATTACGATCGTTAATTACGTTTTATTAATTTGTTTATTTACTAAAGGAAATTTTTTCGATTTTTTGTTTATTTCTTTAAAAAAAAACTGTGAATTTAAAAATAATGTTAGTGAAATGAAAGACAATAAATATTTTTTTTAAATTAAAGTCTTATTTAATTAATTGCAGCTCAAAAATCTCAACATCTGAAAAGTACGAAAAGCTGGCAACTTTATTTAATTAATTGTGTCCCTATAAGTATTGAATTTTGGTTTATTTAATTTATTTATTACTGTTTTTTGCACTAAATTTAACTTTTTATTAAAATGTTTATAAAATTGCTTAATTTTTCTTTTCCGATTTCATACGCTTCATAGCAAAACTGCAAATCTTGTCTTCTTTGTTTTCGATTAAGTTTTTTGTTGAAATACTATTTTTCGATTGATGCGTAAATGAAGGCGGAAAGCGAATAAAAAA
This sequence comes from Pollenia amentaria, assembly GCA_943735925.1. NCBI lineage: Eukaryota > Metazoa > Arthropoda > Insecta > Diptera > Polleniidae > Pollenia > Pollenia amentaria. The sequence goes on along the minus strand of OX031010.1, from coordinate 11,577,333 downwards.
AAAAAGTTTAAACTTAATATTAAAATGAGAACTGAAAAACATAAATAACACAACCGGTAACAGTTTTCCATCTATATTTACTTTCATTTTTACTTAATTTTTAACATAAAAAATACTTTATCAAAATACATTTACATATGCAAAACAATGTCGCATAGTTTTGTAAAAAAAACAGCATATGTGGTATTTTGTGAAAGTTATTTTATAAAACATTAAAATTTTGTAATAGGACTAAGAAAGAAATAATTCTTTACTTTCGTAAAATTAAAAAATGCTAGAGTACACTCGTTTTCGTATTATATAAACCCAGCAAACACGGAGGTTTGATTTCAAATTGAAAATGATTTGAAATCAAAACTTTTCTCAAACGATAATCCTTTAATAATGATTTAAAATCATTTGAAAATCATAGCATTCTCAACAAAGAGGGTACATTATTTTCCAATTGAGAAATGCATTTATTTTCAACTTGCTTTCAAATGTTATTCTCAAATGTTTTCAAATGTGTATTTTATTACAATGTGGAACAAAAATGAATAATTTTTTTTTAAATTTAACTTATTGTTTATTTAAACAAACTGTCCGCTAAACATTCGGCACCATAGCTTAAAGATAATATAAAGCCAATACAAAGAGTACAATTCCGTTCGGAGCCGAAGAAACCATATTTGTTTATTGATAGAAAGTATATTTTGATAGTTTTTTGGCCTTTAAGGTACAGAAAACTCCCATTCCGTTCATGAAAAAAAAAAATGATTTCATTCATCTGTTTTATCGTAATTTTCTGAAGCACCAAAATACGGAATGAATTCCGTTTCCAAACGGAATTGTACTCTCTGACATGGCTGATAATGTTCTTTCTGTCCTTAAATTCTTGGACAGACGAATTACTTGGCTTCTTTTTTAAGGATTGTCCTGGCGTAGCACCGCAATCGTTCAACAAACTTATATTTTCTTCACTTTTCCGTTTCATTTTTATTAACATTCTTACACTTTATAATAAATTTTTTACTCACAAAAAACTAATATTTTTCACAAGACATTAAGGTTTTCTAAACGGCAATTCACTTCACGTAACATGTATTTTTTCTTTAATTGTAAAACACATTTAACTTTAATCGCCATTTTTATGTTTATTTTTGATTTGAGAATAGTATTTGATAGCAATTTGATATCAAATTGATAAATCATTTTATATCAAATGTTTATATTCAAATCTTTATCAATTTGAATGCAAATGATAAATCAAACAATACAAAAAGGTTTGAGAATTGTGTTTGACCTCAATGATAGTCGTTTCATATCAAAGGTTTGACTTCGTGTTTGTTGGGAAGCACCCTGGAGATTATTTAATAGACACATCAATCGCATAGTTGTGTGCGTGCAGTCAATGCTTGGTGCAAATCATAGTTTTGATTATTTTATTTGATGGCTGATTAGTTGATAGTCTCCTGTTGTGATTGACAAAAATTTTTATTTAATTTTATTTTTTTTCAAAATACAATTGTTGATTGTCGTGTTTATTTGTACGTCTCCGAAAAAGCCTGAAATAAACGACACTAACACATATGTACTGATTGATGGGCTTATTTGATAGTCTCCAGGGCCCTTATGAAACTTTTGTAAATACATATGTACATAGTACAAAAAAAAATAGCTTCTTTCGTAAAATGTATTAGATATACATGAATTTTTTGTAGAAAAATTTAGGGGTGATCATAGTATAAGTCATGGTGAAATTACTAAAAGGTGGCCTCGGTAAGCCAGCCGTTCATTGTTTGATTGTATGTGTTCGTGTATTGATCTTGTCAAATTTGTTTTGGGTTTTTTATTAATGCTGGCAAACAATCGATAGTACTATCGAGAGTTCTGTTCCTAAAGGACTATCGATAATTTAATTTCTATAGTGATACTATCGTTTAAATTTTTGGTAAATTGTCAACAATTTTTGTTTAGCGGCGCCGGCTTCATTGGCTTTTAATCGGCTGGAATCGTTTTTACCACAGTTTCGTTGGAATCATAGTAAATCTTTCAAAATTTATATTTTTCTACTTCCTTGTTAAAAATGTCTTCAAGTCCAAAAAGTTCCTACTTTCTGCGTTTCCATTTGTTGTTATATGGAATCGTAGCACAGCCTTTAATGTTTGCTTTTTTCTGAGCATTTTCTGGTAATGTTTTATATGGCTGAAAACTAGCTTGCCCAAACTTGTAATATTGACTCCAAAATTTTACCATTGATAATGTTTTTTGCTATGAATGGCGAACAATATTGCCCAAGTTATGGGCCCCCAAATTTTGGATACATAATTCGTTTTATGTATCTCTAATATTACTTCTCCAATCGGCAAAACATTAGTATCCTGGAACAGTTTAAGAAATTACCTCTCAAACTTAACAACTCCATTAACCCATTAACAGCGAAATAAAGAAAAACATTTAAAATATATTTAAGGAAAATTAATTTATTAAAACCCAACTTCTTTTAATTAATCATATTTTCTGGCCTTTTCAGTTTTAAAATTTACTCATTTGCTTAAAAATTATAAATTTTTCTTTTATTAAATAAACATCTACTGGCCAATTTCAACAAGTGCAGTTAAATTCTTGTTATACCCAATGTGCCATACTTTGGAAAACTATGGCGGCCTTCATCATATGCTATAGACCCCAAATAGAAAACTTTAATTTGAACACAAGTCCTGAAAATTCATACCAATTCGACTAACCGTTTATAAAATATACAGGCCTGTTCTGAAAATCACTTTAATTCAAATCACGTGATTTCAAATCACATGTGCCTTTTGAAATCACACGTGTGATATTTTGGTGTCCCGTTTTTTGTGGGCTTAGGTGTGATTTTCAATTGCCGAAAGCACACCGAGAAACACAAAAACAGAATGATATTCAAAATACCACAAAATCACACGTGATTTAAAATCACGTGAGTTTTAGAACAGGTCCGATATAATTATTAAAATTTTTTTCAAAATCCTACTGTGAGACGTAGTTTAAGTTCGAGTAGTTCAAAAAATTAAATTGAACAGTTCTACTAAGAATTCGATACTATTAATAGTTAACAAACTATCGAAAATATCAATTGTATTGACTGTCGATAGTTTGCCAGCTCTATTTGTTATGAACTTGTCAAAGTGCTATTTTATTGTCAAAGTGTATTGAACTTTGTGTTTTGAATTGGTCTTTTTTTCTGTGTTTTAAATTTTTAAATATTTGTATTTTATAATAAAAAAATATTACTTTTAAGGTTTAATACAATATAAAAAAACAAAAATACGTGTTTACTCTCAATTTGTAGCAAACGTAGGAAATAAATAAGGAAGATAAATCCATGTTGTAACATTGAGCTTCTTGTGCCGGGCTGTGCATTTTATGCAATTACATATAAATATTGGCCACGATTATGTTTTCCGTTTAATATATTTACATATGTGCTATATTATGTTGGAACTTCTTGAGTGGAATATTCTCTTTTATTCACGTAGTATATGTAGAGCTTCTTGGGCTTAGGATATGCAATTTAAGTATTTTTTTCTTGAAACTTAGATGTTTTATAAATATCTTTTCTTGCCGAGTCACCAACAGCGACACAAATCATGAAACCCGGACAATTTTGATAATGTAATATTTGCTATTTGGATCTTTTTACAAAAATTATAATTTTTTTTAACTATTTTAAATTTTTTATAATATGTTTCTCAATATTTGTTCACTTTGTATCTGCTTTTTTGACGTTGATGATACACTTTTTGCTTGTAGAGTTTGTATTATTATGTTTGTTGTATTACCGAGGCCACCTTTTAATAATTTCACCATGGTATAAGTTATAAGTATTATAGGGAGAGTTGTCATTATTTACCCATGTAATTAATGTCAAACAACGAAATATTACTAATTTGCAAATATTTTAATTTTAAGATATTTTGCACTTTTTAGATGTTGAAAACTTACTTTCTTATATAAAATTATATCTTTTTCAATATGTTTATTTTAAATGGATTTTTGGTTAAAATTTGGTGGTATCAGAAAATTTTCAAATTAAGGAATTTTTCAAAAAATAAAATAAATTTATTTGATTTTTGACGCTTTTTTTTTTAATTTTGTCCTTATTTTCTTTTGTTTGGCGTTATATGGGTTTTAAAATTGAGAACAAAATTTATATTGACTCTACCTTGTACGTATACCATGGGGGATTATGAAACTTTTATATTTTTATTGTTTTTTTCTAACGTTCATTTTATTAAACATATAATTTTTTTTTAAGATAAATAAAAAAAAAAAAAAAAAAACTTACCTTTTTTTTATCAGATTGTTTCTTGAATAAACATTTCGGTTTATAAAATCTGGAAAAAAAAACCAAAATTATAAAACTCATTCGAAAATAAATAAATCATTAACACTGAGAAAATAAGGAATATGCAAATTTAATTAATATATTTTATTAAAAATTCGAAGTTTTAATTATTAAAAAAAATTAAATAAATGTTGAGACGTCTACTATCAAACTTCGACCATGGAATATTTGGCACGATGTTAGCGAAAAGCCTACATTAATCTTGCACCAACCAAACTAATTGTAACCATTAAATTGGTATACAAAGCAATAAAAGTTTCGTGCACATATGAATATTTATTTTAAAAATTTTTTTTTTCTTACCTTAATATTTTTTTGAATTTATTTTAAAAAACAAATTGAGTTAGAATTCTTAAATTTGATTTCATTGGTTCTGGAGAAATTTATACTGAAATAAAAAAGAAATACAAACAAATAAATTAATATGTATAAGAAATTAAAAAATATATATAAATCTTAAACAAAAAAAATTTAGAATTTCAATTACATACATGTGTATGTACATTATGGTTATCTCATTTTTTTTACAAAAAATTTACCTATACCAACGTGATAGCCAATACTAAATAAGTGATAAAAATCGTGTTTGCTGGTCATTTTGGCAGAAAAACCTTCCGCACCAAATGAAATTTCTAAAAATTCACACATATTTTTTTATTAATACATTAGCGGAGTTCTTAAAGAGCAAATTTAGAAAATCGTAGGCTCTTCTGTTAAATCTAACAACAAAACAATTAATAAGGGGGTTTTATTTCATTTAGGGGGGTAACAATACTTAGAGAAAAATTTGGGGGACATAAATTTAAATTTAGGAGAGTTTTAGGGGGTTTCACTATTTGTTTGTCTGTAACAATAACTATGTAACACTAGATATATTTTACAGCTTGATTTTGGTTGAAAAAAAGTTGTTTTGAAAAGATAAAAAAAAGCGTTTTAAGGGTGAAGTGTATTCATGGAAATAAACGTGTCACAACTTTAATCTAACACCTGAAATGCTCAAACTTTTTAATTCATTTAATACGAGTATGTACAACGTTAACGAAAATGATTTGGCAACACCCGATATTTTTGAAGAAACTATTCCGATATTTAAAAAAAAAGTACATTTCCACTAACTATATTTTGATTTTTCTATGTATGAACATATGTTACAGTCTTTTTTAAACTATTTATAAATTGTTTTTAAGATATTTTATTAAATAAATAAGAATATTAAAGAAACTTTTAAAAACATTTTACGATTTTTGCTTTATTTAGGTATTGATATAAAAACGTAAATTAAAACTGTAGCCCGTTTCTGTATTTCTCGCATCGTAAAATTTCCCGCATGAAACAAGTGAATTATGACAAAAACAGTGCAATATGAAACAAAAAATGGTTTTTCTCACATAAGTGTTTCTGTACTTTTACTTTGCGAGAATTATCTGTGATTTAAATAATTTTCCAGCAATTATTGGAAGGATGTGAGAACAAGTGTTTCTGTAACAATATTTTGCAAAAAGTTTCTCACAAGAACTGTCAAAATCAGGGCTGTTCTGGAAATCGAAAACGCAAAACGCAAGAATTTTGAAGCTCTTTATAATACACTTGTAATTCTATTTTTTATAATTTTCTTATATAATTCTGTTTAATAGAGAAATATTTGTATTGTATCGTATTTGTATTTCTTTTACTACAGAAATCTTATTAAAAAAACGAATTTTAAATTCTTGCGTTTTGCGTTTTCGATTTCCAGAACACCCCTGAATAATTCATATTTGAAATTGATGCGAGAAAAAAAAATTTTAAAAAATGGAGCCCAAATTATGTATGTATGTTACACAAGAATGTGTATTATTTTATTTTATTTTAAAAGAAAGAATTTAAATGATGAAAATAAGTATATAAAACACAATTGTTATATGTTGTTATTAAAATTTTTTTAGCCTTTCATTGTTTGTTTTATGCAGGGCTGCCAGATAAATTTGTGAAAAAAACGTCAATATCCTAAGAAAAATTAAAAAAATCGTATATTTTTTTCGGAAAATTTAACATTAATTTTGACGAATTTTGTTCGATTTTTATCATATAATCACAAATTTTTATCATATAAACACATAATCAAAAAAAAAAAAAAAAAAAAAAAAAAATAGAAAAACATTATGTTCATGGGTAAAATACATATTTTATACATACATAAGCTTGAGGCCTATTTAAATAAAATTATTTATTTTATTTTCCTTTATCCGATAAGAGTTTAAAATTTCAGATTGTTATTTTTCCCTGCAGAAATCACACAAAGGAGTGACAAAATATCATATTGAAATAAAATAAACACTTTTGGACAAAGTAAAAGGCAAAAATTTCCTAAAGTGCATTGACTGAAAAATGGGGTAATAGTTTAATCTTTTGATCACACAAACAAATGTATTAAATAATCCAAGCAAATAAAAATTAAACAGTTTCCGTTCGAAATTTTGCTTTTGCCGATACATTTTTTAATCTGCCTTGTTTTTAAAGATATCGGTTTTCTGTGGTGCCTAATACACAAACATATAAAACTATTTAAAATTGTTTTATATCAAAGACTGTATCGTCACTAGAAAAAAATCAACAAATTTTCACTTTGCCAATTTTGGAACAAAAAAAATCGTCAAAATGTCGATAAATCTTTAAATCTGGCAGCCTTATTTTTATTATATATATTTCTTTCGTTGACGTTTCGTTTGCATTTGACACTTAATTACTGGAAGTATTCCAGTTAAAACAGAATCTGTGTTGTCTGTTTTCGCATTTTAATACAGAAACACTTTTTTCTGACAAATCGAGAAACGATGAAATTTTTTGTTTCACACTTAATATGAGAAAATTTGCGATGCGAGAAATACAGAAACGAGCTACTGAGTCAAGTTAAACTAATAGAAATTAAGTTATTATCTAAGCTTTTACATTTAGGGGGATTTTTTTAAAATACGTTAAATTTGAGGGGATTTTAAAGTTTTTTTGGGGGGAAGAAAAAAAATAGCCTGGCAACACTGAAAAGTAAATGAACACTTTATCAGAAAAAACCAAGGCGAATTCATTCCAGGTAATCTCGGTAGTACAAGTACAACTCGTACAAAAACCACAAGCAATTTGTTTTTGTAAAATCATTGTACAATGTCAAAAACCGAAATAAAGCAAAACAGAAACAAAGATAATAAACAAAATGTTGACATCCAACGATAAGAAAGCTAAAAAAAAAAAAGTTACCAGCAGGGCTTTTAGGATCACCTGTAATGAATTCGCCTTGGAAAAAACTAAAAATTTAGGCATATTGACACTATTAAGTTGTAAGATACGATATGATTTCTTAATAAATTCAATTATTTTGAACTATTTGCGCAAGAATATTAGCGGTATTCACACCGAGCTTGTTAGTTTGTTAGTCGTTAATAGTTACTTTTTTACACGCATTTTGTTTTTGTATATTTAACGCGCTACCGGATTAACATTTAACAAATTAACGACACGGCACCCCTGATAAAATAATTGTTAGTTGGTAACTTTTTTTTTACACTTTCTCGTGGCATGTTTTATTTTTTCCAGAATAATAAATTGTGTCAGAACAATAATTCAGTTGTTTTACTATGAAAGTTACCAGACTAACAAAGTTTTAAAAAGGGGTCGTTCACAGTTGTAACTTTAACAAATTAACAAACTACCGAGTAACAAATTAACAAGTTCGGTGTGAATACCGCTATTGTTCTTAAATTTTGGAAAAAAAAAATATTTTATGTTATTGAAAAACTTTTAATTTAAAAATTATGAAAATTATTTTTGCTTTGTGAACAAAAACATGAAGCAGATAATTGATAAATTCTTGCTGGTAAAAATTTTACTATCAGAAATTTTCACTCAAATTTGTATGCTCTTTTTTCGCTCTCTCGATGCAAGTTTTTCGGGTAACAATTATTGAAAATAAGCAATAATTTTCTGTAAATTAACACACCTTTTGTCAAAATAATGTTTTCACTTCATTGTGCACGTTGTCTTTCACCGCTTCAATAAATTTATTCTAAAAATATAGTAAAAAAAATATATTTAAATTAGTAACTAATGGAAAATGTTTTTGTTTTCTAATATAAAAATACTAAGAGCCTATTTCCAATGTGCGAAAGAATTCTTTCGTTCGCATAACTACATTCAAAACAAAAACAAAGTCTAAAAATTTGTTTTTGTTTTCAATGTAGTTATACGAAAGAAAGATTTCTTTCGCACATCGGAAATAGGATATAATATTCAGTTTTAGAAAACGTTTTCACGCTTCGTCATTCGTCTTCAGTAGAACGAAAGTTAATTTAAATAAAATCATCATATTCACCGTAGAAACACAATTGCACGAAAAACGTTTAAAACAAAGGCGCAAACGTAAATGTCTATCTTCGTCATACGTTAACTTAGATTTAACTATATTTTATACGTCAGTTACGACCGTATCGTCTTAAAAAAAAAGAAATATTTTTAATTAAAAATCAAAATTATAAAATGGGACACAAATAAATAACAATTCAAATAAATTTGGAATTTTTTAAATTATTTACGAAAGAAAACGAAATACATTTACGACGGAATTGCGGGTAAATGAAGCTTTTCTTTTTTTTTTTTTTTTAGAAATTTACAGCTTTACTAAAATACGCTGCCAAAAATGATTCATTGGGTGAAATATTAACCCGTTATGTTGTAGAGGAAGGTACTAAAAACTCTTAGTCAGTTCCAGCATTTCTTTATGCTTATAACTACAACATTCCGGCGGAATCAACGATATGAAAATATTTCATCAGATTTATTTATTCAAACACCAGACAAAAAAAAAAACTGAAGAAATCAAACAATGTTAGGAAGGTTTCAAATTGTGGTCGGCGAATTGCCAAATATTTCATACAAAAAGCATGTTTATATTACTATTCGTTTATATAATGCTGAAACAAAATCGTTTGATATATATAATCCAGGCTAAGAGGTTTTGTTTGCAACTTTTCAAAAATATGGTTGAAGTCTACTGATTCATATAGAGATGGCTCAACCACCAATAAATTAAAACTCATTTAAGATAAATTTAGGAGAATATCTCAAATAATAAATTTATTAAATTCTTATATTTTATTTGCTTTTACAAAACGTTTGGCTAGATCAAACATCATTTGATAGTTTTTAAATTGCATTATACAATTATCTTCTTACAAAAACGGATTAGTAAATTAATAAAAATTATTAAAAATTGTGTTAAAGTTTGATCAATTTACTGGTTTCGTTTTTTTTTTGGATTTTATCGTCAAATATTTGATAGGTCTGAACATAACTTAAGTCATATCTATGTATTTTGTAGGTGTATTTATGTATTCGAATTAAAACCGGTTAACCGGTTATTTTAAAATGTTTAACCGAAAACCGGGTTTTTAAAAATATCAACTATTCGTAATATTCGAAAACCGGTTATTGAACAAGTCGAATAATCGATCTCCCTAGTGTTTAGCCTAAATCATTTGATTTTAAATATTAAGAAATTAAACTTACTTTGAAATATTTTAAAGAGCCACCCAATAACTTGTAAGCTTGGTCATTTCGTTATTCTTCCTTTGAACATATTATTAAACTAAAATTGTAATAAACAAAAATACAAATTTATTAATATACATACAAAGAAATAATTGATATTTTGTTTAAAAACAAAAGTTTTCAGTAAGACCAATTTTCGCATTCAACATGAGAAGTTTCCAAAACTTTCAGATAGGGGCGAAAGTTAATTATTCATCATATTAGTGCTGATTTACAAGCTTCAGGTTTAAGATATCAATTCTTGAATTTTGAGAAGAGGAATAGAAATGGCTTTCTCTTTTTTATTATCTCATAAAAACTCAAAAATTTACGATTAAAATTAAAAGCCTGCGAATCAGCACTTATATAAATATGTATGTATTATTAAAAAAAGAATAACTATGTATTTTCTTACCATTGAACACAGTCCAGTTTATGTTCCTTCTTCGGCTTTCAGTCATATTAATACTAAAAATAAGAAGATATTTTTTTTAGAAATAAGCATCTGTTACAAAATGTTTTTTATTTTACAAAAATGTAATTTTTGTAATCAGTTTTAGAAAACGTATTTACGCTTCGTCATTGTTTTTCTGTAGAACGAAAGTTAATAATAACTAGTTCATCATAATAAATTGTTTTCACCACTTAATTTATAAAAAAAAAAACTTACCCAAAACTATAAGTTAACAGGCCCAGCTTTAAATTAAGATTTCTCTATTTAACTAAAACAAGAGAAAATATATCAATACATATTAAAGTTTTTGAAAGAAAAGTTGTTTAATAACTTTGTTCTCACCATTGAATGCAGCCCAGTTTATGTTTTTTTCGGGTTTCAGTCATGTTAATCCTAAAAATAAAATAGAAGAAATTTTCAGAATTAAACACTGGTAACAAAATACTTTTTCAAATAAAATGATATTTTTTGTAATCAGTTTTAGAAAACGTATTTACGCTTCGTCATTATTTTTCTGTAGAACGAAAGTTAATAATAACTAGTTCATCATTATAAATTGTTTTCACCACTTAATTCATGAAAAAAAACTTACCTAACACTATAAGTTAACAGGCGCAGCTTTCATTTAAGATCCTTTAAGATTTCTCTATCAGGCGCAGCTTTCATTTAAGATCCTTTAAGATTTCTCTATTTAACTAAAATAAAACAAAAACAAGAGAAAATATATCAATACATATTCAAGTTTTTGAAAGAAGTTATTTGATAACTGTGTTCTCACCATTGAATGCAGTCCAGTTTATTATTCTTTTTCGTTTTTCAGTCATGTTAATTCTAAAAATACAATAAAAGAAATTTTCAGAATTAAACACTGGTTACAAAATACCTTTTCAAGTAAAATGATATTTTTTGTATTCAGTTTTAGAAAACGTATTTACGCTTCGTCATTATTTTTCTGTAGAACGAAAGTTAATAATAACTAGTTCATCATTATAAATTGTTTTCACCACTTAATTCATGATAAAAAAACTTACCTAACACTATAAGTTAACAGGCGCAGCTTTCATTTAAGATCCTTTAAGATTTCTCTATCAGGCGCAGCTTTCATTTAAGATCCTTTAAGATTTCTCTATTTAACTAAAAAAAACAAGAGAAAATATATCAAATACATATTCAAGTTTTTGAGACGAGAAGTTTTCAAAACTTTCAGATAGGGGCGAAAGTTAATCAATAATCATTTGTACAAAAACAAAAACCATGTTCGTTAAAGCATCACTGCGCTGCATATATATTATATATATATATCAGTGAAGTAGATGTCGAACAAAAAATTGTCAAATACTTTACAAAATAATAGTGACACAATAAAAAAATATTATAATTTTTTTTTGTCAACATTATAAAAGTTTGCTTTTCTGATGCTGCGCAGTGATGCATTTACGAACAAGCCCATATTTTAATAGCGAATTGTTTTCTTACCTTTTAGATATAAATTTTAACATCAAATTGAAACTAAAAAGAATGCCTGACATCAAAGCGAATTCACTCGTGTACGTGAATTCGCATTGAAATCTAAATTGGTTGGATCTTTCATCAAACGTTGTCGGTATCCCAAATACAATCATTCAATCAATTTTCACTAATACTACCATAGCGCTTGATGAGTATTTTTCATAATTTTTTTTTTTTTTTTTCAATAAAACAAATCGAATGAAAATTGTGACATTTCATTCGCTAGAAGTAAATTAAAAACAATCTACCTTAACTGACTAAAAATCGCGACTAGAAACCTTTTTTATAATTTTTTTTTTAGTAAAAAATCGTAATGTATGGTTTTTATTAAAAATATTTTTAAACATTTTAAAAATATATTTTTCCGTTATTTTTTTCATTCTCTTATGCAATAAACATATTTAAATCATTATGCATGTAGCCAAAAACTACGTAAATAATAGTTTGAACTTTTTCCTTAAGTAAAAAATAATAAAATAAAAAATCTATTTAAAACTAATGTATTTCTATATTTGCAAAAGAAATACGACTTCTACTTGCCAAAGAAGATAAGAACTGCTAAGCTTTATATAAAATGCATTATTGTTTTGTAAGGAAAGTAAAAGTTATAATAATGAACTTAAACTAATAAATTTCTAACAAATAGGAATCTTATTCGGTTTTCTCCCTATCTTTATCCTTTTTCTTCTTCTTTTTCTTTTCTTTCTTTTCCCCCTCAGGTTGTGCTTCAGCAGGAGCTTCTATTAGTTCTACTTCAGGGGCTTCTTTATCAGCCTTGTGTTTTTTCTTCTTTTTCTTTTCGGACTTTTCTGTGACAGGGGCGTCTCCAACAACAACCGCCCCAGTATCATCTTGGCTAGAAACACTTAATTTGCGCTGTAATTTGTATAGATTGTTTTTGTTATTTTTTTAGTTCATAATATAAGAATTTTAATCTATGTAAAATATTAACCTTTTTAGCCTCTTCTACGGAATCACCATTTTTATTGAATTGTGGTGCAACAGCCGCTGCAGGTTTTCTGGCATTATAGTCTACAAATCCCGTTAACCATTCCTTGGGTGTATTTTCATTTGGGCGGCCATATTTATCCAATTTACCAGATGCAATTAAAGCTTTCTTAGCAGATGCTTTAGGACCCAACCCCCATTTACGTGGATAAGTGTCTCTTTCCATAATGACTCGTTTAATCTTGGCCACAACACCATGATCACATGATGCCATTGTAGCTGTGGTCATTTGGGCAATAGCCAAACAAATTGCTTCGCCCTTTGTTGTAGAAATAACAATTTCTTGATCCATTTCAATGCCATCTTCATAACGTAAGACACCAGTTAACATAATTTTGGCACCGTAACAAATAGCATTGACCTGAAAATCAAACCAATTAAATTAATGAGTGAGGCAATAAAGAGCACAAAAGAACCAAAGTTTACATAAAATCTACAAATTAAATACATATTTAAGAGACCGTAACGATTAAAAGTTTTAATTAAAAAATAATTGTAATGTTATTTGTTTCTGTTTTCTGCCTGTTTTCAAAATTAAAATAAAAATTTTCGATTAGAAATTTATATTTAAAAAAAAAAAAAAAAAAAAAATTGTTTTTTTATTGTTGTTTAAATGTAAATTCCGTACCAAGACGAATTCATGTATATGGTGGTGTCGATACCACAACAAGTAACAACACCAAAAACAATGTATTTTTGTTGCTTTCGTTGATCGATATGTCAAAAACACAACAAATTTTGACATTTCTCTCTCTAAGTAAGAAAAAAAAAGTGGCACAGTGGCTGAAAAATCAATTCGCCTTGTCCCCTACCGAAAATTTTTATTTTTTTTTTTTTTGAAAAACAGGCAGTTATTATTCTTTGCTTAAAAACTTTTAAACTGAAAGTTATATTTTGAGGGTTTTTTTGGAGTTTATTAATTATTCCGAAAATTTTTTGTTGCAATTTCACGTTCATTAATTTACAAATGGACTCTGGATATAAATTTACAAATGGACTACAGATTTAAATTTTACACTAATTTCGTTGGTATTGAGTTTTTTTTTTCATTTTAGAGACATAGAACTTAAATATCTTAAATATATTTTGATGTTTTGAAACTCACCCTATATACATATATATTTGTAAGAAAAGTTGAAAAAAAGTCAAATTTTTAGTATTGATTGATAGTTTGATTGCAACGTTAAGCTATTAAATATATGACGTCCTACACATAACCACAAGTTTTGTTAAAAAATTGCTTGCTTTTGCAAAAAGTTTGCTGGAACAAACATTATTTAACAGTTTTTTAATTGAATTTTACAATTATCTTCTTACAAATAAAGACAAGGAAGTCATTAAAAGTTGTTAAAAAATAAAGCTTAAAGCTGGTCATGCTTTTTTTGTATTTGTTCGTCAAATATTTGTTAGGTCTAAACATACCTTTAGTATATTGCACTTTTTAACTTTTCTGTAGTAAAATAATTTCTAAAATGCTGTCACCTCTTACCAGGAAATCTGTCGTTAAGCAATATATCAGTTAGTGCCTTATTAACGGATCTTGCCCTTAATATTCGAATTATAAGAAGACACTTACATACATGTTCTGTTCCCTATTAAAAATAAAGTGAGAAAATCAATGGAAAAATTTAATATTTTGCTGTGAAAATTTCTTCACGTTATTATTCTCCTTTGAATTATCTCAAAACAATTTTTTCATAGCAATTTTTCATGATCGAAAATACGTGAAAAGGGGGAAAAACGCACGAGGAAAAATTATTCACGATACGGTAAATATTTCTTTCCTTTTATTAGCTGTTCGTACTTTCGAAAGTTCTGTCGCACGTTTAAAGCGCCAATTTTGGGCGTTTAAAGAAAAAAACAAAATGAAATACTTGACTTAAAAAATAATTTCAAAGTCAAAAACTGGCTATTAGAAAACAATTTTCAAAGCTTTGTCTTAAAATAAAACTTATTATCGCTAAAGGTGCTAGTAGATCTATGTAAAAAGGAATATATTGGCCTGCTTATAATGTAATTTGTACTTTGAAATTTACTTTGCTTAGAAATGTTGTAAAAAATCACTTCAAAACATACACACGTATCAGAGCAGTTTTAATTTTCCCAATCATAGTCACATAAAGTACTAAGAATACGTTCTTTATGCCGGCTTATATCATGGGGTCAAACCCTTTTCTAAAAAAACAACAAAATAATAGTAAAAAATGTAGTAATTCATTCTTACCGAACTGTCTTTCATAATGATTCTTTTGTGATTAACCAAAAGACCTTCCAAAGGTTTGATGACACGTCTCAACATAGATTCATCTTTATGATTTTCATACAAATACATGGCATCCAAAACATCATGCATAGTTACCATTCCATCACGTTCCGACTGTATACCAGAGCGTACACGACGCAATTCCAACATTTGACCGCCAACACCAAGTACCAAACCAAGATGAACGCACATTGTACGAATATAAGAACCAGCCTCACAACTAACCCAAAAAACACCTTCAAAGTTCAATATTTTTGTTTGTTTCGTAGTGATTTGATTAATTTAAAATATAGGCCAACATTTCGTAAAAAGGCCATAAAAATTTGTTCGAAAAAAAGAAAATAAATATTTAAAATAAAAACAATAAATACAATTGTACATTTTGGTTTTTGCAAAGAAACACAAAAACTAATGGTTTAATTTATGTAGCATTTTGAATGAATAAAATGTATTTTTTTTTTCTTAAAAAAGTAACATAATCTATGGTTTCAAATTGAAGAATATGTTTCCTTTTTGGAGCAAATGCTGTTGTTTAAATACATTTAATATTTAAAATTTTAATAAAAATAAAATAAGATTTAGCTTTTTTTACTTACCCATATTACGAGTTTCATCGTAATCCAATAATTTACTGTCATAAACAGTACGTACACGCAATTGGCGTTTAACAGCCGAAATTAGAGGAGGTCGTTGGAAGAGAGCACCGCGCAATTTCTCCAAACCTTGGCGTACTTTAGCTATTGATTCAACTGGAGAATGCAATTTAAAAATAGCTACGTACTCTTTACCCGCACTTTGTTGAGATTTAACCAATCGTGTAGCACGATCAATGCAAACAATTAAACAACCTGAAATATAAGGAAATCAATGGAAACTTAAAATGTTTATATATGTAAGTATATAAAAATGATTTATTAAAATTTTTGTTTATGAAATTTATACTCTGAAATTTTCTTTGTAAAGAGACTATTAAATATCTCAAAACATACACACATCGGAGCAGTGTTAATTTTCCCATCTCTAGTCACTTAGAGAGCTGGTTAAATATACTCTCTTTGTCGGCTTATGTGATGGGGTATGAAAATCAGTTAGGGTGCGTTCGTAAATGCATCACTGCGCTGCATCAGTAATTTCAAATGTTTATATATAGATGAATGAAGTAGATGCGGACCAAAAAATTGTCAAATACTCCACAAAAATAATAGTCACTCCATTAAAAAAATTATAATTGCTTTTTTATTGGCATTAAAAAAGTTTGCTTTTCTGAAGCAGCGCAGTGATGCATTTACGAACGCACCCTTATTTATATCGTTAATATTGGTTAGGTTAGGAAGGTTGATGGAAATTTTAAACTCTACACCTCCATTCGGAGACCCTTAGGATTGTCCATTTAGAATACCTTTAATTATAATAGTAAAGAAAAGAATAAACAAAGTAAAAAAAAAAAAAAACAAGAAAACCATCACCCTCCGTATGACCTCATACTACTCTCAACCAGTATTTGCCCGTTACAAAGCCTTAAAAATTCTCAAGAGTGCACCCTGAGACCCTACTCAATTTGCCAAGGAAGCTTACTTTTCTGCAATCTCTGACAGTGGCACTATATATGCTGCACAGTCAAAGGAGCACATCTAACTCTACCGCACCCTACAGATTTCCGATATGCCAGATCCCCATATCACTGCCATTCTACTTATAATACAGTGAGCAGTAACTATGCCTAACATGGTTCTTAAACGCTCCCTATTAATTTCTACAATATTCTTCGAATCTGGGGGCCGACTCTACTGCGATGCGATTATTACTCTTTAATGCGTTTGCGCATTTGTCTTTCGCATCTTTTTCTTTTATACTATTCACTATATAATTTATATAATTTATTTTTTCGCAATAGAATTACCGTACATATGCGATTTTATGCTGAAATCGTTTATTGGGCTTTTAAAATCGATTTTTTATTTTTATCAAAATTTTGCAATTTTTAAGCTATATTTAACCGATAAAATATAAGCACAATACAACTACAAAATTTTGTTCGAGTATACAAATATACGTTTGTAGGTATGTTTGTGCAGTTTGCCAAGTTAGAAGTAAAGAAAACAGTGGCAGTTTTACGTATTTAACTCAGTGTTGCAAACCCATGTGTAATTTTTACTTGTATGTGTAGTCCATGTGTAATCTATGTGTAATTTTACTTTAATTGCTATTTTTCCATTAATTTTTGAGTCAAGATTTTCTTTTCGAACATTGAGTTAAAATTGTTTTTTCACTTTTTTCACTTTCCATCTCCAAGAGCAATACTCTACTGTCAAATTGTATTGCTAAGTCTGGGTTTACACTATGAAAGTTTTCTTTCAGAAAGTCTGAGTTTAAAGGGGAGAGAAGAACATCATATCTAACAAAAACTGTCAAATTTGATTTTAATTTCTTCGACCATTGTTTTTGCGCTATATAATAAAAACTGCGCAATAGAATTTGTTTATATTTCGCAACATATTGAATAGTGTAGATCAAGATAATAACACTGCAGTATGTAGTTGCAAAACCAGACAAGCCGGGCACCTTGCGTTTTAACCTAATTCGGGTACGCTGAATCAAAAGGTGCTTACCTTTTTCTTTTTAGGTTAGCTCTTGTTTTCGAGATATACCGTTATTTCGTAAATGGAGGAGGTTGTAAAAAATATATTTGCGTAACTCAAAAATGGTTTAGTTTTGCTTTTTGCTTTTTTTTTGTAAATCTAATTGCAAATAAGGAATATCAACAAGGTTTTGCAAAGCGAATTCATTCTAGCAAAGCTACTTTTTCAATTTGTATGTGTAATGTTGCTACAAATGTGTTATTTAGTTCACATTCATCTGTAATTTCCGAATTCTTCATTGGCAACACTGATTTACCTATAAGTACCCTTGTTGTATTTCAATTGTAACATAGCTCCGAATTTTCTTAATAAATTTAAGTAATAAATGAATAGTAAATAGAACAGTCCTAAACGTATCGTAGCGAACTAAACATTTTATTTAACATTTAATATATCCCAACATACGAAATTTCAAGGGAATATTTCTGCATTCTTCCGACATCAATGCAATGCAGTTTGTTTTCTTAAGTTAACTTATTAATAACATGGCAGACAAACGTCATCGCCGTATGTCATAACTCCCCGTCCACAAATACATGGTTTTCTGTAAAACATGATGTTATAAAAGCGTTATTAAACCATATGCATTAGCAACCGTATCATAACACAAGAAAACATTTACCAAGATAAGTCTATACTTAACACTAACATCATATTAGTGTTAATCAGTGTTGCCACTACTTTATGACCAAAAATAGTCGAATTTACTGGAAAAAATTGCTAAAAACTTTTGTTTTACATAAAAACACATTTACTGCCTGTTCATCGATTTCGAACGTTAACGTTTGAATAGACAATTATATTTAAAACAAAATTTGTAAATTCAATCACCCCTATCGTGGAAAACGAGTGGAATTTTTGTTCCCATGAAATTTTTATTCCCCTTGAAGGGAAAAATGCTATCGTGAAACTCACGTGAACAATTTTTCGCGCTATCAGTTCTCAGTGAATGTTTCACGGGAGTTTCACGATAGCATTTTTCCCTTCGAGGGGAATACAAATTTTATAGGAACAAAAATTCCAGTTGTTTTTCACGACAGGGTGAATAATAGTTCATTAAAAATTTTGTACAATGAAATTGTAAATTGAAATCAATTTGTTACATAAGAATACACGTAATTTAAATATTATAGCATTTAAAAAATTATATCATCGATAACCTTTCGAGTCCAAGTCTACAATAAAAGACAAAAAATATATTGTTATGGTAAAAATATTTCCCTAACTGATAAAATCGAATTAACTGTTGCTAAATGTAACCTATTTATCAAATCACTTTTAACGATGTTTACTTGGCTACTTCAGCATTAGACCATGGAAGTGAGAGCAACTTTATAGTAAATTCTGAAGTGTTATTTGTGTTGATCCATTTTTTAAATTAAATATTGGAATGAAACTTGCTTTATTTTGAAAGATGTTTCATCGTCATCGTTTATAGCGATTTTCAACAATAATAAAAGTTGTCATTTAAATTAAATGCTTTGTAATTGTTAAAATGTTTATTTTACTTTTATAAATTTTTACAAGAAAATTAATATTAGATATTGGGAATTATTTCTTTTCATAAGCCACTTTATTATATTCAACATTTTTCATTTTTTCGAATTTATTCTATGAGTTAAATTTCAGTTATGTATTTTATAAAGCTTTTTGTAATAGCTCTATTATGTATAAAATACATAACTGAAATTTAACTCATAGAATAAATTCGAAAAAATGAAAAATGTTGAAAATTAATATTATTATTTTAAAGGAAATAATTATACCGCGAATAAATAATAGTATTTTCGAAAAATCATTTTTAGTGAAATCAGCTAGAATATGGAATAGACTTCCACGTCAACTCAAAACTTTTAGTTATACAATATCAACAATACGACCTAAGCTTTTGGAACACATTAAAAATTCATAGATTAGAAGGAAAAAAAAAAAAAAAAAAAAAAAAAAAAACAAAAATTTAGATCTTTATGTACAAAGTATATTAATTTGATCATATTATCTTACTGTATTAATCATATATGGCCCTAAGGGGCTCGATTAAGTAAATAAAAATGAAAATAAATAAATAAATAAATAAATAAATAAAACTGCAACCCATTTAAAGCTAAACTAGTTGAAAAATGGCTAATAGCTAAACTAATTTTTTTAAGGCTAAACAAGGTGAAAATGGCTAAATCTAGACACAAATGGCTAAGTTGGCATCACTGGTGTTAAAGTTAAGCATTTAATGTCTGATATAGACTGGATTTAACCAATATTTCCTGAATATACATACATACATATGAACGTAGGTATATTGTCTAATTTGCAATAACGCATATAAAATTACATTTAAAACCAAAACAAAATTTTTCGCAAATATATCAAACGATTTTAAAATCAATTTTGAGGTGCAATTAATCGATTTTCATCGATTTTGGAATCCATTTACCATTCCGATTCCCATATCTTCTCTAAATAAAATCGTAAAGCAAGTCACACCTCCTGTAATGTACATTGCGGAACCTAAGCGTGAAGTTCGTCTGCCGTTTTATTATCGATACCCAGAAAAATTGTACTGAAAAATTACCGTATCGTCAATATAAACAGTAAAATTTTTGCAGTTTACTCAAAATTTTTTTCGGAAAATACAAATTTATTGTTAAAATTAGGCAAGTAACGAATACCAATAATTCGGCGATACTTCACGTTTGATTATATATCGGTATGGGCGATATTTTACTTTCGACACACCGATACTTTTTTATAGTTTTCTTAAAAAAATATTTTAATTTTCAATGCATAACAACTAATAGCAAAAAATCTAACAGAATAATAAATTGTTTTTTTCTAATTCTAGGCTGGAGATCGGTCCACACCACGCGCTTAATGCGCATGTGTCTTTTTGACATTTTTCGAAACGCATGCTAAAGTAGAAAGTAATCTTACTTCATGCCCTACAATCGTATAAGAGTTTTAAGCGTAACTTGTCAATTCGCTGTTTGGACCTGAAGCAAAATTTTTCTGAAAATTTTTAATGATTTTTGTGAAAATAAAGATCGCTTTGTAACAACTTTTGGGTCACTTCGGAGATACTATAAAATCCATAAGCAAAGTCACTGCTACATTTTCTCACGCTATTTTGCTAGTTAAACGTCTTCGAACATTATTAGAAAGAACTATAAATGAATGACCTGATATGCAGAATAATTAAGACTCTGGATGAAAGATTTGAGTGTTTAGATAATAATGAAATCTATTGTTTATCTACAATTCTTAACCTTCGATACAAAGCTAGAAAACTTCAAAGACAATAGATTGAAAAAATGTCTTGTAGACACCTAGTGAAAGTTCTGATAAGTCTACAAGAACTGACTTTTGGAGTGTTTGTGCAAAACTTAAAAGAAAATTTGGAGAAGGATGATCCTGTCGATCCTACGTTGTGGCTCAGCTAAAGAAGTCTATATATACTTTAGACTTTATAATTTTTCTAGAAGCGCAGGTTCGCTTGCTTACTGGTGCTTTTAAATGCTATACTTTAACATCCTTTTAAAGATAAAAACAGCACAGAATTATTAAAAATTGTTTTTGAAATGTTTGGGATTTATCGTCGATAGCAATTTAAGATTTGCGTCCATATTGGCGTGTAGCGCTCTTTATATAGTTTCAACTGTTACTTACCCATAAGAATTAAATTATTTATTCCCTAATCATATAAAACGCAGCGAAACGCCAAAGAATAACATTGAAAGCACAAAGAATGTCAAATATTTTCTAATTTTGTTGTTGCTTTCAACAACCTTTTTGCCACTTAGAGACAACACTTACCAGTTACTTTTGGATCTAATGTACCAGAGTGGCCAGTCTTATCCACCTTTAAGATTTTCTTGATCCAAGCGACAACTTCGTGTGAACTGGGATTTGAGGGTTTGTCCAAATTAATGAAACCCGATTTCATGTACTCTCTAATGTCACGATTCAATGGCGAAGAGCCGCTGGGCAATGGTGTGTAATGATTGGTGCGTACATTCAACTTATCGAAATTTTTAAGTAGCAATGGCCATTGTGAAGTGTCCAAGGTAGCTGTTTTCTCAGAGGGCTTAACTGTGAAATTTCCCGATTTTTGTATGGTACCAATGTCATCTAAATCTATGGGCTCATCTTTTATTTTCTTCTTTTTCTTTTCTTTTTTAATTTCTGTTCGTGAAGAAAATAAAGCAAAAGAAATTTTTTTTTAAATTAACGAAAAACGTGGCCAAAAAGACAAGTTTATTCTTTTCACTACAAAATCACTTTGCACTTCAAAGTTTAATTTGTTTTTGAAATTTTGTTGATTTATATTCAATACTTTGTAACTTACCAATATCGGCCATTATTCTTAACTTTTTTTTAATTTATAAAATAGTTGAAATTTTGGTAGATTCAAGTTAAAAAAAAAAAACTCTGAAACAACAAGTCCAGACTCAACAACGAGGTTAGAAAAATGGACGATTTGACATCAAAGGCTGTCAAATCGTGCAAATTAATAAAACACGTGCACAACAGCAGTGACATCTGGTTGTCAAGTTTTACGCTGTCTTTACACATGCAAGTAGTATTACACCACTGTTGTATAACACTACATCTCCCTGCGCTATAGAACTGAACAAGACATAAGCATAACGCAGGCAGAGCAACGATATTAATTTGTTCATGTTCTTGTATGTGGCGAATACGTGTTGATGTTCATGTTCAGATTAATGATAAGTTTGTTACTGCTCGCTTTGTTTTTTTTTTTTTTGGTTGTGTGTTGTAGACAGAAAATGACATTGTAAGGCGAACATCATGCCGAACATGCTTGCTTAGCCAAATGTTTAGCCAACGATGACAGCACATGTACGAAATATGAACATGAACTAGCAGAAATCATGTGCGACATATAATTTTGTTCAAGGCGAATTCACTAGAAGGTGATGTCAACTGTACTACAACACTGCTTTTGTGGTCCGATTGTCGAAAATATTGCTATAACTTATTAAGGGCATAATAAACCACACAAATTGCTTGGCAAACATGCACTTTGTTTTTGCTTCTGTTTGCCAATAAACTACACAATCATATATCGTACAAACATTAATTTTTCATTTTTGTTTTGCTTTCAATGAATGCTGACGACGATTGTGCGGCGGCACTTTTGCCCGCTATTTGTTAAAAACCCCGAAGAAATATAAAAGAAAGAAAAATAATTTGTAGTAAAGAGTGCTCTAAACAAAAAACTGTTTGGGGTAAACAATGCTGTTAAAAAAATTAGAATTTACGGCTGTAAATAGTTTTATTGCTTCTTCTTCTATATCTTTACTCTGCAAAGTTTTCGCTGAAATGATTAGTTTTAGCACTAGACACAACAAAAAGTTTGACAAATATCCAACATGTCTGCCAAATATTAAAAAGTTTTAATATTTCTACAAACATTGCTTCAAATGATTGTCCAAACAGCAAACATCCCAATTAACAACACAAAATATTTGTACAAACGTATAATTTTGACATGTTTGCCAAGCTATTTGTGAGGTTTATTATGCCCTTTATAGCATTTACACATGCCACTGCCAGTTCGAAAAACTCAATACACTCTCGATTTTTTACTAATACACTCACATTTTTCGCAATGACAGCTCCAGTGGCAGCAAAAATTGCATGCGAGTGGAAATTTGGCACTTGCATGCCACTAAATGTCAAAACGATTAGAAATGTTATCCTGTTCAAAATTTAATGCAAATCGACTGGATTGTTGTCGAACTGTAATCAAGAATGATATAAAAAGAGATTACGCCATGCGCATGTTTTCCCGTTAGATGACGTAGCTTAACCCAAGCTAGGGTTACCTATTCGTGTATGTTTCGTGACGTCAATTAACCCACCTGCGCAGAAAATTCAATTTTTGATTCGTGTTTTCGTAATCTTTCTTCTATCATTCTTGAACTGTAATTAAAGTTTTAACTGATAAATGTATTTTTATGATTAATTTGTTGAAATGGGCGTTTAAATAAGTAAGTTTCCTAATTATAGAGCATTAATTTTGCTAAAATAATGCTAATATAAATAAATGTAAACTATTTCCCCAAAACTAAAACTATGTGATGAAATCGGTAACTCTTTTTTTCTTTTCCGGTACTTTTTTTTTATTTGAGAAGTAAACACCCAGGCTACAACTGACATCAAATGGTGAACATTAACACTAACATCATGTTAGTGTTAGGTATAGCCTCCTCATGTTAGTGTTTTGTTTGTGTTTTAACAGCGTTGTTAAGCAATCTCTCTTGAAAGCTATTTTATAACATAAATTGACGTTTAAGTTTGACAGACAGCTTTTTTTTGTTGCTTTTTATTAACTTTTTTATACAACTTGTCAAAAATACGCGCGTGGCTGATAAATAATTAAAATTAAAGCGCAAAATAAAGTGCAAAATAAGTTTTCCGAAAATAAATTCATTTTAAAAGCTATTTATACTATGTTTAAGCGCTTAACTTTTTCTTCGCTATGAATATAACACACAACCTGTCTTTAGCTTGTTTTTAAACTTATGTTGTGAGATATTTACGTGTTCTCCACCTAAAACACATTGGCAATTTGACGAAGTTATTCTGCCGGCGTTATTGCTTGTGTTAAGACATCACAAATTGCACGTGTGGCCGTAGGGTAAACAAATTATCTCAAGTTGACGCTTCGACGACACTTTAAAAATGAACTGGCAGTGGCATGTGTAAACAGAAAAGCCAATGGCATGAGATTCGACTATTTCGAACACTTTTTCGTTAATAATATGTATAGAACAGTGGCATGCCACTACTTGCATGTGTAAAGGCAACGCTAGAAAAAAATGGTTGTTTACACTGCAGCCACACGATCAAGTTGTTCTTGATAGTCTTTTACATATACAGTTTGTCAAAATTTCCAAAAACTGGAAGCTGTGACGTAGGCTGCACGCAATTTTGAAGCAATTTACTTTCAAGATGTCATCAAGAGAACAATTTATAAAGACAAACGAAAAATGTTCTCACCAAACTTGTAATCAGCTGTTTTCTTGAACGTAAATTGATACACTCACTTGTAAGAGAATTTTAAAGGCAAGTTCGCTTCAATTTTTAAAAGTATGAGTGTATTGGTGAAAAAGTGAGTGTGTATTAAAACTTGATAGACAAAACTTGATCGTGTAACCCTCAAGTTACATAAAAACAACTAGTTTGTATACAAACTTTGACAAATCGACCACCGCATAAAATAACCATATGTTGACTTGACCCAACCTTCTAGTGATTTTGTTGATTGTTCTTCCAAGTTGATAGATAATGGAGATGGATAACCCTTATGCCACCACATTTTTTATTCATTGAATTGATAGAAAGAAACAGCAAGTGTTACAAACCTAACGTTTACATTTGCCAGTACTGACAAGACAGTAAGAAAATACATATTAGTTGCCAAAAACACTACTTGCTGTCTTCGTCGAACAAGGTTTGCCAGCGATGGCAGCACATGAACGAATTTAAACAGTATGCACTAGCAGAATTCAAGGGCTTCATGTTTTGTTTACTATTCTTACCAAGTTGATGGAAAGTGGAGACGGGCAATTTTCCAACTTATCGCTTGTACTTTTGGAAGTTTATAGACAAAAAAAAAACTAGAGGGGTAGAACCCCTTCTATCCCTTCTATACTACCAAAACATTTTTTTTCTGTATCTATATGCTTTTACTTGATTGTTTATTTTATTTTATAACGAACGGGTAGCGAAGCATACCGGGTATATCTAGCATATACATATATGTATATATTCTATTTAAAAAATGTTTTCTTTCGAATTAAAATAAACAATAATCCCTCTTTTCTATATGATTTACCGAATCCTTACAAAATTAAAAAGAAACTTATTTTTATTGAGAAAAAAAGTTAATTATTTTAAGTAAATTTGTAATCACATTTTTGGCCATTTAAAATATTTTATTTGTAATTTATGAAATTGGAATAAAAAGCTTAACTAGGTTACATAAATTTTTTTTATATAAAACAGGTATTTGATGAAAATCGATCGGTTTCAAAGCGAACTTTTGTAAAAAGGTGTGATGAATTCCGAGCGACTTTAAAATCTATTTAAAAATTATAGTCATAATTTTTAGTCCAAAACACACTTCAGCTAACACATAAAATTTAAAAGAATAAAGACAAAAAGTATTAAGCTTCGTTCACAATCAAGGCACATTTAACAAGGTATAAGCACTAGAGAAGCCTATGCTGGAAAGGATTCTTTTGAATGTAGTTTTATATGTCTTCTATATGTCAAATCCATGACTTCTGTATGTCAATCCATATAACTACATACAATAAAAAAGGACAGCTAGATTCCATGTGTAAATGTACCTTGGTTCACAGTAATAGGAACAATCTGGTTTTTCTTCTATCTTAATATATATTCTTTTAATTTTTCGATCAAAAATGTAACTAGTTTTTTTTTAATTGATTCAATTTTATTTATTTATGTTATTTAGTTTTGAATGAAAATTTTAACATGATTAAAAAATTTATATGCACGTTATATTGTTCTGGACAAAATTTGCAAACGATTTCTTGATTGAAAATATCGCACTCAATCAACAAGAGGGTATTATCTCAAAATTTTTATTTTTCCACTTTTTCGAAAAAATCTACACGTTATATTCATATCTGCCCGCTGTAAAAATATCTTGCTATTTTGTCTACTTTTTGGTAATGAAACGGTTGGTTTTAAAATTAATTTCCATATGCCTTCAATGTTAAATTAAAAATTGTTTTGCTTCTACTGAAAATTTTTAAATTTTGAGTTAATACCCTCTTGTTGATTAAGTGCGATATGTGTGCTTGAGAAAAAAAAAGTTTGCTTTATTGTGAATACCGAGTAAAAATGTTGCTGTCATTGTGAATTTGGCATTAAAAATCCATTTTAAAAAAACTTAAAACGATGTTTTCGGTTTCAAATCGTTTCGTTTTTAAAGTCGGTTTCCATCACATACCTGATAAAACTAAATTTTATTTAAAATTAAAAAATAGAAACAGCAAACACAAACTAAAAAAAGGAGCAAGTCGCAGCAAGAAATGAAAATGTTGTTTTATGTTCTCTTTAAAGGACACACAATTAAGCACATTCATGCCACTAAATAAAGTCTAAAGGAGGAAACTCCTTTTGCACATAAATTAATAAATGAATGCATAATAGATTATAATTATAAGGGTTATTAAAAAATAATAAGTAATAAATTCAAAAGGTAATACAAACAATTATGTAGTATAATAAATTGTGTATATGATTATAAAAATACATCAAGAAAAGTAGCTTAAGATTGATGGCGAAAGATATACATATTAGAAAGAATAAATTAAAACTAAATTTTTTGTTTAAAAAATACTCTCTTAAAAGTTTAAGAGTTGCTGGCTCATTGAAGAAAAAATTTTGTATATTAAAATCCTGCTTTGTCAACCATACTTACAATCTTATCGATGTTCGTTTTTAGAGTTCTAAGCTGATCTACGGTAACAGGATCTAAGTCTTCTATAATGTGTGCTTGGACATCTGCAATTTTCTTAGGGCGCATAGAAATTACACCATTTCGCAATGGTATATTTAAATGAGCATAGTTTTCCGGTAACCTTAAAAAAACTAGTTTATTTTCTATTGACATAGTAATTATATAAAGTTTAACTTACATTTGTGTTACTAAAGGACTGCCGCATGTCGATAAAATCATTTCGCCTGGTTTAGGAAATCGTAAGATTGTTGGTGGTGATTGCAGTGAGTTTGCACTATTCATTTTTGGTGTACGATCCGCACTGAGTGCCTTCGTGCGTGAAGACATTGGTGTACGCATTTTACTACGAGCATGATGCTCAGTGCCCTCACCAGAGACACTTAACTGTGATGGTTTTGGTTTCAAGGCTGATGCTGGAATGGGAGCCAAATTGCCACACGCAGAACGGCTACGTCTAGGACGTCTAGCTCGAGCTGAACTTAAAGGACCTGGTGTACGCAAACGTGCAGATTGTTGTTGTACGAGAGGTTTTGTTGATTTACTTAAAATTGCTGGATTTGGCATAGTCGATCCAATACTGCCGCCAGTGGAACTATCCTCTGTAAGGTAGCCTTTACCAAATGAGTCAAAGTACCATAATGTTCATAATATACATATAAATAAGCAGAAGAAAAGTAGTACTAATAAGATGAGATGTGTTTGTTAAACAACATTTGTTTAAGGTGCAAATAGGAAATGGTTAATACAAATTTTATTGAAGGATGAAAAGCTTAGACAAGATTTTTAAAGAATTTTTTAGCAAAAAAACCAATCACCAGGGTTGGGCAAAAACTTGCAT
This sequence comes from Pollenia amentaria, assembly GCA_943735925.1. NCBI lineage: Eukaryota > Metazoa > Arthropoda > Insecta > Diptera > Polleniidae > Pollenia > Pollenia amentaria. Next base: position 11,549,180 of record OX031010.1, on the reverse strand, counting down.
TGATGTATTTTCAATAAAAAACACATTATATTGTATTTATTTAAAATACAAAATACTCTTATTTTTATTTTAAATCTATATTCAATATATTTATGTATGAGCGTATATAATAATAATTGTTTTAGTATTTACTAACTAGTAAGTAATGTAATATTTTTCAAATGTAAAAGGTGTTTTTAAGCCCGATAGAACTTACAAAAGGGTAAGCTGCCAAACAAACTGTCTCACTTTTTGACATTTATGATCATCTGCAAATAATACTCTGACAAATCATCATGAAAAGTTTCAAGCTCGAACAATGCTAACAAATTATTTATTTATTTATTTTTATTTAATATCAAATTTACAAATTTACTTTTTCTAAATCAATTCATACAACTTATAGACGATTCTTATGGCTCAGGTCAACCACAAGAGACCCTACAGACTCCTTTACATCCAGAAAAATGCACCATGCACACGCTGGTGGTATCATCAAACCATATTCATTTAAAACTAAAAAAAAAAATGCACGTCCAAAATACGCTTCGTAGAAAAAAACGGCCACACTTGCGCATTAGAATAACAGCCTATTCTTGGAGAATTTTTTGAAAAAACCTGGTGTTAAGTTAAATAAATATATTCTTTATATTTTGATAGCTGTCCAGTATATCAAGCTCTTTGATTTTGTCATCTAGGAAGCTGACAATCTCTGACACCAAATTTGATGTATTAGGCTGATTGATCAGTGTCCGTCCGCCTGGTTAATAAAAATAATAGCGGTTTTTACTCTTGATAGAAAAGTGCCTTGTAGACCTAGTTCATCCTATTAATTTAGTTAATGTACTAACTGCAACAACAAAATCTAGTAGACTTAAATAAAAAAATCTAACAAAAAGCTGTAGTAAACACGTGTTAATTTAACAGAAAAAAAAAACAGTTGAAGCACAGCCGCAAATGACGTTTTAAGTTACAAAATAATTATTTTTCAGAAGAGCAATAAAACGTTTTTAACAGGCAGGATTATTAATTTTTTAATTGTTTTTTAGATAATGATAATAAAAACTTTTATGCAAAATATACAGAAATTTTAATTTTAAGTGACATGCGAATTTACAGTTTATAATTTTTTTTAGTGGAAAAACGTTTCAGATCCACAATTGCGATGTCAGTTAAAACGTTTTTCCCCTAGGCAAGCGGCTATTAAAACATCATTCCACTTTGCTAAACCATTTCGTTTGTATTGTTATGTTACAAATGGGGATTCACAAGGTGTCCTATCAAGTCATATCGTTATAATGTCGTAAATACTATTTTACAATTGTTTAAAGAACTTTTGTTGTGTTTCAAACCAAATAGTTATCGATCGATAATACCTTCCTGTTCTCTAAATATAAGATTAATTCTTGTTGTACAGGAATTGAACATACTAATAGAAATGAATAAAAAAAATATTTGCCCACAGCAGTCATATATATTTCTTGTAATTATTTTAAGACATATTACTTTATGACTACCTTGTGAATCACCCAATAGTAATTTACAATATTCATTCACTGGCTGACTATTTGTATCGTATTTTAAAGGCGTTAAGGTGCATCATTTTGGGTGATTTGAGGTTTTAACAGTGTAAGAAAAGAGTAATGTTAACGGTTATCTGGAAAAAAACATTTTTGCAAAAAGTGGCTTTTACCACGTTGTTTGCGACTGTCCTTCAGTTGACGAAACTTTATCTTATCTCTTTCTCTCACTCAGCAAATTCATTAATTTACAATACATACGAAGAAGAGACTCACACTTTGTAGTGTAAAATGTAGTGTGCTATAAAGTGTTATATAAAGCGTTAAATAAGGAGTTGTACCCTTATTCTCTATTTATAATGTATAAATACGAAAAAAAATTTTATAGTTGATTTTAAAGTATCTTACTGTCCACCGATTTTAATGAAACATAAATCGTTTTTAAAGGTATTTCTTCTCATGGGACAACAAACACCAGCTTTACTAACTAAAACTTCTCTTCATTGTAATATGTAATTATAACGCTTATTAAAAGTTCTTGTATTTGGCAAACTCATTCCCCTTCGAAATTAAAAAACATTTTGTAAATGCAGTTAGAACTGTTAAAATGATAACAACACTGGCCATATGTGTTTAGAAATGTAGTAGAAATTCGAATATATATATATATATATATGAAAAACTAAAAGATCCAATAACTCGAAAACTATGCATTTCCGAGACATATCCCTTTTGTTTTCTTGGTATTTTTCCAATTTATTTCACCCTATGTATTTTATTTTTATTCAGAGCTGCGTGCGTAAATTAGATTTAAGCTGAATATATATAGAAAAAATAAGAAGAAAATGTATTAGAAATTAGTTTCTTTAGATACTGAAAACGATATCGAAGTTAAGTTGTTTTGTTTTCTAAACCGGCTTACATGACAAACTCGAACAATTTTTTTAAGGTTTAATCAACGCGAATTCATTACAGGTAATCCTAAAAGCCCTGCTGATAACTTTTTTTTAGCTTTATAATTGTTGGATGTCAAAATTTTGTTTATTATCTTTGTTTCTGGTTTGATTTGTTTCGGTTTTTGACATTGTACAATGATTTAAAAAAACAAATTGCTTGTGGTTTTTGTACGAGTTGTACTACCGAGATTACCTGGAATGAATTCGCCTTGGGTTCAATTTATTTATTTGAATCCAAGTAATATAAAAATTATATATTACAAATGTAAATGTAAATTCTGAATTAAAGCACAATTAATAAAAAATAATTTTATATGTACAATATAACTATTATTTACAATTTTTAGGAATTGGCTTCCCAGCCTAATAAAATATTAGTAATAATATAATAATAACCGGTCCCAAAGTGGATAGCTTAGTAAGTTGCAAAATTAATTTTATCAACTTAAATAAACCAAACATAAACAATACCAACATAATTCCTTTTAATACGTGTTAATAAAAAAATGTTTTATTTCACTTAATATGCCTATTTATCTATGAAATTAATGATTTAAAAAAATCCTAAATTTCTAGGCTCCAGGAATTAAAACTGCAAACATTTTGTAAAAGGAAAAATTAATGGTTTTCCACTAAAATTTTCCCCTTTACAGAATGTTTACTCCTCCATGACATTTTGTAAAAGGAAAAATTAATAGTTTTCCACTACAACTTTTCCTTTTACAATGCATTTTTTACATGAAATAGGGTGACATGCAATCATTATCAAAAATTTGGCTTTATGTCTCATTTTCGGAAAAAATTTATGCCATTAAGTCCCCTTATATTGAGACTTAATGGCATATGCACTTATGTCTCAATGTAATGGGACTTGACGCCATATTGCTTTATGTCCTATGGCTTTATGACACCCCACATATAAACATATCTAACAACAGTATTCAAAATTCGGTTTAATCTAATAAAACTTTAATTTTGTTTAACCTTTATACGGTCTTCGGGTGAAATTTAACCAATTCTATGTTTAAAATGCTTTTTCTAATTTAAATTTTGAAATAATAACAGTAAGTTTTCTTTTTTATATCTAAAAGTTACAAAATTATTTGAAGAATTACGAGAGTCTCTTCGGTGAAAGTTCACCCATTTAGAAAAACGTGTATTACTTATGCGCATACGATTGAATTTTATGGATGATTTGTTTGTTTTCTTATTAAATATTATTTTGTCTAAAAAATAAAATAAAAACACCTCCAATAAAGCACGAAACCCTGTATATTTTCTTTAAATAATCCGTATGGGCGATTTTTCAACCGAAGCACTTTCTTGCAAAAAATGTTAATTTATTTTGACAAGATCGCAATTTTCTGAGATTTTTACATCAATTTGTTCGCCAAATATTAAATTTTAACAATTATATTACGAATAAAAATGTTATCAATATGTAAGTTAGTTTATTGTTAGCTTTCACCAAACTCATGTAATTTAAAACAGTGCATCTGCTTGCTACTTACCCTCATCATTTGGATTTGTAGCCCTAACCGATTTCATTAAAGTAGAATTTTGTGAAGTTGTATTTAACATCTTAGACTTTTGTCTTTCCCAGTCAGTGAAACCATTTAAATCCTGCATAACATTTAAAAAATAAATTAATGTAATGTATACTCCGATATGAAGCAAACGATTAAAAACATACCAAAGAAAATACATCGACCATTTTCATTTTTAATAAAGCCCTTGGCGCACGCTGCAACATCAATTTAACTTCATTTTCGTAGGCGTTCATAAAGTCTCCAAGTTTATTATCGAGCCTATTTTGTAAGCCATCTAAAGTATTTTCGAATTCACGCACTTTTTCTTCCAGATTTGTAGTTTCACGATTGCGTTTGGAACTTTTTGAAACTTTTGTACGCGGCATTTTGATTTCCTCTTCTTAATAGATTTTAAGTAGCGATACGTAATCGCTTTGTTAATTGCTTTTATTATTTAATACAATATTTAAATTGTTGTTCTTTTTATTTTCCTCTAAAAATAAATGAAAATCTGTTCTAAAATGGCGCTATTTCGTTATTCAGCTCAAATTTTTTTTGTTTGAATTTCGTTTTAGATGTTGGCAGCACTGCTTGCCTCTGCCAAACTGATGGAATTTTTGCCATGGTTGTATTTAGCAAACGCACTGCAAGAAATGATGTTGTTAATTCGCAATTTACACTGTGAACAAAATTTTCGCCGGCAGGCGAAGTGTGTTCGAGAGAGAGGAAAAGAGCATACTTCGTCGCTCCCTTACCAACAAACTTCGTCTGTCCTGCAAGAAATGTCCATAGGGTAAATTGCGAATTAACAAAATTACAGTTTCCAAAAATTACATTGAAAGCTTTCCACAGAATTTCATATGGAATTTTAGAATAATATTTAAGATTCTTCATAAACGACTTCAGCCATTTTCTTAAACATTTCTAAGTCTGCATTCACACGCTTCATCGTTTGAAGCACAACTCTTGTGTTTATGGAAGAGGGAAGAAAATGAAAAGGGGTTGGTACGGAGATGCCTGTACTCGGTGAGTACGCTGTGTGTTTTCATTCGTAGGTATATGCACAACAATACCTGCATGTAAATTTTTTTCTTTTCTTTTTCTCTTTGGTTCGCTTTGAATAAAAGAGTTGTTGTTTTGAAACAAAAAAAGTTGAAACCGATTGCTGCGTGTGAACATAATGGCATCTTCAAAAGGGAATTGAAAAGGATTTGAGCATCAAAAGATAAAACGTGTAAATTGAGCCATAGACAACATATGTGGCCAACTATAATTTAATTAATGAAACTTTTTGTTAAGTTTCGTCAAGTGTAACTTGCTTAAGCAAAGTGCCAAACTGTACGCAAATTACGTACAAAATCAGCTGTTTTTGCATTGTTAAGAATAAAATATATGGATAAAAACAAATAAAATAAGAAAACTAGGATAAAAACTAGGAATTTTACATATTTTAGTTTTGTATCCATTTTTTATTAACAAGTATGTACAAAAATCACAAATTTTTGCCTTTTTAAAACGTTGCTTGCAAATTAAATAAAACATATAATAAACAAATACAGCGCTGTAATTTTTGGTACTTATTAATTTGAAGTACTCGCAAGAAAACAAAATATTGCACAAATATGCAACAGGGATCTTAAGTTTATGTAAGTAGATTATGGCCACCTAAAAATCTTTTTTAATTTGCTTAAGCTTCGTACAGACGGAGGACAGGGGGGTTACCGCGTATTTCGATTCGAAACGAAACATTTTTCGAAAGCAATTTCCGATTCGAAAGTTGAACCGTACTGCGTAACTCGTTCGAAACGATGACAGAGTTGTATTTATAAACAAATGGGAAATTTGATAAAAAGTTGGTAGCACTGTTACTAAAATACAAAAATGGACGAAAATATCCCAAAACAAAAGACATATTAAATACTATTCAATGTGTAAAAATGTTATAATTGTGATTTTTTTTAATTAAAACTGATTGCATTTCCCTGTGGTTTGAAGATTCCAAAGAAAAAGTCAATCACTTCTTTATACTGCTTTTTGTACATGTACATACATACATATGTACATATTTTTTTTAATATATTTTTTTTTTTTGCAAATTTCAAGACCACAAATATTAAAACATTTACAATAATAACATTAGTAATTATTTAGTTTATATCAAATATAACATTATTTGGTTGAATTTGTTTGTTTTACGCTTTTATTTATCTTGAAAGATTTAAATATTTACATTTTTTGTTTTTCGTTCACTTTGTCACCAACAAAATAGCTTTCGAACAATTTCCTAACACTTTTTGCTTAACAGACTCGTGTTTTCGTAATACAGAGTTGCACTTTCGAAAGGGATTTTTATTGTTCGTAATAGAGAGTTGCCGTTTCGAAAGGAATTTTTGGTTTTCGATAGTGTATAAAAAATTTCCGTTCATTCGAAACAAATTGTACGAAAATCGTAATACACAGTACAAATTGTTCGAACTCGTAAATTATTTCTTTCGAATCGAAATACGCGGTAACCCCCCAGATCTTGCAATATTGGCAGGCAGCCTTGCTTAAATTCCATTAAAATTGACTAAAAATGTCTTGTATTTGACAGACGTGTAAAATTACTGCATCTGCTTACAATATTGTAAGATCTGACCACCGTCTGTACGAATCCTTTATGCATTTGACATACTTTTCGTCAATTTTTTACAGTACCTTAAGCTTATGCATACTATGATTGGTCCTTTAGGCATTTTTCACCTCTGATATTTTGGCAGTCGAAACAAAACCCATTAGATTTCTATCTCACAAAGTATGTTGGAATACGTAAAGGGTTCTGTCTGTGCACGGTCAAAATGCTTGTCATGCAGGCGAATTCACTCGTGTACGTGGGCTGGACGTAATATATGCCATCATATCTAAATTTTTTGATTTTCCATCCAGCATCGTCGGTTTCACTCATACAAGCACATATTCACTAATACTACCATAGCGCTTGATGAGAAATGCATGACCGTTTACAGACCCTTTAAGATGAACTGTCAAAAGTAAACATACATACATATAAAACAACAAAACCCTGCAAATAATACTAGTCCATACACGCATGTAAAATATAGCCCATTACGAACTAGGACTAGTCCAAAGATAACCCAAATGTTTTGAAAAACTTGGTATATTTAACATTACGAGTTGTCTTAAAACTACTCCATGTTTTTCCATACTCCCAGTGTATTAGTTTTGAAACTAATCCACTGCATACTCTAGATGACTTGTTTTGATGTATAAATATGTCGCTTAAAAACGAAAACTTGGCGTTTAACTACAAACTCTTGTTGTAAGTAGTCCAATATTATTTGCTGGGAATACACTATCAATAAAATCAATGCGAGTTCACTAGAAGGTGAGTTCAACTCTACAACAATTCTGCTTTTGGGGCCCGATTGTCTACACAAAAGATAAATATCTCGAATAAAAAAAAAACATTGTATTAACAATAATTTTCACAAGATGGCGTCTTTTTTATACTGCACATTCTTCCATGACTTTTTTTTGAGCATAGTTCACATAGATACGTTTTCCTATGCCCTCACATGGTGTTTACATTTGCCAGTACTGGCAAGGCAGTTGAAATACATGCAAACTTTTTCACTAATATATGTACACTTTTCGAACTGTCTTGTCTACTGTCTTGCAAATTTTGCAGACAGTAAAATGGACAGTGATTTGACATTTGCTGACAGTAATTTGAAGTTTTGTTCACAAAAGTAAAACAAAATCAACAATTAAAATAAAATGAATAAATTAAGCTTTGGTTTTGTATGTTTTACTTAAGGGTTATCTATGTTCACAAAAAAAGTTGTTAAATGCTATTTTTAATTTGTTTAGCCACAACTTGCACTGCGACAATCTTTACTACTGGACGCCTACGTCACGAAGACAGCAAGTAGTGTTTTTTGGCAATTAATATGTATTTTCTTATTGTCTTGCCAGTACTGTCAAATGTTAACGCTATGTTAGCATAAGCTGAGCAATAACATATATTGTTCTGTCATTCTGCAGACGTTTTTGCCAAATTACAGAGAAATTTATCTTTGTTGTAGACCTAGGGTCATAAACTGTATGCAAACTTTGACAATTCGACTACCGAAAAAAAAAAAAATATATGCTGACTTGACCACACCCTCTAGTGAATTACCCTTGCCGATGTTTTTGATTTTGACGATTTTTTTTTGTTGAAAAAGGGGTTAAAAAGCCACAATCTAAAAAGAGTTTAAAATCCACATAAATCGAAGGCCGACAAAAAGGGGTCATATTTCGAATTTAGTCGAGGAACGGTAACCCTGTCTGCAAGCCGTGGCAAAAATTTTCAAACGGCTTTGCTTAAAACATTTGTTTTTGATTTGATAAAAACAAAAAGGTCTAAAAAATTTAATTTTTAAAAATTATTCTAACTTTTGACGAATTGAAAATGATAAATTATTTATATTAAATTTTCAAGTTGCATAAACTAAATTAAAGAAATTAATCTGTTATAAATTCACAATAAAAAAAATTTTCGAAAAATTCAATTGCAATTATAAATGATTAACTCGAATTTTTGCAGCCAACTCGTAAAAACGTTTTTGGAAAAGAGGTAAACAAAAGCACGCACTTACATTTTTATAAAAATAGCAACAAATCATTGAGCCTGTCTGGTGGTAATTGATTTTTAGTTCTGTCAGGTCTAATTTTAAAATAAATTTAGTTTTTTTTCGCGTATAGAAACATTTGGACATTTGAAAACTTATTTTAACAAAATTTCGTCGAAACTAATACGCAGCACATTAGCTGCTGTTCCACCTATTTTCACACAAATTATCGATCGCATAATCGGCTTCTCAATGGAAATTAATAATCATAATCATGTCAAAAACGGAATTACCATTCGGCTGCAGGATATAAAACAATTGTGTGACGATCATTGTAAAATGAAAGATCCCGCAAAGGTAGAACGCATTCTTAATGAATTTGTTAAAGGTGGAACGGAGCGTTTGCAATTAGTTTCAGATTTTGATTTTACCATAACGAAGCAGCGTACTTCTGATGGAAAACCGGTTTTAAGCAGTTTTGGTATCCTGAACGCTTGCAAATCTTTACCACCACGATTCATCGAGGAGTCAAACAAATTGTATCACATGTATAGGCCAATCGAAGTAGATCCTCATATTCTAACTAAGGATAAAATCAAACATATGATTGATTGGTGGACCAAGACGGGCGAATTGTTAGTGTGAGTATTAAATGCATTAAATCAGTTTCTTTACCCACACCCCAAAATTGTGGCTGATGTTTAGATCACCTTAAAAAATTGGTTCTAGACCATCAATTAAGTATACCGATCCGCTCAGAATCGATTTATGAGACGAATTAACGACGACCATCGGGCTGGCTGCAAAGTTAGAGATAATTTTATGAAATTTGGTACATAGGTTTTAATTGTCACAAGGCCAAGTCTATTGTCAATAATTTCATATCGACCCCATACAAACTTCTTTCCGGAATAGAGTCTTTGTTGGGCCTATAAACTTCTTATTTTATTGGTACATATGTATTTAGATTAAATTTCGTCCAAACTTATTTCATTGAAATCAAAATCATCTTTCCAAATTTTACTGGAATTGGTCCATTTTTGACCATAGCTCCCATACAAATACTACTACCGAAAAAACTTTTTAATGCAACTTCCTTATAAATGTCAGTATTAACATAATTGGCGATAATAACTTTTACTATGTCATGACAAAATTTTGTCCTTGTAGGTCTAAAATTAGCTAGCTATAGGTCCCATATAAACCTTCATTCTAAAATTTCATATACTATATAAATATATCTAATATTCGACACAAAGAACTTTTGGCTTAAAACTAGTTTACCGATGCAGCTCCAAATAAAAAAGTACCTATTGTAATAGAAAATTTAAAAATATGAAGTGAAAAAGTTTTCGAGTTATGGAGCTCTGAAATTTTCATATTATGTATAACCTATAAAAACTTCAGAGGTTCTTATATAGAGAGTCAAATCAAAATTTTAAATTTATGCAAGAAATCGATGAACAGAAAAAAATGAAATTGTGTCCCCTTTTGTGATATAAGAGTACGTATAAAAATATAACAGTTTTTTGTCTCTACTGAAAATTTATAAATTTTGAGTTAACCCCTTTAGAGAAACCAGTGCGATACGTATATGAAATTTTCCACTACATTTTAGAACGTATATGGCAATATTTGTATCATTTTAAAGTTTTTGATAGATATGTCCGGATATATATAAATTATACAAAATTTGCGAAAATACAAGAGTTTTTAGTAAGCATAATAATTACTATGGAGAGAAAAAAGTTTTAGTTAGCAAAGCCGGTGTTTGTTATACCATAAAGGAGAAAATCCTTACGCCCAGTCAAATACCAGCTATGCAGAGAAGCTTCAGTTAGCGAAGCCAGTGCTTGTTATTAAATTAATTTTTGTTTTTTACACTTTTATTGAAATAAGCTACACAAGTATTTACCTATTGCAATACCCTAACATTTTGATGTAAAATTTTGTAAAAACTGAAATGGTAGCTAAAGAGTTAAACGTTTTTAAATAAATTTGGTATATCCAGAATGATATATTCAAAAGCTTTAAAATCCTACCATTAATGGCCACATACGTTCAGAAATGTAGTGTGAAATACCATTTACGTATATATGAAAACTTTAGATTTCTATAACTCAAAAACTATACGTTTTAACCTCTTTTTTCACTTCATATTTTCTTCTTATTTTTAAATTTTCTATCAGACTAGGTAATTTTAATTTTATTTGGAGCTTCGTCGTTAAAATAGATTTGTTCCGAACTTTAAGCTGAATCTTAACCTTATAAAATAATTTTGCTCTGGCAGGTCCATGATTGCCCATATGTCCCGAATAGGGCACACTATCAAAAATGGTTTTTATATACCGACTGCACTTTTTTTCTTTCTTACCTTTTTATTTTTATTAAATTATGTATTGCTGGCTTATTACTATGATGTTAAACAACCAGATAAATGTGCTATTATTAAAAGAAATATAATTGCTAATAAAGAAATAAAAGCGAAAAGTTCATGTAAAACAAAATAAGTTTTATATTGTATTTTATTCGACCACAGATCGTACTTTGATGATCCGAGTGTTTTTTCAAAAAATAATTATAAATTCGTAAGAAAATTGCCTTTAATTTTTGGAAAATTAAAGTAAAAAGAAAGAACTCCTAATACTTGAATGACTATACGAGTATGTTTTAATATATAGTGATTATCAGGGAAACCATAAATATGCAATTGCATGTTTTTCCTTGTGCAGCCAATGAAGTCAGAAACATATTTATCTGTTTTAGAGCTTTTTATGAATTTTGGCATCGATTTGCTAGTTCATATTTTTGCATATTTTACCCATTACAGCATTTTTTTTTTGCATAATTTAGTTAAAAGAGCCATTTTGCAGCATTTTTTTAACTTTATAGTGCATATTTTGCTTTTTTGAGACATATTTTGATACATGTTACATTTTTTTAGATACTTCCAAGAGCTTTCGCAGCAAATAAATATTTTTTCAAAATTCTGATTTTTCTGTTTTAAATATCTATCTGTAACCCAACGTGTTGCTTCAATTTCGCCATTTACATTTAACATTTACTCTAAAGCCAAGGCAGGTTGTTATTAAAGATAAATGTTGTTTTAAACTTTTACTGCCGTATTTATAAAAAAACTAAATTGGATATGAAATCTATTTTAAGGAAAATTTATATGGACATTTTGTTTTAAAATACGTTTGAAATCTATTTTATTTTTTATGAATACATCAGTTAAAATTTTATATTTATATAAGCAAAAATTTAGGAAAAAGCGTTCAAAGTCAAAAAATTTTTACTAATTTTGCTTGAAAATTGATATATTTCGGGTGCTAGTATGTTTTATTAAACCCTCTAAAAATAAAAATATAATGGAACCATCAACTTCAGGAATTTATGTAACTAATTAAACAATTTTTTTTTGTTTTTATAAATGTTTTCGAAATATTTTTTTAAGTGCTCCATAAATGGGGTATTTTCGATATACACATTGAGTTTCAAAAATTTCAGGGCGAGATTGAATAAAATTTATTGATTGTTCTTCTTATATAAGATTTCAGCTTAATTATCCAAAAAAAATCTTGCAGATTTACTGCAATTTTCAACAATAGTGTTTAAACTCAAAATTTTTATTTTCAACAAAAATTAATTTTATGAAATGTAAAAATTTCAGTACGCAGTACAACAAAATTCTGCATCGTATAGTGAATTTGGCTTAAGATTTGTAGTTTTGGGACACTGTTAAAGTCAGGAAAGTTGAGTAAATTGCATGAGTTTTAATTGAGTTTTTACGTTTTTGAGAGGTTTACAATATATTTATTTGCGGCTAAACGAATTAATTTTTTTTTCTGTAAAAGACTATATTAACAGCTTCTTATAGTAATTTTTAGAAATTTTTATAATAAAAAAGTTCGTCCGAAATTAGAAAACCATTTTTTTTGCAATTCTTACCGTCTTTCTGTTTTTGCTCATCTTGCATATTTACATATGAGTAAGAAAGCTTTTTGCCAGTTATAAAATGGTTTGGTTTTTAATAATTGTAGTTAGATGTTTTTTTTTTTAAATTGTAAATGTATGTAAAAAACGGAATGTACGAAACAGTAATTTTCACACACTCCTATTACGTTCTTTAATAAACTGCAGCTGCGTTCTAAATCACCTTATTTTATGGAGCATAATAAATGTACTTGTATAAAAATTTAAAATTATTAAAAACAAAAATAATATAAAAAAACAAATCTGTGTTCCAGGTCCTCAGTTTTTTTTGCTATATATTGTTGTTGTTGCACAAAATTGTTAACAAAAACCTTTTGAATCTTCTAGAGTAAAATGAAAAAATATACAAGATTAGATTTATTCCAAATAGTACAAGAACGTAATGCTTAAGACGTTGAAAATAAATTGCAATTTTTAGTTAGAAAATTGTGCGGAATAAGTTATAATTATGAAAAAATTAATTATTTTCAGATAAATTAAATACTATAAAATACATAAAAGCGATTAAAAGCTTAAAAATGAATATTTTGTGGAAAAAAAGAATGGACATTAATAATAAATATCTATGAAAAGGAACCAAAAAACATTCATTTTTTAATATCGGATTAAAATTTTTTATTACTGCTAATATGTCACTCTATGCGTTATCTAAAGCTAGACGCACGGGCAAAAAATTGGACATTAGGGGGGAAAGATCATAGATAGCTTATTGGCGCCAGAAATTTGATGTCGGATTAAAAAGTCACCCAATGCAAAAACGAAGTAATGGACACGCCATGAATAACGATATGCCATAAGTTATGATCGGACAACAAATGGCGAAGCAGTGTACAAAAAACCAAAGGGGCGATATCCAGAGACATGACAAAAAATTAAAAAAATTTTCTGGTATTTTTTTTAACTTTTCTTAAAGTAGGCCCAATCATATAAAACGCAGCGCAACGACAAAGAATAACATTGAAAGCACAAACAATGTCAAAAATATTTTGTAATTTTGTTGTTGTTGAAGGCAGCTGCCTTCGATGGTGGTGAGTAGAGATGAGCGATCCCGTGATTTTTAAAGATCGTCGTGATTAGTGAATGTGATTTAAAAATCACTGCTCCTTTAAACTGTGATTGTGATCACGGTTTATCAGTTTTCTGTTCTTTTAAAGCAATTGCGGCCAAGCTTTATGTACAATGCGGGAGCTTTTGCAAGAGCTTTTGTAAGCACTTTACAAAGAAACAACAACAAATTGTAAGAGCTTTCATATCTGTTTACTTTTATATACTTACATACTTGAACAAATAAATTTTGGCATAAAAAAATTCTAATAAAGATAGAAGAGAGAATGAAAGAAACAGCAATATCATTCGACATTTCATCCAAAAAACGCTATTACCCACACAAACAGTGAAATATCATAGATTTGTATATGTAACAAAATACAAAAAGAACGACTTAGAAAGTACCTGTTACTTGACAAATTTGGTCACAACTGTGATTCGTGATTTTTCAGTAACAGTGATTAAATCACAGGTACAGAAATATCGCTCATCTCTAGTGGTGAGTGTTCAGACGGCAAACCCCTTTGAGAAGATTGTGTGGTTACAATTGAAACATGTCAGGGCAACCTGGGTTCAATTCATAGCTAAGTCAAGAATGAAAAATTATCAATAAATTTTAATTCATTTCATGTTGTAAAAATTCCTTTCTTTATAAAAATAATTTAATGAAAATTAAATTAAATAAAATATTAAAAATTTGGATTAGTCTTTTATAAAAATTTCTATCAGTAAAAATAAAACTCCAAAATTTGATAGTTGATTTAAGTTAGAATTAAAAACCTTGTTCAGCAGGGCAGGTTAGGGCAGAATAATTTCAATATGCCTTTAAACTAGAGTGGGCTAGCTAGACTTTGCACGTATGTATGTAAATTAATGCTCTCCAAACAATTTGTTTCCTTTTCCCTTAAAAATGTATTTCAAGGGAATAACTGTTCACTTTTAACTCACGATAGGCTTTATTGACTTACAATTCACATAAAAAGTCACAAATATATTTTCTCTTTCCTAATTTCCATATGATCTTTTTTATAACTTTTTTGTTTTTTTTTGGCTGGGGAGCCGATGAATGAGTTATATTATTAGTTATAAGGAAAAGTATTTTCATTGATAGTTCATGTTATTATTATAATAATGAAAATTATGTATTAAGATTAAAATTGTATTCAGGGATATATCTTTGTAATATATGTTAATTGGCCTAGGAGGCTTTATATATTACTGTGAATGAAATAAATAAAAAAATAAATAATAGATGTTCTTTATTATTCTTATAACATCAATTTTAAAGTATAATTGCAATAGTAGCAAATCGCTAGAAAAGAGAAAATGGTTGATTGAAATTTCTTATAATTAATCAAAGAGATAGTAAATGTAAATTTTTTTACTTTAGTAGACAGTGCAGATTACATACTTGTGCAAAGTAAATGGCATTTTATATGTCATACTTCATACATAAACTTATATAATTAGAATAGCAAAATGTAAATTTTAATTGTTAATATGTGTATTTTTTTAGACTTAAATATAATGTGCCAAATATTTGTATAAAGATTTCTAAAATTACTCTTTGACAGTTTAAAAATTTTATTTTCATTATTTTGCCTGTTTACTTCAGTGGTTTTCCTTTAGGTCAAAGTGAAATCGATGGTATTGCAGGCAAATATAAAGATGACCTTCGTGATCGCACCCAAACTCTCTTCGAAACACTTAATCGTTTGGATATACCCGTTTTGGTATTTTCAGCTGGTTTAGGCAATTCTGTAGTATCTGTACTGGAACAGGCCAATGTCATGTACTCGAATGTTAAAGTTGTCTCCAACTTTTTGCAATACAAAGATGGTCTATTAAATGGGTTTCAAGAGCCCATGATACATACTTTTAATAAAAATGAGACGGCATTGGAGGGTACAGAGTATTATGATTTAGTACATAATCGAGATCATATAATTGTAATGGGAGATTCTATTGGAGATGCTGATATGGCAAATGGAGTGCCGGCCTCATCACATATTTTAAAAATAGGTTTTTTATTTGATCATGTAAGTAACTTGCGTTTTCCTTATTACAACTTTTTTGTATTTAATTAATTTTTAAATTTCAGCCTAAACAAAATTTAGAAAGATATATGAATGCATTCGATATTGTATTAATTGACGACCAAACTATGGATGTGCCATTAGCTTTGTTGGCAGCCGTTGAAAAATATCAACAAAGTTTACAGACATCACCGGATTCCCAGGCTCAAGTTGTTTAATAAATTTAAAAAAGGCTTCTACTAATCAGTTAGAAATCCTATAAGCTAAAAATTTTTTTTTCTATATTTTTGAAGAACAATAATTATGTTTTAATAAAATAAAATTATAATAAGTATATTCAAGTCTGAGAACATATCGCTCATTTATGAATGGAATTTTGGAGTTACTGATGCAGAATTATTCGCTATGTTCTACAGTTTTATTAATGCAAAAAAAAAAAAAAAAATAACTGGTTATTCTGCAGTGACGAACTTTAATCAAAATGAATCATTTGATGTATCTTGTATAAGTAATATGTTCGATTGTTGCATACGATAAAACTTGTAGCTATCCGTTTTCGTTAGCAGAAAATCATGCTATATCAATACCGCTTAAATTCTCTTACAAATATGGTTCTGAACGAACTCCGAGTAGTATTTTGATAACATGTGCAGAAGCCTTATCTATTCTTTTAACAGTGTTGTTTCATACATCAATTGAATTTGGATATTTTCCGAAAATTTGGAAGGAATCGTTTATTGTTCCATTGCTTAAGTCTGACGCTAGAACTGATGTTGAAAATTATCGTGGTATTGCAAAATTTAGTACTATACTTAAACTTTTTGAAAAATTAACAACATCAAATTTATATTATCAAGTCTCATACATTATATCTCCATATCAACACAGATTTAAAAAAGGCTGCTCTACCACAACAAACCTTCTTTAACTAACAATTGCAATCAATCGTGGTTTTTTATAAGGAATCAAACAGATGTTATCTATACTGATTTCAGCAAAGCTTTTGATAAAGTCAATCATTTACTTTTGGTAAAGAAACTTTAATTAATAGGGTTTACAGATTTGACCATGAAGTGGACTTACTCTTATTTATCGAATAGGGTCCAAACCGTCATTTTTTAATAAAACGTTTTCTAGAAAAATAAATGTGCCATCAGGAGTACCCGAAGGCAGCAACCTTGGACCTCTATTGCTCCTGCTTTTTATAAATGATTTGCCTGGGGTTATAAAATTTTTAAATGTTCTTATGTATGTATGCTGATGATGTTAACATTTTTTTTAACTTACAACTGTGTTAGATCATCAACGTCTTGAAAATGATTAAGATTGTTTTTATGGATGGTGTGAAGCAAACTTAATGGAGCTAAATTTAAAGAAGTGTAAACTAATGCGTATTTCAAGAAACAATCTAGTTACAGTAAATTACGTCCTAGGAAGTATTCAAATTGATGCAGTTGATAACGTCCTTGATCTTGGAATACTACTTGACCCTAAACTGAGCTTTAATTCGCAGATAACGTTTATGATAAATAAAGCTAGATGCACACTTGGGTATATAAAACGCTGGGCAAAAGAGTTCGATGACCCGTATGTTACAAAAACCTTATATATGCCACTTGTTAGGCCGATTCTGGAGTATAGGTCAATTATATGGGACCCCATTTACCAACCGTATTCTAATTCAATCGAATCGGTGCAGAAACAATTCCGGCTCTTCTGTCTTCGTGGATAACATTTCAACCCACTACCCATGCCTTCATACACAGCTCGACTAGCTCTGATAAAACTCCTTACTTTAAAAAGTCGTACAACAATGCTGAATGTGACTCTTATTTTGAACATTATTAATGGTTATATCTGCGCTGGATTTTTAATTAATGAGATTTAATTTAATATTCCTCAACGCTCATCTCGTAATTTCATGCCGTTATCTGTCAAATTTTTCAGAGCGAATTATGGCGATGAATGTGTAACATCTTCAATCAATTATATAGATTTATTGATTTTTCATTGGAACCAAAGTCAATAAGTAGATTAATAATTGCTTTTCTTAACTGATATACAGTAAAATAAATGTAATCTAATCAAATGTTAGTTTATAGCAGGGCTGTGGAGTCGGAGTTGAAGAGTCGGAGTTGAGGTTTTTGTACCGGAGTCGGAGTCGCAGTACCCAAAAAATCGCGCGACTCCGACTTCAAAATTTTTCGGCATAAAAAATTCTAATATTTTCCAATACAAAAATTCTTCGAAATTGGCGATGCAATATTTTGCAGATCAATATAAATCAGTAGATTTTGATTTATTTTATGAGAAATAGTTGATTCAAGTACTTTACTATTTAAGTATATTTAGTTATATTTTTTATACGTGCGGGAAAAAGTCTAAATTACATTAGCAAAACTTATACTCAGTTATTGATCTAGTTGAAAAAAGATGTGTGATTTTTTAAATAATTTACTCATGCTAAAAAATGTTAACGACAGGAATTGCCAATAATTTTAATATCAGAATTTTTTAACCATCAACGCTGAAATATTTTCAACATTGTACGGAATAAGTGTTGCTATAGCGCATAAATACTAGTATGTGTTAGAAAAATTGTGACGTAAAATTATTTCTCTTTTGTGTAGAAACATCTTTATCACATTACGCGGGGATTCCCATAATTCGTTTAATAAAGATGTTTCTACACAAAAGAGAAATAATTTTACGTCTCATTCATTTCGCATCACGGTTAGAGTAGGAGTCGGAGTCGTGAGTCGGAGTCGGAGTCGCACTTAAAAAACTTCAGCGTTTGGAGTCGGAGTCGGAGTTAGTACTTTTTTCGGACGACTCCACAGCCCTGGTTTATAGTCTATTTTATTAAAGTGTAAATTTAAATTTGCAAAACATCTGTAAGGAAAAATCCATAGACAATTAATAAATAAAAATAAAGAAAAAATATATTTTTTCAATTATTTAATAAATTTCAGCATCCTACCTAACTCTTAGAAAACATTTAAAATTGTCTTTATTCACCAAATTCGTAGAATTAAGCAAATAATTTGTTTGATTTTGCATCTATTACCAAAATGATTATTTAGATTACTAAAAATTGTAAAAATTTACAGCCGTATTCATAACGAAAATTTGGTATGAAGTTATCACAAAGTTCATTCATATTACACTGACCAAACTCTGGCTAACGATTTGCTAAATCCTTGTTAACGAGCTGCCAAACATTTGCCACCTTGTGAAAAACGGGCGTTTAATGTTGAATAATTTTGTTGTTTTTTTTTCTAATTCACAGTCTTTTTTTAAATTAATAAGTTCTTTTTTTAATTTATTTTAATTAAAAAACATTTAACATTTTTATATGGGGAGACAAAAACAAAAAAAAAAAAAAATAAAAAAATTATGAAATGAAATGACAAAACCAGGGGGGCTACTCTCTATTGCGATGCGAAAGCTAAATGCCAACTTGGTACTCTCTATCACTTTCGCAAAATTGTTTGAAAATTAAGTAATACTGGTAATAAAAATCAAAGATAGCGCAGATTTTCAGTAATGAAATGGCAAAATATGTTAAAAATTTTAAATTGGAAAGCTTAAATAAAAGAAATAATGATGATTTGCGAAAAGAAAAATATAAAATGATGAGAAAGACAAATGCGCAAACGCATTAAAGAGTACCTACCAATCACTAGATTTGCGACAATTTTCTTTCGCATCGCAATAGAGAGTAGCCCCCCAGCGATGATTTATGCAAAACGTGTTGCATTTTCGAGCACTTTAATGTGGCATCATGATTATTCAAGTTAGCAGACGGATAAAATTCGTTATGACTAAACTCTGTGCTAACAAGCTGCTAAGCTTAATCGGCATTCTAGTAAGCAGCTCGTTGTACGTAGTGAACAAACTGTGGCTAACTTTTTGTTATGAATACGGCTGTTAAAATTTTGAATATTTTTTTCAATAAATGATATTTTTAATTTAAGTTAAAAAAAATTGATCAAACAACTTTGCTGATTTAAACAATGTGTTAATTGATTTAGTTAAATATAGCTCAGGTTCTGACAATTCCCAAAAACTATTCTACATGTTTAAACCAGTGTTTAAAAATGCTTGACTATTTTTAATGTTTTTGTAATTGCTTAACTTAACTTAAGAAAAAGAACACAGCAAAAGCAAAAAGCAAAAGCAAACGCAGAAAAAGTGAGAGTAAATAATTTATTTATTCTCACCATGTTTATGTTCTCAGCTTAAAAAGCCAGCCAAGCAACCACTTGAAAAAAAAAATTGCTGTTGCTGTAAGTAATAAGTTTTTGTTTATTTTTTTTTTTGCTTTGGCTTAACTGTAAATTGATGTGCTTAAATTCAGCGAGTATTAACTTCTTTGCTGTTTTTGACTTCATTGCTGTTGCTTGCTGTTGCAGGCGTTAGTTTCATAGAATAGGTATATACATAATTACATAACACAAAATAAACAAATTAGTTTAAAAAAACGTGTAGTTTCATTTATGTATGTATGTACCTATTTATTAAAAAAAAACGCAAAATACCAAAAAAATTCGAAACAAATTCGTTCATAATATATTAAGTTCCAGCAACAGCAAAGAAGTTAACTTGCTGACTTTAAGCGCATCAAAAGCAAAAAAAAAAACAATCAAAAACTTAATACTTACAGCAACAGAAAATTTGTTTTCTTAAGTGGCTTCTTTGCTGACAGATTTAGCAGAGTACATGCACATAGCGAGTTTAAACAAATTATTTACTCTCTTTGTTTTGCTTTTGCTTTTTTGCTTTTGCTGACTCGTTATCAAAGAGTTAAGTAAACACTTAGACACACAGTTTTTTAATTTGCTGCAAAAAATGTAAACAAAGCAAAAATGTGCGACTGTTGCTATTTTAAAGCAAGCAATTTAAACACTGGTTTAAACTATTTTATTTTAAACGAAAAAAAGTCAATTAAGATTTTTTGTTATTTAATTAATATTTTAATTAAAAATTTATTTCAAAACAACTAAAATGTTAATTAAATCAAAATTATATTTTTAATTTTCTTTTAACTAAAAAAATAATTGATTCAATTCAAATACTTTTTAAACAATTTTTGTAATTGTCAAAAATCTATTGATAGCACTGGTCAACACACCAAAAGTTGCCTGACTTCTGTCCATTATTTTTAGTTAAATTGAGAGTGCCGATTACGATAGCATCATTGGTTTTTTCTAGCAGCTTTAAGGCCATGTCAGATAAAACTTTTGCTTCGCGTTGCGTTACCGATTCGCTTTGACATCTAAGATAAAATATACATACTTATACGAAACATGTCACATAAAGTACTTTCAAAGCGGAGCGAAGCAAAAAGTTAGCCAACTCTCATCTTTTTGCGCGCTTTGACAATTGGCTAGTATAATTTTCTTTTTTTTTAATTTTTTTTTGCCAAATTCAATTCCAAAAAACCGTCCAATTAAATTTTTAACTTTAATTTTTGTAACAAATAATTAAATGTACAAATTACCAACCGCTTTTATAAGTAAACAAGCAATGCGTGAGTGTTGTCAAAGTTTTCATTGTGGCATACACCTTTTGCTTTGCGTTTTTCTGCCGAAGGTAGAAACGTCACGCAAAGCGACAAAGTTGTATCTGACACGGCCTTTAGTTTTAAAGATATAGTGACATTTAATATTTCCATAATTATACAAAAAATTGTTGTATTATTCGCTCATTATTTCACGAATGACCATACAAACCTTAAAAAAATATTTCCGTATTATTAGTCTACACAAAAATATCTTATTTAAATAGAATCACATTGGTAAGCGAATCCGGATATACATATTACGGCGGTTATCGATGTCGAAAACGACTCTGTAGTAGATAAAAGTAACACACAACCTGTATTCTTTAATCTACTACAAAATTCGACTTACGTCCTTACCGACATCGAGAACCGTGATAAGGCGGATATCTCAAAACGAGAGGTGGTAGTTTGGAATAAACATAAGGACATAACAAATTTAAAGGATCAAACAAAAAAAAAATTTCACTATCCTTGCAATAACAGTGAGGTATCCTGATGTATTCAATAATGTGACCCTACTTTATATCGATCGAATTGCAATACAATTTACAGATTCATTTGAATTGGAAACGAATTGCAATTCATTTGCCAAATTCATTTGAATTGGAAATGAATTGCAATTCATTTTTACCAAATTCATTTGAATTGACTCAAATTTCATTCAATTCATTTTTTTGTGTGAAAATAATTAATTCAAAATTTGCTAATTCAGAGCATGAATGATTCGTGGATTAATTAAAAAATTAATGATTCATTTACAGCTCTGTTAACCAGCAAGAGGTCTTGTGTTCAGGTTTAATATATACCTATACATACCCTTTCCAACTGCAGTGAAGGGTATACAACTAAGCAAGGCGCGGATTTTTATGCAGTTAAAATTGCGTTTTATGCGCATAAATCATGCACTAAAGATAGAAAAATATGCGCTATTAATTGGAAAAATATGCATTAATTTTGTTTAACATATTTATTAATCGGCCTTATTACGGTTCTCGATGTCGAAAACGACTCTGTAGTAGATTAAAGTAACACACAACCTGTTTTCTTTAATCTTCTACAAAATTCGAGTTACGTTGTTACCGACATCGAGAACCGTAATAAAGCTGAATGTTAGAAAAAACATTAATATAACAAGAAGAAAAACAAAAATAACATAACGTATAATTCAGTCTCATAAACGAAAATAAGGCACAATAATCACAAAAGTAGAAGTTAAAATATAGTGAAGCACAAAAACACAAGGAAAACCCAAAAGCGAAATAATCATGTAAATTATGTTAGTCACTTAATTGTTAGACAAAAATTTGAACCTACATAGAACATGAATTAAGAACAATTAGAAAAAATTTTGTTTTTATAAATACAAAATTATAAATATAAAATTTTTTAATATATATTTTCAAATGTAAAGTTAAGGCAGCTTGGCCTCAGAAAGCTTTTAAACATGGAAAATTACAGTTCAATGCAACGGAAGTGATCGGTACATGATTAAATGGTGATAGTTCCTTTGTGTTATACTTATTTTCCACTACTCTGTTTTCGTAAAAAATTTTAATTAACTGCCCGTTCGCCGATATCGAACGTTAACGTTCGCATAGAAAATTACATTTAAAACAAATACAATTTTTGAAATTTTGTTTTTGTTTTAAATGTTATTTACTATGCGAATGTTAACGTTCGATATCGGCGAACGGGCAGTTAATATGCCAGCAGTTTTTTTTTTATTGTTTTGAATCTTTTATTTTTCTAAAAAGTTTATTAAGTTTGATACGAATTTGCTTAATAAAGTCACCCTCCACTGCATAGATTTTATTTATGGCATTTTCAATTAATTTAATTTGCTTTCCCAAAGGATTAGATTTCTCTATTTTTACAATAGTCTCAGAGATCTGAAATCCATAATTTGAAACCACAAACACTATGTGAGCTTTTATATTTAATAAATTTGCTTTTTTTTATTGAAACTGTATCACCATCGTTCAATCTTTCCACCACATCCTTAAATTGGTCAAAAATGTCAGCACAATACATAGCTGCTTTCAACCACGTTCCAAAACTGTTTGTTAAAGGCTGTGGAGGAAGAAATAAATCTTCATTCTTCTCTTAATATATAGAAAATCGTGAGGTACTTTACAGAATATTTTTCCCATAACTAATCAACAAATCATTATCATCGCAGTTGCCTCTTATCATTTCTGCAACACAGTGCGTAGCAAAATAAAACAAGTTTTGTTTTTCAATATATGCAATATATGCAATTTATGCAAAACTATGCATTTAAACTAAAATGTGCCAAAATATGCACTAACACCAAGAATGATAGAAGAAAGATTACGACAACACGAACTCAAAAATTGAATTTTCTGCGCAGGTGGGTCAAATGACGTCACGAAACATACACGAATAGGTAACCCTAGCTTGGGTTAAGCTACGTCATCTAACGGGAAAACATGCGCATGGCGTAATCTCTTTTTATATCATTCTTGCACTAACACATCAATGCCATTTTACTTCAAATTTCATGATTCGCAAAGACTTATGTTGATCTCAGACAAACGACTACAAATATGTATTTGCATAAAAATCCGGGCCTTGCAAATAAGTAAGAAAGTACAGTTGGTGAAACCCGAACATATGATAACTTATACAGCAATATTAAAAAACCAATTTTCGAGAGTGGTCACTATTTGGAACCCTGCCAGAACAACGTTATGTTATGAGGTTAAGATTCATGTAAAAGTTCTTTGTGCCGAATATTATTAAGAGATCTTCATCTTTCTGGAAATTATTTGCGTTAAAGTGTTGTGTCATTGTATGTCAATACCAATATTTATTAGACAGTTATGCCGTTAACTCCCAATTTCACCAAGTTCAGTTAAAACTAACTATTACTTTAACTTCCAGTTAACAATATGTTTTTGACAGCTTTAACTGATAGTTAATTTTAGCTGAACTTGGTGAAATTGGGAGTAAGTGTTATTTTCAGGAGTTGTATTTGTATGGGAGCTATTTCGGAATGAAGCTTGAATGGGGGCTATGAAAAATTATGGACTGATTCTTACCACTTTCAATAGGCTCATTGTGGCAATTAGAACTAAAATTTTATCTAAAATTGCCCAAAAATCTTACATGGATAGCTAACCAGCCGAATGGACGGACGGACATCGTTAGATTGGCTAAAAAGTGATTCTAAGTCGATCGGTATACTAAAAGGAGGGTCTAGGAATAATATGCTAAGGTGTTACAAACATCAGCACAAACGCATAATACTTTCTCCACTATTGTGGTGTGGGTTTAAAAAAAACAAAACTCAGGCTTTCGTCGGTAAAAACAAACAGGGTAACAACCGAAACTGGCCATTGATATTTGTAATTGTTTGTGTTTGCTGCAACATCCGCATAAACAGCTCATACCCAGCGGGAAATGGAAGAAGTGCGGATGCCTTCTGGAAGGCCTCTGTTCTCCTTCTTTTGGATGTACAATGCCTGCTCGCTCCATTCCATACTCATTTCTTTTTTACAGACGTTGTCACTGCGGGGTAGGCTTTCCGCTCTCGCTTCTTTGGCAGGTACATAAGAATGGGAACTGGAGAAGAAAAAATAATTCTTTTACTTTTGCTTTGGCAAAAACAAAATAAAAAAAGCTACTCCGTCTCTTCTCCCTTCTCATAGAAGGGAGTGTGGAATGTGTATCTTATCTTTTATACGAAAGAGTCCTTCTATGAGGCATTCTTTAGCAGTTAGATAAGAATGGTAATTGAATCAAAAAAAATTCTAAGCAGGCTTTCAATAAGGCCTGAAGTAAGAATGCCTTCAGAGTTTTCCCGTTGGGTATGTATATGTTCATACACAAAGTCACCATATTCCCA
Source organism: Pollenia amentaria (assembly GCA_943735925.1). NCBI lineage: Eukaryota > Metazoa > Arthropoda > Insecta > Diptera > Polleniidae > Pollenia > Pollenia amentaria. Next base: position 11,524,070 of record OX031010.1, on the reverse strand, counting down.
TTTTTAGTCTTTACTCGAACTCTTTCCAATTATTATAGAACGCGATTTTTTTTTTGGAATTTCTTTTGGTCATTTTGATAAATTGGCATTTGGCTGCCGTATTCGGTTTGGGGAGTTAAAAATTTTACTTTTTCAAAATTAAAACTAAAAGAAAAGGAAAAATTTTGTGTGTTTTGTTAAACCATTGACTTTGTCTAAAGCGCGTACAAAATAATATTTCTGCAAAAATGGAAATAAAAATTTGCTTTAGTTTCTTGTGTCCTGCTTGTATTTGTTTGTGGAGAGAGTATTTGTGTTCATTTGTTTTTGTTGGTAGGTATTGGAGTCTGCTGATAATCATGCAGATTTTTTTATTTTTGGCCATTTTTTTTTACTATTTGTGTTGTATTTATGTTTGTTTGATGTTTTTTTTTCTTTTTTGTAAGACTTTCTGGCAAAAAAATACATGTTTTTTTTAAGTGTCTAACTAAATTGAAATGATTATCGTTTTGGTCACTTGAGATGAAAAGAAGCAGTTAAACCCTGAAAGGAGATTAATTTTACACCATTCATGAGCGCCTCAACAAAATGAAAGCTGGTGGTTTTATAAGAAAAGTATGGAAGTTTTTAATTTTTGGCAAAATGTGCTGATGGTCAAATATAGATTTAAGTATACCCACTCCACAATAGTGGAGAGGTTATTATGCGTTTGTGTTGGTGAGTGTAAGACTAAAAAATATTGACCCTAGACCCACCTGTTAAATTAGCGATCTACTCAGAACCACTTTTTTAGTCGATCTTACGCTGTCCATCCTTCCGGCTGGTTGTCCGTCTTTGTAAATCTTGTACGCAAATTACGGCATTCGATATCAGAATCACTTTATGAGTCGATCTAACGCTGTCCGTCCGTCCGGCTGTTTGTCTGTCTATGTCAATGTTGCCAAATTTTGGTGACCAAAAATTACGGAAAACGGCTTAAAAATGGCTATAAATTGGCTAAAAATGGGAAAAAAAATTTTTAATAAAAACACATTCAAATTGAATAACAAAACAAAAATATAATTCATTAAACGTTTTTTACAATAAAATAGTGAATTGGGATCAATCTGTAACTTAAAAATAAACGAATATTAAATATTTCTTAGCATTTAAGAAATTAACTGCCTGTTTTTCAAAATAAAATAAAAATTTTCGCTTGGGGAAATATATTGAACCAATAATAAAAAAAACTCAAATTTGCTTTTTGTTATCAATATAAATTTCCAAACGAAAATTTTTATTTTAGTTTCGCATCAACAATTTAATATACCAAAATCACAACAAAATACGTTATAAAACTCTGATCAACACACCCACGCATAAAAATGTCTACCCTTATAATATTTACTTTGACTGTTATAAACACCTATTTAGATTTATTTTTTGATATAAATACTATATATTATTAAAACATTTGTATACTTTTGCATGTGTCTTATATTTTTGCACTCCTGTTATAAAACTCAACAACCTTATTACGGTTCTCGAAGTCGAAAACGACTCTGTAGTAGATTAAAGTACCACACAACCTGTGTTCGTTGATCTACTACAAAATTCGACTTACTTTGTTACCGAAATCGAGAACCGTAATAAGGCTGAATATATTTTGGGGGGTTTTTTTTAATAAATAAAAAAAACCATTAAAAAATTATATATCTTATTTTCTTTCCCATACATTCAGAGGATTTATTATTTTAAATATTTCCTTTAAAAAAAGTAAGTACAATAAATGTTAACTACGCAGACACTAAAAAAAACATATCATGTTAGTTAAAGTTAACTACGTGTTCACTAAAAAACTACAGAATAAATACCTCAAAAGAACTTAACACGGACTTTAAAATAAGTTCGGTAAGTTATCTAAGTGTTTCTGTTCGTCAGCTCACAAAAGTAATGTAACATATTTTGTTTGTATACAAATTCACAAGCAAAAATTAAAAAAACTGTGTGGTACTTTAACTTGCTGTACTTTACTGTTTATTTTCGAACTCTGCATTTAAGTACTTTCATGAAGTTTATGTATACGTATTATCACCACAAATTTCACAAAAAAAATAATAAAATTTCATGAAAATTTACATGAAAGTGAAATTTAATTTTCAAAATGTCATCAAAGGGCAAACTTCTATCAAACATTTCTCGTCTTCCTCTTTTATTGTTTTGCTTATTTCAAGTTTCAGAGTTGCCGAGCCATTTATTCACGCCGAACTTCAGGCATTCGTTCAATACACTATTTATTTTTATTAGTTTTCATGGTATTTATAAATTTTAATTAGAATCATTGTGTTCTTAATATTTAGTTGAAATAATATATTAAAATTCTTTATATATACGAAAAAAAATTTCAATTGGCAGCACTGCTTGGTTATTGTCATTTACTTTCATGAAATCGCTTTCTGGAAATTTTCATTGAAAGCTAGCTGAAAGTTGGACTGAAAGTATATTTATATGTGTTAGTGAAAAAGTGTGAGTGTATTGCGACTTTCAAGAAACTACTTTCATGTGTAAATGCTATGTAAAAGTAAATATCAAAGATCCTCTTAACATATTTTCTCCATTGACTCTTTTGAACCCTTTCCCGATTTTAACAAGCCAATTTCAAATGTTTGTTAGAACTGCAAAAATATGTTTAAATTTTGTTAATTTATATTTAGCTATTAAGAAAAATAAAATCTTGTAAAAAATTAAATCCTTAGATTTGCTTAATTGTCTTTGTATACAAGATATATTTATTTAAGTATCCTTTAAAAAAAATATCCACCATTTAACGCGTAAATACTTAAAAAAATAATAACTATAAGCGCTGCAAAAAAGGCAATTTCACTAAAAACCATTACAGGACACGTTCTAGAGGATCCCTATCCTTAATATTATTACTCTGATTTTTTCTTCTAGTTATTTTTGGCTCAGTAAAAAAAATCAAACAGGAATAACCATCATCTATGGTGGAAAAAAATATATGTAGTATAAAGAAAAACTAGACATACGAATACAATAAAAGAACATGTCCTTTTTGGACAAAGTTATTGTTGTAAAAAAAATTCTCGTTAGATTTTAATTCGTTTTTATTTCTTTTTAATTTTTTATTACATTTCCACAGTTTTGTTTTATTAGCTTTTTGCTATTTTATAGCAAAATGTAAGCAGAGTTATAGTTTTTTTTTAATTTTTTTTATAGCGAAATACATACATATTTATATATGTACATATGTATGTAATATAAAAGTCTGTGCTATTGCTGTTTTAAGCCTGATGATGTTTCAGACAATTTCTGGCTGCTGTGATCCTTGTCCACATACATATATTGTACATACGTTGTTATTCTTAGTTAGTTATTGTCCTTTGGCGTGTGTTTACGACAAACACTCACAAAGGAGTAGGAAATTAAAAATGGCGAAATAAAGTTTAATTTTTTATAACATATATTTTACTTTTTTCTTCTTCATAGTATTGTTGTTTTTGTTATTTTGTTAATAAACAACAAAAACATTTGTATATTTTATTAGGAACTTGTAAGAAAGTTAAGTCACTCAAAGCCCGACTCTATAATACCATACACCACTTTGCTGTATTAAGAAAATTGTACTTGATTATGAGATGTTTTTTTTTTTATCAGAATCAGTTTTTATTTATAGTTTATGAAATTGAAAGCAATCCAGTGTTGCCAACAATGAAACAAAAAATTACTCAGCTGTTGGTACAAATTTGTTCAAAATCATATGAGATCGCGCAATAAATATTGAAAAATGTTGCTGCAACTGCTGCTAATATAAATCTGCTTTTACACACATAAATTTTTCTTGAAGAAAATCTATTCCCTCAGACAGTAAGTGTTAAATTTCTTAATGTGACGCCATAATGAGAATTACATGACAAGGGAGAATTGAGGTAACTTTTCGGTACAAACAAGTGTGTACTCTCCAGTGTTGCCAGGTAATTTTTTTTCTTCCCCCCAAAAAAATTTGAGGATCCCCCAAATTTAACGTATTTTGCAAAAAATCCTCCTAAATGTAAAAGTTTTAATTATTTTAGAATTACATTTCTTCTTTTGTTTTCTTAAGTAAATTAATTTTTTTTATTAATTTGTGACGTTTTTCATAAAAAATATTGTTATTACAAATTTCCATACAAAACTCGGTATATTGAAAGTTAATAAGTTAAACGTTCTTCAATATGTCCTTTACAATAAACGAAATTTGTACTTCACAGTTATAAATAACAAAAATAAAAAAAATTTTATTATTATCCGCTTTTAACTATCAGTGCCAGGGCTATTAAATCTTTCTGACGATGGAAATTTACGTTTGGCGATATGTTTTGGGGAAATTTGAAACTGTTGGCGATATGCGAAATGCATTTTTGTGAACAATTTTTTTTTTACATATATCTTAAATATTATAAAAATGGTTATCATTTTATTCTCTTCTTTATAAAAAAATTTATAATTGTGATTATTACTATTTCAAAATGGCGAATATAAACAATGTCGTATTTCAGAACGTACATTCAATGCAAGGCGAATTCATAACAGGTGGTCTTATAAGCCCAGGTGATAACTTTTTTTTTTAAATTTTATAATTGTTGGATGTCAAAATTTGTTTATTATTTTTGTTTATATATAAGTTGAAAATTTTCAGCAGGCATGAAAAATTTTTAACATTAAATAAAGAAATTAATTAATTTTTCTGAGCTTTCCTTTTCAGGAACTATTTTAATTGTTTGTTCGTTATTGACATGGTCTAAGAGTTAAAACAAATTTTAATTAAATTTATAGGTACAAATGTAATTTTTTTAAACGATTAACTAAGCATCATTAATTTTATAGTTTGGCCATTACAATTGTAACGGGATACCAATGCACGGAAGATAATTGTAACTCCCTGCATAAGAGTAGAGTAGCACATTCCAAGTGTTAAGCGTGTGTTGCTGCACCGGTCAAAAAATAACCACCACCATCCGAAACTACGATACCCTTTTCTACCATACATGCCATAAATCATCGGATTAAGTATCATGGGAGTATTTAGTTTTTTTTTCTTTTTTTGTTGCAATCACTATACTTCCTTTGTTTACTTCCTCGTCATTAGAGAAGATATGATACGTTTTTGTTCAGTCTCCTGCAAAATTCTCTTAAGCTCAATCATAGCCCGGCCAATAAGAACATGGAGCTTTTTGATTTCGTTCACTGTTATGTTAAACAGCTTTTCTAAATTTAATTCTGCATGCAATGTTTCATCACCTTTTGATTTATTTTTCCTGCATACATTTTCACTAAATCTTGCGTATTTCCAGCATGTATTTTATTAATTTATTATTATTATTATTGATTAATGAATTCGCCTTGGTTTATTTTTTCGCCCTACGTCATTTATTTTGACATTGTACAATGATTTTACAAAAACAAAATGCTTGTGGTTTTTGTAGAGTTGTACTTGTTGTAGTACCGAGATTACCTGTAATGAATTCGCCTTGATTCAATGGGAAAAAAAGTATACGATAAAAAGTATAAATTAAATATATTGCCAAATCAATATCTAAAAACATAAACTGCCGGTTTTTCAAACAAAAAATAAAAATATTTTCTTGGGAATGTTTATTGAAACAACAATAAAAAAAAATCATATTGGTTTTTCTTCTGAATATAAAATTGTAAACGAAAAATTTTATTCTAGTTTGAAAATATATACATATACATACATATACATACCGACAGGTGGTAAAAAGTTAAATTTCAAAGTTTCTCAAATTCACACCATTCTCACAGTAAATTCCATAAATTCTAAAATAATAGATTATATATCAATTTATTTTTGAAAAATCTTGAATATTCCTATGTGTATTTCAATATACATATATAAAAATTTACTTCTGGAAATAATGTAAATTTAGAACAATCTAGTTACATTCAAGTTTTTAGAAACACTATAACTACTTTTGTGTACATTTTCAGTCATGTTCTGAAATCGACACGTATTTTTCAATGAATACTTCACTCTTCACTCTAGTTTTCCTTAGTTATAGTTATGTACAGACAAGCAAATATATAAACCCCCTAAAAACCTCCTAAATATAAATATATGCCCCCCAAATTTTTCCTCAAGAATTTGTACCCCTAAATTTACCCCTAAACGAAATAAAACCCCCTACATCTGGGGGGAAACCCCCTAACCTGGACACTCTGGTACTCTCCTTCTTTTCTCTCTCTCAATAAACTCTCTCTTCAATAAACTCAGACTTGCTTCAAGAAAAATTTATGTGCGTACAAGCAAGCCAAGCTAAGAATTATGCAGTGTTGCCATAACTGTTCGATGAGAATATGCCAAAACTTCAAAAATAAAAAAAAAAAAAAATAAAAAATATATGTACGCTTAAATTTCCTTAATCGTAAAAGAATAAAATATTCTAAAAATCTAATATAAAATTTTTAATATTTTAAATTTGTTAAAAATATTCAAAATGTATACATATATTTCATAAATAATTTTGTTATACAAAATATGCTTTTCTAAAAATTAAAAATATGCTAAGAAATCTGCTTGAAATATGCTAAAAAGCAGTTAGCATGTATTTATACAAAAATATGCAATTTCCCAACTCAAACTGACGAATCTAGCAGAAAATATGCTAAAATGGTAATACTGGAATTGTGGAGTAAGTGTTACTTAAAACGTTTTTGAGCTAAGAAACATTTTTGTTGTTGTAGCAGCGAAACCTAAAGAATAGGTGTTGCTGAGTCGACTATCTTTGGTCGGTGTTCGCTGAACTCCGAGGTGTTCCGGTGCGTAGAATGGATTGCCTCAGGAACGAAGAAACGATGTTGTACGCTGCGTTTACAATGATTCGTAAGATCCAGAAATAATCATTTCTACATACGTATAGTGGTCGCAAAAGAATAATAAACCATTTCCTCATCTGATCAAATGCTATTCATCAACTTGAGGTTCATGTTGATATAGATTAGTTTTATTGGAAACCGCCTCTGCATGATTTTATTATAAGAAATCCTTACTCAAATGGATTTTTGTTAATTAACTTATATACAAAATTTTGTTTTACTAAAAACAGGGTTTGGAAACTTTACAATTTGTTTTTTGTTTTTTTTTTTTGGATATATACAAAAATAAAACAAAAATAGAATCTGGGAATTTTAGTTCTCATGTTGAGTTTAATTTTTAATTTACATTTTTAATATTAATTCGAATGTGTATTCTAAGTCTAACCTATCACAATTTTGTTTGCTTGTATATTTCTATTACGAGGATTACTTAAGCTATTTTTTGGCTAGCAATGAAGTAAATTATGCAGAAAATTTATACAACTCTTAGATACTAGACTTAGAATACACATTCGAATTAATATAAAAATTTATAATAAAAATTAAACTTAATGTGACGCCATAATGAGAACTAAAATTCCCAGATTCTATTTGTTAAAAATAATTAAGTGAAATACATACAATTTACAATAAGCACTATTCAGTTATAAGATACAACGAATGCTGACGAAGGCCGTAGCAGGTCAGAAAATTCATTACATTCTGCTGATATCTAATAGTTGTATAAATTTTCTCTACAATTTACTTTATTGCTAGCCAAAGGATAGCTAAAGTAACAAGGCTTAATATAAATATACAAACAAACAAAATTGTGATAGGGCATAGAAAATATTCCTGGAAAATATTGAAGGAATAAGACTATTAAAGTAGAAACGTTTTTTAAATTGACTTAGAATACACATTCGAATTAATATAAAATATTATAAATAAAAAAAAAATATTAGGATTCAAAAATTTTCCAAATATTTTAAAATAGTAAATTTTTTGAATAACTATTCAGAAGGTGGCAACGCTGAAGCAAACTCTAGAGAGAGCGAGAAAATAAGATAATAATGCAATTAAGCTGATTTATTAGCATTGAATCTAATATAGAAGTTATGCATATAAATCCTTTACACATTTTCTAAATTAACTAACGTTTGCAAAGTGCAAAACTTAACCCACTTTTAACAATAGAAGACGTAACTTTGATGCATGGTTTGTGTCTTTGATATTTTCCTTAACTTATTCTCGCTATGTCTTTGAAGCAAATAGCGTAAACAACAAAGCATTAGATTTTTGCATCCAAAATGTAGAATTTCGAGCCAACAAAGTTCTATTTGCTAGTAGTTTTGCTTTACTTCTTAATTTTGGAAGAAAATTCTTATCCTGAGGCTTCATACATTTCAACATGCGAGAGATCTTTACAATCCAATTGAATCATGGTCCAATTTTGACCCATTTCAATAGGCTCTGCACTTGGGCCGCATAGAGCTTATGTGCTTTAATTCCTAATGCTAAGCATTGCATTCTTATACCGCGAAATTATTTGAAGGTGGTCTAACTTGGATTGATTTCCTCTAATTGCAAATGGATGCGTCTTGGGTCAAATACAAAAGCTTATGTAACAAATTTCTTTAAGTAATCTTAAAAATTGTGATCTCCAGCACATGCATCGACTTAGATTGGTATCCGAAAATATGGTTTTGCAATCATTACATTTTGACGTTACAAACACAAACATAAACGCGTATTACCGCCTCCATTTATTGTTGCGTTGGGTATTCATTTTTTTTTAAATATATCTTATGTAGCATACTTATTTGGTAAGGAGAGTAAGGAAAAAGAAAGAATTATATAAATATAAATGAAATTAGTAATAAAACAACAACTAGATTGTTTTATGTTAAAAAAGCTTATTCCACGAAAAAGATGATTATTTTATGAATCTAGCATAAACTCTATTTCTACGATTGCCTTTAAAGTTTTGTGAAATTTTATGGAATACAAAGAATAAAGTTCAATGCGGCTTTCGATCTGGGAGTTTAGAAATCTTAAAAAAATCTCGCTTAGTTTGGGTCACCAAATATACGCCAACTAAATAAATACTAAAATCTTGGCTGCTTAATGTCCGTCTATTCCGACGTTTGTCGAGAGGATTTAAATCATAAGTTCTCTTGTTCGAAATATTTCCTTCTACTTCACGATCGTCATAGTATTTTTTTAAATGATCTGATATGTATATTTTTTATAGCTTGGAAGATTTCTCATTAAATTTTGGTGGTGGGTAAACAAATTTACGAAAATTGTACCAATTAAATTTTGTATCTTTTAGACATACAAAATTTAATTGGTACAATTTTTGTAAATTATATAAATAAATATTATAAATATTTTGTATAAAGTAAACGGTTTTATGTGTAAGTGTAAGTTGAGGTAAATATTTTGCTGGGTTATGAATATTTTGGTTATCTCTTTTTCCTCCATGTAGTGACTTTTTGAAGTTATTTAAGTTTTTTTTCTTCTTTTTTTGTTGTTTCTGGAAATAAAAATTAAAGTAAATATTTTTATATATGTTTTTTTTAACTTTTTTTCTAATAGTTTGGTTATTTAAAAAAAATGTGTTTTTTTATGTAAACGTAAGATAATATGGAAAAAAATAATAAATAAAAAAAGGTAGAGGCAATTTCATAGAGATTATATTTTACAAGGAGAAAATTTAAGCGCTTTATTTAACGCTTAATTTTTTTTAAATATTTATTTAGGGGTTTTGTGATTTGTTATATGTATTTGTGCTGATGTTTATAAAAAAATTAATTCACTAAGCAATTCTTTCTCTTTAAGCATATTCGGATATTTGGCTTTCGCGTTGATATGACGGTTGACCGGGACACATATGATTTCTTGCGATTTGGCTTATCGTAATTGATAAATTTTTAATCGCCAGTAATAATTTCATGAAAAAATGGCTTCTTTTCACAGAAGAAAGAAATCCAGTATAAAAATAACAAAATGTGCACTATCCGTTCTCAAAAGTGAGCCACTAGGCTTGTGTTCAATTTGATAAGGTATTTTTAAACCACCTCGTTATTATTTTGTCACCACAACAAACTGTTAACATATTTACAACATTGACACAATTATGTCGACAACATGTTGGTTATATTTTGACAACACACTATTGTTATATTGACAACATTTAGTTGCCATTTCGACAACACATTATCCTCAGTCTTATCCTGCTTCAAAAATTTCGTACTATTTTGCCTACTTTTAGGAAATGAAAGGTTAAGTTTAAAAATTCCTTAGATATACCTTTAATATTAAATTAAAATAGTTTGCTTCAACAAATTTTTTTTTAAATTTCGAGATAATACCCTTTTGCTAATCAAGTGCATATTGAAATAAAATTTAAATTTACAGATTTTGATAAAAAATGGAATCCTCGTTTATATACGAGGATGTTAATTGTAAACAAAATAAAAAGTTTTCAGAGCATGACAATTATATGTGAAACAAAATAAGATGGTCCATATTTTCAATGAATCAGATACTTAATTGAGGTTCAATGTCGTTAATGTGCCGAATTATCTCATCGCTTAGCTCTTAAATTGTTCTTGGCTTATTGACGTACACTTTTTCTTTTAAATACCGCCAAAGAAAAAAATACAACGGCGTCAAATCACATGATCGTGGCGGCCAATTACATCGCCTCGACGTGAGATAACACGGCCATTGAATTTCTCGTGCAAAATATCCATTGTTTCGTTGGCTGAGTGGCAAGTAGCACCATCCTGTTGGAACCACATATCGTCCAGGTCCATATCCTCAATTTCTGCCCACAAGAATTCCGTTATCATCTCGCGATAGCGAACACTATACACTGTAACTGCTGGCCTACCTCATATTCGAAGAAGTATGGTCATATCGCGAACAACATTAAAGTTTTCCACAGAACGAACTGGGCGAGCATGTGCAGGTGTTTTCACATTTCCTGCAGACCTGATTTGCTGAAATTTGTGCCCAATTCTTTCGATTATGGACACAATGGACACGAAGTGCACGAAATGCATTTTGATTTGAACGCACATTTTCGTAAAAGGCTTCAACAATCCTTTAATGCTGCTCAATTGTGTACCTCTCCATGGTTGATTTTGGCAAATACTGAAACAAAGAAATGTCAAATTAAGTTGGGCAAAAAACTTGACGTTAAGGTGTGACTCAAAATGAGCATCGTGCATTATGGCTGGACCACCCTTTACATTAAAGTCACCCCGTAGAATGAAAGATACGTCAATAGAGTTTTTAAAACAGGAAAAAGTTTTATTTTTGCCACGCCCAAAAAAAAAGCACTTTTTCTTTTACATGTATATAGCGCCGCCATGTAAAGTCCGATCTCATTATATCGCATATCGTTTCTCATGGCTTGACTATGGCTTCACTTTTGCCTTTAATGACATAAAATTCTGGGCGCCACTTATGCTTTCTCGGATCCTTCCCCCCGAATGTCCAATTTTAAGCACATGCCAACAAAGTCCTTCAAAATCTTAGAATGTCTAGATTTAAATGTACTCCCTTTTATGACACGCATCATAATTGAGCCCCTTATATCTTTTTTCTTGTTACATTAAGCCATGTCGTTCTCAATACAAAACAAAAAATCAAAGTACCCACAAAAACTCCCGACTACGACAACAAAACTTTTCGGCAGCAGATGACTTAACACGGGCAGGCATTGATTGGAATCCACAGGGTACCAGAAGAAGAGGAAGACCTGCCCACACGTGGAGAAGACAGTTGAACTCTGAAGTAGCAACTACAAGAAAATCCTGGAACGAGATAAAACTAATGCTTGTAACAGATCCCAGTGGAATACATTTGTAATGGCCCTATGCTCCAATTTGGAACGACGGGAATATATATATATATATATATATATATATATATATATAAATATATACATTTAGCATCAATATAAGAGTAGGAGTCGGTGTCGTTGTCGGAGTTGGAGTCGGAGTCGGTCTTAAAAAATTTCAGCGGTTGGAGCCGGGGTCGGAGTTAGAACTATTTTTTGTCGACTCCACAGCCCTGGTTTTAAGCAAGAACATTTTCTCAACATTTTTGAATTATTTTTTATTGTTATACTGTTTGGTAATGTATGCTACTATGTGAGTGGTCTAAAGGGGTCTGTACACTGTCAAAATGCTTGTCATGCAGGCGAATTCAATCGTGTACGTGTTGGACGTAATATTCGCAGTCATATCTAAATTTTTTGATTTTCGATCCAGCATCGTTGGTGTCACACATACAAATACATTTTCATTAATAACACCATATCGATTGATGAGAAATGTTGACCGTGTGCAGTCCCCTTAAGAGGCTGCATTACGTTAGGTGAAGGGTGTTAAGGATTCAGCACCGCCGAATATAGTACTCTTACTTGTTTTAACAAAAATAAAATCTTCGTCGGATTCTTAAACATTTAACAAAATATTTTCAACACGGTTTAAGGTTTTTTTTTAAATGAATACAAAAGTTGTTAGTTCGAAAACATAAGTATGTAAGCTGTTTGTAATGACAACAGGAAATTATCTATTTGACAACAATGTGTTGTCAATGTGACATGTGAAAAAATTTGACAACGGATGTTGTCAAAATATTGATAACACTTCGTTGTCGTTTTAATACCGTTGGTTGACAATTTAACGTCTTTTTTCGCTCTGTGCTTATGGCGTTTTAAAAGCATTTCGGATTTTGTTTTTTTTTAGCTTTTTTTGAAGTTGGAAAATCCCAACGAAACGTTGGAAATACATTGATAAAATAAGATAAATTGTCTTTTATTTAATTAAGAATAAAAACAAACCCCTTGAAAGCCTGTCTATAGGCAACTATAGGAAACATATTGAAAATAGAATCATAAAAAGGTCGATTAAAAAAAAATAATAATTATTATACGAGGAAAAAAAATTTTAAAACTTTTTAAGAAAACAAGTAAATCAATAAATCAATTAGTGGTCACGCTTGTTTTCGGATTTTGTCTTAAGAAAAGAAGAAAAAGTAATTATTATTTAAAACGAAATTTCATTTCGTTTTTAAAGAAAAAGTTTTTTAAATAAAGCTAAAATAAAATTGATTAATTTCCAAACTACTCGTATTTTGAAAATATCAAATTTAAACTGGCTTTCTAGCATCGGCTTAAATTTTTAGTCTGCAATTGCTTTAGACATCAACTGACCCACTTGAGCGGTGTTTGTTGTCGGTGTAGGTGGGCCTTGTCATTTTTGTTTTGTTTTCTTAAAATATTTGAAATATTTATCACGGCTTAAAACTAAGAAAAAAAAAAAATAACAAAACTGAGTTTAAACCATGTTTTCTAACTCACGTGATTGCAGACAAAGACAACAACAACTAGACTCGAGTTCCCAACAAATTGATATTTAATCTTAAAATGAGACTTAATAAATAAAGATAGAAAAAAAAAATTGTAAAAATATTCAAACATAAATTTAACTTGTTTTCAAATAACTATGATCAGTTGTTTGAAAACAGTGAAAGAAGAAAGTAAAAATTAAAATTTTATAAAATTATTGGAAAAAGAAAAATTAAAATTAAAAAAAAAAGATCAAATTAAATAAAAAGATTTTCCTTAAAAACGGGACTATGTTATTAAATATTTTAAAAATTTTGTATTTCATTTTAAGTTTTTCTTTAAGCCGTGTTTTAAGTTTATTCGACATGTGCAATCATAATATTGAAATGAACGCGGGAGAAAAGTTATATGTGAATTCTCCATATTATCCTGGCGAATATCCTATAGGAACTTCCTGTCGCTATGTCATTAAAGCTCCCCAGGATTATGAATTAAAATTTACGTGCGATATTAAATTAAATATGGTGAGAAATTTTAAAAATAAATTAAATTATCGATAATAAGGTGAAGAAAAAGAAATATAATAATAAGGCGAAGAAATTCTGCTGAAAAGCAAAATTCTTGAGAATATTTGAGGAGGAATTTTGCAGAATGTTGTTTTGAACTGGAATGAATAACGACTTTTGACGAAATCATGCACAGAAAAAATTATTGGTATACCACTTGCAAGCAATCGTCTTGTTCGTAACTTTTTTATTATGCATCTAAGACCCCACAAAGTATATATGGGGGATTTCATGTCAAGTGACCCAACTTTTGAAATCGATGTCTTCCGATTTGGGTGAAATTTTTGTATAAAAAAATAATTTGTAAGTCAAGGTGAGGATTTTTAAATTTTTTATCATATGACGTCTTGACTTACAAATTATTTTTTTTTATACATAACCCACTCGCGGCCCAAAAAGCGACCAGAACTAATTTAAAGGAAAAGACCTAAGCTTTCTTTTGAGCAAAAAAAAAAAAAAAAAAAAAAATACCCGCTTAAAAAAAATACAAAAATAATTTTAAATTTAAAAAAAAAAAAAAAAAAATTTTAAAAAATTTAAAAAAAAACAAAAAAAAATATATTAAAGGACTTATGTGATTAAGATTAAATTTTTTAGATTATTTATCTTTTTGTTATACCCTTTTTTTAATTATTATTATTTTATATTAATTTAATTATTATTACAAATAAATAAAAAAAATTTATTTGTCAACATCTCTATAGAAAAAGTGATTTTATTCCTGGGATTAACATATTGTGGGTATTACAGTATCGAGGGAATGAAATGCTAGTTAGGTATGTTATATAGCGTCTGAAAGGTTAATATGTGTAGTTTCTCAGCATATGTTTTATTTTTAAGATTTTAGAAAAACTTACACACAAATAGGAAAAAATTCAAAATAGTGCTTATGATAAAAATTTAAAAATCCTGGTCTTGACTTAGAAATTATTTTTTTTTATACATATACATAACGCATAACGCGGCCCAAATAGCGACCAGAACTAACTTAAAGGAAAAGACATAAGCTGTCTTTTGAGCAAAAAAAAAAAAAAAAAAACACCCTTTTCAAAAAAAAAAAAATATAAAAAATAAGTTTTAAATTTAATAAAAAAAATTTAAAAAAAACCAAAAAAAAATATTTTTCGGAAGCTTGAAGAAATAGCTATCTAATTTGTTTGGGACAAATTTTGCTAACACCAATAGATAATAAGTTACATGGATGAGAAAGAACACCGGTTGGGCCAAAATGTTAAATTTTGACCCCCTCTAACTCAGAAACTTTTTGACCGATTTTGTTAAAAATTTGTGCCTAAACTACTAATCAATAGGACTAACCTTGGTGCAAATTTCATCCAAATCGGAAGACATCGATTTCAAAAGTTGGGCCACTTGACATGAAATCCCCCATATATATTCTGTCACCTTGAGTAATTCGATTAAGCCATGTCCGTCTGTCTGTCCGTCTGTTGAAAACACGATCACTTTCGAAAAATTCAAAAGATAAGAACAATGTTGGTGAAAATTGCTTGTAGTTTTCCTAAGCAGTTTGGGATTGAAATCCAGCAAAATCCGATCAGTATGATCAGAGTTATGAATCAAAATGTAGAGCCACCACACTAAAAATTTTACAATTTTGTAACAAAAACTACCATAAAAGGTAGCATAATGCACTGAATAAGATAAGATTTTGCACAAACTCATGCTATATGAATACACTCAAAAGAAAAATCAATCCATCCGTACTCAAATCAATCCGAAGCGGAATCAATAGTACGGTGAGTACGGATTTTCTTGAATCAAGGACAGAAAGATCAATTCATGTACGGATCATTCAATCGCGAAATACTCAACTTATCCATATTCAATCCCGAATTCGTACTTGAAATAATCCGAAAATGAGTTTGATTTAAGTAAAACTGAGATTGAATTAATCTCAAAATATGCTGGATTCAAGTGTTATAAAGTCGATTTAATCCCGACTAGAAATCACACTGCAAAATTTTTTGAAGATCGGTCCGTAATTTACACTAGGTCCCATATAAACACTACTCCCGGAAACAGTTTAGAGACGCCTAAAACCGTAATTAATAATGCTATCATAATTAAATTCGGTACGGTACAGTTTTGTAGGACTATAAATCAAAATGCAATATTTGGTGAAGATCGGCCCTTAACTTACCCTAGGCCGCATATAAAACCTACTCTCGGAAAACAGTTTAGTTTGTTAAAAAACGTAATAAATAATGCTTTTGTAATACAATTTGGTAAGCCAAAGATTTATAGGACTAAAAATCACACTTCACAATTTCCTGATGCTCGGTCCATAATTTACCATATAATGTTCATTCTGGGAAAGTATTTAAATACGTCTAAAACCGTAGCAGATATAGATAATGTGGTAAAATTTGGTCCATATTTACCTTAGATTCCATATTAAGCAGTCCTCTGAAAAGCACTTTAAACGCTTAAACAAATTTCACTATTGTATTGGAATTTGTTCCATTTATATTTTTAATAACAGAAATCACACCATAATTTACCGTGGGTCTAATATAAATTCCCCTCCTGAAAATCATTTTAGTTCGGCATAAACTGTTTCGAAACATGATATTTTTTTCAAGTCAGTTCAACTTGCTAGAAATAAGAGCATAACACTGTCTGATTGTCGTCCAATTGGTTTAAACCCGAACCAATTTTTATACTGACGTCCGTTTTTATAAAGATTAGTTAATAATTTATAGCTCTCATATTTTCTAACTGTCGGTGGAGGGTATCAAAGATTCGGCATTGCCGAATATGGCACTCTGACTTGTTTTTAATGCAGTACCTTTTAAATGGTTAAATATGGCACGAAAATGATTCTGTAAAAATTTCAAATGGATACTTGAAATATTGCATCGCCAATTTCGAAGAATTTTTATTTTGGAAAATATTAAAACATTTTTTAAAATTTTTTTATGCCGAAAAATTTTGAAGTCGGTGTCGCGAGTTTCATTGAAAATGTATTGGCAATAGAAATTCCATGTTAAAAAAAAACGCTTGCCGCTCTTGTTTAGGTCGTTCAATTAGAAAAAAGTTGGTTTCAAAATGATTTTAAAATTTACGCGAAAAAAAATCAATCAATATTTGATTAACAAGAATTCTAAATATAAAAAGGCGAATCAAAAAATTATAAATTTTTTCTAACTATTTTTTAAAACTCTTTAAAACTTGCCTTAAACATTGAAAAAAAAAATCTAACATTCCTTATCTTCGCTGTTATTTTCAGCCTTATACTGCCACCAGTTGTCAAAATGATATTTTCTACTTTAATCGTGAAGGCAGTGAAATTTTAACAGGTTCCGAGTATTTTTGTGGCACAGGAAAAATGGAAAGGAAAAGTTTTCTTAATCAAGCAGTTCTCTCATACATATCGACACCCTTCTACAAAAGAGTACTACAAAATGTTATAACCGAAACAGAAGAGGAAATGCAAAAGAACAAAACAAACAAAATAACAGAAACAAAAATTCAACAAAAAATTGCAACACCAACTTCTACAACAAATACAACAGTTAAACCAACTACAGTTAAAGCACCACCTAAACTGAATCAGTTAACAACATTGACTACAACAACAACAACAACAACAACAACGACAACGACACCAAAACCAATACATACAAATTTATTGATGACTTCCCTTACACAACCACTTACGTCTACAACATCTTTAAATCGAGAGGAGCATGTGACTCCCAATTTGGAAGAGATGGAAGAGGATAAGAAAGTTAGTAATTCGTTTGCTTATGTGTTGGCTTTGTTGTCCAACAAAATTGACATACAAGTGTTTAACAAAAAAATTACAACAACCACAACTAAGTCACCTATTGAGGTTACGAAAACAACGTCGTCGTCAAGACCAACAAGTGTTTTAAATTTCTATGACTTTTTACCGTCCAACATGTGGCGTATTGGCTCAGTGGCCACGCATAAGGCTTCCACAAAACGTGTTGCGAAAGTAATTGTTGGCCAAGATTATACAACTTCTAAGCCAACAACACCATCGGCCTCAGTTCTTAACTTTTTAAACCTCTTCACCTTTAACACCCGTTCGACTGCAGGAGGTGGCTCGTTTTCTTGTTTAGTCGAAGTCCTTGAGCCTCAATGTGAGTGTGGCTGGGGTTCTACGTTGAAAATAGCTGGGCCTACTGGTGTGGCAGGTATCAATGAATTTCCTTCAATGGCTGGCATACTAACGATAAAAAGTCAAAAGATTTTTTGTGGTGCAACTATAAGTAAATTTGCAACATTTTAGTCAAACGAATTTTTGAAGGTTTAATTTTTCTATTCTCTTTTTTTTCGATTTTTTTTTCAGTTCATCATCGTTATTTACTTTCGGCTGCTCATTGTTATGAAACACCTGAAACGAATAGACCAGAATATTTGACAGCTGTTGTTGGTGAACATGATTTGTCGACGGGTAAGTTTCCGGAAAGGTATCTCATTTGCGAATTACGACTAAGTATAGAGGGCCTTGAGGGGAAGATTTTAACGGTTCTTCCAAAAAAAAATTTGCACTTAGAAATTTTCCATTAAGAATTCAAGATGTTTTAGGTGTTTTTTTAACATTAAAATCACTGCGCATGAATTTGACAATTTTTTGTTAACAAGCTGGGCACCCTACCACTAAAGCTATGGGGCTAGTAAATTAGTGCTTATGTACCATAAAACGATATTTTTATACTTTTGATATCATTGCTCAATTAAAATCCATTTAACTCTGTTAATAAAATTTTTCGTCATATTTTTTTTTCGCGGAAATTTTTTTTCCGATTTTTTTTTCTTAACTCTATTGCATACACTGTGTGCAAATTGTAACAATTTGGCCACCCTACTGGATAAATTTATTTAAGCACGCTTAATTGAAAGTAAAAGCTCGTATTCCCGATTGCAAGTTTTAAAGAAGCTGTAATATTAGTTTAATGCAAATTTTTTTTTTTTTGCAAAATTTTGTTTGCATTGACTTTGCAATTAATTCAGTATCAATACAATTTTTTTCAACAAATAAAAACTACAATGTTCAGTTATTTTGTATATCGCACTGTTTCCTCTAAATGGGGTTAACTCAAAATTTATAAATTTTCAGTTGAGACAAAAAACCGGTTTCTTTTTATATGTACTCTTATATCACAAAGGGGGACTGCAATTGCATTTTTTTTTGACAAAATACTAAAGAAAATGATGTAAGATATTTACAGTGGGTAGATATGACCACTGTACATCGATTTCTTGCATAAAGTGAAAATTGAAAAATTTCGAGTTGACTCTCTTTAGAGCAACCAGTGCGATATGTTCGATAGGATTTAGAAAAATATTCATAGAGTGAAATTTTTTTTGTATCAAAAATCGCGAAAAAAAATTGTATTTAAACGAGTTGAATTGATTTAATTTGAACAATGAACCCAAAAGTATAAAAAATTTTGTTGTATGGTACATTAGTATTGAAATTTTTAATCACGAATGCGAGCGCAAACGGCTATCACTAGCGTACCAGAATGCCTTTACAATAATACGTGTAATTTGTAAAGCATTTTTTATATTAATTTTAAATGTTTTTCCTAACTACTGTTTTATGTACTTCCAAGGAAAGCACATTGCTGAAAAATAATAAAAATTAATATTTTTTTTGAAGTTTTAAGATTTACATTAAAAACAATTAATTTACATTGAAAACAAAGAAAAATTTGTATTATTTTTGTTATTTTAATATTAATTTACTTCCTAATCTTGTTGCTTTTACTCTTCATGGTTATTTTTGTTTTTTTTTTATCTTTCCTAATGTTTTTCATTTCCTTCAACTGGCAATACTGACTTTTAAATAAATGTGTTTTTTAGTGAACTTATTCGACATTTATTTAGTGGTTGTTTTGCTTCAGAGTTGTTAGTATTCATATTCTCTTGTTTAAATAAACAAATTAACTGCATCTTACTCGTCTTTTAAATTTCGTGTGTTTGTTGCTTTCATTTCGTAGTTATTCATCTTACTGAATACAAACGAAGGAAATACAAAATTATAATAAAAGTTTCATTAACATCATTATTAAGTGATAATTGAACCAATTATTTTTTTAGTTGAAAGAAAATTAAAAATATAATTTTGATTTAATTCAAATTTTAGTTGTTTTGAAATAATTTTTTTTATTAAAATATTAATTAAATAGCAAAAAATCTTAATTGATTTTTTCGTTTAAAATAAAATAATTGAAACTTGTAGAATTGTTGTTGGGAATTGTCAAAACCTGAGCTATATTTAATTAAATCAATGAACACATTGTTAAAAAAAAAAAATATTCACCATTTTCCAATTTTTACAATTTTTAGTAATCTATATAATCATTTTGGTAAAGGTGCAAAATCAATAACTTGTTTGCTTGATTCTATGAATTTGTGTGATTAGAGAAAATTTTAAATTTTTTCTGTGTTTATTTAATAAACTAAACCGTTTTTAAGTTACGCGTAAATATCTTGTGCAACCTTCACCATTTTCAAAATAACGGTATATCTCGAAGACTAGAGCTAATCTTAAGAAAAAAAAAAAAATGGTTGGCACCACTGCATTCTGTGCATCGAATTAGGTAACCCCCCCCCCCCCGGGTACAACGCTTGACAGTTTTTTAAACTAGGGCTTTTAGATGTTATATCAGGTTTTACAAATAAAGATGAAATCGCGCATAGATAACGTTTCAAATATGGCAAAGATATCTCAAAAACTTGATGCGATGGAGAAAGTCTGAGTAGAGATTCGGATTCAGCTCAAGCACTTAGAAAAATGTACTCTAGTCCCAGGGTTTCCAAATGTTATCGGCCTGTGTTATTAAAAATATAAATTCCTCTATTAAACTTAAAACATTCGGCGCCCACTCAAAATCAACATTCATTTATACATTTCTCTCATAAAAGTTCTTGTCAATCATGGACCTACAACCATAATTACAAAAAGCTCTTCTTTATTTTCAACAGCCGTAGGAATTAACACAAATTTGTATTTCTTTACAGTCCTAGACTCCTTTTACACGCGTAAATATGACATTGAAATGATTATACCCCACGAACAATTCCAGGCCAGTTCTAGCAAAGTTCAGAATGACATTGCCATACTCAAGACACGTTTTGCCATCGAATGGAATCGTAGTGTGGGCCCAGTTTGCCTTCCCTTTTATAGACTGGAAGATGATGGAGAAGCGACACCTTATGCAGGGGAACGTGTAGAGACTGCTGGTTGGGGTACTACTTCATTTGGCGGGCAACAATCCTCTGTCTTGCTCAAGACCACCCTGGATGTAATATCTCGCACAGAATGTCAAAATATTTTAACAAACTTACCATTTGGAACATTTTGTACTTATACTCCTGGACATGATACCTGCCAGTATGACTCAGGTGGAGCTTTGTATTCCCGTAAGGAACGTTTGTATGCTGTTGGTATTGTAAGTTATGGATTTGCTTGTGCTACAAATCAGCCATCAGTAAATACCAGGATATCTTCCTATTTAAATTGGATTAGAAGTACGACTCCTGAAGTTAAATATTGTACCAAATAAAATAAAGCAAACATTTTTTTTTAAATTTTTTTTAAAATATTTTTTCACTACATTAAATTATTTTTTTGTTGTTAATTTTTTTTCTTTTTATGTTGCGTTTAATTTTAAACCGGTTTCCCTAAAACTATGCAATACAATTAAGGCAAACTTTTAAAATTAATAGAAGTACAAATAAAACAGTCACGTGTTATTTTTAAAACATAAATTGTTTTTATATATACATATATAGATATCGTCACCTCAGATGCAAAAGGGCGTAACAACAAAAAAAATTCGAAATAGAGTTTTTGATGGAATTTTGTTCGTTTTATTAAAATACATGCCTTAAAAAAATTTAGATCTCTGCGATCAAAAATGGCGACTTAATTAAAGAAATTCAAACGGCAAGTACACCTTGTTGTTATTGATTTTGTAAAGTTTTTTGCCTCTCCTGTAAAAAAAAATTAAAAGTGTTGTAATGCTCTTTTGCATTTTAGGTGACGATATGTACATAAAAACATATTCAAGTGACATTTTGTCTAGAAAAAAATATTCCTCAAAAAAAGTTGTAAAGCCTTTTTTAAGGATTGATATTTGAAATAATATAAGGTGTGAAGCAATTAACACTTTATGCTTTATTGCCTAATGCCATCAATAGGCAAAATGCAATTAAATTTAAATGTCAACTAATTAACACCTTAAAATATGCTTTACCATTTCCACTTAAAAATTCAAGCAAATACACTTACTTGCCACTTTTAACGTGATTTCTATGTGCTAATGATTTACTCTTATTTTCCTCTACCAATTACCAACATTTTCCAATGATTTTTTTTTGCAACCCCAATCAACTATTTCCTTTGCTTCAATATATAACAAAACCAAAAAAGAAAAAATCTCAATATGAAATAAAAACTCAAATGTCAATATTCGATTTGAACTTTTTTTTATATGCATCATATTTTTTTAATTTGTTTCTTTATTTTGTTTCGTTTTGTTTAGAATTTCAAAAAAAAAAACCTAAATAATTAAATGTTAGCTTAACATGTATGTTCATGCACAGCATTAAATATATACACATGTATACACATAAAGAAAAAAATTTGATATACACATGAGTTTTATTCCCTGTTAACTGCATAAGAGCAGTCATGTCAAACACACATACTATGCACTTATACTTATATGCTGAACTCACACACATACAAACACTAAAACTCACTTAGACCCAACAAAAAGTATGGGAAAATAAACCCACCCTTAAAAATATGCATTGTATTTCAATGGCTTCTATGTAATTTCTTTTTAAACAAATTTCTATAGCATACATTTTAGGCTGATTGCATGTTGTGCATGTGTAGGCTACAAAAATCATTCTGGTCGTCATTCTAAACAACAAGAACCACTGTAAAATAATAAAAAAAAACTTTAATAAAAAATAGAATATAAAATTTTTATTTAGGTGCTGGTTGCAAGTTTCGAATCTTGTTTTTGTTCCTTTTTTACATTTAACAGCGCTATTCATTTGCATCTAACCAATAGGCAACGAAATAGAGAAAATTGTCTGCTAGAAAATTGCAATTTTTAAATAAATGCATTTTTTGTTGTTAGCAGATGAGTCTTACTCACTCTTACTTTAATACTTTTTTACCAAGAGTTCAAATGACGCTGAGAGCAACTAGATAAAAAGGAACGACTTTTAATTTACATTTAAGTAAAATAAAAGGCTCTATTGAATTACAAGTTGCTAGGCTAAAAGCTGGTGGTAGCAAATTTTGGCCCAGAGATCAGTTTAGCGTATAATACGAGGCAGAAAGTGGTTTTAAAATTATCAGTTTGAAAATCAGCAAAATCTTTGGTGTAGTCCTAGTCTAGTTGTAGTCTAGTCATGGATTAGTCCAGTCCAACTGTAAGATATTGAACTGATAAGTCCTGTCATACCGAAGGTCACATGCCTCCCTAATTGCCACTATTTCAGCCTGGATTCATCCGAAAGACGATATAAGGTTTGTACACGTCGTTCCTTAGAAGAAACGCCGGATCCAACCCGGCATTTTATCTTAGAAACAACCGTGAACCCTGTAGAACCGTAATTTACCGTTTAGAACTTTTAAACCCCTTTTAAAGTCTATGCTAGGTTTAACATAGTTAGTAGGTAGTTTTAAGATCCGTAGCAGCAAATGCATGATTTTCGCGTGATCATATGTCATTGATCTCGAAACGTCCATAGCGTTGAGTCTTACCGCACTGCTAGCGAATGTGACCCTTATGTATAAATCAATGGAGATGAGGTCCAATATAGAATTCCGCGCTTCGGAAGGCATAGTCCTTATAGCACCATTATTCCGATACATCTGGACCATTGGACCTTATATAGTTGGTCCGGAGCCCATTTTCTTTTAGTCGCATTCCACCATAATAAAGACCCAAAGACAAGAATTGGTCGAATTATAGCGGTGAAAATTCATTTCACTATTCTTGTGCCGAAGCCCCATTTTGATACAAACATTTTACGATACGTGTAGTAAGCTACAGTAGCCTTCTGCACTTTATGGAACGTGTTCAGTTTCTATAACCCAAATATTTCGGATTTTCCGAGAGGACGATTGCACAGTTTCTTAATCCTGGTAAAATCCTTAATCTAAAGCTAGGAATATTGGTTTTTGTAGTAAAAAGTACCAGTTCCATTTTGATTGGGATCACTTCTAGAACGCTGCCTAAAGATCAATTACTGAGTAGACTCAAAGAATAGGCCATAATATCGCTCATAATCCGCATACGCGATGACTTAATCCCCTTCTCGTCAGAATGGAGTTGATAACGAAAAGCCAATGTAGTGACGAGAATACTGCTCTCTGTGAAGTTACTCGTCTACACACTTTTACTTAGTGCAATTACCTTGATTTGTGGTTACAATCCTTGATTTCAACATAGATCCTACCAATTATTGATGAACTCCATTAAATATAACTTCTATATTCAAGGAAGCTGTCATTGTGTATTGTTTATATGCGATCGATCTCCCTGCCTTAGGCTAACTCATGTAGAGCAGTTTCTGTAGATCGACTCTTTAGTAAGGCCTGCTGACTCCTCGAAATCTTCGATGTTCCTTTCAGTAGTTGCCTAATGTGAAATTCTATGAGTATCACTAGCGTTTTAAGCTGACAGATGAGGGACATTTCAAATTTAGGAATAATCAGGACCCTGACATTTGGAACGTAGTTTAAAGAAAGGCAAAACATGAACATTCTATTCATGAATATTCCTCGGGTATCTGCAACATCTTCGGCATGGTTCCATCTGGACCTAGCGTTTTTTAGAGAGAGAAACTAATCAACGCCCATGAAATTATATTCAGGGAAATAATGCTTTCATCTATTGAGGGCTTAATCCCGTTATGTCCCACTCCTTCCTCGGAATCCTCTTTGTATTCCTGACAGTGGATATTTAGTAGTATATCAAGGGACTCTGTAGAGCTTTCAGACCTATAGTAATCCGCCCTTTTAACATAGTCAAGTCGTAGTCCAGTCATTGTCTAGTAATAGTCCAGTCATAGTCTTGTGATAGTCTAGTCATAGTCTATAAAGGGACTCTGCAGAGCTTTCAGAACTACAGTCATCCGCTCTTTTAACATAGCCTAGCCATATTCTAGTCATAGTCCAGCCAATGTCTAGTGATAGTCCAGTCATAGTCTAGACATAGTCTAGTCATATTCTAGTCATAGAGCCATAGGCCAGTCAAAGAGTCATAGAATAGTCATAATTGAAGACATATTAGGGTTGTCATCTTTAAATTGGGCTTATCCGTAATTTTAATTTTTTGTATGGTTTCGGTAATCGGGGTTTTTTAAAACGAATAACTGATTATACTAGAGCGTGTGATCCTGGTGATGTGGCTGCTAACTTTGCCTCCAGGCATGCTGAGGTGCTACAGGTATTTAGTCCGTGCTGCTTATAGAGTTATACTGTCTCCAATCAGTCACTAGGGCCACGTTGGTGTGACAGAGGGCACCAAGTCTCGAATGGACAGTGGGTGAGGTGGACAGTTGGAAAGGATTGGCTATGTATGTAACACTTTTATTAATTTTCCTTTCCCATTAGCACCACATAGTCTAGTCATAATTGAAAACATGCTGTGTCATAACCGCATTCATTTTCAAATTCGTTGTCGATGTCGTAGTCCAAATCAAGTTTGAAGTCCCAGTCGATATCAAAGTTCAAATCATAGTGGGAAAGATTGTCGAGGCCATAACCTAAATCACAGTCAAATTTATAATCAAAATCAAAGTTATGTTCGAAATCAAAGGTGTTGTTAAATCTAAGGCGAGGTCATAAAAAATAAATTGTGATGCAAAACTTAGCTGTGTTATTTTAAATACATAATTTCAATATTAAAATTTCTTAAATCTTAATAATTCAATTTTCTCACACAACTCCACAAATCAAAAGCAGTTTAATTCCCCTGCTACGGGTAGTAAGTGCAGCTTTTTTAGGCAATATTTGAATTTCCTTCCTCCTTTACATTTTAATAAATACAGCACAATATTTTCCTTGAGTTTTGGCAAAAGAAAAACTATCGCTTGCTTTTTAATTGTCTCTCTTTGTTTTAATTTTAAGTTAGAATTTCTATTATTGTTAAAAGGCAGCCAGCAACAAGAAAGGAAATTTTCTCAAACCCCATACACTTGTTGTTTTTATGGAATTTTACAAGTATATGATTGAGTTTAAACAGGCCTGTATTTTAATTTAAATGCAAATTAAGTCTTTTGTCATATATATTTTTATGATTTGATCTAGAAAAGATGATGGAGAAGAAGAAGAAGACAGCACATATTAAGACACTTTCTTTGTTCTGACAATTTTATTAAGCAAAATATTTTTTAATATAATTTTCAACAGAACATACTTTGGGTTTAATAAATTTATAGTTTCTTTTTGCTATAAAAATATTTATTTTTTATTTAAATAATAGAAAAATTAAAAAAATTTGTTAATTAAATTACAAAACAATGAAGTGAGTAATTGAAAACAAATTTACAAAGTTAGATGCTGATTTAAAATGTCTGATAAATGTAATAAAAGAAGCGTTAAAGTAGGTTAAGGGTTTTTTGTTTGATTTAATTACGAAAAACGAAATACAAAATATTCTGTGCAAAATGTAATGTGCACCTTAATTTTTTTTTGCATAAGCCTATGAACTAGAATTATCTGCAATAACTTAAAGAACTTTATTTAGAATATTTTGTATTTCGTTTTTCGTAATTAAATCAAACAAAAAACCTTTAACCTACTTTAACGCTTCTTTTATTACATTTGTCCTTTAACTTTTTTGCATAAAATATGTTTGCAAATGCTAACCTTAAATAAAATCAGAAAGAAAAAAGTTATTCAAACACTCCAAAGGCCAGTCTTTTTCGACTTATCAGAACTTGAACCACCTGTAGGGTTGACCGAGATTTTAACACTTTCGGAATGCAGAGACATGTAAAGTAGCCAAATAAGACGTTTTTCGATACAATTAAAGTCGATTTCCTTTGAAATATTCGAGCATTGTATCGAGGGAAATATCTTGAGTATCGCTGATATATCGGTATCGGTATTCGTTACATCTCTAGTTATAGCAAAATTGCTTTTTGCTTATTTTTTACAATGTGCAATAAAATTTGGAATCAAATCTTAAGTTTACTTTCTATCCGTGACGTAGGCAGTATTTTTTTTGTATATTTAATTGCTTTATTCATAGAAAATTTTACAGATTTTTAAATTGATGAGCCAGCGCATTGAAGGCTTTATAGGGAGTAATAGCAACTCGTTTGTTACTAAAAAATTAACTCAAATTCAAAAAAAAAGAAAGAAGAAAAAAATATAAAATACAGAGAATAAATTTAGGTCGTACTATACAACTAGTATGCCGACTCTTTCACAGGTACCTAAAGCTACGGTCACATTTATTAAATATTTGACCAAATAAACATAACCACCACTTTTGTTAATAGTTAGTAAGATTTAACATGGTCTTAAAATCACAAAATAAAACTTATTTAGAATACTCCGACGTTTTCTGAATCAGACATTTCTTGCAAATGTCTGACGTCATTCTTCGAGACTTCGCTGAGATTTCTGTCAGACATTGACTATACGTTCTGTCTGGCCGCTTTCGGATCGATTTCGTTTGGATATATCGGAGGGAATTTATGTACGGATTTGTCTAATAGATTTCTGATTGAATTCATATAGATGTGTCTGAGTTACTATGTGTGTTTCTTTTTTTAAATAATTACAATTCTCATTAAGTTGAACATATTTTTTTTTTATATTTTATTGTTTAAAAAAAGATTAAAAAAAAAATGAAAAATGTGTGTGGATAAATGTAAAATTAATTATATAAATTATATAATTGATAATAAAATTTTATTTTCCAATAAAAAAAAAGACTTCTTACAGTAATTTGTGTGGTTATTAGATTAGAATTTTATTTCATATTCGTTTAGCTATCTGTCAGAAAACAATAAGAATGTCGGCGAACACATAAGAATTTCCCATGCCTTTTTTAACTAGATTTCAGAATTCGCATCAACCACTCCATACATTTTTGGGTCAGAAATCTGACAGAATTCGTAAACGACTCCGAAAAATTAGTGTCAAAAATATTAATTTAAAGTTTTTAGTTTGTGAAAAATAAAAACATTTTGCAAAAGCAAATAAGCAAAATGTGTTGGAAAAAAAATTAATACTTTTTGTGTCATAAAATAAAACAAAAGTGTGTTTGTGTCATAAAATAAAACAAAAAGTGGTATATTGTGAAAAATTTTATATACGAGGGCGAATCAATAAGGTCGTAACTTTACGAACTTTCCTCGTAGGTATATGAAATACAATAATGCTCCCATCAAGTACCACCTCTTAATAGACTACTGTCAAGTTTTGAGCAATTTCCGTCATTCACTTTGCGTTTAACAGCTGTTCAAAACATAAAACCTCGTGAATTTTTTTTAAAAATGGAAGAAAGTGAATTTCGAGTGCTCATTAAACATTATTTTTTGCAAAAAAAAACTGTCAATCAAACCAAGGAAAAGCTTGATAATTACTATGGGGACTCTGCACCATCTATTTCAATGGTAAAAAGTGGTTTACTGACTTTCGTTGTGGTCGCACAAGTACAACTGACGCTGAACGTTCTGGACTTAACGAGGATTTAAAAAAAAATTACCCCATGTGGCCAAGAAAAAAGTTATTTTTCATCAAGATAATGCACGGGTGCACACGTGTGCAGCCTCAATGGCAAAATTACATGAATTGGGATACGAATTTGTAACTCATCCGCCATATTCTCCGGATTTAGCCCCCAGTGACTATTTCCTATTTCCGAACCTAAAGAAATGGCTCGGTGCAAGGAGATTTAGCTTCAACGATGAAATCATTGGTCAAACAAATGCCTATTTTATGGACCTCGAAAAACTCTATTTTTT
Source organism: Pollenia amentaria (assembly GCA_943735925.1). Taxonomy (NCBI): domain Eukaryota; kingdom Metazoa; phylum Arthropoda; class Insecta; order Diptera; family Polleniidae; genus Pollenia; species Pollenia amentaria. The sequence continues at coordinate 11,495,291 of OX031010.1, read as the reverse complement.
GGAAGGGATACACAAATTGGAGAAACGTTGGACTAAGTGTATTGAGCTAAAAGGAGATTATGTTGAAAAATAAATTTTTTTCCATATAACTATGAGGGAAGTTCGAAAAGTCACGGACTTATTGATCCGCCCTCGTATTATAATATAAAATATTATTTTGTTTTTATGTGTGTTAAATTCACACAGAACCAGTGATGCCAATAGTAGGGAATTTTCCCTTTTTATAGGGATTTTTTCGGAAAATTTACAGCGTAGGGAAAAAAGGACAGATATTTTATTTTAAGGCAATTGTTGGGAATTTTCAAAATATTGTCTCATTTTCGATATATTGTGTTAAAATACGTAAATATTCGTATTATTTTCATTTAAAAATTAAAATTTTTCATATACCATAGCATTTAGGTACAAATGTAGTATTTTACTAAGAGCCCTAATAGCCTGGCAATCTTCAACAAGTGCCACAATCATGTACGTATTTATTAGGGGAGCCGAATATTTGGGTTCACATTTGCGAACTAATCGCTTATTTTGTTATTTGCATTTGCTCTCACATTCGCTAAAAATATATGCGAATATTAAAGGAGAATGTTTAATGAATGAAACAAAGAGAAATAAAGTCATACAATTTGGAATTTTTAAAAAATTTTAATGAAAACTTTTAAGCATGTATATTTAAAAGGAATTTTTTTTAACATTTTGAAATAAAGATTTTTTTTATATTTTATTTGGTACCGTGTTTGGTAAAAAATACTATATACTTATATTAATAAAAAAAGTATTCTTAAAAAAGGTTAAGTCCTTTAAAAAGGACAAAAGATGTGGAGATGAAAATCAAACACGCAGTTTGACTTAGTTTTGACTCTAGATTGAAGGATATACAGTGGCGTTTCTGCCAAATTAAATTATTAAATTAAATTAAATTTGTCACACAGTATTTTTCTTTAATTGAATTTTTACATGTGTGAGAATGTTTATTTTGGTTTTTTCTTGATCTTAATAAATGCTTTTTTTTTAATAAATGTTAATAAATCCCTTAATTATAATATTTACAAAATGTTAACAGAGTATGTATTTGTTTGCCTGAAGCTAAAAACAATACATTTTTAACGTAGGGAATAGTGTAGGGATAATTTTTTTGTTTGTAGGGAAAAAAGGGAATTTTATTTAGACACGTAGGGATTTTTTGAAATTTCTCTTGGCATCACTGCACAGAACCTATATGTGTGAGGGGTGAACTTAGAAATTGAGAACGCTCTCTCGAGTCGGCATACTAGTTGTACACTATGATTTAGGTATTAAAACTTAAAAAACCAAAACCGAAGAGAATTAATGATTTTAATAGAACAAAAATTTATTTTTTAAAAAAAACCCTTAAAAGTTTAAAATTGCTCTCCTACAAAAATAAAAATAAGGACTTAAGCACTTTTTCCTTATTGGCACAAATTTATTCGAGGGACCTTTTTTTACAATCCAGTTTCATATTTTTATACATACAAACATTCGTTAATAAACTTGTTATTTCTTCTTTACTTTCACATTATTTTTTTTCGCTAATGATGTTAAAAATAACCAACAAAAATACTAGTATACTTTAGTGCAAATTATTATTGTCTGTTTGTTATTTTTTTTTGCAGATTCTTTATTAAAGAAATAAAAAAAAAAAAATAATAAATCAGGACATCAACAACATCTCTTAACAGCTACTTTAAATTGTTATTTTTTTATTGTGTTGTTTTCAGCTTGAATTTTTATAAATATAGACGAATGTACAAGCAGTTGTTTTGTTAGAGAGTTTGAGTAAAGAACAAGTAGCTAAAAGGATACAAGTCGCGTCAAGTGTACTTTAATGCATTTATATTGTATTGTTTTTGTTGCAAAACAAAACAACAGCAAGAAATAGTAAAAAGCAAAAAAAAAAAAAAAAGAAAAAATAAAACAAAAATAACGTACAACAACTCAAAAGAATCATGATGATTTGCTGTTGTTTCCGTTTTCTGTATTATCCCTTTTTTCTCTCATTTTCTAGCATTCTGACACAATGAACAAATGAACTTATAAATACTTTGCTTTATGAAAAAAAAATTTCAAACACACACACACACTTACACATACTAGCAAAAAAAAAGGGTAAAAAAATTAGAAAAACTCGGCATACATTTTTTGTTAAAAGTTTTTGCAACCAGCAAAAGAATAGACTTAAAGATCTTCAAGTGTGCTTTCGACAAAAGATACAATAAAAATATAGCCGCTTTTTAGGCTTCAAAGAAAATTCTTTTATTGTACAATATTATATTGTTATTAACTTCCGTGTGAAGTAGATGTAAGACATGATGAATTTTTTTTTTATAAAATAAGCAGGAATTAAAAGGAAAAATGTGCTTATACTTGAGGTATAAAAGAACATTTTATTAAGAGATTAAATTGTAGGAGGTTGGGTTTTTGACTTTTCTGTGGCTTAGATTTTTTCCAGAAAATTTATTTAGAACAATGGTGAACTTTAACATACTTTTAGGACTTAAAAAAGTATTGCCTACTTTTTGAACATTTTCAAAATAACTTTTTTTATTTTTGAAATTTAGCAATAATAATTTGAATTGTGGTTATTTGATTGAACTGTTTATGGTTTTCAATCCAAATTTTTATTTTTTTATTAGGCTTAAGTTCATTAAATTAAATTTTCATGAAATCATTTTTATGGAGAAAGGAATTTTACAACATGAAATGAATTAAAATTTGTTGATAATTTTTCATTCTTGACTGACCGGGGGATCGAACCCATCAAATTTAATTTTTATTAAATAATTTCAATGAAGGAAGGAATTTTACAACATGAAATGAATAAAAACGTATTTCTAATTTTTATTCTTGACTGAACGAGGGGTTGAACTCGGGTCAATCTTACATGTTTCGAGTATAACCACATTCTCATCATCAGATTTATTTGCAGTTTTACCCTTTTGGTCACAGCGACGGCTGTCAGTTTATAGTTATTAGGGTATTCATTTAATCGGTTAACCGAGGTTTTGGTTAAATCGGTTAATTTTGTAATTGATCGGTTAACCGATTAATTATTTTTTTTTATTAATCAAGCAATTTCAATAAATAAAAATGCATAAATTTATTATTTTGAGTTTATTAGTAAAAAAAAAACAATAACATAACAAACATAACAATTCTTAAACTACAACGAGCAAACAAAAAATAATTCATAAATATGTTATACATATTTTTTAATGAATACGTATTATGATTTAATTAAAAAAAAACTCTTCATTTTCATCATTTCAGTAGTTATTTTAATAGTTTAAGGAGATTTTATAAAGTTAACTTTTAAAGAAATAGTTTGGTTTAAATGTTTAGGATTTAAGCGATTATTTTCTTTAGATTTGATAAAACTTTACTTGGAAAACAATTCTTTCACTTATCGTTGATGTTGGACAAATCAAAAGCAAGCCATAATACAGAATATCTAATTTCTTAATCCTTTTTCTGGATTTCTCTAAACATATAAAATTTTATATTATGTCATTGGTGTTGAATTATTGAAAGATATTTATTAATTAAAAAATATAGTTACAAGGTATTTAAATAGTATGAATAACGTAGAGCTAATAGTTTATACAACAGGGTGGTTATAATATTTATAATACAGAGTATGTCAAATATGTATATTATTAGAAATAAGATAAATGTATATAATGTAAAATCTTATTTACATAATGTTTTAATTTTTTTAAATGTTTAACACTTCTAATTGTTTCGGTAATTTTGTTAAAAGATTGATATGAGAAGTTATGAGAAGAAACCAATAACTAAACGCATACATATAAAAGGTACGTGAAAAAAAGTTGTTGACAGCAAAAACTTATTTTAAATTTAGACCACCTTCTTTGTTTGTATGAAAAATATTTTCTAAACACACACCATTTGTACATGAGACGAAGCAAATAATTAAAAACACAAAAAATATGTTATAATATTACAAAACAATTAAAAATTTTGTTACATCGGTTAATCGACTAAATTTAACCAGTTTAATCGTTAATCGAAAATAGCCAATTTTTAATCAACCGATCAGTTAATCGGGTAGTAATATATCGGTTAATTGATAAACGGTTAACCGAATGAATACCCTAATAGTCATACATCAATCTTTACAAGAACTTAAAAATTTTTTTTATTAAGTTTAATGGTCTTCTCTTTTCTACACAAAAATATCACCTTCTGAAAAGGCGCATGTATAAATTGTCTTGCCAACCCTGTAATAATGCTTTTTGTTATTGGAGGAGTAAAAGTTATGAAAAAGTGGAATACCCCGTTATAACACCTTACAAAAAATTGTTCTTCATTATTATAGCTCATTTTTCAATGTTTTCAATTTTGCAATTTTTCGCGAATTTTAGCCATGTTCGTGATTGAAGCTTTTTTTTCCTGTAAGTTTTCAGATTCTATAAAGTATTAAGGATTTTTAATAAATATTAGACTTTGCTATTATGTCGCTGGTAGAAAATTTTTGTGAATTTATGCTAATTTAGCAAAGTTAACCGCATTTTTGCCATTCCTTATAGTTTTAGAGACTTTTAATCAATTTTATGGCTAATTTGAAATATTAAAAATTTTCGCGAATTTTCGCTATTTTTGCAAACTTTTCCGTTACTTTCCGATTTCATCGATTTCAAATAAATTTTTGGGTTTGTTTTCAATTTTGTTCGTGATAGAAGCGATTTTTTCCTGTAAGTTTTCTGATTCCTTATCGCTTTAACAATTTTTAATAAATATTAGACTCTGCTATCATGGCTCTGTTGGCCAATGTTTGCGAATTTTCGCTAATTTAGCAATTTTTACCAAATTTTCGCCATTCCTTATAGTTTAAAGGAATTTCAATCAATTTTATGGCTTCAACACTGTCGATTAATTCGGGGCGAAAACTGCAATGCCTTATGCCATAAGTAAGAGTGAATGTTTTAGTTCAACATATTTTTATTTTTTTGGTGTCTAATAATTGTAAATTTTTCTGTACATACAATATACTTCATTGCTATCCAAAGGAAAGCTTAGTTAAAATGTAACAGAAAGATACAAGATAATAGTCTGGTAGTGTATAAAAGTCTTTCCTGAAAAATTTAAGGAATGGAACTTTTACAAAAAGCTTTATAAAATATATAAATGAAATTTAACTCATAGAATAAATTCAAAAAATAAAAAAAAATTTTGAATATAATAAAGCTTATGAAAAGAAATAATTCCCAGATTCTATCTGTGAATGTTTTCGGAGTTCACATGCTACCCTTTTAGAGAGCAAAACGTTTTTAAGAAACGAAAACAAAATAAAATTTTTTCAAAAAATGACACATTTTTTTTTAGAAAAGAAAACACCATAAGTATTCGAACTATTTTTTTTAAATGTTATATTTTCGTAAAATATTGGCAATGGTGTAATATTAAAGTTCAAAATTTTTAAACAACAGAAGATATCTATAGAAAAGAAAAAAATAGAGGTTGGACTCTCCCCAAATCGATCCACCAAGACGGGATTTTTGCAAATTCGAATGTTTAGGAGGTAAAAAGGGTAAGTTCGGTAACCCTTTACTTCCAAAACTAAAACAGATAACAAATAAATGTCATACTTATCTTTGTTCTAAAGTAATCGGACAGGTGTCAGGTACTTTTTTGAAATTCGGCTCTTTTAAGGAGCTAAAGGGTAAAACGTGCATTTTGGTACTTATTTTACCCCATCTATCTTTTAAGACAATAAACATAGAAATAAAGGTTATATCACATTCGAAATTTATCTAAAAAATACAAATACAAATTTGGTACTTTTTCAAAATTCGAACCTTAAAAGGTTGAAAACCGTACCTATTTTCATTGATTTTTCTTCATCTAATCATTTATCATCGCACATTTAAATTTTGGTCTCTCGTCAAATCGATTCACTACGATGGTATTTCGAATGGTTAGGGGTTAAAAAGGCTAAAAAAGGGTAAATTTTCTAACCTTATATCTTCTACACTAAAGGAGATACAAAAAAGTAGGTACTTCTTGTTCATTACAAAAATTAGCGGACAGGTGTCTGGACTTTGATAACAGTTATTTTTAGATTTATATTTTTTTGAACAAAAATAACAGTTATGTTATGATTTTTCTTTTTGGACAATAATAACATTATTTTTTGATTTTTATTTTTTTGAACAAAAATAACAATTATTTTTTGATTTTTATTTTTTTGAACAAAAATAACAATTATTTTTTGATTTTTATTTTTTCAAGCAAACATAAAAGTTATTCTTTAAAGAAATAACGTGTTTTAATTATTTAGTTGACTTTAAATATTTATTTATTTTATACGCGTAAGAAATCCCAATGATGATCACACATTTAAATAAATATTTAAGGTCAACTTAATAATAATAACACGTACATCGTTAGAGTATGACTTTTATTTTTGCTCGAAAAAATAAAAATCCAAAAATAATTGTTTTTTTTGTTCAAACAAATAAAAATCATAAAATAACTGTAATTTTTGATCGAAAAAATAAATATCAAAAAATAACTGTTATTTTTGTTTAAAAAAATAATAATAAAAAAATAACTGTTACTTTTGTCCAAAAAAAAAAAAAATATAAATCAAAAAATAACTGTAATTTTTGATCGAAAAAATAAAAATAAAAACTTTAAAAAATATAATACATATTTTATCATAGAAGAGCTCATAAGGATCAATATGGTATACTTGAATCAGTTTGACAGCATTTACTTCCATCAGCTTTTCTTGTTTCAAAATTTCAAAATAAATGTTATTTTCGGTCCCTGGTTTGAACGTCCAATCTCTTGTCATCGAAAAAGTTTTGAAAGAGTTTTGTTATTCAAAAGTCAAAGCCAATATTTATCATTTTGTATAATATATTATCATGATATGCCTTATCAAAAGCTCTTTCGACTGAATAACTGTATAAATTTAGTAAATTTAGAAGTTTGGCTTGAAAAAGATTCCATACTTTTGGGAAAAATTAAAGAGATACTAGACATGCTTGAATTTGTTATAAGTTCTTGTGGTCCTTATAGCGATTTCCTAAGAGATCGTTAATATTTTTTTTCAAATAATTTTATTTTAAACTTTTTATCATTACCATGAATATGAACTTGAACTTGTTGCTTTTTTTTGTTCTTTTTTGCTTCCACATTAAACATATTTTTGTTTTATCTTTTAATAATTCATGACAATTAAAACAAATCATATAATTTATTTAAAATTTTTTTTCTCATTTTTTTTCTATCAGCTGAAATCAACCCCTTGAAAACAATTAAAATATTTTTGTAAAACAATTTAAGAGTACTTAACGCTAATTTACTTGTTTTATTGTGTTGTTTTGCTGTTGAATAAAAGTAACAATTAAATGTATATGAAGGCATGAACATCAAAGGATAACAAAGCTCATTATCCTTGAAAATACAAGCAAAAATGAAAAACAAAAATCACACAAAAATTATGGTTGTGCATAAATTAAGTCATTTACCATGAACATAACAAAAGAGGTACTTACACTGAAAGTTAAAAAAAAAAATTTAAATAAAAGTCTACAGCCGGACATGATAATAATTTCCTCTAAATATTTTTTTTATTAAATTTAAGCAATAACGCACATATCATTTTGGGTATAACGCCATATCCAGCCCAAATGCGAAGTTATGCGTGTATTTACACCAATACCATAACGCTGGCCACAACTGCGCCCATAACTGATTATACCCAAAAGCATAAGCCTTTGTTGACGTAGTATTACCGGTCCACCCGAATCGTATTGACAAGAATCCTGACCCAAGCCCCGGTAATCGTATGTACATATTTGTGTAGTCCGTATGGTGTCATTGTATTGTTCTTGGCAAATACGATTTTCCAAAGTCAGTACCTGTATCTTTTGCAAAGTATTGGATTTAGCACCAGCAAACGATAAAGTACCCCAGCCGGCCACTTCCACATTTGAATAGGCAAATACTTCAGTTCTGCAAAGGACTTTTTTTAAAAAAAGTTTTTCAAAATTAATTTTTTCGTTTCTTAAAAAACTTACTGCTGTCTCCAGGGCAGACAAATGGGTCCTACACCTCTAGACCATTCCATGGGAATTCTGGTTATCAATATGGCAATATCGTTGTGTATAGAAGTGGCTGTGGTACTGTAGTCGGGATGATTTAGTATAGTTTGAATGCGATATTGGGCAGCGAAAGGAGTTTCATTGTCTGTGATTAGAAATATTGCAAAAGAAAATTTTTCGTATGTTAAAGAAAAAATTGGTCCCTTAGGATTTAATAACATCTGTATTATTTTTTAAAGATCAGAATATGTATATACTTTAAAAGAAGAGGTAAGTTTTAAAGCATGTGGTGAGTTTGTTAGAATACGTTCAGATAATACAAATTTGTTTTACAATTAGTCAATTCACAAGGTATCCTAAAATGTCATATTGTCAAAATGTCCTAATATTTCACAATGGTTTAAAAATATTGTTGTTGGTTTGTTAACAAAAAGTGTCTTAAATAAATAGAACGTTGCTTGCTGTGTTTATTGTGCTGTCGTAATTAATCAGAAAAGTCCAGGCTGACATTAGGACATTTTGACAATATGACATGTTAGGATACCTTGTGAATTGACTAAATAATTCATGTAAGAGTAAAATTTCCTTATTATAAAATGTTATCAGAAGTGGTGAGTTTCTTAGGAATGGGAAAATTTTTTGAAACAGTGTAAAATAATAAAATTTGCTACATTTTTGAGTGTGGAGTTTTTAAATTTGTTAACTAATTTAAGAACAATTGGAAACTACAGATTTTTTAATGTGTTAAGATTTCTTTTAAATATGAAAAAAACTTGAATCGTAGTTGTTTTTTTTTTAAATTTCATAAAAATTATTACAATTTGTTGGTGTGGTAATTTTTTTTAAAATGTAACAAAATCCGTTAAAAAGAAATGACAAATACAATTACAAATTATATTCTAACTTAAATAACCGAGCAATAGTAACTTAGATCTTCAGACTGTGTTAGTAAAACAGACAAGAGTCCCTGTTGGGAATCGAACCCCCAACCCTTGCACTGACAGACTAGCTCTCTAGCAACTAGCCTACCAGGGCACGATACAAATAAATGAAATTCCAACCAGAGCTTAAATTAAATAATAAGAGTAGTACATTTTTTAGTGTCTTGAATTTTAAAAGTTTGGTGAATAAAAAAAATACATTACAATTAAAAAATCACATATTTGAATAAATAGATTTAAGTTTTTTCTTAAAAAATTCAATATTATGTTAAACATTTATGGCTAAAATAGACATTAATAAATTTTGGCTAATAGACGTTTCACACTTGTCAACATCATTTTGCGAAGATGTTGAAATTTTCCAATAAGAAATACATAGGGTGTGTGTGAAACGGTAGCAAAGTTCTATGGTGAATTCAAATTGTCAAAAATTTCTACGCTAATATGAAAATGTCTACTAGCCCTAGGGCTAATGAAATTTTATTCACCTCAACGGTGTCAAAATTTTACTTCCATGAGTACTTAGCTACCGTGTCACACACACCCATAAAACTAAAAATCTATAAAACAAATGTTGTTTTTCTGAAATGGTGACAGTTTTGATTGAAGTGTGAATGCATGTTTCACTTTTTCAACATCTTCGCTACCATAGTATACAACTAGTAAGCCGACTCTTTGACAGGTACATAGCTCAATTGTCAGTGGTACCTAACTTATGTTTGTATTAGTAAGATTTTTTCCAAATGTATTGGTGTATAAAACTATTTCCATGTGGCAACAATTTTTTTCCCCAAAATCAAATTTTCTTAGTTCAATAAATTTTCAATTTATTGAATGCTGGTTGCATTTATAAACTTTTAAAAATAATGTTTGTAAAATTTTTATTCTGCAATATCGGAAAATATTTAAATAATTTCTGATTTAAAATATTATTTTCATACCACAAAATGCTACTCTGCTGGCTTTAAAAATAGGTGTGTTCCACAAGATCTCGGGCAAGTTCGGACTAATGAGAGTAAAATGAAAATTATTCTCTGAATTTGCCAAAAATTGCTGGAACGCAAAAAACCATTTTTGCACTTCTTCAAATACTAACAATGCTTACTTTTCAAATTAAGATCTGTTTTAATGATTTAAGACGCTTAAAAGTCATAACATTATAAAACCAAAACATTTGCATTATTGTCATTTTTTATATTTTGTTTTCTTTTATGTTAAAGATTAAGGGAAATATGTATGCAATAATGCATTTACCACTTAAGTTTTTCATTAAAATTTTACATTTTGCTTTCTAATATATTTTTTAATAAAAACTAAACTTTTTCTTTTGCTTGTAAATTTCCTGATTAATTTTTTAGTTTCAAATTAAAAAAAAAACAGCTGATTGTTTATTCTTGTCCGAACTTACCCAAATAAAAAGTTCGTGCAAATTTGTACAGGAAATTAAAAAAAATACTCTCTCAATTACTCTCTTAATTGCACAAAAATTGTTATGTGGAACGCTTTTGGGTAACTTTGTGCAAGTTCGGACTGTTTCGTTATGCATCTGGAACAGAGCTAATATTAACAACAGAAAAAATTTAGTGTCAAAAAAATTTATTTTAAAATTTTTAGTTTGTGAAAAATAAAAACATTTTGCAAAAGCAAATGAGCAAAATGTATTGGAAAAAATTATTAATTATGTGTTTGTGTCATAAAATTAAACAAAAAGTGTTATATTGTGAAAAATTTTAAATTGAAAAATTTCAAATTTTGTTTTGTTTTTGTTGTTTTTACGTGTGTTGAAATGACACAGAACGTATATGTGTGAGGGGTGAACTAAAAAATGGAGAACGCTCTCTCGAGTTGGCATACTAGTTCTATACTATGTTCGATACGTTCTTCCGAAATGTATGCAAGTGTATAAACTTTTGTAGGTTGGCCTAAGTATTATTTAAAATCTTGTCTCAAAATGTGGTGGATTTCATAATTGATATTTTTTCAAAACAACCAAAAGTAAATCAGTGGGAAAGTAAAATATTTAAAAAAAAAAGTTCTCCAGAGTGGACCCTAATTGGGGCCCATGGGCAATCATGGACACGCAGAACTTAAAAAGTTCTTTGCGCCGAATATTATTAAGATATCTTCATCTTTATTAGAATTGTTTGCCTTTAAGAAATTTAAGGTAGCGGGTTCATATGGGACATACGGCTAATTTTGGTTATCGTAAAAGGTATTGTCGCCAGTTTTTATGTCAATACCAACATTTATTAAAACTTTATGTCATTTAAAGCTATTTTCGGGAGTAGTATTTGTATCGATCAATGGTCAAATAGAAGCCGAATGCAATAAAATTTGATAAGGTGATTATATTGCAATCAAATAAGTTTGTACTAAATTTAATCTAAATACCATCATAATAAGAAGGTTTATGGGCACCAAGACTCTATTCCGGAGAGAAGCTTTCATGGGGTCTATGCGAAATTAAGGACCGATTCTTAACATTTCCAATTTTCCTTATTGCAATTAAGACGTATGTTTCAAATTTCATTAAATTATCTCCATAAATGCGACCTGTATTTTGCGCACAATTTTATATGGAGGCATAGCCGGATGGTAGGACGGATTGACGGATATCTTTAGATCGCTTCAAAAAGCGATTCTGAGTCGATCGGTATACTTAAAGTGGGTCTAGGACCAATATCAACTCCACTAATGTGTTGTGTGTATATACACCCCTTTCACACATTCCGATTGAAATGGTTCTAATTCCGTAGTTGCAATTCCGATCGAATTTATTTTATCTTTTTTAAATAAACAGACCTGTCATAGAACTCAATTCCGATCGAAAGTGGCAGTAATTTCGTATTTTGCTTTTGCAAAAAATGAAGATTTTATTTAAAGAATCTAAAGCAAATTCGATCGGAATTAAAACTACGCAACCTAGAACCATTTCGATCGGAATGTGTGACAGGCCGGTGTTGGTGCCTTTTTTTTTTTGGCAAAGCGAAATACGGAATTGTTTCCACTTTCGATCATAATTGAATTTGATGACAGGCCTGAGTAAATGTTGAACAAATTTCTATCAGAATTTAATTTTAAACATTAAAAGTGTCTATGTATATGAAAGGTGTGGTGAGTTTTTCGCGAAAGCGGTACATTTGCCAAAATTACTTTTACAATGGACAGTGACAAGGAGTATTTACACAAGGTGGACTCATTTGCGGACAGACAAACTCCAATTATCAAAATTTCGTATGAATGAGCCAAAATATGTGCTTGTGTGCGTTAAATTGTTTTTGTTTTATATGGAAAAAAATTTCGACAACTGAGTCTTCCTTGTGTAAATGCACTTGGCATTGAGATATAATATTTTTAAGTTAATAAATAATTTACTAGTTTTGTACCTTTTAAGGGAAAATTTTTAAAGTAAAATCCAAAGGTATGGTGAATATTTGTTTACTCTTGTTTTAAGTTAAGTTGTTTGTAAAATTGTTTTCTTACTGCCGTATTCATAAAAAATAAAATAGTTTTCAAACGTATTTTAAAACAAAATTTCCATACAAATTTTTCTTAAAACAGATTTCATATCCATTTTAGTTTTTTATGAATACGGCAGTTAATCTTTAATAAAATGCTCATACCTGCCATTAGGTCATGATCCCCTGCAAAGGCCATTATAGTATTTGGATTCGGATGGGCACGAGTACAATGAGCAGCAGTTAAAATGTGACGGTAGCTGACTAAAAGTTCATTTTTTTAATATAAATTTAAAGAATAAAAAGTTAATTTAATTAAGTATGTTACTTATATTTCCACCACAGAAAATTCTTTGTTGTGAGGTCAGGTCCCTTAAAGCCACCATAGAGGGAAATTCATTACGTATGGTCTCCTGCCCATTAGCAATGCGTGTGCCCATGCCCCAGCCACAATTACAGGGAGCCCGGCGAGCACGAGCTTGACAATTAAAGCGACCACGTAAAAGCGTATTAAAGCGTGCTGAAGTATAAGCCAAGGCTACTGAACGAAAATTGGAAATTCTTGTAATTTGCGTTGAACGGCAAAAACGCTGACCATCACGAAATTGTAAATCACCATCAAGAGACAGAAAAAATAGTTCGGTGTCACAACTATTGGGAATCTAATAAGGAAATCATTGTTTGCTTTTTTCCCTTAACTTAAAAATGGTGTTATTTAACATACCACTTCGAAACGACAGGTGAGTATGACAACATGATCCCTGGGAGCGGTTATACGATGTCTGCAATTCGAACCCGGCTGATAAGCATTTGGATAGTTAGGAGAGCTTATATTGAGAACATCTCTCACGGAGGGAATTTGATAATCCATGGAAAAACATTGTTGGGCTGGTGTCACTTGTAAAGCATTTAAAACTAACAGAAAAAAGAAAACTTTTGGGAAAATTTCCAGGTATAGTAAGAAAGAAAATTAATTTTTTTTTTGGTTTTTAAATGCGTGTGTGTGTGTTTTGTTTTCTTACCAGCTTTATTTCGTAAAAACAACATTTTATTTTGACTGTTTAAAAATGACTGTTTAATTTTAAAGAGTTTTTTGTTTAAATTCAATTTTGTATTAACAATAGTCTTTCTTATCTTGTTAAAATAAATTGCTTAATTTTTTTTAAATATTTATTTAAATAAATATTAATAAAATAAATATACTTTTAATTTTGTTATTTGTAAATGTTTTCGTTGGAAAAAAATGTTTAAGTTAAATTATGTCAACTGTGCCTTATCGGTCAATTTTGTTTGCAAAATTGCGAAAAAATTGACTGTTGTATAAAAAAATCTTTATTTTAAAATTATTACAATCTCATACAAAGTTTTGAAATTAAAATTGTATATTCAAATTGGTTTTTAAAGTATAAAATGCGAGTTCTTACAGATGGCTTATCATTAACACATGGTTTGTGTCTTGGATTCTTTATACAGACCTGGGGGGTCTCAATTACATTTTGTATTTAATTACACCTATAATTACACAATTACATGTAATTGTAATTGAATTTTTTCAATTACAATTACATTTTATTGTAATTGAAAAAGAAGTAAAAATCAATTACAATTACATGTAATTGTAATTGAAGTTTTCTTAAATTACAATTACATGTAATTGTAATTGAAAAAATTCCAATTACAATTACATGAAATTGTAATTGGAAAAAACCCAATTACAATTACATTTAATTGGAAAAAAAAATTTTTCATTAAGTAATTTAAAAAAAACAAGTAATCATTACTTTTTTAAGTATTTATTGTCAAAAAAGTATTTAATTACAAAAATTATCAATTACATATTATAAAAAAATTTCAAACATAACAAGTATCCTATTTATATAATTAAACAAGGTGTTATATATAAAAATAAAACAGAATGCAACAAGTAATGTAACAAAACTATTTACAACACTTTGTTATCAATTACACTTGTTAACACGACTTTCAATATGGAAAGGTTTTGAATAATGATGTTTATTTTAAATTTCTAAAGAGCGAAGAACTTGCAAAATCTAAATATTTTTTAATATCGAACAACAAACAACCTTAATATCGATGCAGCAACAACAACAAGAATGTATTACACAAAAACCGGTTATTAACAATAATTTTTTTTAGCTACTAGTAAAAGAGAAATGTGATGTATGGCCTTTGGTTGTTTACTATTTTTATGCATGCAAAAAAGAAAGAGTACAAAGTATTTTTTTGTTGTTTCTTGTTAAATTTATGTTTCGATATTTAATATTATATTCTAATATTTAAAAGAAAACGTTCATCATTCTACCGAACTTTGTACAATACATTTTAATAAATTCATAATTATTCTATAATTTTTTTTATACATCCAACAATTTTTTTTCATATAATTTAGAAAATCGTTTTAAGAATTTTAAGTTTTATTTTATGGTTTTAAAAATGTAATTGAATTATGTTCAATTACAAGTAATTATTTGTTGATTAATTACAATTACAATTACTTGTAATTAATAATTGAACATTTTCAATTACAATTACATGTAATGTGTATTTCATTTTTTTCAATTAACAATTACAAGTAATTGTAATTGACATTTTTCAATTACAATTACATTTTATTGTAATTGAGTTAAGTCCTTACTTTCAATTACAATTACTTGTAATTGTAATTTAGACTACCTCAATTACAAATTACATGTAATTGTAATTGTAATTGAAATGTAATTGAGATCCCCCAGGTCTGTCTTTATATGGCTTTTAAGGGGATGGCTTATCATTAACACCTGGCTTGTGTCTTGGATAATTTAAATGGCTTTTAACATCGAATATTTATTCTAAAGAATTTGAAAAATAATTGGGAGCCACTAAAGGATACATTTTAACAAGCAGCAGGCTTCACCCAAAAGCGCGAATTAAAGCCGATATACGTTGGAAGATGATTTTCCGAGTTCAAAATGGTGCTTGATCGCCATAGAAAAAATTTGTATAAAAATGTTACTGGCAATATAAAATGTATTCATTGCGACGAACCAAAGCGCAAAAAAGTCGTATGTAAAGCCAGGCTAAGCAGCCGAATATCCATGGCGCTAAGGTATTTTTTCTTTTTGATGAGATCACAAGAGTCGCATTAACTATGATTTGCTAAAATCGGGCCACGTGGTTACAAGAGACCTGTACCGAAAACAATTAAATCGTCTGTATCGAGTATTTAACGGAAAACGCACGAAATATGTGAAAAGACATGAAGTCAAAATACTCAATCATTAAGATAATTAAAAACACTTTAAGCTTAATTCACTCATGCGATCCCAACAATATTTATGTCGGGACAAAATTTTTTTATATTGAGTTTGACGTCTTACTTTTGAGAGAGAGCGACATTATTTTGTTCTGCAAGTTTTTTCTTGAATTGGATTAGTTTTAGTGTTCAAACAGAACTGCGTCGAGACCATATTTTTCATACAATTTCACATAAATATTTGTCATAGAAAGCCATCGTGAAATAAAATCTATTTTATATTGAGAACGTTTTTTCCAATGCTCTCACATATAGACACTTATTCTCCCAATAATGCTACCATACTTTCATTAAAATTCTAAATTTTGTTAACAGAAAATGAAAAACAAAAGAAAATATAAAATTAAAACAATAATATGAAAGAGAATTGAAGTTAGTGTCGACGTTTTAATTATGGGCTTTAGGATTTTTGCCTGAAGTTGAAGACTCAGTTCTGTTGGAACACTAAATTTTTTATCAGAGCAAAATTAACTGAGATGCCATTCTCTTTCAAGTTGAATTGAGTGCCACATCATATTGTGTTTCTTCATTTCTTTACAACAATTGTTTTTTTTCTGAATAATTAAATAAAATAAATAAATAAAATTAACAATATCACTTTCCCTTTTTTGTCCATTTTCTTTAACACAATTAGGGTATTCATTTAATCGGGCTTTTGCTTTAATCGGTTAATCGCTCGATTAATTAACCGAGGTTTTGGTGTAATCGGTTTATAGTCGGTTAATTCTGTTATTGATCGGTTTACCGATGACTAAAGTTTTTTTTTATAAATTAAGTACTTTCAACGAATAAACAAGCAAAAGTATTTATTATTTGAAGTTGATTAGTAAAAAAAAACAATAGCAAAACAAACATAATAATTCTTGAACTAAACCGAGCAAACAACAAAATTATTCATATATATTGGTTTTAATGTCTACGATGGAAGCGATTCTTTTCTGTAGTTTTGATAAAACTTGACTTATCGCAGATGTTGGAGAAATCGAAAGCAACCCATAACACAGAATATTTAATGTCTCAGGCCTTTTCCTGGATTTCTCTAATACAAAATCTTCCATTATGCCATTAGAGTCCTGTTTTAATTTTTTTAAAATTTGATCTCTTCCAATTGTTTCGGTTAATTCTGTTAAAAGGTTCATGTAAAAAGATATGAGAAGAAACAAATAACTAAACACATACATATGAAAAGTACGTGAAACAAAAACTGTTGAGAACAGCAAACACTTATTTAAAATAAAAATCACTTAACACCTTCTTTGTTTTTATGAAAAAATATTTTCTTAACACATACGAGTACCTTTTGTTTATGAGACGAAACAAACAATTAAAAACAAAAAAAAAATTTGTTATAATACAACAAAATGTTAATCGACTAAATTAATCAGTTTAATCCTTAATCGAAAATAGGCAATTTTAAATTAACCGATCAGTTAATCGGGTAGTATTTAATCGGTTAACCGATTAAAGGTTATGAATATCCTAAACACAATACAAGTAGGTTGCTAGTTGTGCTGCCACTTTTTATAATTGTTTACATCTGTAAACCGCTTGGTAGCCTTGTTTTTTCCGGACGAATTTTATGAAATGGGTGAATCGTTCTGTAGAAATTTTTCTCTGGACAAAAATATTGTTCGGAACTTGGTGGTTTTACCACACCCCTCTTGACTCCATTTACTTCAATTGACGATTGATGCTTCTTGGGCTGCTATTTTAGCGCGGAATACATATTGCTACCTTAAACGGAAAATGCCTTAACTAACAAAAAATTCAAAGCCAATTTTTTTGCAAATTCCGATGTATCTCAACAAAGTACATCGCAATTTGTAAAATAGTCGGTTTTGATTTTTTAATTAGGCCGTTTTGCGTTTTAGGTAGCTATATGCCAAAAAAATTTAGAAAACTTTATAGCCAACGACGCTTAATAATTTAAATTAATTTATTTCGAGCAATAAACAGCCCCCAGGGGCTTTCTTTAGGATATATCACCTTCGGGCGTTACATCAACCGGGAATTTCAGGCGCAGTCAATACCTGGAACTCGTCAGAAAAGTAACTGCATGTCCCTTAATTTCCAACAAAAATTTCTTTCTCTTAACTAACATTTAAAACAAAAACAATACCCTTCATCGTGCTTGGCGAATTTAAAATACGTCTTCGGCTGTTTGGTAATAGATTAGAGGAAATATGTTCACGTTCTCTTTAATCTATTACCAAACAGTCGCAGGCATATTTTAAATTCGCCAACCACGATAAAGGTGAATGTTTTAAAAAGATTTCGTTCGTATTTAAGGAAGGCTTCATTCGAAATCGAGGGACAGGTAGCACAATTGACAGATCTCAAGAGATCTTTTCCGTTAAAAATATACTTTTAGAGTGGACGTTCAAATTGGTATTGCGTGTGATGGTTGATCTTACACTCAGGGGTGGTTGTTGGTAAGCGCATTGCTTGTCACCCAGTGTTTAAGATCCATATTGATATAAAGCCATATGGCACGTGCTCTTTTTAGTCTTTTCCACATCTGTGCTATAACCTCCTAAAATACCCGATCTCGTAATTTATATTTTTTTCAATAATTTTATTTCTTTAAAACATAAAACTTATGTGGGGTTTTCTCAATACAAGTGATTGAACTTGTAGTAAAATTTACATGAAAATTATTCAGTTTTTTTATTTTAACTACACGTTCAATCACTTGAATTGTGAAAACCGCACTTTTTTTTTAAAAAAGTATATTTTAACGAGATCGGGTATTTTAGACGGTTATTGCACGTTAACAAACTATAGAGAATCTCATAAACTTTCTAAAATTTTGCTTTAACAAAAGTAATAATCAATTATAAAATAATAATCAATAATAAACTAATAATCAATTACAAAAAATTTTTAATTTTGTCATTTTAATTGCTAAATTTGTTAAAAATTTGTGAAATTTATAAAAGAAAAAAAAAAAAATTCCCTGAAGAAGGCACTCAATGAAGTACCGAAATATTGGATATAATAAACATATAAAGTTTTTTATATAAAAAGACCTTAAGCTCGATAATATGAACTCGATTTTGGTATAATATTTTAATTATTCAAAAAAAGTCTAAAGCCATGTTCACACCTATTAAATATTTGACGCCCTACACGTAACCACTAGTTTTACTAAAAAATTTTTTGCTTTTGCAAAATGTTTGTTGGATAAAACATCATTTAACAGTTCCTTGATTTAATTATTTAATTATCGTGTTACAAATAAAGATAAGATAGTCATTAAAAATTGTTAAAAATAAAACTGAAGTTTTATCAATTTGCTGGTCATGCTTTTTTTTTTTTATTTATTACAAAGATTTTAAGCCGACATCCTAACATTGCATGTTGAATACCTAGAATTTCGATGGATCCATCGTAAGAACGACGTTACACGTGTATTGACCCCAGTCGCATAACCTCCCTGACCACAGCCTTGTCCGAAACTGATTATACCAAGAAGAAATTGGCGATTAATTTTGGAAATTACTGGACCACCAGAATCAAATTGACACGAATCTCTTTTTGTTCCCAAAGTATCGTAAGTACAAATTTGGCTCCGATAAATGGGGCTACATTTTGATATGTTTGCCTGCACGCTTGGTTATCCCTTACCATTAAATTAACCTTTAGCAGTATTTGGGAAGTGGGACCGGCAAATGAAGTAGTACCCCAACCAATGACATCCACATAATTGTAAGCGAAATCATTATTGCTAAAAAAAAGAGAGGGAATTTAATTTTAAATAAAAAAATAATAATGATTTCAAATATACATAAATAATGACTTACGCTTGAATGGCTGGAGGCAGACAAATTGGTCCCACACCTCTAGACCATTCAATATCGGTAGTTGTTTCTAATAAAGCGATATCATTGTTGACCGGATTTGTAGTATAATGAGGATGTTCAATTATTTTATTAATATAATAAGTAGCAGAGTATTTTGTGTCCGTAGCTATAAAATTTAGATTTATTGAAAAAAATCTCGAATTGCATAGAAATTTCTTTAAAAACCTACTCGATTCTATATTCCGACGTCCCGCCAAAGCCAATATATATGCAGGATTTCTTTGTACTCTCGTACAATGGGCCGCCGTTAGCAAATATCTATGGGATACTAAATTAGGGAACATTTTATTAACATTTTGAACATTTCTTTTTTAAATTATATTTATATGAGTACTTATAGCTGCTCCGCAAAATGAATTCTGATTTGTTGTTGTATCTTTAAGAGCCACCATGGAGGGATACTCATTTATCGAAGCCGCCTGGCCATTTACAATTTTCGTATTGACGGACCATCCACAGTCGCAGGGTTGAGTCTCAGCATTTATTTGGCAACGAAAGCTGCCTCTAGAGCCACCGGATATGTAAGCTAATACCACCGAACGAAATGCAGCTTTTCTTATAAAAGTGCCAAAACCACAAAATTGCTCAGAATCTCTTAACAAAGTATCACCATCACGATCAAAATAAAAATGTTCGGTACTACAGCCATTTGCACCCTTCAATATAAGGGAAATAAAAGTTTTGATTTATTTTAATAAAGTGCTTTAATTATTTTACCTTGTCCAAATTTATGGTGCAATTAATCGTTATAACATGATCTTGAGGAGCTACAAACTTATAACGACATGATGAATTCGGTGGATATGAGTTTGGATAACGTGGTGATTCCAGATAAGAGGAACCAGGGTTAATATTGTATACATAATCACAGCCATCAAAATAATCAGCATTAGTACTTTGATTAAGGCTGAAGACAGCAAATAGGAAGCATAAGCCTGCAATAATAAAAAGTAATTATTTAAATTAAAAGATGTTTAATAAGAGATTTAAGAAAAATCGGTAAATTTTTGGTACAATTCTTACTTGCCTTGTCCAAATCTTATTATTAATACATAAAGGCAATTCACAAAGTGTTCTTTTGTGCCATTTTGATTGTATATGCTATAATTTTATGACTGTCATAAAAATGTTGTTTAAAATTTCAAATTAATATATACCAAATTTTTTTTGGTGAGTATTTTCAGTTTGCTATTTTTTTAACTGGTTTTTGTTTAAAATTTTAACGGCCAATTTCACTAAGTTGCGTTATAATTAACTAACAGTTATTACTGTCGAAATCATAATATTAACTGGAAGTTAAAGTAAAATTTAGCTTTAACTGAACTTGGTGAAATTGGTTGTAAATTAGCAATATTTTTTAAATATCTATTTATACACGTAGCATTTAAAAATATATTTTTATGTGTATATTTTTTGTCATTTAATTTTGACGATTACTCTTATTTATCGTATGATAATAAAACAGGCTGTTCAAAACAGTTCTATTTATCCTACATACATTGCGGTTGCGAGTGCGTGTGAGAATAGCAAATTTAAGCGAATAGATCGCAAATGCGAACCCCCTACTATTTTTTAAGCCTTAATAATTTTAGTGACAAAATCCACATTCAACTTTTCTCTCAAAGTAGTTATATACTCAAAACTATTATCAAATATATCTTATAATTTTTTTTGACGTAATCTGTGAATCAATTCCTTAAAATTGTTTTTTAATTTTAAAATAAAAATTCATTATTTATTAAAAGATTTTGTTTGTTGTGCTTAATTCCCTTTTTTTAATAATTGATAAAAAATACTGAAATTAATTGTTGGAGGATAATGTGTTCCTTTGCGCACTGGTTGCTTAGGCCAGATCATCAGGAAACGTTCTCCTAAATAATTTTAGAAAAGCCAAAGCTATCAGCAAACAAGACTACAGAGGGAATGAGAATTACCTACATTTACTCAAAAAGTCTCATTTGGAATGATATCAAAGCTTTAACAAAATACCAAACAATAAAACAGTGATGAGTTTATTTTTTTTTACATTCCCCACTACAATTAGTTGAAAATTCCAGGTAATTCTCATTCCCTATGTAGTCTTGTTTGCTGATAGCTTTGGCTTTTCTAAAATAATTTAGGAGAACAATTCCTGATGATCTGGCCTAAGCAACCAGTGAAATGCGCATAAAAATTCATGCCTTAAATTAAAATACATTTCACTTTAAAGCCTAGAATTCAAATATAATAACTTTTTATGTGTGTTGAGAAATTATTGAAAGTGCATAAAATTCGTTAAAAACAAATAGTATTGTGGTTATTTTATTGAACTGGTTTTTAATCCAAATTTCGATATTTTAATCGGGCTTAAGTTCATTAAATCATTTTTATGAAGAAAGGAATTTTACACCATGAAATGAATTAAAATTTATTAATAATTTTTCGTTCTTGACTGAGCTGGAAATTGAACCCAGGTTTTCACGGACAGGTTGTCCTGACTAGTTTCGATTGTAACCACACAATCTCTTCAGAGGGCTTTGCCGTTTAACACTCACCGCCATTGACGACGGATGACGTCAATAGTCAAACATCAATATTTAAACTAAATGGTATTTTACCCTGGTAGATCGAAATTTGCTTTGAATGAATGATTACCTATTTTAATTGATTTACATGTTCTTTTTTACTTCTGTTTTTCGTACTTTTTGTCAAGAATTGTTGACAAAATAATTTTTGTCCTTAAAATATTAACAAAAAGTATTAAAACCGCAATCAAAAATTAAAATAATTTTTATTCTTCATATATATTTTATTAAAATTCAAAACAATGTTTGTTAAATTTATATTTTCCAATATCGGAAAATATTTAATTAATTTATGATTTCAAATATTATTTTCATACCACAAAATGTTACTCTGCTGGCTTTAATAATATTAACAACAGAAAAAAATTTGTGTCCAAAATATTTATTTAAACATTTTTAGTTGGTAAAAAAGTAAAACATTTTTCAAAAGCAAATAAGCAAAATGTGTTGAAAAAAATTATAAATTATGTGTTTGTGTCATTAAATCAAACAAAAAGTGTTATATTGTGAAAAATTAAATATAAGTATTATAATTTGAAATTTTATTTTACTTTTGTTGTTTTTATGTGTGTTTAATTCGCACAGAACCTATATGTGTGTGAGTGGTCAACTTAAAAATTGAGAACGCTCTCTCGAGTCGGCATACTATTTGTATAGTATTGTTTTGAACTACTCGTATTTGCGCAAGAATATTGTGCTTAAATTTTAGAAAACTAAATATTTTATGTTATTGAAAATCTTTTAATATCAAAATTATAAAAATGTTTTTTGTTTTTAAAACAAAAATATGAATAATTTTCAACAAACTTTTTTACTCTCAAACTTTGATGCTCTTTCTTCACTCTCTCGTTGCAAGTTTTTCGAAAACGTGAACACTAACTAGCAATGTGACCAGAATTTTCAGCTTAATCTGGCATTAGTAATGGCCAAAAAAAAAGGAGCGTGACACTCTGTTGGGTGCCGGGACACTCAGGGGTCCCGGTAAACGATAGGGCTGATGAGCTGACTAGGGCTGGAGCAAATGCCTAAATGGTGGGCTCCGAACACTTTTTGTGGGTTAAGTTGGGCCACTACCCAGTTCCTACTGGAGGAATGGGCTCTCAGTGAGCACAGGAGATACTGGGTATCGCTCCCGGAAGTGCGTTAGGCGAAGGAACTGATATTTCCCGGGAGTATAACGGAGACGAGGGGCTTAAAATAGACTTATCTGACAGGTCACCACACGGTCAAGTACCACCTGTTTCGGATGTGCCTGGTAGAGGACCAGGAATGCAGACTATGTCGTGAGGAGGACGAAGCCACATGGCATTTACTGTGTGACTGCCCGGCGCTGGCATGGGCCAGAAGGAGACACTTGGGGCACGGCGTGATATGCGCGTCCCGAGTTGGTGCAACACCGGCAAAAGACCTTCTTGGATTCTTCTGCGAGGCAGAGGGTCTTTTGGCCAACTAAAGGGGGGTGGGTACAATAGGGCTGGCTTGGTCGCGTTATCGTCTCCGTTCGGAGGAATCTCCCCGCTCTCTACAAAAAAAAAAAAAAAAAAAAATGGCCAACAAATTCTAAAAATAATGTTAAAACTTTTTAAATATTTTTGTTAAATATTTATTATCAGTATGAAATTTTATTCGAAACTAAAAACATTTGAGTGACTTATTTTAAACGATATAAATGATTATATTTAACCAAGTGGGTAGATTATGGTAAATCATCTGATACATACATATAAATATGTATCACATGTAGATGAGATTAAATTTTAAATTTAGGGGGCCCGCAAACCCCTGCACATGCAAAATTCAAACGATTTTATTTCTATGCTATACAAAATTGTTTAGATCATTTTATTTCTTATAGTTCATAAGGAAAGTTGAAGTTTTTAAATTATTACCTTTCAGCAGTATAGAGCACAAATTTTTTAAACATTTACACTATATAATTTTTATCTAAATACAAAGTGAAATTTCTTTGTACTTTTATATCGTAATATCAAAGGGTAAATAATATTGAGGGCTTTTCTTATATTCCCTGAATATTCTATTTTTAATTTAACAAAACGGGTAAGATGTTTCTTAAGATTAGAATTATCCATTTTCAAACGAAATTACATTTTGGGTACAATTATATTTTTTTATCAAAATTTATTATAATTTTTAAAAAAATTTAAGTAAAATCAATAAAACTATTCGTCCAAATTTTTTTTTAAAAAATGGTTAAAAACCTAAAAGCATTTTCTAAAAATGCTAAATAAAATCCAAGGGCTAAATGAAAATGTTCAGCTAAATAAAAATTTTTAATGCTCAATTTAGCTCCAAAAATGCCTAAATGGCCACTCTGCTTACTAGTAACAATTGTTGAAAAAATTATTTTCTGCTATTGAACAGACCTATTTTCTTTTGTTTGACATTATGTGGGTTTTGAAATTGAGAACGTATTTTCTAATGCAACTACCTTGTACTTATTCTTATTTTTTTCATGGCTTCAAACAAGTATTTTAATTTATTTTCAAAGTACCCACAACTACGAATATTTCTATCTTTTATAGTTTACAAAACAGCTGTTTTGTAACGAAACCATATTTAATAACAAAAAAAATGTTGGCATTTTTCGAATTTTTGAAAACGTTTGAAAGCTAAAGAATCAAAACAAAAACGGAAACGAAAATTCTGTGAAACACCTGATTATAAGTTTTTTTTTTTTTTTGCAATTTTAGTTGTAAAGTGAGTGGTAAATTTCAAAAAATATTCATCACACTATTAAATTTTTTAAAATAAAATTTTTTAAATTCTTAATTTTTTATTTTGTTAACAATTCAATAAATTTATCGGTTACTTAGAAACTTTAAGGGGTGTATAAAATAAAACAAGTAAGACTGCCAAATTTGTCTGCGCTGAATCTTTAATACCGTCTTAGACCACTCATCTACTAACGCACATTATCAAACAGAATTAAAAAAAAGTTGATGCTGAGTAGATGAATACAAATTTCTCTATTTAAACGGCAAATCATGTATGTATTTGTGATGTGTAAAAAAAACAACAAAAAAAAAAAAAAAAATTGGGGATTTCATGACAAAAATTGGAGGTAATAGTGGCTTATTACTTATATCTCAGTCATTTATGGGCCGATCTGTTCGAATTTAAAAGAAAAACAAAATGGAGCATATGCCACATGAATATATAACAACTAGAGTTTGTTCACGGGATTTTCAATTGTTTTCAATTTCCGCTTTCCCGGGAAATTTTAATGAAAATCTTTTTTTAAAACTTTAGTAAATCTATGTCGGACTTGTGTCTTTAGTATTTTAATCCAATTTAATTTTACCACAATAGTTAAATTTGCTACAGTTTAAGGCTTATTAAGCTAATTTTTGAGAATGGCCTTTATATAGGGCCTATGATAAATTATAGACCTATCTGCACGACATTTTAGTTCTTGTCTCAGCAAATTGAAGTGTACATTTTACAATAATATTATTAAGGTTTTGCGGTTAAGGGCGGAATAAAGCGTTTTCCTAGGTTGTGCTTTAAATGCGGCATTTCAAGTAATTTTGAGTCTTACGAGATTTTGTTAAATTGCACCACAAAAGCATTATTCGTTACGCTTTTAGCCATACTTACATGATTTACGAGATTGGTCTAAGCATGGAGCCGTAGGTATATTATGGACCAACATTCGGGAAATTTGGAGGCTTATAAAACGAATTTGTTGAAATTTAATGACAATAGGTGCATTTCCCCACAAATTTATTTAGTTTTTGTTGAGTTTGCAGGTAGGTAGTTCCACATTTAGGTGCATAAATCTTTTCTGAAGCGATTCTGTTGGAATTCAATCCCAAACAGCCTAAAAGGTTTAGAAACAATTTGATAGCCATATGGCTAAATCGGCTTAGAATTAATGAAGGACTTACAATACAAATACTCTATGGGACCTTAGTTGAATATAAAATGAAAGATTCGCATGGAATGACAATCCTAGTATACCTTAATACACCGCTGCTGATTGAGGGTTATAAAATTGTAAAAAATATAAATATAAATACAAGGTGGCGCAAAAGTAATCCTCCTATCAGAATATGCTATAATTTTTGCGATTGGCCCCTAATGTCAGTTCTGTTTTGACATTTGTGTAGTAAACACATGCGAAATACACGTTAATAAACAATGTTACGCTACACTGCTCCAGAACGCGGAATATTGGTGACTATTTATTTGACCAATAATCGGTCGGTGACTTTGGCACAACGTGAATTTCGTCGCAGATTTCCTAGCCGTCCAACGCCTACTGGTGAAACACTGCGAGGTTTAGCCGCTCGCCTCGAAGAGACTGGCACAACACGAGATGCTGCCAGGCGTGGCAGACCCCGGAGTAGCCGTTCTGCAGAGAATATTGCTGCTGTAGCCAAGGATGTCATGGAAGCGCCGTCGACATCGACCAGACGACGTGCCACGCAAATGGGTATCAGTTGACGGTCTTTACAGCGAATTTTGGTACATAATTTGAAGATGTTTCCGTACAAAGTCCAGACGGTGCATCCGCTGTTAGCTGCTGACCGCCAATCGCGTCTAACATACGCTCAAGCCATCCTTAATCACCACCAACAGGAAGATGATTTTTCATCAAAAATAATCATGAGTGATTAGGCCCATTTCCATCTTAGCTTGTACGTAAATGAAGTAAATACGTATATGACGTATATGAAGTAAATAAAATTTCCCCTTCCTGCTGAATTTGTTAAACGGTAAAATTGTCTTAAATTTTAACAAATTTTGTTAAAATTTGCAAATGTTTTTAATAAAATTTCAGTTATTTTCATGCCTTAGCTGTTCATCATATAATATACGATTTTTTTTTGGGACGATCAAATTTTTAAGAGTTCTATTTATTCAATTAGTACTGCTTTATTACAGGTATTTTACAACCACTCTCTTTAGTCTGGGTTCACCAAATGAAACTTTTCTTTTAGAGAGTCTTATTTTATTGATGTTTACCAGACTTAAGTTCTTAAGCAGGATTTTCGACGTGAAAAATAGGTGTTTGATATTTCTTGGTGTAAGTTTATTTTCTTACTTTTCTTATGAATGCCAATACTTTAGAAACATTTTTGGTTGTGTTACTTTAATAATAAGTTTCAAAACGAAAATTTTTATTTAATTTCAAAACAGGCAGAATATATTAAAATTTAATTAGCAACGGAAACTAAAAATAACAATTATGTAATTCTCAAAACTTGTTAAAAGTAAGTGGTTTTATACAATGACGAATTTTGTGATGATTTAGCTTAGTCAGTTTGACGATTTTGACGTTTTTTTCCTTAAAATTTGACGATTTTCCACCAATATTATCTGGCAGCTATGTTCATACTTCGTAATGTTGTGCTTTCAGTTCCTAATCGCTCTTCCAGAAATTATATTCCACTAAGACTTCAATACTTTCATTCTAATTATGAGCTTTGAATTTGTCAATGTATATACGTATATGGAATTCTTTAATCCTATTGGCATCAAAATAGCCTCTTAAGTGTCTTAAAATTACTTTAATCTTAAATTTTTTACGATTTTGTTATATAATAGATACGAGATTTAATTATTTTAAGCGCAAGAGCTAGTAAGAAATATTAGTTTCATGGAAGAAATAAGTAAATAAATAAATAAAACATTTTGGGTGGGAATCCCGGGAACCCGGGAATTTGCTATTTATTTCCGGCTTTCCCGGGAATCCAAAAAGTGCGGGAATAAAAAAACTCTAATAACTACCTAATCCCCATCAGTGCTCGGGACTTTGGCAAACACATTTCAACAGACAGACGGACAGAATAACATCATTTAATCAATTTCGATTCTCACAAGGGCCCAGAGTATACATATATACCTTATAGGGTCAATAGGGGCAATATTGTAGACATTAGAAACATAATGACAAACATACATATACCCCCCTTCGCTGGAGGTGTAGGAATCTTCTTAATGATATTTTCATTTTTTGATATTGCATCCTCCGTGGCTTAATCAGGTGAAGTCAAACCTGGAATCCGACAAGGATTTAAAATGATAGGCCTCCTGAAGTCTTCGTTATTTCTGTGGAGCGAAGGATAAACAGAAAGCCTTTCTTGTACCACGGGAGTTAATAGCCACCGTTGATAGAAACCGTACATACTGTTGGCTCTTAGGTAGTGGTGTCATTGAACTTGAGATAACTTCTGTTGGAGGCACATTTAATGAAATAGTCAAAATGGGTATTGCGTTGGTGATTATGGTTTTGTGGAGTGAAGGGTCAAGGGACTGGTTATGGACCAGTAGGGACTTCAAATTGAGTGCGGTTGAAATGTTAAGGTATAGAGTGAGAAGTGTTTCTCACAGGATGATACTCTTGAGCGGGGAGTGCATTCCCTTTGTGGGTGTGCGTTTAGGATCACGTGGTGGATGTGGTTAATACCTAAAATTGCGGTACGCGAGAGTTCCACAGGGAAGGTTGATTTTTCACCCTTTTTTTCACCTTATTTTGTAAAACACTTCACATTACCTAAAAAACATTTTCATAAAAATTTTTTAAAATTTTAAAAGTTATTTACAAAATAACCCCTTTAATGTGATGGCCATATAAAGAATCGGTGTCGAATCAACGGGCGTCTGAAACTGCAAAGGCCTGGATTTAATAAGGACCGAAGGGTTAGGAGCCGATGTGCGTTGGCTTTGACTACTCTCATGAGATGTGTTTTCGTGGGGAAACCTCGGCTATTCCTAAAGCAACGGAGGTTATTTAGCTCCGGCTTCTCAAATAGGGGCCAGTGTATAACTTTTGTCCGCTCTTACATTCAAAATTGCTACCCGTGTGTGTAAATTTCGCTCAAATTAAAAATTCACCAAATTCAAACCAAATTCATACCAAATTCAAAGAATCAAGAAAACAATTTGTTGACTTTGCACATATTACCAAAATGATTATAATTATTACTAAAAATTGTAAAAATGGAAAATTTTGAATATTTTTTTTTTCGATATATTATATTTTTAGTTTTAATTAAAAAAATGATCCAAAAACTTTGGGGCATAAAACAATGTTAATAGTTTAGCTCAGGTTTGTACAATCCCCATAAACAAATCTACAAGTTTAAATTATTTTTTTTTAAACGAAAAAAATCAATTAAGATTTTTTGTTATTTAATTAATATATTAATGAAAAATTTATTTCAAAACTAATTTTTAATTTTCTTTCAACTTAAAAAATAATTGATACAATTATCACATTAACTAAATTGAAATACTTTTTAAACTATTTTTTTTTAGTTGAATAAAAAACTACTTATAATTTTTTCTGTGAAACAGTTTTAAATTTTGTGATTTTTGTTATGTGTTGAGTTAAAGTGTAACACATTTTAAAGAAAAATTTAACATTGCTTGGAACGCACTAAAACAATTTAAATTTTATTAATAATTCCTCTAACAATTTTCACTTTTTTCGTTTTTAAAAAATTTAATTTTTTTTTGAATTGGCAAAAGTTTTTTAATTTAAGTTTTTCTCTTAAATTTTGTTCTAAATTTCTTTTTCGAGTTTTTTTTTACTTTTTTTTTCGTTATTTTACTTAAAGATGCTTAACACAAATTCTTTAGTACTGTTTTTGTTGCTATTTTGTGTCCTTGTATTATTTTTAATTTTTATTTTTACCTTTTAAAGTCTGCGTTACTTTCGAGTCGTTCGACATTTTTTACCAAATGAAAAAAGTTTTTTTAAATTAACCTCTTTTTTATTTTAACAAACTTAAAAAAACACTTGTATTCATTTGTATTAGAAAAATTTACTCGTGCATAATTTGTTGTTGTTCTTCTTATTATTTTTTTTTTGGCTAAAATAAATATTAGATTAAAACAGCTATATTAAATTGAGGGCTAATAAACCATTTTGGTTTTCTAAGTCAAATAAGCTATGCCCGTCTATTAAAAGCACTTTTATGAGGCAAATTTGTCAGTAAAAATTCGTAATGTAGCAAGAATTTCCTATGAAGCACGATATTGACGAAAAAATAACAGCTTTTATAACTGATAAATTTGTTTACAATTTGCATAATGAGAGAGCGAGAGACAGAGACGTATTTAAGATAATAATACATTCTTAAAAAGTGTAACAAAAATGCAACTGAAAACATTTTTTGTAGTTAACTATTTCGTATATTTATATTAAATGCTATAAAATAGAATTAAAACAATAATATTGTATCACAAATTTTCAACATATTCGTGCCCAAATGAATTTGACACATAATCTTTATGTAAAATTATGTAAATCTGCAGAATCCGAATGTGAAGTCAGAATGATCAAAAGAAGAACAGTTTTCGAGATATTCCAAAAAAACCGTTATCTGTGTTTTTAAAAAAGATGATGTCACTTAAATGTAAATATCTTTTAAAATATTAGACAGATGATGTATTACTTTTTTTGTAAAGATTAGTCAAGAAATGACAGAGTTACAGTGAACAAAAGTTCTAACTTTATGAAAATTTTGATGATTTTTCCAAGTTATGTTTTTTTTAAAACCAAAAAATTAAAAATTTTAATGTTTACATTTGGTCAAACAACTGACACGTAGTGCAATTAAAGTAAAAAAGTAACTTTATTTGACTGATGCCAACTCATGGAATACCAAGCACTTGAACACATTTGAAAAGGGCTAAATTAAAAAAAACGGTTTTAGTACATAATTATACCATTTTTTTAAAGCGAAAAAGGGCTTAAATATATTTTATTTATTATTATTACAACACTAAATCCCGCGAAGCTTTTTGCTTGTCTGCAGAGGACCAGAGTCGCTGGCGGGAATCGAACCCGCAACCCCGGTACTTATAGACTAGCTCACTACCAGCTATCATACCGGGGCACCTAAAATTTTAAACAAAACAATTTAATCCAAATTTCGATGTTTTAATTAGGCTTGAGTTCATTGAATTTAATTTTCATTAAATTATTTTTATGAAGACAGGAATTTTACAACCTGAAATTAATAAAAATTTATTGGTAATTTTTCATTCTTCACTAAGCAAAATGTCACTAAAACGACAATTTTTTTTTAAATAAATGCATGACGCAAAAAGGTTTCTCAACTTAAGCGTTTCAGTACGGATACTTCATTATATTGTTACGAAATTAAATTCATCTTAGAATTATTATTTTTGGAAAATAGGTAAAACAGTCTTAAGTCAGAAGCTTTCTTAATGTTAAATTGAAAATTATTTAATTTCTTTATTTAATTGATTTATTTCCTAAAGAGCAAATGATTACGATTAGGGGCAGTTGTGCTAGATTTAAGGTTTTTATACCAAATGAAAGATTAAAAAAAATTGGGTAAACATCACAAAACTGAAAATGCACATGTTTTACTTAACACCATGGTTCTCCGTAAAGGGTATAGTCATTAGAAATTTTGTTCTCAATTTTTAACGTCAAGCAAAATAAATAAGAAAAAAAATTAAAACAAGCGTCAAAAATCAAATAAATTATTTTGATATTATATGGGCAAATAATGACATCTTCCCCTAATGAACATACCTGGCACTTAATAAATTATGCTTATCACCATTTTGCCTAACGTCAAAAATTTTTAGTTTTAGTTGGAAGTTATCGTGTAAAGCCTGGTACTCTGTTCAGTATTTCAGGCGAAATGTTGTCAAACTCAATATAAAAAAATTTCTGTGAAATACAAACTAAAAAATGTTGATAGAGTTGTACTCTAAAACATTCGAAATGTTTCTAGCAACATTTTTATATTCCGTGCGAAACAAGTGCAGCTCATATTATTTCGCACGGAATTTTAAGCAAAAGCTTATCATTTTTTGTAATTTTTTATTTTGTATTTGTAAAGTGGTTTTGATAACAAGAGTTTCACTAAGCAAAAATTTAGAAAAGTGCTGTAATTAATAAAAAAATAATTTTTTTTTTGTTTTTTGATTTGGGAAATCATAAAAATAATATTGTTTTACTTTTTTAATGACTGTTAAAAAAAAACATGATTTTTATTTACCTTGGAAAAATAATGTTGTATACTTGCAACTAATAAAAACGTTCAGGTTTGAAAAATCGCGAGATAGATAATATTGATACATGTCAAAATTTTCGTTTGAAATAATTATTGGTGCTAGGCATTTTTTCGCAAGTTTGAACCGAGTACTAGGCTTAAGATTTAATTAAAAATTGTAATAGCTTAAAATTGTTATGAATAATTGCATTTAAATTCCAGCCAGGTATCTTACGAACAAAATAAGTCAAATGTCAAGAAAATCGGTAGACAATTTCATTTATTATTCACTACTATGAGCATGACTAATATTTCGTCTGAAATAAAGCGGTAAAACAAAAAAATGGCATTTATTTTGCATTTAAAGACATTTTACCGCTACTAATTTCTGAATATCTCCGGAAGTGATAAAAATATAGAAAACTATTATTCCAGTACCTTTAAGCGAATTTTATTTCAAATCATTTCCTCAAAATCGGACAAATTTTATCTAAATCGGACAAATCGTTCTCAAGTTATGATGAAATGTTTTAGCAGAACCGCCTGATTTCGGGCGAAATATAAATCATGCCCATAATAATGAGTAAAAAATTAAATTCGCATTTGTCTACCGATTTTCATGATATATGGCTTATTTAATTCATATTATATCTGGCTTTCTAATAAATGATACAAATTTTAAGTTTTTGACCTAATATTTTTTATATGAATTTTTAAAAAAACTGTACTAATTTTTAAGGAAATCTTAAATGATTTAAATATTTTCCGATATCGCAGAATAAAAATTAAACAAACATTGTTTTTAAAAGTTTATAAATGTAGATAGCATTAAATAAATTAAACATTTTTCGAATTAAGAAAATTTCATTTTAGAAAACATTTTTTTTTGCCACATTGTATATAATTTTATGCAACTATGTTTAGGGGTAAAAACAGTTTGAAACACCAATACATTAAAAAAAAATCTTACTAATACAAACCTCAACTAGGTACCTTGACATTTGATATAGGTACCTGTCAAAGAGTCGGCGTACTAGTTGTATACTATGGGTACAGCTGTGCTACTTTTTTTTCTTACTTAGAGAGAGATATCGACATATCGATCAACGAAAGCAACAAAAAAAATACATTGTTGTGTTGTTGGTGTTGTAGTTTAGAATCATAGAAACTAATGGCAATATGAACAATTTTTTTGGATGAAATATCTGTCCATTCGTTGACCACAATTTAAAACCTTCCATTACATTGCTTGATTTCTTCAATTTTTAGTTATTGGTGCTTTAATAAATAAAACTGGTTGTAGTATATGCTATAACTGTTTTATATTTTTTTTTTGCTTAGCGGGCATTACTTCCTCGGCAACACAACGGGCTAATATTTCACCCAAAGATTCATTTTTGCAGCGTATTTTATTTATTATTTGCCGTATCTTAAGAATTACTTGAAACTGAGCCAAGTTTTGTTAAGCGTACATTTATGCCAAACTTGTGACTAATCAACTGTGATAAATAAGTCATTTGCAACTTATCATTTTAGGGTACTTCAAGCACCTTTGTCCTATAAACCCCGTTCAAAACATCTCCAGAGCTGCCACCTGTATACAAATATATTTTATATTAAGAATACTCTCACACAAATGGCTACTTACCTTTTTAACTTAACATTTTTTTTGGAGTATGGTACATATTTTGAATTGATTTTTTTTTTAAAGAACACACGCCTTTGTAAGCGATTTGTATTTACATCGTTCATAATGTTTTTTGACTCTTGTAATATTTGGTCGTGACATTCTTCATAAAAAGTTTAAGTTTGCTTAATATTACAATTATAAAAATACTTAAATTACGGGTACATTTACAACAAGAGTAAGGAAAATTTAAATAAATTACACATTATTAAAATAACCGGTTTGTTATATTAAAATAACCGGTTTAGTCGATATTCGAAAAATTTACATTTTAAAATAACCCGCCTGGGCAAAACTAAAATAACTGGTTAAAACCAGTCGAATAATAACCGTCCGAACTCCCTAGTATTTGGAATCTAAATGAAAAAAATGGAAGCAAAATCAAAATTAAAATTTGGACACCCTTTTTTAAGCATTCTTTTCGAAACCAAAGAAATAAAAAAATTTAAATAAAAAAAAAAATTCCAGTATTCAGAATCTGAATAAAAAAATGGAAGCAAAATCAAAATTATACCTAAAATTTGGACATTTTTATTTTCCAAGCCAGTTCTGAAAATAATTCCGATGTACATACCATTGAACATTATGTAAGTTAATTGCTAAGTAATAATTTTTTAATTCCTATCATGTTTTAGGATCATCAATATTCTTTTTCGATTTTCGACAAATCTATCCTCAATAATTTCCTAACTTCAAGTTGATATGGTTGTTTTTTTTTGCTTGAAATCCGAAATTTGTAAGCCAAAAAAATTAGATCTATACAAAATAATTTCCAAATTTCAACAATACTTTTGGTTATAAAACGAGCTTAATTTTAAAAATCAACTCGTGGTAAACTAATCACAGCAAAGCCTATTTGCATAACATCCATCACATTTGTGTGTTCTGTGTTTTGGTTTTAAAAAAATATGGTCACCGTACGCGTATTTCACCTTTTTAAAACATATTGTGTTACTTGTGGAATTTTTTCAATGATGTTTTCAAAGCAGGGCAAACAAGAAAAATGTGTTTCCAATTCTGGCTA
Source organism: Pollenia amentaria (assembly GCA_943735925.1). Classification (NCBI taxonomy): domain Eukaryota; kingdom Metazoa; phylum Arthropoda; class Insecta; order Diptera; family Polleniidae; genus Pollenia; species Pollenia amentaria. The sequence continues at coordinate 11,460,344 of OX031010.1, read as the reverse complement.
ACAGATTGTTTTTATTTTTATACCCTCCACCACCACTAGAAGTGAGTGAGGGTATACTAAGTTTGTCATTCCGCGTGAAACTTTTTTATTATACATCTAAGACCCCATAAGGTATATATATTCTGGCTCCTTGAGTAAGTCGACTTAGCCATGTCCGTCTGTCCGTCTGTTGAAAACAAAATGTGGAACCACCACCCTAAAAAAATTGACAATTTTTATACAAAAATTAACATAAATAACGCTAGCATACTAACATTTGGTACGTCACAGTTTTATAGGACCAGAAATCACACTGTAAAATGTTTTGAAGGTCGGTCCATAATTTACACTAGGTCCCATATAAACCCTGCTCCCGGAAAACATTTTAGTACGCCTAAAACCAAATAAAGCCCACTTTGGGAAAATAATTAAATTCGCCTAAAACCATCACAGATATAGATATTGCGGTAAAATTTCTTACTTAGATTCATATGGCCATGCAAATTTGTGAAATTTACTGTTAACGCTAAAACTGATTACACTGCTGTATTGAAATTTATTCTAATTTATTTTTTGTAATACCAGAAATCAGTCTTCAGAATTTTGGGATGGTTGGTTCATAATTTTCCATAAGTTTAATACAAATTACTCTCCTAAAAATGATTTAAGTTTGGCTAAAACTTTTACGAATCATGATATTTTACTCAAGCCAGTTCAAAGTTCTAACAAGAAACGCATAAAACTTTCTTATTGTCGGTCAATAATTTAATTCAGGTCTAAACCGCAACCAATTTTAATGCTGACGTTCGTTTTTATGAAGCTAAGTTAATATTATATATGTATTTATCATATAGAGCCCACTCCTGTCGGTGGAGGGTATCAAAGATTCGGCACGGCCGAATATAGCACTCTAACTTGTTTTTTATTTATTTATCATATCACGATATGTAGAGAGGGTATTATGCGTTTGTGTTAATGTGTGTACCACATAAAAATATTGGTTCAAGACACCTTTTAATATAACGATCGAATTATAGTTTTCTCTCTCTTTCGTTTGTTTTAGAGATAAATCTAGATTAAGGTCTTAGTGAATAATAATGATAAATACATGTTTGTTAGTTGAATAGGTTTAGAAAATATTCAAATTTTCCAATTATTGTTAGCAGGTTTAACCTTAATGATTAGGAATAAAAGCGGTTGTATGTATTAGAGCTTTCAATCGAGAAATCCCGATTTTTTTTATATTTTTATTATTTTTAACAATATTTTTATTATGTTAACAAAAAAAGTTTTTGATACACCCTGTTGTTAAAAAATAAACAAAATACCTATACCAAAACAAAAATAATATACCCTAAATAAAAAAAAAAAAATAAAAATATCCACTAAATAAGATTAAACGATTTATATATAATTAAAATATGAACTTTGTGGAACACAAATTAAAAAAACCCGCAAAAGTTTCGTCATATACAACATTGGATGCTTTAATATTCTTAAGAAGAATATTGAAATCATGAAATGTATTATGCTCAACTTAGTATTAAATACTCGACCTTTAAAAGTTTGCACTACATATCGTCCCCTCAATATAACAATAGCGTATGTGCTCATACGCTGTTATTTTTTTATTGCATATTTAGAATCTCCATCATTGATTTTATGTCTGGTCAAAATTTCGTCAAATTCTACTTCCATAAAGTGGGTCAAAATGTCGTTGGAAAAAATAGTGTATAATTTCTTGTTCAAAATTTTTCTTCAATAAGTGTGTAAGCTCGTATGCGCTATTTTACTTGAAATTGCCACTCCAAAGTTGTTAAAAGAATAATAGTGTATACGCATCATACTCCATTTTAGCCTGTAGAAAAAAATACAATTTATGAAAACTTTAACTCATAAAATAGCTTATAATAATATACACTATTGTTTGAGAAATAGTTTCATTCCGACCTACATAAGCTAAGTTCCATAATCTTAAGTTCCTCCAAGTGAACAAAAATCAACGAAAACAATTATTATACAAGGAGGAATGGGATGGAGACTTGAAAGTAATTGATATTGGAGGAACGCGAAAAACAAAAGAGGTGATCAACTTTTCGTTTACTGGAAAATACAATAAAGAGCTGCCAATTTATAATCGAAAGCTGCATGATCTCCAAAACTTGTGCAAGAAGAATGTAATTCCTCGTGGCTCGCAGTAATTTTTTTTTAACTTACAAGGTAGAAAGAAGTGAAATTGTTTAGATGAGCCAGATGTAGCAGAGGAAGAGAGAGAAGACGAATTAATTTCTAGTTATTTTTGATTTACGCAATGTATACCTTAATTTGTCATAATTTTTTGTTTATAATAACCCAAATTGGAAAGTAATGAATATGTGCCACTGAATTAACAAAACTATGAATTAATCACTGTTTTATAATGTTACAAATTGATATTTTTGAGATCAAATATTTTAATAAAAAAATAAAATAAAATAGTGTATCAGATACATCATACGAATTCCTTAAAAAATAAAATAGCCTATATGGAGGACTTGCGCTTTGAATGACATAATTATGGTCTTACAGGATGCGTAGAATAAAAAAAATTGGTAAATTTAAAGACAAGAAACGGTATTATGTATTCGTCGAAAAATCCAAAAGGAAGAATTTTTATTTACCGCGATATTGAGTTTTTAATAGACATCCGATTTGACAAAAACTTTAAACACGATTTTCTCAAAACCCCAAAAAAATTATACGCTATTGTTATATTGAGGGGACGATATTTTCTAATTGTATTTTAAAACATTCCAAATGTATTTTAAAATTTTTCAAATATATTTAAAAAACTTTAAAATTTATTTAAAAATTACGCATATCGATGCCTTACTTTCTCAACCTCGTATCTTAAAAAAATACGGTTTTGACTTTTTCATATAAAACGATTGATATTTTTGTGTTCTATTACTGCAACAACTTATTATTTCAATACTTTGTCTCAATTCTGTAAATACTAATAAATTATTGAAATAATAAGTTGTTTCTTTAATAGAACACAAAAATATCAATCGTTTTATATGAAAAAGTCAAAACCGTATATACGAGGTTGAGAAAGTAAGGCATCGATATGTATTTTAAAATTTGTCCAATTGTATTTTAAAATTTTCCAATTTTTTTGCTGAAATTGTCCAATTGTATTTGAAAATTGGCCAAATGTTTTCTTGTATACAATTTTTAAAAAAACATTTGGAAAATTTTAAAAAACAATTGGACAACTAAAAAATATATGTAAATAATTTTGCAATACATTTTTCTAAACACAATTTAACAGTTGTAAAACACATTTGGAAAATTGTAAATATATTTGTTTAATTTTGAAATACATTTGGGTAATTCCATGTCAAATCGACCAAGAGTGGGATCCGACCCCCTTCGATTTGAATGAACCTTTGAACAGGGCAGCCAGGTTGAAACAATTTATACAGATTTTTCCAAAGCTTTTGACAAAGTGTCTCATAGCTAAGTTACAGAACATGGGTTTTCATGCTAATTTTTTAAAGTGGATTGAATCCTACATAACTGGAAGAGTTTGCAGGGTAGTCATAGAAAACTTCCAATCGGAGCCGTATTTACAAACATCGGGTGTACCACATGGTAGGATCTTAGGCCCGTTGTTGTTCAATTTATTTATTAATGATATTTCTTATTGTTTTAAAAAATCTAGTTTTCTTCTGTATGCAGATGACCTTAAATTTTATTTGAAAGCTAATTCATTACGTGATATCTTTGATTTGCAAATATATTGAGATAGACTTAATGCATGGTGTGTCTTAAATAAACTACACTTAAATCTATCAAAATGTGTACACATGTCTTTTTATCGGTGTAATAACCCAATACAATTTGTTTTTAAAATTGGTAACTACTGTTTAAAAACGGCTAAGTCTAATATGGATCTTGGGGTTGTATTTGATTCCTCTTTGTCTTTTGTAAATCATATAGAATATATAATTCCAAGAGCGTATAAAGTACTTGGTTTTTTAAGGAGAAATTGTTCTGAATTTACAGATCCAAATACGTTGAAATTGGTTTACATATCTCTTGTTACATCAAAACTTGAGTATGCTTCTCCTGTTTGGTCACCACGTTGCGATATTCATATCTCTCGTGTTGAGAGAGTTCAGCGTAAGTTTTTAAAATTTGTTGTCTCTTTAGTAACAATGGTTAATCCGCTACCAACCTATGAATTAAAACGTGGTTAGGCATACAAACGTTAGAATTTCGAAGAAAGGTCCAGTCTGCTGTACTTGTTTTCGATATAATTAATGGTGGTATTGACTGCCCCGATCTCCTGCCATTGATTCCTTTTTATGTTCAACCTAGAAGCCTTAGGTATGTTGGAATATTTAATGTTTCTTGTCACCGTACTAATTATGCTCTAAATAGCACTTTGACTCGTGCATTTACTTGTCTTAATACCATAAATATAAATCAGCAAAGAGAATCTAACCAGCAAATTGAATTTTGCACATCAAAGTTTTGCTTTAAAAACTTTTTGTTCGAAGTATTAAAATAATTTTGTAAATATTTTAGCTAAAAATGTACTTTTTTAACTATTTGTAATCATAGTCTGTAAGGAATGTATATTTCCATTGACTGAATAAATGAAATGAATGAAATTTGGTGTGAAGGTTCATTTCATCCTATAAGGAACACGTATTAACGAAAAAAAATTTTTAAAATGTTACGTCATATTCAAAATATCATAATTTCGCCGAATTAGCCGAATGTGTTGAGTTTATTCTCAACTATGACGTAACTTTTGCAAAAAAGTTTTTAAATTTTTTTTTCGTTAATACATGTTTCTTATAGGATGAAAGGAACCTTCATACCAAATTTCATTCAAATCGAAGGGGGTCGGGTCCCAATCTTGGTCGAATTGACATGGAATTACCCATTTGGAGAATTTTAAATTGTATTTTTACGAATACATATACATAAGAGGGCTTCCAATCGGGATTGGTTTCTTCGAATCCCGGGATTCGGGGTTGAAGAAAAAATTTCGGGACTCCAGGTTTTTCGGGATATTTTAAATCACTGAATTCACGAGAATATTAAAAATTTTCCGGGATTTTTCGGAACTTTTTTTTTATTATTATTTTTTTATTTAAACTCAATATATAAAAACTTTTTAAACTGTATTAAAAACAACTTTGTGATAAATTTAAATAGACATTTAGTCAATTCACAAGGTATCCTAACATGTCATATTGTCAAAATGTCCTAACATTTCACAATGGTTTAAAAATATTGTTGTTGGTTTGTTAACAAAAAGTGTCTTAAATAAATAGAACGTTGCTTGCTGTGTTTATTGTGCTGTCGTAATTAATCAGAAAAGTCCAGCGCTGAGCGGCTGAGCCGTACAACAATATTTTTAAACCATTGTGAAATATTAGGACATTTTGACAATATGACATGTTAGGATACCTTGTGAATTGACTAATTATAATTAACTAGTTTTATTCTCTTATTCATTAAGTTTTTAGGTATGATTAGATCAAGGCGAATTCAACTACAGGTGGTGGCAAACGGCCATCTGATTTTGACAGTTAGAACCAATTTGATTTGGTTTTGTTCGAAACGGTTGACATTTCGAAACTTAGCCTGTAGTTGAATTCGCCTTGGATTAGATTAAGGTTTTATAGAATTTTTTTAAGCAAATAAGACAAAATAGCTGTTTCGTGGCTTTACATAAAACATCAAGTTGAAATTAGAAATAATACCATGATTTTCTTTATGCGAAGCGGATTATTTTAGTTGAAAGCCACATCGAATATTTTTACGTTTGAATAAGGCTGGTTTATTCTCTATTATATCCTCAAAAAATCCCAAAGTGATGATCAAAAAATTCGGAAATTTGTTTAACAAAAGTTTAAAAAATTTGAAAATTAAGTTAAGAAACCGTCGTTAAAAAATAATTTTTTTTTGGTCATACATGCGAATAGGTTAACCTACGAAGGAAAAAACTTAGATACAAGTAAAAACGGGTATATTTTATTTTATATTTTATTTTATAAATTAAATCTTATTCAAATATTTCTAAAAATATCGCAATGGTTCCTCTAGAGGGTTAAATCTAAATTTATAAATTTTAACAATTGCATTTTTTTTTTGACAAAATACTAGAGAAAGTGATGTAAGATTTTTACAGTGGGTAGATATAACCACTGTACATCGATTTCATGCATAAAGAGAAAATTGAAACATTTCGAGTTGACTGTCTTTAGAGGAACCAGTGCGATATGTTAATTTTGTTTCGACATTTCTTGTTCAAGGGGCCTGAGACACGTTAATGGCCTGGGGGAAATTAGGGTAACTTTAAAAAATTTCGTACACATTTCGATTCTTTTACATTTAATTCCAAAAGTAATTATTTAATGGCAAAAGTTTTACAAAAACTGAAAAAAATTCATTTTTTCCCGTTGTAAATGCACCTTCAAACTTCAGCGTCATTGTCGCAATGCCAGTTAACGTTATCCTATTATGCTAATATGTTACACCAGGATATCTACAATACATTGAAAAACAATTCTAGGGGCTGAGGCTGTCTGTGCCTTGACATTTTTTTTTGTCCATACATCCTGGGAGTACTCTAATGTTCCTACTACCAAAATTCCGATTTTCCGATTTTGGATTATAGAAAAGCTGACTTTTTCATATTTATAAAACGCATGCTGCTCTTATTCAAGTTTGTCTGTAAAAGAAGTTAAAACTATATATTTTTATTCAATAATTTATAGTCAATAGGAGTGAGAATAGCGATGTTATTTTTTAGCGACTTTTTGAGACAAGGAATAGGTAGGATTTTTTTATTTTAATTAAAACCAACGGAAAATAGCTTAACATTTGCTAAAACTACAACGACCATTTTATGACGATTTTAGTAAGTCAATTTGGCGATTTTGGCGATTTTTTTTTGGAAAATTTTCCTGATTACGTGACAGTTTATTTGGCAGCTACGCTTGTAGGAGAGTTCGGCCTGAGGGACGGATCAACCCTACTTCACAGATAATGTTAGAATATTTCCAAAAGCACCGGAGGTAAGAAAAATCCAGCTCCTTAACAAGAGGCGAGTGTATCACATTACCGGAGTATGCACTTAAAGTGCTACTTGTTTGTGCTGGTTGCTCTCACACTCAGGGGCGGTTGTTGGCAAACGCATTGTTAATCATCCAGAGGCTAAGATCCATATTGAGATAAGGCCAAATGACTCCTGTGCAATAAAACTCATAAATGCCCGAAATCGTAATTTATATTTTTTAAATAAATTTATTTCTTCAAAACATAAATTTTAATTAACAAAGTATAGAGAATTTCGAAAAATTTCTTAAATTTTGTTTAACAAAAATAACAATAAGAAACCATTAACCATAGTATAATAAGTACCAGGTATGTTCATTAGAGAGAGTTGTAATTATTAACGTCAAATATTTAAATTTCAACACATTTTGCGCTTTTTAGATATTGCAAACTTACATTTTTATATAAAACTATATTTAATTCAATATCTTGTTTATTTGAAATTGATTTTTGGTTAAAATTTGTTATCACAAAATGTTTATATTAAGAAATTTAAAAAAAAAAAAATTATTTATTTGATTTTGACGCTTGTTTTAATTTTTTTCCTTATTTTCTTTTGTTTGACGTTATATGGGTTTTAAAATTGAGAACAAAATTTCTAATGAATATACTCGTACTTTGTTGTATTTATTCTACCAAGCTATTAACTAAATTTTGATATAATATTTTAATAATGAGAAAAAGTCCAACAAAGATTGTCTACCTTCACCCATACATAGTAACATTGCATGTTGAATACAAAGAGTTTTGATAAATCCATTGTAAGTACGATGTTATACGTGTATTGATTCCAGGGGCATCATCCCCACCACAGCCTCGGTCGAAACCTATTATACCAAGAATAAATTGGCGATTATATTTGAAAACTACTGGGCCACCATTATCAAATTGACAGGTATCTTTTTGTGTTCCCGAATTATCGTAAGTACAAATTTGGCTCTGATATATGGGGATTACATTTTGATAAAATTTATTGCACGTTTGGTAATCCGTAACCATTAAAGTAACTTTTCGTAGTATATGGGAAGTGCGACCAAAAATTGAAGTGCGACCCCAACCCGTGACATCCACATTTTTGTTAGCGAAATTATTATTGCTAAAAGAGAAGAGAGGGAATTTCATATCAAATAAAACAAAAATAATGATTTCAAATAAACATAAATAATGACTTACGCTTGAGAGGCTGGAGGCAAACAAATTGGTCCCACACCTCTAGACCATTCAATATCGGTAGTTGTTTCTAAAATAGCGATTTCATTGTTGACCGTATTTGCAGTATAATCAGGATGTACAGAAATTCGATTAATATAATAAAGAGCAGAGTACTTTGTGTCCGGAACTATAAAATTTAGATTTATTGAAAAAAATCTCGAATTGGATAGCAATTTCTCTAAAAACCTACACTTTTTGATATTCTGACGTCCCACCCAAGCCAATATATTCTCAGGATTTCTTTGTACTCTCGCACAATGGGCAGCCGTTAACAAATATCTATGGGATACTAAATTAGGGAACATTTTATTAAAATTTTTAAAATTTATTTTTAAATTATGAATATTTAAATGAGTACTTATAGCTGCTCCGCAAAATATACTTCCAGATGGTATTTCTATAAGAGCTACCATGCTGGGATACTCATTTGGGGAAGCCGCCTGGCCATTGGCAATTTTCGTATTGACGGACCATCCACAGTCGCAGGGTTGAGGCTCAGCATACATTTGGCAACGGAAGCTGCCTCTAGAGCCACGGGATATGTAAGCGAATACCAACGAACGGAATACAGTTTTTCTTATAAACGTGCCAGAACCACAAAATTTCTCAGAATCTCTTAACAAAGTATCACCATCACGAGCTAAATAGAAATCTTCGGTAGTACAGTTGTCTGCACCCTTCAATATAAGGGAAAATAAAAGTTTTGATTTATTTTAGTAAAGTGTTTAAATAATTTTACCTTGTCCAAATTTATGGTGCAATTAATCGTTATAACATAATCTAGAGGAGCTACAAACTTATAACGACATGACGAATTCGATGGATATGAGTTTGGATAATTAGGGGATTCCAGATAAGAGTTACCAGGGTTAATATTGTTTACATAATCACAGCCATCAAAATAAGCAGCATTAGTACTTTGATTAAGGCTGAAGACAGCAAATAGCAGGCAGAAAACTGAAATAACAAAAAGTATTTATATAAATAAAATTAAAAGACGTTTATTAAGAAAATGAAAAATAAAATTTTAAATCTTGGCTCCAATTTTCACAAGCCTGGGCAAAATCTCATTGTCATAACAAAAAATTTAATAAATTTTAATTAAAATTTAGCTGATAACTACAATTTTTACCTACTATGATACCTCTTTTTTAAATAAGTAGACTTATAATCCGCTATTTTTTTTGGTATCGTTCATGGCCCAATTAGTAGGTCTGCGCAAAACTACAACAATGCAATAATAGAAAAAACAACACGCATTTTGTTTGTGTAAATTATGTTAAAAATGTCAAAACCCAATGTATTTGTTTGTGTAAAAAATGGACAAGATGTCAAAAACAATTGTTACAAAAACAAATGCACGATAAAAACACAACTCTACAAAAAATCAGCAGGCGTTTCGCGCAGACCTACTAATTGGGCCATGGTATCGTTATGTTAAAAGGTGTGTTGAATTTCTACAAAAAAAAATGTACGCAGTTTAAGTAAATGTGAAAATTATAATGCAAGTGACCCTTTGTCGTGCACGTACAATTAATCGCAAATTTTAAAACAGCAATTTTTGAGGTGTGGTGTGTTTCAAAAAAGTGTGGTGAGTTCTCAGAAAATGAAAAATAACCTTTTCAATATACAGGGTGTCTGGTGGCAAATTTATATTTTTAAATCAAAATAATAAACGGTGCCGAGGGAGGGTGACGCCGTTGGAATTATCGATTGTGCGGATTTGTCAGTCACGATGTCGCAGTGGAGACATTTTTCAACAGTAATGATTCTTACGTAATTGCTCGTCGACAATTTTGTTCAAAGTTCGGTATTCGGCGAAAACGTGATGGACCGAGTGTAAATTTAATTCTTTCGTGGGTGCAGAGATTGAACTGGTTGAACTTTCAGTACGTAAAAGAGCAGCCTCACTGGGACTTCCAATAGCGATTATTCATGAAATTTAAAAAAAGAATCTGAAGTTTCATCCTTTTAAAATTCAAACCGTTCAAGAACTGAAAGAAAGTGGCTTTGATTTACGCAAAATAGTTTGTGAAACGATGTTGGAGCGTTTTCGCACTGTAAATCGCATTTTTTGGAGCAATGAGGCTCATTTTCACTTAAACGGCCACGTCAACAGGCAAAATCAACAAGCAAAACTGTCGTTACTGGTCTCCAAGATTGAAATATCAAAAACCATTGCATTGCCCCAGTGTAATTGTTTGGTGTGCCTTGTTCACGCATGAGATAATTGGACCATTTGTGTTCAACTCGATGGAAGACATCTGGATGACATACTCTGCAAAAAAAAATAAGATCCGCCTTTCCATTCTATCGTTCAATGCTCTTAATAAAACTTTGTGTCAATTATTTCGTTTTTTATTTAAGTTTGAAAATATAAATCTGCTACCCGACACCCTGTATATTATTATTAAATTTTAATAAGAAGTTTAATATTGTATTATTAAATTTCGAAAAGGAGATCTCAAAACATCTATTTTCAATACCTTAATAATTTTAGCATGAGAACTATCGATATCGATATCGATATCGATAACTATGGTTTGACAGTGGAGAATGTCAAACTATGTTGTCGTTTCTGTTCAATAAGGTTTGGCAATTCATCATACTCGTAAATCGCTTTACGCTAGAACAACGCTTCTAAATTGTGGAAATTTACTTTGAAAAAAAAAAGAATTAAATCTGTTCGCGAAGTTTATAGAGCAATTCCTTCAATTTACGGTTAACATAATTAGCCTAGTGAGCAAGCAATTCGTGCAGTTATTGATCGTTTTCGCACTAGTTTTACTCTTCTCGATTTAAAACCATCAGCAAGACAATAAAAAGCGCGTACCGAAAAGAATAATGTTGATGTAGCGCAAAGTATGGAAGAATTATAAATTTTTCGTCTTTCTCAACTTGTTAGCCTTTGTCCTTCAATTACGTAGAAAATTTTACGTAAGGATTTTATTTTACGTGCCATTAAAATACATCTTGTGCAAGAATTGAAGCTAAACGACCATCGTTTGCGTCGAATTTTCGCTGATTGGGCTCATTTGAAACTGGCCCAACATGAGCATTTTTATCAAATAATTGTGTTTAGTGATGAAGCCTATTTCTGAGCAATAAGCAAAATTGCCGAATTTGGAGCAAAGACAATACTCAAGCCGTTAAAGAATCACCATAACATCCACTCAAATTAACGCTGGCGGTACGGTGCAAAGCAAGCCATCCGGCTGAATTTTTGTTTCCAAAAATTAATCATCAACAACATTTGGTTCCAACAAGATGGCACAACTTGACATACATTGCGCTTAACAATCGATTAATTGCAAAATCAATTTTGTGACAACTTTATTTAAGGAAGTGGTCCTGCTCTCTGGCCCCCTCGTACGTGCGATTTAATACCTCTGGACTACATTTTATGGGAATATGTTAAGTCATTGTTTAATGCCGACAAACCAGCAACTCTTGAAGCATTGAAAGCCATTATTCAAGCCACCATTGATGCCATACGGCCAGATTTATTGGAAAACGAAATAAAAACTTGGACTGATCGAATGGATCATTTAATTCATAGCCGCGGCAGACATATGCCGGAAATCATAATTAAACAATAAATGCCATGAAGTTATCCACCAAATTACTTAATTTTTTATTATTTTTTTCGTAATCTGCGAATCAATTTCCAAAAAAATGTTTTTTTTTTTAATTTTAAAATAAAAGTTCATGCATTAAAATGCATATTAAATTAAAATAATTTTTTCACGGTGTGGTGAGTTTGTATATGGCTATTTCCACAGAAATGTCAACCACGTGTCAAAAAATAAAAAAGAAAACCCCTTTTTTTTAATGTTTTATTAAAGAAAAACACTTTAAATTTATTAAACTAAAGAGTCCGAAACGTATTTTTATTTCCGCGGCCAATTATTTGGCTTCAAAGTTGTGCAAGGGGTTTGTTCACCTTTTTTGAGTTTTTAATGTTACTTTATCTTAAATATTTACTTCTTTAAGAGTGGTGATGGGAGAATATTTTTTTTTGATAAACAGTTCTTACAACAATAATAAATTAACAAAAAATAGAAATATCTGAATATATAAAGATCAGTTAACGGCAAATTTTCAATTTGTTTTTATTAAAATGTTAATGTGGCACTCGTGACCACAAAACATCATAAATTGTCATTTCTTTTGAGTCGGTGGTCGCGTTACGTTAATCAAGTTTAATGATCTTAATTTATTGAAACATTAAATTGGACGATATCATACACTGTTATGTTTTTATAGTACTTTAAACTTCGTCACGTCCGTCACCTGATATAAATTATCGTAAGTGAGGAATTTTGAATTGTGGCTGTTTTTTTTTTAAATTATATATTTTACGAAGATGGACTTATTACGGGATAAGAATAAGGAGAAAGCTCGGCGGTATAGAGAACAATTAAAAAAAGACCCAGTTAGATTGCAAACAAACCTTCGAAAAGATAAAGAACGGTCGCAAAATTACAGAAAATTTTTTTTGCAAATAGCAAAAGATTATGAAAAATGATTAGAGGAAAGAAGAGAAAAAAATCGAAGAAGACAACAAAAACATCGCGTAAAAAAATAAAAATCAAGAAGCAAACATCAGTGCAACGTGTAACGCGTACAACTGTAGGCAAACATTAGGGAAAGCTTTGAAGAAAGCTGAAAGGTCTTTACCAGCTGACTTGGAGAAAAGAAAAAAAAAATTGTGGATTTATTGCATAAAAAATATGGTTCATCTACGGAGGAAAAAGAAATCGAATCGAACTTGGTAATGGAAAACCAAATTCAAATAATTAGAAACTGTTACGGTCGTGCTGATATTAGTGCTCAAGCTGCAGGACGAAAGGACACTTACACAATAAATGGAGAAGGTGTATCTAAACGCTACATGATTATGACAATTTCAAAGGCTTACGAGCTATATAAAAATGAGATCAATCCCGCTTATTTTTTTAATACGAAATTTTCTTAATTGCCTTGTTGTCTTTTTTGTGAATTGGGCCCCTATTTTTTATAATTCATACATTTAAAAATAATTGAATTCATTTATCTTACAAAATATAATTGAGGCGCTCAGCGCCAAAACAGCCTGACCCTCAAACTAACTATGCTGATCTAACCGGAACCGTTTGAAATAAATACTTAAAAAAAAAACTCCCTATTGCATAGTATAACACTGGGTTATACTACCTGCTGAAAACTGTTTTTCCTCTACGCAAAGTTCAAAAAAATGTGAATGCCATAATGGCCTAAGCCGCATAGGCCAAATCGAATTCTAGAAATAAAAAATATGTGTGGGTTAGGCCGAAAACGCATGTTACGTTTAAAATTTTTAAAAATCAACTTCTTTTTTGTAAGTAAAAACCATAGTTTAAGTAATAAAGTTGACTTACGCCATCAGCTGTTGCGATTTTGTTCCAAAATGCATTTTAATCAACCTTGGTTTCATAGTTTGTTTTGATTTTTGCTTCTACCCATTAAATGTCAAACTGTAATTTGGAAAAGCTCGTTAAATAGTTATTTTTGTTTAAATAATAAATCCACTAGTTTGTCAAAGGTAAGTTCATAAGATCTATTGAAGTGTGTTATCAGTTTTTTTAATTGAAAATGTATTAGCAAGAAAAAAAAGTACGTGAATAAACATGTCTGATGCTGACTCGATGAGTTTACAAGACTCCCAGATCGGAATAACAGAAAATGAAAGCAGGTTAGCTGAACCAGATATCGAAGTTGAAAGCAGCAATGAATTGAAAATATCTACTAGAAAACGGATTGCCAAGAAATCTAACTGGAAAAAACACGTAAGTAAAGTTCAGAGAAATTCCGGAAAATCTTATGAAACTGTGAAAGGAGTTATGAGGCCAGCTAAAACACTTAAAGCACTTGAATATCCATGTCCTTTAAAATATCATCAGCATTTCAGTGAGAATAATTTGCGAAGTATTTTTGAAGATTTTTATAAAATTGGTGATCATGATTTACAAAATGCTTATTTATGTGGACAAATTGCAGTAATTGAAACAAGAAGATCTTATAAGAAGGCTATTGGCAAAAGCCGAAGATCTAGTACAAGAATTTACGAACTTCCTGGAGTAAATAATGTCGGAATGCAAGTCTGCAAAAGATATTTTAAGCAGATCTTACAAATAACCGATGGTCGTATTACACGTGCACTTAAGCATAGACCACCTGGAAGTCTCACAACTACACCAAAATTGGACCAAAGAGGAAGACGCCCACCTCATAATAAGACCAGCGTTAAAGCTACAGAAATCGTGAAAGAATTTATCAATAAATTTCCGAGGTATAGCTCCCTCTATTCAAGAAATAAGAATTTTCAAAGATAATTTCTCGCACCTACCTTAAACATATCGATTATGTACAAGCTATATCGTGGAACTGTAGAAATGGACAAAGTTGTATCTAAATTCGTTTTCACCAAAATCTTTTCAGAAAACTTTAATTTGCTTTTTCGAGCTCCAATTTCCTACAGCTGCAAAAAATGTGATTCTTTTAAAGCAAAAATCGAAGCCGCAGGTGATCCTTCTGAAAAGGAAAGGATTACGAGCGAAAGAGATTTACATCACCATAAAGCTGAATCAGCTAGAACTGGGATGCAATTGGACTCGCAACTTAACAAGGAAGAATATGCAGTTATAGCATTCGATCTTATGAAAACTCTGCCGACACCAGTCATTTCCACAGGGGTAGCTTACTACAAAAGACAGCTATGGACCTATTGTCTTGGTATTCATGACCTTATCACGAACAAGTCATTCATGTATACCTGGAATGAGGGAATAGCTTCACGTGGCCCACAGGAAATAGGGTCTTGCATTATGCATTACGTGAAAGCCAATGTCAAATGCAAAAACTTAATAATGTATAGCGATCAATGTGGTGGCCAAAACCGGAACATAACAATGAGCACTATTTGCACATACATGGTCAATAATTCGACCTTCCCAGTGGAACAGATAGACCACAAATTTTTAGTATCTGGCCACTCATTCCTACCATGCGATCAAGATTTTGGTCTCATTGAAAAGGAAAAAAAATATTATAAGGACATTTTTACGCCTGATGATTGGGATCATCACGGCAAAAAAAGGGAACCATTTCACTTGGTAAAGATGACGGCAGATGATATTAAAAGCATATCCATAATCAAGAAACTAGTGACAAACAGAGAAAATCTCCGCAGACAAGACTTCAAAAGTTGAATGGCTTAAGATTCTGTGACTTCGATGTGAAGTCATTTATAATTCAATACAAATATTCAAATAACATAGATGTTTTATTTCAAGAAGTTGATATTTCAAAGAGGAACTCCAGCAAGTTCGTAAATTTGGAATTGGAAGTTTAAGGATTTACAGGAACTCAAAGAGTTCATACCTCCTATAAAGCATGCATTTTATAATAATTTAAAACCAAATTCGAGAGCCAAAGAAGAAGATATTGAGAAAGAAGACGAATAATTATTATTATTAATTTGTATTATTTAAAACGCTAAAAATTATTTTTATTATTTATCTGAAGAAATTTTGTATGTTTTAATAAATGGAGCCAAAATGGCCTAACCCTGAGTTCCTATCAATATTTCAATATATCAATAGATTTCAAAATGGCCTAAGCCACTTTAATTTTTGTATTAACTGTTTAAAACTGTCTTTATCTAAGTTAATTAAGACCTAATAATTAACCTAAAACAAATATTACAACTAATATTTATTTACGATTAATAAAAAAAAAATAAAAACATTTCAAAAACTTATTTTCTTTTAACTTCGTTTTTCTCAGAACCATTTTTCTGGGCTTAGGCCGTTTTGGCGCTGAGCGCCTCAATTATCAAATAAAATTTATAACCTGGCTTCTTTCATGAATTAAAAAAAACTAACAGTTATTGAAAACAAAATTTAGTACAAGTATCACATGGTAAACTATGTCACGTTACATCACGTAACGTCACGAACCAAAAAACGAGCTGTGGGGGATAGTCAAGAAAAGTTTTGCCAATTAAGAAAATTAAAAAAAAAATCACATATAATCACTTATATCGCAGAGTTTTGCATTTTTGCTAACAAGGAAAAAACCAACTTCTATTTTTGTCACGCCACGTCACCGCCGGTAGTTGCTTATATTTTATGAGCGTCATGTTTGAGCATTTTTTTCTCTTTTATTAAATGTATAGCTTTTCATGCTCCACACAAAAACAAAAAGAAGTAAAAAATTTGTTAACGCTTTCGTTGGTTTTTGTCTCATTGAAGCGTGCGACTGTCACATATGTAACTATGGAAATACCCATATGATAAATATGAAAAAATGTTTGAAGCGCAAACCATTCGTTATAAATTTTATAATTTTTGTCTTAAAATATGAACAATATGTCAGATTAAGTGTTCAAACAGATCTGCACATTATCCATAAAATTTGACATACAAATTTCCTGGGGTCACAAATAATATAGAAAACAAAACTTTTCCTAGCATTTTGGTAGCTCTATGTTTAGTGCAAAAGATGTTTTTCTTCGAGTTTAAGATTTCATAATGATAGTTATAAACATGTGGTCACGAACGTACGCAAAATAGAAGTCAACTTTCGTATTAATTTAGGTCTCTATCCAGTATTTGTACAATAAAATATCTCTATTGGTGTTTGTTTAATTGGTTTAAGTACCGGTCGCGAACATATGATTTTTGCACATGTTTTAACCGCTAGTTAACCATTAATTGACCTTTTTTTGTTCTCCTTACACGTTTCTCTTCCTTATTGATTATAATAGAGAGATTTAAAAAAAAAAAATTGTGCAAACATAACAAATTTTTTTGCATGTCAAAAAATAAATATCAAAATGTCTTAAGAAGAAGCTTAAAAAGAAAATATTAAATTTTCCAGTTTCCAGCCAAATTTCCTCAAGTAAAACAGCTGTGATATCAGAGCATATCGTTTATAATTATAAACAATAAAACACGATGATTATCAACATTTTATTTTTCCATCCTGGTTGACCATTCGGAGGAAATGACCATATTTAATTTCGAGAACGGGTTTTCTAATGGTTTCACATATAGACACTTATTCTCCCAACAATGCTACCATACTTTCACTTAATTTCATGCATTTTGTAAACAGAAAAGGAAAAACAACAAAAAAAAAATTCAACCAAAAAACTTAGAAAGAATTTGAAGTTACTGCCGACGTTTAAATTATGGGCTTAAGGATTTTTGCCTGAAGTTAAAGACTCAATTCTGTTTAAACACTTAGATAAAATGATCACCAAATGATTTGAAAAAACTTAATTTTAACAATAGATTTTTATATTTTCAACAATTTCGAAGATATTCCGAAAATAGTAAGGGTAAAATTTTTTTAAAGCAAAATAAATGGTATTTTTTGTTTTCAAAAATTCATAAAAAAAATTTGTAGGGGCAAAAATTTTACATTTCATTAATTTAATTTAGAAAATGCGTATTTAACATAACAATTTTTTTTAAAACTTGATACAAAAAAGAATATATAAAAAAGCTCCTGGATATTTTTAGAACTAAAAGAAATGTAGGACCTTTCCTTCATTTCTAACAGGTCACAATAGAATAAAAAAAGCCATAAATCATCAAAATTGGCAGACAAATGTTAAATGTTTTGATCACTTATTAAAATAAATCCGTGAGCAGATTTGGATTTAGCACGCTAAATTCAATTAAAATGACAAAACAAAGTTCTTGCTCTCGACCGATCAGGGGGTAAATTATTGCAGTCGTGATCGAATACTTTTGCGATTCGAAACCAATTTTATTTCGAATTCTTTCAGTCGAATCGAAATTATTTTTTCATTGTTGTGAAAAATCAAGTTAATGCTTTACAACACTGAAAAAATAACTTGGATTCGTTCAGTATTAACTGAAAGAATTAGAAATAAAATTGTGTTAAAATCGAACAAGTATTCGAACACGACTGCCACAATTTGCCCCCAGTTTTATTAGTGTTGAGTATAGAGGGAAAAACATACAAGTGTTGATACGGTTGAATCTTGCAAATCAGCATTCCAGTGCTGTCAAATTATTTTTGTGAATAAAGAAACCGTAACCAACCAGAAAAATAGTGAGATGTCTTCCTGAAATCTGAGAAACACGTCGACAAATAAGTCAAAATCGTATACGATTTATGTCAGATTTCTGACCTTAAAATTTATGAAGTGGTTGACACCAATTCTGGCAGACGTGTCTTGGGAAATTCTGTTTTTTCCGGCCTTTCTGATAGATATCTGACAGAAATCTAATGAAGAATGAAGATGGGAAATTATGCTGTGTCAGCCGACATTCTTACTGCTTTCCGACAGATAGCCGAAAGAATATGGAATAAAATTCTAAATATACATACTACGTACCATTTTCTTAAATTTTTTTTAAGCAATAAAATATGTAAAATCAAACTATTTTCAACTTAATGAGAATTGTAATTATTAAAAAAAAAACACACACACATAAATAACAACTTAGATACATCTATATGAATTCAATCAGAAATCTATTAGATATATCGGTATATAAATTCCCCCCGATGTATTCATGCGAAATCGATCATATAGCGGCCAGACAGTACGTATGACATTTGCAAGAAATGTCTGATTCAGACAACGTCGGAGTATTTTGCTGACTGGGGATAGTTTTGATATATTTTCAAACAAATACAAACAAAACGATAAACTATTTACTTGCTTTTTACACAGCTTTGTTTAAGGAAAGCTGTAAACAAATTTAAAAAAGAGTTACGAATTCTTTGACGGGCTTTAAACAATCTTGACAAAACACATTTTTCTTGACTCTTGACGAGCACTGAACATTTTTCTAAATCAAGATCGTCTGGCAAGTCTAGCTATATTCGTCTGTGCCGGATATTTAATACCCTTCACCTAACGCAATGCAGCGGCTTTAACTCTTACACTTACCCACTAATGCACATTATTAAACAGAATTAAAAAAAAAAAAAAAATAATATATTCATAACATTTTTTCGTTTGATAAAAGCACATTTTTCTACTTAAGCGGCAAATCATGTATGTATTTTTAAATGAAAACAAAAAATATATGTGACAGAGCATAGAGAGGTAAAGGGAACAGTAAAAACCAACTACACAAAACAAGAGGTAGGGACGACCTACGCGCGTTTTCATGGTTGACCAACACGTTCCTGACGTCATGAGATGTGTCGCTTTCAAATGAGACCAATACCAACACGCTCAGTGATGGTACACCAAAGATACACGTATTTAAATCTTCAAAATGGCTCTCCTGAACAAAACCCTAAGGTCCCTTTCTATTTTGCGCGTCACATATATTTTATATATATTAAAAAAGTAACATCAACAATAGGGGACTTTATGATAAAAATTAGAGGCAATCGTGGTTTTTTGTTCCAATCTCAGTCATTTCTGAATCGATCTGACTTAATTTCAATAGAAAATTTTAACAGAGCATATGTGACATAAATATATAAAAACATAGTCCCCATCTTTTCTGCGGTCCTCCGAAAACCCATTTCAACAGACAGTTAAATCAACTTCGCTACTCATAACGATTCAGAAATTACAAACGGAATGACAAACTTTTATAGTCAATGACAAACTTTTATAGTCACCTAAAATGCCAAGGGACGTAAAAAA
Organism: Pollenia amentaria; assembly: GCA_943735925.1. Lineage (NCBI taxonomy): Eukaryota > Metazoa > Arthropoda > Insecta > Diptera > Polleniidae > Pollenia > Pollenia amentaria. The sequence continues at coordinate 11,440,363 of OX031010.1, read as the reverse complement.
ACAAAAAAAAATCGAAATAGAGTTTTTGATGGAATTTTGTTCGTTTTATTAAAATACATGTCTCAAAAAATTTTAGATCCCAGCGATGAAAAATGGCGACTTTATAAAAGAAATTCAAACGCCAAGTACACCTTATTGTTATTGATTTTGTAAATTTTTTTGCTTCTCATGTAAAAAAATAAAAAGTGTTGTTACATTTTTTAGCATTTTGCATTTTAGGCGACGATATCCTTTTCGCCCTGTGGTGAAGTGTTTTAAATTTTGTGATATTTGTTATGTCCTGAATTTGATAAGTTTTAAAGAAAATTTTACTTTCCTTAAAATCCACTACAAAATTTGATTGATAATAATATTTCACTTGAAAATGTTTTTTTTTAAATGTTTTACTTTTTTTTTTTGGGTTGGCAAAAGTTTGGTTTTAATTTGAGTTTTTCTCTTAAGTTTTAAATTAAATTTATTTTTCAACATTTTTTTATTGTGTCCTAATTTTATTTTAAGTTTCTATTATTACCTTTTAAATTCCGCGTTACTTTCGAGCAGTTAGACATTATTTTACGAAATGATATTTTTTTTTACAATTACCCTTAACAGACTTAAGAAACACTTGCATTCGTTTGTTCTAGACAAATTTACTTGTGCATTATTTGAAATTGATCTTTTTATTATATATTTATTTATTTTTTGTTAAAACAAATATTAGATAATAGACAACGATATTAATAATAGGGCTAAGAAACCATTTTTGGTTTATTAGCGTCAACAATTAATTCGACACTTATGTGATAATAATCAAATAACAGTGCCTTAAAGAAACTAAAGTCCTAAGGCCCGTTAAAGCTTTACTTCAAAATTTTACTTTTGAATTAACAAAATTTAAAAAGTTTAGAAATTAATAGAACTAATTTATAATTTGTTTAGCTAAGGATATTTTTAATTAATTATTTGTTAAATACAGACTAATTGGTTTTTGTGGTATTTGTATTTATATTGAACCAACTGTTATTAAGTAAATATTTTAAACTCGCAAACATCACAATTGTTGAATCAGGGCATACTTAGTTAATCATTCCGTGTGTGACACATTAAAATAATTACTTAAGACCTGGGTCGTTGAGTAATTCTAAGTCTATTTATCCATGCCCGTCTCTTCAATCCACCCTTATGCTAGGAAGACAACTGGGACGAGCGGCGAATTTCGTACAACGCGACGAATTTTTCGGTAAAAATTCGCCGTTAAAATTCGTCATATTGAGAAAGATGTTCAATGTTTGTGTAAGGAGAGGGAGAGAGAAAAATAAAACTTAAAAAAACACAACTAACCAAAAATAATTTTTATGGTTAAGTTTTTGTTTAAATAAATCTATTGCAGAATTAAAGAAGTAGGTCAAACATAGCAAATTTAAGTTTTGAAAGTGGGATATGTCGTAATTTATAAGAGGTCAATTATGCCTGTCGCTTACTTTTTTATAGAACTCGATTTTCAAAAAAAAAAAAAAAAAAAAAAAAAAAAAATTAGAATTGTGGTGATTTTTATGGATGTAAGATACGCCTTTTTGCCGATACGATACTGATACTCAAAGAGAAATATCGCCGATACCGATTCCGATACCGATACCGATACGAATATTAAATTTAAATTCAAGATAAAATCAACAAAACTCAAGGTGAGTAATTTCTTTATTATACAAAATTACAGTTTAAGAGATTATTAATATTTAAAATTGATTTTAAATAGAATTTAAAAACATCGAAATTAATTTAAATTCATAATAAAATTAATTTATTTTTAAAATAAAAGACAGTGTAAGTGATTAAAATATTCAAATTAAAATTAATAAGATTTTTGCTTAAAAAACAAAACAACTTTTACGGAGATAATTTCTTAACTCCGTTTGAAGCAGACCTGCAGTAAAAAATCATCTCACAGATGTGACTGAACTCATTTAACAACTTAACGAATTCTGCGCCATGGTCTTAAATTTTTTCTGCGTCTCCAAAAAAATTAGAAGATCTATGGTATATCTAGACTTCTTATTTAGCTGAACCACAACGTTGGGTGGACAGAGCATTATTATTATACAAATTATCTTTTAAGATTTTCACAAACGCTCCAAAGGACAGCTCCTGTAGACTTATCAGAACTTTAACTGGGTGTAGGGGCGACCGAGTCTTCAACACTTTCGGAATGTAGAGTCATGTTGAGAAGCTCAATAAGATGTTTTTTCGATCTTTGGTCTTTTAAATTGTCTAGCTTTTTATTGAAGATTCTCTAAACACTAACATTTTTGGGAATCTGAACAATTCTGCATCTCAGTTTATTAATTTATCGTATTCTTTAATAATTTTCGACGACTGTTAACTATCAAAATAGTGTCAGAAAATGTAGCAGTCGCTTTGCTTATGGATTTTTTGTTCTTTTTGAGGTAACCCAAAATTTGTAGCGAAAACAAAAATCATTAAAAATTAGCAGAAAATTCTTTAAACGTACAATTACATACAAGATTTATCAGTGGGAGAACGCTTTACCATTACTGTGCAAAGCAAAACGGCTGATGTTGAAGGTCCACACCAAGCGTTCAATGCGTTTATATATCAGTCCATCAAGCCGTAATGTAGAATTGTATTGACATGTTACACAGTAAACGAGAACAATGCATGTACGTATCGAACGCATGAAGAGGGATTACTTTCTACTTAAGCATGCGTCTCGACCTCCAGCTTAAGAAATAAAAAAGAACAATTTATAAATCTGTTTGTTTTTTGCTATTAGTTGTTATGCAAAATATAAGCATTGAACATTAAATTGCTCAAAAAAAAAACTATAAAAAAATATCGGCGTGTCGATAGTAAAATATCGCCGATACCGATATATTGGCAAACGTGCAGTATCGAACTGTTTATGGGTTTTAATCAAGGCGAATTCATTAAAGGTAATCTCGGTAGTACAACAAGTACAACTCGTACAAAAACCACACGCAATTTGTTTTTGTAAAATCATTGTACAATGTCAAAAACCGAAACAAATCAAAACAGAAACAAAGATAATAAACAAAATTTTGACATCCAACAATTATAAAGCTAAAGAAAAAAAGTTACCAGCAGGGCTTTTAGGATCACCTGTAATGAATTCGCCTTGGTTTTAATCAAAATTTTTATTTTTAATCAGAATTTCTTCATAAAAATTACTTAATGAAAATGAAATTTTATAAACTTTAGCCTGATTAAAAACAAAACAAAAAGAAAAAAAAAACTAAATTAAAAATCGGATGGAATAAAATTAATACCCGGGGTGCCCTACTTTGGGAACCTATGGTGCCTCTCCCGATAAGTCTTAATACCCCAAATCCAAAACTGAAACTCGACTTCATCTTTTTAATTGCCACCTTAAATTTTATTTCAATCGGACTAACCGTTAGAAAATCCCGTTAGTGCGTGACTAAAAACTTATGGGCCTTTAGAAAGAGTGAGACTTGCCGAGACAAAAACCGATTCGAAAAAAATCATTTAATTTGGCCAAGTCGTTTGGCTAAAGTGAATTTTACAAAAGAAAAAAAAAAAAAAAAAAATACTAAATATTTTTTGGAATATCTTAGTTTTTATTGGCACATGATTCCCTGCCAGTCACATTAAAGGAACGTTGCAAACATGGTCCGAACGTGAAATTCTTTACACATGGACGTCCATTTTTGGTCTCAGATACCATCAATATATCGATACCTTTCCAAAAGAATGTATTAAGCGACACTTTTTTCGAAAATGACTTTTTGATGTGGAACTATACTAGAAGTTAAGCGCCACATTTTGGCCTGGGTTTCGCTGCCCTTTCATGGATGCAAAGGAAACTAGAGAGAAAATAAAATTGTATCAACCGTCAAGTTTTCTCACTGGAATAATGTTGCTCCCTGAAATTTTTATTATCCGCCAAAGAAATAATGCTAAGCCACATTTTTAAAAATGTTATTGTCGTAAGCAACAAAAGGTCCACACAAAAATTTTGATAGATGTCGCTTAGTTTAACCGAAATCGTCGCTTAGCACACTCATCCAAGTAGAACTTGATCCATTTTTGTCGCTTCTAATACTCCAGATTATGATTGTCTTTGAGTTTAAATAATTTTTCTATGAAGTACGCTACTGCTTTTTTCCCATTTATTTTGTTTTTTTTTTGTCTCGTCGGTTGTAGGCGTATTTTTGTATGTAAATACCTTTGCACAGCTGTTGATTTTATTTCAAATATTTGAATGAAGTAAGTAGGCTTTGGTTAAGTTTTGAGTTATTTTGTTCCTTTTATTCTCGTCAGTTGTTATCGTACTTTTTTCGGTGAGGAGTTAGTTCATCGTTTCGTGGTATTTTATTGGAAATATTTATAATTTTACCATGAATGAAAATTTGCCAGGTCCCTCTGGATTGCAAAAAGCCAATTTTGTTTCATTCAAGAGGTAGACAAATGGTTGAATTAGCAAAACAATCTAATGAAGGAGTGAAAGTAAGTAAATAAGCTCCTTGATTCTTGATACATGTTTATATTTTGAGATAGGTGAGATAAATACAATTATGAATTTTGTTTTAGCTTAAATCTTTTGAAAAAACGAAATGTACTACGGGCAGAAGGAGTTTGTCTGCACCATCTGAATCTGGATCTGGTTCTGAGTGTGATCCGTTTGAAACAGATGGGAGTTCATCTTGGCATAACGATTCCATAGAAAATTCAAATGCCGATGAAATAGAACAACGCCAAGAAGTAAACAAGAATCCAAGTCAATTCATGGCCATTGAGGCTGGGGGTAACATCGAAAAGAGCTCGTGTTGAGAAAAAACAAAAATCTATGCAAAGAAATCCATACAAGAGCTGCCAAAACAATTGTGCAACCAAATTAAGTGAGTCGCAAAGGCAAGAAGTTTTTGACTTTTATTGGAAACTGCTAAATACCCAGCAAAAAGATTGGATTTTATCCTGCGTTGATCGTGTTCCTATCAAAAGGCGACGAATCAAAGAACTTGAAAAGAAAACAGAAACAAGAAAATATTTTATAAATTTTAAAGGGAAAAGAATACAAGTATGTATGCAGTTTTTGCTGAAAACCGTTGACATTTCAAGTAGAGTTGTGACATATGCCCTTGAAAAAACAACAGTTTTAAATACATCGGAAACAGACAAAAGGGGTGCAGCAGCTACGTTCAATGCTACGTCCGCTGATTTAAAAGAAGCCGTTTGCACTTTCATTGAAAGCTTACCAAGGGTTCCATCCCACTATTGCCGTTCTAGGACCAATATAACTTACTTGCCCACCGAGTGTTTAAGTATTTCTAACCTTTACAGAAAATTCAAAGAAATCCAAGTGGAACAGGGTATACATTTTGTCTCCGGAAAAATTTTTCGCGGAATTTTCAAAACGTACAACATTGACATCCATGTTCCCAAAAAAGATAAGTGTACCTTTTGCGAATCCTATAAGGACCGTGAACTGGATGAAACACAGAAAGTAAAAGTGACAAAACATTCTCAACAGAAAGAGACGAGCCATAAACTGTTTATGGAAGATCAAGAAAAATCCAAGAGTTCACCATCATTTGTTTGTGCTAGTTTTGATCTGCAAAAAGTCCTTACCGTTCCACATACGCAGAGTATGCTATTTTATTACTCGAGAAAATACTCGTTTTATAACGAGACAATTTATGAGAGTGGAACACATAATGCGTATGCTTTTGTGTGGGGTGAAGATGATGGAATGCGAGGAGCAAATGAAATTTGTACAATCCTCAATCAATACTTAAAAATCGTCGATGAAAGAAAAACTGTTACATCCATTTCCTTATACTGTGATGGCTGTCCTGGACAAAATAAAAATCGCCAAATCATAACAATGGTTTTTTTTTGTTTATAAAAAAACAAGCTAAACACATTAACGAAATTAAATTATCATTTCTACTTCCTGGCCATACCTACATGCATGTTGATTCTGTGCATGCTACTATAGAGAGATTTGTCAAAAAAAGGACAATTTGGACACCATCAAAATGGGTTACTCTGATTTCCAATGTCAGGATAAATCCCAAACCTTATGAGGTGGTAGTGTTGACAAACAAAGATTTCCGCGATTTAAACGACACAATTTGTTTCAAACCTTTATTTTTTGTGTCCATGTCAATGTTTTAAGCGCCATTTACCATTGTATCAAGCGCCAATGTCTTGACCACGAAAATGTACTAAGCGACAAAAACTTTTTATATGATTAAAATTTTGGTTTTGCAATGATGTCAAGTTTTGTATTCTGAAAATCGCTTTCCAAATATATTCCTTTCAATAAAATACACAAATAAATAACTAAATGAGACGTTTTTTTCATTTCCTACACAATTTTAGAAATGTCGCTTAATACATTCTTATGGGAAGGTATCGATATAATGAATAATGTTGGTACCAAGATATGCCGATTTTGTGAGGTTAATGACGAAACGTCGGAATATATCCTCTGCCTGCTGTCCCGATTCGGCGGCATCAACGGAAATTTGTCGGGGGGGAGGCAAATGATGGGTCCAGCTGAAATCTACGATCTTTCACCGGGCAGGGTAATATGCTTTATACGCAGCATGAACTTGACATGGTGATATATGCAGACTGCATAAAATATCCTCTGGGTGGCGGTGCGTATGGCATTAGTCATATCATTTATATTGGCACGTGATTGTGAGAAATTTGCAGTGTTGGATTGTTTAGAAATGCAAGCATTTCATTAGTAGATGGCAAATAACAAATTTGATCCTAATTAACGTTATTAAGTTGTTACAAATCTAGTTGTTTCTAAAAAATTCTCATAAAATTAATATAAAATTTGTCACATATTAGTCTTGGAAAACTATACGTTTTGGTCCCAGATTAGCTTATAACTTATCACAGATCCCATATAAACATCAATCCGACAAAAATTCTAATTCTTTGTAAAGAGTGTCAAAGATTCGGCACAGCCGATTATAACATTCCTAATTATTTTATTTTGTATAATTGTTGTTGTTTTTATAAAATGCTTTAATTAACATTTGTGCAAATACAGAACTATTATTATTTTACAAAAAAATATCGTAATCATTTACAACATTGAAAAACAAAAGTGTCTATTAAGTTGCGTTATAGGGGTCTTTAACAATAACAATATCAAATAAATAAATATTTTGTTTAAGTTACAACGAATTTAAAATATTTTATTTAATTAACAACTTTATGCTAGGAACGCAATTGAGTCGTACGTCGTATAAACGTAGGACGTAACGCCGTAAATTTTTTACAACACGATTCACTAACCCAGAATGCCGTCGTAAACGTATTTTGTTTTTACTTGAAAATAATATTGAAAAACTCCAAACTTATCAAATTATTGTTAATTTTTTCTATCCTTTTATTTTGTTATCAAAAATTCAATTTGAAAACACAAAAATAATTTCATTCAATATTTTCTTTTCCTATGACAATACGGTCGTAACCGGCGTATGATATAGAATTAGATCTATGTCGACGTATGACGTAGATACGCTTTAACGTTTACGCCAGATATTGTGTGCCTTTTTGTAAAATATTATACGATTTAATTTGACAACGTATCTACGTCGTACGGTGCTACGTTCATACGGTGCAATTGTGTTCCTACGGTTAGATTAAACAAAATTAAAAGAATAAAACAAAACAAAAATAATGTTTTTATAGGAATAATAATATTTTTATAGAAATATTTATTAGGAATAATTCTGACCGCAAAATTAAATTTCTTGTAATGTTTTTTGAAGTGTTGGGAGTTTTAGTCTTCAAATTTTAGGCGTCAAGTCTTGAGTTTTTATGAGAGAAGGGAAGAGAGAATGCCATTTATTGGTCTCTCTCACCGTACAACTCAAGACTTGACGGATAAAACCTGAAGTGTATGCAACAGCACTTAGCACAATAGTGACTTACAGGGATGTTAAATGGGGTTTTAATTTTTGTACCAACTTCCAAAAAAAAATGTACTTTTTGGACTTCACGGTACCATTTTTTTTAAATTTAATAAAACAACAAAAGAAGTACCTAAAAATTCAATTGTACACAAAAAAAAAAAAAAAAAAAAACTTAACATTAACATACATTATATGTATGAATAAAATAAGGTACATAAAAGTCTTACAAATATATGAGATCAAAATCAGGCACTTATTTGTTTAGTTAATAAGCTATTTGGAATTTTTACATCAGCAGCATGAAATTTTCGATCTTAACCAATACTTTGTTTGTATGTGACTTGATAATGTTGGCACATGTAGTCTTTCCTTAGTTTTTATTATATTTTGAAAAGAAAAAAAAATCTTTCCACATTTGTAGACGAATGGATAAAATTCCAGCAACGACTCTTGGAATGTCAGGAAACATATTGACTTTCAGCTCATTTTTTAAATTAGCTACTGGATATGAAAAATTTCTTTCGCACATATTCGTTAAGTAGTAGTTCTTTCTATATTCAAAAAAAAAAAAAAAAAAAAAAGGAAACAAAAGTAGTAACCATAGTATAGAACTAGTATGCCAACTCGAGAGAGTGTTCTCAATTTTTTAGTTCACCCCTAACACATATACGTTCTGTGTGAATTCAACACACATAAGAACAACAAAAACAAAATAAAATTTTTTCACAATATAACACTTTATGACACAAACACATAACTAATAATTTTTTCCAATACATTTTGCTCATTTGCTTTTGCAAAATGTTTTTATTTTTCACAAACTAAAAATTTTTAAATAAATTTATTTGACATTAATTTTTTTCTGTTGTAAATATTATTAAAGCCAGCAGAGTAGCATTTTGTGGTATGAAAATAATATTTTAACGACACGTTCAATTGCTAGCTAGCGTTTCCAAACGAGTTATACCGGAAAATGTAGAGGCTGTTATGGCAACGACATTAGAGAGCCGTGCGAAATTGCCCAGACTTGAAAGCAAAAATTACTTCAAACAGTAATTTTTTTTATTTTCTTTTCTATTACTAAGTTAAATTAATTTTTTCATTTACATATGTTCTGACTAAATAAATTTCTAAAGAGAAAAAATAAATAAAATAATAAAAATAAATAAATAATAATAAAAAAGTGCCAAAAATGGTGATTTTTTGAAATGTTTGTATGGGGAACCCCCTCAACAGTTTGGGGGGTAGTAGAATTCGTTTTAGAGGTATGGTTCCTTCGGCAAAGTTTCTTATTTTGATCCCAAGAATACGATTTTCACTGAGCCATGGGCGATTATTAAATCGACCCGCCCTAATGTATATGTAGCTGCGATAAAATTAAATAGACATTATAGTTAACCAGTTTTAATCTCTTAAGCCTATAGTACACGGCATGTAAAAAGACACATGCGCATGTGGTTCTGACGTAATTTTGACGTCATCACACAACACGCAATGTTTATTGTGGCTTTGCATTGACGTCAAAATTACGTCAGAACCACATGCGCATGTGTATTTTTACATGCCGTGTACTATAGGCTTTACTCATTCAGTTTTGAGGTATGATTAGATCAAGGCGAATTCAAGTACATGTGGTGGCGAACGGCCATCTGATTTTGACAGTTAGAACCAATTTGTTTTGGTTCTGTTAGAAAGGGTTTACATTTCGAACCTTAAACACTAACAATGCAAAAAAACTCTTTTGTTTCTGCTGTTTTTGGATTTTTGTAGTATTGCCACCACCTGTAGTTGAACTCGCCTTGGATTAGATTAAGGTTTTATAGAATTCTGGTATTGTGGTTATTTTTTTGTTGAACTGTTAATGGTTTTTAATCCAAATTTAGATATTTTTTTTTAATTAGGCTTAAGTTCATTGAATTTAATTTTCATTAAATTATTTTTATTTAATAAAAAAATTTTAATTAATTTCATGTTGTTAAATTCCTGTCTTCATAAAAATAATTTAATGAAAATTAAATTCAATGAACTTAAGCCTAATTAAAAAAAAAAAAAAATAAAAAAAAAATATCTAAGTTTTATAGAATTTTTAGCAAATAAGACATAATAGCTGTTTCGTGGCTTTACATAAAACATCAAGTTGAAATTAGAAATCATACCATGATTTTCTTTATGCGAAGCGGATTCTTTTAGTTGAAAGCCACGTCGAATACTTTTACGTTTGAATAAGGCTGGTTTATTCTCTATTATATCCTCAATAAATCCCAAAGTGATGATCAAAAAATTCGGAAATTTGTTTAACAAAAGTTTAAAAAATTAGAAAATTATGTTTTGAAACTGTCGTTAAAAAATATTTTTTTTTGGTCATACATGCGAATGGGTTAACCTACGAAGCCAAAAACTCAGATACAAGTAAAAACGGGTATATTTTTAGTAAAAATGAGCTTTTATTCAAATATTTCTAAAAATATCGCACTGGTTCCTCTAAAGGGTTAAAATCAAAATATATAAATTTTCAGTAGAGACAAAAAACCGGTTTCTTTTTATATGTATTCTTATATCACAAAGGAGGATTGCAATTACATTTTTTTTTAACAAAATACTAGAGAAAATGATGTGAGATTTTTGCAGTGGGTAGATATAACCACTGTACATCGATTTCATGCATAAGGAGAAAATTGAAAAATTTAGAGGAACCAGTGCGATATGTTAATTTTGTTCCTACATTTCTTGTTCAAGTGGCCTGAGACATGTTAATGAGCTGGGGGAAATTAGGATAACTTAAAAAAATTTCGTACACATTTCGATTCTTTTACATTTAATTCCAAAAGTAATTATTAAGTGGCAAAAGTTTAACAAAAACTGAAAAAAAAATTAATTTTTTCCCATTGTAAATGCACCTTCAAACTTCAGCGTCATTGTTGCAATGCCGGTTAGCGTTATCCTATTATCCTAATATGTTACACAAGGATATCTACAATAAATTGAAAAACAATTCTAGGGGCTGAGGCAGTCTGTGCCTTGACATTTTATGTTCCTACTACCAAAATGTTTTCCAATTTTGGATTATAAAAAACAGACTTTTTCATATTTATTAAACGCTTGCTGCTCTTATTCAAGTTTGTCTGTAAAAGAAGTTAAAACTATATATTTTTATTCAATAATTTATAGTCAATAGCAGTGAGAATAGCGGTTTTACTTTTAGCGACTTTTTGAGACAAGGAATAGGTATGAATAGGAACGGAAAATAGCTTAACATTTGTTTAAACTACAACGACAATTTTGTGACGATTTTAGTAGGTCAATTTGACGATTTTGGCAATTTTTTTTTTGTTGCAAAATTTCCCTGATTACTAGACATTTTATCTGGAAGCTATGTTTGTAGGAGAGTTCGGCCTGAGGGACGGATCGTCTCTACTTCACAGATACTGCTAGAATATTTCCAAAAGCAGCGGAGGTAAGAAAGATCCAGCTCCTTAACAAGGGGCGAGTGTATCACATTACTGGAGTATGCACTTAAATTGCTACTTGTGTGTGCTGTTTGCTCTCACACTCAGGGGCGGTTGTTGGTAAACGCATTGTTAATCATCCAGAGGCTAAGATCCATATTGAGATAAGGCCAAATGACTTCTGTGCAATAAAACTCATAAATGCCCGAAATCGTAATTTACCCAGCAAAAACTTTACTTACCTGGTAAGTTAGCAAGTAATGTTGGAGAAATATAAAAACTACTTATTTTTCGGCTGAATAACTACTTATTTTTGTTCGAGTTGTCCACAGAATTCAGTAGTTACAAGACACTTACTAGAAGTCACAAAATATCTAGTTATTATTTAACTACCAGTAAGTCGAATTATAAGTGCTTACAATATACTTACTAGAAGCCAAGAAATAACCAGTTTTTATTTAAATGGCACTAGTTAATAGACCTAATAAGTAGTTATGGAGCTAGTTACCAGTAAGTAAATATTCAGTACTGAAAACAAGACAACTAATAAGTAGTTATTTAGCTGATTATTAGTAAGCAAATATTCATAACTGAAAATAATATTAGTGAAAAGTACTTACTGAGTTCATTACTAGCAAGTACTTATTGAGGATTTCAGAATAATGACAATTGTAATGACAACTACTTACCAGGTAACGTATGAAATAACTACAACCTATTACCAAAATTCAAAAAGTTTTTCCTGGGTATATACATATTTTAAATAAATTTATTTCTTCAAAACATAAATTTTAATTAATAAAATATAGAGAATTTTAAAAAAATTTCTCAAATTTTTTTTTTTACAAAAATAACAATAAGAAACCATTACCCAAGGCGGATTCATTTTTCAGGTGGCGTTGAAAGCACAGCTGTGCTATTTTTTTTCTTACTTAGAGCGAGAAATGTCAAAAGTTGCTTGTGTACTTGACATATCGATCAACGAAAGCAACAAAAAAATAAATTTGTGCGTTTTTAGTGTTGTAGTATCGACACCACCGTATACATGAATTCGCCCTGCTATTACCCATAGTATAATAAGTACCAGGTATGTTCATTAAGGCCATGTCAGATAAAACTTTTGCTTCGCGTTGGCTTACCGATTCGCTTTGACATCTAAGATAAAATATACGTACTTATACGAAACATGTCACATAAAGTACTTTCAAAGCGGAGCGAAGCAAAAAGTTAGCCAACTCTCATCTTTTTGCGCGCTTTGCCAATTGGCTAGTATAATTTTCTTTTTTTTTTAATTTTTTTTGCCAAATTAAATTCCAAAAATCCGTCCAATTAAATTTTTAACTTTTATTTTTGTAACAAATAATTAAATGTACAAATTACCAACCGCTTTTATAAATAAACAAACAATGCGTGAGTGTTGTCAAAGTTTTCATTGTGGCATACACCTTTTGCTTTGCGTTTTTCTGCCGACGGTAGAAACGTCACGCAAAGCGACAAAGTTGTATCTGACACGGCCTTTAGGGAGAGTTGTAATTATTTACCCATGTAATATCAAACAACGAAATATTACTCATTTCAACATATTTTGCGCTTTTTAGATATTGCAAACTTACTTTATTAAATAAAACTATATTTTATTCAATATCTTGTTTATTTGAAATTGATTTTTGGTTAAACTTTGTTATCACCAAATGTTTATATTAAGAAATTTTTCAAAAAATAAAATTGATTTATTTGATTTTGACGCTTGTTTTAATTTTTTCCTTATTTTCGTTTGTTTGACGTTATATGGGTTTTAAAATTGAGAACTAAATTTCTCGTACCTTGTATTTATTCTACCATGCTATTAACTAAATTTTAATATAATATTTTAATAATGGAAAAAGTATAACAAAGATTGTCTATTTTCACCCTACATACGAACATTGCATGTTGAAGACCGAACGTTTTCATAGATCCATTCTAAGAACGATGTTACACGTGTATTGACTCCAGTGGCATAACCTCCCTGACCACAGCCTTGTCCGAAACTTATTATACCAAGAATAAATTGGCGATTATATTTGAAAACTACTGGGCCACCAAAATCAAATTGACAGGAACCTTTTTGTGTTCCCGAATAATCGTAAGTACAAATTTGGCTCTGATAGATGGGGGCTACATTTTGATAAGTTTCATTGCACGTTTGGTAATCCGTAACCTTTAAAGTAACTTTTAGTAGTATTTGGGAAGTGGGACCGTCAAATGAAGTAGTACCCCAACCAATGACATCCACATAACTGTCAGCGAAATCATTATTGCTAAAAGAGAAGAGAGGGAATTTTATTTTAAATTAAAAAATAATAATGATTTTAAATATACTACATAAATAATGACTTACGCTATAAAGGCTGGCAAACAAATTGGTCCCACACCTCTAGACCATTCAATATCTGTAGTTGTTTCTAATAAAGCGATATCATTGTTGACCGGATTTGTAGTATAATTAGAATGTTCAATTATTTTATTAATATAATAAGTAGCAGAGTATTTCGTGTCCGTAGCTATAAAATTTAGATTTATTGAAAAAAATCTCAAATTGGATAGAAATTTCTCTAAAAACCTACTCGATTCTATATTCTGACGTCCCACCAAAGCCAATATATACGCAGGATTTCTTTGTACTCTCGTACAATGGGCCGCCGTTAGCAAATATCTATGGGATACTAAATTTGGGAACATTTTATTAACATTTTCAAAATTTATTTTTTAAATTATATTTAAATGAGTACTTATAGCTGCTCCGCAAAATGAATTCTGATTTGTTGTTATATCTTTAAGAGCCACCATGCTGGGATACTCATTTGGGGAAGCCGCCTGGCCATTGACAATTTTCGTATTGACGGACCATCCACAGTCGCAGGGTTGAGGCTCAGCATTCATTTGGCAACGGAAGCTGCCTCTAGAGCCACCGGATATGTAAGCTAATACCACCGAACGGAATACAGTTGTTCTCATAAAATTGCCTGAACCACAAAAATGCTCAGAATCTCTTAACAAAGTATCACCATCGCGAGCTAAATATAAATATTCGGTAGTACAGCCGTTTGCACCCTTCAATATAAGGGAAAATAAAAGTTTTGATTTATTTTAATAAAGTGCTTAAATTATTTAACCTTGTCCAAATTTATGGCGCATTGAATCGTTATAACATAATCTAGAGGAGCTACAAACTTGTAACGACATGATGAATTCGATGGATATGAGTTTGGATAATTAGGGGATTCCATATAAGAGGAACCAGGGTTAATATTGTATACAAAATCACAGCCATCAAAATAAGCCGCATTAGTACTTTGATTAAAGCTGAAGACAGCAAATAGCAGGCAGAAAACTGAAATAACAAAAAGTATTTATACAAATCAAATTAAAAGATGTTTTATAAGAAAATGAAAAAATAATTTTTAAGTCTTGGCTCCAATTTCGACAAACCTGGGCAAAATCTCATTGTCATAACAAAAATTTAATAAATTTGAATTAAAATTCAGCTGATAACTACAATTTTTACCTATTAAGATACCTTTTTTTTAATAAGTAGACTTATAATCCGCTATTTTTTTAGGTATCGTTATGTTAAAAAGTGTGTTGAATTTCTACAAAAAGTGTACGCAGTTTAAGTAAATGTGAAAACTATAATGCAAGTGACCCTTTGTCATGCACGTACAATTAATCGCAAATTTTAAAACAGCAATTTTTGAGGTGTGGTAAGTTACAAATAAGTGTGGTGAGTTCTCAGAAAATGAAAAATAACTTTTTCAATATACAGGGTGTCTGGTGGCAAATTTATTTTTTTAAAAGGGTTTATTTCAAAAAGTAATAAACGGTGAGGAGGGGGGTGACGCCGTTGGAATTATCGATTGTGCGGATTTGTCAGTCACGATGTCGCAGTGGTCAAGTGAGAATCGCGCGTTCGCTGTGGAGACATTTTTAAAGAGTAATGATTCTTACGTAATTGCTCGTCGACAATTTTGTTCAAAGTTCGGTATTCGGCGGTATTCTTGGGACTTCCAAGCGCGATTGTTCATTAAATTTTAAAAAAGGATCTGAAGTTCCATTTTTTTTTAAATTCGAACCGTTCAAGAACTGAAAGAAAGTGACTTTGATTTACGCAAAAATTTTTGTGAAACTATGTTGCAGCGTTTTCGCACTGTAAATTCCATTTTTTGGGTCGACGAGGCTCATTTTTACTTAAACGGCCACGTCAACAAGCAAATCTGCCGTTACTGGTCTCCAAGAACCCGCACCCCTCGATTGAAACATCAAAAACCATTGAATTGCCCCAGGGTAACTGTTTGGTGTGTCATATCCACGCATGAGATAATTGGATCATTTTTTTTCGAAAATTCTCGAGGGCAGGCAACGGATTCTAACGGTGAAAAGTATCAACGCATGATTACGGAATTATTTTTGCGAAACCTGCGAGCTCATCCATCGTACTCTTCACACACGTGGTTTCAACAGGATGGGGCGGCTGCCCACATAGCCCGAGCTTCGATGAATTTGCTTCGGTAAAATTTCCCCCGGAAATTGATCAGTCGCTTTGGGGACTGAGGCCACCGAGGTCGCCCGATCTAACTCCAATGGATTTTTTTTATGGGGCTACCTCACAGAGAGGGCTTATATTGATAATCTCCAATCTCTTGTAGCTTTAAAGGAAAATATTCGTCGAGAAATCAGCTCAATTGAACCAAGTTTTGAACAGTGTGTTCAACTCGACGGAATACATCTGGGGGACATACTCTTTAAAAAATAAAATCTGCATTTCCATTTTATATAGTGGTTAGATAGTAAAAAGTGTCAGGAAAATAATAATAAAAAAGTGAGTATTTCTAGGCACATCTGCCGCATTAACCGAGCATTAAAATGCCCTTTAGTGAGAAATAATAGACAATCAAATTTTAATGCTTAATTAATTCTGTTTATATTGAACAATTATAGCGGCTTATATAGTAAAATATCCTAGTAATCAGCATTTCTCATAAACATATTGATATTTGGCGACAATGCCATAAATCCAAATTCTCACGATAAAAATATTTATTGAATTTCAATTGACATTGAGTTTTTTAAACATCAACAAATATTTCTGTTGCGACAGTTTGGGGAATCATTGAACTTACAATTTCTGCTGACTAAACATAAATTTCTTTTACTTAAATTATATTGAACAATTTTGCGTTTTGGGTCTTATAGGGCATTTACATTACATCGAAATCTAGTAGATTTCATTTGAAATCTTCCTCCAAATCTAGTTCGTTTACATTATACTTGTTTGACATTAGCGAGATTTGGTTTCCACAACAAAAACCGCCGACTGAAAGTTTTTTGTGTAACACATACTTACATATAAAGAAATAGGCATTTAAAAATTTGCATTACATTTTCTTTATAATCAACTTCATTTATTTTATCAATATTATTTGTCATATGCATTTTTTTTTTACTATTTTACAAAATTTTTGAATTTGTTTAACTATTTTAACAAGCAGCTATTATTGTTTTTTTTTTGTTTTTTGTTAAAATGGCATTTTTTTCTTGTGCAGGGAAGTAGTTTTTAGTGCTATATGGGGAAAAACATAGTTGCATCAATAAGTACTACTAGATTTCGAATAGATTTCGTCAAAATCTAGTTACGGAGTAGATTTTGTTTTGTACGGGAAATCTAGCCAAAAACAACTAGATTTGGCTCGAAATCTCGAAGGTACTAGATTTCGTTGTAGTGTAAATTGGCTATTATGTTACATATATTACAGTGATGGGCATATGTGCGCATACACTACACTATCGTTCAATGCTCTTAATAAAACTTTGTGTCAATTATTACGTTTTTTATTTAAGTTTCAAAATATAAATCTGCTACCCGACACCCTGTATATTATTACTAAATTTTAATAAGAAGTTTAATATTGTCTTATTAAATTTCGAAAAGAAGATCTCAAAACGTCTACTTTTAATACCTTAATAATTTTAGCATGAGAACTATCGATATCGATAACTATGGTTTGATAGGAATGTCAAACTATGTTGTCGCTTTACGCTAGAACAACGCTTCCAAATTGTGAAAATTTACTTTGAAAAAAACTGCCAAGAAATTGGTCACACTAATGCTAGAAACACAACTGGGACGAACGACGAATTTCGCCCAACACGACGAATACTTCCGTAAAAATTCGCTAAGTAAATTAGTCGTATGAAGCACAATAACGACGAATAGCTGGCAGCTTTTATAATTGAGAAAGTTGATTACTGTTTGTGCAAAGAGAGAGAAATAGTGTGACAATATTCAAAAAAAATATGCTTAAAAATAAAAACATAATCAAAAACACAACTAAAAACTATTTTTATAGCAAAATACTTTGTATACTCTTTTTATGTGTTATACAATAAAAAAAAAACAATTATTAAAGTAAAAAGTAACTTTATTTACTAAACTACTTCTTAACTAAAACAAAACATGGTCACCTAGTACTGATTTGTTCGTCGTTCGCCGGCGTATGAAATAGAATTAAATCTATTTGAAGTTCGCCACGTTTGGCGAATTTTCGCCGGCGCCCTGATTGTGTGCATTTTCATATACACAAACGTCTTTTATTTTTGGCGACGAATATTCGCGGCCAAAAATTCGTCGTTCGCCCCAGTTGTGTTCCTAGCATAAGGCATACTGCCATTTAACCCCTGTTTGCGTTGTATGTGGTGAATTGCATGGTACAGCTCTCTGCGATAAGTCTAAAAACGACCATAATGTAAAAAATGCAGCAACTGTGGTGGTAATCACACTGCCAACTATAGAGGATGCCCTATATACTCTATAGTCAAGCGCTCGGTTGGACGGAAACATAATACCCCTCAAATGCAGGTAACACATCAAGTTAACACTAATGACATTCAGGTACCGCAGCCTAGTAATAACAGAACATTCTACGCTAACGTCCTAAAATCAAACCATATGCCAATGCAAGGTGATTTGCCAAATAATGATGAGACTCCAGTTTCTAATTTAAGTCGTCTAGAAAAAACCATGGAAACACTAGTGCAAACAGTAACTAACTTTACGAACACAATGGGTAATATGATGCAAGAAATGTTAAGAATGCAATCGATGTTATTGCAAGCTGTACTTAACAAGCCATTAATTGTTTTAAAATTTGTTTTTGGAACGCAAACGGAACGCAAAAATTGATGTAATGATGGTTTCTGAAACTCATTTGACCTCAAGAAATTCGTTTAAAATCAATGGTTATATATTATATGATACCAAGGACCCTCGAGATAGAGCTTGTGCAGGTTCTGCTATTTTGATAAAAGCCCGAATCAAACACTACTTAATGTGTGATCATCGTGAAGATTATCTGCAAGCAACGAACATTTGTGTTGAAGAGCTAAATCGAAGCTTAGTACTTTCATCTTTATACTCTCCACCTAGATTTTCAATATCAGAAAGCCAATATTATAAATATTTTAAGTCATTAGGACCCTGTTTCCTAGCCGCTGGCGATTACAACGCTAAACATACCTTCTGGGGGTCACGGCTCATTACACCAAAGGGTCGTGTTTTGTATAATACAATGTCTAAAATGGATTTAAATGTGGTCGCGAGTGGACAACCAACTTATTGGCCTACTGATCATCAAAAAATTCCAGATTTAATCGATTTTGGCGTGGTTAAAAACATCCCCATTGAAACGATTCAAGTTGAAACTTCCTAAAAATTATCTTCCGATCACACACCTATAATTCTTATTATATCAAACCCTAATAGAATTGTATCTCCGTCTGGTTACTTAGTGACGTCAGCCACACAAATAAATTGGTTAAAATATAAAAAATATCTCAGTACCTACTGCACTGAAAATATGCCGCTTAGATCACCGGAGAATGTGAATCCTTCTATTGCAAATTTTGACAATTATCTCAAACTAGCTGCTCAACATTCTAGCATAGCCCGCAAAAATATCAAAACTAATAATATATATTCTACAGATGTCGAGCGTCTCTTGACTGAAAAAAGGAGAGCTCGAAGAGAGTGGCAATTGCACAGATCCCCTCAACTTAAAAATTTACTATAAGAGTGCACAAAAAGTCTAAGAAAGTTATTGCAATCTCAAAAAACGGCTTCTCTGGAAAAATATCTTAAGGAACTTGATGCAACTCCTCAATCTGACTACTCATTATGGCGTGCAGCTAGAAATCTTAAAAGACCAGTTATCACTAAACCACCATTAAGAAACTTAAATGGAAGTTAGGCACGAAATGATATAGAATAAGGAAATCTTTTTGTTAATTATTTAAAAACCGCATTTACCCCTCATACATCTTTCGATATTGCGGTCGAGTTGCCACCCGTTGCTGTTAGAGCAGCTGTTCCACTAAGATTTGAGATAAGAGAAATCGAAAAGGCTATTCATGATTTAAACCCCAAGAAAGCCCCTGGGAAAGGATCGCACAAAAGTTGAGTCATATAGACCTATAAGCTTATTGTCTTATATATCAAAGCTATTTGAGAAACTATTAGTGTCTAAATTAACGCCGATTTTAAATGAAAACAGATGTATTCCCAATCATCAATTCGGCTTTAGAAGAAAACACAGCACAACTGAACAAACTCTTCGAATAGTAAATGTCATAAGAAAAGCCTTTTGGCCAAATTTATGGCGGCCACACTCGCTTAAGAAGAAGAGGCACTGCAGCACTCACCCAATCAGATGAGCGATAAACACCTACATATGTGAACAGAAACCGTGATGACGAAATCTTTTTTGTTTGGCACTGATTTGATTAATTATTGTTAGTTCATATTTAATATTTGAAGATTCAATAAATAAATACTGAAGAAAAAACAAATTTTTTTTAAAGCAAAACAAATAGTATTTTTTGTTTTAAAAAATTCATAAAACAATTTATAGGTGCAAAAATTTTACATTTCATTAATTTAATTTCGAAAATGCGCGCATTTTACATAACAATTTTTTTTAAAACTTGATACAAAAAAGAATATATAAAAAAGCTCCTGGATATTTTTAGAACTAAAAGAAATGTAGGACCTTTCCTTCATTTGTTACAGGTCACAATATAATAAAATAAGCCATAAATCATCAAAATTGGCAGACAAATGTTAATTTTGATCACTTATTAAAATAAATCCGTGAGCAGATTTAGATTTAGCACGCTAAAGTCAATTAAAATGACAAAACAAAGTTCTTGCTCTCGACCGATCAGGGGGTAAATTATTGCAGTCGTGATCGAATACTTTTGCGATTCGAAACCAATTTTATTTCGAATTCTTTCAGTCGAATCGAAATTATTTTTTCATTGTTGTGAAAAATCAAGTTAATGCTTTACAACACTGAAAAAATAACTTGGATTCGTTCAGTATTAACTGAAAGAATTAGAAATAAAATTGTGTTAAAATCGAACAAGTATTCGAACACGACTGCCACAATTTGCCCCCAGTTTTATTAGTGTTGATTATGGAGGGAAAAACATACAAGTGTTGATACGGTTGAATCTTGCAAATCAGCATTCCAGTGCTGTCAAATTATTTTTGTGAATAAAGAAACCGTAACCAACCAGAAAAATAGTGAGATGTCTTCCTGAAATCTGAGAAACACGTCGACAAATAAGTCAAAATCGTATACGATTTATGTCAGATTTCTGACCTTAAAATTTATGAAGTGGTTGACACCAATTCTGGCAGACGTATCTTGGGAAATTCTGTTTTTTCCGGCCTTTCTGATAGATATCTGACAGAAATCTAATGAAGAATGAAGATGGGAAATTATGCTGTGTCAGCCGACATTCTTACTGCTTTCCGACAGATAGCCGAAAGAATATGGAATAAAATTCTAAATAAACATACTACGTACCATTTTTTTAAATTTTTTTTAAGCAATAAAATATGTAAAATCAAACTATTTTCAACTTAATGAGAATTGTAATTATTAAAAAAAAAAAACACACACACATAAATAACAACTTAGATACATCTATATGAATTCAATCAGAAATCTATTAGATATATCGGTATATAAATTCCCCCCGATGTATTCATGCGAAATCGATCAGAAAGCGGCCAGACAGTACGTATGACATTTGCAAGAAATGTCTGATTCAGACAACGTCGGAGTATTTTGCTGACTGGGGATAGTTTTGATATATTTTCAAACAAATACAAACAAAACGATAAACTATTTACTTGCTTTTTACACAGCTTTGTTTAAGGAAAGCTGTAAACAAATTTAAAAAAGAGTTACGAATTCTTTGACGGGCTTTAAACAATCTTGACAAAACACATTTTTCTTGATTCTTGACGAGCACTGAACATTTTTCTAAATCAAGATCGTCTGGCAAGTCTAGCTATATTCGTCTGTGCCGGATATTTAATACCCTTCACCTAACGCAATGCAGCGGCTTTAACTCTTACACTTACCCACTAATGCACATTATTAAACAGAATTAAAAAAAAAAAAAAAAATAATATATTCATAACATTTTTTCGTTTGATAAAAGCACATTTTTCTACTTAAGCGGCAAATCATGTATGTATTTTTAAATGAAAACAAAAAATATATGTGACAGAGCATAGAGAGGTAAAGGGAACAGTAAAAACCAACTACACAAAACAAGAGGTAGGGACGACCTACGCGCGTTTTCATGGTTGACCAACACGTTCCTGACGTCATGAGATGTGTCGCTTTCAAATGAGACCAATACCAACACGCTCAGTGATGGTACACCAAAGATACACGTATTTAAATCTTCAAAATGGCTCTCCTGAACAAAACCCTAAGGTCCCTTTCTATTTTGCGCGTCACATATATTTTATATATATTAAAAAAGTAACATCAACAATAGGGGACTTTATGATAAAAATTAGAGGCAATCGTGGTTTTTTGTTCCAATCTCAGTCATTTCTGAATCGATCTGACTTAATTTCAATAGAAAATTTTAACAGAGCATATGTGACATAAATATATAAAAACATAGTCCCCATCTTTTCTGCGGTCCTCCGAAAACCCATTTCAACAGACAGTTAAATCAACTTCGCTACTCATAACGATTCAGAAATTACAAACGGAATGACAAACTTTTATAGTCAATGACAAACTTTTATAGTCACCTAAAATGCCAAGGGACGTAAAAAAACAAAAAAAAAATCGAAATAGAGTTTTTGATGGAATTTTGTTCGTTTTATTAAAATACATGTCTCAAAAAATTTTAGATCCCAGCGATGAAAAATGGCGACTTTATAAAAGAAATTCAAACGCCAAGTACACCTTATTGTTATTGATTTTGTAAATTTTTTTGCTTCTCATGTAAAAAAATAAAAAGTGTTGTTACATTTTTTAGCATTTTGCATTTTAGGCGACGATATCCTTTTCGCCCTGTGGTGAAGTGTTTTAAATTTTGTGATATTTGTTATGTCCTGAATTTGATAAGTTTTAAAGAAAATTTTACTTTCCTTAAAATCCACTACAAAATTTGATTGATAATAATATTTCACTTGAAAATGTTTTTTTTTAAATGTTTTACTTTTTTTTTTTGGGTTGGCAAAAGTTTGGTTTTAATTTGAGTTTTTCTCTTAAGTTTTAAATTAAATTTATTTTTCAACATTTTTTTATTGTGTCCTAATTTTATTTTAAGTTTCTATTATTACCTTTTAAATTCCGCGTTACTTTCGAGCAGTTAGACATTATTTTACGAAATGATATTTTTTTTTACAATTACCCTTAACAGACTTAAGAAACACTTGCATTCGTTTGTTCTAGACAAATTTACTTGTGCATTATTTGAAATTGATCTTTTTATTATATATTTATTTATTTTTTGTTAAAACAAATATTAGATAATAGACAACGATATTAATAATAGGGCTAAGAAACCATTTTTGGTTTATTAGCGTCAACAATTAATTCGACACTTATGTGATAATAATCAAATAACAGTGCCTTAAAGAAACTAAAGTCCTAAGGCCCGTTAAAGCTTTACTTCAAAATTTTACTTTTGAATTAACAAAATTTAAAAAGTTTAGAAATTAATAGAACTAATTTATAATTTGTTTAGCTAAGGATATTTTTAATTAATTATTTGTTAAATACAGACTAATTGGTTTTTGTGGTATTTGTATTTATATTGAACCAACTGTTATTAAGTAAATATTTTAAACTCGCAAACATCACAATTGTTGAATCAGGGCATACTTAGTTAATCATTCCGTGTGTGACACATTAAAATAATTACTTAAGACCTGGGTCGTTGAGTAATTCTAAGTCTATTTATCCATGCCCGTCTCTTCAATCCACCCTTATGCTAGGAAGACAACTGGGACGAGCGGCGAATTTCGTACAACGCGACGAATTTTTCGGTAAAAATTCGCCGTTAAAATTCGTCATATTGAGAAAGATGTTCAATGTTTGTGTAAGGAGAGGGAGAGAGAAAAATAAAACTTAAAAAAACACAACTAACCAAAAATAATTTTTATGGTTAAGTTTTTGTTTAAATAAATCTATTGCAGAATTAAAGAAGTAGGTCAAACATAGCAAATTTAAGTTTTGAAAGTGGGATATGTCCTAATTTATAAGAGGTCAATTATGCCTGTCGCTTACTTTTTTATAGAACTCGATTTTCAAAAAAAAAAAAAAAAAAAAAAAAAAAAATTAGAATTGTGGTGATTTTTATGGATGTAAGATACGCCTTTTTGCCGATACGATACTGATACTCAAAGAGAAATATCGCCGATACCGATTCCGATACCGATACCGATACGAATATTAAATTTAAATTCAAGATAAAATCAACAAAACTCAAGGTGAGTAATTTCTTTATTATACAAAATTACAGTTTAAGAGATTATTAATATTTAAAATTGATTTTAAAAAGAATTTAAAAACATCGAAATTAATTTAAATTCATAATAAAATTAATTTATTTTTAAAATAAAAGACAGTGTAAGTGATTAAAATATTCAAATTAAAATTAATAAGATTTTTGCTTAAAAAACAAAACAACTTTTACGGAGATAATTTCTTAACTCCGTTTGAAGCAGACCTGCAGTAAAAAATCATCTCACAGATGTGACTGAACTCATTTAACAACTTAACGAATTCTGCGCCATGGTCTTAAATTTTTTTTGCGTCTCCAAAAAAATTAGAAGATCTATGGTATATCTAGACTTCTTATTTAGCTGAACCACAACGTTGGATGGACAGAGCATTATTATTATACAAATTATCTTTTAAGATTTTCACAAACGCTCCAAAGGACAGCTCCTGTAGACTTATCAGAACTTTAACTGGGTGTAGGGGTGACCGAGTCTTCAACACTTTCGGAATGTAGAGTCATGTTGAGAAGCTCAATAAGATGTTTTTTCGATCTTTGGTCTTTTAAATTGTCTAGCTTTTTATTGAAGATTCTCTAAACACTAACATTTTTGGGAATCTGAACAATTCTGCATCTCAGTTTATTAATTTATCGTATTCTTTAATAATTTTCGACGACTGTTAACTATCAAAATAGTGTCAGAAAATGTAGCAGTCGCTTTGCTTATGGATTTTTTGTTCTTTTTGAGGTAACCCAAAATTTGTAGCGAAAACAAAAATCATTAAAAATTAGCAGAAAATTCTTTAAACGTACAATTACATACAAGATTTATCAGTGGGAGAACGCTTTACCATTACTGTGCAAAGCAAAACGGCTGATGTTGAAGGTCCACACCAAGCGTTCAATGCGTTTATATATCAGTCCATCAAGCCGTAATGTAGAATTGTATTGACATGTTACACAGTAAACGAGAACAATGCATGTACGTATCGAACGCATGAAGAGGGATTACTTTCTACTTAAGCATGCGTCTCGACCTCCAGCTTAAGAAATAAAAAAGAACAATTTATAAATCTGTTTGTTTTTTGCTATTAGTTGTTATGCAAAATATAAGCATTGAACATTAAATTGCTCAAAAAAAAACTATAAAAAAATATCGGCGTATCGATAGTAAAATATCGCCGATACCGATATATTGGCAAACGTGCAGTATCGAACTGTTTATGGGTTTTAATCAAGGCGAATTCATTAAAGGTAATCTCGGTAGTACAACAAGTACAACTCGTACAAAAACCACACGCAATTTGTTTTTGTAAAATCATTGTACAATGTCAAAAACCGAAACAAATCAAAACAGAAACAAAGATAATAAACAAAATTTTGACATCCAACAATTATAAAGCTAAAGAAAAAAAGTTACCAGCAGGGCTTTTAGGATCACCTGTAATGAATTCGCCTTGGTTTTAATCAAAATTTTTATTTTTAATCAGAATTTCTTCATAAAAATTACTTAATGAAAATGAAATTTTATAAACTTTAGCCTGATTAAAAACAAAACAAAAAGAAAAAAAAAACTAAATTAAAAATCGGATGGAATAAAATTAATACCCGGGGTGCCCTACTTTGGGAACCTATGGTGCCTCTCCCGATAAGTCTTAATACCCCAAATCCAAAACTGAAACTCGACTTCATCTTTTTAATTGCCACCTTAAATTTTATTTCAATCGGACTAACCGTTAGAAAATCCCGTTAGTGCGTGACTAAAAACTTATGGGCCTTTAGAAAGAGTGAGACTTGCCGAGACAAAAACCGATTCGAAAAAAATCATTTAATTTGGCCAAGTCGTTTGGCTAAAGTGAATTTTACAAAAGAAAAAAAAAAAAAAAAAATACTAAATATTTTTTGGAATATCTTAGTTTTTATTGGCACATGATTCCCTGCCAGTCACATTAAAGGAACGTTGCAAACATGGTCCGAACGTGAAATTCTTTACACATGGACGTCCATTTTTGGTCTCAGATACCATCAATATATCGATACCTTTCCAAAAGAATGTATTAAGCGACACTTTTTTCGAAAATGACTTTTTGATGTGGAACTATACTAGAAGTTAAGCGCCACATTTTGGCCTGGGTTTCGCTGCCCTATCATGGATGCAAAGGAAACTAGAGAGAAAATAAAATTGTATCAACCGTCAAGTTTTCTCACTGGAATAATGTTGCTCCCTGAAATTTTTATTATCCGCCAAAGAAATAATGCTAAGCCACATTTTTAAAAATGTTATTGTCGTAAGCAACAAAAGGTCCACACAAAAATTTTGATAGATGTCGCTTAGTTTAACTGAAATCGTCGCTTAGCACACTCATCCAAGTAGAACTTGATTGTCTTTGAGTTTAAATAATTTTTCTATGAAGTACGCTACTGCTTTTTTCCCATTTATTTTGTTTTTTTTTTGTCTCGTCGGTTGTAGGCGTATTTTTGTATGTAAATACCTTTGCACAGCTGTTGATTTTATTTCAAATATTTGAATGAAGTAAGTAGGCTTTGGTTAAGTTTTGAGTTATTTTGTTCCTTTTATTCTCGTCAGTTGTTATCGTACTTTTTTCGGTGAGGAGTTAGTTCATCGTTTCGTGGTATTTTATTGGAAATATTTATAATTTTACCATGAATGAAAATTTGCCAGGTCCCTCTGGATTGCAAAAAGCCAATTTTGTTTCATTCAAGAGGTAGACAAATGGTTGAATTAGCAAAACAATCTAATGAAGGAGTGAAAGTAAGTAAATAAGCTCCTTGATTCTTGATACATGTTTATATTTTGAGATAGGTGAGATAAATACAATTATGAATTTTGTTTTAGCTTAAATCTTTTGAAAAAACGAAATGTACTACGGGCAGAAGGAGTTTGTCTGCACCATCTGAATCTGGATCTGGTTCTGAGTGTGATCCGTTTGAAACAGATGGGAGTTCATCTTGGCATAACGATTCCATAGAAAATTCAAATGCCGATGAAATAGAACAACGCCAAGAAGTAAACAAGAATCCAAGTCAATTCATGGCCATTGAGGCTGGGGGTAACATCGAAAAGAGCTCGTGTTGAGAAAAAACAAAAATCTATGCAAAGAAATCCATACAAGAGCTGCCAAAACAATTGTGCAACCAAATTAAGTGAGTCGCAAAGGCAAGAAGTTTTTGACTTTTATTGGAAACTGCTAAATACCCAGCAAAAAGATTGGATTTTATCCTGCGTTGATCGTGTTCCTATCAAAAGGCGACGAATCAAAGAACTTGAAAAGAAAACAGAAACAAGAAAATATTTTATAAATTTTAAAGGGAAAATAATACAAGTATGTATGCAGTTTTTGCTGAAAACCGTTGACATTTCAAGTAGAGTTGTGACATATGCCCTTGAAAAAACAACAGTTTTAAATACATCGGAAACAGACAAAAGGGGTGCAGCAGCTACGTTCAATGCTACGTCCGCTGATTTAAAAGAAGCCGTTTGCACTTTCATTGAAAGCTTACCAAGGGTTCCATCCCACTATTGCCGTTCTAGGACCAATATAACTTACTTGCCCACCGAGTGTTTAAGTATTTCTAACCTTTACAGAAAATTCAAAGAAATCCAAGTGGAACAGGGTATACATTTTGTCTGCGGAAAAATTTTTCGCGGAATTTTCAAAACGTACAACATTGACATCCATGTTCCCAAAAAAGATAAGTGTACCTTTTGCGAATCCTATAAGGACCGTGAACTGGATGAAACACAGAAAGTAAAAGTGACAAAACATTCTCAACAGAAAGAGACGAGCCATAAACTGTTTATGGAAGATCAAGAAAAATCCAAGAGTTCACCATCATTTGTTTGTGCTAGTTTTGATCTGCAAAAAGTCCTTACCGTTCCACATACGCAGAGTATGCTATTTTATTACTCGAGAAAATACTCGTTTTATAACGAGACAATTTATGAGAGTGGAACACATAATGCGTATGCTTTTGTGTGGGGTGAAGATGATGGAATGCGAGGAGCAAATGAAATTTGTACAATCCTCAATCAATACTTAAAAATCGTCGATGAAAGAAAAACTGTTACATCCATTTCCTTATACTGTGATGGCTGTCCTGGACAAAATAAAAATCGCCAAATCATAACAATGGTTTTTTTTTGTTTATAAAAAAACAAGCTAAACACATTAACGAAATTAAATTATCATTTCTACTTCCTGGCCATACCTACATGCATGTTGATTCTGTGCATGCTACTATAGAGAGATTTGTCAAAAAAAGGACACCATCAAAATGGGTTACTCTGATTTCCAATGTCAGGATAAATCCCAAACCTTATGAGGTGGTAGTGTTGACAAACAAAGATTTCCGCGATTTAAACGACACAATTTGTTTCAAACCTTTATTTTTTGTGTCCATGTCAATGTTTTAAGCGCCATTTACCATTGTATCAAGCGCCAATGTCTTGACCACGAAAATGTACTAAGCGACAAAAACTTTTTATATGATTAAAATTTTGGTTTTGCAATGATGTCAAGTTTTGTATTCTGAAAATCGCTTTCCAAATATGTTCCTTTCAATAAAATACACAAATAAATAACTAAATGAGACGTTTTTTTCATTTCCTACACAATTTTAGAAATGTCGCTTAATACATTCTTATGGGAAGGTATCGATATAATGAATAATGTTGGTACCAAGATATGCCGATTTTGTGAGGTTAATGACGAAACGTCGGAACATATCCTCTGCCTGCTGTCCCGATTCGGCGGCATCAACGGAAATTTGTCGGGGGGGAGGCAAATGATGGGTCCAGCTGAAATCTACGATCTTTCACCGGGCAGGGTAATATGCTTTATACGCAGCATGAACTTGACATGGTGATATATGCAGACTGCATAAAATATCCTCTGGGTGGCGGTGCGTATGGCATTAGTCATATCATTTATATTGGCACGTGATTGTGAGAAATTTGCAGTGTTGGATTGTTTAGAAATGCAAGCATTTCATTAGTAGATGGCAAATAACAAATTTGATCCTAATTAACGTTATTAAGTTGTTACAAATCTAGTTGTTTCTAAAAAATTCTCATAAAATTAATATAAAATTTGTCACATATTAGTCTTGGAAAACTATACGTTTTGGTCCCAGTTTAGCTTATAACTTATCACAGATCCCATATAAACATCAATCCGACAAAAATTCGAAAAATTCTAATTCTTTGTAAAGAGTGTCAAAGATTCGGCACAGCCGATTATAACATTCCTAATTATTTTATTTTGTATAATTGTTGTTGTTTTTATAAAATGCTTTAATTAACATTTGTGCAAATACAGAACTATTATTATTTTACAAAAAAATATCGTAATCATTTACAACATTGAAAAACAAAAGTGTCTATTAAGTTGCGTTATAGGGGTCTTTAACAATAACAATATCAAATAAATAAATATTTTGTTTAAGTTACAACGAATTTAAAATATTTTATTTAATTAACAACTTTATGCTAGGAACGCAATTGAGTCGTTCGTCGTATAAACGTAGGACGTAACGCCGTAAATTTTTTACAACACGATTCACTAACCCAGAATGCCGTCGTAAACGTATTTTGTTTTTACTTGAAAATAATATTGAAAAACTCCAAACTTATTCAAATTATTGTTAATTTTTTCTATCCTTTTATTTTGTTATCAAAAATTCAATTTGAAAACACAAAAATAATTTCATTCAATATTTTCTTTTCCTATGACAATACGGTCGTAACCGGCGTATGATATAGAATTAGATCTATGTCGACGTATGACGTAGATACGCTTTAACGTTTACGCCAGATATTGTGTGCCTTTTTGTAAAATATTATACGATTTAATTTGACAACGTATCTACGTCGTACGGTGCTACGTTCATACGGTGCAATTGTGTTCCTACGGTTAGATTAAACAAAATTAAAAGAATAAAACAAAACAAAAATAATGTTTTTATAGGAATAATAATATTTTTATAGAAATATTTATTAGGAATAATTCTGACCGCAAAATTAAATTTCTTGTAATGCAAATTTAGATATTTTAATTAGGCATAAGTTCATTGAATTTAATTTGCATTAAATTATTTTTATGAAGAAAGGAATTTTTACAACATGGAAGATTAATTAAAATTGTTATTGATAATTTTCATTCTTGACTGACCTGGGATTCGAAGCCAGGCTGTCTGGCGTAAATTCAATGAACTTAAGCCTAATTAAAATATCTAAATTTGGATTAAAAACCATTAACAGTTCAATAAAATAACCACAATACTAATTATTGTTAACAGCTAAGGCACGAGCTATGTTTACATTTGTCCTTCAAGTTGTGCTGGAAAAGGTCAACTAGAAAAAAGAAAGACAAAAAAACAGGAAAAACAAAAAATGTACTTTGGACTTCAAGAAGAATTCTTGACAAAAGTACGAAAAAACAGATGTAAGGAAAAACATGTGAGATCAATTAAAATGGATAATCATTCAAAAAGCAAATTTCGATCTACCAAAGGTTAAAATACAATTTGGTTTAAGGATTGATGTTTGACTACTGACGTCAGCAGTCTTCGATGGCTGCGAGTGTAAGACGGCAAATCCCTTTGCGAAGACCTAGTGGTTGAAGTCGAAACATGTCAGGGTAACCAGCCGCCTGGGTTCGAATCACACGCCAGACAGCCTGGCTTCGAATCCCAGGTCAGTCAAGAATGAAAATTATCAATAACAATTTTAATTAATCTTCCATGTTGTAAAAATTCCTTTCTTCATAAAAATAATTTAATGCAAATTAAATTCAATGAACTTAAGCCTAATTAAAATATCTAAATTTGGATTAAAAACCATTAACAGTTCAATAAAATAACCACAATACTAATTATTGTTAACAGCTAAGGCACGAGCTATGTTTACATTTGTCCTTCAAGTTGTGCTGGAAAAGGTCAACTAGAAAAAAGAAAGACAAAAAAACAGGAAAAACAAAAAATGTACTTTGGACTTCAAGAAGAATTCTTGACAAAAGTACGAAAAAACAGAAGTAAGGAAAAACATGTGAGATCAATTAAAATGGATAATCATTCAAAAAGCAAATTTCGATCTACCAAAGGTTAAAATACAATTTGGTTTAAGGATTGATGTTTGACTACTGACGTCAGCAGTCTTCGATGGCTGCGAGTGTAAGACGGCAAATCCCTTTGAGAAGACCTAGTGGTTGAGGTCGAAACATGTCAGGGTAACCAGCCGCCTGGGTTCGAATCACACGCCAGACAGCCTGGCTTCGAATCCCAGGTCAGTCAAGAATGAAAATTATCAATAACAATTTTAATTAATCTTCCATGTTGTAAAAATTCCTTTCTTCATAAAAATAATTTAATGCAAATTAAATTCAATGAACTTAAGCCTAATTAAAATATCTAAATTTGGATTAAAAACCATTAACAGTTCAATAAAATAACCACAATACTAATTATTGTTAACAGCTAAGGCACGAGCTATGTTTACATTTGTCCTTCAAGTTGTGCTGGAAAAGGTCAACTAGAAAAAAGAAAGACAAAAAAACAGGAAAAACAAAAAATGTACTTTGGACTTCAAGAAGAATTCTTGACAAAAGTACGAAAAAACAGAAGTAAGGAAAAACATGTGAGATCAATTAAAATGGATAATCATTCAAAAAGCAAATTTCGATCTACCAAAGGTTAAAATACAATTTGGTTTAAGGATTGATGTTTGGCTACTGACGTCAGCAGTCTTCGATGGCTGCGAGTGTAAGAAGGCAAATCCCTTTGAGAAGACCTAGTGGTTGAGGTCGAAACATGTCAGGGTAACCAGCCGCCTGGGTTCGAATCACACGCCAGACAGCCTGGCTTCGAATCCCAGGTCAGTCAAGAATGAAAATTATCAATAACAATTTTAATTAATCTTCCATGTTGTAAAAATTCCTTTCTTCATAAAAATAATTTAATGCAAATTAAATTCAATGAACTTAAGCCTAATTAAAATATCTAAATTTGGATTAAAAACCATTAACAGTTCAATAAAATAACCACAATACTAATTATTGTTAACAGCTAAGGCACGAGCTATGTTTACATTTGTCCTTCAAGTTGTGCTGGAAAAGGTCAACTAGAAAAAAGAAAGACAAAAAAACAGGAAAAACAAAAAATGTACTTTGGACTTCAAGAAGAATTCTTGACAAAAGTACGAAAAAACAGATGTAAGGAAAAACATGTGAGATCAATTAAAATGGATAATCATTCAAAAAGCAAATTTCGATCTACCAAAGGTTAAAATACAATTTGGTTTAAGGATTGATGTTTGACTACTGACGTCAGCAGTCTTCGATGGCTGCGAGTGTAAGACGGCAAATCCCTTTGAGAAGACCTAGTGGTTGAGGTCGAAACATGTCAGGGTAACCAGCCGCCTGGGTTCGAATCACACGCCAGACAGCCTGGCTTCGAATCCCAGGTCAGTCAAGAATGAAAATTATCAATAACAATTTTAATTAATCTTCCATGTTGTAAAAATTCCTTTCTTCATAAAAATAATTTAATGCAAATTAAATTCAATGAACTTAAGCCTAATTAAAATATCTAAATTTGGATTAAAAACCATTAACAGTTCAATAAAATAACCACAATACTAATTATTGTTAACAGCTAAGTAACGAGCTATGTTTACATTTGTCCTTCAAGTTGTGCTGGAAAAGGTCAACTAGAAAAAAGAAAGACAAAAAAACAGGAAAAACAAAAAATGTACTTTGGACTTCAAGAAGAATTCTTGACAAAAGTACGAAAAAACAGAAGTAAGGAAAAACATGTGAGATCAATTAAAATGGATAATCATTCAAAAAGCAAATTTCGATCTACCAAAGGTTAAAATACAATTTGGTTTAAGGATTGATGTTTGACTACTGACGTCAGCAGTCTTCGATGGCTGCGAGTGTAAGACGGCAAATCCCTTTGAGAAGACCTAGTGGTTGAGGTCGAAACATGTCAGGGTAACCAGCCGCCTGGGTTCGAATCACACGCCAGACAGCCTGGCTTCGAATCCCAGGTCAGTCAAGAATGAAAATTATCAATAACAATTTTAATTAATCTTCCATGTTGTAAAAATTCCTTTCTTCATAAAAATAATTTAATGCAAATTAAATTCAATGAACTTAAGCCTAATTAAAATATCTAAATTTGGATTAAAAACCATTAACAGTTCAATAAAATAACCACAATACTAATTATTTCTTGTAATGTTTTTTGAAGTGTTGGGAGTTTTAGTCTTCAAATTTTAGGCGTCAAGTCTTGAGTTTTTATGAGAGAAGGGAAGAGAGAATGCCATTTATTGTTCTCTCTCACCGTACAACTCAAGACTTGACGGATAAAACCTGAAGTGTATGCAACAGCACTTAGCACAATAGTGACTTACAGGGATGTTAAATGGGGTTTTAATTTTTGTACCAACTTCCAAAAAAAAATGTACTTTTTGGACTTCACGGTACCATTTTTTTTAAATTTAATAAAATAACAAAAGAAGTACCTAAAAATTCAATTGTACACAAAAAAAAAAAAAAAAAAAAAACTTAACATTAACATACATTATATGTATGAATAAAATAAGGTACATAAAAGTCTTACAAATATATGAGATCAAAATCAGGCACTTATTTGTTTAGTTAATAAGCTATTTGGAATTTTTACATCAGCAGCATGAAATTTTCGATCTTAACCAATACTTTGTTTGTATGTGACTTGATAATGTTGGCACATGTAGTCTTTCCTTAGTTTTTATTATGTTTTGAAAAGAAAAAAAAATCTTTCCACATTTGTAGACGAATGGATAAAATTCCAGCAACGACTCTTGAAATGTCAGGAAACATATTGACTTTCAGCTCATTTTTTAAATTAGCTACTGGATATGAAAAATTTCTTTCGCACATATTCGTTAAGTAGTAGTTCTTTCTATATTCAAAAAAAAAAAAAAAAAAAAAAGGAAACAAAAGTAGTAACCATAGTATAGAACTAGTATGCCAACTCGAGAGAGTGTTCTCAATTTTTTAGTTCACCCCTAACACATATACGTTCTGTGTGAATTCAACACACATAAGAACAACAAAAACAAAATAAAATTTTTTCACAATATAACACTTTATGACACAAACACATAACTAATAATTTTTTCCAATACATTTTGCTCATTTGCTTTTGCAAAATGTTTTTATTTTTCACAAACTAAAAATTTTTAAATAAATTTATTTGACATTAATTTTTTTCTGTTGTAAATATTATTAAAGCCAGCAGAGTAGCATTTTGTGGTATGAAAATAATATTTTAACGACACGTTCAATTGCTAGCTAGCGTTTCCAAACGAGTTATACCGGAAAATGTAGAGGCTGTTATGGCAACGACATTAGAGAGCCGTGCGAAATTGCCCAGACTTGAAAGCAAAAATTACTTCAAACAGTAATTTTTTTTATTTTCTTTTCTATTACTAAGTTAAATTAATTTTTTCATTTACATATGTTCTGACTAAATAAATTTCTAAAGAGAAAAAATAAATAAAATAATAAAAATAAATAAATAATAATAAAAAAGTGCCAAAAATGGTGATTTTTTGAAATATTTGTATGGGGAACCCCCTCAACAGTTTGGGGGGTAGTAGAATTCGTTTTAGAGGTATGGTTCCTTCGGCAAAGTTTCTTATTTTGATCCCAAGAATACGATTTTCACTGAGCCATGGGCGATTATTAAATCGACCCGCCCTAATGTATATGTAGCTGCGATAAAATTAAATAGACATTATAGTTAACCAGTTTTAATCTCTTAAGCCTATAGTACACGGCATGTAAAAAGACACATGCGCATGTGGTTCTGACGTAATTTTGACGTCATCACACAACACGCAATGTTTATTGTGGCTTTGCATTGACGTCAAAATTACGTCAGAACCACATGCGCATGTGTATTTTTACATGCCGTGTACTATAGGCTTTACTCATTCAGTTTAGAGGTATGATTAGATCAAGGCGAATTCAAGTACATGTGGTGGAGAACGGCCATCTTATTTTGACAGTTAGAACCAATTTGTTTTGGTTCTGTTAGAAAGGGTTTACATTTCGAACCTTAAACACTAACAATGCAAAAAAACTCTTTTGTTTCTGCTGTTTTTGGATTTTTGTAGTATTGCCACCACCTGTAGTTGAATTCGCCTTGGATTAGATTAAGGTTTTATAGAATTCTGGTATTGTGGTTATTTTTTTGTTGAACTGTTAATGGTTTTTAATCCAAATTTAGATATTTTTTTTTAATTAGGCTTAAGTTCATTGAATTTAATTTTCATTAAATTATTTTTATTTAATAAAAAAATTTTAATTAATTTCATGTTGTTAAATTCCTGTCTTCATAAAAATAATTTAATGAAAATTAAATTCAATGAACTTAAGCCTAATTAAAAAAAAAAAAAAATAAAAAAAAAATATCTAAGTTTTATAGAATTTTTAGCAAATAAGACATAATAGCTGTTTCGTGGCTTTACATAAAACATCAAGTTGAAATTAGAAATCATACCATGATTTTCTTTATGCGAAGCGGATTCTTTTAGTTGAAAGCCACGTCGAATACTTTTACGTTTGAATAAGGCTGGTTTATTCTCTATTATATCCTCAATAAATCCCAAAGTAATGATCAAAAAATTCGGAAATTTGTTTAACAAAAGTTTAAAAAATTAGAAAATTATGTTTTGAAACTGTCGTTAAAAAATATTTTTTTTTGGTCATACATGCGAATGGGTTAACCTACGAAGCCAAAAACTCAGATACAAGTAAAAACGGGTATATTTTTAGTAAAAATGAGCTTTTATTCAAATATTTCTAAAAATATCGCACTGGTTCCTCTAAAGGGTTAAAATCAAAATATATAAATTTTCAGTAGAGACAAAAAACCGGTTTCTTTTTATATGTATTCTTATATCACAAAGGAGGATTGCAATTGCATTTTTTTTTAACAAAATACTAGAGAAAATGATGTGAGATTTTTGCAGTGGGTAGATATAACCACTGTACATCGATTTCATGCATAAGGAGACAATTGAAAAATTTAGAGGAACCAGTGCGATATGTTAATTTTGTTCCTACATTTCTTGTTCAAGTGGCCTGAGACATGTTAATGAGCTGGGGGAAATTAGGATAACTTAAAAAAATTTCGTACACATTTCGATTCTTTTACATTTAATTCCAAAAGTAATTATTAAGTGGCAAACGTTTTACAAAAACTGAAAAAAAAATTAATTTTTTCCCATTGTAAATGCACCTTCAAACTTCAGCGTCATTGTTGCAATGCCGGTTAGCGTTATCCTATTATCCTAATATGTTACACAAGGATATCTACAATAAATTGAAAAACAATTCTAGGGGCTGAGGCAGTCTGTGCCTTGACATTTTATGTTCCTACTACCAAAATGTTTTCCAATTTTGGATTATAAAAAACAGACTTTTTCATATTTATTAAACGCTTGCTGCTCTTATTCAAGTTTGTCTGTAAAAGAAGTTAAAACTATATATTTTTATTCAATAATTTATAGTCAATAGCAGTGAGAATAGCGGTTTTACTTTTAGCGACTTTTTGAGACAAGGAATAGGTATGAATAGGAACGGAAAATAGCTTAACATTTGTTTAAACTACAACGACAATTTTGTGACGATTTTAGTAGGTCAATTTGACGATTTTGGCAATTTTTTTTTTGTTGCAAAATTTCCCTGATTACTAGACATTTTATCTGGAAGCTATGTTTGTAGGAGAGTTCGGCCTGAGGGACGGATCGTCTCTACTTCACAGATACTGCTAGAATATTTCCAAAAGCAGCGGAGGTAAGAAAGATCCAGCTCCTTAACAAGGGGCGAGTGTATCACATTACTGGAGTATGCACTTAAATTGCTACTTGTGTGTGCTGTTTGCTCTCACACTCAGGGGCGGTTGTTGGTAAACGCATTGTTAATCATCCAGAGGCTAAGATCCATATTGAGATAAGGCCAAATGACTTCTGTGCAATAAAACTCATAAATGCCCGAAATCGTAATTTACCCAGCAAAAACTTTACTTACCTGGTAAGTTAGCAAGTAATGTTGGAGAAATATAAACACTACTTATTTTTCGGCTGAATAACTACTTATTTTTGTTCGAGTTGTCCACAGAATTCAGTAGTTACAAGACACTTACTAGAAGTCACAAAATATCTAGTTATTATTTAACTACCAGTAAGTCGAATTATAAGTGCTTACAATATACTTACTAGAAGCCAAGAAATAACCAGTTTTTATTTAAATGGCACTAGTTAATAGACCTAATAAGTAGTTATGGAGCTAGTTACCAGTAAGTAAATATTCAGTACTGAAAACAAGACAACTAATAAGTAGTTATTTAGCTGATTATTAGTAAGCAAATATTCATAACTGAAAATAATATTAGTGAAAAGTACTTACTGAGTTCATTACTAGCAAGTACTTATTGAGGATTTCAGAATAATGACAATTGTAATGACAACTACTTACCAGGTAACGTATGAAATAACTACAACCTATTACCAAAATTCAAAAAGTTTTTCCTGGGTATATACATATTTTAAATAAATTTATTTCTTCAAAACATAAATTTTAATTAATAAAATATAGAGAATTTTAAAAAAATTTCTCAAATTTTTTTTTTTACAAAAATAACAATAAGAAACCATTACCCAAGGCGGATTCATTTTTCAGGTGGCGTTGAAAGCACAGCTGTGCTATTTTTTTTCTTACTTAGAGCGAGAAATGTCAAAAGTTGCTTGTGTACTTGACATATCGATCAACGAAAGCAACAAAAAAATAAATTTGTGCGTTTTTAGTGTTGTAGTATCGACACCACCGTATACATGAATTCGCCCTGCTATTACCCATAGTATAATAAGTACCAGGTATGTTCATTAAGGCCATGTCAGATAAAACTTTTGCTTCGCGTTGGCTTACCGATTCGCTTTGACATCTAAGATAAAATATACGTACTTATACGAAACATGTCACATAAAGTACTTTCAAAGCGGAGCGAAGCAAAAAGTTAGCCAACTCTCATCTTTTTGCGCGCTTTGCCAATTGGCTAGTATAATTTTCTTTTTTTTTTAATTTTTTTTGCCAAATTAAATTCCAAAAATCCGTCCAATTAAATTTTTAACTTTTATTTTTGTAACAAATAATTAAATGTACAAATTACCAACCGCTTTTATAAATAAACAAACAATGCGTGAGTGTTGTCAAAGTTTTCATTGTGGCATACACCTTTTGCTTTGCGTTTTTCTGCCGACGGTAGAAACGTCACGCAAAGCGACAAAGTTGTATCTGACACGGCCTTTAGGGAGAGTTGTAATTATTTACCCATGTAATATCAAACAACGAAATATTACTCATTTCAACATATTTTGCACTTTTTAGATATTGCAAACTTACTTTATTAAATAAAACTATATTTTATTCAATATCTTGTTTATTTGAAATTGATTTTTGGTTAAACTTTGTTATCACCAAATGTTTATATTAAGAAATTTTTCAAAAAATAAAATTGATTTATTTGATTTTGACGCTTGTTTTAATTTTTTCCTTATTTTCGTTTGTTTGACGTTATATGGGTTTTAAAATTGAGAACTAAATTTCTCGTACCTTGTATTTATTCTACCATGCTATTAACTAAATTTTAATATAATATTTTAATAATGGAAAAAGTATAACAAAGATTGTCTATTTTCACCCTACATACGAACATTGCATGTTGAAGACCTAACGTTTTCATAGATCCATTCTAAGAACGATGTTACACGTGTATTGACTCCAGTGGCATAACCTCCCTGACCACAGCCTTGTCCGAAACTTATTATACCAAGAATAAATTGGCGATTATATTTGAAAACTACTGGGCCACCAAAATCAAATTGACAGGAACCTTTTTGTGTTCCCGAATAATCGTAAGTACAAATTTGGCTCTGATAGATGGGGGCTACATTTTGATAAGTTTCATTGCACGTTTGGTAATCCGTAACCTTTAAAGTAACTTTTAGTAGTATTTGGGAAGTGGGACCGTCAAATGAAGTAGTACCCCAACCAATGACATCCACATAACTGTCAGCGAAATCATTATTGCTAAAAGAGAAGAGAGGGAATTTTATTTTAAATTAAAAAATAATAATGATTTTAAATATACTACATAAATAATGACTTACGCTATAAAGGCTGGCAAACAAATTGGTCCCACACCTCTAGACCATTCAATATCTGTAGTTGTTTCTAATAAAGCGATATCATTGTTGACCGGATTTGTAGTATAATTAGAATGTTCAATTATTTTATTAATATAATAAGTAGCAGAGTATTTCGTGTCCGTAGCTATAAAATTTAGATTTATTGAAAAAAATCTCAAATTGGATAGAAATTTCTCTAAAAACCTACTCGATTCTATATTCTGACGTCCCACCAAAGCCAATATATACGCAGGATTTCTTTGTACTCTCGTACAATGGGCCGCCGTTAGCAAATATCTATGGGATACTAAATTTGGGAACATTTTATTAACATTTTCAAAATTTATTTTTTAAATTATATTTAAATGAGTACTTATAGCTGCTCCGCAAAATGAATTCTGATTTGTTGTTATATCTTTAAGAGCCACCATGCTGGGATACTCATTTGGGGAAGCCGCCTGGCCATTGACAATTTTCGTATTGACGGACCATCCACAGTCGCAGGGTTGAGGCTCAGCATTCATTTGGCAACGGAAGCTGCCTCTAGAGCCACCGGATATGTAAGCTAATACCACCGAACGGAATACAGTTGTTCTCATAAAATTGCCTGAACCACAAAAATGCTCAGAATCTCTTAACAAAGTATCACCATCGCGAGCTAAATATAAATATTCGGTAGTACAGCCGTTTGCACCCTTCAATATAAGGGAAAATAAAAGTTTTGATTTATTTTAATAAAGTGCTTAAATTATTTAACCTTGTCCAAATTTATGGCGCATTGAATCGTTATAACATAATCTAGAGGAGCTACAAACTTGTAACGACATGATGAATTCGATGGATATGAGTTTGGATAATTAGGGGATTCCATATAAGAGGAACCAGGGTTAATATTGTATACAAAATCACAGCCATCAAAATAAGCCGCATTAGTACTTTGATTAAAGCTGAAGACAGCAAATAGCAGGCAGAAAACTGAAATAACAAAAAGTATTTATACAAATCAAATTAAAAGATGTTTTATAAGAAAATGAAAAAATAATTTTTAAGTCTTGGCTCCAATTTCGACAAACCTGGGCAAAATCTCATTGTCATAACAAAAATTTAATAAATTTGAATTAAAATTCAGCTGATAACTACAATTTTTACCTATTAAGATACCTTTTTTTTAATAAGTAGACTTATAATCCGCTATTTTTTTAGGTATCGTTATGTTAAAAAGTGTGTTGAATTTCTACAAAAAGTGTACGCAGTTTAAGTAAATGTGAAAACTATAATGCAAGTGACCCTTTGTCATGCACGTACAATTAATCGCAAATTTTAAAACAGCAATTTTTGAGGTGTGGTAAGTTACAAATAAGTGTGGTGAGTTCTCAGAAAATGAAAAATAACTTTTTCAATATACAGGGTGTCTGGTGGCAAATTTATTTTTTTAAAAGGGTTTATTTCAAAAAGTAATAAACGGTGAGGAGGGGGGTGACGCCGTTGGAATTATCGATTGTGCGGATTTGTCAGTCACGATGTCGCAGTGGTCAAGTGAGAATCGCGCGTTCGCTGTGGAGAGATTTTTAAAGAGTAATGATTCTTACGTAATTGCTCGTCGACAATTTTGTTCAAAGTTCGGTATTCGGCGGTATTCTTGGGACTTCCAAGCGCGATTGTTCATTAAATTTTAAAAAAGGATCTGAAGTTCCATTTTTTTTTAAATTCGAACCGTTCAAGAACTGAAAGAAAGTGACTTTGATTTACGCAAAAATTTTTGTGAAACTATGTTGCAGCGTTTTCGCACTGTAAATTCCATTTTTTGGGTCGACGAGGCTCATTTTTACTTAAACGGCCACGTCAACAAGCAAATCTGCCGTTACTGGTCTCCAAGAACCCGCACCCCTCGATTGAAACATCAAAAACCATTGAATTGCCCCAGGGTAACTGTTTGGTGTGTCATATCCACGCATGAGATAATTGGATCATTTTTTTTCGAAAATTCTCGAGGGCAGGCAACGGATTCTAACGGTGAAAAGTATCAACGCATGATTACGGAATTATTTTTGCGAAACCTGCGAGCTCATCCATCGTACTCTTCACACACGTGGTTTCAACAGGATGGGGCGGCTGCCCACATAGCCCGAGCTTCGATGAATTTGCTTCGGTAAAATTTCCCCCGGAAATTGATCAGTCGCTTTGGGGACTGAGGCCACCGAGGTCGCCCGATCTAACTCCAATGGATTTTTTTTATGGGGCTACCTCACAGAGAGGGCTTATATTGATAATCTCCAATCTCTTGTAGCTTTAAAGGAAAATATTCGTCGAGAAATCAGCTCAATTGAACCAAGTTTTGAACAGTGTGTTCAACTCGACGGAATACATCTGGGGGACATACTCTTTAAAAAATAAAATCTGCATTTCCATTTTATATAGTGGTTAGATAGTAAAAAGTGTCAGGAAAATAATAATAAAAAAGTGAGTATTTCTAGGCACATCTGCCGCATTAACCGAGCATTAAAATGCCCTTTAGTGAGAAATAATAGACAATCAAATTTTAATGCTTAATTAATTCTGTTTATATTGAACAATTATAGCGGCTTATATAGTAAAATATCCTAGTAATCAGCATTTCTCATAAACATATTGATATTTGGCGACAATGCCATAAATCCAAATTCTCACGATAAAAATATTTATTGAATTTCAATTGACATTGAGTTTTTTAAACATCAACAAATATTTCTGTTGCGACAGTTTGGGGAATCATTGAACTTACAATTTCTGCTGACTAAACATAAATTTCTTTTACTTAAATTATATTGAACAATTTTGCGTTTTGGGTCTTATA
The DNA here is from genome assembly GCA_943735925.1 of Pollenia amentaria. Classification (NCBI taxonomy): domain Eukaryota; kingdom Metazoa; phylum Arthropoda; class Insecta; order Diptera; family Polleniidae; genus Pollenia; species Pollenia amentaria. The sequence goes on along the minus strand of OX031010.1, from coordinate 11,398,048 downwards.
GGGCATTTACATTACATCGAAATCTAGTAGATTTCATTTGAAATCTTCCTCCAAATCTAGTTCGTTTACATTATACTTGTTTGACATTAGCGAGATTTGGTTTCCACAACAAAAACCGCCGACTGAAAGTTTTTTGTGTAACACATACTTACATATAAAGAAATAGGCATTTAAAAATTTGCATTACATTTTCTTTATAATCAACTTCATTTATTTTATCAATATTATTTGTCATATGCATTTTTTTTTTACTATTTTACAAAATTTTTGAATTTGTTTAACTATTTTAACAAGCAGCTATTATTGTTTTTTTTTTGTTTTTTGTTAAAATGGCATTTTTTTCTTGTGCAGGGAAGTAGTTTTTAGTGCTATATGGGGAAAAACATAGTTGCATCAATAAGTACTACTAGATTTCGAATAGATTTCGTCAAAATCTAGTTACGGAGTAGATTTTGTTTTGTACGGGAAATCTAGCCAAAAACAACTAGATTTGGCTCGAAATCTCGAAGGTACTAGATTTCGTTGTAGTGTAAATTGGCTATTATGTTACATATATTACAGTGATGGGCATATGTGCGCATACACTACACTATCGTTCAATGCTCTTAATAAAACTTTGTGTCAATTATTACGTTTTTTATTTAAGTTTCAAAATATAAATCTGCTACCCGACACCCTGTATATTATTACTAAATTTTAATAAGAAGTTTAATATTGTCTTATTAAATTTCGAAAAGAAGATCTCAAAACGTCTACTTTTAATACCTTAATAATTTTAGCATGAGAACTATCGATATCGATAACTATGGTTTGATAGGAATGTCAAACTATGTTGTCGCTTTACGCTAGAACAACGCTTCCAAATTGTGAAAATTTACTTTGAAAAAAACTGCCAAGAAATTGGTCACACTAATGCTAGAAACACAACTGGGACGAACGACGAATTTCGCCCAACACGACGAATACTTCCGTAAAAATTCGCTAAGTAAATTAGTCGTATGAAGCACAATAACGACGAATAGCTGGCAGCTTTTATAATTGAGAAAGTTGATTACTGTTTGTGCAAAGAGAGAGAAATAGTGTGACAATATTCAAAAAAAATATGCTTAAAAATAAAAACATAATCAAAAACACAACTAAAAACTATTTTTATAGCAAAATACTTTGTATACTCTTTTTATGTGTTATACAATAAAAAAAAAACAATTATTAAAGTAAAAAGTAACTTTATTTACTAAACTACTTCTTAACTAAAACAAAACATGGTCACCTAGTACTGATTTGTTCGTCGTTCGCCGGCGTATGAAATAGAATTAAATCTATTTGAAGTTCGCCACGTTTGGCGAATTTTCGCCGGCGCCCTGATTGTGTGCATTTTCATATACACAAACGTCTTTTATTTTTGGCGACGAATATTCGCGGCCAAAAATTCGTCGTTCGCCCCAGTTGTGTTCCTAGCATAAGGCATACTGCCATTTAACCCCTGTTTGCGTTGTATGTGGTGAATTGCATGGTACAGCTCTCTGCGATAAGTCTAAAAACGACCATAATGTAAAAAATGCAGCAACTGTGGTGGTAATCACACTGCCAACTATAGAGGATGCCCTATATACTCTATAGTCAAGCGCTCGGTTGGACGGAAACATAATACCCCTCAAATGCAGGTAACACATCAAGTTAACACTAATGACATTCAGGTACCGCAGCCTAGTAATAACAGAACATTCTACGCTAACGTCCTAAAATCAAACCATATGCCAATGCAAGGTGATTTGCCAAATAATGATGAGACTCCAGTTTCTAATTTAAGTCGTCTAGAAAAAACCATGGAAACACTAGTGCAAACAGTAACTAACTTTACGAACACAATGGGTAATATGATGCAAGAAATGTTAAGAATGCAATCGATGTTATTGCAAGCTGTACTTAACAAGCCATTAATTGTTTTAAAATTTGTTTTTGGAACGCAAACGGAACGCAAAAATTGATGTAATGATGGTTTCTGAAACTCATTTGACCTCAAGAAATTCGTTTAAAATCAATGGTTATATATTATATGATACCAAGGACCCTCGAGATAGAGCTTGTGCAGGTTCTGCTATTTTGATAAAAGCCCGAATCAAACACTACTTAATGTGTGATCATCGTGAAGATTATCTGCAAGCAACGAACATTTGTGTTGAAGAGCTAAATCGAAGCTTAGTACTTTCATCTTTATACTCTCCACCTAGATTTTCAATATCAGAAAGCCAATATTATAAATATTTTAAGTCATTAGGACCCTGTTTCCTAGCCGCTGGCGATTACAACGCTAAACATACCTTCTGGGGGTCACGGCTCATTACACCAAAGGGTCGTGTTTTGTATAATACAATGTCTAAAATGGATTTAAATGTGGTCGCGAGTGGACAACCAACTTATTGGCCTACTGATCATCAAAAAATTCCAGATTTAATCGATTTTGGCGTGGTTAAAAACATCCCCATTGAAACGATTCAAGTTGAAACTTCCTAAAAATTATCTTCCGATCACACACCTATAATTCTTATTATATCAAACCCTAATAGAATTGTATCTCCGTCTGGTTACTTAGTGACGTCAGCCACACAAATAAATTGGTTAAAATATAAAAAATATCTCAGTACCTACTGCACTGAAAATATGCCGCTTAGATCACCGGAGAATGTGAATCCTTCTATTGCAAATTTAGACAATTATCTCAAACTAGCTGCTCAACATTCTAGCATAGCCCGCAAAAATATCAAAACTAATAATATATATTCTACAGATGTCGAGCGTCTCTTGACTGAAAAAAGGAGAGCTCGAAGAGAGTGGCAATTGCACAGATCCCCTCAACTTAAAAATTTACTATAAGAGTGCACAAAAAGTCTAAGAAAGTTATTGCAATCTCAAAAAACGGCTTCTCTGGAAAAATATCTTAAGGAACTTGATGCAACTCCTCAATCTGACTACTCATTATGGCGTGCAGCTAGAAATCTTAAAAGACCAGTTATCACTAAACCACCATTAAGAAACTTAAATGGAAGTTAGGCACGAAATGATATAGAATAAGGAAATCTTTTTGTTAATTATTTAAAAACCGCATTTACCCCTCATACATCTTTCGATATTGCGGTCGAGTTGCCACCCGTTGCTGTTAGAGCAGCTGTTCCACTAAGATTTGAGATAAGAGAAATCGAAAAGGCTATTCATGATTTAAACCCCAAGAAAGCCCCTGGGAAAGGATCGCACAAAAGTTGAGTCATATAGACCTATAAGCTTATTGTCTTATATATCAAAGCTATTTGAGAAACTATTAGTGTCTAAATTAACGCCGATTTTAAATGAAAACAGATGTATTCCCAATCATCAATTCGGCTTTAGAAGAAAACACAGCACAACTGAACAAACTCTTCGAATAGTAAATGTCATAAGAAAAGCCTTTTGGCCAAATTTATGGCGGCCACACTCGCTTAAGAAGAAGAGGCACTGCAGCACTCACCCAATCAGATGAGCGATAAACACCTACATATGTGAACAGAAACCGTGATGACGAAATCTTTTTTGTTTGGCACTGATTTGATTAATTATTGTTAGTTCATATTTAATATTTGAAGATTCAATAAATAAATACTGAAGAAAAAACAAATTTTTTTTAAAGCAAAACAAATAGTATTTTTTGTTTTAAAAAATTCATAAAACAATTTATAGGTGCAAAAATTTTACATTTCATTAATTTAATTTCGAAAATGCGCGCATTTTACATAACAATTTTTTTTAAAACTTGATACAAAAAAGAATATATAAAAAAGCTCCTGGATATTTTTAGAACTAAAAGAAATGTAGGACCTTTCCTTCATTTGTTACAGGTCACAATATAATAAAATAAGCCATAAATCATCAAAATTGGCAGACAAATGTTAATTTTGATCACTTATTAAAATAAATCCGTGAGCAGATTTAGATTTAGCACGCTAAAGTCAATTAAAATGACAAAACAAAGTTCTTGCTCTCGACCGATCAGGGGGTAAATTATTGCAGTCGTGATCGAATACTTTTGCGATTCGAAACCAATTTTATTTCGAATTCTTTCAGTCGAATCGAAATTATTTTTTCATTGTTGTGAAAAATCAAGTTAATGCTTTACAACACTGAAAAAATAACTTGGATTCGTTCAGTATTAACTGAAAGAATTAGAAATAAAATTGTGTTAAAATCGAACAAGTATTCGAACACGACTGCCACAATTTGCCCCCAGTTTTATTAGTGTTGAGTATAGAGGGAAAAACATACAAGTGTTGATACGGTTGAATCTTGCAAATCAGCATTCCAGTGCTGTCAAATTATTTTTGTGAATAAAGAAACCGTAACCAACCAGAAAAATAGTGAGATGTCTTCCTGAAATCTGAGAAACACGTCGACAAATAAGTCAAAATCGTATACGATTTATGTCAGATTTCTGACCTTAAAATTTATGAAGTGGTTGACACCAATTCTGGCAGACGTGTCTTGGGAAATTCTGTTTTTTCCGGCCTTTCTGATAGATATCTGACAGAAATCTAATGAAGAATGAAGATGGGAAATTATGCTGTGTCAGCCGACATTCTTACTGCTTTCCGACAGATAGCCGAAAGAATATGGAATAAAATTCTAAATATACATACTACGTACCATTTTCTTAAATTTTTTTTAAGCAATAAAATATGTAAAATCAAACTATTTTCAACTTAATGAGAATTGTAATTATTAAAAAAAAAAAACACACACACATAAATAACAACTTAGATACATCTATATGAATTCAATCAGAAATCTATTAGATATATCGGTATATAAATTCCCCCCGATGTATTCATGCGAAATCGATCATATAGCGGCCAGACAGTACGTATGACATTTGCAAGAAATGTCTGATTCAGACAACGTCGGAGTATTTTGCTGACTGGGGATAGTTTTGATATATTTTCAAACAAATACAAACAAAACGATAAACTATTTACTTGCTTTTTACACAGCTTTGTTTAAGGAAAGCTGTAAACAAATTTAAAAAAGAGTTACGAATTCTTTGACGGGCTTTAAACAATCTTGACAAAACACATTTTTCTTGACTCTTGACGAGCACTGAACATTTTTCTAAATCAAGATCGTCTGGCAAGTCTAGCTATATTCGTCTGTGCCGGATATTTAATACCCTTCACCTAACGCAATGCAGCGGCTTTAACTCTTACACTTACCCACTAATGCACATTATTAAACAGAATTAAAAAAAAAAAAAAAATAATATATTCATAACATTTTTTCGTTTGATAAAAGCACATTTTTCTACTTAAGCGGCAAATCATGTATGTATTTTTAAATGAAAACAAAAAATATATGTGACAGAGCATAGAGAGGTAAAGGGAACAGTAAAAACCAACTACACAAAACAAGAGGTAGGGACGACCTACGCGCGTTTTCATGGTTGACCAACACGTTCCTGACGTCATGAGATGTGTCGCTTTCAAATGAGACCAATACCAACACGCTCAGTGATGGTACACCAAAGATACACGTATTTAAATCTTCAAAATGGCTCTCCTGAACAAAACCCTAAGGTCCCTTTCTATTTTGCGCGTCACATATATTTTATATATATTAAAAAAGTAACATCAACAATAGGGGACTTTATGATAAAAATTAGAGGCAATCGTGGTTTTTTGTTCCAATCTCAGTCATTTCTGAATCGATCTGACTTAATTTCAATAGAAAATTTTAACAGAGCATATGTGACATAAATATATAAAAACATAGTCCCCATCTTTTCTGCGGTCCTCCGAAAACCCATTTCAACAGACAGTTAAATCAACTTCGCTACTCATAACGATTCAGAAATTACAAACGGAATGACAAACTTTTATAGTCAATGACAAACTTTTATAGTCACCTAAAATGCCAAGGGACGTAAAAAAACAAAAAAAAATCGAAATAGAGTTTTTGATGGAATTTTGTTCGTTTTATTAAAATACATGTCTCAAAAAATTTTAGATCCCAGCGATGAAAAATGGCGACTTTATAAAAGAAATTCAAACGCCAAGTACACCTTATTGTTATTGATTTTGTAAATTTTTTTGCTTCTCATGTAAAAAAATAAAAAGTGTTGTTACATTTTTTAGCATTTTGCATTTTAGGCGACGATATCCTTTTCGCCCTGTGGTGAAGTGTTTTAAATTTTGTGATATTTGTTATGTCCTGAATTTGATAAGTTTTAAAGAAAATTTTACTTTCCTTAAAATCCACTACAAAATTTGATTGATAATAATATTTCACTTGAAAATGTTTTTTTTTAAATGTTTTACTTTTTTTTTTTGGGTTGGCAAAAGTTTGGTTTTAATTTGAGTTTTTCTCTTAAGTTTTAAATTAAATTTATTTTTCAACATTTTTTTATTGTGTCCTAATTTTATTTTAAGTTTCTATTATTACCTTTTAAATTCCGCGTTACTTTCGAGCAGTTAGACATTATTTTACGAAATGATATTTTTTTTTACAATTACCCTTAACAGACTTAAGAAACACTTGCATTCGTTTGTTCTAGACAAATTTACTTGTGCATTATTTGAAATTGATCTTTTTATTATATATTTATTTATTTTTTGTTAAAACAAATATTAGATAATAGACAACGATATTAATAATAGGGCTAAGAAACCATTTTTGGTTTATTAGCGTCAACAATTAATTCGACACTTATGTGATAATAATCAAATAACAGTGCCTTAAAGAAACTAAAGTCCTAAGGCCCGTTAAAGCTTTACTTCAAAATTTTACTTTTGAATTAACAAAATTTAAAAAGTTTAGAAATTAATAGAACTAATTTATAATTTGTTTAGCTAAGGATATTTTTAATTAATTATTTGTTAAATACAGACTAATTGGTTTTTGTGGTATTTGTATTTATATTGAACCAACTGTTATTAAGTAAATATTTTAAACTCGCAAACATCACAATTGTTGAATCAGGGCATACTTAGTTAATCATTCCGTGTGTGACACATTAAAATAATTACTTAAGACCTGGGTCGTTGAGTAATTCTAAGTCTATTTATCCATGCCCGTCTCTTCAATCCACCCTTATGCTAGGAAGACAACTGGGACGAGCGGCGAATTTCGTACAACGCGACGAATTTTTCGGTAAAAATTCGCCGTTAAAATTCGTCATATTGAGAAAGATGTTCAATGTTTGTGTAAGGAGAGGGAGAGAGAAAAATAAAACTTAAAAAAACACAACTAACCAAAAATAATTTTTATGGTTAAGTTTTTGTTTAAATAAATCTATTGCAGAATTAAAGAAGTAGGTCAAACATAGCAAATTTAAGTTTTGAAAGTGGGATATGTCCTAATTTATAAGAGGTCAATTATGCCTGTCGCTTACTTTTTTATAGAACTCGATTTTCAAAAAAAAAAAAAAAAAAAAAAAAAAAAATTAGAATTGTGGTGATTTTTATGGATGTAAGATACGCCTTTTTGCCGATACGATACTGATACTCAAAGAGAAATATCGCCGATACCGATTCCGATACCGATACCGATACGAATATTAAATTTAAATTCAAGATAAAATCAACAAAACTCAAGGTGAGTAATTTCTTTATTATACAAAATTACAGTTTAAGAGATTATTAATATTTAAAATTGATTTTAAAAAGAATTTAAAAACATCGAAATTAATTTAAATTCATAATAAAATTAATTTATTTTTAAAATAAAAGACAGTGTAAGTGATTAAAATATTCAAATTAAAATTAATAAGATTTTTGCTTAAAAAACAAAACAACTTTTACGGAGATAATTTCTTAACTCCGTTTGAAGCAGACCTGCAGTAAAAAATCATCTCACAGATGTGACTGAACTCATTTAACAACTTAACGAATTCTGCGCCATGGTCTTAAATTTTTTTTGCGTCTCCAAAAAAATTAGAAGATCTATGGTATATCTAGACTTCTTATTTAGCTGAACCACAACGTTGGATGGACAGAGCATTATTATTATACAAATTATCTTTTAAGATTTTCACAAACGCTCCAAAGGACAGCTCCTGTAGACTTATCAGAACTTTAACTGGGTGTAGGGGTGACCGAGTCTTCAACACTTTCGGAATGTAGAGTCATGTTGAGAAGCTCAATAAGATGTTTTTTCGATCTTTGGTCTTTTAAATTGTCTAGCTTTTTATTGAAGATTCTCTAAACACTAACATTTTTGGGAATCTGAACAATTCTGCATCTCAGTTTATTAATTTATCGTATTCTTTAATAATTTTCGACGACTGTTAACTATCAAAATAGTGTCAGAAAATGTAGCAGTCGCTTTGCTTATGGATTTTTTGTTCTTTTTGAGGTAACCCAAAATTTGTAGCGAAAACAAAAATCATTAAAAATTAGCAGAAAATTCTTTAAACGTACAATTACATACAAGATTTATCAGTGGGAGAACGCTTTACCATTACTGTGCAAAGCAAAACGGCTGATGTTGAAGGTCCACACCAAGCGTTCAATGCGTTTATATATCAGTCCATCAAGCCGTAATGTAGAATTGTATTGACATGTTACACAGTAAACGAGAACAATGCATGTACGTATCGAACGCATGAAGAGGGATTACTTTCTACTTAAGCATGCGTCTCGACCTCCAGCTTAAGAAATAAAAAAGAACAATTTATAAATCTGTTTGTTTTTTGCTATTAGTTGTTATGCAAAATATAAGCATTGAACATTAAATTGCTCAAAAAAAAACTATAAAAAAATATCGGCGTATCGATAGTAAAATATCGCCGATACCGATATATTGGCAAACGTGCAGTATCGAACTGTTTATGGGTTTTAATCAAGGCGAATTCATTAAAGGTAATCTCGGTAGTACAACAAGTACAACTCGTACAAAAACCACACGCAATTTGTTTTTGTAAAATCATTGTACAATGTCAAAAACCGAAACAAATCAAAACAGAAACAAAGATAATAAACAAAATTTTGACATCCAACAATTATAAAGCTAAAGAAAAAAAGTTACCAGCAGGGCTTTTAGGATCACCTGTAATGAATTCGCCTTGGTTTTAATCAAAATTTTTATTTTTAATCAGAATTTCTTCATAAAAATTACTTAATGAAAATGAAATTTTATAAACTTTAGCCTGATTAAAAACAAAACAAAAAGAAAAAAAAAACTAAATTAAAAATCGGATGGAATAAAATTAATACCCGGGGTGCCCTACTTTGGGAACCTATGGTGCCTCTCCCGATAAGTCTTAATACCCCAAATCCAAAACTGAAACTCGACTTCATCTTTTTAATTGCCACCTTAAATTTTATTTCAATCGGACTAACCGTTAGAAAATCCCGTTAGTGCGTGACTAAAAACTTATGGGCCTTTAGAAAGAGTGAGACTTGCCGAGACAAAAACCGATTCGAAAAAAATCATTTAATTTGGCCAAGTCGTTTGGCTAAAGTGAATTTTACAAAAGAAAAAAAAAAAAAAAAAAATACTAAATATTTTTTGGAATATCTTAGTTTTTATTGGCACATGATTCCCTGCCAGTAACATTAAAGGAACGTTGCAAACATGGTCCGAACGTGAAATTCTTTACACATGGACGTCCATTTTTGGTCTCAGATACCATCAATATATCGATACCTTTCCAAAAGAATGTATTAAGCGACACTTTTTTCGAAAATGACTTTTTGATGTGGAACTATACTAGAAGTTAAGCGCTACATTTTGGCCTGGGTTTCGCTGCCCTTTCATGGATGCAAAGGAAACTAGAGAGAAAATAAAATTGTATCAACCGTCAAGTTTTCTCACTGGAATAATGTTGCTCCCTGAAATTTTTATTATCCGCCAAAGAAATAATGCTAAGCCACATTTTTAAAAATGTTATTGTCGTAAGCAACAAAAGGTCCACACAAAAATTTTGATAGATGTCGCTTAGTTTAACCGAAATCGTCGCTTAGCACACTCATCCAAGTAGAACTTGATCCATTTTTGTCGCTTCTAATACTCCAGATTATGATTGTCTTTGAGTTTAAATAATTTATCATGAAGTACGCTACTGCTTTTTTCCCATTTATTTTGTTTTTTTTTTGTCTCGTCGGTTGTAGGCGTATTTTTGTATGTAAATACCTTTGCACAGCTGTTGATTTTATTTCAAATATTTGAATGAAGTAAGTAGGCTTTGGTTAAGTTTTGAGTTATTTTGTTCCTTTTATTCTCGTCAGTTGTTATCGTACTTTTTTCGGTGAGGAGTTAGTTCATCGTTTCGTGGTATTTTATTGGAAATATTTATAATTTTACCATGAATGAAAATTTGCCAGGTCCCTCTGGATTGCAAAAAGCCAATTTTGTTTCATTCAAGAGGTAGACAAATGGTTGAATTAGCAAAACAATCTAATGAAGGAGTGAAAGTAAGTAAATAAGCTCCTTGATTCTTGATACATGTTTATATTTTGAGATAGGTGAGATAAATACAATTATGAATTTTGTTTTAGCTTAAATCTTTTGAAAAAACGAAATGTACTACGGGCAGAAGGAGTTTGTCTGCACCATCTGAATCTGGATCTGGTTCTGAGTGTGATCCGTTTGAAACAGATGGGAGTTCATCTTGGCATAACGATTCCATAGAAAATTCAAATGCCGATGAAATAGAACAACGCCAAGAAGTAAACAAGAATCCAAGTCAATTCATGGCCATTGAGGCTGGGGGTAACATCGAAAAGAGCTCGTGTTGAGAAAAAACAAAAATCTATGCAAAGAAATCCATACAAGAGCTGCCAAAACAATTGTGCAACCAAATTAAGTGAGTCGCAAAGGCAAGAAGTTTTTGACTTTTATTGGAAACTGCTAAATACCCAGCAAAAAGATTGGATTTTATCCTGCGTTGATCGTGTTCCTATCAAAAGGCGACGAATCAAAGAACTTGAAAAGAAAACAGAAACAAGAAAATATTTTATAAATTTTAAAGGGAAAAGAATACAAGTATGTATGCAGTTTTTGCTGAAAACCGTTGACATTTCAAGTAGAGTTGTGACATATGCCCTTGAAAAAACAACAGTTTTAAATACATCGGAAACAGACAAAAGGGGTGCAGCAGCTACGTTCAATGCTACGTCCGCTGATTTAAAAGAAGCCGTTTGCACTTTCATTGAAAGCTTACCAAGGGTTCCATCCCACTATTGCCGTTCTAGGACCAATATAACTTACTTGCCCACCGAGTGTTTAAGTATTTCTAACCTTTACAGAAAATTCAAAGAAATCCAAGTGGAACAGGGTATACATTTTGTCTCCGGAAAAATTTTTCGCGGAATTTTCAAAACGTACAACATTGACATCCATGTTCCCAAAAAAGATAAGTGTACCTTTTGCGAATCCTATAAGGACCGTGAACTGGATGAAACACAGAAAGTAAAAGTGACAAAACATTCTCAACAGAAAGAGACGAGCCATAAACTGTTTATGGAAGATCAAGAAAAATCCAAGAGTTCACCATCATTTGTTTGTGCTAGTTTTGATCTGCAAAAAGTCCTTACCGTTCCACATACGCAGAGTATGCTATTTTATTACTCGAGAAAATACTCGTTTTATAACGAGACAATTTATGAGAGTGGAACACATAATGCGTATGCTTTTGTGTGGGGTGAAGATGATGGAATGCGAGGAGCAAATGAAATTTGTACAATCCTCAATCAATACTTAAAAATCGTCGATGAAAGAAAAACTGTTACATCCATTTCCTTATACTGTGATGGCTGTCCTGGACAAAATAAAAATCGCCAAATCATAACAATGGTTTTTTTTGTTTATAAAAAAACAAGCTAAACACATTAACGAAATTAAATTATCATTTCTACTTCCTGGCCATACCTACATGCATGTTGATTCTGTGCATGCTACTATAGAGAGATTTGTCAAAAAAAGGACAATTTGGACACCATCAAAATGGGTTACTCTGATTTCCAATGTCAGGATAAATCCCAAACCTTATGAGGTGGTAGTGTTGACAAACAAAGATTTCCGCGATTTAAACGACACAATTTGTTTCAAACCTTTATTTTTTGTGTCCATGTCAATGTTTTAAGCGCCATTTACCATTGTATCAAGCGCCAATGTCTTGACCACGAAAATGTACTAAGCGACAAAAACTTTTTATATGATTAAAATTTTGGTTTTGCAATGATGTCAAGTTTTGTATTCTGAAAATCGCTTTCCAAATATGTTCCTTTCAATAAAATACACAAATAAATAACTAAATGAGACGTTTTTTTCATTTCCTACACAATTTTAGAAATGTCGCTTAATACATTCTTATGGGAAGGTATCGATATAATGAATAATGTTGGTACCAAGATATGCCGATATTGTGAGGTTAATGACGAAACGTCGGAATATATCCTCTGCCTGCTGTCCCGATTCGGCGGCATCAACGGAAATTTGTCGGGGGGAGGCAAATGATGGGTCCAGCTGAAATCTACGATCTTTCACCGGGCAGGGTAATATGCTTTATACGCAGCATGAACTTGACATGGTGATATATGCAGACTGCATAAAATATCCTCTGGGTGGCGGTGCGTATGGCATTAGTCATATCATTTATATTGGCACGTGATTGTGAGAAATTTGCAGTGTTGGATTGTTTAGAAATGCAAGCATTTCATTAGTAGATGGCAAATAACAAATTTGATCCTAATTAACGTTATTAAGTTGTTACAAATCTAGTTGTTTCTAAAAAATTCTCATAAAATTAATATAAAATTTGTCACATATTAGTCTTGGAAAACTATACGTTTTGGTCCCAGTTTAGCTTATAACTTATCACAGATCCCATATAAACATCAATCCGACAAAAATTCGAAAAATTCTAATTCTTTGTAAAGAGTGTCAAAGATTCGGCACAGCCGATTATAACATTCCTAATTATTTTATTTTGTATAATTGTTGTTGTTTTTATAAAATGCTTTAATTAACATTTGTGCAAATACAGAACTATTATTATTTTACAAAAAAATATCGTAATCATTTACAACATTGAAAAACAAAAGTGTCTATTAAGTTGCGTTATAGGGGTCTTTAACAATAACAATATCAAATAAATAAATATTTTGTTTAAGTTACAACGAATTTAAAATATTTTATTTAATTAACAACTTTATGCTAGGAACGCAATTGAGTCGTACGTCGTATAAACGTAGGACGTAACGCCGTAAATTTTTTACAACACGATTCACTAACCCAGAATGCCGTCGTAAACGTATTTTGTTTTTACTTGAAAATAATATTGAAAAACTCCAAACTTATTCAAATTATTGTTAATTTTTTCTATCCTTTTATTTTGTTATCAAAAATTCAATTTGAAAACACAAAAATAATTTCATTCAATATTTTCTTTTCCTATGACAATACGGTCGTAACCGGCGTATGATATAGAATTAGATCTATGTCGACGTATGACGTAGATACGCTTTAACGTTTACGCCAGATATTGTGTGCCTTTTTGTAAAATATTATACGATTTAATTTGACAACGTATCTACGTCGTACGGTGCTACGTTCATACGGTGCAATTGTGTTCCTACGGTTAGATTAAACAAAATTAAAAGAATAAAACAAAACAAAAATAATGTTTTTATAGGAATAATAATATTTTTATAGAAATATTTATTAGGAATAATTCTGACCGCAAAATTAAATTTCTTGTAATGCAAATTTAGATATTTTAATTAGGCATAAGTTCATTGAATTTAATTTGCATTAAATTATTTTTATGAAGAAAGGAATTTTTACAACATGGAAGATTAATTAAAATTGTTATTGATAATTTTCATTCTTGACTGACCTGGGATTCGAAGCCAGGCTGTCTGGCGTAAATTCAATGAACTTAAGCCTAATTAAAATATCTAAATTTGGATTAAAAACCATTAACAGTTCAATAAAATAACCACAATACTAATTATTGTTAACAGCTAAGGCACGAGCTATGTTTACATTTGTCCTTCAAGTTGTGCTGGAAAAGGTCAACTAGAAAAAAGAAAGACAAAAAAACAGGAAAAACAAAAAATGTACTTTGGACTTCAAGAAGAATTCTTGACAAAAGTACGAAAAAACAGATGTAAGGAAAAACATGTGAGATCAATTAAAATGGATAATCATTCAAAAAGCAAATTTCGATCTACCAAAGGTTAAAATACAATTTGGTTTAAGGATTGATGTTTGACTACTGACGTCAGCAGTCTTCGATGGCTGCGAGTGTAAGACGGCAAATCCCTTTGAGAAGACCTAGTGGTTGAAGTCGAAACATGTCAGGGTAACCAGCCGCCTGGGTTCGAATCACACGCCAGACAGCCTGGCTTCGAATCCCAGGTCAGTCAAGAATGAAAATTATCAATAACAATTTTAATTAATCTTCCATGTTGTAAAAATTCCTTTCTTCATAAAAATAATTTAATGCAAATTAAATTCAATGAACTTAAGCCTAATTAAAATATCTAAATTTGGATTAAAAACCATTAACAGTTCAATAAAATAACCACAATACTAATTATTGTTAACAGCTAAGGCACGAGCTATGTTTACATTTGTCCTTCAAGTTGTGCTGGAAAAGGTCAACTAGAAAAAAGAAAGACAAAAAAACAGGAAAAACAAAAAATGTACTTTGGACTTCAAGAAGAATTCTTGACAAAAGTACGAAAAAACAGAAGTAAGGAAAAACATGTGAGATCAATTAAAATGGATAATCATTCAAAAAGCAAATTTCGATCTACCAAAGGTTAAAATACAATTTGGTTTAAGGATTGATGTTTGACTACTGACGTCAGCAGTCTTCGATGGCTGCGAGTGTAAGACGGCAAATCCCTTTGAGAAGACCTAGTGGTTGAGGTCGAAACATGTCAGGGTAACCAGCCGCCTGGGTTCGAATCACACGCCAGACAGCCTGGCTTCGAATCCCAGGTCAGTCAAGAATGAAAATTATCAATAACAATTTTAATTAATCTTCCATGTTGTAAAAATTCCTTTCTTCATAAAAATAATTTAATGCAAATTAAATTCAATGAACTTAAGCCTAATTAAAATATCTAAATTTGGATTAAAAACCATTAACAGTTCAATAAAATAACCACAATACTAATTATTGTTAACAGCTAAGGCACGAGCTATGTTTACATTTGTCCTTCAAGTTGTGCTGGAAAAGGTCAACTAGAAAAAAGAAAGACAAAAAAACAGGAAAAACAAAAAATGTACTTTGGACTTCAAGAAGAATTCTTGACAAAAGTACGAAAAAACAGAAGTAAGGAAAAACATGTGAGATCAATTAAAATGGATAATCATTCAAAAAGCAAATTTCGATCTACCAAAGGTTAAAATACAATTTGGTTTAAGGATTGATGTTTGACTACTGACGTCAGCAGTCTTCGATGGCTGCGAGTGTAAGACGGCAAATCCCTTTGAGAAGACCTAGTGGTTGAGGTCGAAACATGTCAGGGTAACCAGCCGCCTGGGTTCGAATCACACGCCAGACAGCCTGGCTTCGAATCCCAGGTCAGTCAAGAATGAAAATTATCAATAACAATTTTAATTAATCTTCCATGTTGTAAAAATTCCTTTCTTCATAAAAATAATTTAATGCAAATTAAATTCAATGAACTTAAGCCTAATTAAAATATCTAAATTTGGATTAAAAACCATTAACAGTTCAATAAAATAACCACAATACTAATTATTGTTAACAGCTAAGGCACGAGCTATGTTTACATTTGTCCTTCAAGTTGTGCTGGAAAAGGTCAACTAGAAAAAAGAAAGACAAAAAAACAGGAAAAACAAAAAATGTACTTTGGACTTCAAGAAGAATTCTTGACAAAAGTACGAAAAAACAGATGTAAGGAAAAACATGTGAGATCAATTAAAATGGATAATCATTCAAAAAGCAAATTTCGATCTACCAAAGGTTAAAATACAATTTGGTTTAAGGATTGATGTTTGACTACTGACGTCAGCAGTCTTCGATGGCTGCGAGTGTAAGACGGCAAATCCCTTTGAGAAGACCTAGTGGTTGAGGTCGAAACATGTCAGGGTAACCAGCCGCCTGGGTTCGAATCACACGCCAGACAGCCTGGCTTCGAATCCCAGGTCAGTCAAGAATGAAAATTATCAATAACAATTTTAATTAATCTTCCATGTTGTAAAAATTCCTTTCTTCATAAAAATAATTTAATGCAAATTAAATTCAATGAACTTAAGCCTAATTAAAATATCTAAATTTGGATTAAAAACCATTAACAGTTCAATAAAATAACCACAATACTAATTATTGTTAACAGCTAAGGCACGAGCTATGTTTACATTTGTCCTTCAAGTTGTGCTGGAAAAGGTCAACTAGAAAAAAGAAAGACAAAAAAACAGGAAAAACAAAAAATGTACTTTGGACTTCAAGAAGAATTCTTGACAAAAGTACGAAAAAACAGAAGTAAGGAAAAACATGTGAGATCAATTAAAATGGATAATCATTCAAAAAGCAAATTTCGATCTACCAAAGGTTAAAATACAATTTGGTTTAAGGATTGATGTTTGACTACTGACGTCAGCAGTCTTCGATGGCTGCGAGTGTAAGACGGCAAATCCCTTTGAGAAGACCTAGTGGTTGAGGTCGAAACATGTCAGGGTAACCAGCCGCCTGGGTTCGAATCACACGCCAGACAGCCTGGCTTCGAATCCCAGGTCAGTCAAGAATGAAAATTATCAATAACAATTTTAATTAATCTTCCATGTTGTAAAAATTCCTTTCTTCATAAAAATAATTTAATGCAAATTAAATTCAATGAACTTAAGCCTAATTAAAATATCTAAATTTGGATTAAAAACCATTAACAGTTCAATAAAATAACCACAATACTAATTATTTCTTGTAATGTTTTTTGAAGTGTTGGGAGTTTTAGTCTTCAAATTTTAGGCGTCAAGTCTTGAGTTTTTATGAGAGAAGGGAAGAGAGAATGCCATTTATTGTTCTCTCTCACCGTACAACTCAAGACTTGACGGATAAAACCTGAAGTGTATGCAACAGCACTTAGCACAATAGTGACTTACAGGGATGTTAAATGGGGTTTTAATTTTTGTACCAACTTCCAAAAAAAAATGTACTTTTTGGACTTCACGGTACCATTTTTTTTAAATTTAATAAAATAACAAAAGAAGTACCTAAAAATTCAATTGTACACAAAAAAAAAAAAAAAAAAAAAAACTTAACATTAACATACATTATATGTATGAATAAAATAAGGTACATAAAAGTCTTACAAATATATGAGATCAAAATCAGGCACTTATTTGTTTAGTTAATAAGCTATTTGGAATTTTTACATCAGCAGCATGAAATTTTCGATCTTAACCAATACTTTGTTTGTATGTGACTTGATAATGTTGGCACATGTAGTCTTTCCTTAGTTTTTATTATGTTTTGAAAAGAAAAAAAAATCTTTCCACATTTGTAGACGAATGGATAAAATTCCAGCAACGACTCTTGAAATGTCAGGAAACATATTGACTTTCAGCTCATTTTTTAAATTAGCTACTGGATATGAAAAATTTCTTTCGCACATATTCGTTAAGTAGTTGTTCTTTATATATTCAAAAAAAAAAAAAAAAAAAAAAGGAAACAAAAGTAGTAACCATAGTATAGAACTAGTATGCCAACTCGAGAGAGTGTTCTCAATTTTTTAGTTCACCCCTAACACATATACGTTCTGTGTGAATTCAACACACATAAGAACAACAAAAACAAAATAAAATTTTTTCACAATATAACACTTTATGACACAAACACATAACTAATAATTTTTTCCAATACATTTTGCTCATTTGCTTTTGCAAAATGTTTTTATTTTTCACAAACTAAAAATTTTTAAATAAATTTATTTGACATTAATTTTTTTCTGTTGTAAATATTATTAAAGCCAGCAGAGTAGCATTTTGTGGTATGAAAATAATATTTTAACGACACGTTCAATTGCTAGCTAGCGTTTCCAAACGAGTTATACCGGAAAATGTAGAGGCTGTTATGGCAACGACATTAGAGAGCCGTGCGAAATTGCCCAGACTTGAAAGCAAAAATTACTTCAAACAGTAATTTTTTTTATTTTCTTTTCTATTACTAAGTTAAATTAATTTTTTCATTTACATATGTTCTGACTAAATAAATTTCTAAAGAGAAAAAATAAATAAAATAATAAAAATAAATAAATAATAATAAAAAAGTGCCAAAAATGGTGATTTTTTGAAATGTTTGTATGGGGAACCCCCTCAACAGTTTGGGGGGTAGTAGAATTCGTTTTAGAGGTATGGTTCCTTCGGCAAAGTTTCTTATTTTGATCCCAAGAATACGATTTTCACTGAGCCATGGGCGATTATTAAATCGACCCGCCCTAATGTATATGTAGCTGCGATAAAATTAAATAGACATTATAGTTAACCAGTTTTAATCTCTTAAGCCTATAGTACACGGCATGTAAAAAGACACATGCGCATGTGGTTCTGACGTAATTTTGACGTCATCACACAACACGCAATGTTTATTGTGGCTTTGCATTGACGTCAAAATTACGTCAGAACCACATGCGCATGTGTATTTTTACATGCCGTGTACTATAGGCTTTACTCATTCAGTTTAGAGGTATGATTAGATCAAGGCGAATTCAAGTACATGTGGTGGAGAACGGCCATCTTATTTTGACAGTTAGAACCAATTTGTTTTGGTTCTGTTAGAAAGGGTTTACATTTCGAACCTTAAACACTAACAATGCAAAAAAACTCTTTTGTTTCTGCTGTTTTTGGATTTTTGTAGTATTGCCACCACCTGTAGTTGAATTCGCCTTGGATTAGATTAAGGTTTTATAGAATTCTGGTATTGTGGTTATTTTTTTGTTGAACTGTTAATGGTTTTTAATCCAAATTTAGATATTTTTTTTTAATTAGGCTTAAGTTCATTGAATTTAATTTTCATTAAATTATTTTTATTTAATAAAAAAATTTTAATTAATTTCATGTTGTTAAATTCCTGTCTTCATAAAAATAATTTAATGAAAATTAAATTCAATGAACTTAAGCCTAATTAAAAAAAAAAAAAAATAAAAAAAAAATATCTAAGTTTTATAGAATTTTTAGCAAATAAGACATAATAGCTGTTTCGTGGCTTTACATAAAACATCAAGTTGAAATTAGAAATCATACCATGATTTTCTTTATGCGAAGCGGATTCTTTTAGTTGAAAGCCACGTCGAATACTTTTACGTTTGAATAAGGCTGGTTTATTCTCTATTATATCCTCAATAAATCCCAAAGTAATGATCAAAAAATTCGGAAATTTGTTTAACAAAAGTTTAAAAAATTAGAAAATTATGTTTTGAAACTGTCGTTAAAAAATATTTTTTTTTGGTCATACATGCGAATGGGTTAACCTACGAAGCCAAAAACTCAGATACAAGTAAAAACGGGTATATTTTTAGTAAAAATGAGCTTTTATTCAAATATTTCTAAAAATATCGCACTGGTTCCTCTAAAGGGTTAAAATCAAAATATATAAATTTTCAGTAGAGACAAAAAACCGGTTTCTTTTTATATGTATTCTTATATCACAAAGGAGGATTGCAATTGCATTTTTTTTTAACAAAATACTAGAGAAAATGATGTGAGATTTTTGCAGTGGGTAGATATAACCACTGTACATCGATTTCATGCATAAGGAGACAATTGAAAAATTTAGAGGAACCAGTGCGATATGTTAATTTTGTTCCTACATTTCTTGTTCAAGTGGCCTGAGACATGTTAATGAGCTGGGGGAAATTAGGATAACTTAAAAAAATTTCGTACACATTTCGATTCTTTTACATTTAATTCCAAAAGTAATTATTAAGTGGCAAAAGTTTTACAAAAACTGAAAAAAAAATTAATTTTTTCCCATTGTAAATGCACCTTCAAACTTCAGCGTCATTGTTGCAATGCCGGTTAGCGTTATCCTATTATCCTAATATGTTACACAAGGATATCTACAATAAATTGAAAAACAATTCTAGGGGCTGAGGCAGTCTGTGCCTTGACATTTTATGTTCCTACTACCAAAATGTTTTCCAATTTTGGATTATAAAAAACAGACTTTTTCATATTTATTAAACGCTTGCTGCTCTTATTCAAGTTTGTCTGTAAAAGAAGTTAAAACTATATATTTTTATTCAATAATTTATAGTCAATAGCAGTGAGAATAGCGGTTTTACTTTTAGCGACTTTTTGAGACAAGGAATAGGTATGAATAGGAACGGAAAATAGCTTAACATTTGTTTAAACTACAACGACAATTTTGTGACGATTTTAGTAGGTCAATTTGACGATTTTGGCAATTTTTTTTTTGTTGCAAAATTTCCCTGATTACTAGACATTTTATCTGGAAGCTATGTTTGTAGGAGAGTTCGGCCTGAGGGACGGATCGTCTCTACTTCACAGATACTGCTAGAATATTTCCAAAAGCAGCGGAGGTAAGAAAGATCCAGCTCCTTAACAAGGGGCGAGTGTATCACATTACTGGAGTATGCACTTAAATTGCTACTTGTGTGTGCTGTTTGCTCTCACACTCAGGGGCGGTTGTTGGTAAACGCATTGTTAATCATCCAGAGGCTAAGATCCATATTGAGATAAGGCCAAATGACTTCTGTGCAATAAAACTCATAAATGCCCGAAATCGTAATTTACCCAGCAAAAACTTTACTTACCTGGTAAGTTAGCAAGTAATGTTGGAGAAATATAAACACTACTTATTTTTCGGCTGAATAACTACTTATTTTTGTTCGAGTTGTCCACAGAATTCAGTAGTTACAAGACACTTACTAGAAGTCACAAAATATCTAGTTATTATTTAACTACCAGTAAGTCGAATTATAAGTGCTTACAATATACTTACTAGAAGCCAAGAAATAACCAGTTTTTATTTAAATGGCACTAGTTAATAGACCTAATAAGTAGTTATGGAGCTAGTTACCAGTAAGTAAATATTCAGTACTGAAAACAAGACAACTAATAAGTAGTTATTTAGCTGATTATTAGTAAGCAAATATTCATAACTGAAAATAATATTAGTGAAAAGTACTTACTGAGTTCATTACTAGCAAGTACTTATTGAGGATTTCAGAATAATGACAATTGTAATGACAACTACTTACCAGGTAACGTATGAAATAACTACAACCTATTACCAAAATTCAAAAAGTTTTTCCTGGGTATATACATATTTTAAATAAATTTATTTCTTCAAAACATAAATTTTAATTAATAAAATATAGAGAATTTTAAAAAAATTTCTCAAATTTTTTTTTTTACAAAAATAACAATAAGAAACCATTACCCAAGGCGGATTCATTTTTCAGGTGGCGTTGAAAGCACAGCTGTGCTATTTTTTTTCTTACTTAGAGCGAGAAATGTCAAAAGTTGCTTGTGTACTTGACATATCGATCAACGAAAGCAACAAAAAAATAAATTTGTGCGTTTTTAGTGTTGTAGTATCGACACCACCGTATACATGAATTCGCCCTGCTATTACCCATAGTATAATAAGTACCAGGTATGTTCATTAGGGAGAGTTGTAATTATTTACCCATGTAATATCAAACAACGAAATATTACTCATTTCAACATATTTTGCACTTTTTAGATATTGCAAACTTACTTTATTAAATAAAACTATATTTTATTCAATATCTTGTTTATTTGAAATTGATTTTTGGTTAAACTTTGTTATCACCAAATGTTTATATTAAGAAATTTTTCAAAAAATAAAATTGATTTATTTGATTTTGACGCTTGTTTTAATTTTTTCCTTATTTTCGTTTGTTTGACGTTATATGGGTTTTAAAATTGAGAACTAAATTTCTCGTACCTTGTATTTATTCTACCATGCTATTAACTAAATTTTAATATAATATTTTAATAATGGAAAAAGTATAACAAAGATTGTCTATTTTCACCCTACATACGAACATTGCATGTTGAAGACCTAACGTTTTCATAGATCCATTCTAAGAACGATGTTACACGTGTATTGACTCCAGTGGCATAACCTCCCTGACCACAGCCTTGTCCGAAACTTATTATACCAAGAATAAATTGGCGATTATATTTGAAAACTACTGGGCCACCAAAATCAAATTGACAGGAACCTTTTTGTGTTCCCGAATAATCGTAAGTACAAATTTGGCTCTGATAGATGGGGGCTACATTTTGATAAGTTTCATTGCACGTTTGGTAATCCGTAACCTTTAAAGTAACTTTTAGTAGTATTTGGGAAGTGGGACCGTCAAATGAAGTAGTACCCCAACCAATGACATCCACATAACTGTCAGCGAAATCATTATTGCTAAAAGAGAAGAGAGGGAATTTTATTTTAAATTAAAAAATAATAATGATTTTAAATATACTACATAAATAATGACTTACGCTATAAAGGCTGGCAAACAAATTGGTCCCACACCTCTAGATCATTCAATATCTGTAGTTGTTTCTAATAAAGCGATATCATTGTTGACCGGATTTGTAGTATAATTAGAATGTTCAATTATTTTATTAATATAATAAGTAGCAGAGTATTTCGTGTCCGTAGCTATAAAATTTAGATTTATTGAAAAAAATCTCAAATTGGATAGAAATTTCTCTAAAAACCTACTCGATTCTATATTCTGACGTCCCACCAAAGCCAATATATACGCAGGATTTCCTTGTACTCTCGTACAATGGGCCGCCGTTAGCAAATATCTATGGGATACTAAATTTGGGAACATTTTATTAACATTTTCAAAATTTATTTTTTAAATTATATTTAAATGAGTACTTATAGCTGCTCCGCAAAATGAATTCTGATTTGTTGTTATATCTTTAAGAGCCACCATGCTGGGATACTCATTTGGGGAAGCCGCCTGGCCATTGACAATTTTCGTATTGACGGACCATCCACAGTCGCAGGGTTGAGGCTCAGCATTCATTTGGCAACGGAAGCTGCCTCTAGAGCCACCGGATATGTAAGCTAATACCACCGAACGGAATACAGTTGTTCTCATAAAATTGCCTGAACCACAAAAATGCTCAGAATCTCTTAACAAAGTATCACCATCGCGAGCTAAATATAAATATTCGGTAGTACAGCCGTTTGCACCCTTCAATATAAGGGAAAATAAAAGTTTTGATTTATTTTAATAAAGTGCTTAAATTATTTAACCTTGTCCAAATTTATGGCGCATTGAATCGTTATAACATAATCTAGAGGAGCTACAAACTTGTAACGACATGATGAATTCGATGGATATGAGTTTGGATAATTAGGGGATTCCATATAAGAGGAACCAGGGTTAATATTGTATACAAAATCACAGCCATCAAAATAAGCCGCATTAGTACTTTGATTAAAGCTGAAGACAGCAAATAGCAGGCAGAAAACTGAAATAACAAAAAGTATTTATACAAATCAAATTAAAAGATGTTTTATAAGAAAATGAAAAAATAATTTTTAAGTCTTGGCTCCAATTTCGACAAACCTGGGCAAAATCTCATTGTCATAACAAAAATTTAATAAATTTGAATTAAAATTCAGCTGATAACTACAATTTTTACCTATTAAGATACCTTTTTTTTAATAAGTAGACTTATAATCCGCTATTTTTTTAGGTATCGTTATGTTAAAAAGTGTGTTGAATTTCTACAAAAAGTGTACGCAGTTTAAGTAAATGTGAAAACTATAATGCAAGTGACCCTTTGTCATGCACGTACAATTAATCGCAAATTTTAAAACAGCAATTTTTGAGGTGTGGTAAGTTACAAATAAGTGTGGTGAGTTCTCAGAAAATGAAAAATAACTTTTTCAATATACAGGGTGTCTGGTGGCAAATTTATTTTTTTAAAAGGGTTTATTTCAAAAAGTAATAAACGATGAGGAGGGGGGTGACGCCGTTGGAATTATCGATTGTGCGGATTTGTCAGTCACGATGTCGCAGTGGTCAAGTGAGAATCGCGCGTTCGCTGTGGAGACATTTTTAAAGAGTAATGATTCTTACGTAATTGCTCGTCGACAATTTTGTTCAAAGTTCGGTATTCGGCGGTATTCTTGGGACTTCCAAGCGCGATTGTTCATTAAATTTTAAAAAAGGATCTGAAGTTCCATTTTTTTTTAAATTCGAACCGTTCAAGAACTGAAAGAAAGTGACTTTGATTTACGCAAAAATTTTTGTGAAACTATGTTGCAGCGTTTTCGCACTGTAAATTCCATTTTTTGGGTCGACGAGGCTCATTTTTACTTAAACGGCCACGTCAACAAGCAAATCTGCCGTTACTGGTCTCCAAGAACCCGCACCCCTCGATTGAAACATCAAAAACCATTGAATTGCCCCAGGGTAACTGTTTGGTGTGTCATATCCACGCATGAGATAATTGGATCATTTTTTTTCGAAAATTCTCGAGGGCAGGCAACGGATTCTAACGGTGAAAAGTATCAACGCATGATTACGGAATTATTTTTGCGAAACCTGCGAGCTCATCCATCGTACTCTTCACACACGTGGTTTCAACAGGATGGGGCGGCTGCCCACATAGCCCGAGCTTCGATGAATTTGCTTCGGTAAAATTTCCCCCGGAAATTGATCAGTCGCTTTGGGGACTGAGGCCACCGAGGTCGCCCGATCTAACTCCAATGGATTTTTTTTATGGGGCTACCTCACAGAGAGGGCTTATATTGATAATCTCCAATCTCTTGTAGCTTTAAAGGAAAATATTCGTCGAGAAATCAGCTCAATTGAACCAAGTTTTGAACAGTGTGTTCAACTCGACGGAATACATCTGGGGGACATACTCTTTAAAAAATAAAATCTGCATTTCCATTTTATATAGTGGTTAGATAGTAAAAAGTGTCAGGAAAATAATAATAAAAAAGTGAGTATTTCTAGGCACATCTGCCGCATTAACCGAGCATTAAAATGCCCTTTAGTGAGAAATAATAGACAATCAAATTTTAATGCTTAATTAATTCTGTTTATATTGAACAATTATAGCGGCTTATATAGTAAAATATCCTAGTAATCAGCATTTCTCATAAACATATTGATATTTGGCGACAATGCCATAAATCCAAATTCTCACGATAAAAATATTTATTGAATTTCAATTGACATTGAGTTTTCAACAAATATTTCTGTTGCGACAGTTTGGGGAATCATTGAACTTACAATTTCTGCTGACTAAACATAAATTTCTTTTACTTAAATTATATTGAACAATTTTGCGTTTTGGGTCTTATAGGGCATTTACATTACATCGAAATCTAGTAGATTTCATTTGAAATCTTCCTCCAAATCTAGTTCGTTTACATTATACTTGTTTGACATTAGCGAGATTTGGTTTCCACAACAAAAACCGCCGACTGAAAGTTTTTTGTGTAACACATACTTACATATAAAGAAATAGGCATTTAAAAATTTGCATTACATTTTCTTTATAATCAACTTCATTTATTTTATCAATATTATTTGTCATATGCATTTTTTTTTTACTATTTTACAAAATTTTTGAATTTGTTTAACTATTTTAACAAGCAGCTATTATTGTTTTTTTTTTTTGTTTTTTGTTAAAATGGCATTTTTTTCTTGTGCAGGGAAGTAGTTTTTAGTGCTATATGGGGAAAAACATAGTTGCATCAATAAGTACTACTAGATTTCGAATAGATTTCGTCAAAATCTAGTTACGGAGTAGATTTTGTTTTGTACGGGAAATCTAGCCAAAAACAACTAGATTTGGCTCGAAATCTCGAAGGTACTAGATTTCGTTGTAGTGTAAATTGGCTATTATGTTACATATATTACAGTGATGGGCATATGTGCGCCCATACACTATCGTTCAATGCTCTTAATAAAACTTTGTGTCAATTATTACGTTTTTTATTTAAGTTTCAAAATATAAATCTGCTACCCGACACCCTGTATATTATTACTAAATTTTAATAAGAAGTTTAATATTGTCTTATTAAATTTCGAAAAGAAGATCTCAAAACGTCTACTTTTAATACCTTAATAATTTTAGCATGAGAACTATCGATATCGATAACTATGGTTTGATAGGAATGTCAAACTATGTTGTCGCTTTACGCTAGAACAACGCTTCCAAATTGTGAAAATTTACTTTGAAAAAAACTGCCAAGAAATTGGTCACACTAATGCTAGAAACACAACTGGGACGAACGACGAATTTCGCCCAACACGACGAATACTTCCGTAAAAATTCGCTAAGTAAATTAGTCGTATGAAGCACAATAACGACGAATAGCTGGCAGCTTTTATAATTGAGAAAGTTGATTACTGTTTGTGCAAAGAGAGAGAAATAGTGTGACAATATTCAAAAAAAATATGCTTAAAAATAAAAACATAATCAAAAACACAACTAAAAACTATTTTTATAGCAAAATACTTTATATACTCTTTTTATGTGTTATACAATAAAAAAAAAAACAATTATTAAAGTAAAAAGTAACTTTATTTACTAAACTACTTCTTAACTAAAACAAAACATGGTCACCTAGTACTGATTTGTTCGTCGTTCGCCGGCGTATGAAATAGAATTAAATCTATTTGAAGTTCGCCACGTTTGGCGAATTTTCGCCGGCGCCCTGATTGTGTGCATTTTCATATACACAAACGTCTTTTATTTTTGGCGACGAATATTCGCGGCCAAAAATTCGTCGTTCGCCCCAGTTGTGTTCCTAGCATAAGGCATACTGCCATTTAACCCCTGTTTGCGTTGTATGTGGTGAATTGCATGGTACAGCTCTCTGCGATAAGTCTAAAAACGACCATAATGTAAAAAATGCAGCAACTGTGGTGGTAATCACACTGCCAACTATAGAGGATGCCCTATATACTCTATAGTCAAGCGCTCGGTTGGACGGAAACATAATACCCCTCAAATGCAGGTAACACATCAAGTTAACACTAATGACATTCAGGTACCGCAGCCTAGTAATAACAGAACATTCTACGCTAACGTCCTAAAATCAAACCATATGCCAATGCAAGGTGATTTGCCAAATAATGATGAGACTCCAGTTTCTAATTTAAGTCGTCTAGAAAAAACCATGGAAACACTAGTGCAAACAGTAACTAACTTTACGAACACAATGGGTAATATGATGCAAGAAATGTTAAGAATGCAATCGATGTTATTGCAAGCTGTACTTAACAAGCCATTAATTGTTTTAAAATTTGTTTTTGGAACGCAAACGGAACGCAAAAATTGATGTAATGATGGTTTCTGAAACTCATTTGACCTCAAGAAATTCGTTTAAAATCAATGGTTATATATTATATGATACCAAGGACCCTCGAGATAGAGCTTGTGCAGGTTCTGCTATTTTGATAAAAGCCCGAATCAAACACTACTTAATGTGTGATCATCGTGAAGATTATCTGCAAGCAACGAACATTTGTGTTGAAGAGCTAAATCGAAGCTTAGTACTTTCATCTTTATACTCTCCACCTAGATTTTCAATATCAGAAAGCCAATATTATAAATATTTTAAGTCATTAGGACCCTGTTTCCTAGCCGCTGGCGATTACAACGCTAAACATACCTTCTGGGGGTCACGGCTCATTACACCAAAGGGTCGTGTTTTGTATAATACAATGTCTAAAATGGATTTAAATGTGGTCGCGAGTGGACAACCAACTTATTGGCCTACTGATCATCAAAAAATTCCAGATTTAATCGATTTTGGCGTGGTTAAAAACATCCCCATTGAAACGATTCAAGTTGAAACTTCCTAAAAATTATCTTCCGATCACACACCTATAATTCTTATTATATCAAACCCTAATAGAATTGTATCTCCGTCTGGTTACTTAGTGACGTCAGCCACACAAATAAATTGGTTAAAATATAAAAAATATCTCAGTACCTACTGCACTGAAAATATGCCGCTTAGATCACCGGAGAATGTGAATCCTTCTATTGCAAATTTTGACAATTATCTCAAACTAGCTGCTCAACATTCTAGCATAGCCCGCAAAAATATCAAAACTAATAATATATATTCTACAGATGTCGAGCGTCTCTTGACTGAAAAAAGGAGAGCTCGAAGAGAGTGGCAATTGCACAGATCCCCTCAACTTAAAAATTTACTATAAGAGTGCACAAAAAGTCTAAGAAAGTTATTGCAATCTCAAAAAACGGCTTCTCTGGAAAAATATCTTAAGGAACTTGATGCAACTCCTCAATCTGACTACTCATTATGGCGTGCAGCTAGAAATCTTAAAAGACCAGTTATCACTAAACCACCATTAAGAAACTTAAATGGAAGTTAGGCACGAAATGATATAGAATAAGGAAATCTTTTTGTTAATTATTTAAAAACCGCATTTACCCCTCATACATCTTTCGATATTGCGGTCGAGTTGCCACCCGTTGCTGTTAGAGCAGCTGTTCCACTAAGATTTGAGATAAGAGAAATCGAAAAGGCTATTCATGATTTAAACCCCAAGAAAGCCCCTGGGAAAGGATCGCACAAAAGTTGAGTCATATAGACCTATAAGCTTATTGTCTTATATATCAAAGCTATTTGAGAAACTATTAGTGTCTAAATTAACGCCGATTTTAAATGAAAACAGATGTATTCCCAATCATCAATTCGGCTTTAGAAGAAAACACAGCACAACTGAACAAACTCTTCGAATAGTAAATGTCATAAGAAAAGCCTTTTGGCCAAATTTATGGCGGCCACACTCGCTTAAGAAGAAGAGGCACTGCAGCACTCACCCAATCAGATGAGCGATAAACACCTACATATGTGAACAGAAACCGTGATGACGAAATCTTTTTTGTTTGGCACTGATTTGATTAATTATTGTTAGTTCATATTTAATATTTGAAGATTCAATAAATAAATACTGAAGAAAAAACAAATTTTTTTTAAAGCAAAACAAATAGTATTTTTTGTTTTAAAAAATTCATAAAACAATTTATAGGTGCAAAAATTTTACATTTCATTAATTTAATTTCGAAAATGCGCGCATTTTACATAACAATTTTTTTTAAAACTTGATACAAAAAAGAATATATAAAAAAGCTCCTGGATATTTTTAGAACTAAAAGAAATGTAGGACCTTTCCTTCATTTCTAACAGGTCACAATAGAATAAAAAAAGCCATAAATCATCAAAATTGGCAGACAAATGTTAAATGTTTTGATCACTTATTAAAATAAATCCGTGAGCAGATTTGGATTTAGCACGCTAAATTCAATTAAAATGACAAAACAAAGTTCTTGCTCTCGACCGATCAGGGGGTAAATTATTGCAGTCGTGATCGAATACTTTTGCGATTCGAAACCAATTTTATTTCGAATTCTTTCAGTCGAATCGAAATTATTTTTTCATTGTTGTGAAAAATCAAGTTAATGCTTTACAACACTGAAAAAATAACTTGGATTCGTTCAGTATTAACTGAAAGAATTAGAAATAAAATTGTGTTAAAATCGAACAAGTATTCGAACACGACTGCCACAATTTGCCCCCAGTTTTATTAGTGTTGATTATGGAGGGAAAAACATACAAGTGTTGATACGGTTGAATCTTGCAAATCAGCATTCCAGTGCTGTCAAATTATTTTTGTGAATAAAGAAACCGTAACCAACCAGAAAAATAGTGAGATGTCTTCCTGAAATCTGAGAAACACGTCGACAAATAAGTCAAAATCGTATACGATTTATGTCAGATTTCTGACCTTAAAATTTATGAAGTGGTTGACACCAATTCTGGCAGACGTGTCTTGGGAAATTCTGTTTTTTCCGGCCTTTCTGATAGATATCTGACAGAAATCTAATGAAGAATGAAGATGGGAAATTATGCTGTGTCAGCCGACATTCTTACTGCTTTCCGACAGATAGCCGAAAGAATATGGAATAAAATTCTAAATATACATACTACGTACCATTTTTTTAAATTTTTTTTAAGCAATAAAATATGTAAAATCAAACTATTTTCAACTTAATGAGAATTGTAATTATTAAAAAAAAAAAACACACACACATAAATAACAACTTAGATACATCTATATGAATTCAATCAGAAATCTATTAGATATATCGGTATATAAATTCCCCCCGATGTATTCATGCGAAATCGATCAGAAAGCGGCCAGACAGTACGTATGACATTTGCAAGAAATGTCTGATTCAGACAACGTCGGAGTATTTTGCTGACTGGGGATAGTTTTGATATATTTTCAAACAAATACAAACAAAACGATAAACTATTTACTTGCTTTTTACACAGCTTTGTTTAAGGAAAGCTGTAAACAAATTTAAAACAGGGTTACGAATTATTTGACGGGCTTTAAACAATCTTGACAAAAAACATTTTTCTTGATTCTTGACGAGCACTGAACATTTTTCTAAATCAAGATCGTCTGGCAAGTCTAGCTATATTCGTCTGTGCCGGATATTTAATACCCTTCACCTAACGCAATGCAGCGGCTTTAACTCTTACACTTACCCACTAATGCACATTATTAAACAGAATTAAAAAAAACAAAAAAAATAATATATTATCAAAGTTGTTTGTGGGAATACTATTATTTATTAAAAGATTTTGTTTGTTGTGCTTAATTCCCTTTTTAAATAATTGATAAAAAGTACTGAAATTTATTGTTGGAGGATAAGCTGTTCCTATGCGCATTTCACTGGTTGCTTAGGCCAGATCATCAGGAAACGTTCTCCTAAATAATTTTAGAAAAGCCAAAGCTATCAGCAAACAAAACTACAGAGGGAATGAGAATTACCTACAAACACTCAAAAAGTCTTATTTGCAACGATATCAAAGCTTAAACAAAATACCAAACAATAAATCAGTGTTGAGTTTTTATCTTTTTTACATTTCCCGCTACAATTAGTTAGAATTCTCCCAACATTAATTGTAGTTGTAAATGGGTAAAGAAAAAACATATTAAAAACAAAAACAAAGTGCTTTTATTGTTTTCGCAAGAAATCAAAATAAAAACAATTTGCCAGTTCAGTTTTTTATGCACGTGCACTTGCTAAAATTTATTATCAAAGTTGTTTGTGGGAATACTATTATTTATTAAAAGATTTTGTTTGTTGTGCTTAATTCCCTTTTTAAATAATTGATAAAAAGTACTGAAATTTATTGTTGGAGGATAAGCTGTTCCTATGCGCATTTCACTGGTTGCTTAGGCCAGATCATCAGGAAACGTTCTCCTAAATAATTTTAGAAAAGCCAAAGCTATCAGCAAACAAAACTACAGAGGGAATGAGAATTACCTACAAACACTCAAAAAGTCTTATTTGCAACGATATCAAAGCTTAAACAAAATACCAAACAATAAATCAGTGTTGAGTTTTTATCTTTTTTACATTTCCCGCTACAATTAGTTAGAATTCTCCCAACATTAATTGTAGTTGTAAATGGGTAAAGAAAAAACATATTAAAAACAAAAACAAAGTGCTTTTATTGTTTTCGCAAGAAATCAAAATAAAAACAATTTGCCAGTTCAGTTTTTTATGCACGTGCACTTGCTAAAATTTATTATCAAAGTTGTTTGTGGGAATACTATTATTTATTAAAAGATTTTATTTGTTGTGCTTAATTCCCTTTTTAAATAATTGATAAAAAGTACTGAAATTTATTGTTGGAGGATAAGCTGTTCCTATGCGCATTTCACTGGTTGCTTAGGCCAGATCATCAGGAAACGTTCTCCTAAATAATTTTAGAAAAGCCAAAGCTATCAGCAAACAAAACTACAGAGGGAATGAGAATTACCTACAAACACTCAAAAAGTCTTATTTGCAACGATATCAAAGCTTAAACAAAATACCAAACAATAAATCAGTGTTGAGTTTTTATCTTTTTTACATTTCCCGCTACAATTAGTTAGAATTCTCCCAACATTAATTGTAGTTGTAAATGGGTAAAGAAAAAACATATTAAAAACAAAAACAAAGTGCTTTTATTGTTTTCGCAAGAAATCAAAATAAAAACAATTTGCCAGTTCAGTTTTTTATGCACGTGCACTTGCTAAAATTTATTATCAAAGTTGTTTGTGGGAATACTATTATTTATTAAAAGATTTTGTTTGTTGTGCTTAATTCCCTTTTTAAATAATTGATAAAAAGTACTGAAATTTATTGTTGGAGGATAAGCTGTTCCTATGCGCATTTCACTGGTTGCTTAGGCCAGATCATCAGGAAACGTTCTCCTAAATAATTTTAGAAAAGCCAAAGCTATCAGCAAACAAAACTACAGAGGGAATGAGAATTACCTACAAACACTCAAAAAGTCTTATTTGCAACGATATCAAAGCTTAAACAAAATACCAAACAATAAATAGTATTCCCACAAACAACTTTGATAATAAATTTTAGCAAGTGCACGTGCATAAAAAACTGAACTGGCAAATTGTTTTTATTTTGATTTCTTGCGAAAACAATAAAAGCACTTTGTTTTTGTTTTTAATATGTTTTTTCTTTACCCATTTACAACTACAATTAATGTTGGGAGAATTCTAACTAATTGTAGCGGGAAATGTAAAAAAGATAAAAACTCAACACTGATTTATTGTTTGGTATTTTGTTTAAGCTTTGATATCGTTGCAAATAAGACTTTTTGAGTGTTTGTAGGTAATTCTCATTCCCTCTGTAGTTTTGTTTGCTGATAGCTTTGGCTTTTCTAAAATTATTTAGGAGAACGTTTCCTGATGATCTCGCCTAAGCAACCAGTGAAATGCGCATAGGAACAGCTTATCCTCCAACAATAAATTTCAGTACTTTTTATCAATTATTTAAAAAGGGAATTAAGCACAACAAACAAAATCTTTTAAAAAATAATATATTCATAACATTTTTTCGTTTGATAAAAGCACATTTTTCTACTTAAGCGGCAAATCATGTATGTATTTTTAAATGAAAACAAAAAATATATGTGACAGAGCATAGAGAGGTAAAGGGAACAGTAAAAACCAACTACACAAAACAAGAGGTAGGGACGACCTACGCGCGTTTTCATGGTTGACCAACACGTTCCTGACGTCATGAGATGTGTCGCTTTCAAATGAGACCAATACCAACACGCTCAGTGATGGTACACCAAAGATACACGTATTTAAATCTTCAAAATGGCTCTCCTGAACAAAACCCTAAGGTCCCTTTCTATTTTGCGCGTCACATATATTTTATATATATTAAAAAAGTAACATCAACAATAGGGGACTTTATGATAAAAATTAGAGGCAATCGTGGTTTTTTGTTCCAATCTCAGTCATTTCTGAATCGATCTGACTTAATTTCAATAGAAAAGTTTAACAGAGCATATGTGACATAAATATATAAAAACATAGTCCCCATCTTTTCTGCGGTCCTCCGAAAACCCATTTCAACAGACAGTTAAATCAACTTCGCTACTCATAACGATTCAGAAATTACAAACGGAATGACAAACTTTTATAGTCAATGACAAACTTTTATAGTCACCTAAAATGCCAAGGGACGTAAAAAAACAAAAAAAAATCGAAATAGAGTTTTTGATGGAATTTTGTTCGTTTTATTAAAATACATGTCTCAAAAAATTTTAGATCCCAGCGATGAAAAATGGCGACTTTATAAAAGAAATTCAAACGCCAAGTACACCTTATTGTTATTGATTTTGTAAATTTTTTTGCTTCTCATGTAAAAAAATAAAAAGTGTTGTTACATTTTTTAGCATTTTGCATTTTAGGCGACGATATCCTTTTCGCCCTGTGGTGAAGTGTTTTAAATTTTGTGATATTTGTTATGTCCTGAATTTGATAAGTTTTAAAGAAAATTTTACTTTCCTTAAAATCCACTACAAAATTTGATTGATAATAATATTTCACTTGAAAATGTTTTTTTTTAAATGTTTTACTTTTTTTTTTTGGGTTGGCAAAAGTTTGGTTTTAATTTGAGTTTTTCTCTTAAGTTTTAAATTAAATTTATTTTTCAACATTTTTTTATTGTGTCCTAATTTTATTTTAAGTTTCTATTATTACCTTTTAAATTCCGCGTTACTTTCGAGCAGTTAGACATTATTTTACGAAATGATATTTTTTTTTACAATTACCCTTAACAGACTTAAGAAACACTTGCATTCGTTTGTTCTAGACAAATTTACTTGTGCATTATTTGAAATTGATCTTTTTATTATATATTTATTTATTTTTTGTTAAAACAAATATTAGATAATAGACAACGATATTAATAATAGGGCTAAGAAACCATTTTTGGTTTATTAGCGTCAACAATTAATTCGACACTTATGTGATAATAATCAAATAACAGTGCCTTAAAGAAACTAAAGTCCTAAGGCCCGTTAAAGCTTTACTTCAAAATTTTACTTTTGAATTAACAAAATTTAAAAAGTTTAGAAATTAATAGAACTAATTTATAATTTGTTTAGCTAAGGATATTTTTAATTAATTATTTGTTAAATACAGACTAATTGGTTTTTGTGGTATTTGTATTTATATTGAACCAACTGTTATTAAGTAAATATTTTAAACTCGCAAACATCACAATTGTTGAATCAGGGCATACTTAGTTAATCATTCCGTGTGTGACACATTAAAATAATTACTTAAGACCTGGGTCGTTGAGTAATTCTAAGTCTATTTATCCATGCCCGTCTCTTCAATCCACCCTTATGCTAGGAAGACAACTGGGACGAGCGGCGAATTTCGTACAACGCGACGAATTTTTCGGTAAAAATTCGCCGTTAAAATTCGTCATATTGAGAAAGATGTTCAATGTTTGTGTAAGGAGAGGGAGAGAGAAAAATAAAACTTAAAAAAACACAACTAACCAAAAATAATTTTTATGGTTAAGTTTTTGTTTAAATAAATCTATTGCAGAATTAAAGAAGTAGGTCAAACATAGCAAATTTAAGTTTTGAAAGTGGGATATGTCCTAATTTATAAGAGGTCAATTATGCCTGTCGCTTACTTTTTTATAGAACTCGATTTTCAAAAAAAAAAAAAAAAAAAAAAAAAAAAATTAGAATTGTGGTGATTTTTATGGATGTAAGATACGCCTTTTTGCCGATACGATACTGATACTCAAAGAGAAATATCGCCGATACCGATTCCGATACCGATACCGATACGAATATTAAATTTAAATTCAAGATAAAATCAACAAAACTCAAGGTGAGTAATTTCTTTATTATACAAAATTACAGTTTAAGAGATTATTAATATTTAAAATTGATTTTAAAAAGAATTTAAAAACATCGAAATTAATTTAAATTCATAATAAAATTAATTTATTTTTAAAATAAAAGACAGTGTAAGTGATTAAAATATTCAAATTAAAATTAATAAGATTTTTGCTTAAAAAACAAAACAACTTTTACGGAGATAATTTCTTAACTCCGTTTGAAGCAGACCTGCAGTAAAAAATCATCTCACAGATGTGACTGAACTCATTTAACAACTTAACGAATTCTGCGCCATGGTCTTAAATTTTTTTTGCGTCTCCAAAAAAATTAGAAGATCTATGGTATATCTAGACTTCTTATTTAGCTGAACCACAACGTTGGATGGACAGAGCATTATTATTATACAAATTATCTTTTAAGATTTTCACAAACGCTCCAAAGGACAGCTCCTGTAGACTTATCAGAACTTTAACTGGGTGTAGGGGTGACCGAGTCTTCAACACTTTCGGAATGTAGAGTCATGTTGAGAAGCTCAATAAGATGTTTTTTCGATCTTTGGTCTTTTAAATTGTCTAGCTTTTTATTGAAGATTCTCTAAACACTAACATTTTTGGGAATCTGAACAATTCTGCATCTCAGTTTATTAATTTATCGTATTCTTTAATAATTTTCGACGACTGTTAACTATCAAAATAGTGTCAGAAAATGTAGCAGTCGCTTTGCTTATGGATTTTTTGTTCTTTTTGAGGTAACCCAAAATTTGTAGCGAAAACAAAAATCATTAAAAATTAGCAGAAAATTCTTTAAACGTACAATTACATACAAGATTTATCAGTGGGAGAACGCTTTACCATTACTGTGCAAAGCAAAACGGCTGATGTTGAAGGTCCACACCAAGCGTTCAATGCGTTTATATATCAGTCCATCAAGCCGTAATGTAGAATTGTATTGACATGTTACACAGTAAACGAGAACAATGCATGTACGTATCGAACGCATGAAGAGGGATTACTTTCTACTTAAGCATGCGTCTCGACCTCCAGCTTAAGAAATAAAAAAGAACAATTTATAAATCTGTTTGTTTTTTGCTATTAGTTGTTATGCAAAATATAAGCATTGAACATTAAATTGCTCAAAAAAAAACTATAAAAAAATATCGGCGTATCGATAGTAAAATATCGCCGATACCGATATATTGGCAAACGTGCAGTATCGAACTGTTTATGGGTTTTAATCAAGGCGAATTCATTAAAGGTAATCTCGGTAGTACAACAAGTACAACTCGTACAAAAACCACACGCAATTTGTTTTTGTAAAATCATTGTACAATGTCAAAAACCGAAACAAATCAAAACAGAAACAAAGATAATAAACAAAATTTTGACATCCAACAATTATAAAGCTAAAGAAAAAAAGTTACCAGCAGGGCTTTTAGGATCACCTGTAATGAATTCGCCTTGGTTTTAATCAAAATTTTTATTTTTAATCAGAATTTCTTCATAAAAATTACTTAATGAAAATGAAATTTTATAAACTTTAGCCTGATTAAAAACAAAACAAAAAGAAAAAAAAAACTAAATTAAAAATCGGATGGAATAAAATTAATACCCGGGGTGCCCTACTTTGGGAACCTATGGTGCCTCTCCCGATAAGTCTTAATACCCCAAATCCAAAACTGAAACTCGACTTCATCTTTTTAATTGCCACCTTAAATTTTATTTCAATCGGACTAACCGTTAGAAAATCCCGTTAGTGCGTGACTAAAAACTTATGGGCCTTTAGAAAGAGTGAGACTTGCCGAGACAAAAACCGATTCGAAAAAAATCATTTAATTTGGCCAAGTCGTTTGGCTAAAGTGAATTTTACAAAAGAAAAAAAAAAAAAAAAAAATACTAAATATTTTTTGGAATATCTTAGTTTTTATTGGCACATGATTCCCTGCCAGTCACATTAAAGGAACGTTGCAAACATGGTCCGAACGTGAAATTCTTTACACATGGACGTCCATTTTTGGTCTCAGATACCATCAATATATCGATACCTTTCCAAAAGAATGTATTAAGCGACACTTTTTTCGAAAATGACTTTTTGATGTGGAACTATACTAGAAGTTAAGCGCCACATTTTGGCCTGGGTTTCGCTGCCCTTTCATGGATGCAAAGGAAACTAGAGAGAAAATAAAATTGTATCAACCGTCAAGTTTTCTCACTGGAATAATGTTGCTCCCTGAAATTTTTATTATCCGCCAAAGAAATAATGCTAAGCCACATTTTTAAAAATGTTATTGTCGTAAGCAACAAAAGGTCCACACAAAAATTTTGATAGATGTCGCTTAGTTTAACCGAAATCGTCGCTTAGCACACTCATCCAAGTAGAACTTGATCCATTTTTGTCGCTTCTAATACTCCAGATTATGATTGTCTTTGAGTTTAAATAATTTTTCTATGAAGTACGCTACTGCTTTTTTCCCATTTATTTTGTTTTTTTTTTGTCTCGTCGGTTGTAGGCGTATTTTTGTATGTAAATACCTTTGCACAGCTGTTGATTTTATTTCAAATATTTGAATGAAGTAAGTAGGCTTTGGTTAAGTTTTGAGTTATTTTGTTCCTTTTATTCTCGTCAGTTGTTATCGTACTTTTTTCGGTGAGGAGTTAGTTCATCGTTTCGTGGTATTTTATTGGAAATATTTATAATTTTACCATGAATGAAAATTTGCCAGGTCCCTCTGGATTGCAAAAAGCCAATTTTGTTTCATTCAAGAGGTAGACAAATGGTTGAATTAGCAAAACAATCTAATGAAGGAGTGAAAGTAAGTAAATAAGCTCCTTGATTCTTGATACATGTTTATATTTTGAGATAGGTGAGATAAATACAATTATGAATTTTGTTTTAGCTTAAATCTTTTGAAAAAACGAAATGTACTACGGGCAGAAGGAGTTTGTCTGCACCATCTGAATCTGGATCTGGTTCTGAGTGTGATCCGTTTGAAACAGATGGGAGTTCATCTTGGCATAACGATTCCATAGAAAATTCAAATGCCGATGAAATAGAACAACGCCAAGAAGTAAACAAGAATCCAAGTCAATTCATGGCCATTGAGGCTGGGGGTAACATCGAAAAGAGCTCGTGTTGAGAAAAAACAAAAATCTATGCAAAGAAATCCATACAAGAGCTGCCAAAACAATTGTGCAACCAAATTAAGTGAGTCGCAAAGGCAAGAAGTTTTTGACTTTTATTGGAAACTGCTAAATACCCAGCAAAAAGATTGGATTTTATCCTGCGTTGATCGTGTTCCTATCAAAAGGCGACGAATCAAAGAACTTGAAAAGAAAACAGAAACAAGAAAATATTTTATAAATTTTAAAGGGAAAAGAATACAAGTATGTATGCAGTTTTTGCTGAAAACCGTTGACATTTCAAGTAGAGTTGTGACATATGCCCTTGAAAAAACAACAGTTTTAAATACATCGGAAACAGACAAAAGGGGTGCAGCAGCTACGTTCAATGCTACGTCCGCTGATTTAAAAGAAGCCGTTTGCACTTTCATTGAAAGCTTACCAAGGGTTCCATCCCACTATTGCCGTTCTAGGACCAATATAACTTACTTGCCCACCGAGTGTTTAAGTATTTCTAACCTTTACAGAAAATTCAAAGAAATCCAAGTGGAACAGGGTATACATTTTGTCTGCGGAAAAATTTTTCGCGGAATTTTCAAAACGTACAACATTGACATCCATGTTCCCAAAAAAGATAAGTGTACCTTTTGCGAATCCTATAAGGACCGTGAACTGGATGAAACACAGAAAGTAAAAGTGACAAAACATTCTCAACAGAAAGAGACGAGCCATAAACTGTTTATGGAAGATCAAGAAATATCCAAGAGTTCACCATCATTTGTTTGTGCTAGTTTTGATCTGCAAAAAGTCCTTACCGTTCCACATACGCAGAGTATGCTATTTTATTACTCGAGAAAATACTCGTTTTATAACGAGACAATTTATGAGAGTGGAACACATAATGCGTATGCTTTTGTGTGGGGTGAAGATGATGGAATGCGAGGAGCAAATGAAATTTGTACAATCCTCAATCAATACTTAAAAATCGTCGATGAAAGAAAAACTGTTACATCCATTTCCTTATACTGTGATGGCTGTCCTGGACAAAATAAAAATCGCCAAATCATAACAATGGTTTTTTTTTGTTTATAAAAAAACAAGCTAAACACATTAACGAAATTAAATTATCATTTCTACTTCCTGGCCATACCTACATGCATGTTGATTCTGTGCATGCTACTATAGAGAGATTTGTCAAAAAAAGGACACCATCAAAATGGGTTACTCTGATTTCCAATGTCAGGATAAATCCCAAACCTTATGAGGTGGTAGTGTTGACAAACAAAGATTTCCGCGATTTAAACGACACAATTTGTTTCAAACCTTTATTTTTTGTGTCCATGTCAATGTTTTAAGCGCCATTTACCATTGTATCAAGCGCCAATGTCTTGACCACGAAAATGTACTAAGCGACAAAAACTTTTTATATGATTAAAATTTTGGTTTTGCAATGATGTCAAGTTTTGTATTCTGAAAATCGCTTTCCAAATATGTTCCTTTCAATAAAATACACAAATAAATAACTAAATGAGACGTTTTTTTCATTTCCTACACAATTTTAGAAATGTCGCTTAATACATTCTTATGGGAAGGTATCGATATAATGAATAATGTTGGTACCAAGATATGCCGATTTTGTGAGGTTAATGACGAAACGTCGGAACATATCCTCTGCCTGCTGTCCCGATTCGGCGGCATCAACGGAAATTTGTCGGGGGGGAGGCAAATGATGGGTCCAGCTGAAATCTACGATCTTTCACCGGGCAGGGTAATATGCTTTATACGCAGCATGAACTTGACATGGTGATATATGCAGACTGCATAAAATATCCTCTGGGTGGCGGTGCGTATGGCATTAGTCATATCATTTATATTGGCACGTGATTGTGAGAAATTTGCAGTGTTGGATTGTTTAGAAATGCAAGCATTTCATTAGTAGATGGCAAATAACAAATTTGATCCTAATTAACGTTATTAAGTTGTTACAAATCTAGTTGTTTCTAAAAAATTCTCATAAAATTAATATAAAATTTGTCACATATTAGTCTTGGAAAACTATACGTTTTGGTCCCAGATTAGCTTATAACTTATCACAGATCCCATATAAACATCAATCCGACAAAAATTCGAAAAATTCTAATTCTTTGTAAAGAGTGTCAAAGATTCGGCACAGCCGATTATAACATTCCTAATTATTTTATTTTGTATAATTGTTGTTGTTTTTATAAAATGCTTTAATTAACATTTGTGCAAATACAGAACTATTATTATTTTACAAAAAAATATCGTAATCATTTACAACATTGAAAAACAAAAGTGTCTATTAAGTTGCGTTATAGGGGTCTTTAACAATAACAATATCAAATAAATAAATATTTTGTTTAAGTTACAACGAATTTAAAATATTTTATTTAATTAACAACTTTATGCTAGGAACGCAATTGAGTCGTACGTCGTATAAACGTAGGACGTAACGCCGTAAATTTTTTACAACACGATTCACTAACCCAGAATGCCGTCGTAAACGTATTTTGTTTTTACTTGAAAATAATATTGAAAAACTCCAAACTTATTCAAATTATTGTTAATTTTTTCTATCCTTTTATTTTGTTATCAAAAATTCAATTTGAAAACACAAAAATAATTTCATTCAATATTTTCTTTTCCTATGACAATACGGTCGTAACCGGCGTATGATATAGAATTAGATCTATGTCGACGTATGACGTAGATACGCTTTAACGTTTACGCCAGATATTGTGTGCCTTTTTGTAAAATATTATACGATTTAATTTG
Source organism: Pollenia amentaria (assembly GCA_943735925.1). Lineage (NCBI taxonomy): Eukaryota > Metazoa > Arthropoda > Insecta > Diptera > Polleniidae > Pollenia > Pollenia amentaria. Next base: position 11,356,882 of record OX031010.1, on the reverse strand, counting down.
ACAACGTATCTACGTCGTACGGTGCTACGTTCATACGGTGCAATTGTGTTCCTACGGTTAGATTAAACAAAATTAAAAGAATAAAACAAAAATAATGTTTTTATAGGAATAATAATATTTTTATAGAAATATTTATTAGGAAAAATTCTTTCAACATTTGTAGACGAATGGATAAAATTCCAGCAACGACTCTTGAAATGTCAGGAAACATATTGACATTCAGCTCATTTTTTAAATTAGCTACTGGATATGAAAAATTTCTTTCGCACTCGTTAAGTAGTAGTTCTTTCTATATTCAAAAAAAAAAAAAAAAAAAAAAAGGAAACAAAAGTAGTAACCATAGTATAGAACAGGGGTTTCCATTTCTTTGCACAATTGTGCACACCACTACTAACACATATTTTTATACTCTTCAATTCAGTCGTCGATGTGACTTCGACAAGTGTGCATGTCTAGCGGATGCTATATTATTTTGTTTCAGCTTACACTCAAAAAATATTGTGCGGTCAAAAATGCTTTTGGTAACATCCAATGCCTTGCGTGCAATTTTTATTTAGAGTTGAAATTTGTAAATAACTTAAAATTATATAAAAATGTAACGTGAATCCTAATCAACAAAAATTTCAAATTTTCAAATAATATCTACATTGTTTTGCATTTAAGCTAACGATATGTGTTTTGTTTGTGAATAAAATTCTTTGATGCCTGTAAAAGGGTCCCTTTTTCTTTCGTAAAAAAGACGTACCTAAATGCAGAAATTATTAAGAAAAAATAAACACAAGAATTTGTTGGTATTTTGAGCTTGTAAAAATATTTCTGTTTCTGTACCAATCGCGTCGGTAGGTTTTTTTCTTTGAAAACACTTTTCTTAAGTAAGTAAAAATATTTAAAAAACAATTTAAAAAAGTCTTGTTTTCCTACAATTTATGTGTAAACCTATACACATAAAAGCAAATGTGACAGCAGGTAAAATTTTTGGGTAAAAAGATGTGTTTTATTGATGTATTAATGAAACTTTATTGTTTGCCACTATTTTTATTGCTTACTTTTTGATGCTACAATTATATGACCGAGTCCAAAGAGTTAACCTCACAAATTTATGGTATTTATTTAACGTAACTTTGACCTGTTACAATGACTTTATAAATTTTTGCAGGCAAACTCAGGTGCACATTTGGTATTTTGTAAAAAGTTATGATATACCAATAGCTAGAATTAAAATGTGTGCACAGATGTTTGAAGTATGAGTATGCACAGATGGAGCCAATGTAATGTTGGGCAAATATAATGCTTATAGGCCGATTAAAAAAACACGAATTTGCAGTTCATAATTTTCACTGCATAATTCATCAGACCGCTCTTGCATCGAAATTCATAAATGATACCCCAGCTATGAAGACAGCAGAGGATATAATAAATAAAATTCGAGGCGGACATCAAGCGCTTACCCACCGAAAATTTGTAACCTTTTTGCTGTGAATTGTGACCTGAAAATGTATACAGAAGTTCGGTGGCTAAGTCGCGGTGATTGCCTGAATAGACTTTATGATTTAAGAGAAGAAGTTCTTCAGTTCCTAGAAACTGAGAAAATAGAAAAAGTTTTAGCACAGTGTTTAAAAGACCATAATTTTATTTTAGACTTAGCTTTTTTGGCAGATACGACAAGTATGTTAAATGAACTTAATTTGGAATTGCAAGGAAAGGAACGCAATATATGCGACTTGTCAAAAATCATTCACAATTTTAAAACAAAACTTTTTCTAATTTTTTCCCAAATTAAAACTGGTGATTTTTTCAATTTTCCAAAAACTTCACTTGTTTATAGAAATCTCGAAATCGACAAAAGATATGAATATGCCAAAATATTTGAAACACTTTTCAAGACAGGTTTCAAGATTTTGTAATTTTACAACCGCTATTAGATCTTTTCGAAAACCCTTTTCGTTGCGATGTAAGCAACTACGAATTTGATATTCAATCAGAACTAATCATACTACGACGCGAAGTAAATGCTCCAGACGAAAATAATATTGTAGAGTTCTGGAAATATTTGGATGGCGAGTTCTATCCTGAACTAAAAAAAAATTCATTTAAGTGCCTCTCTTTATTCGGCACTACTTACCTATGCGAACAAATTTTTTCGGATTTAAAATTTATTTGTTCCAAGCAACGTAATAAATTAAGTTCATCCCATTTGAAAAGCATTCTACTATTACGAAACTGACATAAAAGTATAAATTTAGAAGATATTATTTTATAAGTTGTATAACACAACGGAACAAAATTAAACATTTTTTGTGTTGATAGAAAATTTGTAACAGATCTTTACCAATTCAATGTCGCTGATTTTAAAACTGCCCTTTTTTTTATTCGGAAGCTTTTTGACTCTAAATCAGTTTCATATATCTTATCAAACAATTGTAAAAAAATTAAAGATTTTTATGTTTTAAGATTTCATAAAAAATAAATATTTCACGCAAATCACAGCTGATAAAAAAAGTGCAGTTTTAAAAGCAGCGACATTGAATTGGTAAAGAACTGCTACAAATTTTCTATCAACACAAAAAATGTTTAATTTTGTTCCCTTGTGTTATACCTACAACTTATAAAATAAAATCTTCTAAATTTATACTTTTATGGCAGTTTCGTAATATGTAGTATAATGCTTTTCAAATGGGATGAACTTAATTTATTACGTTGCTTGGAACAAATAAATTTTAAATCCGAAAAAAAAAATAAAGAGAAGCACTTAAATTAATTTTTTTTTAGTTCAGAATCTTTCCAGAACTCCACAATATTATGATTAGTTCTGATTGAATGTCAAATTCGGAGTTGCTTACATCGCAACGAAAAGGGTTTTCGAAAAGATCTAATAGCGGTTGTAAAATTACAAAATCTTGAAACCTGTCTTGAAATTATTGAAAAGTGTTTCAAATATTTCGGTATATTCATATCTTTTGTCGATTCAAGATTTCTATAAGCAAGTGAAGTTTTTGGAAAATTGGAAAAATCACCAGTTTTAATTTGGGAAAAAATTAGAAAAAGTTTTGTTTTAAAATTGTGAATGATTTTTGACAAGTCACATATATTGCGTTCCTTTCCTTGCAATTCCAAATTAAGTTCATTTAACATACTTGCCGTATCTTCCAAAAAAGCTAAGTCTAAAATAAAATTATTGTCTTTTAAACACTGTACTAAATCGTTTTCTATTTTCTCAGTTTCTAGGAACTGAAGAACTTCTTCTCTTAAATCATAAAGTCTAATCAGGCAATCACCGCGACTTAGCCACCGAACTTCTGTAAACATTTGCAGGTCACAATTCACATCATTTTTGTTTTTTAAAAAGGTTACAAATTGATGTCCGCCTCGAATTTGATTTATTATATCCTCTGCTGTCTTCAGAGCTGGGTTATCATTTATGAATTTCGATGCAAGAGCGGTGTGATGAATTATGCAGTGAAAATTTGAATTGCAAATTCGTGTTTTCTTAATCGGCCTATAAGCCCATTATATTTGCCCAACATTACGTTGGCTCCATCTCTGCAGACTCATACTTCAAACATCTGTGCATACATTTTAATTCTAGCTAATGGTATATCATAACTTTTTACAAAATACCAAATGCGCACCTGAGTTTGCCTGCAAAAATGTATAAAGTCATTATAACAGGTCAAAGTTACGTTAAATAAATACCATAAATACGTAAGGTTAACTCTTTGGACTCGGTCATATAATTGTAGCATAAAAAAGTAAGCAATAAAAATAGTGCCAAACAATAAAGTTTCATTAATACATCAATAAAACACATCTTCTTACCCAGAAATTTTACCTGCTGTCACATTTGCTTTTATGTGTATAGGTTTACACATAAATTGTAGGAAAACAAGACTTTTTTAACTTCTTTTTTAAATATTTTTACATACTTAAGAAAAGTGTTTTCACCCACCGACGCGATTGGTACAGAAACAAAAATATTTTTACAAGCACAAAATACCAACAAATTCTTGTGGCTATTTTTTTTCTTAATAATTTCTGCATTTAGGTACGTCTTTTTAACGAAAGAAAAAGGGACCCTTTTACAGGCATCAAAGAATTTTTTTCACAAACAAAACACATATCGTTAGCTTAAATGCAAAACAATGTAGATATTATTTGAAAATTTGAAATTTTTGTTGATCAGGATTCACGTTACATATGTATTTTTATATAATTTTAAGTTATTTATAAAATTAAAAATGACGTATCATCAAATAAATATAATTTTTTTAACAGCATAATGTATAATCACACTCAATAAAAAATTAGCAGAGTTTTTAATTCTTTTTATAAGAACACATTAATATTTTTTAACAAAAAAACTGGGTAATCTGTTTTATAACTATTACCACGGTGTTAGTGGAATTAGTGATCAGATAATAATTTATAATAATAATTTTTAGTATTGCATAAGAATAAATAAAAAAGTGCTGTAAAATTATAAGAACCGAATCCATATACGTATGTAAAATAAAACCTATAATAAATGTGACTATCAGCTTCTTCCACATTGGACTGTTAGACATTTTGAAATTTTTTATCTGAAATATTAAAAATAGCTTTTAAATATCAAATAATTACCATTTTACAAAGTTCTTTGCTTTGCATGTAAACTTATGAAATTTTACATTTTTTACATTTAAGTCTTAAAATTTAAACTCTAAATAAAAATTGCACGCAAGGCATTGGATGTTACCAAAAGCATTTTTGACCGCACAATATTTTTTGAGTGTAAGCTGAAACAAAATAATATAGCATCCGCTAGACATGCACACTTGTCGAAGTCACATCGACGACTGAATTGAAGAGTATAAAAATATGTGTTAGTAGTGGTGTGCACAATTGTGCAAAGAAATGGAAACCCCTGAGTATAGAACTACTATGCCAACTCGAGAGAGTGTTCTCAATTTTTTAGTTCACCCCTCACACATATACGTTCTGTGTGAATTCAACACACATAAGAACAACAAAAACAAAATAAAATTTATATTGCAGAATAAAAATTTTGCAAACATTGTTTTTAAAAGTTTATAAATGCAGCCAGCATTTAATAAATTGAAAATTAATTGAACTAATAAAATTTTATTTTGGAAAAAAATTTTTTGCTACATTCTATACGATTTTATGCAACTATGTTTAGTGGTGGAAATAGTTTTATACACCAATGCATTTTAAAAATTTTACTAATACAAACATAAGTTAGGTTCCACTGACAATTGAGTTATGTACCTGTCAAAGAGTCGGCATACTAGTTGTATACTATGGTAGTAACACAGGTTTTGACTAATGTTGCATCCTCTGTGGGTACCATAAGTCCCCTTTTACAATATGGCTAATGAAAGGCATACAGACCATAGTATATAACTAGTATGCCGACTGGTGAGAACGTTCTCTTTTTTTATAACTCTCATCACACATATATTTTCTGTGTGAATTCAACACACTTAAGAACAACAAAAACAAAACAAAATTTGAAATTTTTTAATTTAAAATTTTTCACAATATAACACTTCATGTTTAATTTTATGACTTAAACACATAATTAATAATTTTTTTCAATACATTTTGCTAATTTGCTTTTGCAAAATGTTTTTATTTTTCACAAGCTAAAAATTTTTAAATAAATTTTTTTGACACTAAATTTTTTCTGTTGTTAATATTATTAAAGCCAGCAGAGTAGCATTTTGTGGTATAAAAATAATATTTGAAATCATTAATTATTTATATATAATCAGATATTGCAGAATAAAAATTTAGCAAACATGGCTTTTAAAAGTTTATAAATGCAGCCAGCATTCAATAAATTGAAAATTTATTGAACTAAGAAAATTTTATTTTGGAAAAAAAAATTGTTGCCACATTCTATACGATTTTATGCAACTATGTTTAGTGGTGGAAATAGTTTTATACACCAATACATTTGAAAAAAATCTTACTAATCCAAACATAAAAATGTACCACTGACAGTTGAGTTATGTACCTGTCAAAGAGTCGGCATACTAGTTGTATACTATGATACAGACGAATTTCTATATTTTACAAATAAATAATGGGGGGATTCACAAGGTGTGCTATCAAGTCATATCGTCATAATGTCCTAAATAATATTTTACAATTGTTTAAAAAAAAATATATTTTTTTATGTTGTTTGAAACACAACAATATTTTTTTTTAAACAATTGTAAAATATTATTTAGGACATTATGACGATATGACTTGATAGCACACCTTGTGAATCCCCCCCAATATATGTGCATGAAATATGTATTTTAGCTGGAAAATGAAAATGTTTTAATACAGTTTAAAAAGTTTTTATATATTGGGTTTAAATAAAAAAAATAAAAAAAAAAAATTGCGAAAAATCCCGAAAAACCCGGAATCCCGAAATTTTTTCTTCAACCCCGAATCCTGGGATTCGAAAAAATCAATCCCAATTTAAATAGACATTATAGTTAACTAGTTTTAATCTCTTACTCATTCAGTTTTGAGGTATGATTAGATCAAGGCGACTTCAAGTACATGTGGTGGCGAACGGCCATCTGATTTTGACAGTTAGAACCAATTTGTTTTGGTTTTGTTAGAAACGGTTGACATTTCGCCCCTTAAGCACTAACAATGCAATGCAAAAAAACTCTTTTGTTTCTGTTGTTTTTGGATTTTTGTAGTATTGCCACCACCTGTAGTTGATTTCGCCTTGGATTAGATTAAGGTTTAAAAGAATTTTTAGCAAATAAGACATAAAAGCGGTTTCGTGGCTTTACATAAAACATCAAGTTGAAATTAGAAATAATACCATGATTTTCTTAATGCGAAGCGGATTCTTTTATTTGAAAGCCACGTAGAATATTTTTACATTTGAATAAGGCTGGTTTATTCTCTATTATATCCTCAATAAATCCCAAAGTAATGATCAAAAAATTCGGAAATTTGTTTAACAAAAGTTTAAAAAATTAGAAAATTATGTTTTGAAACTGTCGTTAAAAAATATTTTTTTGGTCATACATGCGAATAGGTTAACCTACGAAGCCAAAAACTCAGAAACAAGTAAAAACGGGTATATTTTTAGTAAAAATGAGCTCTTATTCAAATATTTCTAAAAATATCGCACTGGTTCCTCTAAAGGGTTTAAATCAAAATTTATAAATTTTCAGTAGAGATAAAAAACCGGTTTCTATTTATATGTACTCTTATATCACGAAGGAGGATTGCAATTGCATTTTTTTTGACAAAATACTAGAGAAAATGATGAAAAATTTTAACAGTGGGTAAATATGACCACTGTACATCGATTTCATGCATAATGTGAAAATTGCAAAATTTTGAGTTGACTCTCTTTAGAGGAACCAGTGCGATATGTTAATTTTGTTTCTACATTTCTTGTTCAAGTGGCCTGAGACTTGTTAATGTCCTGGGGGAAATTAGGATAACTTAAAAAAATTTCGTACACATTTCGATTCTTGTACATTTAATTCCAAAAGTAATTATTAAGTGGCAAAAGTTTTACAAAAACTGAAAAAAATTCATTTTTTCCCATTGAAAATGCACCTTTAAACTTCAGCGTCATTGTTGCAATGCCGGTTAGCGTTATCCTATTATCCTAATATGTTACACAAGGATATCTACAATACATTGAAAAACAATTCTAGGGAAGTACTTTAATGTTCCTACTACCAAAATGTTTTTCAAATGTTTTACGATTTTGGATTATAAAAAACTGAATTTTTCATATTTACAAAACGCTTGCTGCTCTTATTCAAGAATATCTGTAAAAAAAGTTAAAACTACATATTTTTAACAAATAGATATTGGGAATTATTTCTTTTTCATAAGCAACTTTATTATATTCAACATTTTTTATTTTTCGAATTTATTCTATGAGTTAAATTTCAGTTATGTATTTTATAAAGCTTTTTTTTTTTTTTTAATAGCTCTATTCCTTAAATTTTTTTAGGAATGACTTTATACACTACCAGATTATTATATTGTATTTTCTTGTTACATTTTACCTTAGCTTTCCGTTGGATAGCAATGAAGTATATTTATGTACAGAAAAATTTACAATTATTAGACACCAGCAGAATGTAATGCATTTTCTGGCTCGCTACGGCCTTCGTCAGTATTCTTTGTGTCACACTGGATAGTGAGACTTTATAAATCGAATGTATTTATAAAATACATAACTGAAATTTAACTCATAGAATAAATTCGAAAAATAAAAAATGTTGACTACATATTTTTATTCAATAATTTATAGTCAATAGCAGTGAGAATAGCGGTTTTACTTTTAGAGACTTTTTGAGACAAGGAATAGGTATGAATAGGAACGGAAAATAGCTTAACATTTGCTTAAACTACAACGACAATTTTGTGACGATTTTGGCAATTTTTTTGTTGTTGCAAAATTTCCCTGATTACTAGACATTTTATCTGGAAGCTATGTTTGTAGGAGAGTTCGGCCTGAGAGACGGATCGTCCCTACTTCACAGATACTGCTAGAATATTTCCAAAAGCAACGGAGGTAAGAAAGATCCAGCTCCTTAACAAGGGGCGAGTGTATCACTTTATCGGAGTATGCACTTAAATTGCTACTTGTGTGTACTGGTTGCTCTCACACTCAGGTGCGGTTGTTGGTAAACGCATTGTTAATCATCCAGAGGCTAAGATCCAAGGCCAAATGACTTCTGTGCAATAAAACTCATAAATGCCCGAAATCGTAATTTATATTTTATAAATAAATTTATTTCTTCAAAACATAAATTTTAATTAACAATATATAGAGAATTTTAAAAAATTTCTCAAATTTTTTTTTTACACAAATAACAAGAAACTATTAACCATAGTATAGGTATGTACCTGGTATGTTCATTAGGGAGAGTTGTAATTATTTACCCAAATATTTAAATTTCAACATATTTTGCGCTTTCGAGATATTGAAAACTATATTTTATTAAATTTTTTATATAAAACCAAGGCGAATTTACTATAGGTGGCGGCGAGACTACAACAAGTCAACAACACAAAAAACCACAGGGTGTTTTATTGTTGCTTTAGTTGGTCGGCATCAGAGATCAGCAATGAGTAGTGAAAAAGTGAGTAGAGCCGAATCATGACTCATAATTTCTTGTACTTATACGCACTCATACTTATTGTAATTCGATCGAAACTCATATTCACTCAGAAGTTTGATTTTACTCATCATACTCATACTTAGAACATTTATGTAGTGGTTGATTTAGATTCAACAGAACTCAATGTGCATAAATATCAATAATAATAAAAAAATGTAATTTCCCTAAAATGTTTCTGTATAAACTTACAATTTTATGCTTTTTTATATTTTTATACATTTTATACTAGTTAGAAACTGTTAAATGACTAAACATGTAAATATACTTGGATGAGTTAAATGAGCTGAATCAATGTGAGTATTATAAGTATTTTCCTGAAATTACAAATCAAATTGAGGTCATTTTTAAATGTGTGAGTATAAGTGAATCAGAGTAGTTGAGTTTAAATGAGTTCTACTCACTTATACTTAAAATTTCATGAGTCAGTATGAGTAGCGAAAAAGCGATTCATTGCTGATCTCTGGTCGGCATGTCAATAAACGTAAACAAGGCGAATTTAATTGTAAATAACTTGTGACGTTTCTCTACATAAGTTTGAAAGAAGTTGTCTACAGCACATGTTAAAAAATTTATTTCCTAATTATTTTATTATTAAAGTTAAAAATTATTGCTTATTTTGTTCAAAAAAAATAGTTCAAGGACTGTAAAAGAATAGTGAAAAATTTTGAGCAGTAATAAATAAATTTATCACATTGTGTTACATAAAAATTGCAAGTTTATTTAAAACGTATTTAATACTGGTATGCTTTGATACCAGTGCACATGGTCGCTTAATGGGATTGATTTGTGGATTTCACTATTTATCATTGGGCTGTCGCTTATTTGTGCTATAATGTAGCATCCCCAGAAATTATGCAGTCACTTTAGGTAAGCTTCTTATTACATGAAGCCAACGGTTTTATTACAATTTGGATATGTTTCAGATGGGACCACCGTTTCAATAAGGTACTTGGTTCAACAGTTACACATCAAGGCAATACCCATTAAAGAGAAATTTGTTCGCATGCATGAACAGCAAAAAAGAACAACAACAGGAGAACTAAAAAATAAATGATCTTCTGAAAATTACAATGCAAATTAAAATCGAAGACATCAAAAAATAAGCTGTGTTAGAAAAGTTTGCAGTGTGTAATCGTAAAATAGAAAAGTTTGTTCAACATGGAGTCAAGAAATATTTCCAAACACTCATCATCTTGATTTTTCCCTTAAGCAATATAAACGCGATGTTAGAAACAGAATGTATTGCATTAGTTTTAAATTTTTAAGCATGGAGATGTTTGTTTTTTCTATTTCTTCCTTTAAAAATCATCTTCATTCCTATGTATTTGAACACTTTTTTTTAGCACTTTTTATTATTTTTTTATAAATAAATAAATAATATTGTATGTACACATAACATAATAAATTTTTCACCATCAGTTTTTTTTAAATTGAGTTTTCAATAACTTCCGTTTACTATGTAAACATTAACAACTTTTGACATTTCTCTACCCAATTATGCAAGAAAAAAGTAGCACAGCTGTGTTTTCAACGCCACCTGAAAATGAATTCACCTTGTATAAAACTATATATTATTCAATATCTTGTTTATTTGAAAATGATTTTTGGTTAAAATTTGTTATCACAAAATTTTTATATTAAGAAATTTTTCAAAAAATAAAATTGATTTATTTGATTTTTGACGCTTGTTCAAGGCGAATTCATTCCAGGTTATCTCGGTAGTACAACAAGTACAAAAACCACAAGCAATTTTTTTTTTTTGTAAAATCATTGTACAATGTCAAAAACCGAAACAAATCAAAACAGAAACAAAGAAAATAAACAAAATTTTGACATCCAACAATTATAAAGCTAAAGAAAAAAAAAGTTATCAGCAGGGCTTTTAGGATCACCTGTAATGAATTGGCCTTGCGCTTGTTTTAATTTTGTTCCTTATTTTCTTTTGTTTGACGTTATATGGGTTTTAAAATTGAGAACAAAATTTCTAATGAATATATTTTGTATTTATTCTACCATACTATTAACTAAATTTTGAAATAATATTTTAATAATGAAAAAAGTCTAACAAAGATTGTCTATTTTCACCCTACATACTAACATTGCATGTTGAAGACCTAACGTTTTCATAGATCCATTCTAAGAACGATGTTACACGTGTATTGACTCCAGTGGCATAACCTCCCTGACCACAGCCTTGTCCGAAACTTATTATACCAAGAAGAAATTGGCGATTATATTTGAAAACTACTGGGCCACCAGAATCAAATTGACAGGAATCTTTTTGTGTTCCCGAATTATCGTAAGTACAAATTTGGCTCTGATAAATGGGGGTTACATTTTGATATGTTTGTTTGCACGCTTGGTTATCCGTTACCATTAAATTAACCTTTAGCAGTATTTGTGAAGTGGGACCGGCAAATGAAGTAGTACCCCAACCAATGACATCCACATAAGTGTAAGCGAAATCATTATTGCTAAAAGAAAAGAGAGGGAATTTAATTTAAAAAAAAAAAAATAATGATTTCAAATATACATAAATAATGACTTACGCTTGAGAGGCTGGAGGCAGACAAATTGGTCCCACACCTCTAGACCATTCAATATCGGTAGTTGTTTCTAATAAAGCGATATCATTGTTGACCGGATTTGCAGTATAATCAGGATGTTCAATTATTTTATAAATATAATAAGTAGCAGAGTATTTTGTGTCCGTAGCTATAAAATTTAGATTTATTGAAAAAAATCTAGAATTGGATAGAAATTTCTCTAAAAACCTACTCGATTCTATATTCTGACGTCCCACCAAAGCCAATATATACGCAGGATTTCTTTGTACTCTCGTACAATGGGCCGCCGTTAGCAAATATCTATGGGATACTAAATTAGGGAACATTTTATTAAAATTTTCAAATTTCTTTTTTAAATTATATTTAAATGAGTACTTATAGCTGCTCCGCAAAATGAATTCTGATTTGTTGTTATATCTTTAAGAGCCACCATGCTGGGATACTCATTTGGGGAAGCCGCCTGGCCATTGACAATTTTCGTATTGACGGACCATCCACAGTCGCAGGGTTGAGGCTCAGCATTCATTTGGCAACGGAAGCTGCCTCTAGAGCCACCGGATATGTAAGCTAATACCACCGAACGGAAAACAGTTTTTCTTATAAAAGAGCCAAAGCCACAAAATTGCTCAGAATCTCGTAAATAAGTATCACCATCACGAGCTAAATAGAAATATTCGGTACTACAATTTTGTGCACCCTTCAATATAAGGGAAAATAAAAGTTTTGATTTATTTTAATAAAGTGCTTAAATTATTTTACCTTGTCCAAATTTATGGTGCAATTAATCGTTATCACATGATCTTGAGGAGCTACAAACTTATAACGACATGATGAATTCGGTGGATATGAGTATGGATAGTAAGGGGATTCCAGATAAGAGGAACCAGGGTTAATATTGTATTCATAATCACAGCCATCAAAATAAGCCGCATTAGTACTTTGATTAAAGCTGAAGACAGCAAATAGCAGGCAGAAAACTGAAATAACAAAAAGTATTTATATAAATCAAATTGAAAGATGTTTTATAAGAAAATGAAAAAATAATTTTTAAATCTTGGCTCCAATTTTGACAAACCTGGGCAAAATCTCATTGTCATAACAAAAAATTTAATAAATTTGAATTGAAATTCAGCTGATAACTACAATTTTTACTTATTAAGATACCTTTTTTTTGAAATAAGTAGACTTATCATTTTTTTTGAGGTATCGTTATGTTTAAAAGTGTGTTGAATTTCTACAAAAAAAAAAAAAAATGAACGCAGTTTAAGTAAATGTGAGAATTATAATGCACGTACAATTAATCGCAAATTTTAAAACAGCAATTTTTGAGGTGTGTTGAGTTTAAAAAAAGTGTGGTGAGTTCTCAGAAAATGAAAAATAACTTTCAATATAAAGGGTATCTGTGGCAAATTTATATTTTTAAATATAAATATTTCAAAAAGTAATAAAAGGTACGAAGGGAGGGTGACGCCGTTGGAATTATCGATTGTGCGGATTTGCCAGTCACGGTGTCGCCAGTTCAAAGTTCTAACAAGAAACGCATAAAACTTTCTTATTGTCGGTCAATAATTTAGTTCAGGTCTAAACCGCAACCAATTTTAATGCTGACGTTCGTTTTTGTGAAGCTAAGTTAATAATATACTATGTATATGTATTTATCATAAAGAGCCCACTCCTGTCGGTGAAGGGTATCAAAGATTCGGCACAGCCGAATATAGCACTCTAACTTGTTGTTATGGATTTTAAAATTTTTTTGCTTCTCATGTAAAAAAATAACAATTGTTCTTACACCCTTTTGCATTTTAGGTGACGATATACCTTTTCCACCCGTGGTAAAGTGTTTTTAATTTTGTGATATTTGTTATGTCCTGAATGTGATAAATTTAAAAGAAAAATTTTACATTCCTTGAAATTCACTACAAAATTTGATTGATAATAAATAGTATTTCACTTGAAAATTATAACGTTTTTTTTAAATATTTTACTTTTTTTTTTGGATTGGCAAAAGTTTTGTTTTAATTTGATTTTTTTCTTAAATTTTAAATGAAATTTCTTTTTCGAGATTTTTTTTGTGTCCTAATTTTATTTTAAGTTTTTGTTATTACCTTTTAAATTCCGCGTTACTTTCGAGCAGTTAGACATTATTTTACGAAATGATAATTTTTTTTTTTACAATAACCCTTAACAGACTTAAGAAACACTTGCATTCGTTTGTTCTAGACAAATTTACTTGTGCATAATTTGAAATTATTCTTTTTATTATATTTATTTATTTTTTGCTAAAACAAATATTAGATAATAGACAACGATATTAATATTAGGGCTAATAAACCATAAACCGTAAAAAAACTTAAGTCCTAAGGCCCGTTAAAGCTTTACTTAAAAATTTTACTTTTTAATTATAAAATTTTAAAAATTTTAGAAATTAATAGAAATATTAATTTAAATTAATAGAAATATTTTTAATTAATTATTTATTTAATACAGACTGATTGGTTTTTGGGGTTGTATTTATATTGAACCAACTGTTATTAAATAAATATTTAATACTCGCCAACATCATAATTGTTGAATCAGGGTACATTTAGTTAATCATTCCGTGTGTAACGTATTAAAATAATTACTTAAGACCTGGGTCGTTGAATAATTCTAAGTCTATTTATCCATGCCCGTCTCTTCAATCCACCCTTATGCTAGGAAAACAACTGGGACGAGCGGCGAATTTCGTACAACGCGACGAATTTTTCGGTAAAAATTCGCCGTTAAAATTCCTCATATTGAGAAAGATGTTTATTGTTTGTGTAAGGAGAGGGAGAGAGAAAAATAAAACTTAAAAAAAGACAATTAAAAATAATTCTTATGGTTATCTTTTTGTTTAAATCAATGGCAGAAATAAAGAAGTAGGTCAAACATATCAAATGTAAGTTTTCAAAGTCGGATATGCCCTAATTTATAAGAGGTCAATTATGACTGTCGCTTACTTTTTTGTAGAGCTCGATTACTTCAAAAAAAAAAAAAAAATATAATTAGATTTGTGGTTATTTTTATGGATATACCCTAGAGGGAAACGAACTGACACCAAAGTAGTCCCGTGATAGATCTTTCGTGGTAGGGACCGGTTCACTTTATATGAATGTGACCTATCACTTTTACATGAGGTTGTCATTGGAGGGGGTCAATTGACACCTAACAGCCACCATTTGACAAGTCACACATCTATTCTCAATAAACGTGTTTAGTGTTAGTTACAACAATGGAGTATTCACCCTTATTGTGTTTGGCGTTTTTGCGGTGAAAACTAGTCGTTTTTTAAAAGTGGTACCGTGGTTGACGAAAAACGCCAATGAGTACGAAACTTTTCAAATCTACTACAAAAACGACGTTAAAAGAGTACCGTGTTTGGCGTATTTGTCTGTCAAAAGTGTAAAAAATTGTCGTTAAAATATGTGCTCACGACGTTACTCAAAATTATTAAAATATAAGTTTAATGGAAGAAAATAAAAATGAGTATGCAAAAACATATTTAACCAGACATGTTTCAGAAAGTAAAAGTAAATAAGGTCTAATTTTCAACTTTTTTACTTTTGTTTTCCTGTATTAGTTTGCTATTAATACGACTTATTTAACAGAAAATCAAAAATTCATAAAAAACATAAATATCGTTACCTAAAACGCAAAAGGTCCTTTCTAACAAAAAATTAAAAATCGGCTTTTTCATTGATTCTGATGTATTGCATCAACTCAAATGGCCACAAAACAATTTTGTATCTTTCGACTAAAATTAGCGATTTTATTTACCAAAAATAAAACGCCCTATCTATAAAAGATAACGCGAAAAATGCTAAAAGGACTAACTAACAATTTGCTTAATAAACAAAATTGCTAATTGTCAAAACAACTGGTAGGTTTTACAAGAAAAATAGAAGAACAATTTATTTTAAACAGTTTAATGCAATTAATAAATTTATCATATTAAAAAGCTTTTGCTTCTCCTGTAAAACTTTCGAAATGTATTTTAGCGTAAAAATTACAACTGTGTGGCAGCCAAATTAGTCGAATTATGAGAGCAAAAATCTTATATGGCAAAACGCTTCAATAAAAGTTTAAAGGCCATAATATTAGAGAAGAGTGGAACGCCGTTCCCAAAGATTTAAATTGTCCCTTATCCCGTTCCGAAGTCTTAGGAAGTGGAAATATATTCGATTGCTGTCTTAGATGATTCTTTATTTCATTTATTTCTTGAACTCTGGGGTTCATTCTTCATCTTCAGAGGATGAATAAAAAGCTACACTTAACATTTTAACACAATAAATTAACAGAAATTTAATAATTTTTGGTTTTTATTTATTTATTATTGTTTTTATTTAGCAAAAAGTTACATATATTTGAATTTTATTTTTGTTATTTTGAAAGATTTGATTGACAGCTCTTTAACAGGCTGTTTCATAATCATTTATTTTTGCGTAGTCTATTACATTATGATTCATTTACAAAATTTTGCTTGTCGAAAATTATAGACGGTAGCATAAGATTTTAAATTCGAGAGCAACTACGACAGCTGTCATTTTTCAACTACGCCAAACACAATAAGGGTGATTATTTCAATAAAACAAGTCCTAGAACTAAATTTAAGAACCAAATTTAAAAAAGTCCTAAAAAAATGTGTTACACCACCGGTGAATACTGTACTGTAATTCATTACATTTTCTACCTTTTGGTTTCTAAAAAATTCTCATAAAAATTAATATAAAATTTGTCACATATTAGTCTTGGTAACCTATAAGTTTTGGTCCCAGATTAGGTTATAACTTATCACAGGTCCCATTTAAACATCACTCCGAAAAAACTCAAAAAATATTAGTTCTTTGTAAAGAGTGTCAAAGATTCGGCACAGCCGATTATAACATTCCTAATTATTTTATTTTGAATAATTGTTGTTGTTTTTTTAAAATGCTTTAATTAACATTTGTGCAAATACAGAACTATTATTATTTTACAAAAAAATATCGTAATCATTTACGACATTGAAAAACAAAAGTTCTATTGATTTGCGTTATAGGGGTCTTAAACAATAACAATATCAAATAAATAAATATTTTATTTAAACTACAACGAATTGCAAATACTTTATTTACCCTGTTTTTATACATGCAAGTAATTCCTTACAAGTAGTGTATATGTATTATCAACGATAATGTCGAAGAAATAGACGAAAGTCTTGCAAGTAGCTTGAGTGTTTACACAGTCAGTTGCAAGTTAATTTTTCAAATGTTCTCGAAGCGAAAACATCTTACGAAAAAGCTTTATTTTTGGGTTTAAAAAACATTATCATGTTAATGTTATCACAAAATGTATTTAATTATATTAAATATAAATTATTTAGTTGTTTCTTTATTTTTTTTTGGCCCATCTTGATAAAAAACTTATGTTTGTTTTAAAAATATGTGAATCCAGTATTGCCGTAGTTACCGATATCATAAAATTTCTGAGAAAATATTTTGATTAACAATTTTTTTTAAATGCTTGAAATTTATGTTTTAAAATCCCATGAAGATGTCTTTCTTTGTTTTTATTTTTATGAATATACAGAAAATCAGCTATAAACATAACTTTTATTTTACTCAGTACTAGTAAATTAATACCAAAGGCAACCACGGTAACCCTGTTTCTTTATTTGTCATTTTACTGGCGGCAAGTGTAAAAAATTTACTTGCAAGCAAATTCTCTTGCAAGTTGGGCTGCAAGTACGAAAAATGTAATGGTGTTAGTAAAAATCTGTGAGTTTATTGAGTTTTTCGAACTTGCACTTGCATGTGTAAACCAGGGGTGTCAGCGTCATGCACAATTGTGTCAGCAAAACTCACATGTACGCTTACGCTCTTTTATTTTGCGAGCGTAAAATATAATTTTTTACCGCAAAGCACTCTCATTCAGCGGGAAATATCGAAATATCGCACGGCCTGTTTTGAGGCCTCTAAACAGAAATAATATATTTATTATTTATTATCTTTGTTTATGTTTTGTTTTATTTCTGTTTTTGACATTGTACAATGATTGACAAATAATATCTACATTGTTTTGCATTTAAGCTAACGATATGTGTTTTGTTTGTGAAAAAAATTCTTTGTTGCCTTTTAAAGGGTCCCTTTTTCTTTCGTTAAAAAGACGTACCTAAATGCAGAAATTATTAAGAAAAAAATAGCCACAAGAATTTGTTGGTATTTTGTGCTTGTGCTTTCTGTACCAATCGCGTCAATGGGTTTTTTTCCTTTGAAAACACTTTTCTCAAGTAAGTAAAAATATTTAAAAAAGTCTTGTTTTCCTACAATTTATGTGTAAACCTATACACATAAAAGCAAATGTGACAGCAGGTAAAATTTTTGGGTAAGAAGATGCGTATTATTAATGTATTAATGAAACTTTATTGTTCAACGTCCACAAACCTAAAAAATGTTTTGTTGTTTCGAAACTGCAATTTAAATTTAGAAGAAATTATTGGTAAATAAAAGTATATTTTTATAGGCTAGTAAAATCTTCTCTTTTTATAATGGTGGTTAATAATTATAGAATATTTTTAAACTTAATGGAGTTATTACTTGCATTAGTATGTGCAAATGAATTTTCGTTGTTGGCATTTGCAAAGGTATGTTGAGCACCAAACTAAAAATATTAGAAAGAATTTAATAAGGTAGTAAAATGACTTCAAATATTGTCAAATGCTCAATTTTTCCAAAAAATAAGCAAAGTTTCTGCGAAATGCAGGTTCCAATTTAAATTTATTTAAATAATAACTGAGTGTGTCTAACCATAACTCAACATTTTTCGATAATTGTATTATTATTAATTGCTCTAAAGTCTTCATAGCAAAATATGTATGTTAAGTAGGCCTCGCAACCGCAGATTCCTCCCGCTGAGAATGAAAGAGACAAGAGTATTCGCACCAATACAATCATAATTGACACCACTGGTGTAAACCCAAGTTTATGCTAGGAACACAAGTGAGTCGCACGTCGTATGAACATACGACATAACGCCGTAATTTTTTTAAACACGCTTCACTTACCCACAATGCCGTCGTAAACGTATTTTGTTTTTTCTTGAAAATAATATTGAAAAATTCAATTGAAAACACAAAAATAATTTCATTCAATATTTTAAATTTTCTTTTTCTATGACAATATGGTCGTAACCGGCGTAGATATAGAATTAGATCTATATCGACGTACGACGTAGATACGCTTTTACGTTTACGCCAGATATTGTGTGTCTTTTATAAAATATTAGCTTAACCCGGTACGCTTTGCTACCCCCATCGAAATAAAATTGGTAAAATTTTTTTTAAAAAGCAAAGCATCTTGAACTAAATTTTAATGATTTTACAGTAACCGTTCAACAGATAGACAGAAATTTCAAGAGTCTTCGTATGGGAGGTGCCATGCCTACTTTTCCCATTGAACCTACCGTTTGAAATATGCTATTTGTACAAAATTGGAATACTTTCACTATTACAGTACTCCAAATACGTAGAAGTCTTCATTGCCATTGTATGGGATGTGCCACACCCACTTTTATTATCCAGCCGACTTTTTGGCAGATGTTGTGCATTGATAACGAAGTTATTTCTTTCATATTGGAAAACTCTTACTGTAACCGTCCTCCAGATATAAGTTTATTATTGTATAGTTGGTGCCACGCCTACTTGAAAACTAAAAAATATCACTAGCCCTGGGGGCTAGTATAAATTTTGACATTAGCGTAGAAATTTTTGACAATTTTAATTCAACATAGAACTTTGGTACCGTTTCACACACACCCTTTTTGGTAGATTTCTAAAAAAATAGTAATTTGCAGAGAAACTTGACTCTTGTAAATAAAGAAGTAACTTAATATATATCTCCAAAAAATTTTCAGAATTTCCGTAAATTTTTTGTTAATGTGTTACAAATACTCTGACTTATTGAGAATATTCCGTTTTTTTAGAAATAATAATATATGTAAATAAGTGATAAAACTTATTTTCAATGTTTGGTTTATTTTTTTTTTCAATAAAAACCAGGTGACAAAAGTTTTACACAATATTTTTTTTTTTGTAATTTTCTGAAATTTTAAATTGTGCTTTTGAACTTGGATAGTGAAGATATGAGGGAAAATGTCATAACACATAAACCAACACTGTTTTTCATTTACAATGGGCGTATATTGCGAAGGAAAGTATGGAATAGAAGCAGTGAAACTGAAGAGAAATAAATTTAGAAATGAAAAAAGCCAAGGGGGCTTTATTCAGCTATACCGAATCTTATATACCCTTCAGCTGACGTAACGAAGAGTTTTATAGCATGTTCACACGGCAGCGTATTTTCGTAATTCGCTATCGCATTCTTAATTCACAGCCCAATTATGATCCAAATTACATAATTCGTCATACAAAATTTTGAGAGCGGATTATCTCATTTGTACGTAATTCTATTTCTAATTCCCTGTGAATTACTTTAAAAGCGATGTGAGCTCTAATTTTTATCGGGTTTTTACCATCACAAGCTGTCAAAGCACTAAAAAATATAAACAAATAATAACATAAACAAAAAAGAGCAAAAGAGTATGGGAAGTAAATTTCAATTATAAAATTTTAATAGAATCAAAAAAAGGAATGAAATCAAAAAAATAACTTATAAAACAAATATTGATAAGAAGAAGGTTATTCGCAAAATTGACAGAGGACACGAGTAGGCTTGCCAGATCCAGAATATCAAAAAGCTGGACATGTGAATTAAAAAAGCTGGATATTAAAAAAAAAGCTGGACATTTTGAAATAAAATTTTCACGAAAAGTTACTTGTTTATTGTACAAAAAATTTTATTAAAAAATACCCATATGTACGAGTATGACATTAATATTATACAATACTAACAAAACAAAATATAACTAAACTTAAAATTTTTCAGTTCATTCATATGTACTATATATCTACATACCTCTCATTTGCTGGAACAACGTCATAACTCAAAAAATTAGTTTCTTATTTTAATGTAGAATTAATTATCGCTCCTATATTTATCTTAAGTAAAAAATTGATGTAAAAATCTTGCATATTCAGCTCTTGAGTATGGAAATAGTACTGTGATGGAAATAGTACTGTACATACGAATTAAATCAAAAATAGAAATGATGGCGCTATTGCAGATGCATTATGTTCCAATAAGGAAATTTATAAAAATTATTTTAAAGCAATAAATATTAAGAGCATTTTGTGGAAAATTTTTTTAGCTGGACATATTTCTTTTTAGCTTGAAACTGGACAAGCCATTAAAAAGCTGGACAATCCAGCCAAAACAAGCCCGACTGGCAACCCTAGACACGAGTATGGTTATAGACAACCTGTTGAATGTACAGGAAACATATTTCCAGCTTTTGAAAGAGCTGCAACTAGTATATGGCTATTTTCCGGCAACCACGAAGCTCGCCCATTTTTTTCTCGCCATATCTCCAACAATGCCCGCTCACTGCATTGGCTCCATTTGCTTACAGCTTTTCTGTTTACTGAAAAAATAATTATTTTATATATATCTTTGATATAATATTTTTAACTTACTTTCCATTCTTATCACATGTAACAAACAATTAAATTTAGCAATAAACAAAAATAAGAAGAAGAACTGTCAAAACCGATTACGAAAGTGCCGTGCAAACATGGTAATCCAAAATAATTAATAAAAACAGAGAGCGAAGTAATCCAAAGCACCGTGCGAACGTGCTATTAGACCACTCTCCCACTAACCCACATTGTAAAACTGAATTAAAAAAATAAAAAAAAAAAATTTAATTCAGTATGCGCCATTAAAACTGGCCTAATTTAAAATTGCAAGGAAAAGGATAAACTTTCATTGAATTGTTGAGCTCGGTAAATGCTTTTAAAGCAAAACTAAAACTTTTTCTTAATTAATTCATTTATTAATGATGTGCTAATAATCCCAATTTATGATAAAAAAACACTGAAATTTATTGTTGTGGGGAAGCTAGTTCCTATGCGCATTTCGCTGGTTGCTTAGGCCAGCTCGCCTCAATTTAAAAAGCATAATTTTTTTAATATTTCCCATATCGCTCATTTGCTGTGCGACATTGCAGCACAGTATTGCCTTTTTCTAAAACCCGTGGCGAAAATACAAACTTTAATGACAAAAATTTGTGAAATGAATGAATACATCTCCAAAAGAGCTAATAACTGATCACAATTCAAAAACGTTTTCCCTAATTCGATAAAAATTATAGATGGTGGACTGCTCAAAGTCGAAAATTATTAGAAAGCAAAAAAAAGGTGATTTTGCAAAAAAAAAAAAAAAAAAAATTAAAAACGCACTTTATAGTTCAGTATCAGAAATATTGCCATTTGATCACTACTTTTTTGGTATGTTTTTACAGGTGTGCTTATTTTTTTAATAAAATAAGTAACAAAATGCCCAAAGCAGAGGTATGGAAATACTAACAACGATGTTAATATGTCCAAAGCATTTTTTGAAAATGATGAGGTAACAGCCCGAATATTCGACAATAATATTAAAAAAGGTTGGCAGTTATCCTAAATGTTATAAACTCTAGAGATATGGCAAATGGCCCAAAGTTTGATGATTATAAAAAACTGGCCAACTTTTGGCTCAAATGTACCCTGAGATGAAACCGTAGGAGGTTTATACGGTTTTGACTCATGGTAAAAATTTTACTGAATATCAATGCTTATCAATTGGAGAGTTGTCACACAGAAAAAAGTGTTTTATCAATTAAAAAAATGGTTTAAGAATTATTTAAATTCAATTAATGTGATAATTGAATCAATTATTTTATTAGTTGAAAGAAAATTAAACATTTAATTTTGATTTAATAAACATTTTAGTTGTTTTGAAATAAATTTTCAATTAAAATTTGAATTAAATAACAAAAAATCTTAATTGGCTTTTTTCGTTTAAAATAAAATAATTTAAACATGTAGAATTGTTGTTGGGAATTGTCAATATTTGTTTAAATAAATTAACACATTGTTTGAAATGGCAAAGTTTTTTGATCACTTTTTTTAATTAAAATTAAAAATATCATTTATTGAAAAAAAATATTCACAATTTAACAATTTTTAGTAATCAATATAATCATTTTGGTAATAGGTGCATAATCGACAAATTGTTTGCTTGATATTATGAATTTGGTATAAATTTGGTGATTGGAGAAATTTAATAATTTTTTCTGTGCAGAAGAAGCCCAGGAATGCAAAAAAATTTAGCAGCACGAATACTTGAAAGATTTCACGGATAAGAAAGAATGAGGAGCTATTCAATATGTTGGCAGCCTCTTCAAACCCACTAATTTCATCACGAATACATGTAAGATCTAAAAAGGACTTGGAAGAACATAATTATAGCTCCGATATGTTAAGTCTATTAGATAATACTCACAATGTTAATGACTATTTAAAAAAAAAAAATAAAAAAAAAATTGTGCTTAAAAAATTTCATTTATCCATTTGGATTTTTTTATTTAAAACAAAATAATTTTTTTTCTTGATTTTTCGAAACAAAATTAAATAAAAATCGTTTATGATTTTATCCAAGGCGAATTCATACAGGTGACATTTTCGAGTCATCTGCTTATTGTTTATTTATTTGTGTGTATACTGAATGTAAAACTTTGCTTACATTTAAAAAATTAGTTAAAATTTAAAATTCAATAAAAATCTAAATACTTGAAAAAAACTTGTTTAAATTTTAAAAACAAAAAAAGTGAATATAAAACACAAAATCAAGAATTAAAAAGGTCGTAAGGAATAAGTGAATCCACAATAAATTTGCAATACAGGAAAATGATTTACCTTTTTAAGTAATTGTGTATTTTATTAAAAATCCCTTGTTTATGTTTTCAACAAATAATTTTGACATTCACTTTAACTTTTCACAAAAACAAAATACAAAGTATTTTTCAAAAAAAGGGATAGCTAGCATAACTCTATCTCATGATGCGGTCACCTGTATGAATTCGCCTTGGATTTTATCACAAAAGCTGAAAATTATTTTCAACTTCATAGGATGAAAAATTTTTAATTTAATAAAAATGTGTTGTAAAAAAAATCATACCAGGAAACCAATAAATAAAAGAATGTTTATATGCACATTAAAGCTCGTTTTCACAAATTTCCGATAGCTTAGGATAGGATTTCATTAGCCGTATAAAAAGTGTTCAGTTTTTACAACTTTTATTTAACCTAAAGTGATCTATAAGATTACGGAAGAAGATTTTAGATAAAGCCACTCTGCGATGGAACAGACAGAAAAGTACATGGATATACAAAATATATACAGATAAACACTACAAACTTGAAACATCCCTCTTTTTAGGCGGGGCTAAAAAATATTGGGGCTTTTCTATAATTTACATATTGAAGTTGCTTAATATTAGAATTTTCTGTTTTGAAAAAAATTTAAATTTTTAATTTGAAAAATTTAAAGAAAATAATTATTTGACAATTTTTTTTTTGAATATTTCCAAGGCGAATTCATTACAGGTGATCCTAAAAGCCCTGCTGATAAGTTTTTTTTCTTTAGCTTTATAATTGTTGGATGTCAAAATTTTGTTTATTATCTTTGTTTCTGTTTTGATTTTTTTCGGTTTTTGACATTGTACAATGATTTTACAAAAACTTGTGGTTTTTCTACGAGTTGTACATGTTGTACGACCGAGATTACCTGGAATGAATTCGCCTTGGATATTTCTTTTTGAAAATAATTAATTAATTTGAATTTTTTTTCAATAAATGAAAACAAATTTTAATCAAAGATATTTGGATGTGTCAGTAGCATTTCGAAAATTTCTCAACTTTTTTATAATACTATCTAATAAGTTTTGAGCCCTTTGAAAATTATTTCGTTCCTCTCTTATTTAAATATTTTACGTAAAATAATCTTAATTGTTTTTATTTCAGAAGCTACCAGACAAATAATAAGAAAATATACATAATAAAATTAGGCCATAATATATTCCTCTAATATGAATTACTACGTTTCGCGTGTACGGCAACTTCCTTTTTGTAGCACCTTAATTTTTGGAATTCAATATTTCAAACTTCACTAATTTACTCTACTTTTTATTTTATGGAGTTAGGCCTTTTAGCCTCTGTCACATCCAATTTTATGATATGGCAATAACAAATTAGTAACTGCCTGTTTTTGAAATAAAAATAAAAGTTTTCGTTAGGGACAAGGCGAATTCATACAGGTGACCGCATCATGAGATAGAGTTATGCTAGCTATCCCTTTTTTTTTAAAAAAGTACTTTGTATTTTATTTTTGTAAAAAATTAGAGTGCAGGTCAAAATTATTTGTTGAAAACATAAACAAGGGATTTTTTTTTGTTTATAAAATATACACAATTGCTTTAGAAGGTAAATCTTTTTCCTGTAATGCAAATTTATTGTAGCTCCACTTATTCCTTACGCACTTTTTATTCCTTCATTTTATATTTTATATTCATTTTTTTTTGTTTTATAAAATTTAAATAAGTTTTTTTTTCAAGTATTTAGATTTTTATTGAATTTTAAATTTTAACTAATTTTTTCACAAAATGTAAACTAAGCTTGACATTCAGTATACACACAAATAAATAAACAATAAGCAGATGACTCGAAAATGTCACCTGTATGAATTCGCCTTGGTTAGGAAATTTTCATTAAAAAACAATACAAAAACTGAAATTTGTTTTTGTTTTTAATTTTAATTTCCAAACGAACATTTTTATTTTGATTTTAAAAACAGGCAGTAAGTTTGCCCACCCCTACTATACAGGGTCTAAGATCAGTATTTTGCAGAAATTAAAAAAGGAATGGCAAACTTATATCCTGCGGTGAAGGGTATCAAAAATTTTAAACTTGGAAAAATTATTTTTTTTCATTTAGCCAATTTTCTCGCTGCAATTCTGTTTAATACGTTAGAGGGCAATAAAAGAATACAAACAATTCCTGTTGTTTTTTGGTTTTCTGATTTTAATTTTATCAAAAATTTAATCAAAACGGAATGTTGCTAAAATCGAGAATTCAAATAGAAACTAGGCCATTTTTTATTTTTGTTTCTAATTCTTTAAGCATCATAAAAATATTCTAAGAAGTTGTCTTATTTGTTTTATCTCTTTAATTTTTTTTATCTAAAGCTGCTAAGACACTTGTTTTCAAAATAAAAAGCAAACAAATATTTATTTTATTTTATTGACGTAATATTTTTAGAGTTCATTTTATTCATGACTTTAGTTGTTGGATTAATATAGCACGAAAGAGTTTTCGTGTATTAAAAAAGAAGTAGATTTGTTTTAAAATACATATAATAAAAACTAGGGCAATAATAAAAATGTTGAAATACACGCTTATTTCATAAAAATTAACTGCCAGGCCCACAATATCGACAAGAACATTTCTTTCGTATATTTATAAACAAAAGCAAATTTTAGTTTTTTATTATTGTTTTAAAATATAAAAATATGCGAAGGAAATGTTCTTGTCGACATTGTGTAATTTTATATAATTAGTATTGTGGTTATTTTATTGAACTGTTAATGGTTTTTATTCCAAATTTTTGATATTTTAATCAGGCTTAAGTTCATTTAATTTACTTTTCATTAAATTATTTTTATGAAGAAAGGAATTTAACAACATGAAATGAATTAAATATTTGAAGGCTAAAAATCTTTATTTTTTTTGTCAGTCATGTAACATAATAGTGGAATCAACAAGATTTTTTTATTGATATGAAAATATCGAATGTTATGCTAAGAAAACACAATTTGCAGATATTTCTGATTTACTTTTTCAATTTGAAAGAATTGGCGAAAAGGCGTACAGAAAAAATTATCGCAAAACAAGACTACAGAGGGAATGAGAATTACCTACAAACACTCAAAAAGTCTTTTTTGCAACGATATCAAAGCTTAAACAAAATACCAAACAATAAATCACTGATGAGTTTTTATCTTTTCTTACATTTCCCGCTACAATTATTTGGAATTTTCCCAACATTAATTGTAGTTGTAAGTGGGTAAAGAAAAAACATATTAAAAACAAAAGCAAAGTGCTTTTATTGTTTTCGCAAGAAATCAAAATAAAAACAATTTGCCAGTTCAGTTTTTTATGCACGTGCACTTGCAAAAATTTATTATCAAAGTTGTTTTTGGGAATACTATTATTTATTAAAAGATTTTGTTTGTTGTGCTTAATTCCCTTTTTTAATAATTGATAAAAAAAAATGAAATTTATTTCTGGAGGATAAGCTGTTCCTATAAAAAAAATTTTAAATAAAATAGAGAGAGCGCTGCAAAAATCCGGTCCAACGGTCACGGGGGGACCTTTTCCGAGCACAATTGATTCGTTTTGATGTTGAAAAACCAGTTCGGCTAGAAACATTACTAGTAGGTCACTTTAAGTCTAAACTAGGCCTGTAACGAATATCGATACCGATATCTCGGCGATATTTCAATTATGCCGATAAATTCGATATCGGAGATATTTTACTGTTGATACGCTGATACTTTTGTTTTTTTTTAGCTTTTTTGAACAAACATAACAACTAATAGCAAAACATCAAACCTAATAAATTGTTTCTTTTAATTCATAAGCTGAAGGTCGGTTCACACCAAGCGTTTTTCCTTTTTTCGAGACGCATGCTAAAGTAGAAAGTAATCCTACTTCATGCTTTCGATACGTATATGCAGTTTACGCATTTGTCAATACAATTTTACAGTACGACTTTTTGGACTGACAGATAAACGCATTAAACGCTTGG
Organism: Pollenia amentaria; assembly: GCA_943735925.1. Lineage (NCBI taxonomy): Eukaryota > Metazoa > Arthropoda > Insecta > Diptera > Polleniidae > Pollenia > Pollenia amentaria. The sequence goes on along the minus strand of OX031010.1, from coordinate 11,329,351 downwards.
TGTGAGCATGTAGCATCAACCGTTTTGCTTTGCACCATAATAGTAAATCGTTCTTCCATTGATAAATCTTGTATGTAATTGTACGTCTTAAGAATTTTCTGCTAATTTTTTTTTATGATTTTTGTGAAAATAAAAATCAGTGGTTCAGCTAAATAATTAGTCTCCGTAAAAGTGGAGAATATATACTTTGTTTTTAACCCAAAATTTGATTAATAATAAATTTTAATATTTATAACCTCTTACACTGTTTTTTTCTTTCTTAAAAACAAATAAATTTTACCATTAGGTTAAATTTATGTCGTTGCTTTTAAACTCTTATAAAAAAACAATTTTAAATGTTAATAATCTTGAGTTTAATATCGGCGATATTTCTTTTTGAGTATCGGTATTGTTTCGGCAAAAAGGCGTAGCGTTACATCCCAAGTCTAATGCTATGTTCATACGACGATATAAACAACTTGCTTCGCTCTCCGATTGCCAAACATGCTATTCATAGATTAAAATGTAGTAAAAATATTATGATTTAATAATTATCACTTAATTTTATTTAACATGAATTTTTATTTAGTTTTTTTTTCTTTGTTTTGATTTTTTTTTGAGAACAAGTTCAGATAAACTAACGATAATTGTTATCAAAATTGGTGAAGATAGTACGTTTTTCCTGTTTCGCAGCCTGTTTCAAAATGAAACAACCAAAATTTTGTACGACAAAACATTTTGTTCCAACCATGTTTGGGGCGCGAGACAGGAATGGCAGAGCGAAACACGAATATTGCCGCCCGTGTGAACATGGTATAAACAGCTTAATTCAATTTTAATCAAATTGGGCGAGTCTATTTAAAGAAATTATAAAATATGCAGAGCCGACCCTTTATCACTTCATATTTGGCGTTAATCAGGTAATATCACTTTTTTTTTGGGAATAAATTCTACATTTATCAATCGATTTTTACGAGACAAAGCTTGTTTTGTTTGAAATATTCGTAATTTTATGGCCGTTTATTGAAAATAGTAAGTTTTGGCCGTTTCCGTAAATTTTACACAGTAACAATTTTCCAAATTTTTATCATTGCGGTCTGAATAATTAGGAAACCGTTGAGTATAAAAAAAAAAAAAAAAATGTGAATACAGTACTTATCGCTTATAAACATTTTCTATTTTGTACGTTTTTGGTGCTTTCAAACGAGAACATCGTGAAATTGGCAGTTAATAAAAATATCTCACCAAATTTCATTCAAATCGAAAGGGTTCTGGTCCCACTCTTGTTCGATTTGACATGGAATTACCCACGTATATTAAACGTAACTCAAAAAACTGAGAGTTTTTCATATAAATTTTACTACACATTCAATTACATGTGTTCTGAAAACAGCCCATACGTTTGAAATATAATTTTTAATATTTAATTTTTTTTTGTGAACGAAAAATTTTATTTAAATAATAAATATTTATCATTAATTAACTTTTGCCATGACAACATGCATTCAAGTCAAACGTTAAAAAAAAAAATTAAATGCATGTATACAAATTATTATGTTTTTGTTTTAGTTTAAACTTTATCTTGTTAAAATTGTAAAATTGGCTAATGCCTGCAATAATAAATAGTTATTAAAAAAAATTACAATATATTAAAAAAATAATATATAGTTAAAATTAAATAAATAACATAAATACTTTAAAAAAAAATTACAATAAATTAAAAAAAAAAATAAAGATAAAATTAAATAAATATACATAAATACAAAACAACGAAATATTTAAGCAGAAGTATGTATTAGCAATTAAAATTGTAAAATGTTTCATTTTGTTTTTTTTTTGAGTTTAAAACAAAACAAAAACTAGAATTAAATAAAATTTATAATAAAGTTTACAAAAATTGCCATGAAATTGTATTAAAAAACGTTTTTTAATTGAGTTTGTTTTAATTTTGTTGGGTTTTTTTTCCCTCTGTAAATAAACGAACATGACAACACCCTTTTTTATGTAAAATTTCAATAACCAGCCTAAAAGTAGGCTTTATTATATAAATTGAACTCATACCCAAAATGTTTAATGTAAACAAATACATATGCATTTCCACTACACGAACAAGCCAAATACATGCAATTATAAATTATTATAGATTTTTATAGTATTTTCTTGCTTTTTTGTTGCTGGTTTACATTTTTTTTGTTTTTGTTTTTTTGATAATGGTCACTAACTTTTAATTACTATTCCTGACCCAGCGGCTGTTGTATTTGTAAGTGTGCATTGTGTATTTGAGTGTGTGTGTGTTTGCATATTTACTCTTTTCTCTTCATTGCTTTTTTTTATACATCTAGGCTACGAGAGGTGGTACTCTCATTGTAGTTATTATTGTGGTTTTTTAAATATACTCATACTTTTGCAATTGCACATTTACACACGCATACACACACAATTACACTCTCATTTATTGGGCATAGTAAACCAACAACAAGCAATTTTAATGTATTTGCTTTCATGTGTGCGTTTTATGGTGTATATACATTTTTATTGTATATTACTATGCTCATTTTCCATGTACCGTTATTGTTGTTTTTCCCTACTTATGTCCGTATTTCTATGTAATAGTTGTTGTAGTGATACATTTATTTATAAGTATGGGTGTGTGTGTGTGCTTGTATACATGAAGTGTAGTTTACTCACCAGCCAACCAATCAGCTTAACGCACATATTGTGGGTTGTTATTGTGGGGCCCAGTATTTCTCATGTTTTTTTGTGGGCTGTTTCTTGTTGTTGCCTGCTTTTTTCTTGCTTATTCTGGATGATCATCTTAATAAGTTGTTTTTTTTTTTTGGTACTTAAATGTTACGCACATAATTATTTTTAAGGAATCTTTGGAGCCTTCCGTGTCATAATCTTAAATGAGACAACGTTTTAGAGATTATTTTGGCGTTTTCTTATGTTATTGTAGTTGTATTAAAATAAGTAATAGTATATACGGCTGTGCCGATTCTTTGACACCCTCCACCCAAAGTAAAAATATTTCAGGATTGGGCTTTATATCTAAAAAATCTTAGCCAATATTGAAACAATAAAGAAAGAATAGTCGGTCAAGTATTTAACCAACACCAAGTAAACTGGCAATATAAAAATGAAATAAAATTGAGGTAACTGACAAAAAAAAAAAACATTGCAACAAAAAAAAAATTTTTTTTTGGAATAGAGGTGATTATAATCACCGGTCGGCGAAAAATGGGTTAAAAACAAATTTTCGAGAATGTTACTTATTTGGGACCCATGAGCAATTATAAAACCCCCCTCCCTCCCTAGCCCAGAAAACAAACTTATTTTATGATTTTAAAATTCATGCAAAAGATTTAGTCAATCCCGAAATCGTTAACTTATTTTTTTTGTTTTACCTTGTTTTAGTGAAATAAATTCTTCATGACATTCTCCCTTGAGAGGATAGGGAACACATAATTGATCTTTTATTTTTATTTATACACTCATAGAAAAATGCATATTCATATTGAAGATATCCTAACATCAGAATTGTGACATCAATGTTATTTCAAATGGCATCAATTAAGCAAAAAGTAATCCAATGACGAACGTCATCCTAAAATTTTGTTATATTTTATGCGTCATCTACGCTATGACTTCAGTGACATCAATTCGATGACACATTTTGTGTACACTGATAGAAAAGGCGTCATAACGCTAATGTATTTTGACATCAATACAGACAAACTGTCATCAGTGCGATGACAAACTTTCATCAGTGCGATGACAAGCTTTCATCAGTGCGATGACAATCTGTCATCATTATATATTATTAACATTATTTTTATGTTTAAAAAGTAAAATTAGAAGCAAAAATTCGCATATTCTATTTTTTTAAATTATTTATTTAAAAACATCAAATTTTCAAAGTAGAATGATTACGATGATGTATTTTGACATCAATACAGACAAACTTTCATCAGTGCGATGACAAACTTTCATCAGTGCGATGACAATCTGTCATCATTATATATTATTAACATTATTTTTATGTTTAAAAAGTAAAATTAGAAGCAAAAATTCGCATATTCTATTTTTTTAAATTATTTATTTAAAAACATCAAATTTTCAAAGTAGAATGATTACGAAACCCATAACGGGCATGCTGCTGGTGTCTTATAATTGAGAGTTGTTCTGTTTACAAAGGGCGGAATACAACAAAAGTGAAACAAACATGTGTAAAGGCTAAGCAAATAATGATACTCTCTCAATTTGTCTTAAGGTCAATAACAATGACTCAATTTGATGACACTGTGTCATCGCACTGATGACATGCCTTATAAAACCGACTCCGATCCTTTATTTCTGTGATGCCAATGTGTCATCCCATTGATGTCATAATTTACATTTTTGACCCTTAGGACAATTAGGCCAAGTGATGTTAGGGCTGACATCACAGTGATATAAAGTGGCTAGATTTTGCCATTTTTCACCTTGTTTAGCCATTAATAATGATTTCAGTCAGTAGCCATTTTTCAACTTGTTTAGCCATAAATATTTTTTGCCGTTTTCCTTAAAAATAATAATTTTAATTTTCTTATAAAAGTTTATAAAATTGCTGAAAGTAAAATAAAAATTTATTATATTCAACATTTTTTATTTTTAGAATTTATTCTATGAGGTAAATTTTAGTTATGTATTTTATAAAGCTTTTTATAATAGTTCTATTCCTTCAATATTTAGGAATGACTTTATACAATACCAGACTATTATCTTGTATCTTCTTGTTGAATATAATAAAGTAACTTATAAAAAAAGAAATAATTCCCAGATAAAATAAAAATTTTTAACAATTAAAACGCATTTAATTTAAACCACAAATGATGAATTATCTTTTAAAATAAAGGAACAGTATTCATTCCAATATTAAATTTAAAATATGGATCAACACAAACAACACTGTTTCTTTCTTTTCGAAAGTATTTCAATAGAAAGATGCAGGTGGCAAAAAAAACTTTTAGAAACTTCAAAATTAACTATCAAGTTGCTGTCACTTCCATGGTCTAATGCTGAAGTAGAGGGGGTATTTAGCCAAGTAAACATCGTTAAAAGTAATTTGAGAAAGTTGTTAAATTTAGCAATCGTTAATTTGATTTTATCAATTATTTGGTAAATATTTTTACCATGACAATAAAATATTTTTTATCTTTTTTAATTTTTTATTGTAGATTTGGACGCAAAACTTTGGGTAAATGTTGTCATGACTATGATTATACTTCAAAAAATTGCAAACTAATTCCTCTGAAAAGAACAATAACGATATCGATGATTTAATTTTTGAAATGCTTAAACGTAAATTAAATGCGTTTATTCTTATGTAACAAATCGATTATGGGTTTGTTATTGAATTTAAATGTGTTTTTAAAGAAAACAGTTTTTAACCATTTTTAGCCAATTTTTAGCCATTTTTCCAGTTAATCTAGCCATTTTTGGTCATAAAGATTTGGCAACAATGTTCGCCAGTCATCCTGCAATTGCCTAGAACTGTACAATTGTCTAGAAATCGTACAGTGGGTCACATTTAAAGTTGGGCAGACGCATGACAATATTTCTGCACGCTTTATCTCTGTTTTGATAAAAGAAAATACATCTCAATTTTTTCTATATTATTATCACAAAAACCCTTTTATTTAAAAACAACAAAAAAATGTATTCTAAGTTGCGTTTTAAAATGTACATTAAGGTAATACCCGACATTGAAAGTCGGGCATTCATAAAATTTCAATAATTCTTAAAAAAAACCTAAAGTAAGTATTTTGTGCGCCACCTTTTTGATTCCCAACAGCAAGTAGACGGCTTGGCATCGATTTAATAACTTAGTTTCATCCAAACATCGGGACTAATCTTATTGCACTCTTCCTGCAAAGCACTTTTCAAGAGTTGTTTTGATGTACACAGCCCGTCGAACATCCTGTGTCCAAATTCGTCCCATGAATTTCAACGAAATTAAAATCGGGACTTTGTGCAGGTGTTTTGATCACTTTGGGAAAGTTATACACCACCCAATTGTCACATCATGTGCTGAATGCTTCGGGTTGTTATCCTGGTAGAATTTGAAGATAACTTCAATGGCGAGATTCTTACAACATTCTTTCACATTGGTCTTCAAATTTATTAACTTTACATGCTTCTTTATGTTCATTATTCCATTAATGCAAGTTGCCGATCTTAAATTTGAGCCAATGTATATAAAGCCTGAATCAATGCCAGAGCCGAATAACTAAGTATATCTGTGTTTGGTCGAACCAGAAGGGTCGAATTTGCGATGAACAGCATAAATCAAGTCGATGGATTACAGGGAGCCTGTATTGAATACAATTGATTCGGTTGCCAATTCTCGTTGTTGGTCAGAAATGACTGGAATATGCGATCGAACATAATGCGGTAATATTTAATCATGACATTGCCTGACCACATGATGCAATACTAGTTAAAAGCAATTCAGAAAATGGTGGCTTAAAAGGTTCGGCTCACCCGCCTCATAGTCCAGATCCTGCCTTGTTCAAGGCGAATTCAGTCGAAGGTGGTGGCAGATTTTGACACTTCGAACCAATTTGTTTTAATTTGTTAGTGTTTTGCTAGAAATAGTTAACATTTTAACCGTTAACACTAACAATGCAATTGAAAAACCCTCTATTGTTTTTGGATTGTTGTAGTATTCCACCACCTGTAGTTGAATTCTCCTCGGTCCGGTCCGACTTCCATTTGCTTCAAACGATGCAGAAAGCTCTCACTGATATACACGTCATTTTAGAATATCATCATCATCATCCTATATCGTTACTACTCGGGGTGAACTTTGGCTTGATTAATTATTTTTCTCCATTCTTCTTCATTTTCGCCATTCTGTCGCCAGTTTAGAATACCTTTTATTCCTAAGTCGTCTTCTACGCAGTCTTTCCTCGTCATCTAGTACCTCGGATGTTGTACATTTACTTAGACTTTTGCGTTCTGTTGTCTTTTGCATTAAAAATAAAATGGTTTATTAAAAAAAAACTCAAAAAAAAATTTGAGAAGTATCGTTATACCGGCAGTAAGATATTGCTGATACCGATATATCGCCAAGCCTGAAGTGTCGCCGATAAATCGGTATCGATTCCATCTTTTTTAAGAATTAATTATAAAATTGCAAATATTCAAAAAATAATATTTTTACGCAAAAAAGCTTAAAACACAATAAAGGGTCTCGCATAAGAAACATAATTTAATAAGTGAAAGCATTTTTTGTTAAGGTTTTTTTTTTTGGTTTTTTCTCAGAATTAACTTTAAAAAAATTTAGAAAATTAACCATGGAAAGACTCAGCAGAGAACAAAGTTGTTCAATTTTAATTTTTACGCCAGCATTCGATTATTCAGACATAAAGATTTGTATTTAGTATCAGACAAGTTACATAATGAGATTAATAAATAGTAAATGATTATAAAAAAATATTAAACAATTTATATAAAAAAAAAAAATATATATAAAACTAAAACAAAAAAGAAAAAATATAACATCATTAATAATATTTGTTTATGAATGTGTTAAAAGTTTAAAAGATTGAAAAAGTTACAGTATGTTACCATACAATTGCAAAAGTAAGTTTTTAAATTTAGTTGCGTTGCTTGTATTTTGCAAATTAGCAGGGAGTTAGTTCCAGAGACGAATTGTTAATATAAAAAACTGCTTTTCAGATGCCGTATCATTATGCCGAAATTGGATGATGCCGATACCTCTCGATGATCTTGTGAACTGTAAGCGGTCAAAAAGGCATTTCGGCATTTTTGTCATAATAATTTTGTGTAGCAGAACAAGGTTTTTTAGCATTAAATAGTTATTAAATGTTATATTGAAAATAATTGAAGCCCAGCCGCGAATAACGTTGTAAGTTACAAAATTATTATTTTTCAGGAGAGTAAAAAAACGTTTTTAACAGGCAGGATTATATATTTTTAAATTTTTTTTTTTAGTTTATCAAAAATAATGATAATAAAAACTTTTATGCAAAATATCAAGAAATTTTAATTTTAAATTTGCACGTAAATTTACCGTTTAAAATTTTTTTTAGTGGAAAAACGTTTCATATCCACAATCGTGATGTCATTTAAAACGTTTTTCCAATGCACAAGCGGCTTTTACAATGTTATTCCACTTTGCAAAAACAGTTCGCTTGTATCATTTTGTTAGTAACATACAACGTTCTTCCACTGGCTGACTCTTTGTATCGCATTTTGACGGCGTTAAGGTGTATAAATTTGGGTGATTTGATGTTTAAACAGTGTAAGAGAGTATTGTTAACGGTAATCTGCAAAAAAACAGTTTTTGCAAAAAGTGGCTTTTACAACGTTATTCGCGGCTTTGCTTCAATTGTTAAGGCTGTAAATGTAGCGTACAATGTTATTGAAAGTCGTATTGAGTTTCAACGTGTTCTTTAAATTACAACCATAAAAAATCTCCGATGAATATAAAAGAATATAATAGTAGGTAATATATACGTTTTTGCAAGAAGAAACCTTATTTTTAGAGGTGCAAAATACTGTGTTAACCATAAGGTCCTTAGCATACTATATACTTAACCGCATGAACGATTAATATGGTCAGACCAAGTTAAGGTACTATTGAAAATTACACCAATATTTCTGACGGAGCTAACTATATCAATTTTTGTACCTCCAAGAAAAATTTCAATTTGAGATTAAATTTTAACTGATTTTTTTTACAGGTTATTAGGCATTTAGACTTTTTTGGGTTAAGACGCAATTCATTTTCTGACGCCCAGAGAAAAATGCTATTAAGATCAGTATTTAGATCATTTACGTTAGAGCTAATGGAAGCCTTGGTACTACTCAGGTAAATTTGAATATCATCAGCATACATTTGTATACTGGACTACTTAAGTTGTTGTGATATGTCATTTGCATATAATGAAAATAATAATAATGGTCCAAGTATGGAACCCTGTGGAACAGCTCTTACAACCCGTAAAGGATATGAAACAAGTCCATCATATGAAACGCTTTTCAGTCTATCTTTTAAATATGATAAAATTAACTTTACAGCTGTTGTTGAAAAAATGAACAAGATCATATGGAATAATGAGCGATGAAGCCCATTTTTCAATACTTCAATAGTCACGCGAATAAACAAAATTGCAGAATATGGGGCATCCAAAAATCCAAGAATAATTGTTGAATATCAAATGCACAGATTTTTTTTGGAACACAGTTTTTGACATTCAATACCCGGCACGGATTAGGGTCCGAGGTGCAGAACAATCGAGAATTGTAGTTCCAACAAGATGTAGCAATAGCTCACAAGGCACGTTCAACCTAGTAGATATTTCTGTAAATTTTTAAATATTTAAACGATCTGAAAATATATACTATATATGTATATTTTTTAAAATTTACGTTATTAAATTCCCCAAAGGCTAATTTTATTCTTAAGGCCTTTTAATTACTAGTTTGTTTCTACATTTTTTATATTTATTTTAGTTTTTTTTTTTAACTTATCTCTTCAGTTCTTTTGCCAACCATAATTGAAACATTTTGTAAAAATCCATAAAAAAGTCCTTCTTCAGTTCAAAAAAAAAAACTCCCAACCACTTCTTCTACATTCTATTAGAAAAAAGTGCAATTAAAAGTTGTTTTAAATTAAAAACTAAACACACACAAATGCAGCCATAGAGGCATAGAAACTCAAAAACACACAAACTCACACACTGTAAATAAATAAAATGGTGAAAAATCGTTTTAGAAAATGATAAAAAAATACACACACACACGCTCATACAACAGGCTGAATAATGGATAATGAAAAAATACATAACGAAAAAAGTACATACGTATAATGAAAAAATAACAAATTAAAAACGTATACAACTAAAATATTTTTATTTTGTTGGGCAAGGCGTACAACGTTCTACTAGAAAATGCATAGAAAAGTACACACTAATACACATACAGATAACATTAGTTCATGTGTTTGTTGGCTAACAGGACTTTTTAGTATTAATGTGTGTGTGTGTGTGTGCTTGGTAGTTAGTTACAGTACATAAGAGGAAAAAAATAGGCGGCCTCTTGTAAATACCACGCAGCCTCTTACACAAGAGCAGCAAACTACAAACAAAAAAAAACAAATAAACCTTACAACAACAAAATGTGTGGGTACATAGAAAAAACAGCCTCAAAGTTAAAACGAATTGTGATTAACATAAATACGCAAAAATGTTATGTAAAATAGAAAAAAAAAAAAACGGAAACATGGTGAAATAAGAGCAGAGAGTAATCATGTTTAGTTACGGTAAATCCAACTAGATGTACAGTTAAAGCTGTTATTTGAGATTTTGTTGTTGCTGTTTAGTTATAGAAAAGTGCAAAAGAGATGGACTATTTTACTTTGTGTAAGTGTGTGTGCAGTTAATGTGCATGTGTTGCATAAAATAAGTTGAGTTTAGATAATTATAATGTAAAACAGTTTTAGTTTTGTTTTATAAGTGTTTTCGTTACAAAGTAAACAGTGTTTACAATTAAGCGTTTTTTTTCAATGAAAATTTGGAATGTTTTTTTCAACACACTTTCTTAATTTGATCTTTATTCTATATACAAAACTGGAACTTTGTGAGGATATTCAACTTTCAGACTTATTTTAATTTAAAAAACTACTTAGAAATTGTAAGTATATTTATTTTTTTGTTTTCTAATTTTGTAGTAATCAATTGTTTTTTTTAAAAAAATATTAAATAGACAACCCCTGAAGAGGTCAACAAATAATTGACGAAAAGTTGGGAGAAACATGTATAAAAGATTTTTTATTTACATTAATACATTAGGCCCAATTAGCTTAACAAAAACTTATATATAATATCTAAACAACTTGGCCAAAAAAATAACAAACATACTTTAGTTTGGCATTTATTTTAACAGAAATAAATTTAAGCTCCTATGGCAAAAAAATGTAAACTTTAAATTTTTTGTACTGTTAAAGAACCTTTAACATTTAATAATACTGTGAAAACAATTTGTTATGAAGGGTGTGTGTAAAACGGTAACAAAGTTGTTTAAATTTATACTAGCGCCTTAGGCTAGTGAAATTTTATGCACCTCAACAGTGTCAAAATTTTACTTCCATGAGTCTTTGCTACCGTTTCAACACACCCGAAATGTCAAAAAATAAGTAATGAAATTTGACAGCCGTATGGCTCTTACCATTTTTTAAAATTTTTCTAAGCGATAAGGTTTTTCATTTTATCCGAGAAAAAGCACAAAAAGAAAGTCAGGGATGGATAATGACCATTAATTTTTTCTAATAAAAATATGCATATTCATAAAAATAATTTAAAAATTTTAAGTGCTTTCTTTTATATCTGTACATCTATACTAATTTTTTAAAGAGGTTAAGTTTGTTTGTTTGTTTGTAGGAGTTAATCTCCGTAACCGCTGAAAAAATTTTAAATGGGAGGGGCACATCCCATATAAAGACAATATATATTTCTGTGTATCTTGGGGACGGCAAGAACTAAAGTTACTAAATTTTTGAAGAATATCAATACACAACATCTGACAGAATCTAGGAGGGATTAGAGAAGTAGGCGTGGCAGAAAATAGATTTCTTTATATCTGGAGAACGGTACATTTGGTACAAATAGCTCGGCTATCAATACGCAACATCAGTCAAAAAGTGGGCGAAATAAGAAAGGTGGGCGTGACACCAAATATAATTCTGTATCTCAGCAGAACTATAAGTATAATTGTTAAAATTATTGGGCTTTTATGCTATAATATTTTTACAAAGTGCTTAAAGTTAGAAAATAAAAACACCATAATGCTTTACCCCGGGCATCGCCGGGACTTAACAACTAGTATTATTTTAAAGCTAAAAGGATTGTATGTTTCTATATTTGTATGTTTATATGTTAGTAAGAGGTAATCTCCGTAATTGCCGGTCCGATTTAAAAATTTTTTTCAACAAAATAAAAAATGGAACCTCCCAACGGACATAGGCTATATAAATTTCCACTTAAGTTCTTATGATAGCGTCCAAAGGCGCTAAGCCTCCTTTACTCAGAAAATATTAATTATCGTTTTAACAGATATTTATTTAAGCAAAACGAGAGTACGCTGTTCTCCCTCCTTTACGCCTCCCGTCTATCTGTCCGCTCAACCATCCCCTGACCGAATGCGACAGTGACTTTTGCGTTTGCTATGCTTTATCGGCTAAATAACTAAGCCGATATTGATAAAATTGGAAATATGTATAGGCTTTATTTATTAATCAAGAGGGGGACATAGGGAGAATATCTGCCTCTCAGAAAGTATCGAGCCAATTTTGATAAAATTTGAATCATAGATAGATCAGCGTAAATAAAACACACAGGGCTTATATTTTTTTTCAAAGCTAGGAATATAAAGGACATGTGGACAATTTCTGCCAATCCGAAAGATTCTTGCCGGTTTTGATGAAACTTGTAGATCGATCTTTATACAATAAAGCACACATGCTTTATATTTCTTTGAAGCCTTGAACCAATAGGAGATTATTTTACTCTTATCGATAGTCAAAAATTAACTTTGGGCGGGCAACGCCGCGAGCACGGTTAGTATTAAATAAATCACAAATATTTACTGTAAAAAATAGTTAAATACAGATGAAAAAAGTATGAAGAAGGACGAATGAATAAAAATTCCCCGGGAGACTTTTCCCTTCTCCCATTTTTGCTATTTAAATTCAATTGTAAAAATGGGAAAAGGAAAAAACTCCCGTGGAATTTTAATTCATAATTGGGCTGATTACATTTTATGTTGTTAGCCTTTCGTTTTTTTTTAGTTTAAATCACGCCATAATTTTTAACATATTTAAAATAAAAATAAAATATTTGTTATGCTGTTAGTAGTCTAGTCATGACAAAAACAATATACACAATTAGGTAAATATTAGAGAATAATTGCCAGATCTGACAATCGTTTGTCAGCTTGAATTATTCTCCAGCAAAAACCAAAATCTTATACATAAATAAACAGCTATTAAGTCATTAAATAAAAATATAATCAAGAAAACCAGGGACCGAAAATAACAGTTATTTTGATTTTTTAAACCAAAAAAGCATATAGAAGTAAATACTGGCAAACTGATTCAAGTATACCATATTGATCCTTATGAACTTTTCTATGATAAAATATCATGATTTTTATTTTTTCGATCAAAAATTACAGTTATTTTTTGATTTTTATTTGATTGAACAAAAATAACAGTTATTTTTTTATTTTTATTTTTTTGAACAAAAATAACAGCTTTTTTTGATTTATATTTTTTCGATCAAAAATAACAGTTATTTTATGATTTTTATTTTATTGAACAAAATAACAATTAATTTTGGATTTTTATTTTTCGAGCAAAAATAAAAGTTATTCTTTACAGAAATGTACGTTTTATAATTATTGAGTTGTCTTTAAATATTTATTTAAATGTGTAATCATCATTGGGATATCTTATACATATTTAAAGTCAACCAAATAAAAATCATACAATAACTGTTATTTTTGATCGAAAAAATAAAAATCAAAAAATAACTGTTATCATCTAACCTTTCAGAAAAAAGGAATAACTGTTACGGTCCCTGAAGAAAACCAAATTTGCGCCTAAAATGCCTATATAATTTTCTGAAGTCAACGATTGTCTCTTTTTCAAAATCGCGAAAACAATTTTATAAAGCTATCAGAAATAATTATATATCAAATAAAGAAATATTTTCCATTTAAGTGATTTTTTATTTTTGAACTCTGTTGACAACTCCTATAATAGCTGTAAATATTGCCTCATACATACACATATATACAGTGAGGGACTAAAGTCTACATGCAACCTATTATTTAGCGATTTTTGGGAAATTGTTAACCATATTGAATAAAACTTTGTATGCCAATATTTAAGGCATTAATAAATTTTTTTATTTATAACAAAAATATATAATTCATAAACAGAATAAAAGATATAATAACAAAAACATAAAAACTTTAAAGAACAAATATACAGTAAAAAAGGAACAATATAATGGAAAAGTACATTAAAAATATACAGTAAAAAAAGGAACAGCTTTTAAATGTCAAGGCCTTGAATTAATTAAATTTTCTTTGACTTCCGAAGTTGTTTTGTCCAAGCTTTATTTAAAGCAGCTTTCAGCCATTCACTGCTGCTAATTTAATTTTTTTTAGACCTTTTTCTCTAAAATCGCAGAATCTTAAACGCAGGGCCAAATTAAATTTAATCATAAGTCTTTGCTATAAATTTTTTATATACAGTATTTAACGCTTATAAGTATTTCAGAGTTTTTACGTTTTCGTGCTTTTTAACGAGATGTGCATTTAAAAACTCGCTTATAAGTATATACTGTGCTTATAAAAAACTCGCTTAGTGTCATCAGCCTCATGAACAAAGATATTTTGCTTGCATCGAAATAAATTGAAAGTATAATTACAATTTAGTTTTTAATGAAATAATTTTTGTGGGGGGTTTGTTTTTATTGTATTTGACTCAAGTTTGAAACGATGCTTATATGAGAGTTTTTTAATGCAATTAATTAAAATTGTATTATATTGTGATGCATAAATGCGGGATATGCATAAAAGCAAATGCTTATACATGAAACAATTTCGGCTTTTTTAAAAGGCAAGCTGAAACTGTACAAGTTTGGAGGCATAAACGCCTGATATGCTTATAACCGCTGTGCAAATAAGCGATAACTACTGAAGTCTCAAATGGCTGGGACGCACGCCATTCGGAATACGTTCTGCTAGGATTTTAATCCGGCGAGTGTGGTGGTGAATTAAGTTGCCTGAAAGCCTAACATTGAAGTAATTCGCCAACAATGTGCGACGTATAATTGAGATCACTCTCATTGCTGGAAAATCCAGTTATTTGCAATACCCAAGTTCCCAACAGATGAAGCCATGGCTTTCGGAACAATAATCCTACCACCTCCATGTTTGACTGTGTTATAATATTCTTTGTATCTAAGCCTGTATTGGGGTTTCTCTAAACTTTGGAACGGCTATCGCTTCCAAGAATATTGTTTTTACTCTCGTCAGTAAATAAGACTCGTTTCGTATCCGTTTTAATGTGTTTGAACAAACTCAAGGCGGAGTTTTTGGTTTTTGGCAGATATATCCGCATTTACTTCTTTAAGAATACTAACATCATGTCGTGACAGCATTTTTGCCTGGTCAGATCTAGGATGATTTTGTGGAACGACTTGATATTACCATTTTTGCAATTTGTAAATAACTTTTTTGCTCTTTAGGGAGATTTATTATTAAAGTTATCACAGAAATTGATATTTCTTGACGACTATCAATTTCAAAAATCAATAATTTTTCTAAACACAGAAAAAAATTATAAAATTTCTACAATCACCAAATTTATTCCAAATTCATAATATCAAGCAAACAAGTTGTTGATTTTGCACCTATTACCAAAATGATTATATTGATTACTAAAAATTTTGAAAAAATATTTTCAATACATCATGTTTTTAATTTTAATTAAAAAAGTGATCAAAAAACTTTGCCATTTCAAACAATGTGCTAATTTATTTAAATAAATATTGACAATTCCCAACAATAATTCTACATGCTTAAGTTATTGTATTTTAAACGAAAAAAGTCAATTAAGATTTTTTGTTATTTAATTAAAATTTTAATTGGAAATTTATTTCAAAACAACTAAAATGTTAATTAAATCAAAATTAAATTTTTAATTTTCTTTCAACTAAAAAAATAATTGATTCAATTATCACATTAATTAAATTTAAATACTTTTTAAACCATTTTTTTATTGATAAAACACTTTTTTCTGTGAACGCAATATTTAAAAATAATGTTAATAATTTAAATACCTGTTGTGGCAAGTCCCAAATTACACTATGGACATTTCTTGCCAGACAGACGAAATTTGTTGGTAAGTCTGGGAACACACTATAAAAGTTTTCTTTCAGAAAGTGTGTGTTTATTGGTAACAGGTTATTGCTCTCTCCTCTTTCACCCATTAACTCAGACTTTCTGAAAGAAAACTTTCATAATGTGAACCCAGACTTAGGGGTGACGCTGTATGCGTGCCACACTTTACCTTTTTTCCTTCTCGTGTAAAAACTTCGTCTGTCCGGCAAGAAATGTAAATTAGGACCTAGCAAATATACAATAGATATGTATCAGCTAAAATAATAGGATTCCCCTAGTTTCGTTTAGTATTTTTCAAGCTTTCCTAGAAGTAGTCACTTTGTAAGTAGACTTTAGTCCTACTTATAATTTTGATTAACGCCCTTAATTACCATGTTACGTTTTTCTTTAAAATTATTTTTCCTTTTGCAAATAATCTGATTTGAAAGTTAAAAAAGATTTTTCATTATCGTAACCAAATTTCCAAAAATCGCAAAATTGTAGGCTGCATGTAGACTTAAGTCCTTCACTGTATGTACATGTGGACGTATGTTGCATGAACATACAATATTAAAGCCCACCATTCATTCACTTGTCTTTTTCTCAAATTTCAGCCCATTTTTTATACTAAAGCAGGCAGAGATTACATACTAAACTATAAGTTTTTGTTGTTTTCTTTTATGCGTTAATAAGATGACTTAAAAAATGTATGCACCGAATAAAACAGCTAACAATACAACAAACTCATGCCAAAAACCGCCGTTAAATAATTTATCAAACCCCACTATGTACTAGAAAATGCTATAATGCAATTGGTATGAGTTGCTTTGGCTTTTTGTTGTTGTCTAAACTTAAACTACAACCACATGCCACTTCTATTTGGTACTAGTTGTTGTCTTATAGGAGCATATAGAGATTTGAATTTTTTTTGTTTTTTGTTGACTAAAAAAGGTGGGTTGCTGAAAGTTAGTTGTTGGTGTTGTTGTTCTTGTACATACACCAAACCCGCCTTTTAGCAACCAATCAGAAAAATTGTTTACGAATGTTAAAACAAAAAGAAAACTGTAGAAAAAACATAAAAAAGAAATCCAAATAGCCACTTGTATATAAACAGTTTTGCTGCCACTACAGCGTCAGCTGTCTGCTTGCTGCTGTTATCATGTCATAACAGTACTGTTGGGGCCTCAGCAAGCTCACCGGCACCAAAGGGAACTCATTCACTCAAAACAGCTCTTTAAGTTTCTTTGTTGTAGTCGTTCCAGCTTTTATTTACATTTTTTTTTGTTACTTCTCATCTTGTCTTGTTCTTGTTGTTACACGACAAAAACAAAAAAAAAAATAAATAAAAAAAGCTTTACGAAAAAACGACAACACAAAAATCCACGTGCTTTTTACAGTTTTTCTTGCCAACTCTGTTGGCAGCGCTGCAGCAGCATGAAATTTGTTTGTTGAAAAAAAGAGTAATAAGAGAATAAAAACTTGTTTTTATTTTTAAACAACTTTGTGGGTAAGAGACGTTTTAAAGAGATTCTTTTTTATTTGAATTTGTTGATATTTTTTCCCATAATGCTTATGCAGTTGTTGTTTTGGAGCACATTTCGATGGAGCAAAGCGGGAATGGGTATGAGAAAAAGCTTTCTGAGGTTTTCCTTTTTATATTTTTTTTTTTCAATTTAGGTGCATGAAAACTAGAGTTTATTTAGTAACAGTTTAGTATGCTTAAAACAATGATGGCGTTTAGAAGCAGAATATAAAAAACCGGAAATGGAGAATGGAATGAATGACTTCTAATATTACGAACTACATACAAACATTCATAGATAAATGACTTTTATTGCAAAAAATTTGAATAAAATGCAATTTAATGAAAATTGTAAAGTAAAAAAATAATATATAATTGCAAAATAAACTATACGTTTTACTGTAATGTAAAAAATTTGTACAAGAAGGTCCCCTTTTTAAAGAACATACACGACTTATTAGTAGTTGATGCCCAAAAATACTAAAACAACTAATAAATGATCACTTTTACTTTCCAGTAAAGGTTGGGTATAGAAACTAAATATATATTAGTTACCAAAAAAAAAAAAAATTAAAAACAAGTAAGAAAGTATAGTTAGTCGAGCTCGGTGTTTGCTACCCTACACCACAGTACATAGACAAATTTTCTATTTGGGACCCATGGCCAATCATGGAACCAGCAAAACAAAATTATGTTATGAGGTTTGCATTCATACATATATGAGTTCATTTTGCCGAATATTATCTAAATATCAACAGCTATATGCGATTTTTCGTCTTATAGAGATTTTGGAGAGGGTGTTTCAATAAGATCTATGCTAAATTTTTGACCTTTCAGTAAGAAATTTTGCCATCCCATTGAATTTATTTTAAAAGTTATCTTAGCCAAATTTAATATCAATACCAACATTTATAAGGAAGTAGTGGCACTGAATGCAATTTTCGGGAGCGGTATTTGTATAGGAGCTATGGTCATATATGGACCGAACTTAAAACAAAATTCTTTAGACGATTTATGTTGCATAACATAAGAAGATAGTTTTTGAGAACAAATACTATTCCGAAAATAAGTTTGTATGGATGCCATGGAAAATTATGGAAAGATTTTTAGCATTTTCAATTGCCTTCGTTCTAAAGACAATTAAGTCATATTTACCAAATTTCATCAACTTATTTTTAAAATTGCGACCTGTAATTTGCGCACAGGTTACATGGAAAAACCACCAGCTAGACAGTCGGACGGACTCAGAAAGTGATTCTGCTCAGATCGGTATACTAAAATTTGGGTCTAGAACCAATATTTTTATGTGTTACACACATCAGCACAAACGCCTAATTCCCTCTCCACTATTGCGTTGTTGGATATAAAAGGATATATGGGTCATACAAAAAATGAATACATTTTTTTTAATAATTCTTACTGATTTAAAGTGAGAACATGCTTTAACAAGTTGTTAGCAAAAATTTTTTTGAAATTTATTAAAACTTCTTAAACATTTTTTAAAAAGGATATACAGCAAGTAGGAAAAAGAATGGAAATTTTAAAATAATTTTTATTCACTTAAAATAAGTACATATTTTAGCAAGTTGTTGGCAAAGAATTTTGTTAATTTTAATGTTTTTAAAAAAGGATAAATTTAAGTATAACTAGTACGAAAAAGAGAAAAAATGGTAAAATATTTCTCATTATATGACTTTTATTTCGACCTTTTGGTATATTAAAAAAAAATTAAAAGATTTTGTGGAGCTCTGATTTAAAATACCCTAGGGGAAAGGAAACTAACACCGAACTTGTCACGTAACAGTTCTAAAGTAGTAGGGACCGGGTCAAACTCTATCGCTTTATATGAAGTGGACTTGTCACTTAAATGTTGCGATGTCATAGGAGGGGGTTAATTGGCACCATTTTGACACTTTATCAAAGGTCACGGAAATAACCTAAATGGACACATTCAATTTTGGTTAACATAATGCCTGTCGCAAATTTTGTCCCGAATTAACCATGATAATATCATAGATCAGCTTCATATAAAGTAACATACCCGGATAGAATAAGCCACTACCCGCACAAAATACACTTAGATGGCTAGTTTTCTGTCATTTACCTCTCCTCTGGAGTAACTACACTTCAAAATCATTATCAATAGTTAAATGACCAGAGCAGAGAAACCTTAAGATCCTTGTTATTATTATATTGTGTTCCGAAATAAGTGCTTTAAGAACAATTGACAGAAATAACCCTCAGGGTAAGTACACACATATTTCTGTGGCTATAAAGAAAAAGTGCTTAAGTTTATTTTTTTTAAGTTCTGTAGGAGAGCAATTTAGAGCAATTTAGAGCAATTTAACTTTAAAGGTAATTTTTTAAAATTAACTCCTATTCCAATATTATCATCACCTCTCTGCGGTTATGGTTTTTTAAGTTTTTATTCCTTAATATTTCCAATGTCGAAAGTACACTTAAGTTTTAATTCCAAATGCTACTGCACATTTTAAGAGGATAACAAAAACGTCAGTTTGCTATAAATTCTGGAAAACCCGTACAAAAAAATTTAAGCTGTGGCCATGTGTACACCCAGAAAAAAACTATGTTTAAATATGGTCACCTCCAACAAAACTATTTTTAAAGGAAATTGTAAAGATATTATGGTTAAATTTAACCATATTATTATCACCGACAACCATATTATGGTTAAATGTGTCCTCCATCAAGAAGGCACAACCATATTATGGTTGCCTCCGAACATGTTTTGGTCAATAATAACTAAAATATGTTTAACACTTATAATAGAGCAACCATAGCATGTTGCTCTTGGAGAAGAAGAAAATTCTATTGTTAATTTGAAAACAAATTATTGTCATATTTAACCAAAACATTATTAGAGGCAACCATAATATGGTTGTGGCTGCTTGATGGTGGACACATTTAACCATAATATGGTTGTCGATAATAATATGGTTAAATTTAACCATAATATGTTTGAAATTTTGTCTAAAAATAGTTTTGTTGGAGGTGAACATATTAAAACATGTTTTTTCTCTGCGTGTACTTTTGAACCTGATGATCTCAAAGGACTCATCAACTCAAATTTAGCTTAAGTCAACTCAAGCGCATTTTCCTTTTTTGCCTCAAATTAAAGGAAATTTAAAACTTGAAATTTTTTTTTAAAAAAAATATAGAGCAAGAACAAGTGAGTCTTGTTGTCCTAAGGTCGCGATATATATATATCCTTACACAATAAATTGTAACGTCACTGACTGACTGACTTATTCATCATCGTACAGCCTAAACGTCTGAAGTCAAAAACTGGAAATTTGGACCGGATGTTGGTCTCTTCCTAAATCGATCCACTAAGACGAGATTTTTGGAAATTGTTATGTTTAGGGTTGAAAAAGGATAAACCAAGTAAATTCGGGATCCTTCTGTCTCCAAAATAAAATAAATACAAAAAAGATGTAATACTTATCGTTGTTCTTTAGAAAAATAACCGGACAGGTGTCTGGTACTTTTTTGAAATTCGGTCCTTTTAGGGAGTAAACGGGTAAAACCTGTATTTGGGTACATTTGTTCCTATAACCCCATATATCTTTAAAACTAATAAACATAAAAATAAAGATTATATCCCATTCGAAACTAATTAAAAAAAAAAGTATGAATTTCGTATTTGTTCGAATTTAAGGGGTAAAAATCGTAACTATTTTTTGTACTTTTTTTCTAGACATTTTCCCTATTCATTGACATATACATATTAAATTATGGGCTCCCCCTACAATATTGAAATTTGTATACTTAAATGGGTTCTTCAACTGGTACTTTTTGAATTCC
The DNA here is from genome assembly GCA_943735925.1 of Pollenia amentaria. Taxonomy (NCBI): domain Eukaryota; kingdom Metazoa; phylum Arthropoda; class Insecta; order Diptera; family Polleniidae; genus Pollenia; species Pollenia amentaria. The sequence continues at coordinate 11,308,068 of OX031010.1, read as the reverse complement.
GTTAGTATTGGACCTCGAAGTATAAAATTAAACATGCCAGGTCCTGAATTAATAAGATCCTGTTAGGGGGAGCTTTTTGGTACTTTTTCGTTCAACGACCTAGAAACTGCAAGTACAAGCAAAAAAATAAAGAAATATTTTGCATTTTGACAAAAAATGTTGACAAGATTTTCAATTTTTTTTTTTGGTGGCTTTGGCAAATTTTTCTAGTTCTTGGTAAGTTTGACCAATTTTCGTACGTATATGTTGGCAGCTTTGACAAAATTGCTCTACCTAAATTTATTGCAAAGACTTCCGGATTACCTTAGCGTTTTCCAGGCGGAGATACTTGCGATCAAGAAAGCTGTGGACTGGCTCAGATTATCTGCTGTATGAAAGACTAATATGGATATTTAGTCTGATAGCCGTGCCGCCGCTATTGGCTTGACCTTGAGGACGAGATCAGCCCTGGACTGCCGCTCGTATCTAAAGGCGATGACTGAGTAGCTTGACATTATTATCATAAAGGTTGTAGGGCACAGGGACATACTGAGGATCATTAAGGCGGATGACCTTGCTTAACTTGGCACTACCTTGCGGGTTCCACTGGGTTTGGAAGGCGTTGCTGGATCTCTGCTCGCCTGCAAACTCGATATCGATATTGCTAACAAAAGGTGGGCCGCGAGCACTGATTGTATGATTGCCAGGCAATTGTGGTCCCACATGGATGTGCGGCTGTACCCTGTCTCTAATATCGATGACTAAAAGCGAAGTATTGCTTTTGGTAGCTGTTATAATGGGACATTGTCTTATAGGTAGGAATGCGCAGTGTCTAGGGACAAGATGTTTTGATTAATTCCACAGTTGCGATTACGAAAATGGAGAGGAGAACGTGGAAAACCTCCTCCGTCACTGTCCTGAACTGCCGAGAAAATGAGTGTGCGAAATGGGGTTCGCCACCTTCGAAGAATTGTATGATATATTTGGCGTTGGAGTGCATTTTAAAATTCGCTAGAAGTTCGGGCTTGTTCTACGGTGGGAGTTCTTTTTAGTGGACTCTATGGTACCACCATGGATTATTGTGTCTAAGTGTGCCAGATGTATACTGACTGCCATGTCTACCTGAATATGTATTTGTAGGAACTTTTTAAAAATTCGTTATATATAGGAAACTTTGCAAAAATATGCAAATTATAGAACACTTTGCTCGTTGTTTAAATTTGTGCAAAACTTTTCTAATAATACAAAACTTGGTATTAATAGGAAGGAGGAAAAAAGAAAATAAATCACAACCTTAAAAATGAGGTCATTTATTTCTTAACTTCTAATTGATTTTGCTTTATCAACAAAATCAATATATTATTAATTAAATATACTTTTAATTTCTCTACTATGTCTTGGCTTTCCTAGACATTAGTATAAATACAATTAACCTTTCTTCACAAAACTCACCTCTAACTTGTTCTGTCTGCTTTGAATATTAACATCAAATAATATTAAAAGTTAATAACATTTAATTATGACATTTTCAATATAAAAATGTACATACTAATAGCTCTTTATTTATTGTCTAAACCATAAGCACGCAATACAGGACGATTGCCGTCTTCCACCACCCCCTACAGGACATTTTACAGTTTGTGTGTTGGGTTTTATAAATAGCAGAGAAAATTAAATAAAATTACGCTGAATAATACATGAAATTAATGAAGTAATTACCAATACAATAAAGAAAATAATAATAATAGGATAAAACAAAAAAACAAAAAAAAAAAAAAAAAAATAAAACAACAGCAACAAAAATAACGACGACAAAATAATTTAATTATAAATTAAAACGCGCGCATTCGTGACATTTATTACAGTTTTTCCAGGTCTATAGAAATTATAAGAAAATAAAACTTTAAGGTAAATTACAAAAAAAAAAAAAAAATACTCACAAAATACTAACAGAACTAAACAAAAAATTATCTCCAAATTAAACAAAACTAATACGTACTTGAAGGACCTTTCTGTATCTAATTCCTTTTTTTTTATTTACAAAGGACACTTAAATGTCTGTAATTAAGGTATTTTTTATTGTATTCTAACAATGTTTCTTTAGTTAAATACAAAAACATTTCTAGAGTAAACACTTCTAATGCTTGAATTGTTGTGTTGTTATTCACCAAAAAAAAAAAAAAAAAAAAAAATGGGTTAAATGGTTTGAGCTTTCTGTGAAAAGGTGGAGAGAGAAAGAGTGCAAGAGTGTTTAAAAAAAGGTTATAATATTTTTGTTTAATATGATAATTTAGGTGTTATTATATTTAATAATCTTATTTGTCATTGTGTTTAGTTGTTATAAAGGAAAGTATTTTTGGTATTTATTTAGGTTTTTTCTTTCTTTTTTCTGTTAAAACAGTAATTTTTACGGAAATTTTAAGGAGAAATTTGGGAAAAAAATTTGAAAAAACATTAAGTACGTGTTTTTAAAGGAAATAAAAGGATTTTCTTGTAAAACTAAATAAAAAGACTGGTCATAATTATATAAAAGGTGGTCCAGCAATAATGCACGATGTTAATTGTGAGTCACACCTTAACGTCAAATTCAACCATATAGAGGTACACAATCGAATAGCGCGTTAAGATTTTTGAAGCCTTTCACGAAAATTGGCATTTAAATCAAATGGATTTCGTGCACTTCGTGATTTTTTTGGTCAGCATAATCGACCAAATGTGTCCACAATCTGGAGAATTGTGTGCCAATTATAGCAAACCGGGTCTGTAGTAAGCCGATGCATCCACAAAGAGTGACTGTTTGGTACAGCTTATGGGCTGGTGGCCAAGCAGTTACCGTGAATGGTGTTCGCTATCGCAAGATGATAACGGACTTCTTGTGACCAGAAATTTAGGATATGGACGATATGTAATTCCAACAGGCTGGTGCCACTTGCCATACATGGCCGTGTTATCTCTCGTCGTGCATTTGTTATTTGGCCGCCACGACCATGTGATTTGACACCGTTGGACTTCTTTCTTTGGTGATATTTAAAAGAAAAAGAGTACGTCAATAAGCCAAGAACAATTCAAAAGCTAAAGAATTAGATAATTCATAATTCATATATAATTGTCATAGATCCTTCTACCATAATAAAAAAAATTTAAGACAATTCTTTGAAACCTATTTGTTTTATTTACAATAAACATCGTGCCTTTTGGTTGGACCCCCCTTTACTAATTCTTTTTATATAAAAAAAAACAAAAAAAAGTTTTTTATCAAATAACGTTCTTTAAAAAAAAAAATTGTGTCTTTTAAAGCTGACAATAAACAAATAGTTTTAATAAAAATCGTAAATTTTCTTAATAATATCAATTACTGAGAAAACTCTCTAATGTCCTTTTTTATACACACACACACACACACACAATAATAGTGGAGAGGGTATTATGCCTTTGTGCTGATGTGGTAACCCCAAAAAAATATTGGTTCTAGAAATAAATATTGGTATACTGATCGACTCGGGATCACTTTTTGAATTGATCTAACACTGTCCGCCTGTGCTGACAGGCAGGTTGGTTGGTTGTCTGTTTATGTAACTTTGTGCGCAAAATCCAGGTCGCAAGTTTAGAGATAATTTGATCAAATTATTAATTGTCACAAGGACGAAGCCTACACAGAAAAAATTCAAAATTGTCTCTAACCACCAAATTCATAGTATCAAGCAAACAATATGTTGATTTTGCACCTTTAACAAAAAAGATTATATTGATTACTAAAAATTGTAAAATATGTAAAATTGTGAATATTATTTTCCAATAAATGATTTTTAACTTTAATTACAAAAATGATCAAAAAACTTTGCCGTTTCAAATAATGTGTTATTCTTAATTAAATATAGCTCAGGTTTTGACAACTCCCAACAACAATTCTACAAGTTTAAATTATTTTATTTTAAACGAAAAAATCAATTAAGATTTTTTGATATTTAATTAGTATATGAATTAAAAATTTATTTCAAAACAACTAAAATGTTAATAAAATCATTTAATTTACTTTCAACTAAAAAAATGATTGTTTCAATTATTAAATTAATTAAATTTTTTTAATTGATAAAAAAATACTGATAATTTTTTCTGGGTATTATAAATTTTTTTTTTTAAATATTATCTTATATACATTGTTTGTTTTTTTTATTCCTACGCTAATTCCGCGAAGCTCTTCGTTTGTCTGCAGGAGACCAGACTCTCTGGCTGGAATGGTGGAAAATGGTGAGAGTCGGTTAATAATTTTACATGGCCCCACGGCATTCAGTAATGGGGAACTTTCTCGGCTTACAATATAAAAAAAATCCAAAGGCTTTAAAAGAAAATTCTTAAAATCATTACATCAACTCCCTGGTATGTAAATAACTCGACCATTCACAAGGACCTCAATGGGCCATCAGTAAAAGCTATTATCACAACATTTTCAATAAAGAATCTTATAAGGCTTGAATTGCATCCATTCGCTATTTTTATTGTTGAAAAAAAAAAACACTGAAATTTAATTGTTGAGGGAAATTTGGTTTCTATGGCCAACTCACTGGTTGCTTAGGCCAGCTCATCAGGAAACTTTTTTCAAAGATTTTAGATAAGCTAAAAATATTATACAAATAAATGGTTGGCTCGAAACAGCCTCAGTTGCCGCAACAACAACCTAAATATATATTGGTGGCGTTAATCGAGGTTGCAATGTATTCTCAACAAATATAATTTGGGATAATTTTCTATACATAGCAATTTTTTTTTTGCAAAATCAGTTAAATAAACTATATCTTATGTGATTGACTTTCTGACTGATAAACGAACACAACTTTAATTATTACCACTGTTTAAATTTATAAATATTATTAATAAAATTATTAACACCTTAAATACTGCATAACAGGTAGGAAACCACAAAACTGCTACAAACCTGCCAATATTTGAAATAAATCGAAAGAAAAAATATTAACAGGGTGTTTTTTTAGAAATAAATTTGCAAGCTCGTAATTTCATATATAGCAAGTAAAATGAAAGTAATTGATAAACATAAAAAATGGATGGGCAAACGCTGTCTTTGAGCAGTTTTCTTTAGCATTTTAAACACATCTAGTTTAACACTTTTTATAGCATTATCCTATAAAAACATTTACAAACATTAACCACGATATACACAGTTTCATATGTTTTATGCAACAATTGATATACATTTGAAAATCCTACTGCAGCAGTATTTTGTGGTAGTTGTGGCATTAAATGCTCACATACCGTTACATCGTGTATTGGTTAATTCGCACACATAAACGTACATATACACACACACACACACACGCAACACACCTATGCCGGCATAAAACATATTTATGCAATATATTTCTATGCAAAGGTGTTAAAATGTGTAAATATTTGCGCTCGCACACACAAATTTATCGTGGTAATTAAAAAAAAAATCATATATTAAATAAAACTCAATTAAAACTTATTTACTCATATTTACTATAATTTTCAATTATAATTCTATAAATTGAAATTTTTACTACACACTCGCGCTACAAAAGTAAATTTGACCTGTCAACCGAATATTTTTATACCCACACCACAAGAGTCGAGATGGTATTATGCGTTTGTGGTGATGTAAGTAACACTATAAAATATTGGTTCTCGATTCAGTATACCAGTCGACTTAGAATCACTTGCGGAATTGACCTAACAATGCTTATCCGGCCGGCGGGCTTGCTGTCCATGTAAAACTTGTGCGCATAGTACAGGTCGCAATCTTGTAGATAATTCGATTACATTACGTTTAAATTGTCATACGGACACAGCCTATTGAAAATGTTAAGAATCGTTCTATAATTTTACATACAAATGTTCACCAAAATTTTTTCAATTAAATCAAGTAATGCTGTTTCAAACAATTTATTTAATTATATTAGTATTGTGGTTATTTTATTGAACTGTTAATGGTTTTTAATCCAAATTTAAATATTTTTAATTAGGCTTAAGTTCATTGAATTTAATTTTCATTAAATTATTTTTATGAAGACAGGAATTTCGCAACGTGAAATTAATTACAATTTTATTGATCATTTTTCATTCTTGACTTGAGATTTGAACAGTTGTGCTGAAAAAGGTCAACAAGAAAAAAAGAAGGACATAAACATGAAAAACAAAAAAAATTTACCTTGGATTTCAAGAAGAACTCTTGACAAAAGGTACGAAAAAACAGAAGTTAGGAAGAGCATGTAAATCAATTAAAATAGATAATCATTCATTCAAAAGCAAATTTCGATCTACCAAGGTGAAATACCATTTGGTTTAAAGATTGATTTAAAGATTGATTTAAAGATTGATGTTTGACTATTGACGTCATCCGGCTTCAATAGCCGAGTGAGTAAAACGGCAAAACCCCACTGACGAGATTGTGTGGTTACAATCGAAACTAGTCTGGGCAACCTGTCCGTGAAAGCCTGGGTTCAAATCTCAGCGCAGTAAAGGATGGAAAATTATCAATAAAATTTTAATTAATTTCATGTTGTAAAATTCCTGTCTTCATAAAAATAATTTAATGAAAAATAAATTCAGTGAACTTAAGCCAAATAAAAAATATCTAATTTTTTTAATTGTTACAATTAATTTACCTTAATTGAAAATACAAATTTTTATGTTTGTGTGTATATTTGCATATATGAAAACATACACACAAACTTCAAAATATTTTATGTCCGAGTTGGCCGCGTCTTTAAGACAATGTGAATTCCTACACGACATGTGAGGGACAGCCAGAACAAATCGTCAACGACATTTTCGAACAAGTGTCACGAGAACCGTGCACGACACAAAGAAAGACATTGTCGCTCTTTATGTCGTTCATTCGACATGATAGATTTTTATAAGGGACAACTGACAAGACGCTGTCGCCCATATTGTCGTGTATAGGTGTAGATACAAGACACATTACAAAACCCTGTCAGTCACGTTTTCGAGGAAAGGTTTGTTTAAAAGATAACTTGGAAGACAATGTCGGTCATGTCGTCGTTTATAAACATCTTTAGAAGACAGTGCACTAGACAATGTCAAGTATTTTGTGGTCCACGACATTTGCCTCAAAATTGTCTTCCAGAAATCCTAAATGATAGAGGACATGTCGGGCATAAATAGTTGACGATAATGTTGTCAACAGCAGTCTTGCCAACTGGGGTTGAAAAAAAAAAAAATTTTGATTTGTGTTCACGTTTTATATCGCCTCTTTTGCTGGTGGTCACATTTTAATTAAACCTAAAAAGCAATTAAAGCTCAAACTTACAAATCTGTTAATTGATATGGCCAATTTGATTGCAGGCGGACAATTAGTACGGAATTTAATTAATAGCACTAATTTCTAACTAATATGTTAATTGAAGTTGGCTTTTCATTTTTAATAGAGTCGTTGTGCCCACAGGCCAACTTCTTATGTTGTCTCTAGCATAAAATTTCATTGCAATCTAAATCATTTTACCAAACTTTATTGGAATCGGTCTATATTGGGCCAAGGCTCCTAAAGAAAAAATAAAAATTTATTTAGATTCAAATATTTGTGATACTCGTACTTATTAAAAAACTTAATTAAATTTGTACCAGTGAACAAATTAATGGTATCAATTAAATATATTTTCTATTATTAACAACATTTTCTGTAGTTATTTTGCTGATATAAGTAAACGTTTAATTCAGTTGATTAAATTTTTAATTAAAACTGATATTTTTGATTAAAGTTTAGTTAAAAAAAAAAAAAATTGTCCAGAAGTTTTTCTGTGAATATTATTCCCGAAAAGGTCTTTTAACTTCCTTTTAAATATTGGCATTGACATACAAATTTGGCTAAAGAAGCTTTGACGGTAACTACTATGTCCTGACTAAATATTGTGCTGGTAGGTCCAGAATTGGCTAAAGGTCCCATTTAAACCATCTCTCTAAAATCACTTAAACGCAAACAAGTCTCGAATAACAAGTAGGAAACTAATAACAAGTAGGAAAGATATCTCAATAATATTCGGCAAAAGCACTTTTACATGAATCTGAAGCTATGTTCACACCTATTAAATATTTGGCGTCCTACACGTAACCCTAGATTTATTAAAAAATTATTTGCTTTTGTAGAACGTTTGGCTAGATCAAACCTCATTTAATACTTTCTAAATTACATTATACAATTATCTTCTTACAAATAAAGTTTAGTAAATCAATAGAAATTTTTAAAAATAAAGCTAAAATTTGATCAATTTACTGGTCACTTTTTTTTTGGATTGTTCCTTCAAATATTTGTTAGGTCTGAACATACCTTTAACCTCATAAAATAATTTTGTTTTGGCAGGGGCATGATGGCCCATGTATTCCAAATATGGTCCACTCTTAAAAATTTGTCTCTAAAGACTCTTTATCTAATGTATTATATGGTCGGGCTTGACCGACTATACTTTCTTACTTTTTTTCTTTTTTGGTTTTCTGTTGATGCCAGACCGTTGATAGCAAAGCATATGCCACAATTGGTTGCAATCTCGCATATTTATTTAATGCTGCTATATGATGATGCCTATTACGAATATTATTACAATTATAAGTTAAAACTGATTTCATTACAATTATAAATTCGTTAACATTAAAATTATTTATGAAAAACCAAAGTGACCGAATGTATTGGGTAGATGTCCGTTGGACCGGATGTTTATTGATAATTTGTAAATTATTATTTTGTTGATAAAACATGTCAGAGCAGGAGTATATGGTAGTTTGGTTTTTATTTGCGGTCTACAAAGCCAATAATGAGTTTTAAATTATTGTAAAGAGTTCATTAGTGAAATGAATTTTGTAATGAATATATAGATAAATTGTTTGTCTTATTGGTTTGTTTTATTAATAAAGGATGTCCTTATGGGACTTTTATTTAAATGTGTTGAAATGAGATAATAATTTTGAAATAAATAAATAATTTTGTTTAAAATTTGCTACTTATAGGAAATGTTGCCAATTAAAGTTAGTTTTTATCTAAAATATTAATGTTTATAAGGGAAAATTTGCTATTAAAAGTATTATTTCGAGGCTGAGAATGAATTAATTTCTGTTACCCAGTTCTAAAGTGAAGCGTTTCACCGAGAGAGCCTTCTGTAGTTTTCAATAGTTTTTTTTTTATTAATTAAAAAAATTGTTTGAAAAATATTTCAATTTATTAATGTGATAATTGAATCAATTATTTTTTTAGTGGTAAAAAAAATTAAAAATATAATTTTGATTTAATTAACAATTTAGTTGCTTTGAAATTAATTTTTAATTAAAATATTTATTAAATAATATAAAATTTTAGTTGATTTTTTCGTTTAAAATAAAATAATTTTAACTTGTAGAATTGTTAAGTCCTGAGCTATATTTAATTAAATCAATGTTGAAATGGCAAAGTTTTTTGATCATTTTGTTAATTAAAATTAAACATAACATTTATTGGAAAAAAATTAAAATTTTTAATTATTAAAATTTTTAGTAATCAATCTGCCATGTCACAGAGCACAAATCCGTTCGGAATCATTCCGTTCGGAACCGGAGAAAACATATTTGTTTATTTATAGGAAGTATATTTTTATAGTTTTTTGGCCTTTAAAATATGGAAAACTCCCATTTCGTTCATGAAAACAAAAATGGTTTCATTCCGCAAAGTTTTTTCGTAATTTTCTAAAGCACCAAAACTCGGAATGAATTCCGTTTCCGAACGGAATTGTACTCTGTGACATGGCTGAATATAATATTGGTAATAAGTGCATAATCAACTAATTGTTTACTTATTTCTATGAATTTGGCGATTATAAACAAGAGGCAAATTTTTCTAACCGCTATTCTCTAAATAGGTTTTAACTGATCTTGCAATATGTGGAAAAGCCTTATGTAAATGAAATATTACTGCTAATGTCTGGTCCCATAAGCCGGGCGTTTTTCGATGAACGGTCGATTCATATGAATTAATTCTATTCAGTATTAGAGGTACACTATAATCGCCCAGCCCGATTTTAAAAGGTCAAAATCCCACACAGAAAAAAGTGTTTTATCAATTAAAAAAATGGTTTAAAAAGTAGTTAAATTTAATTATTTTTTTAGTTGAAAGAAAATAGTTGTTTTGAAATAAATTTTCAATTAAAATTTAAATTGAATAACAAAAAATCTTAATTGACTTTTTTCGCTTAAAAAAAAAAATAATTTAAACATGTAGAATTGTTGTTGGGAATTATTTAAATAAATTAACAAATTGTTTGAAATGGCAAAGTTATTTGATCACTTTTTTTTTAATTTAAATTAGAAATATCATTTATTGAAAAATTTTTTTTACAAAATTTTAAAATTTTTAGTAATCATTATAATCATTTTGGTAATAGGTGCAACATCAATAACTTTTTTGCTTGATATTATGAATTTGGAATAACTTTGGTGATTGGAGAAATTTAATAATTTTTTCTGTGCAGCGCATGCAGAGTATTTTACTACAGATATTTGACTTTGGTGTTGATTTGGCTGGTTGACTTTGCTTCTTATGTAATTCATTGCATTTCGGCTCATGGTAATGAATCCACTTCGCTGGTAATGATTCAATGCAAAAAGCTTATGTTATTCAAGCAGCATTTGGTATATGCAAAATCGTCTTGCAGCGGTTCTCAGCTTCAACTTGTGTGGTACCCATTAGTCTAGCTATTGAATGAAACCTGCTGCCTTCAAACGTTTTAAAATTGCTTTTCAAGTGGCTCAAAATTGTTTTGTAAGTTATTCTTGAGTTTTACAAAAGTCTTCATGACAAATGCCTCCTATTTATTATATTCGAATATTTTTGGCTGACCTAGGAGGTCTTTGCGTTCCTAAGCCACACGAATGAAATCTCGCACGTTGAAATCGAAAGAACATATTCAGGAATAGATTGGGACAATCGAGGTGTTTTAGCAGAATTTTTTTTTAATTGAAGAAAGCAAAATCTCTCACAAATAATACTTTGCTAAGAAATGGTTTGGCTCTATAAGTTATTAAACATTCAATCCTTGTGTTAAATATACGCCATCTTATGTAAGTACGCCATCTTATGTAAGTATTTTAAGGTTATTCACTAAAGTGGGTCGAAAAAAAGTTGCAGAATGAAAAATATTTTAATAAAGTTTCTAAAGCAGGACAATAATTTTATTCCGATCAATATCTTAAGTTTGATCTTAACATATCGTATTTTTAAGCCACGGCCAAGCTATAAATAACGATATGCGACTTTAAATGGTGGCGCTATATTTAAAAAAGGTCATGTATTGTGAATCGTGGCAAAAAATTTTTTTTCCTGTTTTAGAATCTCCATTAACATACCTTTCATTCTAGGGGGTGACTGACACAATCTTTTTTTGAATGGAAGCCGACCCGCCCTATTATGCGCCCAATTTTGTAAGACATTCACTTATAAATGTTTGCGACTACTTAAAAAATGATTAGAAATAAAGTCTGGGCAATAAACAGAAGGACCTTTTATACAATTTAATACTGTAATTTATAATTTATGGGTGTCCCGGTGGGTTCGTTGGTTCTAAGTGAGATGGTTGAACTTTCGATTTCTGCCAGAAACTCTCTGGTTTATTTCATTTCAATGCATTGAAGGCCTACGTTACTGAGCTACCTAAATAAGAGTGGAAGGGACGTTTTTGTGTTTAAAAACTTCTAATTTTCTTACAGTTTCATACAGTACGAAGCAAACTTTAAGAAAGCGAATTCAAAAAGCCCGGTTGGAAAAATTCTATTTGACAGATCGCGAGGTCGATTTGTTTTATAAAAAATTCGCAGTACAATTTTAATGTTAAGAAAAACGCCTGCCGCTCTTGCTCAGGAAGCTCAGGTACTATTGCTCGGTAAGCTATGTAAATTAAGATATAAAATAAATAATATATAAAAACTGATTTGTAATTATTTTTAGGATAGAAAAGCTTCTAAAATAATAAAAATTGTTTCTATGAATTTGCCCCTGAAAGCATGCTAAACATTATAACATAATAGATGGAGGGATATTATGCGTTAGTGCTGATGTGTGTAAAACAAACAAATATTTTAGTTTTAGATCATTGATGTCGAAAATAAAATTATAGTTGTATTTGTGAGAAAAAAAAAAAAAAAAAAAAATGTGTGAGTAACAAAAATTATTTAAATTATTTTTGTTTTTACTTACACGTGTGTTCATGAGTTTTAATTGCCTTTTTCGAGGTCGTGTGTGGTAGCGACCGCCCATTATCTTGAAAATATGGGTGCGAGTAGTTTTCTTATCTGGTAAATTATAAGTAATACGAAAGATTTTTTAAATATAAAGATATTATATAAAACTCCTTTAAATAAATTTTTGTTCTTCCTTGGATGATTAAAAAGTTATTAAAAAAAAATTTAAAAAATTTTGTAATTCTTTTTTCATTATGAGAAGAATTGAAATGCCTTTTTAATAACTACTCTCTTCTTTCTTTAAATGTTTTGTAATTTTTTGTTAAAGATCCACCATTAAGTAAACCGATTGACTTAGAATCACTTTCTGGATCGATCTAACGATTTCCGGCTGGCGGGCTGGCTGGCTATCCATGTAAAACATGTGCCTAAGGTCCAGGTCGCAATTTTGAAAATAATTGGATAAAATTTGGTACATACATTTTAATTGTCAAAGGGACCAAGTCTATTGAAAATGTTACATAATTTTACATAACCCCCAAATACGCAGAAACAAATTTTTTTTAATATGGTCACCTCCAACAAAACTATTTTTAAAGAAAAATTTTAACATATTATGTTTAATTTAACCATATTATTATCATCGATAACCATATTAATGTTAAATAAGTCCTCCATTAAGCATCCACAAACATTTAATGGTTTCCTCTAAACATGTTATGGCTAAATATGGTAATATTTTGTCATAATGCATCTTCCCCTATTTTTCCAGAGCGGTATGCGATGGTTGATGGTTGAAAAACAACCATGCTATTATAATTCTTAAACATAGTTGAGTTATTATTAACCAAACCATGTTCGAAGGCAACCATGATATGGTTGTGGCTTCTTATTGGAGGACTAATTTAATCATAATATGGTTACCGATGACAAAAGTATGGTTAAATTTAACTTAATATGTTTAAATTTTTCTTTAAAAATATTTTTGTTGGAGATGAGATATTTAAACATGTTTTTTTCTGGGTGTAGGGATATTTATATGATTAGCAAAGCTGCCATAAAATCCCTGCAGAATGTGCTTATTATATCAAGAATTGCCCAAAAAGGCCGGATGTCTCTGGAGGAGATAGCGAGACATTTTGTGGTTATCCTTAATGGGTCCCTATACACAGGGACATACATGGAAACTATACGGCTTACAAGTTGGCGCATGCAGGCACCACTTATGATATAGGAGTTTCACTTTTTAGGACTAAGCAACTAATTGCAAACAAATTTCATCTTACTGCCAGTCAGAGATAGTTTGATGAAACTGCTAGAAACCAGACAAATCCGGCTCATTATAGATAAAAAAAGACGAGGCTCGCTTTAAAGCTATCCAGGCTTCACTTAAGGAGCCTTAATGAGGCCATAACTGGCCACTGGTCCATTGGGAAGCACGCCTAAAGCCTAGGACTTCTTTACAATGACCTATGTAAAAGTTCCGGTGACGAGGAGAAAAAAGGGTCCACTGAACATTTTCCCTGTCATATCCCGGTATTCGAAGATCTAAGACTCAAACTGTTTGATTGAAGAACTATTAGGAACATAGCTCGCCTCTCTGACATTGCTTTGAACATGATCTACTCCTACACTGAATAAACCGGATGGCTGAGAAAGAATGTCAGCAGCCAGGTAACAAAAAGCCCCTAGGAGACGGTGAAACATGGTAACAAAATAGGAACTAATTGCTGGACCCACGTCAACTGTGCTTAATTGCGGCTGCCACACGCAAAGAAAAAACATTGTTGTGATAAACATATTCTAAGAGCAACATATTATGATAAGATTCATGATTGTAGTCAACATATTACGATTATTATTGAATCATATTATGACCAAATATATTCGTAATATATCATCATAATATTTTTCCCTTAATCCTAATTTGTTTTTATTACATCATATTATAATTTAATGTAATCATATTATTATTATGTCAATAATAATAAGTTAAGAAGTAATCATATTATTATCATGTTTATCATAATAAGTTAAGAAGTAATCATATTATTATCATGTTAATCATAATAATATGTAGATTAAATCTAAAACCGAAAAATATTTTTAATATACATATATTTATGATTATTTACTTACTGCCAACCTTAACGTAAAACTGTTACAGATATTTCACATCATTATATGATGCAACTTTAAACATAATATTTTTAACCTATTTTTGTCTTAGGTCGTAATTATTTATAAATTATTTTATAGAATTTTCACTCTTTTTCTCTAAAATAATACAGAAAAATGGTCAATATTTTTACGCCATTTTCAAACAATATTAAAATTTTTTTAGCATTGATATTTTATTTTGTGAAACTTTACAATTTTTCTTAATGTACCTACAATTTTTTTATTTTTTAATTTCTTTAAACTTGGTTGTTTTAATGAATAACAAATAATTCGATAGGCACATGTAAAACAAACGACACACCTGATGCAAAATTATTTTAAAAATGGCGATAACAAAATATTATTAGAGTGAAGATATTTTGTTTGCATCTTAAACATATTATGAGTACACGTATAGAAAATGATCATGTAATGGCAATTTAATATCATTTAATGATTGTGAGGAATATAATATGTTTTCAAAGTTATCATTATTTAGTTGTTATAAAAATAATTATTTTTCAGTGAACCATACATAATTTTATAATTGCGATAAACATTGATATGTTTACAGTAACTATAAAATTGTTGATATTAAATAAAAATAACCATATTTTGTGTACGGCAACAATAAATTGTAACAATAAACATAGTGTAGTTGCCGTAATCATGGCCAACTATAGTTTTTCTCTGCGTGCAATGCAACCGATCCAAAAATGTGCTATTGATAGGATTTCTGCTTGATTAACCGTTAATGGGCTAACCGATTAATTACTATCCGATTAACTGATCAGTTAATTTAAAATTAGCTATTTTTGGTTTAATATATAAAAGGTATTTTCATAGAAAAGAAGGAGTACAGTGATCTTTGTTTTAAATAAGTGTACGCTGTCAACAGCACTTAGTTTCACGTACTTTTTATATCGTCATCTAAAATGCAAAAGGGCGTAACAACACTTTTTATTTTTTTTCTGGAGAAGCAAACAACTTTACAAAATCAATAACATCAGGGTGTACTTGGAGTTTGAAGTTCTTTAACATAGTCGCCATTTTTGATCGCAGGAATCAAAATTTTGTGAATAATAAGACGGACAAAAAAGAATAAAAAATTCTATTTTGAATTTTTTGGTTGTTACACCCTTTTGCATTTAGGTGACGATATGTATGTGTTTAGTTATTTGGTTCTTCTCATATCAATCTTAACACATAATCAATAACATCAGGGTGTACTTGGAGTTTGAAGTTCTTTAACATAGTCGCCATTTTTGATCGCAGGAATCAAAATTTTGTGAATAATAAGACGGACGACAAAAAAGAATAAAAAATTCTATTTTGAATTTTTTGGTTGTTACACCCTTTTGCATTTAGGTGACGATATGTATGTGTTTAGTTATTTGGTTGTTCTCATATCAATCTTAACACATAAATAAACGAAAAAATCAGAAGTGTTAAAAATTTAAAACAATAGAAACTGTACTCTAGTGGCATAATAGACCATTTTATATGTTTCAAGAAATCCAGGAAAAGGGTTGAGAAATTAGATATTCTGTTTTATGAGTTGCTTAAGATTTTTCTAACATCTACGATAAATGAAAGAATTTTTTCCAAGTAAACTTTTATCAAAACTAAAGAAATGAATCGCTTGAGTCGCAAATTATTATTCTAAAAGATTATTTAATAAGACCTCCTTCAACTATTGAAATAACTTATAAAATGATCCTTAAGTTTGTTTTATATATATAATATGTATTAATAAAAAAATATACATAACATATTTATGAATTATTTTTTTATTTGCTCGTTTTTGTTAAAGATTTGTTGTTTGTTATATTATAGTTTTTTTTTCCTTATAAACTTCTGTAGTGTATACTTGTTGAATATTTTATTATTTTAATCTAGTCAACCTTTTTATATCTTTTCAAATATTTTCATTAAAAATATCGTTTTAGTTTTAGAAATTTTGAATAAAGAAAAAATAGTTTTATTAATATAACCCTTATACTCCAAATAATAAATAGATTATACATTTTTATTCATGGAAATAAGTAAATTTAAAAAAAAACTTTATTAATCGGTTAAACGATCAATAATAAAATTAACCGATTAAACCAAAACCTCGGTTAATCAATCGAGTGATTAACCGATTAGAGCGAAAGCCTGATCAAATAAATTCCCGACTACTTGTAGGACAATATTTTTTTTATAAATTTACAGCTAAAGCTCCTTTTTAAAGAACATTTTTTAAAAAGAATTCTATTTATAGGAGGTTTGATATGTAGTGCTTTAAAATGTTTGTTTATTTTTTTTAATTGTCCAATCTAAATATTTTTATTTCTATTTCATTTATTATTTTTTTCTCTTCTATTCCTGTTAAGGACAACATGCCACACGAGTAAACCAACACTAATTAAAACATCATATAAAATTTCAGTTTGTTTCACATTTTACCATTTTCACCTTTTAGATGAATTTTTTTTTTCGTATGAGTAAAAAAATATTTTCGCTGTCACATTAAAATTAATTTTTATATTTTTATAACCCTTGTACCTTAGAAAAACAGCAACAACAACACAAAATAAAAAAATATTAATAAACGCCAAGGTTCGTCCAATAAGGAAACAACAATACATTTGTTGCCAACTCTAACCCAAAATGCAATAAGAGATTTTTTTCCACTGTTTTCCACTCTTCATGGGTCTTTGGCAAAAGCTTAACAATATTTGTCTTGTTAATAAAATAATATATTTATTTTTTTCCGTGATGTCTTGTTGTTGAAAAATATTTTTTTTTTTCAGTCATTCATTATTATGGCTGTGAAGCCGTGTAGTAAGGGAAACCCGCGAGTAGAAGGATGGCAAAAAAAAAAAGAAAAAAGGACATAAATACAATGAAAATTAAGCTTTACATTTTAGTAACAACTATACAGCAGCTCAAATAACCATCACAAGTATGAACAACTACAGCATTTGCTTAAATATGAGTTATATTTTTTCTTTATTTTATTTATTGTATTCATTTTTTTTCTTCCATTTTGTTATAGAATATAAAATTTTAGTTAAAAGTTAATGAGACAAAATAACTTTTTTTTCGCTTTTGCTGTTGAGGTCCTGTGAAAAGTTTTTTTTGCTTGTTGCAAGAGTTGAAAAAAAAATTTATACGCGAACGTATAAATTGTGGTTGTGGTATATAAATGATGCTCATATGGGACCAGGATGTATATGATGGTCTTCAATTCAATGTGAGTTATTTCGTAGTAACTTTCACATACACAAATGAACGTACACTCACAAACTCACATTTGTACTTAAGTTTAGCAGCAGTAATCAATGTTAACTTTGTATTAGAGTGTTGAAAAACAAATGTAAAGTTTAAAGCAAAAAAAAATAAAAATATATTAAAAAACGGAGGGAAAAAATATATAATAAAAATCCTGTGGAAATGTTATACTTCGTTTAACTAAAAATATACAAAGGAAATTGTAGAAAATTAAAAATAAAACATAACAAATATATGAAAGAAGTGTTACTCTATTTTTAGTGAAAATAAGTTGGAATGCTATATTCGGTTGTGTCGAATCTTTGATACCCTCCGCCGACACACAGTGGTTTTGATGGTACCCAAAGTGGCGATTAATTCATAGAAGCCGTAGTTTTAAAATATTATATTTTTTTGTTGATGAGTTATTATTAGCATTTTAAAAACACAGCATTTTAGAAAAAAAGTAAAAAAATTTTTTTTAGCCCGTTAAGCGCATTATGGTTTTTTTTTTGGAAAAAGTCCTTAGTTCATAATTTATGCTGTAACTTTGGAATGAAAAGCGATAAATTAATGAATAAAATTGGAAATCAAAGCGTAGTTAATGTGCTATTAAAAAAATTCAAATAATAAATTTATTTTATGTATTTTTATAAGAATAAATTTAATTTAAAATCCAATTTTGGTTTTTCACAAAATTTTATATACACGTATGTACTAGGGTATTCATTTAATCGTGCTTTTGATTTAATCGGTTAATCGCTCGATTAATTAACCGAGGTTTTGGTTTAATCGGTTACTGAAAATAAAAATTAAAGATGGCGCAGATTGACAGTAATGAAATGTCACAATATGTAAAAAAAATTGGAAATTGGTAAATTGAAATAAAATAAATAGTGATGGTTTGAGAAAAGAAAAAACTTAAAAGATGCGAAAGACATATGCGTTAAAGTGTACCAATCACTAGATTTGCTACAATTTTATTTCGCATCGCAATAGAGAGTAGCCCCTGTTATATTTTTGTTATTTTAACACTTCTAATTGCTTCGGTTAATTCCGTTAAAAGATTGATAAGAGAAGATATGAGAAGAAACCAAAAACTAAACGCATAAATATAAAAAGTACGTGAAACAAAAATCTGTTGACAGCAAATACTTTTTTAAAATGCAGATCACTCAACACCTTCACTGTTTGTATGAAAAAAATTTTCTAAACACATTTTGTATATGAGCCGAAACAAATAATTAAAAACACAAAAAAATATGTTATAAGACTACAAAAAGTTAAAAATTTTGATGCATCGTTTAATTGGTTAATCGACTGAAATTAACCGGTTTAATCGTTAATCGAAAAAAGGCAATTTTAAATTAACCGACCAGTTAATTGGGAGGTAATTAATCGGTTAACCGATTAACGGTTAACCGAATGAATACCCTAGTATGTACACATTTTTTCAAAAAGGTCACAAAAGAGAACATTAAAATTTTTTAGTAATGAATAATCATAAATACATAAAAACACACCTTTAAAAAAATTGGAAAAAAATTTTTTTTAACCTGTTAGCCGTTTTTTGTTTTTCGATTAACCGATTAACGGTTAACCGAATGAATACCCTAGTATGTACACATTTTTTCAAAAAGGTCACAAAAGAGAACATTAAAATTTTTTAGTAATGAATAATCATAAATACATAAAAACACACCTTTAAAAAAATTGGAAAAAAATTTTTTTTAACCTGTTAGCCGTTTTTTGTTTTTCGAAAAAACATGATCCACAATTTTCGCTGTAACTTTGAAATCAAAATAAGTTTAAACAATAAGTTAATAATATGTATTCCTATTAGCTTAAATTTGTCTCCAGTTTTTGCTTTCACTAAATTCAGTAAATGTAAAAATTAATCTGGAAAAATAAAACATTTAAAATTTTTTGGGAAATCTTTGTTTTCGAGAGTTTTTATACAAAAATAAAAATATAAAAAAAGGGCCGGGTATTGTCTGGACTTTTTTTTTTAAATATAAGCTGATATCCTTAACTTCTCTGAAATCCATAAAACTACCCAGTAAAAACTTTACTTACCTGGTAAGCTAGCAAGTAATGTTGGAGACATATCAACACTACTTATTTTTCGTCTGAATAACTACTTAGTTTTGTTCGAGTTGTCCAGAGAATTAGTACTTACTATGCACTTACTAGAAGTCACAATATATCTAGTTATTATTTAACTACCAGTAAGTTGATTTGTAAGTACTTACAATTTACTTACAAGAAGCCAAAAAATGACTAGTTTTTATTTAATTGGCGCTAGTTAATATACCTTATAAGTAGTTATTGAGCTCGTCACCAGTAAGTTAATAATCAGTACCTAAAGCAACACAACTAATAAGTAGGTACTGAGCTAATTATTAGTAAGCAAATATTTGCTAGTGACAATAATAGAAGTAAAAAAGTAGTTACTGATGTCATTACTTTTAAGTACCTATTGAGGTTTTCAGAATAATGGCAATTGTAATGATAAGTATTTACCAGGTAACGTATGAAATAACTACTACCTATTACCAAAATGCAACAAGTTTTTCCTAGGTAATTTCAACTCTTAGTAACTTAATACTTGTGGCCCATTAAATGCGGAAATTATCCCAATTTTGGACCTTTTTTTACCTTAATACCTGATGTTGAAGGTCACATTATAAAATATTTAGTTTTAATAGATTTAACACTAATAATAATCTCTTGAATTGTAAAAATATCCAATTTTTTCACTATTTTCCATAATTTGCTAACTTTGACCTCTCACTGAAGAGAAAGTAAACAACTTTCTTGATGGATTTTTACAGCTAGTGATGCAGAATTTTATCTACTTTTACTCTATGATAAAATTTAGTAAAAAAACTTTATTTCTAAATTTCAATTAATCGCCACTTTGATACCATTTGTTCCACAGTTAAAATATTTCAGTAGGGGTGTATATGGAGAAGTGTTTTCCGAGAGTGGGCATTATATGAGGCCTATGGTAAATTATAGACCGATCTTAATTGTTTTCTATGCTAATCCCGCGAACATCTAAGCTTGTCTACAGGAGACCAGAGTCTCTAGGGGAATCGAACCCGCAACCCCCCTCTGATAGAGAAGCTCACTACAAACCAGCGTATCGGGGCATGAAATTTGGCAGAGTGATTTTTAGTCTTATGCAACTAATTTAACAGCCTAAATTTCATTCAATTATTAATATTTGTTAGACGAACTAAAATTTTTTTCGAGAGTGGGCCTTAAAAAGGGGGTATGGTAAATTATAGATCGAACTTGGCTCTTTTTTCCTAAGATTTCGCTTCTCTTTGTTAAAGCGTTGAAATATTTGTTCAACATTTTAACATTTTTCAATCCTTGAAAAAAAAAGAAAAATTCTCATTCTCTGCTGAATTTCTATACAGTCATCGCTTGAAATTTTTTCTCTAAATATTTCTTCGTCGTAATGATTTTCTTCTGCACATTAATTTTCGTGTGAAAAAAGCAGAATAAATGCTGGTGAAAAAACTATTGTTGGCTAACACTCTGGGTATCCTTGATAGTCTGTGGTATTGGTAACGGATGTGCTGATTTTTACATGTCGCACTAAATGTGTGAGAAAATTCTAAAAAAAACCAAGAAAAAGAGGAACTCCGCAACATTATAGTATGACTAGAGATGGTGTCGCGTTTGCATTTGAAATTTATGATTTTGTAGCAAAGGTGACAAGGACAATGGTCATTTATTTTAAAATACATGCACAAGTTTTATATGATTCTTTTACCATTTTTTTTCATATATTGTTAGCACATGGGTTTGGTTAATTTTTGTAGAAAAAAGATTTTTTAAATTAAATTTTAAATTAATCAAAATTCTGCAATAAATGAAAACAATGTTTAATAAAAGATTTTTTTATTAAAAAAAATTTCAAGCTTAACAATATAAATTAATAAAATGTTCAAGCTAAAAAGTTATTATGCAAAGTTTTTTTTTGAATAAAAAGGATATGTGAAATACTTTTGTATTTTAATACATTTTTTAAAAGTCAGCAAATATTTCAATCGGGCATTGAAGATTACAAGTTGTAGAGAATAAATTTAAAAAAAATTCTTTTAATTATTGCGGAAATTAAGCACTAAAGGTAACTTTAAGAGATTCAGCATATATCAATGTTAAGTTTTATTAAAGAATTATTATAATAATATATGTATATTAACAATTTTTTTTTGCTCTATACAATTTTTAGGAACATATTTTAAATTATCCAAAAGGTCATTTAATTTGAGAAACTGCTGACATGAACACTTTAAAATCATTCCAAAAAAGGTAAATGGTCTATATAATATGTACTTTTAGGTAAAAAATTTAAATAAATAACTTTTTAAATCATTTTTAATAAATTTGGCATTAAGAAAACTGACATTTCTTAAGTTCTGTGAAAACTCAAAAAAAAGGATATATGGGAAACTTTTTTGTTATTGCAGATTTTATAGAAATTTTTACGGAATCCTAGAGTGCTTGACCCGTTATAAGTTGTAAGATAAAAATAACGAGAAATTTTTATAACTTTTTCAAAAAAAAAAAAAAAAAAAAAGTTGTAAGATAAAAATAATGAGAAATTTTTATAACTTTTTCAAAAAAAAAAAAAAAAAAAAACACTTTTAACCAAAATTTTAAGAAAATTAAAACAAGGAGGACATATCATAGATTTTCTTTTCAATAAAGTTTTAAAAATCGGAATACAGTTTTCAATTGTGCATAATAAATTCTTATATGAAGGCGAAATAAATTTCAGAAAAACCTTTCTAAACTTCAACTATGTTTTGAACAACTTAATCCCAGAAATCGTAAATTTAATCTTTTTTAAAAATTTTTTTATTATTGTATTGCTGGATCAATTATATTATTTCATTTTGCTTTTGTATTGCCTCTTCTTAATCCTTATAAATAAAACACATCATTGTATTTTTTCTCTCTTGATCTATATATTTCGAACTAACAGTTCATCTTCAGGATCTATATTATATACAATGATAATTCTTATTATTAACATAAACTTATAAAAATTAAACAATTTTAAAAAACCTTACCTAATTTATATGATTGAAAGTCCTGCTCTTAAGCGGTAAGAAATTTCTATTTTTCAGGTTAAAGCAAATTTTTAAAAAGGCTACATGTATAATAAATTTTTTTGCTAAAAAATATTAAAAAAAAATCATATAGATTTTTATAACTTAAAAAAATTGCGACATTTTAATAGAACAAATTTAAAAAAGATATAAACTTTTTAAAAATATCCTTTTTCAGGGGGTTTTAAGTACTAATATAAGTTAATTGCTTGAGACTTAGAAAATGAATTAAGAAATAGTGAAAACTATTACTATTTTTAATGAAAACCTAGCAACAATTTGCTTAAAAGAAATAATTGTTAAATACTATAATTTATAAATTAACAAATTTTTTCATGTTCGAGGTCTGCTTTATTCTTTAAATTCTTTATTTTTCAATATTTCGACATCCTTTGGATGTCATCTGCAGGAATAACGAGTCATAAAAATACAAAACAATTATCTTGTAGGTCTATTATTGCAATTGCGTATTTTTGTGACTCGTTATTCCTGAAGATGACATCCAAAGGATGTCGAAATATTGAAAAATAAAGGATTTAAAGAATAAAACAGACTTCGAGCTTGAAAAAATTAGTTAATTTATAAATTATAAACAAAATTCGAACAACTAAAAATTAAAAAAGAATTGTTAAATACTTTTAAAATTTAATATATTTCTAATTTCATTTTCTTCCCACCCTAATATCCTTTTTATGCAAGTTTTATTTGATCTTTTAATTAAGTATATTTTATTTATATTTCTCTTTTAATGCTGATTAAATGTTTCCTATCTTTAGCAAACATATTAGTTTCAATGCTATAAAAGTCATTAATCAGCTGGCAATATAAATAAACACTTGTCTTATGTCAAGTAAAACTGGCGCTAAAAAACGTATACAAACACCAACAAAAAAAAAAAAAAAAACACATAAATAACAATTTAAATTACTCCTTTTCAACAAAATCCTGCCAAAGAAAAACTAGCAATTGATAGAGACCAGCAAAAGTATCAAATCTAAAATAACTTTGTGACAGCTAATAATAGTTAGGGATTCACCTTAACACTGTCAGGACAATGTTAAACAAAAAAAGGATAATGAAAGCATATCAAAGAAAACAAAAAACTTGATATACAAACATGACATTAAGTTTGTGAAAATGAGCTGAAATCTCGATAAGGTTGGTTAAAAAAAAAAAAAAATATAAATGATTTGTTGGTTTTTGTTGAATTTGACAAAATAAGATAAATGACTTTATACTTATCGCGGTTTTGTTATTATTATTAGCAGAAAAATAAGAGTTTTTAAGGGTTTCAAGAGAGCAGGGGAAAGGTTTAACCACTTTGCCTTGTTGTTTCTTTATTAAGATTTTGTTTGACAATGGCTTTATTTTAACCAAAGTTATGTTCTACGAGTAAACTGGTTTGTTGTTTTTTTCACACATGACTGTTCTTTTACGGTCACTTGTAATATGTTATTTTTTTGTTTTATTTTTATAAAAATTACGCGGTTTTACGCTGTAATGCTTAAGGGTTTAATGTATATTTTGTTTGGGTTAATATAAATAAAAGCTCTTTTTTTGGTACAAAAAAGGTTAAAAGGTTTTTTAAAAAATCTTGTTTTAAAGGCGCTGCCTTAAAGGATAATCTTGCTTATGGTAAACGATTTTAACTATAAACAACCATAAAGTGTTAAAATAATTTTGGCAAAAATAGATTTAAATATAATCATGAAATTATGATATTATGGAAAAATTCAAATAAGTTTTATATTAAAAAATTTATAAAATTCAAAATTTCTTATTCAATTCTAAAGGAGTCCTACGATAATTTAACATAATTTATTTTTTAAGATTTGGCAGAATGTCTTTTTTAATAACATTACTCCTAAATTATTAATCCTAAACAATCCATCATAAAAATTGTTTGAAATTGGAAAAAATATATTATAATAAAAATTAATATAAAAAATCTACTATTTTCTAAAACAAAAATGGAATTATTTTCAATCCTGTTGCGTATACATTTTTTGATGTGCTTACAACTTGTAGTTTATTGGATAATTTTTAACAAAACAAAAAATTTTAAAAGTTTTGTTGAATGTCCTTTTTATTTATTAATATTAACAAAAGATTTATTTCCTTTCAGCAATCTGTATGCTATGAGGTAATTAAATAAAAACTAAGCCAGTCGAAACTTTCTTTACTATAAAAGTAAAAGTATACAAAAACATAGACTTTCCTTAAAATTAAGTAAAAATCATTGTTCATTAATTTATATGCTGCGTAAAGATCTTATTAAAAAATTTGTTTTCAAATTTTCCTTTAGAATTTCAATATGGCTAAGTTCCAAAACGTCCGTTGCATAGCAAATCGCATTTTTTTTATAGCATTCTACAATGCAACCGTGCAGAATCTTAAAGTGTTTTCTGTCTCAAAGTGCGGGGTTCTAAGATGTCGATATTGAGGGTTTGGAGTACCGTCAAATCGGCATCGAGTGCCTATGTTCTACCTCCCCGTGGTGACTCCTGGAAACAGCTGAATATTTCCAATTGGCTAAAGAACATGGTTAATTATAAATGTCAGTAATACTACTGTCCCTTGGGCTGGGCAGTAAAGAATTTATTTATTAATTGGAATTTATTCCTAGGATTATGACAAAGATTAATTAGTCCTGAAATTATAAACATTAAGAGTGAATATTTCTTTTGGCGATGTGGTGAAAGACCGACAAACAGGAGTCGAAAAAAGAAACCAAAAATAATTAATTAAATAAGCTGGTTACAGCTTGCGGATCATAGAGAAGACGTTGAGAGATATCAGGGGGTTCTTAATTCCCTTCCGATGTAGAACTACTTCCATGGAGGCCTTGGGCTGATGAATGCCACAAGGATGCAACAACATCCGAAGTGAGAGGGCTCTGTGAAGTTTTTTTGCTTTCCTTTGTCCTTTCACTACAACTTCCTTCTTAAAAACCACATTGGCGCTACGGGAGTCATGCGGCTCCTAGTTAACGACACTGGAATGACTGTATGGTGAGGACGATGTAAGTGCTCCTTAATTGGGGTGCTTTCAGAGTGCACGTAGTGGCTGTGGATTGCTCACATGCGAGCGCTTGATATTAGGATCGTTGTTGTTATTTAAGATACTGATTTAACATGCTTTTATATCCGTGGAGGTTAGATAGCTCCAACTCCTTAACAAGGGGGGTATAAAGCTGTCGGCTTATATCCAAATTGCTACCTGTTGTATGTATTAAAGAATGCCCACATACAACGGGGGCTATGGTGCTGAGCAGGACCAGTACCTGTGGTTAGATCCACTGTGAGACAAGACCAAATGGTAGGTACTCACATAAATCATAACCACATGTCTCAAAGTGCGCCAAAAAATTGCCGATGCGTGCGCAATAAATAAACTGGTCATCATTGAACTCTATGATACATTTTTGACTTTGACTTAAAAGTATTATGATGTTTTGAAATGCATATTTTCTGCAATTCAATGAACTTTTAGTACTCTTTAAAATGTGCTTATCGCACTTGATCATAAGAGGGTAATAATTCGAAATTTAATAGTTTTCAGTACAAGCAAAAAACGTTTTAATTTAATGTTAAAGGCATATGAAAAATTATTTTTAAACCAACCGATATATTAGCAAACATCAGACAAGATAGCACAATATTCTTACAGCGGATAGATATGAATATAACGATATTATCCAAAACGTGAAAAAATAAAAGTTATGAGTTCATAAAAAATGTGAAAAAATAAAAATGTCTGTAGTTTCTTTATTAACACTGAAATCGAGAGCAGGACCCTAATTTTTTGATCAACAAAATTTTCAATAAATAAAATTTTAGTCCCAAGTATAAAAAAAAAAACTGAAAATGCTTTAATCCAGAAAAGGATGTTTATCTGTGACCATGATTTGCTTCCCTAAAAATCCATTTTTCCATACCAATATGTATAAAAACTTAAAATGGCTGCTGTTTCATCAATAACACCTAAATCGAAAAAAGGAAGTTAATCTTTTATCAGCAAAATTGTTATCAAATTGTTATTCATATTAAAATTAACAATCAACAACAAATAACGGTCATACCGAGAAAAGGATGTTAATCGAGAAATGGGCGTCAATAATCACCATAATTTTTGGCCCAAAATCGCCATAATTTCTTGAATAGCGCTCAAATCGAGAATCATTTATCACCATTATTTTTTGACTAAAAATCGATTTTTGATAACAAAATATAAAGAAGCAAAAAAAACATAGCTTTTATTTCTTAAGTAGCGCTTAAATCGAAAAAAGATTTAAATTTGTGATTAGATTTCTACCAAAAATCAATTTTCATACCAAAATATTAAAAAGGCTGTAGCTTCTTAAAACACGCCTTAATCGAGCAAAGGGTATTAATCTGTGATCACCATCATTTTTGAACAAAAATCGATTTTTCATACCAAATTCTTAACAAACTAAAAATGGCTTTAGTTGCTTAAATAGCGCTCAAATCAAGAAAAAGACTTTAACCTGTGATCACTATTATATTGACCATAAATCAATTTTTATACCAAAATATAAAAATACTAAAAATAGCTGTAGTTTCTTAAATAATGCTAAAATCAAGAAAATAGCCTTATTCTGAAATCAACATAATTTTTACTAAAAATCGATTTTCCATACCCAAATGTTATAAAAATTCAAAATGGCTCTAATTTCTAAAAAAGGGTTTAAATCGAGAATTTGACTTTAACCTGTGAACACCATAATTTTTGACTAAAAATCGATTTACCATACCAAAATGTGTAAAAACTAAAAAACGGCTAAAATCTTTAAAATACCAATTAAAACTCTGTTATTTCTTTAAAAGCTCCAAAATCAGGTAAAAAACGTAAATTAAATGAAATTTTTTTGTGCTTACAATTTGCTGAAATCACCATTTTGTTGAATTAAGTTTTATTTTTTGACAATTTACCATTTCTTTATTGAGGTTATGAATGTCCTTTTTTAAAAGTAAATTTTTTTTCCAAGATCTTACTAAAACTTTTTTTAAAAGTAAATTTTTTTTTCAAGATTTTACTAAAACTTAATCTAAAATTGAATTATTTTTGTTTTTCTTATTTTACTTTAACTTAAAAAAATGTCTTTATTCCTAAATGTATTTTATAATTTATTTAAATATCTCTGTAATTGTTGATTATTCTGCTGAATCCTTAGCGTTTTTTAGCCATATTTTTTCTGCATATTTTTTCGTGCCACTTAAAAAAGCAATTAGTTTTATAAACATACAAACTATATTCTGCCATGCACGTGAAAAAGTAGGAAAATATTAAAGGAAAAAGAAAACTAGAAAAGGAGGAGTGTAAACTGAAAAACACCTGTAAAATGTGAACATAAAAGGGATGCAAAAGCAGGCTTGCAAAATGCAGCATAAACTTGGTACAACTCGTTGCTGTAATTACATTTTCCTATCTATCTTTTTTTTGGGTTTTTCTTATTTTTCTCTAACTCAACATTCATGCCAACTAAACACAAAATTATTATTATTTTTTTTCAAATTCATTTACAAGTATGTGCATGTGTTTGTTTGTGTGTGGGGGTATATAATTGTATGTGTATTTCAAAGAATATATATATTTTTATTTAATTTTCGTAGATTGTATAAAGTACTTTAGTTTTAAATAACTTTTTCTTTATTTTAGTTAAGTTTTTTTAAGCACACTTTTCATTTAACATGAACTCAAAAAAATACATAATAATATTTGTGAATATCCTTTTTTTAGTTAAAAAAAATAAACTTGCAATTAGTGAGAATATATATAAAAGATTTGAAGACAAATAAACATTTTGAATTTAGTTATTTTTAATAAAAAAAAAAAATAAGTAAAATATTTTTTAATTATAATTGGTTTGTTTTTATTTCTTTGTTTTATTATACGTATATTTTATTTAAAAATTTAATATTTTTTCTCACTTAATTGTTTTATAAAGAATTTGTAAATATCTTTTTCTTCGAGAACAGCACTTTTTAATTTTATTAAAATAATTGTTATAAAATGCCATACAAATTATTTTTAAAATGTAATTTAAATTAAAAAAGTTTGAATAAAATACAAATTTTATATAAAATCGTTCTATTTTTTTTTAAATGAAATAAATTTCAGTGTTTTTTTTTATCATAAATTGGGATTATTAGCACATCATTAATAAATGAATTAATTAATAAATATTTCATTCCCGAAAATAATTTTTGATAATAAATTTGCATGTGCCCGGCAAATAAAAAACTGAAATGGCAAGCTGCTTTATTTAGCAACTTGTTTTTTTTTTTAATTTTGTTGTGGGAAAGCTAGTTTCTATGCGCATTTCGCTGGTTGCTTAGGCCAGCTCGTCAGGAAACTTTTTCCAAATACTTTAGAAAAGCTAAAAATATTATACAAGTAAGACCATAAAGTGAATAAGAATTTTAAACACTCAGCTCTACTTGTAACAATATCAAAGCTTCAACAAAGACACAACAATAAATAGTGAATTTTTTCTTTCTTACATTCCCCTACAATTGGCTGGGTTTTTTTCAACACGAATTGTAGTTGTAAGAGGATAGAAAAAAACAAAATTAAAAAAAACAAGTTGCTAAATAAAGCAGCTTGCCATTTCAGTTTTTTATTTGCCGGGCACATGCAAATTTATTATCAAAAATTATTTTCGGGAATGAAATATTTATTAATTAATTCATTTATTAATGATGTGCTAATAATCCCAATTTATGATAAAAACACATCATTAATAAATGAATTAATTAATAAATATTTCATTCCCGAAAATAATTTTTGATAAAAATATTTATTATTTAGAGTTTATTAGTAAAAAAAACAACATAACAATTCTTGAACTAAAACGAGCAAAGAAATAGCAAAGAATAATTCGTAAATATATAATACATAGTTTTTAATTAATAATTATATATTATGTATTAATTAAAAAATAAACTTTAAGACTATTTTATTAATTATTTCAATAGTTTAAGGAGACCTTAAAAAAGTCTTAAAAAAATAATTTGGTTTAAATGTTCAGGATTTAAGCGATTCTTTTCTTAAGTTTTGATAAAACGTGACTTGGAATAAATTCTTTTACTTATCGTTGATGTTGCAGAAATCGAAAGCAACCAAATACCGAATATCGAATTTCTCAGTCCTTTTCCTGGATTCCTCTAAACATATAGAGTTCTGTTTTAATTTTTTTTTAATTTTAACTCTTCTAATTGTTTCGATTAATTCTTTTAAAATATTGATAGAACACCTTCTGCGTTTGTATGAAAAATATTTTCTAAACACAAACTATTTGTATATGAGACGAAACAAATAATTAAGAACTCAAAAAATATGTTATAATTCTAAAAAAAAATTACAAATTTTGTTACGTCGGTTAATCGGTTAATCGACTGAAATTAACCGGCTTAATCGTTAATCGAAAATAGCCAATTTTTAACTAACCGATCAGTTTATCGGGTAGTAATTAATCGGTTAACCGATTCACGTTTAATCGAATGAATACCCTAATATCTATATAATACATATATAATTGCTTAGTATGTCCAGATGTTTGTATGTATCTCTTATTCCCTTTCCGCAACTTTCAGTACTTTCCTTGCGCAAGATCGTAACGAAGCGAAATTTTTGATTTTCGGCTTATGGGCGGCACGCGGGGATATTCTTCCCTCGCAGGGTCAGGCTTAACAGCTAGTATACAGATATATATGTACGTATGAGATGATATAGTTTTTTCGTTGCTTTTCAAAAGTGAAAAATGAGAAAACAAAATTTTTTCACTGAATTTGTTCATATGTAGAGCTTATTTTTTCCCACATTTTTGGACTATATTTCTGAGATTGACAAAAATACTTCTTACTGACAAGTATGTTTAAAATAATTTAATCTCATATTTAGTATATAAGAAAAACGAAAAAACTAACACAGAAAAAATTATTAAATTTCTCCAATCTCCAATCACCAAATTTATTCCAAATTCATAATATCAAGCAAACAAGTTGTTGATTTTGCACCTATTACCAAAATGATTATATTGATTACTAAAAATTTTAAAATTTTGAAAAAATATTTTCAATAAATGATATTTTTAATTTTAATTAAAAAAGTTATCAAAAAACTTTGCCATTTCAAACAATGTATTAATTTATTTAAATAAATATTGACAATTCCCAACAACAATTCTACATGTTTAAATTAATTTATTTTAAACCAAAAAAGTCAATTAAGATTTTTTGTTATTTGATTAAAATTTTAATTGAAAATTTATTTCAAAACAACTAAAATGATAATTAAATGAAAATTAAATTTTTAATTTTGTTTTAAACTAAAAAAATAATTGAATTAATTATCAGATTAATTAAATTTAAATACTTTTTAAACCATTTTTTTTAATTGATAAAACACTTTTTTCTGTGTAAGATTAACTGCCAGGACCGCAATGTCGACAAGGATATGTCTTTCGTATATTCATATTGAAAACAACAACTAATGTTCTTGTCGACATTGTGAGCCTGGCAGTAAAGTTATTTTAAAACAATTTTTGTTAAATTCTGAATTTATTCTGCGAAAAGGATCAAAATTTGCATAACAAGACTGAAAGTATTGAAGTCTCAGGGAAATATAATTTCTGGCGAAGGGCGGAAAGGAACTGAAAACTCAACGAAATAGGAATTCTAAAAAAATTGTAAAGTTTAACAAGTTCACCATGAAGGAAAAATTAAATTTTCCGTATTTAATAACATATTTTTTGCATTTGTATACCATTAATCCGCAGTGGTGTATGAAGGCATAAAAAGTTTGCTATTCCATTTGAATCTCTTTTAATATTCATCTAAAATAGTAAATATGTCTGTATATATTATGGGTCCTTCAGTAATTCTAAGTCGATTTAGACATTTGGATTACAAATTGTTTCTAGTTTTCCAATGCAGTATGCTATTGAATTTCAGCAGATGCGGTTCAGTAGGAAAAGAGTAATACACTCAAATGTGAAACAAAGTGATTGTCATTAAATTTCAACAAATTCGCTTTACATGCCAAAAATTTCTTAAAGGCCGCGACGTGAATAAAAGGGTAACGAGTTAGACTCAAAATCACACCACTAGATTTTGTGAAGATCTAGTCTTTATTTACCATACACCATATACAAAATACAGTCTCGGAAAACTCTTAACTACGCCTTAAACTCCAAAACTTAACAAAATTAATTGCCAAAGGCTTCATTCTCTAAAATCAGCTAAATAAGCCTTAAGCTTTAGCAAATTTTAATATTGTGGTGAAATTATTCAGCTGAGTCATAAACTCAACAGTTTGCAGTGTGTGTGGTGTTGGCAGCTTTTGGTAAACGCATTGTTTGCCAGTGAGTCTAAGACAAAGATGAGGTAGGCCTGCTTGACAGATCCTGACATAAATCTTTCGCATCATCTTAACAAATTTATGAAAATTTACTATGAATTTTTCAGTGAAAATTCGCTAAGTAAATTCATCGTATGAAGCACAATAACGACGAATAACTAGCAGCTTTTATAATTGAGAAAGTTGATTGCTGTTTGTGCAAAGAGAGAGAAATGTGCGACCATATAAAAAATGCCTTAAATAAAACATAATCAAAAACACAACTAAAAACTATTTTTATATCAAAATTCTTTGCATATTTATTTTAAATGAGAGGCTTAAGGCACAAGGGGCTTAAGTGAATTTTTTAAAAAGTTTAGATAAACTGCTCATATGAACCTAGTGCTCCCAGCGAAAAAGGTTTTTAATGACAACTGCTAGAATTGGTCGACATATCCCGCTAACGGATGAAAATTCAACACTCAACTCTTGTGCTCTGAACCTCTCTGAATTTCAGCTACCAATTCCATATGTAATCTCAATTTAAAAAAAGCACTTAAGCCCCTTGTGCTTTCAGGCCCTCAAATGTTATACAATAATAAAAAAAAAACAATTATTAAAGTAAAAAGTAACTTTATTTACTAAAATACATCTAAACTAAAACCAAAGACGGTCACCTGGTACTGATTTGTTAGTCGTTCTTTGGCGTATGAAATAGAAATAAATCTATTGCAAAGTCGCCGCGCATGACTTATTTCGGAGGACGCTACTATTGTGTTTATTTTCAAAAACTCCAATGTTTTATTTTTGGCGACAAATATTCGCGGCCAAAAATTCGTCGTTCGTCCTAGTTGTGCTCCTAGCATTATCTGGTAAGTTTACGCGTGGACTTTTGTATATGACCTCTGATTACCACTTTAAATATATCGCTTATAATCGCATCGATTATTTTTCTTAGAGTTTAGCTTTTTTACGTTTTTAGAGTAGTCTTATTTTCTATCGGTTCTATAAATTCAATTGTATTTTCAATACAAGGGATCATTTTTCTCAATTTTTAAGTGATTATAAGAAATGTTTACAAGATATACATATATAAAAATAAAAGAAAAACAACTTTTAATCATAAAATGAGTTAGATATTACTAATGTTATTTGCTTTCTGCTGTATGTCTGGCTATAATTCCCAGTTTTCTGTTTTAAATTTTTTTTTTTGTACGACAAAAATGGCTTTTTCTTCTCCTTTACAGCCATTTTTATAAAATTAACACGTTTTCTGCAAACACCAACTGGTCAATAGTCAACATTTTATACAAACTTGATATTTGTATTTTACTTTTTATTTTGGCTATAATATTTGTTTAATGCTTTTTATTTCCGTAAGTTACCAAAAACAAAAAAAAAAAACAGAAAAATTTATTCAGTTAATGTGTGTGTATATAAAACCTGGCGTACCATTTATTACCAACTTATTCCTTTTTTATTTATTATATTTTTATGTTCTCTAACGAAAATGCAAAACTTTATTTTCGCGTCCCTTAAGCTAAACATAAACCAAATATACCAAACTCGAAGTTCGAAAAAAAATCCACCAAATAATATAAAGACTGATGCTTGAATTTATTACATTCTCACTTCCTTAAACTCACTCAGAAGCCAAACGTTGCTGGCGTTGTGTTTGGCCATTAAAAACACCCATAATAACAGACAGCCTCCAGGACGACTACTCTACTCTACTCTATAGAACATATAAGCTCATATAAAAAATTTAAGTATTCAAAATGCCCCAAAATCACCACCCCCCCCCCAATAATTTGGTCATTGATTTTTAAAAAATCGCCAAAAACAAGAAAAAAAGATCGACCTAACAAAAGTATACGCTGAATTTACTTTTTAATGTTTTGTATAAAACTTCTATACTCATAGAAGGATTTCTTGTATTTTAGTAAAAATTAAAATATTTGCTGCTATTTTTGTTAGTCGTTTATTTTGGACTTTTTTTTAATTCAATTTATTTTTGGATTTATTCACATTTATCCACATGAGATTCATTTCCGTTTTTTTGTTTGTTTATTTTTTTTCAACCATTTCTCTAGTTTTTATCTATACAATTTCTTGCTTGATTATAATATGTTGTATTTTTTCCTTCATAATGTACGCGAAAAATATCCCTAAATATAAATTTTAAGGAATCAATGTTTTTTTTTTGTAGATGCTGGCAGGATGTTTATATGTATATTGAAAACTTTGGGAAGTTTGTGTACAAATTTAATGAAAATTGATGAAACAAAAGTTAGTAAAGGTAATTGTGGGTAATACATTAATGAGTCTATACGATAAATGATTAAAGTGAAGCCACTAAGATCCAGGAGGTGTTAAATAATAAAGAGAAAAGGTTTAATAAAATAAACCTCTAACAGAATTAGATATATTACATTAATTACAATAATAAAAATTACAAAAATAAAAATAAAAAATTTTGAAAGTAAACTGATATTAAAATTAAATAAAAAAAAAATAAAAAAAAAATAGTAAAAAGGACATTCTGCATCCTATTTAAATGTTAAAATCTTGAGAAGACATAAATAAAAATTTTTTTAGAAAAAACTAAGTAGTGGAAATAAAATACTAAAAATATAGATATTCATATTTAAAAAAAATATTGCAAGTTAAAATTGTAAATACAACATTAACAAAACTTTTTCAATATACATTTAGAAAAAATAAATTCCAATAAAAGGATATAAGGCAGGAGGTTGAAATATTGAAGAAGTTTTAATAGTTTTTAACTAAAGGTTTAATTTTATATATTGTATGCAAAAAATTTTAAAGGCAAACGTTATTTTTTGGCAAGGGAAAGAGAAAGAAATATTTAAATAAAAAAAATACTTAATAAAAAAAAAAAAAATTTAATTTAAAAATACTAAATCAAAAAAAAAAAAAAAAAAATCTTAATTATTTTAAGTTTTTGACTAAAAGTATAATTTTATATATTGTATGCAAAAAATTTTAAAGACAAACTTTATTTTTTTGCAGGGGAGAGAGAAAGAAATATTTAATGAAAAAAAATACTTAATACAAAAAAAAAAAAAAAAAAATTTAATTTAAAAATAAAGCATGATCCATTTCGAGGTTCCCTATTTTTAAAAAAAAACACAGAAAATTCAAATTTAATGGGGAATGTTTATTATCATTTGAAAGAACATTCTTTGGCATTTATTTTTTGAAGATTATGTCTATCAAATGTTGGCCGTTGCTACGTCGCAGATGGTCCATCCGTTGAGTCCAATTTTCGATGACTCGTTCGAGCATTTCGACTGGTAACTGGCGATTGACACGCGTGATGTTTTCCTCCAAGGCCTGAATCGAAGCGGGTTTGTCCGCATAAACTTTAGACTTCACATTTTCCCAGAGGAAAAAGTCTAACGGTGTGATATCACACGATCTTGGTGGCCAATCGACCGGCCCAAAACGTGAAATTATGTGCTCACCGAAGTGTTCTCTCAATAAATCCATTGATTGATGCGATGTGTGGGAAGTGGCGCCGTCTTGCTGAAACCAAAGGGGCATCAAATAGTCGGTTATCATGGCACTATAACGGTCGCCATTGACGGTTACGTTGGCACCGGCATAATTGTTAAAGAAATATGGACCGATGATTCCCCCGGCTCACAAACCATACCAAGCCGTTGTTTTTTCAGGATAAAGTGGCAGTTCTTGAATCTCTTCAGGTTGCTCTTCGTCCCAGATGCGGCAATTTTGTTTGTTTATATACCCATTGAGGCAGAAATGGGCCTCATCGCGAACAAAATTTGTCTCGAAAACGTCAGATATTCTTGGAGCTTTTCAAGAGCCCATAGGCGTAAGTCTTTCCATTATGAAATGCCAAACTATACTAAACAAAAAAAAAAAAAACATGACAGCATGACACGACTCACACGTAATCTATTAAAAAAGGCTATTGAAAAAAGTATCTCTACTTTGAATCACCCTATACTTAATAAAAAAATGAAAAAATCTGAATTATTTAAAGTTTTTGACTAAAAAAAAATAAAAAAAATAAATCTGTATTATTTTAAATGGCTATAGTAAGTATTAAAGAATTATTTGATTCTGCTATAAAGCAGTAAACATATATTAAAAAGGACATTTTTCAGTGCATTTAAAAATTAAAAATCATGAACAATTTTTAATTGTTTTGAATATCTAAAAAATAAGAAAATATTATTAGAACAATAAATTTAAACAAAGTAATTCGAAATTTACATTAAAAAAAATTAGTTTCATTAAAAGGATATTCGGCACGAACTTAAAAAATTAAAATTATTGAAGAAGTTCTAATACATTTTTACTGTAGTTATAATTTTACATATTGTAAACAAAAAATTTTAAAAGCAAACGTTATTTTTTAGGTGGAAAAATAGAAAGAAATAATTAAAAAAAAAAATACTTAATAGGAAATACTTCATAAAAAAAAATCTGACTTCCTTTGAGAGGCTTTACTAAAAAATTATCACAAATTTTGTAATTTTAGGAAGTTTAGAATGTAGATTCTTTAATACAACAGTAAACATATATTGAAAAGGACATTTAGCAGGGAGTTTTAAAAATTAATATCTTGAAAAATTTTTAATTGATTAATGTTTTATGAAGAATTTAAGATATTGTAAGTACACATTTTAAGAAAAAAAATTTTAAAGGGGGAAAAATTTAAAATATACATATATGTATATCTAGAAAAAATTTAATAAAAATTTAGCAAAAAAAAAACATGTAAGTAAATATTATTAAAGCAACGTAAATAGGCCAAACAGCTTGATATATACACTGAAAAATAGTTCCATTAAAAGGATATTCGGCAGGAGCTGTAAAAAGTTAAATTGTTGAAAAAGTTTTAATTCTTTTTGACTGTAGGTATAATTTTAAATATTCTAAACAAAAAATTTTAAAAGCAAACATTATTTTTCAGGGGAGGAAATAGAAAGAAACACTTAATTAAAAAATAAAATACTTATAAAAAAATTTAATTATTTTAAGTGGCTGTAATAAGTACTAAAGAATTTTAACAAATTTTGTACACTTAAGTAATGCATATTCTGTTATAAAATAGTAAACATATATTATAAAGGACATTTTGCAGGGCCTCATACAAATAGATATCTTCAACATTTTTTAACTGATTTGTATTTTATGTAGAATTAAACATATTGCCAGTAAACATTTTTAAATAAAAAAACAAATGTATGTTCTTAAGCGGGAAAACTGAGTATTAGAAAAAAATATGTATCTTGCTAAAATTTTACAAAAAAAATTATTTAAGTCAATAATACGGTTAATACTACGAAAATTAAAAAAACATTTTAAAATATACCTTTAAGAAAGTTCCATTAAAAGGTTATTCGGCACGAGCATTAAAAAAGTTAAATTATTGCAGAAGTTTCAATACTTTTTATTCTTAGCAAAAATTTTTAAAAGCAAACATTATTTCTTAGGGGGTTAAAATAGAAAGAAATACTTTAAAACAAAACTTAATAAAAAATAATAAATCTTTAAAATAATAATTTTTTTTTTAAACTAATCAAGTAATTAAAGTAGATTCTGTAATCAAACAGTAGGCGTAAATTCAAAACTACATTTGACAGAGCCTTTAAAAAAAATCTAGATCATTTTTTAACTGATAAGCATTTTATGTAAAATTTTATATATTGTAAGAAAACATTTTTCGGAAAAAAATAAATGATTAAGTGGAAAAATTACTACTAATAAAAAAAAAAAATAAAAATTATTTTAAAATATCTTTTAACATAGATGAAATGAAAAGAAAAATTATTTAATCAAATATTATTAAAAAATGAACCAAAAAAAAAAAAAAAAAACCATTTAAAGGAAATTCGGTAGGACCATTAAAATGTAAGAATTTTAAAGAAGTTTTAATACTTTTTGATTAAAGCCATAATTTGACACATTATAGACAAAATTTGTGAAGCTAAAGCTTATTTCTTAGGGGGGAAAAAATTGTATTTAAAAAAATTATTGAAAATAATATACAACAATTTAATAAAAAATTAATAAATTAAATCAAAAATATCTGAATTTTTTTTAAATGGATAAAGTAAATATTAAAAATATATTAACAAATTTTTGAAATTAAAAAAGTTACTAATTTAAATTCTTTAATGAAAACAGTATACATTGAAAAAGGTCATTTGGTAGGACCTTAAACAAATTAAAATCTTAAAAAAATTTTATTGATTATTTGTTTTCCTTGATTATTATTTTATATAGAATTTAACTTAAATAGAATTTAATTTAAATACAGCCGTATTCATAACAACAAGTTAGCCACAGTTTGTACACTACGTACAACGAGCTGCTAACTAGAATGCCGATTAAGCTTAGCAGCTTGCTGGCACAGAGTTTATTCATAACGAATTTTATCCGTCTGCTAAGTTTTAATAAATCAACTCTGAATATTAATGATGCCACATTATAGTGCTCAAAAATGCAACACGTTTTGCATAAATCATCGCTGGTTTTGTTATTTCATTTCATAATTTTTTTTATTTTTGCCTCCCCATATAAAAATGTTAAATGTTTTTAAATTAAAATAAATTTAAAAAAGGACTTAATTAAAAAAAAAGACAGTGAATTAAAAAAACAAACAAAATTATTCAACATTAAACTCCTGTTTTTCACAAGGTGGCAAACGTTTGGCAGCTCGTTAACAAGAGTTTAGCATATCGTTAGCGAGAGTTTGGTTAGTATATTATAAATGAACTTTGTGCTAACTTCATGCCAAATTTTCGTTATGAATACGGCTGATAGTATTTAAGGAAAAACTAAGTCAAAAACAAAAAAAAAAAAAAAAAAAAAAAAATTGACTAGCCTGTGCCCCTGTTCTGTAACTCTCGCTGCGAAAATCTTTTCGACTGGAATTGCGAGAAATGAAACAAAAATGCCATAAATTGAAACAAACAACTGTGTCTGTAAAATTTTTAGCGAGTAATAGCTGTCACGTAAGTAGATTACTCGCCAATTAACAGAAAAAGTGTGTCTGTGAAATTTTTGTGAGAAAGTTTCCGCTTTGAACTATCAAATTTACTCACGCATAAAAACGGGGTGAGAAAAAATATTAATTAACTATGCAAAATGCAATGAATAATAACGTGGAAGAGGTAAGTATTTTGTTTTTAACATTTTTGAAAATTATACGAATGTTTTCAAAGCCATTTTTTAAACAACAAAAATTAAAGTCGTACTCCACATTATTTGCTATAGCCGACGGTTGTATTTTCGCCGCCGTCATTGAAAAATTTTCAATTTTAATAATTTTGGACGCCACGGCGCGCCGTCAACGATATGTGTTACTGGCGTTCTCAACGTCTGCAAGTTCACGTCGGCTTCGAGTGGAATATTATGACATTTATAACGTAACGACGTAATCTCTTTGATAGTTTCGACATGAGTTACAGACACACTTTTTTCTCACTTTTCGAGAAACAATGGAATTTTTTGTTTCACATCTTTGCGATGCGAGAAGTTCTCACCAAAGTTACAAAAAAAAAAAAATATTTTGAGTTAACAAACTTGAGACCAATTTTAAAGTTGTAAAAAGCGCAAAAGAAATTTATCTAGGTGTTATTACGTCACGAAAATATGGTTATTTTTAATTTACAGCTTTAGAATTTATTGCTTTTTCACTTTTTTCAACTTTTAAAGTGATCTAAAGTTTGTAGTCTAAATTTTTTTTACAACTTAGA
The DNA here is from genome assembly GCA_943735925.1 of Pollenia amentaria. Lineage (NCBI taxonomy): Eukaryota > Metazoa > Arthropoda > Insecta > Diptera > Polleniidae > Pollenia > Pollenia amentaria. Next base: position 11,268,236 of record OX031010.1, on the reverse strand, counting down.
CAACTTTGGTTCCTATTTCAATACCTGACCACCTTTGTATTAAAGAAGAATTTAAAAGAAATTAAGTTTTGTGTCGAAAAATCGTGGCTTAATCTCTTATACCGCGGTTTCATTTGTATGAGGTCTAGATATAATGCCAAAACTAATTAGTTTCGCTTCCAACTTCAAACATCCTTTGTTTAAAATTGCTTTTAGTTTTGCATAAAAGTTTTTAATTAATTTTAGTTAAGAAGACAATAATTTTCTCACTTAATTGCTTTTTATAGGATTTGTAAATGTGCTTTACTTCGAAAACTGCACTTGTTCATTTCGCTAAAAGAATTATTGTTTTATTTCATGCAAAAAATTTTTAAAATTGGGTTGTTCACGAAAGGCGGACTATCAGGTTATATGACTATGTAGTTATATTAACAGCAGCAAAATATATTAAAAAAAATTTTAATAAATGTATTTTGTTGTTGTGAATATAACTAAATAACCATATAACCTTATAGCCAGCCTTACATGAACAACCCAAATGTAATTTGAAATTTCATATAAATTTTTTTATTTTTTTTTTAATAAGAAAAGGAAATTTTTAAAAATTTTCTAGTTTACAATTTGTGTAATTTTAAGCTTTAAATAATAAAATTACATTTGATAGAAATTGTTAGCTTTTAAATTATTTGCTGAATGTCCTTTTTTGGGAAAAAAAAATTTTTTAAAGTTAATTTTTTTCAAAGCATTCAAATTATGTTGAAATTATTAAATTACACCATGACCATTTTGTTTCCTTATTATATACAAACAGAAATTTTCAAAAATAATGATTTTTATCTAGTCCTTGTAAATGTTCTTTGTGTGGAATTACAAGTTTCGTATTACAAAATTGAATTTAAATATTCGTTAAGGTTAATTTTAAGAAAATATTAAGAACCTCTTATGACGGAGTTATATTTTTATGAAGTCTAGGTAAAAACATGTAAAAACCAATTAAATTCATTTCCTATACCAAACACTCGTTGTTTGAAGTTAAAACGAGATTTTGTTGCCTTAGCTTGTCTTGTATGGCCGCTATCGAACCAAGAGTTTTATTGCTGGATACATTTGTCTGGCGGCTAGGTGAAATTTTTATAAACAAATAAAGTTTGTATATCGAAAATTCTGATATATTTTATCTTACAATATTATTGAACACCTTCAAGCCATTTAGCATGTCCTTAAGTTAATTTAAGAAAAAGTTCAAAAGTGGTTTCTACGAACATTTATGGAACCATTTGCACCCTGAAAGGTTAAATTAATACAGTTACATCAATACAAGTAACTTTGCCCATATTTCTCATACATACACGTGCACACACACACACACACAATCACTTGCATAACTTGCTTAGAAAATAAACACGATTTCTATTTTACAATTATTTTATGTGTTAATTTTGAACTTTCCTCAATACATTTATTGTATTGTACATTTGAAAATTACCAGAAAATTCAATAACGAAGTAAAATCTTAAAACACAAAAGCCACACACTCGCACACACATGCACATACACAAACAACACTTTGTGTTTAATATGCAGATGCGAGTGTATTATTGGCGTGTGTGTATGTAAAAGTTTTGCTGTTCATTTGGCTGGCATTTGATGTCTTAGAGGAAGAAAACTTTGCAACACAACCAAGAAATAACTACAACTAAGCAACTAAAACTAGAACTTCAAAGTACATTCAATATATTGGACAAGAACATATTTCGGAATCCACCAAATGCCAGGACAACAATGTTTTATATTTCGACTTGTAAGTGACTTAGAGTAAATGTTTATTTGTGTGTGCGCGTGTATGTGTGTGTGTACTGCAAAGTTCTAGTATGTGATTTTCAACAAATGCATTTTAGCGCAATTATTTAATGAAGTTATAAATTTCAAAAGAAACTTTCTACACCCATAAAGATATTTACATATTATTGTGTGCTCGTATGTTTGTGTAAGTATGTGTGCGATACAGGTAAAATCCTTTTTACATTCATATACACATACAAATCAAATACATAGTTGTTGTAAAATACTTTAGAGTTTTATACATTCTATTCGTATAACAAGCGTTAATTTTATAGAAAATTCAAAATTATTACACCGACAACAGAATCTGAATTGAATTCATTTTCTAAGAATTCCATGATGTTCCTTTTTTTTTTATTGCTTAACTTATGTAATTTGATTTATTATTTTATATAATCATGTTCACATAATAACCGGGAGAGAGAACAAGTTGTAAGATTTTATATAGTTTAAGTTTTTAGTTTTATTTATTGATAGTTTTTGTTGATGTCCTTTTGTTAAGTTAGAGAAGTTTTTTGTTTTGTATGAAATTATACTTTTTGAGTCAATGTGGTTGAATTCAATTAGAAAATGTCACATTTTCTTAGTTTGTTTTATGAAATAACAAAACTTCTATTGAAAGTTTAAGCTTTAGTTTTGTGAGACTAAAAAAGATTCTGAAGTTTCAAGAAAAGGATCTGATCTGATCTTTCTGTCACATAGAGTTATTTAGTAGCACTCATTCATTATTCTGATTTCACTAAAGATTGCCATTTATAATTTTGATTTTATGCTTTGAAGATTATCTGCTGTATTCATAAAGATATTTTTAATTTAATAAAGGCTTATAAAACAAGTTTTCAAAATTTCACTTAATAAACGTTTGTTAAATTTAATAATCGTTTTTGAATACGGGGTTATGGTATAACTTTTGTAAGCGTTTTACGTCTTTATTCTCATTTATCGAAAAATGGCCTTTGGATGTTAAAATTATTCTTGACTTATTGGCATAATCCGGTGGCCATTAAAAATTAGAAAAAAAATATTATTCAATCGTCAAAAATTTCATGCTGGAGAGCCATAACTGGCCGAGCTGTGTGAGTGTGAGCTTTTCTCGGTAAAATCACAATTAAGGACTGTTTTCTTCCTCTGGCCCTAAAGGGCAAAATATATTTTTAAATTGCTTAACATCGTGTAACTGTGCTTGGCGGTAAAATCAAAATTGTTTGATTTTCCAAACAGTATCGTTGGTGTCACACATAATTACAAAGAAATTGTCGCTGGTACAAACATAATGCTTGATGTGAATTTTTGACCAAAGCGCCTGACCACGGCAGACGAAAATAATATCGCTATCGAACAATGGCCAAACGTTGCTCTGATAAAACATTAGAGAATGACTATTGGAAAATTCATAAGGAAAAGGGGAAAAAGCTGGCAGAGTTCACAAGTCGCTAAATTTGTGGCAGCAAATCTTTGGAACTCGATGGCTTGCTTTGATAATAATAGCGAATCTTAAGCAATAATTTAACCGCTCATCATTAGTAATATCACTTAATATTCACCACAAATAGTTCTAACTCGATTTTAATATCGCATTCATTTAAAATAGTTTGAAATCAAAGCTTTTGCAACTTCTCTCTTAACTTTGTGTTCTTGCTTTTCCCCAAACAAAAATAGCTATGATATTGTTTTTTTAGAAAAGATGTTAAATTTGGTTTTTTTGCGAGATCTTTGTTGGCTTAAAGAAGACCGCAATATCATTTATAAATATTCGGTAGGACATTAGATGAATTAACATTTTTAAACTCAATTTTTTTTCGCCATATCTTCGCGAAAACTTCGTTATAGTGAACTTTCACTTTTGTTTAAAATTTTCAAATATAAAGCGAAAAATTTTGTTTGACTCATTCTTCGCTTTTTTGGAATCTCCGGTCAACCGGGAATATATTGGCCCTTAAAAAAGCTATTAATAAGAGGCTGGTGTTAAATGCCATTAAAAGGATATTCGGCAGGATCTTGAATATGCAAGAATCTTGAAGAAGCTTTAATACTTTTGGACTGTAGGCATGTTTTTGCATATTGTAAACAAACAATTTGAAGCCAAAAATTTTTTCTTTGTGAAAAAATTCATTTTATAGAACATAATAACTTAAATGAAAAAAAACTGAATTATTTTAAGTGGATAGTATAAGTTTAAAGAAATTTTAACACATTGTATTAATTAAACCAGTTAATAGTGCAAATTCTGTAATAAAACCAATGTACATTATTAAAAGGATATTTAAGGGGACATTTAAAAAATAATTGTAATCGTAGGATTTGTAATATTCCACTAGGAACTATAGAATTATACATATACATATATTGTTATCAAAAATTTTTAATGACAAAATTTTAATTGTAAGAAAAAATAAGGAATAACACAACATTTTTAAAAGTTCATACATTAACTTATTCTTCGCTTTTTTGTTCGCTTTTCGAATTTCTTCTCAAATTGGAATATATTTGGCCCTTAAAGAAGCTGTTAAACCGAGCCTTGTATTAAAAGCCATTAAAAGGATATTCGGCAGGTCATTTAAAGTGTAAAAAAATTAAAGAAGTTTTAATACTTTCTGACTATATTCATAATTTTGCATATTGTAAAAAAATTTTGAAGCCAAACGTTATATCTTAGGGTGGAAAAAAATTTTATGCAAACTAAATAAAAAATTCCTGAATTATATTAAGTGGGTAGTGTAAGTATTAAAATATTTTAACACATTTTTTAAATTCAACAAGTTAATAATGTAAATTCTGTAATAAAAACAGTATACATTATTAAAAGGACATTTAAAAAAATCTAATTATAAAATATATTAATTGATTATTATTGTAATCGTAGGATGTGGTCCTATGTTCCACTAGGAACTAAATAATGATACAAATATATTGTAATCTAATTTGTATTGTAATTTTTAAGGAAAAAATTTAAATTCTAAGAAAAAATAAGGAAAAAACACAAAACAAATTGAAGCAAAGCCGCGAATAACGTTGTAAAAGCCACATTTTTCAAAAAATGTTTTTTTGCAGATTATCGTTAACATTACTCACTTACACTGTTTGAACTTCAAATCACCCAACATTATGCATTATAACGCCTTCAAAATGCTGTACCAAGAGTCAGCCGGTCGAAGAACGTTGTAGGTTACTAACAAAATGATACAAACGAAATGGTTTTGCAACGTGGAAAAACGTTTTAAATGACATCGCAATTGTGGATATGAAACGTTTTTCCACTAAGAAAAAAGTTATAAACTGTAATTTAGCATGTAATTTTAAATTCGATTTTCTTAATATTTTGCATAGGAGTTTTTATTGTCATTATTTTTGATAATCTAAAATGAAAAATTAAAAAAATGTAATCCTATCTGTTAAAAACGTTTTTTTGCTCTCCTGAAAAAAATTTATTTTGTAACTTACAACGTTATTCGCGGCTGTGCTTCAATTATTAAAAGATCATAAATGAACTAATTCTTCGCAATAGTGATTGTTCACTATTCTCATTTCCAGTCAACTGGGAATGTATTTGGCCCTTAAAAAAGCTAATAATCAGAGCCTGGTATTAAATGCCATTAAAAGGATATTCGGCAGTACCTTTTAAATATAAAAATCTTGAAGAAGTTTTCATCCGTTTTCTCTGTAGGCATATTTTTACATATTGTAAGAAAGCAATTTGAAGCCAAATTTTTTTTTTCGTAAAAAAAAATTTTAGTCTATAAAAAATAATAATCTAAATGAAAAATATCTGTTTTATTTTAAGTAGATGGTGTAAATAAAACAATTTTTAAAAAAAACTTATAGATATATAAAAAAAATGTTAATTAAAAGTTCATTATAATGCAATCTCTTTTAAAGCTGTATAAAATATTCAAACTCTCTATCACACATCAAACAATTTTTTTTTTAAATTTCATCTACTCTCTTAACTTAATATTAAGTGTTTATTATGAAATTATGTTAAAAAAACTTGTGTCTTTTATATGTTCACATACACTTTTTTACATGCTAGATTTTATAATTTTTTTTTGTATTTTCTATCGAAGCAACAAACTTAATTAGTGTTCAATCAACAATAAACTTTTAACTTGACCATAACTTTAAAGTAATTTTTTTTTATTTGCCCAAAACTAATAGAAGATGAAAACAAGTGAGATAGTATAGGCGATCAAGCTCGACCATCTACTACCCTACAGCACAGTGTTTACAGATATATTTTTCTAAAGTTGAAGGTTCAATTGGCAATCATGCCCCCGCCAAAATAAAATTATGTTATGAGGTTAATTTTTTTTAAAGGGGTACTTTGTGCCAAATGGTATTTAAATATGGAGATATATGATATTATTTCATCTTAATGTGGCTTTAGTTTAAAGGGATCTATGGTAATGAAATGTTGGATCTACCAGCAAAGAATTTTTTAAATGACATTATTGTTGCCAAATTTAATATCAGTCCGGTATCTGAGGGAAAGCGATTTCGAAAACGCCCCGATTCGATACCATTTTAAGTAATTTTAAAAATCAATTTTTAGTATATTTTCCTCTTTTTTCCTGTCTATATTCTTTTAAATTTTATATTATTTAAATTTTATATTTTATATTCAGTCGTGAAGGAGCTGAGTCCATTGGTCTAGTTTTCGAAAAAATTTTCTTTCTAAAAATAAAGATAAATTTTTTATAAAATAAAAACTTGACCATAAGCTTAAATAAATAGAAATTAAAAATAATATAATGGATGGTCGAATAATTTATAATAATATATAAGTAATTTTAGATTTATATAGAATTTTTTGCTGCTTTTGTTCGGATCTGTAAAGAAAATTTTCATATGTTTTATTAAATAAATGTGATTGATTAACATTTTTTTATTAAATTAAGTGCTGATGAATTCGCATATGGTCTTACTTTCGCAAAATAACACTAACACTACATTTTGACATCAGTACTATGACAAGTGTGTTCGTTTTTGACCCCATGCCACTTTACATCATTGTGATGTCAGCCTTAACATCACTTGGCCAAATTGTCATCAGGGTCAGCAATTTAAATAATGGGATGACACATTGGCATCACAGAAATAACAAACCGGAGCCGGTTTTAAAGCATGTCATGAGTGTGATGACAAATGAGTCATTGTAATTGACCTTAATATCATTATATTACTATTATATCATTATTTACTTACCCGCACTGATGACAGCTTGTCGTCGCACTGATGACATGATATATTATGTCATCGCACTAACAGTTTGTCTGTACTGATGACGCCTTTTATATCAGTGTTCACAAAAATGTGGCAACAAACTGATGTCACTGTAGTCATAGTGTAGTTGACGCATAAAACATGACAACATTTTAGGGTGACGTTAGTCATTGGATTGATGTATTTTTTTTTGCCTCATTGATGCCATTTGTAATAACAGTGATGTAACAATTCTGATGTTAGGGCCTCATCAATATGAAGATGCTTTTTTCTATGAGTGTCGGTTTTATAAAACATGTCATCAGTGCGATGACAAATTGTCATCGAATTGAGTCATTGTAATTGACCTTAAGGCAAATTGAGAGAATATCATTATTTACTTAACCGTTACAAATGTTTGTTTCACTTTTGTTGAATTCCGCCCTTTGTTAACAGAAGATCGCTCAATTATAAGACACCAGCAGCATTCCCGATATGGTTTTCGTAATAATTCTACTTTCAAAATTTGATGCCTTTAAATAAAATTTAAAAAAATAGAATATGCAAATTTTTGCTTCTAATTTTACTATTTAAACATGAAAATAATGTTAATAATATATTATGATGACCGGTTGTCATCGCACTGATGATAGTTTGTCATCGCTCTGATGACAGTTTATCTGTACTGATGACGCCTTTTATATTATATCAGTGTACACATAATTTGGCATCGAATTGCTGTCACTGTAGTCATAGTGTAGATGACGCATAACAAAATTTTAGGCCTCATTGATGTCATTTGTAATAACATTGATGTCACAATTCTGATGTTAGGGCCTCATCTATACATTAAAAATTGAATTTTAAAGTGATGTGCTTAATGTATTAGTTCAGCATGATGTAACTATTAAATAAAATATTCTTGAAATTGGCTTAACGTTAATTGGATGTCCTAGTAATATTTTGACTGGGGACTGTATAACCCAGGAGTAAATAAACTGCATATAAGTTCAATAATGATAAATTTAAATTTGAATTGGGTGCCCCGGTAGGCTAGCTGGCTAGTGAGCTAGTCTATCGTTATCGAGGTTGCGGGTTCGATTCCCGCAAGAGACTCTGGTATCCTGCAGACAAGCAAAAAAGCTTCACGGCATAATGACCATAATGAAGTCTTACTAACAATGAAAGCGAAAATATGCTCTATGACTCCTCAGATGAGTCGGAGCCATTTAAAAACAAAACAGCCGCTTTGAATATGTGGCAATCTTCCATATATTGATTTTATTTTTGTTTCCGGGAAGGATATGACAAAGTTTGGGCTAGGGAAAAGTAAGGAGCCTAAGAATACTTTTTAAACCATTTTTTTAAATTGATAAACAACTTTTTTCTGTGTACGTGCATATATTTTTTGTGACGTTTGAGATAAATATCTCTTGGTTTTACCTACGAAATGGCGATTAAAATTATACTCTTTTTCATCACTTGCGATGGTGGAGGGTATTAGAAGATGCAAAAATTATATTTACAAAGATGCAGTAAAAGGCAACTGTAAGCATCTTGTTAAGCATAAGTGTATTTTAAATAAGTTTTGAAAGGAAATAAGGAGAAGAATAATGAAAAAAGCAATAAGAAGAATTTTCTTGTGGTCATATATGGTTTTTCTTACAAACGCATACACACACATACACAAACACAGTTCTAAATATTTGGTACCTAAAAGTATTTTAATATGATTTTATATTTAATAGATTTTTTTCTGTATTGGTTTGTGCGTAAATGTGTAGCCAGAAAATGGAGGTTTCCACTATGAAGTTAACAATTCCAAAGTATAGAATACCCAAATAATAAAAAAATAAAAACTAAGTTTTGGAAAACGTCTTTTTCTAAAGAAAAGGAGTTTAAACAATGTTTTTAAATACTTGAGAAAATTGCCGTTCTCTTTTTCCTTATTTTTCATGTTCGCACCCATAAATGAGATCTAAAAGAACTAGTTTTATAAACGTTTATATGTTTTTCAGTGTGTTTCTCTCTTGTCAAATTAGTAGTTATTAAAGTTTTACTTTTTCAAGCTTTTAACAAAATATTGCATTTGAAATGCAACACTTCACTTTATAATATTTTCATATGACCATACAATGAATTTCACATACACTTCTGACCACTTTTAACTAGACCCTTAAACTTTGCCATACACATCTACAATACACTTGACTAAATTTCTTTAGATATTTTCATTTTCATTTAGAAAAAGGAAAAAAAGAACAGATCAGGACTTTGGAAAAAAATTGAAGAAAAAGTTAGGAAAATCTTTTTCCATCTAACAAATTATTAAGTTTTACTTTATTATAACATGGTTTACAAAAATTCTTGTTTATGTTTGTACGTGTTTATTTTCCTGGAGCTCGAAAGAAAGAAACAAAATTGAGCAGAACTTAAATGAAAATCGAAGAAATATATTGAATTTAATTGATATTTAGTTTGAAATTAAAATAAAAACAAAAGTTTTTAGCACTGCAATTAAAAAGTTTTTCTTTATAAGAGAAAATTATGAAGATGAAGAAATAAACTACAAGTTTTTAATTAGATGCATATTTTAAAGGAAAATGTTATTCATTGATATCAGATTTCTTAGAGTTAAAAAGTAATTGTTGAAAATGTTGAGAAATTACAGGGGTTTTTAAAAGGAAAGAAAATTTCGAACACTAAAAATGTGTACACCATTGAAAAACGAAGTAAAATCAGTAGTTTTTATTTTAAGCCCCGAGGAGCATCTCTTTGGCATTAAAAATTCGCGACTTCGCTTTTTAATTAAATGCACGTTATTTGATTTAATGTAAACAGGCAAAAGAAAAGTAAAAGTCGTAAATTTGGTTAAAATATAGTCAATTTACAAATATATTTGATTATTTACACAAGAAATACATTGTTTACATTATGTTTATAATTTTATTAAATTGTGTTACAAATATTTTTGATTATTTACACCAGAAATACATTGTTTACATTATGTTTATAATTTTATTAAATTGTGTTAACTTAGAACTCTTAAAATATTTTAAAGATTTTTTTTAAGAACATAAAAAATGCATTGTTTACATGATTTCAATAGGTGAAGTACATGCTTTTTGTATTTACATTCAAAATACTTAAACATAATCATAGATTTTTTAGATTTTTATTCACAAAACAAATTATTTACACTATATCAACAATGAAAATTCCACTAATAATTATTATGAAATTCATATTTATTTACAAATTTAAGCTACCTACATTTTTTTAAAATATTTTCTTGTAAAATTCATTGCTAACGTAATAAATAAATTGTTTACATTACGTCAATAAGAGCAATTAATAACTTTAATCGTGTTTACATTTAAAACACTTAAAAAATCAAGATTCTTTTTAATTTTACGAAAACAATATATTGTTTACAAATAAATTATTGTCTTTACATTCAAAATAATTAAAAAAAACTCAGGACTTTTTTTTATTTTTACGCACAAAACACATTATTTACACGTTGTCAGCAATGAAACTCTACCAGTTATTATTACGAAATTAATATTAATACACAAATTTAATCTTCTACATGTTTTTAAAATATTTTTCTTTGAAAATGCGTTTTTTACGTTAAAAATACATTGTTTACATTATGTCAATAAGTGCTACAAATAACTTTTATTGACTTTACATTCAAAATACTTAAAAAACTCAAGGCTTTTTAACGCATAAACACATTGTTTACATGAGGTCAGCATTGAATACTCTACCAGTTATTCTTATAAGAATAATATTTATATAGACATTTAAAGATCTAAATTTTTCTTTTCATTGAAAATGCATTGCTTACGTAAAAAAATGACTTACAATATGTCAATTATTTTTATTGTGTTATTTTTACGTACAAAGCAAATTTAAAAATCTAATATTTTTTTGAAATGCATTGCTTACGTTGAAAATATATTGTTTACATAACGTCAACAAGAGCAACAAATGACTTTTATTGTCTTAACTCTACCAGTTATTTTAACGTAATTAAAATTCATATACAATCTTAAACTTCTATAATTTGCTTAAATTATTTTCTTTGAAAATGCGTTGTTTATGTTAAAAATACATTGTTTACATTACGTCAGTAAGTGCAACAAATAACTTTTATTGGGTTAACGCAGAAAACGCATTGTTTACACGATGTCAACAGTGAAATCTAAGCCAGTTATTATAATAAAATTCTTATTTATATACAAATTTAATATTATCTATTTTTTTTTTAATATTTTTTGTTAAACTGCATTGTTTACGTTACAGATACATTGTTTACGTAATGTCAATAAGTGCAATGAATTATTTTTATTGTGATTACATTCAAAGTTCTGTAAAAATCTCAAGATTTTTTTATTTTTACGCTCAAAACACATTGTTTACACGATGTCAACAATTTAAACTCCACCAGTTATTATATGCTTACATAATGTCAATAAGGGCAACAAATTATTTAAATTGTGTTTACATTCAAGATACTTTAAAATACTCAAGATTTTTTTATGTTTACGCACAAAACACATTGTTTACATGATGTCAACAATGGTAGGCTCCAACAGTTATTATTATGAAATTCATATTTATATACAAATTTTAAAATATTCAAATTTTCTTAAAATATTTTCCTAGAAAATGCATTGTTTACGTTTAAAACACATAGTTTAAATTTTGTCAATAAATGCAATAAATTATTTTTATTGTGATTACACACAAAATACTTGTAAAAACACTTAATTTTTTTTTATTCCCACCCACAAAACACAAAAAATTATATCAATAATGAAAAATCCACCAGTTATTATTATTCCATTATAGATTTTATATATATTATAGATTTTAAAATTTAGAATTTTTCTCAAAATGTTTTCTTCGAAAATGTATGGTTTACATGAATTTATGTATGTATGTATTTAATTAAAATATTTAAAATATGAAAAATTTCAATGATTTTTTAATTGTTTATTTGCATTTACACATATGTCAGCAACTGTATTTTTTTTTAATACGAGTTTTTTAGATTAAAATTTAAAAATTTGTGATAATTTTTTTTTATGTTGTTTACAATTTTTAAACTAATTTATTTAAAGAAGTAATTGTTTAATGTAAATAATAAAGTTATTCGAGAATAGTAAAAATTGTTCATAAATTCTGTTATTATTCTTAAAAACTCGTTAGTTTAATTACAGAAAAATTGTTTACACAATGTTAATAGTTGAAGTTGCTTGAATTAGAAATGAAATTATCTTCATTTTACTTAAATTGTTAATTTTGTAGAATTGTTTTGTAATTTGATTTAAAAAACATTATTAACAGAATGTAAACTATTTCAAACACTCAAATGCCTTTTAGGTCGGGTGACGCATCAACTTCTTTAAAACAAAGCTAATGAAAACAAACACCAAAAGCATTTTACTCTTATTCTCAACAACAACAGCATAGAAGATGTGGAAATATTGTGCAAATACCTGGGTTGCACAATTACCAAATAAAAACTGCACAAATGAACAAGTAGATTCATGCATTAACAAGGCCCGTCATGCCATCTTCTCTTTGAGGGGTGTGTGGAAGTCTGTGAAACCAAAAAACAGCCAACGATGTCTACAGGTTTTTACCACCCATAAATAATATTTATGTATATGCTTCGCCCAACCAACCAACATTCAATTCAATACGATATTCTCAGAAGAAAGTTTGGATTGCAATATAACCTTTAAGGCTCTCGCCGCCGAGGACGTTCAAGAACATTATGGCGCACTGCATCAATTCAAGAACTTACTGCTGCAGGCTTTGCATGGAAGTCAATAATTGAGACCTTTTGCCCTGCAGATGGACAATAGCGGAAAATCATTATTATTATTATTTATTAATTTAATCTTAAAATACATTTTTAAACATGTACATAATTAATTTACTTTAAACTAAAAGTAAAAAAATTTTAAGATTTTTTTTTTTTTGTAATTTTTTTTGTTAAATATTTAAAAAACTACATTGTTGTATCACGTAAAGAATTATAATACTCGATAATTTAAAAAAATGGCGAATTATTTGTAATATTAAATATTATTATTATACTTGTAAAACCTGTTGTTTACATTATGTAAGCAATTGAAAGTTTAAAAATAAGATTATAAGTAATTCGTTGTTATTTAAAAATGTTTGTTATAGTGCAAGCTTGTAGAAATTTTTATATTGTTTACAGGATGTAAACAATTGAAATATTTAGCAATAGATTGTAATCTTCCTTAAAAATCACAATTCCAAAGCGGTCTTAACCTAGAAAACTATTATTTACAATATGTAAATAATTATTTACAATAGGTAAAGCATTTAAAATTTTTGGGAGATAATTTGTGTTATTCTAAAGTTTTGGACTTTTTAAAAATTTTTGTTTGTAATTTTTTTTTTAAAAAGTTATTGTTTTCATGATGTCAACAATTAAATTATTTGGCAATTCATATTAAGAAATTTTGCAAAAATTTTTAAATATGTCTTACATATTAATCTATTTTAATGTTAAAAAAATTATTTACATGATGTAAACAATTGTTTTTCATTTATATTTTTAAAATTTTTAACGTGTTATTATAAAAAGTTGCTTTTATAAATGATGTTTTCTAATTTTGTTCCAAGAAAAACATTGTTTACATTATGTAAACAATTGAACAATATTCTCAAAATTTTAAAAATTTGATAAATTACAGAAACGAATTTTGTGTTAAAATATTTTGTTAAAATTTTGTAAAGAACGTAAATTTTATGTAAAGAACCTTCAGAAATACAATTTTAAGAATTTTTTATTTAGCGTTTTTTGTTCTAAAATTCCAAATAATTTTACTTCCTAATGAAGCAAAATTGCTGCTAAAATTTTTTAATTTTCCCTGTTCGTCTTCTACTAAAATTAAGTGTTTTTTATATTTTCATATTGTTTTTTTTCCATTTCCAGCCTGTCAATAATGATCAAACAAATGTCTAGGACAGCTCACCTGCATTATTTTACCACCCATTTCCCACAATTCCCTGCTTTATGGACATAAATGATGAAAAATATTACCAACACTTGCCATTGCCATCTATTCTCGATGAATTTTGTAAGGCTAATGCAATTTATGTTTGGTACATATCCTTTGGCCATGCAAAAGGTCTCCCTTTGGAAAATAAAAAAGTGAAGAACAACAACCAGCTAAATTGAACAAACGATAATAATGCAAAAAAAAAAAAAAAAAAAAAAATATACTGAATACAAGTCTAGTATGTGAAAAAGTATATATCATTTAGACGCGTTATTATTCTTTTTTGTTCGTTAATTTTTTGTTATTTTATTTGGCAATTTGGATAGAAATTAAATAGAAAAATAAAAATTCAAATGAAAAACATACTTAAGGTTTTTTGTTTTACACATGCTGAGGCTGGTGTTGATGACGATGACCATTGGCGCCACCCCTAAGACTCCATCTTATTTTTTAGCAATTTATGAGAACATAAATTTCAGTGAGTTTGAGTTGTAGTATTCTAAGGTCTGGCATTAAAAGTTGTCTGAAACCAAATTACCAAAAAAAAAAAAAAAAAAAATTTGTAAAAAAATTGTGTTTAATTTGTGTGCTTGGAAAGCGCAGAAAAAGGCAGACATTAAAAAAAGAAGAACAAATCACATCCATCATGACACATAGACAGGTATGACAAGCCAAATATTGCTAAAATTTTAAAAAAGAAAAAGAATTTTAAAGTTTACACACTTTTGAAATGCGTATGATTAATTTAGTTTTAATATGGATTTAAACAATAGATATTAAATTTGACTTAAAGGCAATTGGTGGGTACTAACACTAACATTTTTACCTTGTACTACGAAAACAGTAACTTTTTTTAATTTACAAAAAACAAATAAGAATGCCGCATTCGGCTGTACCGAATCTTTAATACCCTTGACCTAACGTAATGCAGCGTCTTAGACCACCAGTAACACACATTATTAAACAGAATTTAAAAAAATATGTTGGCAACATTTTCCGTTTAAAACACATTTCTCTAATTAAGCGGAAACAAAACAACAACAACAACAGGGATATTTAATAACAAAAATTAGAGGTAATCGTGGTTTTCTGTACATATGGCAGTTATTTATGGACCGATCTGGCTCTGGTTTAATTGGTAATTTAAACGGAGCATTTGTGACAGGGATGTATAACAAAGTTGTTCCTATCATTTGCGGGGTCTTCGGAAAACCCATTTAAACAGACAGGCGGATAGATGAAAAGACATACAGACGGACATCAAATCAAGTTCACTACTCTTAAGGACCCACTGTCAAAACTCAGAAGACCCAGAAGATCAAAAATGTAGAAATTACAAACGGAATGGCAAAATTATGTATATACAGTCGACTCTCGATAATTTGAAAAGTTGCGCAGATGGCTTTGCGCAACTGTTCCCCTCGGTAATCTGAAATGATTTGAATAGTATCCTGCTCACAGACACGCAATAATTTGAATTTTTCATTCCTAGATTTGGTAATTTTAATTAGTTAGTGTTTGTCCAGTGGTCGAAATTCGACCATAATTATTTATGAAAATATGAAGAAGGCTTACATATACATATTTTTCCGTCTTAGTGGATCGATTTGGCGAGGGAACAACCTTCGGTCTAATTGTTATCTACCACTCAAGTACGTGAAAGCTTAATTTAATTTTTTATAATATCTAAATAATATGAATATCTTAGTTATATAAAAAATCAGAATATACCAATTGGAAATCAGAAAATTACCAAAGTCTCCTCTTTTAGTGTCGCAATCACTCCGGACTCTGCATGTTTAATTTTATGTTTCTAGGTCCAATATAACGACAATTCACAAAGTACCAGTTGAAGAACCAAAAAAACAACAGAAATAACAGCATTTTTCTTCTTATAGGTTTTCATTCACGCAGGACCCTGCACCTATAGTTTTATGTTTCTAAGCTAAATATTATAGAAAATTCAAAAATTATCACATGCAGAACTAAAAAGTAAAAGAAAGAAATAAAATTTCCCTTATTTCCCCTTTTGATACTTTTTTTCTTCCTATTGAAGTATCAAAAATTTCAAAACTGTAGTGGAAGTGGAATGGAGAAAATTGTTTTGTAAAAAAGTACCAAAAATAGGAACGGGGTTCACCCCTCAAACGTTCGTATTTCGAAAAACGTACCAAATTCATATTTGTATTTTCTAGATAACTTATGAATTTGGCATAATCTTAATTTCTATATTTATTTGTTTATGTGGGGTGATAAAAAGATCCAAATACAGGGTTTACCTGTTTTGCCCCAAAAGTGCGAATTTCATGAACGTACCAGACACCTGTCCGCTTGTTTTTCTAACGATAAATAAGTTTTTTTTGTATATCTCTTTTAGTTTTGGAAATATAAGATTACCGAATTTTCCCTTTTTTATCCCCTCAGTCCGCTTGTTTTTCTAACGATAAGTAAGTTTTTTTTGTATATCTCTTTTAGTTTTGGAAATATAAGATTTCCGAATTTTCCCTTTTTTATCCCCTCAGAATTTTATAAAACATATATTATGCACTTCTGTTAGTAAATACCCTTCAAAGCCAAATTTTGATATTTCAATCAGGCTTAAGTTTATTGAATTTAATTTTTCATTAAATAATTAAATAATTGATAATTATTTATTCTTGACTGAGCTGGGAATTGAACCCAGGTTTTTACGGACAGGTTGCCCTGACTGATTTCGATTGTAACCACACAATCTCTTCAGAGGGGTTTGCCGTTTAGCTCTCACCGCCATTGACGACAGATGACTTGATAAGTGAAACATAAATCTTGAAACCAAATGGTATTTTAACTTTGGTAGATCGAAATTTGCTTTGAATGAATCATTACCTATTTTAATTGATTTTTCATCTTCTTCCTTACTTCTGTTTTTCGCACTTTTTGTCCAGAATTCTTCTTGAAACCCAAAGTACATTTTTGGTTTTTCATGTTTTTGTCTTTCTTTTTTCTTGCTGACCTTTTTCAGCACAACTTGAATATTCATAATTTAAATTTTTTTTTGTAATCAATATAATCATTTTAGAAATAGGAGCAAAATCAACAACTTGTTTGTTTGATATAATGAATTTGGTATAAATTTGGTGATTAGAGATCATTTTTACTGTGTTTAATGAAAAATGGGATGGTGTTTTTAAAACCAAAGACTCTTGCAAATAGGAACTGTCAATTATTCGAACTTTTTCTCTAGTCCCTTAACATTTCAAATTATCAAGGGCCGACTGTATAACCTTTCCACCTGTAGTAAAAGGTATAAAAACAGGAGAGTGGAAAGAGAATTTTTAGAGTAAAAGTGTCGAAATAACGCAAGCAGAATTTTGTTGCTCATTTCTGCTTAAACGAAAATTTTTTCTTTCTTAAAACAGTTTTTTTCTGTCTTTATACATTCAATTAATTTCCAGTGAATCCATGAATGCAATAATATATTTATTCTGTGCATTTAAAATAAATTTTACCACTACAAATTGTTTGTTGTACTTTGCCAATAGTTTTAATTTTCCTTTTTTTCCCATTTTTTTCACTTTGTGGTACTTTTTTTAGTCGAATTTTTGTTGTTTGTTAATTACAACTGTCTATCATTTAATTAGTGAACAATTTGTTAAGCCTTTACAGAATTGTATTTTATTTATTTCAACGGACGTTAAAAACGATACAAAGTAGCAATAGCAACCGGAACAGAAACTAGCAAAGGAACGGAAAGTGAGAGAGAGGGAGAAAA
The DNA here is from genome assembly GCA_943735925.1 of Pollenia amentaria. NCBI lineage: Eukaryota > Metazoa > Arthropoda > Insecta > Diptera > Polleniidae > Pollenia > Pollenia amentaria. The sequence continues at coordinate 11,250,410 of OX031010.1, read as the reverse complement.
CGAGTAATATAGAGAAAATTGAAAAGAATTGCTAACAAATTAAAAATTTGATTGATAAAATAGTGGAAATGCTTTATGCTATACAATTTTCTTTTGGATTTATATGTTCATGTAGGCAATTAGGGGAAATTAAAAAGAAACAAAATGTTTATTAGAATTGTATTTGAAAGAAAATAAAACGATTTATAATTAAATAAGAACTAAATGTTAAATTACTTTTCCATTTTAATTAATATTACTCATACGTTCGATTAACTTCTACAATTTACATTTACTGCCAGGCCCACAATGTCGTCAAGAACATTTCTTTCGCATTTTTATTGGGGAGTAACGAGTACCGATACCAATATATCGGCGTAACTTCACGTTTGCCGATATATCGGTATCGGCGATATTTTACTGTCGATACGCCAAATTTTTTTTATAGTATTTTGGAGCAAACAATTTTTAATTTTCAATGCTTATTTTTAGCATAACAACTAATAGCAAATAATCAAACAGAATAAAAAAATGGTATCCTTTGATTCTTAAGCTGGAGGTCGGTCCACACCACGCGTTTTTTCTTTTTTCGAGGCGCATGCTAAAGCAGAAAGTAATCCTACTTCATGCCTTCGATATTTATATGCATTTTACGCGTTTGCTGTGTATCTTGTCAATACAGCCTTACACTACGTCTTTTTGGACTGATGCATAAACGCATTGAACACTTGGTGTGGACCTGTAGCATCAGCCATTTTGTTTTTCAACATAATGGTAAAACGTTCTCCTATTGATAAATCTTGTATGTATTTGCATGTTTTAAGAATTTTCTGCTAATATTTAATGATTTTTGTGAAAATAAAAATCATTTCACTACAAATTTTGGGTAACTTCGAAGAGACCACGAAATCCATAAACAAGGCCACTGCTATATTTTCTGATGCTATTTCGCTAGTGAACAGTCTTCGAACGTTATTAGAAAATACGATAAATGAATAAACTGTGAAACAGAATAGTTCAGAGTCCCATAAATTGGCGACTTATGTGGGAATAGCTCTGAATGAAAGATTTGAGGGCTTAGAGAGGAATTACATCATTTGTTAATCTAAAATTCTTTACTTAAAGCTAGAAAATTTCAAAGACAATAAATAGATCGAAAAAACGTTTAATTGAGCTACACAGCATGACTCTGCATTCCGAAAGTGTTGAAGACACGGTAACCCCTACATCTAGTAAAAGTTCTGATAGTCTACAATAACTGACCTTTCGAGCGCTTGAAAAATGATCCTCTGTCCACGATCCATTGCTTATGAAGTTTTTTGTACCAAGTTTGAGTAATCTTACTATTGCCATTTACCAGTTACACAGAAATCTATATAGTATTGGTATTGAAGTTGTGCCGCATATGTCTTCAATAGCGCAGTGGGTCTTTTACAGATATTGTTCATTTATAACAAATCTATTTATTCAAAATTTGTAAATTATAGATGTGGCCGTTCTTAAGATATGCAGAATTCTAGTTCAATCCACACCCAATTCTTCAATCCAGCACATTTTTTACAGATGCTGTCTGTTCTTATTATTGTACGAATTTCTAATCGTGCCAAATTGAGACAATCTTACACTTGCCGTTGTTGATTATGATAATAATAAAAATTATGATTATGATGGAGGTGAAGATAATTATGAAGATTATTTTTAGTTTCATAATTTAGCAAAGGCTTGATAGCGTGGTAATATATCGAAAAATTATATAGTTTTTTTTTTAGTTAATTAGAAAAAACAAAATTAAAACTCCACTACAATTTTACAACAAAAGTTTTTTTTTTAGAACAGAATCCAAAAAAACAAATATTGTGTCATAAATTACAGGCTTCCCTGAATTAATCCTCATTTTGCAGATATTTCACCCCACTGTGCGTTGTTCAAATATACGGGATTCTATTTTGTGACACGCTTACTTATTTAATCGCTTGCACTTTTTGACTGATGTTGCGTATTGAGCACCAAGTTATTTGTAATAACTTTAGATATTTTTAATTAGGCTTAAGTTCATTGAGTTTAATTTTCATTAAAATATTTTTATGAAGACAGGAATTTTAGAACATGAAATCAATTAAAATTTTACTGCCTGTTCAACGATTTTGAACGTAAACGTTCGCATAGAAAATAACATTTAAAACAAAAACAAATTTTATATTTTTGTTGCTGTTTTAAGTGTTATTTTCTATGCGAACGTTAACGTTCGAAATCGATGAACTGGCAGTTATTGTTAACTTTTTATTCTTGACTGCGCTGAGATTTGAACCCAGCCTTTCACGGACAGGTTGCCCAGACTAGTTTCGATTGTAACCACTGAACCCACTGAAGAGATTTTATTTATTTATTTTTATTTATTACTTATGTTATTACAATACAACAAGAACAAGTCTTATATTAAAGTATTGCTTAGTTATTTGGCACATTTATAGATATGTAAATATTTTCGGAAATTTAAGCAATAACAATAATTATTTAAAAAAAAAAATAATAATAATAATAACTAACAATTTTAATTTATTTATAATTAACATAAAAAATAGAAAAAAAATTAAAGCACAAGTGCTTATTTAAAAGGTAAAATAATTACGTAAAGTGCTTAGATTGTGTGGTAACAATCGCAACCTGGGCAACCTGTCCGTGAAAGCCTGGGTTCAAATCTCAGCGTAGTCAAGAACAAAAAATTATCAATAAAATTTTAATTGATTTCATGTTGTAAAATTCCTGTCTTCATAAAAATAATTTAATGAAAATTAAATTCAATGAACTTAAGCCTAATTAAAAATATCTAAATTTGGATTTAAAACCCTTAACAGTTCAATAACATAACCACAATACTAATTATTTGTAATAACCTTGGAAACTTTCGCTATGACCGTTCAATACCTGTACAGAATCCCTTTTGCATTTTTATGTAAGGAACTCCGTTCACTTATCCACTCCCACTTTTTTTTTGACAGATGCTGCGTATTGATAGCCCAGCTATGTGTACCAAATATGGACAGCTTTTATATTTTACACTCAATTTTATACCACGCCCACAAGATGCTTGTACCGAATTTGGAAACTGTGGCTTTTGCCGCTCTCCAGACATACAGAAATATATAAACTCTTTGTATGGGAGGTGCTGATTCCACTTTTTTCAAATCCCGCCCACACTTTGTCGGATGTTGTGTATTGATAACAAAGATGATTTTACCTTATTTGGAACCCTTGGGTCTTTCCGTTCTCTAGATAATTTTGCCCAAGGAACCATACCTCTAAAATGAATTCTGCTGTTCCTTATTTTGACCCAAAGGTTAAATTTTGGAAAAATCCCACTTTGACCCATTTAAAGTGCCCCAATCGAGTCTAAATGTATGACCGACCCCCACTAACTTTGGAGAGCAGACCCACCCTTGTCACTTGGGCGATTTTTAAATCGACCTGCCCTAGTGTACATATTTGTTGTCTATTTTTTTAAGAAAAACCTGCAAGGAAAACATCTGTCAAGTCACTTGGTTACGTATGAGTATTATTTAACTCCATTTTATTAACACGCATACGCCATGTGGTACAACTAATAATTACACTGTGCAAGAAATTGACACTTTTTTTCGTGACAAGCTGGGCACCTAGCGTTTTAACATAATTCGGGTACGCTGAATACAGTAGTGCCCGCGGTTTTTTAAGATTGGCTCTGGCTTTCGAGATATACCGTTATTTCCAAAATGGAGGAGGTTGCACAACATATTTTCGCGTAACTCAAAAACCCTTTAGCTAATTGAAAAAACTTAAAAAACCGAAATTCCGCAATAAAATTTGCTTTAAGAAAAGTAAAACTTCTTTCTAATATCCGCAGTCGTTATTGAAACATAAAAAAAATTAATTTTTTTATCAAAATTTCGAAATTTTTGTTTTTTAAAAATTCATAAAAAATTGGAAAATACAGCTGGGCTTCTAATTTTTTGCAGACATATCAAAAACGAAGCTGCAAACCAAACAAGCCATAAATAAATAAAATCTGTTAGCAACTTTTCATTTTATTCGCAAAAGTCGACAAATTAATTAATTTAAGAATTTCATAAAACGCAATATTTGTATGGGAGCGCCCCTAAGGGATGGTGATAAAGGGAAAATATAATTTGAGAAAATGTTAAGAACAAAAAACTAATGGAGGTCAGTCATACATTTTTTCCCCCTAGGGGTGACTCCTGGGCATTTATGGGACTTTTTCTTCAATATATTTCTAGTCTGCATTGAACATTTTGTATGGAAGCCCCCTTAAGCAATGGAGATAGCGGGTGGGTATGTTAGAAATAAATGATTAAGATGAAAAATAAAGTGGGGTTGGTCATACATTTGACCCATCTAGGGGCATCCTAGGCGCTTCAGGGGCCAAATTTAAGAATTTCACATTCGTCGTCTTATGAAGGACCATCCATTTGAGGTTGCATTGAATGATATCGAGCTATTGGCCTGGAATTGTGTGAAATCAGTAATAGAAAATGTATTAGGAAATCATCGGTCTTTTCGGTTTTTTCAATTTGCTAAAGGGTTTTTGAGTTGCGCGAACATATGTTGTGCAACCTCCTCCATTTTGGAAATAACGGTATAACTCGAAAACCAGAGCCAACCTTAAAAAACCGCGGGCACCACTGGATTCAGCGTACCCGAATTATGTTAAAACGCCATGTGCCCGGCTTGTCTGTTTTTTCAACTAGCATAGTGTTATTGATTTTTATTTAATTAATAAATCAAACTATTAAACAAGCAATAAGCGAAAAAATAAGACTTTTTGTAACAGTAGGGCTTTTCCTGAAGAAACTGATGTAAAATTAGGCTTTTTTCTAAAATTCTTGGCTTTTTGTAGAATAGAGTGACTTTTTGTAAAAAAAATTGATTTTTATAATTACTCTAACTTTCTGGAAAAAATGTGGTGAAAGTTTACGGACTTTTGAAAAAAGTTACTTTTTTTTTTAGGAAATAGTCACTTTTAGTGACAAAATCTCACTTTTTGTGAAAAAGGAAACTTTTAGTGAACAAAATGTGACTTATTGTGAAAAAAGTCACGCTTCAAAGAGTTTATGCACGATGAACATAATCAGAGAAGACTAACAGTCAATGCATTTGTGATGGAAAATGATGAGCAAGGAGCAGCGGTTATGTCATCAATGCATTCCGATGATTCAACATACGTACCTCCATCCTATTTTGCTCACTAAAAGTGTAATTTTTTTTCACAATAAGTGAAATTTTTTTCACTAAAAGTGACTATTTCCTAAAAAAGTAACTTATTTCAAAAGTCCGTAAACTTTCCCCACATTTTTTCAAGAAAGTTCCCGTAATTATAAAAATCCATTTTTTATTACTTACGAGTAATACTTAAAGATCATAAGGCGTTATTAAAGTTGCTGTAATCATTTCGTGTTTAGTAGGATTAACTGATTGGGCCGAAGCTTCCGATCCTAGTATTGGAGTTGCCAACACATCAAGTCATTACAAGTCATACTACAGCTGAGCTTTAGGTACTAATTTTTATCAGTTTTCACTTTTTTCCCTGAGACGCAGCGATGTGAGCATGCCATTCAGGTTACTCAGTACTATACGCCTTCTCATATCGGCTGTTTTCAAGCGGTTGCTGGAAATACATTACCCAGGAATACTTTGTTAGAGACCAAAAGTCATGAGTTGCTTGAAAATTTCAAACAGATGAATCGGTTCTTGCTACCCCTAAATGGATAGCAGACAGAGATCTTTGAACCTCTTTGTGAAAAATCCCGTTCCCTATAGTTTTTATTACGTTCCATTTAAGACTTAATTTGATAGGATTACTTGTTTTACCTTAAACTTATTTCAAGACTTAATTACACCTGAAACATTTGAAGACTTTCTTTTGTCGTTCTCTCATTTATTTCCTCCCTTTTCTACCCCATTTATAAAAGATTTAACAATTTTCATGGCACATTTGTAATATGTGGTCTTGACTAGAATTTTTTCATTATCTTATAACCCAGCATTTTAGAGAAATTAGAAAAAACTCGAAATAAAAATGAAACATTGAATAGCTAACAAAAAAAAAAAAAAAAAAAAAGGTTAATACAACACAGCATAAATAAACGTTAAAATTTTTTTTTTCAAAAAAATGTGTAGAATGAAAACGTTGTAGACTAAAAAACTAAAAAGTAAAACCTAATGCAGCATTTAACTCGCAACAAACAAAAGTCTTCAATACAATAACAATTCTAGTATAATAAAAGAAATAAAAACTAAGTTTTTCTAAACTCTTAAAAGAAGAACCAACAAAAAACTAAATTAAATAGAAATCACTCTAGATGTTGTTGTTGTTGTTGTTGCTGTTGTTTAATTTTTATTATTTCTGCTATCCCCACTTCGTTAAGTAAGGGGCAAAATATAAAAAAGAAGCAAAAAATGCAGAGGGCTAAAGCATTTAATTGCATTTTTCTATGACACAAAACAACGAGAAGGACCAGAAAAAAGGGAAGAAGGAAAAAATTGTATAAATAACCCCTTAGAGCCTAAAAATAGGCTGTGAATTTTTTTTTTAGTTTTTGGTTTAGCCCTCTACATGAACTATAAGGCATTTAAAAAATGAGTGCGATTGATAAGGAAAATCCTCTACCCCTTCCCCGTTTTATGACTTTTAACAAAACGCAAAAAATTTAAAAAAAAATATAAAAACTATAGCATACTTTGCAGGTTGTTTGTTGCAGAGGAGAGCCTGTCGCATGCCTGCTTTAGAATACGAATACGAATCAGAGTGTGAGTAAGAGTGTAACAAGCGTATGAGTATAAGTTTCAGTGTGAGTGTGTAGCAGTGTGTAAGTGGTGTGCGGTGTGTGTAGAATAGTGTTTTGTATTTATACATACACAAGGGCGGAGCCTATACAATACTTTAACTGTATGCAAGCAAGTGTGTGTATTTGCACGATTTTTTATATTTTTTTGTGAGCAAAAAAATCGAGTAGGTTTAACCATTCTGCTGCTTATCTGGGTTTGCTATAAAAAATGTTTTCGTAAAAAACGCATTTTTTCGTTATTTTCTATTTTTTTTTTGTGTGCAATATGCTGACGCCAACTTAAGTTCTCGTTTTTGGTGATTTCGTATATTGTGCAGCCATTTCTCTGTGTTGTTGTCTACATAAATTTTTTATATATAATTTTTTTAGGCGATATTTTTTTGTAAAAACTTTTTAGGTTTATTTATTTAATTTTTTTTTGTATGTTTTATCTTATTTTTTTGCAGCTTTTTAACAAAATTTTTTATCCATTGTGAGATTTTGTGTATTTTTAATGGTTCTGCGTGTTCCGTTTCATACTCAACCACCCATATGAACCTTGTGCTAAAATTTGTTTTTTATATAATTTTTTTTTACTAGAAATCTGAATCTGATACATTTAAAAATCTTGTGGGCTTTTATAGTTAGGCCTAGTAAATGATAAATGACAGAGTACTAGAGTTGTTGGATAAAAAAAACCTAAAAACAAAAATGTTGCTGGCAATATTTTTTAGTTGCAAGTTTTTTGTAGTTTGTAAAAAAATTGTAAGAGTTCTTTAAACTTTACATTTAGTTTGTTTTTGAATTATTTACAAAAAATAAATGGAATTTAAATTAATTTTGTGGGAAATCACTAAAATATTAGAAAATTGCTTAGGCCATATTAATTTATGTAATTTTTTTCATCTTTCAAATAGAATTATAAATTATATTCTAGAAACATAAACCGAGCAATAGACAACATCTCTCTCGGTTTACTAAAAGCTTCTCCATAAAAACACGTGCTTTCCTAATCAGTAAAATTATTGTTGAGTTCTGGAGGACTAATCAGTTTGCGATGATTTGAAGGTAGTGCTCACTATTAACATCGTAAAAAAGGAGATTTACCTTAATGTAGGCGCATTATCACACCCAACATTATAGCGAACAAAGTTATATCACAAATTATAAATACAAGGCTCTCTACTCCATTCGAACCCGACTTACGTAGTGAGCATGCTGGTTTCCAACCCTAATAATCCCGCAAAAATGATGGATAAATCATGAAGAGTCTAAGGATATTAATAGAATAGTCAGTTGAGTGGAGATCCCATCTGTACTTAATGATCAAGGACTTTGAGAAGGCATTTGATACCCAGTCACGTTCGGCTTTAAGGAATGTCCTCACATGTAAAGGCACTCCCACAAAGATAATATTGTTCATACAAGCGCTGTACGAAAATATAAATTGCAGGGCGTTGCATGAAGGCGGCATCAGTAATAAAGTTGCCGTAACTACTGGCCTAAGGCAAAGGCTATTTTCTATCACCTCTTTAATCTTTAACATAGTTTTAGACAACATTATGCAAATAGAAACCCGTGAGGGAAAAGGAATTTCGTCGGGTTTCTAGAGTAGGTTGGAAAATCTCGATTATGCAGATGATATCTGCCTACTTTCTCAGAACTACAACGACATGGCAGCAAAGATCGCAGCCGAAAAAAATGAAGCTGAAAAATCTGGTATGAAGATCAATATACACTAAAATAGAAACGCTTTGTTGGTGGAATGAAACCATCTCATTGGCCCCTTTCAAAAAGGGAATTTTCTCACATTTCGTTGTTCAATTAATGCTCCGAAACACGATACATATGGGCTTCTTAAAACTTTAATGTATGATTCGAGGTATAAATCCGGGCGGCATGAAATAGCCACCCTAATAGTTAACTCAAAAAAAAAAAAAAGGAAATATCCCCCCAAAAATTTGTACAGAAAGCAACAACAACGATTCTTGGGGGGCTATTTCCTTTTGTTTGGGGTGTTATTTCATTTTTTGGATTAGGGGATTATTTCATATGAAAGTATCCCCAAAAAAATCATTATGCAATAAAGCCGCAATATATTTTTTTGGGGGATTATTCCACTTTTAAATTTATAACTAAATCGTTTTTGGGAGCAAGGATGGCATAACAAATACCGTATAACAAATACCGACATCGATAACCAAATTTTTCCTTGCACATAGCCGAAGTCCCAACCATGCTATACATCGCGTGATTCTTAAACCAAACCTATACAATTAATTGTATTACACATATTGGGATTTTTTTTCATTTCAGAAATGGGGGTCTTATTTCATAGATCCCAAAAATTAGGGCATTATTTCATATTTGCTTGGGGTGTTATTTCATTTCATTTTGGATTTATTTCATTTCCAAAACTGAACTTTTTTCATATGAAATAAAGCCCCATGCTTTGGGGGTTATTTCATAGTTTTTGGGAGTTAATTTTTGGTTGGTTTTTTCATGCTGCCATAAATCCGTACAGTAAAATATTACAAATTAACGTTTCTATTAAGAAAAATATTTAATGGCATGATTAAACAAAATTTTTATTATTCGTTTAAAATTTATAAAAATAAGAGCACCCTCCAATTTTGGATGATATTTTTACGTAGCCCGAATGCAGTTTTACGTTAACAAAGAAAATACTATTTTTCTATTTCTTAAGAAATCCAAAAAAAAGAAAAAAAATATGCATTGGTAATATAGATTATAATAGTAAAAGTAATATAAAAACGAATTAATTTAAAGGATTTTTGTTAGTCGTTAATCGGTTAACCGATTAATTTCTACACGATTAACTGATCGGTTAATTTAAAATTTCCTTTTTTCGATTAACGATTAAATCGATTTATTCCAGTCGATTTACCGATGTAACAAAATTTTTAATTTTTTGTAGTACTATAACATATTTTTTTGTGCTTTTAATTAGTTGTTTCTTCCCATACACAAAAAGTTGTGTTTAGAAAACATTTTTTCATACAAACAAAGAAGGTATTCAGTGATCTACATTTTAATTAAGGGTTTGCTGCCAACAGCTTTTTGGTTCACGTACTTTTTATATGTATGCGTTTGGTCATTTGTTTCTTTTCATATCTTCTCATATCAATCTTTCAATGGAATTTTGATATTCTGTATTTTTGGTTGCTTTTGATTTCTTCAACATCTACAATAAATGAAAGTTTTTTTTAAAGTCAAGTTTTATCCAAACTAGAGAAAATAACAGCTTCGATCCTAAATATTTAAACAAAGTTATATGAAAGATTATTTTATAAGATCTTCTTAAACTATTGAAATACCTAATTAAATGATCATATAGTTAATTTTTAAATTAATACATAATATGTATTAAATAAAAATGTGTATTACATATTAATGAATTATTCTTTTGTTTGCTTGTTTGTTTTAGTTCAATAATTGTTATGTTATTGTTTTTTTTACTATTTAACTCCAAATAATAAACAATTTATGCATTTTATGTATTAAAATTACTTGATTTATAAAAAAATGTATTAATCGGTTAACCGATCAGAAACAATATTAACCGATTAAACCACAACCTCGGTTAATTAATCGAGCGATTAACCGATTAAAGCAAAAGCCCGATTAAATGATTACCCTAATGCCATCACATATCAAAAAATTATTTTCAATTTTTAATTAATTTTTTTTAACAATAATTAATTAAATTAATTTTCTGGAATGAAAAGTTTCCTACTATTTACGAAAATTTTCGTTATGTTTTTTAAGACACCACCACAAATACAAAAAAAATTAAAAAAAATATTAATAAAAAAAAATTAAACGGATCACATGTACCCATAAAACATAAATAACGATGCAATTCATACGTGTAACGTATATTTTTATTATTGTTACGACTTGTTTTATACAGTTTGCAACGCTTTATCAAACAAACAAGAGAGAAAAGAGCATAAGAAGCAAAGATAGTTAGAAAAAGTAACTATGATGATATTGTTATTAATGTAGCGAAATTTATCATTACATTTACTAAATTTTTATAAACACAATCTAACAGGACTTAAGCTATTTTCACACCTATTACATATTGAACGGCCTGCACCAGTTTAACTAAGAAATTATTTGCTTTTGCATAACGTTTGACTAGATCGAACATCATTTAACAGTTTTTAAATTACATTATACAATTTCCTTCTTACAAATTAAGTCAAGTAAATCAAAACAGAAAAAATTATTAATTTTCTCCAATCACCAAATTTATACCAAATTCATAATATCAAGCAAACAATTTGTTGATTTTGCACCTATTACCAAAATGATTATATTGATTACTAAAAATTTTAAAATGTTGAAAAAAATTTTTCAATAAATGATATTATTAATTTTAATTAAAAAAGTGATCAAAAAACTTTGCCATTTCAAACAATGTGTTAATTTATTTATTTAAATATTGACAATTCCCAATTATTTTATTTTAAACGAAAAAAGTCAATAATGATTTTTTGTTATTTAATTAAAATTTTAATTAGAAATTTATTTCAAAACAACTAAAATGTTAATTAAATCAAAATAAAATTTTTAATTTTCTTTCAACTAAAAAAATAATTGATTCAATTATCACATTAATTAAATTTAAATGCTTTTTAAACCATTTTTTAATTAATAAAACACTTTTTTCTGTGAATAGGATATATTAAAATTACAGCTAAAATTTGACAAAATTTTTCGTCAAATATTTGTTAGGTCTGAACACACCTTTAGATTAATATAAGCACATAAGAATATTAAAAGTCATATAATTTGTAGTAGATATAAGAATTTGTTTCGTTCATACAACGATCTCGTTATATATGTAATGTAATTTATCATTTAACATTTGCTAAAAATTCACACATTCTTTTTTTTTTTTTAATTGCAAATTCAATTACACAAAATTTTCGTGGTAGTATTTACAAGTAAAACGGAAAGAATGACGATGAAAGTCGTTGCGGTGTGGATAATGAATTACATGCAATTAACTACTTAATTCACTATCATTGAAAGGTCAGCTTATGATAAGTGAAACATAACGTGATGTAACAAGAATATAAAAACGTAATAAAATTATAACTTGATTAGTAACAGGAATAAGAAATAAACGAAAGAAAATTGCGATTACTCAAAACTCACATTGAAACAAATGTTTGAAATAAATAACAATAACATTGCATAAATGTATAATTTATGCAATTTTTCCATTGTTGAAGTTTTTGATATTTTTATTTATATATGAAATTTAATTTTCATTAAATTGTTTTTATTGAAGGAAGAAATTTACAACATGAAAATAATTAAAATTTTTGATAAATTTATTCTTGACTGAAACCGGGATTGAACTCGGGCCGTATTTACATGTTTCGAGAATAACCTCATTCTCATCATCAGAATTCTTTGCAGTTCCACCGTTTACGCCACTGCGACGACTGCCAGTCTTTAGTCAAACATCAATTATTAACAAATGGTATTGGTAGATCGAAATTTGCTGTAATTAACATGTTTCTTCCTCACTTCTGTTTTTTGTACTTTTTGTCAAGACTTTGTCTTGAAAACTTAATGTTTTTTTCCTTTTTGTCTTTTTCTAGTTGACTTTTTTTGTACAACTTGAAGGACATATGTAGACATATAGAGCTTGTTCTATCGCCCTTTCTTATAACAGGTTTGATTTTTCATTGAACTGTTGGTTTTTAATTGAATGGCAGGCGTGGCGCAAACGATAGAATGGCAAAGAATTCTCTTCTCGAAACATGAAAATTTTACCCGAGTTCAATCCCGTGTTCAGCCAAGAATTATCAAAAAAAAAAAAAAAAAAAAAAAAATCTTAATTCATTTCATGTTGTAAATTCCGTCCTTCAATAAAAATATTTTAATGAAAATTTAATTTTATGAACTTAAGCCTAATTAAAATATCAAAAACTTCAATTAAAAACCAACTGTTCAATGAAAAATTACAATTGTCATAAAATATTTTTATTAACGTAAAACAATGAAAAATATCATTGTATTAATCAAACAATATTCTCAAATAATTGAAAGGATTAATTTCATGAATGACAATTTGCATCATATTAACTAAATGAGTTCATTGCGTTAATGATGCATTACATTTCAATAATCAAAAAGTACGTTGATTTATATAATTTTTGCATATCATTTGTGAAAAAATTTCCATGTAGTTATGAAAATTTAGAACCTAATGAAACGATTTTCATAGCGGGAATGACGCTCTACGTTGGCTCAAAAATAATGACAAAATTAATTTCAAGAATGTAAAAAATCGTTATATTTACGAAGTGTTTTCTATTAGTGTATGGCATTGTTTTTTTTTTAAATAATTTTTCTGTGGATAGTTTGGTAGATTTGGTTCTCGATCCCAATTTGCTGAAAAGGCAGCAGATTAGGTCGGTTAAAAAGAAAGTAGACACTTGATGCTGGTAAACAAAAGGCTTTGGCAGCTTCTCTAAGGAACGTTTGATATACATTTCTGAATTATAGTACCTGTGGTCAAAAAAGACTTGCTCCTCTTAACACGAGTGCAGGTAGCTTGCCACACCGAACATTTTCATTGAAGCTTCGATTGTCGTTTTGTCTTTAATTTGTTGTAGATATTCTCTCGTGGATCTGCAATGCATAATTTCTGGCTGTGGGAAGTCTGTTAAAACATTCATCTCGTTTCGTCTCGATGCAGCTATTGAATTTGTCAAAAGAAGAACTTTTTAAAATTATTTTTGCACGCTGTTTTGCTTCTGTGTTGTTTAAATTATTCCAGACAGGAACTTTCTGCATATCAAAAATTTCTAGGCCAGCACCCCTTTTTGCCCGTGCGTACAAAAAAACTCTGAACAATTTACGTTTGAGTTACTTTTTTCCAGAAATGTTGGGTTTCTTCTTTTACGTGCCACTGATTTTATACTAGTCAGAAATGCTGTTTTCTGACAGAACCTGCCTGTCATGTAATCAAAAAGTCGTCCTTTAGAACTACAGAAACCGTTTTTGGGTCAACTTTTAGTTCTCGAACTATCAGTGGATTTAAAAAAAATGTCCACTGAGGATGGTTTTTAGAAAATTTCCCATTGTTCGAGAAATTACCTACATAACATAAGAGTGGTCAAACGTTGCTTGGTCATTTTTCAAAGCGAATTCTAAAGTGAATGGCCTAATTTGGTTTCTTTGTATATAAAAATGATTAATATGAAGTCGATTGGATTAAGGATACTCCAGGCGGAAATCGATTTTAAATTTGAATAATCGATTTCAAATTTGAATAGTGAATACAAGAAGAAAAAATCACATATTTTGTTTTCCTCAAGGTTTTTAAATGTCGTAAAAGTTTAATTCTAGATGATAAGTAATTCAAAATGAATATACAATTAAAAGTCCAAAATCGGCTAAGAACTAGCACAGGAACAAATTATACCCCAGAACACTAACGTGCCAATTATAACTTGACCGAGAAATTCAAGCACACACTTTAAAGATTTTTTAAAATTAATTTCTGTAATATCATTTATATATTCAAACCATAGCTTGGGAATAATGATTAGAAATCCTAATGATTAGCAATTGGATTAGAAATTTTAATTGTGCTGAAAAATTGATTAATTATGATTAGTTAGCCATTTTATACGATTACTAATTGATTAGATTAGAAATAATCAAAAATCTAATCACAATTAGTGACGATTAGCATTTCTAATCAAATCTAATCAAAACTAATCCAAGAAATAATTGATTAGATTTCTTGATTATTTTTGATTAGATTTGATTATATCAACTATTTTTGTGAAAAGAAAATATTTATTTATCACATTTATTGCTATATTTACATAATGTAACAGTTTTTGAATATTGCATAAAATTGGATACGGTGCACCCTGTTCTTAAACTAAACACTTGACTCAGCTGGTTCACTTTGTTGTTGTGTTATTATTAATGTTAATTTTCAATATTCAATATTCCAAAACTGTTACATTATGTAAATATAGCAATAAATGTGATAAATAAATATTTTCTTTTCACAAAAATAGTTAAAAATAGTTGATCTAATCAAATCTAATCAAAAATAATCAAGAAATCTAATCAATTATTTTTTGGATTAGTTTTGATTAGATTTGCTTAGAAATGCTAATCGTCACTAATTGTGATTAGATTTTTGATTATTTCTAATCAAATCAATTAGTAATCTGAAATTTTTATCAAAATTCAATGCTAATGATTAGATTATTTTATTTCTCTAATCGTAATGATTTCTAATTCTAATCGAAATTCCCTAGCTATGATTCAAACGTTTCAAAATTGTTTAATATGGAATAAGTTTTTTTTCGGATGGCGTGATGTCAAAAACTGACAAAATTTTTGCGGTGTTTTTAAAATCTCCAATTTCAAATTTTGAAAAATTTTCTTTAACAAAATCTTTTACGACATTTCAAGAAATTTTGCTTAAACTAAGGAAAAGTGTCTTTTTCGCCTTGTATTAACTAATCAAATTTTCAATGGACTGGACTTTTCCTTATCCAATCGGCTCCAAAGTTCATATTAAATATTTGTGTTACCAAATTCGGCTATTCATTCACTTAAGAATTCCCTTTAAAAAATGGCCATATTTTTCAGAATTTCCATCGATTTTTCTTTAAAAAATTCCTCGAATTTTGTTTGAAAATGTTTTTCTAGACAAAGGAACCAAATTCGGCCATTAATTCACTTAAGAATTCAGTTTAGTTTTTTTGGAGGTATCCAGTGCACATATTAATAATTTACAGTATTATGACCAATTTCACCAATTTATTTAAATATCAATTAATATTGATATATATTGTTACGAAATTAGATTTGTCTAAGAATTATTAATGGTTTTAGTTATAAGTTATCTTGTTAATTATAGTTTTATGTCATATAAGTTACTATTTTTATGAACGCCACTGTAACTAAATTTTCTAGCAATTGTAATTGTAGACTTTAGATTTTAAATAATTCGAACATAATTTTCTGGAAACTACTAGACGGTTCTTGAACCAACTAGGAATAGTTTTGAACTATAAATACAGGCTAATTCATAAAAGTTTAGTTTAGTTTTATTGGAGACATTAAACGGTTCAGATCGTTACTTACAATAGTGGTTAAAATTTGTGAACATTATAATTACTTTCAATAAAGTTTGTTAAGTTGAATTCGCGTGTGTATTTATTTTTATTTGCAATTAAAAGAACTCAAAGGTTTATTATAAAGGGAATAAACCTTAACGCGTTTTATAAAGTAAAAACGTAACAATATGTAGTTTTTCATATAATTTTATTTTTATTTGACCTGAAAAACGAATTTTAAACTTAAATTGATATTAAAATAGAAATGGTGAAATTGTCCATTAATTTTACTTATTTATAAGGGTTTTATATTAATAAAACTACTTTTTTTTTTATCAAAAATTTTAAAACAAAATCAATATTTAATTTGTATTGAAAATATTTGAAAAGATATAACAAGGTTGACTAGATTAAAATAATAAAACATTTAAATATATACTACATATTGTTAAACTTGAACATACACAGAAGAAGTAAATTTTTTTACGAAAATTAATCTTTTAAAGAATTATTTAGAATTTTAATTATAAATTATCATGTAAGTTTTAATTTTAAGTTGTATTACTTTAAAATGGTTATGCATAATTATTTACACTCCACTGTACAGAATTTTCTAGTAATGGATTTATATTTTTTACGCCTAAGAGCAGGCTTTAAGTTTGAAAGTATAAAAGTAATTGAGTAATAACACAATGGAACAGGGTTTTTGTTGATTAAAAACTGAATGTTGTTTTTAGGGTTATTTGGGACGCTGTACCCAAATCTGCACTTGGTTTTTTTCTATCAGCTCGACTTTTCGCGATGTACCGTTCTGTCCAAAATTAAGTCACTTCCGCTACATATATTGGAATAACTGGAATACGGTTCACCATAATCAGTTAAAAAAATTCAAATTCGTCAACAATATTATCTTTAAGCTGTGATTACATTCGTTTTTGATTTGCCCAGTAGTTTTTAAAATATTGTTGAAGTTTTGAAAAAAAAACACAATTTTTTTTTAAAAAAAATGTTTGTTCTCTAAAAATTCATAAAAAATAAAAATGCGACAAAAATCCCAGTTTGGTCTAAAAATATTTCGTTATCTAAAACGCAAAAGGTCCTAACTATCCAAAAATTAAGAATCGACTTTTTGATGTATTGCATCAACACAAATGTCCACAACAAATTTTGGAATCTTTCGACCAAAATTGGCGATTTTATTAACAAAAAACTAAAAGCCCTATTGTAGAATGTTATACGATAAACGCTAAAAGACATAACTTACAGATTGAATTATATAAAACCTACCAGTGGTCTTGACATTGTTATTTGTCAAAATCATTGGTAGGTTTTACAAGAAAAACCAAGGAAAAATTTATTATACACAGTTTAAGGGAATTTATCAATTTACCAATTTAAATAGTTTTTTTCTTCTCCTGTAACTTTTTCAAAATGTTAGATAGGGCCTTTTGCGTTTTATGTAACGATTAAGTTCAGTATATTTCGAATGAAATAATCTTTATTTCATTGTTATCAGTGCACAACTTTTGATTTTATTCACAATTTACTGAGAAAACTGAATTGATAAAACTAACGATTTCCATACAAATATAAACCTTTTTTAACGTGTGTGTTTGCTGCTGTTCTTTTTGTGGACGTTTTTCCTTCACTTAAAAATTAAGGTACCTTCACTTAATTGTAAATAAAAGCGAAACGCGTTCATCGATTTAAAGATCTATCCAGCAAAAACTTACAGTGCCATGTAATGAGTTAAAAAGCCAATATAACTACTCTTCACCACTTATACATTGGCATTTTAACTCATTATTTTAACACGGTGATGTCATTGGTGGCAAGAACTTACCATCCTTGCTTACAAATAGGAAGTTAAATAAGTCATTACCACATTCGCTTACAAAGAGGGAGTTAAATAAGTCATTACCACGTTTACTTACAAATATACACTTTAGATTGTTATCAACAAAACTGAATTTGTCAACTAAATTATGTATGTCTTTAATTTAATTTGCTTTCAAATGCAAAACTTACCTACCCTGCATCAAGGACATATTCATACCCAATAAACCGGAGAACGATATGATTGCAAAACCGATATGATGTTTTCATGGAAAAACGATATTATAAGAAAATGTACAATTTAAATACTATCGTTTATGATACAAGATCAATATGATATATTATTATTTATATCACCTAGACGAAACGTTATAATATCGTTTGGTTGATTGGTACGTGTAGTCGTTATTCAAAATTTTAGTTTTTAAATTCATATCAAAATCAATAAAGTATTTAAAGTTTTCATATTCAAATTCATATTCATTTATAACAAATAAAAAACAAAAATTAATTGTAAGAACAAATATGTATTTAAAATCAATTTGTATTAGATTTGAATAAATAAAACCTTAAATGTATTTTATTATGAATTAATTATATATTTCATTAATCAACTCATAAACAAGTGCTTATGTATCCGATTATATGTCAGATGGTAGGAAAAGTAAGTTGTTCAGTAATTTCAAGTCATTATCTAGTTTTGCTGGGTATGTCTTATTTTGGCCATAGGTTATGTGAGTTGATATGAAAGTTATAAGACTTTAACTTTTTCTTGTTTTGGATTTTTCAAGATTTTTAAAAGTACAAAATTTGTAATTCATTTTTTTTTCATTTTTTTACGAAAACAACCATCACTCAACCATGTTTTTTTTTGGTGTTATAAACATATATAAGACAATCGCTTAATGAAGAGTAAAGTTATGATTTTCTGAAATTTAAATTTTTGGAAAAAGTCAAAAATTCGATTAGTACCTGTTACTTAAAAATGCGAACTGATGGAGAAAAACGGAGATAGGATTTAAAATGAGCGACCTCAAATTAGTAAAAAAAAATTTCATAAAGCTTTCAATCAACACAAAAAAGTTCAATTTTGTTCCCTTGTGTAATAAGTACAAGAAGGCTTAAGAATCTACCAGAGAAAGTTTTTGAACTAAAGGGTCCGCCAAATAACTTTTTTTTTAAAATGCTATAAAAAAAAAACTACTGAATATTTTCTCAAATTTCTTTTTTTATTTGAAATTACAATCCTTCCGGTTAATAATGGAAAATAATTTCATTCAAATGGCTGCATCGGCTGGCCATGCAGTAGCCTACACGATCGATCCAATTTTTAAGCACATTATCGATTGTGTGCAGCTGTATTTCACCAATGGCTTCACGAATATTGTCCTTTGTCTTCAAAAAACAGGGCGAAAAACATCAAGTGTAGCTTCGGCTGTGTGGGACGTAGCGCCGTCCTGTTGAAACCAAATGTTGTCAATATCCTCCTTTTCAATTTTTGTGAACAAAAATTCGTTCATAACGATCGCCATTGATTGTAACGGCCACTCCTTGCTCATTTTCGAAGAAAAATGGCCCAATTATGCCTCTGGACAAAAATCTGCACCAAACAGTGACTTGTTTTGGGTATATTGGCTTTTCAATGTATGCGTGCGTTTTCTGTGCCCCAAATGCGATAATTTTGCTTGTTTACATACCCACCAAGATCAAAAAGAGCTTCATCTGAAAATATGATTTTTTTTGGCAAATCAGACATGAGCTAAGTGTTACCATTCACGAAATAAGCACTAGTTGAAAAAAACGTTAGATGGCGGACCCTTTATAACTACAGTCTGACACATAAAAGTTTAGTTTAATTTGAGCCATTAAGCGGCTCAGCTCGTTACTTATAAAAATAGATAAATTTTGAGAACCTTATCATAAATTACAATAAATTTTATTAAGCTGAATAAGGGCCATTATTACAACTTGCCATTAGGTTAAGGAATGATTTTTTTCGGACAAAAACAAGTTAAATAGAGGGGCGGATCAATAAGTCCTCTTTTGAATGAAACTCAGTTTTTTTTACAAAAAAAAAAATTATTTTCATAATCACTTAACCTAACTCCTTACCTAACCAGTGGGATGAACTTGCCTCTCACTTAAGTTTAAGTCAATGTTGTAATAGTGAAAAACTTTTTTACGTGGGACAACATCCTACCTTTAACAATCGGCAATTCGTAATATTGCCGCTAAGTGATTTAAAATAAAAAAGGTTTGTAATAAAGGGAAAAATCGAAAACTGTTATATAAATCGTAACGTTACTGATTAGATTTTCTTTAAAACATTTTTTGCTTAAAGAAACAGTCATGACTTTTAATTAAGGAAACAAAGTATGATTAAATTATTTTTGCCCCGCATACGCTTAGCCACCCTTTCAAAAAAAAAAAAAAATTTCCAGGCATTCCTGTTAATTTAAGAAGAAAAAAAACTTAACGAAAATCCTGCCTAAAGATTTTTTATATATGATAAAAATTTGTTTTTTCTATAAAAAATCTTAAATATTTAAACAACTAGATTTTGCTAGAAATAAACCAACATATTAATAAAAGTATTGTGTAAAAAAACATTGATGGTTGGCAATAAATTGACCTTGAGAATGCCGTCAATGGTGAAATAATTGAAGTTCAATTCATAAAAATACCCTCTAAAAACAGACATACAAGAAAAAAAACAAAAAAAAAAAAAAAAAAAAAAAAAGAATAAGCAAAAAACCTATAGAATAAATACACAGATATTTATTTTATATATAAATAATATAGTATATAAAAAATCTACGAAATTTATTTAAATAAACTATAAAAATCCACTCATACACATGTAAATATATACACACTCTAAAGAACACATACACAGAAAAACAAACATATGGCTAAATATTACTTGGCAACATGTGGACTAGACATACGGAAGTATTGCTAACTGATACGCATACAAACAACACTTTATTGTTGTTTTTTTCTATACACATTTACACATAAACGTACACATATAAATATAGACAATGCAATATAAATAAAATAAAATAGAAAAAAAAATATTTTTTATATTTTATATAAATAACAAAAACACTTTTATATGTGTAGCAATACATATTGATGCGTATCTCTATAGATGTATGTGTGTGTGTGTGCATAGTGCATGTGTACAGGCATTTTTATGTATATTTTATATAGAGCAAACCTTTTAGGCATATAAACAAAATCCAACAAATAATAACACAACACAACAAAGCAAAACAATTTTGTATCCCAATTGCAGTTTTGTTAAAAATGTGTTACAAAACAAAACTCATATACAAAACAAACACACAAATACACAAACACACTGGCTTTTATAAAAAAGTCCAAAAAAAAAGGAAACGGAAATGCATTTTTCTCATAGATGATTTTTTTTTTTTATAAAATTTTGGTTGAAAAAATATAACCAAACTGCAGTTTTAGTTGCAGCAATGCAATATTGTTTATGTAAAATTATTTGAATTTATAAAGATAAGTGTGTGTGTGTGTCTGAGTGTGAGTGTAGGTGATGCATTGTTTGTGTAAGCATTCCCAAAGAACGCAAGTTGTACGCATAACCCTGCAAAGCCCATTCATTCAAAATGCCAGTAACTGCGTTTTTAGGCCATTCATTCATGCAACATAAATCCATACGACTACACAAACACTCTCATACCAATTCAAACTCAACTTGCTTACTTTCATTCCAATGCTGCCTGCAATTGCATGCCAAAGCTAAAATGCACTTTTGTAACATTCATTTGAAATTGTATATCGCGACCAACACTTTTCTAAATTGGTATGAGAAACAGCTGTTGCTGTTGCGACTCAGCAAGGAAAAAAGGAAAATTGTTTGTAGTTGCAGCATGATTTTTGAAATCAAGTGTAAAGCATATGAGTTGACCAAGGTGTTTTTTTTAAAGGTCATTTCCAAAGTGCATTGAATTGTATAGTATGCATTTAATAACGGAGCAAAAGTAAAAAAAAAGGAAATGTATTTACTATACCAAAACCAAATACAACAAAATAGAGCTATTTGGCATAGTTTTCACTATTTGCAATTGTTTTGGGAGGTTTTTTTTTAAATGGAATATAAACTCAAACTGAAAAGTATGAAGTTTTAAGAGCACTGACCTAAGGCGTATGACTGTTACGAAACATATTTAATATTACTCATACGTTTTTGTTTTAATATCTAGAAAATGGCAAAGAGAAAAGATTACGAAATTTGTAAAAAATCGCCTTTTAGTAAATTTCAAATCTTTGAAAGACTTAAACGAAAGTTGTTCGTATTATACATTAAATTAATTTAATTTCGAAACCATTATTAAAATTTTTAAGAAATTAAGGGCACAATATGAAAAGAAAATACACAAAATAATTTAAAAAAAAAAATGTTCAAACAACATAACATTATGAAATTTAAACAGAAATGACTTAACATTTTTACAGTCAGTAAATGTCTTAAAGCATGTAAATCCAATTTTATAAAACTTAAGTATTCTTTATCTATATTCTATTCCATTTCTTTTTGTATCTTTTTTTTCTTTTTGCTTAAAAAACTCGATTTTTTTTTTGGGGTTTTACAGAGTAGCGTTTTAATACCCTGACCACAACAGTGGAGAGGGTATTATGCGTTTGTGCTGATGTTTATAACACCTTAAAATAATGCTCCTTGACCCACCTTTGATCACACCTATTGATTTAGAACTCGTTTTTATATCAATCTAACGATGGCCGTCCGTCTGGTAGGGTAAACTTCTGGCTGTCCATGTAAGCCTTGTACGGAGAGTACATATCGCAATCTTAAAGATATTGGAAATGGTGAGGATCGGTCCATAATTTCACATAGCCCGCATACAAGCTTTATTCCCGAATAGAGTCTTTGAGCCCAGAAGACATTGTTTATGATGATATTTAGATTAAATTTTATCTTAACTTATTTTATTGCCATCTAAAGGGGTTGGAAATAGGTATTCTTCTGTTTTGTTAAATCTAAATTTTTTTTATTTTCATACTATATCTATTAATTGTGTTTTTGATTATCCGTGCATAGTCCGGTTATGTAAGACTTCGCATTCGTAACCGCATTCGCAAATATTTAAGCCCTTATTGTGTAAAACGCAATGCAACGCCAAAAATTACATTGAAAGCAAAATTATATTCAAAAATATGTTATAATATTGTTGTTGCTTTCTACAGCAATTCGTATTGAATTCTTAAATTACAAACGCTGCATAGCTTGTGACGCTGACGATTTTAAAACGTAAAATGAATTTATGTAGAAAGCAACAACAAAATTATAAAATATTATTGACTTTGTTTTTGCTAATTTTTAGCGTTGCGTTGCATTTTACACAATTTGGGCCTTAATTTCATTATTTGGATTCGCATTCGCTAACCCTATATATGTCGCACCCCTAATCTAAATTATCTTACCAAATTTTTTAGAATCAGTCCATAATTTACCATAGCTCACATACAAATACTACTTCCAAAAAAAGCTTTTAATGCCTATAAATGTCGGTTTTGACAAATAATTTGGCGACAGTCATTTTGACGATATCTACTTTGTCATGGCAATATTTTGTATTAGTTGTTCCATAATTGGCTACAGGTTCCATAGCAGCCATCTCTCAAAAATATCTTTAAGACATAAAAATCTTGTAGCTTTGGGTAGTTAGAAAATATTCGGCGAAAATATCTTTAATATGAATATTAAGTTCATAAGACTATCTTGTTCTGGATGATCCATGATTGCCCATGGGTCCAAAACAGGGTCCGCTCTCAAAAATTGTTATTTTAATTCTATGGTGTACTGTCTTACTTGATGTTTTTTTTTTAAATGAAATTCTATTTATATTTTCTCAAATTAAAAAAAAAATTCTAAGCAACAAGAATTTGGAATTTTTCTCTTTTTGGATTTTTTTTATTTCAGCGAATTTGCATTTACCAAATTTAGAGGAATTTAAAAATTAGTGTACATGAAGCTTTTTTTTTTTTGTATAATTAAGAATTATTTTGGTATTAGGATTTGGTTTTAATTTTTTTTACTCTGGCAAGTTTTGTTATTTTTTACAGTTTTTCTAATTATTTTTGAAATTAATCCATTTTTTTCAGTATAAAGAAGAAAAAAAGAAAAAAAAAATAAATTCTACGCATCACGAATTTTGGATTTTTCTCTTTTTGGCAATTTTTTTTTATTTCAGCGAATTTACACTTTCCAAATTTATTTGAATTTAAAAATTAGTGTTCATGAAACTTTTTTTTTGTGTAATTAAGAATTATTTTGGTATTAGGATTTGTTTTTAATATTTTTACTTGGCGGTTTTTTTCCTTATTACGGGTTTTCTAATTATTTTTGAAATTAAGCGATTTTTTTTCTGTATAAAGAAGAAAAAAAGAAAAAAAAAAATAAATTCTACGCATCACGAATTTTGG
Source organism: Pollenia amentaria (assembly GCA_943735925.1). Lineage (NCBI taxonomy): Eukaryota > Metazoa > Arthropoda > Insecta > Diptera > Polleniidae > Pollenia > Pollenia amentaria. The sequence continues at coordinate 11,226,160 of OX031010.1, read as the reverse complement.
ATTTTTCTCTTTTTGACAATTTTTTTTTATTTCAGTGAATTTACACTTTCCAAATTTATTCGAATTTAAAAATTAGTGTTCATGAAACTTTTTTTTGTGTAATTAAGAATTATTTTGGTATTAGGATTTGTTTTTAAATTTTTTTACTTTAGCAAATTTTTTTCTTTATTACAGTTTTTCTAATTATTTTTAAAATGAAGCGATTTTTTGTCTTGTATAAAGACTTTTCTTGCTGCCTGTTCAACGATTTTGAACGTTAACGTTCGCATAGAAAATAACATTTAAAACAAAATTTCAAAAATTGTGTTTGCTTTAAATGTAATTTCCTATGCGAACATTAACGTACGAAATCGATGAACAGGCAGTTAATTTTTATTTTGTTGGTTTAAAAAAAGATTTTATAGTTCCTTTAAAAGTACTAGAATTCATAAAAAACGCAAAACCGTACACAATAGTTTTTGATATTTTTTTAATGATTTCTAGTATTTTAAACGCCTTTTTTATGATTTTTGCCAAATTTTAAAAATTGTTTAATCTCAGCAATTTTGTGTATTTTTTTTTTTATTTATACAACCTGCAGTTTTTGGTATTTTGAGGCTTTTGTTAATGATTTTATCAAGTAAGTTTTTTCAAATATAGTTTCCTTCTTCTTTTTTTTGTCTGCCTGCTTGTCAGGCTGTCCGTCTGCCTTAAACCAAATACTAGCTGAAAATATTTTAAATGATGGAGGCCATACCCGCCTAAGGAGAACAGATAACGCTAGACTTATCCAATTAGAAGAGCACTAAACATCGATGTAGAAGAAGCCGTGGAAATAAAAATTTTAGTCATGCGTTAGCTGCACATAAACTAAATAACTAAGAGTACTATAATTGCCTGTGCCCAGCCTTTAATACCCTTCACCTAAATGTAGCGCCTTAGACCAATCATCTACTAACACACATTTTCAAACAGAATAAGAAATATATGTTGAGAAAATTTTTTCGTTTGAAACACAATTCTCTATATAGAAGCAGCAAGTCAACCCTAATTTTTTTATATAACAAAAATTTCTTGTAAAGGATTCAAAGCTCTATCTCTGCTCCAAATGATTGCTTCCATCCATACAAACCGTAAAATATATGGAGAAAACATGAAATTTGTCGAATATGGAAGTTATTTTTGAATTTTTTAGGTGCGATGTTGTTTGAAGTTAAGAGTCATAATCTTGAAGGTAGATTTAATTTTTAACGAAAATAATAAAATTAAAAATCAATTTACAAATTGCCGTTTGCGCCAAAAGCACGCAAGCGACAACTTTAGCTACCTCTAAGTAAAAATTTTTTCAAGAAATGTTCCTACATCCTTCAGAGAATCGAAAATCCATGTTTTTTATAAAAAAATTGGTTTTAAGTCCATTTTTAAAAAGTTATAAAGTTTTTTTCGTTTTCTAAGAAATTAGTTGTTGGCGCTTGGGCAAAAAAGAAACGCGAGGGCTCATATTAAAATAATACTATCTGCAATTTTTTCGAATGTATGTTTTTTATAGCAACGTGCTTACTGACTGAATTATCATATAACAATTTAATTTAAAGAAAAATAATTTTTTCAAAACGTTGTTTTTTTTGTAAATAAATTTTTTGTTGTGCTAATTGTTAGTAAAAGCTGCTATCTGCATTAAAAAATATTTGTGTATACATACTAATAATGGCGTTATTAAAAGGGATGAAAGGGATTTTATTTGAAAATTGGTTAAATAAACCCTTTTTAAATCTGTTTGATTTTTATAAAAATTTATAAAAATTTATAAAAATTGCTTTTACAAGATATTTACATACATCAAATAACAACACCAAACATACAACATTGTATTTTTTTTGTTGCTTTCGTTGTACTCTGTTCCAATTTGTGAAAAATGTTCAGCAACATCTATTATTTCACGCCAAAACTTTGACATGTATCAATGTTACCTATCTCGCCAGTTTGCACAATTTGACGTTTTTCATCTTTTAAAGTATGCGACATTGTTTTGCGTATGTAAAAATAAACAACATGTATTTAACTAAAAGTAGTTTTTAAGTTAAAATTTAAATAATAACGAAAGTAAATATGGATGAAAAACTTTTACCTGTTGTGTTATTTATGTTTTTCCGTTCTCATTTACTATTTAGTTTAAGCTTTTTTCATTTGATATTGGGAATTATATCTTTTCAAAAGCAACTTTATTATATTCAACTTTTTTTATTTTTCGAATTTATTCTATGAGTTAAATTTCCGTTATGTATTTTATAAAGCTTTTTTTAATAGCTCTATTCCTTAATTTTTTTTAGGTATGACTTTATACACTACCAGACTATTAAATTGTATTTTCTTGTAACAAGAAATTTAACTCATAGAATAAATTCTTTTTTCATTTGCTTAAATTTACACGTGAAATAAGTGCAGCTTATATTATTTCGCAGTTGTAAACAAATATTGCCAGAAACATTTCGTCACATTTTTACAAATTGAGCAGAGTACAACTTTATCTACATAATTTCATAGAAATTCCGCACAAGTTTTTTTCATACGAGTTTTGCAGCATTCACGTGAAATGTTGAACAGAGTACCAGGCTTGAGTAAAAAAAAGTAGCACAGCTGTGCTTTCAACGCGACCGGAAAAATGAATTCGCCTTGTACATACATATGTTTATATACATATGTATGTGTGTATGCACGTTGCAATTTCTAAAAAAAAAACAACAAAATGAATTCACTACAATACACTGGAGCAATCGGTTATATTTCGTCTAAAGAAGATCTCATAACGGGCTTAACGTTCAAAATTCATCACAATAATAAGTGTAACCAAAAATTAAATCTTTATTGCGAGAAGAAACATATAAACCATAACGTAGTATCCTATCGTAGAAGAAAACGAGTCCGTTTTTCCGCCAATAAAAAATTCTGTGTAAAGGATCTGACAATAATAGTTTTGACGCTGCTAGACTTTTTTATGGGGCTTCGTCAAAGACCGTCTCTATGAGGATAATCTCCTAACGTTGAAGCATTTAAAAACAATCGCCAAAATACCGCCCGAAATGTGCGAAAAAGTGGTCGAAAGCTACCTTAAAAGGAAAAGGTCATTCAGACACCCGGACAAGTGCAGTGCCTTCCAGACTGAGACCCTAGCGACCTGGAGGGCGACGGAGGCAATATTGCGTCACATCGTCATGGGTTCTGGGGTTAAAATTTACGCTGGTAGTCAGGCTGTGCTCAGAGCACTGACAGGTTATGCGTTGCGATCTTGCCTGGTCGCACGATGTAGGAATGCTCTGAGGGAGCTCATGGGCCTATTCACAGTAAAGTTGTATAGGGTACCCGGATACTGCAAGGTGGATGATAATGAAGTAGCGGACGAGCTCGCGAGACATGGTTCGAACCTAGACTTAGAGGTAAGGGACCGGTGCCACTACTATGATCCGGAATACCGATAACCGGTACTGGGTGGATAGAACGGATTGCAGAGTATCTATAGCATTATGGCCCGGATTGGATGCAAAGGCATCCGAACTTCTATGAGGCTTGGATAGGAGTGGTCTCAGGACTCTTATAGTGTTTTTGACGGTTCTTTGTCCTGTTAGAGCTTTTACGAGTAAGTGGGACAATATAATTCCGGACTTCTGCAGATTATAGGAGTATCCTGAGGGGCTAGAAACGAGTGGGCATGTACTGTGCCCTATTCTATGATACATGGACTAAGGAGATAGTTTCGCGATAAACTGGGGAGTATCACTGGATGTGATCCAGTCGATCTACTGGGTTTTGTCAAAGAAATAGGTCGGTTATTTCTGATGAGCGGAGTGTAGGGAGAGTACCGTTTCTTTTCTGTTTATCTTAACTCTACCTTCCAATTCTTTTCTTCTCTCTTTCTTTTTCTTTTATAGTAAATGGATTCACAATGGACCGCTCCGGTCGACGGGTGGAGGTGTGCTCTTGGGTTACCCTTTAAGAAGACTTTATCCAGTTACTAACTCTGGGTTTACTCAATGAAAATTTTCTTTCAGAAAGTCTGAGTTTATTGGTGAGGGAGGAAGAGAAAATGCTATTATTTTCTTCCCTCTCAACAATAAACTCATACTTTTTAAAATAAAACTTTTATAGTGTGTACCCAGACTAAATATAAATATATAAAGTCTTCATTTCTAATACATATTCACAAAATATATCGACTAATTCTTTATCTCAAAAAATATTCTTAACCAAATTATTTAAATTTTTTATATTTTCAACACTTTTCTTCCTTATTTTTTAACAAATTATGTTCTATTTTGCTTTTATTGAAGACAACAAATTTAATGTTTGTTTGATTTTATTTGTAATTATTCATATGTAAAATAGAAAATATTCTATTTGCCCTGTAGGAAATTGTCACTATTTACACATTCACCAGTGACTTATTGTACTCCAAACAATTTTATTTGCCATATACATTTGCCATGTGCGTGTTAAAGGACGTTGGTACTATTGACTTGGTAGTTCTTTTGAGACCATATCGCTCATTTACTTCAAGAGCGACATAACTCAAAAAATTTAATTTTGGAGTGAGTGATGCAGAACTATTCGCTATGTGTTTCTCTATATTGTGTATAAAAATCATATTTATATCTTTTATAATTTATCCATTTGAAGAGAATGTGTCGTTATTTTTTCCTAGTGGTTAAAGCAAATAAAAAATTTTTAACGTGTTTATTTCGAAATGAATATTTTTTTGAGTTAGTTCCCTTTTGAAATAAATAAGTGATACATAGACACTGAAACAATAGAATAGCTATTACACTTTAGTAAAAAAAAAGTACCAAAAGTGTATACTGGACCTTTGGTACTTTTTTTTAAAGTAGATGCCGAATTGAAAAATTTATATTTTTTATTATTTTATTTTAAAAATAAAAATACGAAATCAAAATAAAACTTGTTTTCTTATAGAGGCAAATATAAAAGCGTAGACATTTTGTTGACAATGTCGCAAAAAGTCCTTAAGTAATCGACAAAACTGGTGACATGGAGACACTTGCACCCAGGTTTCCTTCAGGGTATATTAAAAAACAAACACAAGCATTTTATCTAGCGACAAAGGAAGAAGAAGAAGAAAAAGTAGCAATAGCAAGCAAATTCAGGAAAAAAGATAAAACAGACATTCGGTATCAAAACGAGAGTAGTTGGTTGGTTTTGCAATTTTTTTTCTTTTTGTTGCTGCTTGATGGGTGATGGTGCTCCTGCTGCAGCTGCTGATGTTTGCTATTTCCGTGTCTACCTCTGTGTGTGATGTATTTGTTATTGCTGTTCGAATAACAATGTAGTTGACTTCTTTTATTTTTTTTTGTATTATTTGTTAAATTTCGACAATTTTGTTTGATTTTTCCCTCCTAGAGAAATAGCAAAACTCACAGACGACGCGGTTTTCACTATTTTTTATTTTGGTTTTGAAACAAAACTTTTTTTGTGTACGTTTTTGATAAAAAATAAATATATTTGTTTAAAGAGGATACCACCATATTCTTCCTACAATATTCTATAAAATGGAATGTGTATTTGAACCAAAAAAAATATAACATTTGAAATGGTCATCGACGCGAAATGTTTTACTTTTTTATATTTCATTTCATTTGCTACCATAAACATTTGTTTTTTTTTTGACGTTTCTGCGAATAATTTTTAGTGTTCGTTAAAAAAAAAACATACAAGCATAAACATTTAAAATGATAAATGAAATAAGAATAAGTAAATGCTTTTGGTACAGGGTTTTAACGACAGTAATTGGTGCCCTACTTAAAGATGCTTAAAATGAAAAACATTTCTCTTTTTGGCATTTTGCCTTTATTTTAAAAAATAGTTCTGAAATTAAATAATTTTTCGTTGGAGAGACACAAAAAATAATCGTAAGAAGTTTTACAAAAAAATTGTTATCAAAGTTTAACTTTAAAGCAATAGTTTTCTTGCGAAAATTACTCCATTAAATGTTTTTCGCCGTAAAATTTTCTTACAGCGTAGTGCACCTTGTCGATCGACAACTTCAGCGAGTGACAACAGGTCACTATATTTGTGGTTAAGAAAGATGCATTTTTTGTGTAATTGTAAAAATTATATAATTACCACTTATTTTCCATCAACTTTTAAGTAATAGTTTTCTGACGAAAATTATTTCAGCGAGTGACAACAGGTCACTATTTTAATGGTTAAGAGAGATGCCTTCTAAAATAATGAACTAGTCTTTTTTTAATTTCTACTGCCTCTATTGACAACAAAAACACAAGTGACTGATTTTGATATTTGGGATCACAAAATACATATTTCATAGTGGGAAGCAGATTTGTTTGAAAACTATTAAGTTCTCGCTCTTCTGTATTGTCAATTGACTTGTCGCGTTCAAAATCAGCTGTTTGTCGATGATGCACAGTGTGCTTGGTTTTAAATAGTATTGTCTCCAAAATCTTAAGCAAATATTTAAAGTTATTAACGCCATTAAATGTGTTTTCCAAAAAGAGGTATTTTGTTTTATTATTTTAAATAAATTTTTTTAGTCTAGACATTTTTACAAAAAATATTTTTGCTCATGAGTTTTTTATTCGAAACTTTTATGGCTGCTTTTATTAAAATTTATCAATATATTATGTTGCCTTAAGATTTGCGTTAACAAAGGGGCTGTCGCTTTTTCTAACCCATTTTTTCAATGCGAAAAATTTCTTTTATAAGTTTTCAAACGCCGTAAGAATTTATTAAAATTTATGTCGGAAAATGTTTTTTACCAAAAACAAAAAGAAAATCAATGTACTTAAAATGTCCTTAATGTCGCTTTTACAAATTTTGTACTTTTTGTGTTTTTTGCCAATAAATGTTCACCGTATAAAATATTAACTTAATTAATTTTTGGCGCCTTTGAAAATTATATTAAAGTTTGTGTCGGCACAAAAAAATTTATTTTTGTGTGTTAATAACCAAGGCGAATTCATGTATTCGTTGGTGCCGATACTACACCAAGTAACAACACTAAAAACAAAACAATGTATTTTTTTGTGGCTTTCGTTGATCGCTATCTTAAAAACACAAGCAGCTTTTGACATTTCTCTCTCTAAGTAAGAAAAAAAGGAGCACAGCTGTGCTGTCAACGCCACCTGAAAAATTAATTCACGTTTCTAAAATTTTTGTCATATATAATACTTTCACAAAAATTTTCATATTCTCGTTTTAAACATTTTTAATGAAGATTTCGAGAAAATTTTTGTCTCCGAAAAATTAATTAAAAGTTTTGTTTTTATAAAACGTATACAAATTTCGGACAAAGTTTCTAAGGGCTTTCTTGGGTAAATTTTGGATAAATTAATAAATAATTTTGATGTTATATATAGACTATGGGAAAAGTTAGTTAAACTAAATTTCAGCTTGATCTCATCGGTTTTCAGTGATTTATGTCGCTGCATGCGATTTTTGGAAGTGGTTTTTTAAACAAGTTCTTTTTTAATATGAATCTATTCCAACAAAGTTAAGAAGCTTAGACTAGGTTTAGTTGAAAGACTGGTACGAAGTCAAACTTTATACTCTCACACAAATTCCAGTATGATGACACCTTTGGTAATAAAAGGGTATTCAGAAAAAAAAGTTTTCGCATATTAACCTCTTAAACAGCCACACAGAATGTGCCCAACTATCACTATATCCGCCGTGTGCACAAGCCACATAAATTTGACAGGTCAAATAGGAGTACCACTGCCATCCTTCCTATAAAGCAGTTCATGGTTCGAACGCAGACGTTGCTACTGTCTAGTAGTGAACTAGGATCTGGCGTTATAAGCACCGGCCATAACGTCCAGGATACTCTACAATTCGTTCTTTTTATCTACGCCCAATTAGTCCCGCTTAAAAACCCATTCCAATATCTTCCATAAATAAAATCCCATTTCCGGTCTGACTGTCTTTACAATATGCCCTGACCTGACCATCTCTCTCTAGATGGCAATTCCACATAAGAAAATTAATATGAATTGTAATCAAGGCGAATTCATTCCAGGTAATCTCGGTAGTACAACAAGTACAACTCGTATCATTGTACAATGTCAAAAACCGAAACAAATCAAAACAGAAACAAAGATAATAAACAATATTGTGACATCCAACAATTATAAAGCTAAAGAAAAAAAATTACCAGCAAGGCTTTTAGGATCACTTGTAATGAATTCGCCTTGATTGTAATGAAATATTTTTGTGGTAAGTTGAAACAGATTGACAACATAATGCCAAATTTAATGGGCGCTTAGACTTTATTCCCAAAGTTTAGTTGTTTGCGATCCAGATAACAAGGTTACAAACTAATTGACGTTTTTAAAATATCATGAAAGAGAATATTCGATATCGTAGCAAATTAATGTCTGCCAGAAATAGAAAAAGTAAATTACAGAAAAATAATTTAAAATTTAATAATAAAAAAAAGAAGTTGTCCACAATAGTAAATATTTTTTAATAAAAATAAAAAGTAAAAAGCGTTTTACTAAACAAAAAACATTTTTAAATATAAAAAATGGTGGGCCCCTTAATGTAGGCAGCAATTTATTTTCTAAATCACAATTAATATTACTCATACGCTGAGTGGTCGGTTGGTTGGTCGTTCTCATACATGAATGTAACCCTTAAACGAGTTCTATGTTAACAACCAACAACAACAACAACAGCTACTTACATTAAATTATTTTTTTAGTGATTGCTTTCATGGCTGTTGTTGTTGTTGCTATTATTGCTTTAATATGCCCCATACTATTTGCTCTGTCTCTCTTACTCCCATTTTTTCTCTGTTAAATTTGCAATCCTTCTCATACCATTTTATTATTTGCAACATTAACTATATTTTTTTTTTGCCAGAATGTTGTTGTCGTCATACTCAAACACACAATTTTACTTACACACACACACACACACACTTAAATATTTTTGTATGAAACTCATTTTTGTGTGTGAGTATTTCGCGCGCATTATATGCGTCGCCAACCGAATCATAAAAACGAGCCGTAAAATGTGTTGCGATTGGTTTAGAAAATTGTGTATAGTGGGCCTTGTTGTATCATTTGGTTACAGCTTTTAGCTGTGTGTGAGTAGGCTTGGCTTGGATACCACTGGGGTCTATAATGGTACAAGCAACAACAACAATGATAAATACTTATATAAAACATGCTAGAAAAGAAATTTTCTAACAAATCTTGTTGTTGTTGCTATTTTCATTTTTTTTATTTCTTATTTTCACAAATTTTTTTATGTTCAATGCCTTTATATTCTTTCGGCTTGTGTGTGTGTTTAATTTTTTTTGCTGGCATTGCGTTAATGTGGAAAATTAAAGGAATAATAATAATTTTGTTGCTGTCGTTGCTGCTGCTTTGACGATTGTGTGTTCTGGGAAATAGAGAGCATAACGTGGTTGCTTATAAGTTCTGTCGCTTTTAGACAAATATAAAAGAGACATTTAGAAAACTTTTCTATTTAAAAGCAAAAATAAGAGCACGTTTTTAGAAATATAGTTGTTAAAAAAAGAGTATTCTTGAAGACAAAAGCTTTCGATTAAACTTAGAAAGTTGAATTACATAAATTTATCAAACACTAAATAATAAACCGTCACAACTAAAATTTTATCAAAAGCGTTTATTTTTCATAGACCCGTTTACAAATCAAAATCAAACGATCACGAAAATTTCGTTTTCGTCAATGTCTTTAACTTTTATTCTTTTACATTTGTGGAACTCGATTTTGTTAAGAAAAATTGCAGTCATGTTTTGAAGGCAGTTTTTTGCCTCTGATGAAAATTTTTTTGAATTTCGAGTTGTGACTGTTTATGATTTAGAGTGCGATATATTTAAACAAGCAGTGTTGGAAAATAAACAGTTCATACTGTACTTTAGTGTTCTGTATGGAAGAAGCAATGAAACATTAACGCTTTGTGCAGTAAATACCTTATAAAAACCTTTCTCCGTTTGTGATCTTCGTACACAATAAGAACACTACTAATCTAACTCAACATAAAAATGGGATAATTTCATTGCGTTCTGTTTCTCGTAATAAACCACGAACCTTGTTGTGTTCGGTACAGCACATTAATACATTTTTGACACAGAAAGCGCTTTATTCATCCCAAATAAAAATTAGTGAACGTAAAGATCAGCTTTGTACACTGAATTGTTTGTTACCGTTATTCTTTTATATGCTCCCCTACAAACCTGCTTCGTAGTAAGGGAATGTCGTGGCTCTACAATTTGTATATATATTTTATTTAAATTTATAAAGCATTCGTTCCCTTGCCTTACTGCATCTCCGCATGTCTTATTGTGTAGCGCATTAATGTGTGCTTAATTTTTAAAATATACCGTTAGTGCTTCGCAAAATAAGAAAAATTTTTATTGGGCTGGTAGAGATAACAGAATTTTTTTTAAAAACCAGAATTTTTTTTTTTACCAAAACAAAACACAATATACACACAGCCTATTCGTGCTATAGTCGTGCAAATTGCCAATCAACAGCAAAAATACTAGTGAAAGGCGTTGCTAAAATTTCTTGTTTGCTCATTCCTTCATTAATGTAAACAAAAACACTACAGAACATTAAAATTTAATGAATGTATACAGAACTACTACAATTGTAATGTTTTATAACGAAAAAGAAAACACTACATATTGTTTGGTACTATCGTGAAATTGAACGGTATTAAAAGTTGTGTACTAATACCAGAGTTGGGAAAAAAACTGTACACTAACGTAGTGTACTTGTCTAACCACACAAACTCGAAATCTTATTTTTTTGTTTGTGAATTTGTACACAAACACTTTAATAACTTACCGAACGTATTTTAGAGTCCGTGTTAAGTTCTTTTGAGGTACTTATTCTGTATTTTTTAGTGAACACGTTGTTAACTTTTAGGTAACATGATATGTTTTTTTTTAGTGTCTGCGTAGTTAACATTTATTGTACTTAATTTTTTTTAAAGGAAATATTTAAAAATAAAAAATCCTCTGTATGTATGGGAAAAAAAATAAGAAATATAATTTTTTAATGGTTTGTTTATTTATTGAAAAAAAAAACCCCCAAAATATAATTTGAAGTTGAGTTTTATAACAGGAGTGCAAAAATATAAGAAACATGCAAAAGTAGAGAAATGTTTTAATAAAATAAAGTATTTATATAAAAAAATAAATCTAAATAGGTGTTTATAACAGTCGCTCAAAAATAGAGTAAAAAAAACAAGTGCGTTTGTGTTTTGAGAAATTTATTTAAAACCATCAAAGTAAATATTATAAGGGTAGACATTTTTATGCGTGGGTGTGTTGATCAGAGTTTTATAACGTATTTTGTTGTGATTTTGGTATATTAAATTGTTGATGCGAATGGATGTATTCAAAATAGAAATGCCACTTGCGATATTGTAATAGCAGGTCAACGCAGGTATGCAGCAGAGAAAAAGAACATCGTAAGTTAAGATCAGTTGTAAAGTGTCAAGAGTATGCGGAGGTGTAAATATGTATAATTGTTTGTGCACATTTGCAAGTGGTTAATGAAGCATCGAAAATTGTTGTAGTGCTTTTCATTACATACTCAAGTGAAAAAAAAGTTTATGACTGCTCTTGTTTTTCATGATTTGAATTTTTTAGTTAAATATCTGTTGTTGTTTTCTATATTTATACATAAATTTTAGGTACATCTTTTTCATTTACTATTTTATGTGCTCACTTGCGTGGACATTATTAAGCTATAAAAAGTAATCTAATTGTTTGTGTTCACCAGCTCAAAACAGTTATGTACAATATTTTGTTTGTGTACAAATTCACAAACAAAAATTAAAAAAACTGTGTGGTACTTTAACTTGCTGTACTTTACTGTTTTTTTCGAACACTGACTAATACACATACACTAAAAAATAGCCCAGCTAGCATAGGCTGTTTGTTAAACGATTATGTTTAATATACAACTCCTAAAAGAAACTTCTGACGATTATCGGACGAGTAACAAAAACGAAAACATCTAATGTTTTTTTAATTTATTACTTTTTTAAACATTTTCTGACACGCTCGTCTTTTAATCTTGGAATGAACCTTTTGCGACTCTCTGTAAGAGTCATATAAAAATTACTGAACTACCTAAATAAAAGCGATTTTGAAATATGAAAATTTTATAGTCAATACAATTTCAATAAAACAAACCGACCTAAGGATCTGTAAAATAAGATTTCCCGACAGGATGGTGCTGATTTTGCGACCTTAAAGTTTGTTTCGTAAAAATTGTATGGAAATTAGAAGTTTTGACATGAAAAAGACGCTTGATGCCCTTTTTTAGGTAGCTCAGTTATATGGCTGAGCATTTCACGAGTTGTAAAATAATCGCTACATGAGTCTCATACGACTCTTGGCATGCTTTTTGAAAGACTCGTTAGGTTATCTCTACATACATCATAAACGATTTCCCTTATGATTACTATAAGCGTCTTTCGCTGTGTTATGGTAGGATCTCTTATACGAATCAGCCCGTGTAACAGTTTCTTTCGTGCGAGGATTAAAAATGAGCTCGCCGACGATCAAAAACGCTCTTCATGAGATTCCCCGTTGACTCCCAGACGATTTGTGTACCGAATTCTAAATAATGTTCGGTTTTTTCTTCCGAAAACTGGTTTTTATCTTGTTCCCTCTCAGAGACATCTTAGCACGAAACCCTTATAATTTATTTTTGCTTAATTTTCTTTGTCAGCTAAGAGATTTCTTTAATTTTTTAATAGTTTTTCGCTTTAAAATTTTCGCAAAAAATAATTGTGGCCTTAAAAAATTTTCTTGAGATTTTTTGGTAAAAATATTGTCACATTATAAGGTTTTGAATTGTTGCCTGTTTGTTTTTTCCGCTTTGAGAATTTTCCGTTAAATGTTTGTCGCTTTAAAAGCTGGTTTCATAAATTGAAGCTTAAATTACCAGTAAACACACACAAGCTGTTAGAAAGCTACTTAGTCGGTCGTAAATTCATTATTAAAGAAGGCAACTTTTTAAGTTCTCCTCAGCCAATTGCCGCTGGAATCCCACAAGGCAGCATCCTGGGTCCACTATTACACCTAATATATACTTTGGACAAGCCAACTTACAACTACACCCAAACTTCCACTTTTGCGGACGATACAGCTTTCCTAAGCGTGCATGAAAACCATCATGAAGCATCTCGTTACTTGCAGGAGCATATATTTTAACTAGAAACATAGTTAAAGCAATGGAGGATAATGGTCAACGAGCAAAAATGCGTACATATAACACTCACCTTGGGTCGGGATTCATGTCCCCCTATAAAAATCAATAATCAAATAAAACCTCAGCATTCGCATGTTAAATATCTCGGTATACATCTAGATCGCCGTTTAACGTGGAAATTCCATATAGATGCAAAATTAACTCAAATGAAACTAAAAGCCATTCAAATTCATTGGCTTATTGGAAGAAATTCTGTTCTTAAGCCTCTAGTACACGGAATGTAAAAAGCCACATGCGCATGTGGTTCTGACGTAATTTTGACGTCAATGCAAAGCCACAATAAGCATTGCGTGTTGTGTGATGACGTCAAAATTACGTCAGAGCCACATGCGCATGTGGCTTTTTACATGCCGTGTACTAGAGGCTTTAGTCTCGATTGCAAACTTCTACTTTACAACTCTATCTTAACGCCAATTTGGTGCTTCGGTATTCATTTATGGGGCACTGCCTCAGCGTCTTATATCGAAAAAATTCACAGCCACTCCCTGGTATGTTAAAAAGTCGAATATCCACAAGGATCTCAACGTGCGATTGGTAAAAACTATGATTACAAAATACGCAGTAAAATATTTAAAGAGCCTTGAACTACACCCAAATCCACTAGCTCGAAATATTTAAAATGATGGCGGCCACACTCGCTTAAGGAGAAGAGACTCTGCAGCACTCACCCAATCAGAAGAGTGATAAACACCTAAAAATGTGAACAGAAACCGTGATAAGAACAATTTTTGTCGGGCACTGGCACGACACGAATAAATTATTAGGATAAGATTTGATTACTTATTGTTAGTTCATATTTAATATATGAAGATTCAACAAAGAAGCGCTGGAAAAAAGGCTGATGCTGCTTTAAAAATTACGCATTTTTGCAACCATATTTGATCGTATTAAGCAATTTGCATTTAAGATTTTTGTTGCCAAGAAGTTCCTTAATAGAGTCTTAAAAATGTTTTTTCGATTGTTTTCTTGTTAACAAAATTAATGCCAATAATTTCATTTAGAATACACAGAAAAAATTATTAAATTTCTCCAATTACCAAATTAATTCCAAATTCATAATATCAAGCAAACAAGTTGTTAATTTTGCACCTATTACCAAAATGATTATATTGATTACTTAAAATTTTAAAATTTTGAAAAAATATTTTCAATAAATGATATTTTTAATTTTAATTAAAAAAGTGATCAAAAAACTTTGCCATTTCAAACAATGTGTTAATTTATTTAAATAAATATTGACAATTCCCAACAACAATTCTACGCGCTTAAATTAACTTATTTTAAACGAAAAAAGTCAATTAAGATTTTTTTTGTTATTTAATTAAAATTTTAATTGAAAACTTATTTTAAAACAACTAAAATGTTAATTAAATTAAAATTAAATTTTTAATTTTCTTTCAACTAAAAAAATAATTGATTCAATTATCACATTAATTAAATTTAAATACTTTTTAAACCATTTTTTTAATTGATAAAACACTTTTTTCTGTGTTCTTTCATAGTTACCGTCTTAATATTTTAAGAAAATTTCTTACCGCTTTCTTCAATGCATTCTTAAGAGTGGGTTTGTTAAAAATTCTTAATTTAAAGAAAGTTTGCTCTTTAAAGTCCTAAACTTACTCTTGAAATGGTGCTTATTCTAAGCTTAATTCTCTTTTTTTATTTTCACCATGCCAGCAAAATGCTCTTTAATTTCCAAACAACATTTCATTTGTTCGTTAAGAAAATAGATGACTTTCGTAGAAAAGCTTATGAAAAATTTCCTCATTTCATTAGGGGAAAAACTATAAAAATAAAACTGAAAATGCTTTTTTTTTCATAAAATGCTAAAGGAAAGGAAAAAAATTGTACTCCGCGATTGTTACTCACGGCAGTGATGGTGGTGGAAATTGCGCGAAATTTTTTCCTTATTAAGAAATATTGTAAAACAATTTTTTTTTTGTGAAAAGCGGTTAGAAAACAGAATTTGTGATTGGTCCTTTAGCTCACAGGATGTTGGATGCTAAGAAAATATGCTGGTTAAACTAAAGCTAAAGCGAAATTTTTTCGTTTTCCCAGAAAGTTTTATGCGCATTATTATTTGCAATTTTTTTTTTGGTTTGACTTGTTGTAGTTTTTTTTTTTTGAAGGATTTTTATTATAAGTTAATAAGGAAAGTATAATTTTCTATCTCTGTTTAACATAATCAGTGATTAAGAAGGAAGAGAAATTTGTTTTAGGGGATAAATGGAACAAGCAGATATTTTTTCTTTCAAGAATAAATTTAAGTTGGATTAGTAAATTGGCTTAGACGGTCTCAAATAGATTTTTTTTTAGATAAACATGATGTTGAAGTTTTGCATATGTGTTTGTCAAGCTGAATTTAAGCGTAAACAATTTCCTTTTCCTGTTGAATGGTATATGAATGTTTTTCTACTACTTTCCATTTTCTTTATTTTCTTGCTTACAAAAATATTTGTTTTTGAGCAATTCTACAGATTTTTTTTACATCTTCACACCCAGTCACATATTTAGTTTCGTACCCATAAACTCCCTACCGAATGTCCTTGAAAATCTTCAGATGTTACTTGCTGTTTCCTTTCGTTTTTTGTCTAGTTTGTGTGTTTTTTCTTACCATATTTTTTTGTCCATTTGTCTCTCCAAATCATATAGATGTAAATATTTTCTAAACTTTACATACATATAAACAAGTGAAAAACAAAATGGTCAGAAAACGTAGCCATTGTACTGTCTGGAAGTGTTACAACACAAAAATCAAGTTATAAACCATGTCTGTAGCAATTCTACTAAAACATTAAAAAAATTGGTTTAAATTCTTTTGATTTTTTTTTTTTGAAAGAAAGTTTAAAAAAAATAAATCGAGAAAATATTGACACATCGTTTCTTTGCAAACTCCTGCTTTCTAACATGTTCACATTTGAATATCCTCCCTTTTAATAAATCCTTTACATAAACTGTTTGCTTATGCAGACAACCCATTTACATGCTCCTCACCAGAATTCCTTTTTTTTCTACTCTTCATAGCCGGAAGCTTTTGTGACATTTCTTTTATTGTTTTTATTGCTATTCTTTATATTCCATGTTTTCTAGATGGAAAAAAAGAAGAAGAAACTAGAAAACAATTTACAAAAATATTTAAAACTGTATAGAATTCTAAAGAAAAATATTTGAATTGTTTGTCTTTTCGATTTGTCTGCCATGTATCCCTATATCCGTTTTCGTTAGCTCTTCAAGTGCTTTATATGTATAAATGTGGATCTGTGTATGTGTAAGTGTATATGAGTATTCTTGAATAAAAGTATGTGTGTCTATAACTGTGTTCTGTCTTGATTTGGCCACTTGTTTCAGGATGTAGGTGAGTGCTGTGTTGCTTTGCAGTCATAGAAGTTGTAAGGTTGAATGACTTTTTTAAAGGATTAAACTTAATTGGTAAAAAATATTTGCTTAACAGGGAAAGAAAGAAAAAATGTATAAAAGTTAAAATTTTTTCTCTAAGCTGTTTATGAAGGTGTTATATTAAAAATCACAAATTTAAAAGAAAATTTTAGTAAAAAAAAAACATTTTCGCAAATATTGCTTTCAAGCTGTTTAGCACAATATAATTTTTAGTGTTTAAATTTTTTATAAATAAAATTTTGGCTTACCTTTCGTCCTACAGGCAGCAAAACTTGACAAAATTTGGCAAAATTTCCTATAAACATAACATACTATTAACAGCAAATTATGAAAAAATTTACTATAATAAGCAAGTTATGGCAAAACTTACTTCAATTAGCAAATTATGGCAACATTTACTTTAATTAGCAAATAAAGGCTAAATTTACTACTATATACATTTAGAAAATGATGACAAAATGTACTATAATTAGCATATTATGGCAAAATTTACTAAACATAATTAGTATAAAAAACCAACTTTCGCAAAGTATCCTACAAATATCAAATTTTGCTAAAATTTCGTATTAATAACAAAACTTTGGCAAAATTTCCTACGTATAGAAATTTTTGGCAAAACGTCCTATAAATAGAAAAATTGCTATAATTAGAAAATCTAGAAAATTTTGAAAAATTTTTTCTAACAAAACAAATTGTGGCAAAATTTCCCATAAATATCCAATTATGGCAAAATTTCTTATATATAACAAATTTTAGCAAAATTTCCTACGAATAGATATTTATGGCAAAATTTCCTATTAGTAGCAAATTTCCTATAATTAGCCAATCTAGGCAAAATTTCCTATATATAGAAAATTTTAATAAATTTTTTCTAAAAAGAGCAAATTTTGGCAAAATTTCCATTAAATAGTAAATTCTAGCCATTTCCTATAATTATCAAATTATGGCAAAACTTCTTATAAACAGGTTTTGGCAAATTTTCCTATGAATATAGATATTTTTGGCAAAATTTCCTATAAATAGGAAATTTACTATAAATAGAAAATTTTTAAAAATTTTGGCCAAATTCCTTATAAAAAGCCAAATTTTGGCTAAATTTCCTTAAACTAGCAAATTTTAGCAAAATTTACTATAAATAGCTAATTTTGGCTATATATCCTATAAAAAGCAAATTCTGGGAAATTTTCTTATTAAAAGCGGATTTTAGCAAAACTTCCTATAAACAGCAAGTTTTGGCAAAATTTCGTTTATATAGCGATTTAAGGCAAAAACCGCCTATAAATAGCAAATTTTGACAAAATTTCCTTTTTTTGATGATTTGATGAACCACATTTTGACTTAATTTTCTATAAACAGCACATTTTTGAAATGTGGGTAATTTTCCTATTAAAACCAACTTCTAAGGTATTTTCTAATAAATAGCAAATTTTGGCGAAACTACCCACAAGTAAGAAGTTTTGATAACATTTCCTAAGAAAAACGACATTTTAACTAAAATTCTTATAAAAAGCATTTTTTTAAATATTCTTATAAAAGATTTAAAACTTTCCTACACTTTTTTTTAAAAATATTTTTATAAAAGATATAAAATTTTCCTACACGATAGAAAAGGCGTCATAACGCTGCTGTATTTTGACATCTGTACTATGACAAGTGTGTTCGTTTTTGACCACATGACACTTTACATTACTGTAATGTCAGCCTTAACATCACTTGGTCAAATTGTAATCAGGGTCAAAAATTTAAATTATGTCAGCAATGGGATGACACATTGACATCACAGAAATAATGAACCGGAATCTGTTTTTTAAAGCATGTCATCAGTGCTATGACAGACTGTCCTCAAATTTAATGATTGTAATTGACCTTAAGTCCAATTGAGGGCATATCATTATTTACTTACCCATTACTAATGTTTGTTTCACTTTTGTTGTATTCCTACCTTTGTTAGCAGAAGAACTTTCAATTATAAGACACCAGCAGCATGCCCGAAACAGTTTTCGTAATAATTCTACTTTAAAAATTTGATGTATTTAAATATATATAGTTAACAAATTGAATATGTGAATTTTTGCTTCTAATTTTACTTTTTAAACATAAAAATAATGTTAATAATATACGAGGGCGGATCAATATCCGTGAATTTTTTCGAACTTACCTCGTAGTTATATGAAATGCAACACTGCTCCCATCAAGTACCACCTGTTAATAGACTACTGTCAAGTTTTGTACAAGTTCCGTCATTTACTTTGCGTTTTACATCTTTTCAAAATATACAACCTCGTGGATTTTATTAAAAATGGAAAAAAGTGAATTTCGAGTGCTCATTATACATTATTTTTTGCGAAAAAAAAAAACCGTCAATCAAACCAAGGAAAAGCTTGATAAATACTATAGGGACTCTGCACCATCGATTTCAATTTTAAAAAAGTGGTTTACTGACTTTTGTTGTGGGCGCATAAGTACAAATGACGCTGAACGTTCTGGACGGCCAATTGAAGTCAATACACCCCAAAATTTCGAAAAAATTCACGATATGGTATTATTACATGATATATTATGTCATCGCACTGATGACAGTTTGTCATTGCACTGATGATATGGTAAATTATGTCATCGCACTAATGACAATTCGTCATCGCACTGATGACAGTTTGTCTGTACTGTTCTTCAAATACATCAGCGTTATGACGACTTTTCTATGTGGCGTTGAATTGATATCACTATAGTCATGGCGTAGGTAACGCATAAAATATGACAAAATTTTAGAATGACGTTCGTCATTGGATTGATGTCACTTTTTGCCTCATTGATGCCATTTGTAATAACATTGATGTCACAATTCTGATGTAAAAGCATCACCAATATGAAAACGCATTTTTCTATGAGTGTATAAATATAAAATATTGGCAAACTTTCCTATAAACAGAAAATTCGGGCCAAATTTCCTTGAAATAGCAAATTGAAACAAAACCACGTATAAAGCAGCTTTAGCAAACTTTGGCGAATTTACCTATTAATAGCAACTTTTGATGATATTTCTTATAAATATTACATTTTTGGAAAATTTTCCTACAAAAACAAATTCCGATTTCATGTTTTGTTTAAATATTTCATATATTTTTAGGAACTGAAAAGGAACCCTGCTTTGACCACCTCCGTTGCATCACAATCGTCATGGTCATCACAAGTCAAGTTATTAATTAAGTCATTTTTGTCTCTGATAAATGGTTGAATTACTAACTGAAACTATAACTGTACGTATGTTACCAGTTTGTCAGTGTCAGAAACCTTGTTTTGTCTAAAGTTATTTCCGTTTCCGTTGCAAGAACATGTTCGAAAATATTTTCAAGGTCTCCTACAATATGACAGACAAGTAATAAAAAAAAAAAAAAAAAAAAACAACGGCAACAACTAAAAGTGAAAGAAGTCATCAGCTCATGTCCATACATACATATTTACATACCATTCAATGAATGTCATATATTGTGTTTTATTTCTAGTAGTTTTGTCATCTTTTGCATATAAAAATATGAAAAATCAAAATGAAGAATTTTAGAAAAAAAAAAAAAAAAAAATAACATGGACACATGGGCAGACACATAGCCAAGATTTAGGAAGAATGAAAAGACGAATAGAGGGTATATAGCAAAAAGTAATAAGAATATTAGGGATTTAAAGAAATGAAAATAGCGTTGCAAAGCAAAAACTAAAACTATAAATTTATTTTAAGCGAATTATTTAAAGCAAAATTGTTTTTTTTATTGAGTCTTCTACATATTAAATGTATACCCTCATGGCAATTTTTTTTAGCTGTTTTTAAAATGGGTTACAGATAAAAAAAAATATTAATCCTCATAAATTAAATTATTTTAGCTTTTGTTTTTTATGTCATCACTTACTCTAGCCTTAAATCAGAGCTGTTAGGCAGCCTTGTCTCCCAACATTTGAATTTTTCCAGGTAAGCCATAAAAATACATTTAATTTAATATTATAGAACAAAGTTTTTGCTGATACTTTTGGTCATAATGTCATTGTAAATGTATGACAAGTGAGCATTTTACATGGAAAATAACAAGGAAGAATACCATATTCGACCATGCCAAATCTTCAATAACTTTTTTCACCTAACGAAATACATCCCCTTAGTCCACTAACTCAAATTATCAAACAGAATTAAAACAAAACAAGTAAGAGTGCTATATACAGCTGTGCCTTTAATACCCTTCACCTACCGTAATGTAGCCTATTAGACCACTCACCCACTAACACGCATTATCAAACAGAACTAGAAAAAAAAAACGTCAGAGTGCTATATTCGGTTATGACGAGCCTTTAATACCCTTGACTTAACGTAATGCACCGTCTTAGACCACTCTCCCACTAACACACAACCAGAATTAAAAAAAACAAGTAAAAGTGCTTTAATCGACTATGCCGAATCTTTAATACCCTTAGACCACTCACCCGCTAGCACATATAATCAAGCAGAATTTAAGCAAACAATTAAAAATGCTATATTCGGTTGTACCGAATCTTATATACCCTTCAATCATGTTCATGTAAGATTTTATGCAAAAAAAAAACAAAAAAAAAAAATTCGAAGCAGTTTTTTGTTCATATCTCAGTCCTTTATATCATATTGACCTCGCTGAATTTTCAATAGCAAAATTTAACGGAACAGACAACAAAGAAATATATAAAAACTTAGTTTCCTTAATTTCAACAGACAACTGGTCAGAAGGACAGACAGACATCGTTAAATCAAGTTTGCTTCTCAAAAGCACCCAAAATATTTAAATACTTTATTGGATTTAAAATCAATATTGTAGCAACTACAAACGGAAAGACAAACTTTTATATACCTCTAACACCTGTAGCGAAGTGCATAACAATACGATTTCAAATGTTTTACTAACTGTTGCTTTCTTTTTGTGGTAATAATTCGTTTAATTTCTGTGATTTTGTTAAATTTTTGTATGTTTTCATTGTTAATTGTTTGCTGGGTTTTGTGGGTTTGTTTATTACAAGTGTTTAAAAAAAATTAATACAATTTTATGCCTCAATAAATATTACATTTACATTATTTTCTTTTATTTTTTCTTTCTTTTTTGTTTTGATAAAAATAATAAAAACCGCCAAATATTAATATGATTTATGATTTCTATAATAAATGGCAAAATGTTATTAAATTTTTGTTAAAAAAAAAATAACTTAAATTTTTGGTTTATCATTTAACCAAAATTTATGCTCCAGTGGGATTTAAAGGAACATACATATATATGTATATATAAAAGTTATTAAGTAGCAAATTATAATTTAATTTTTTTACTTGGTTTTATTAAAAACCCCAGAAATATGCAACATTTTCTGTTGATAGAAGGAAATACTGAAGTGAAGTTTTTGCGACTTTACGTATGCAAGAGTGATATTTTGAAAGCAAAAACAAAGTCATAAATATTTTTTAATTTTGTTGTTGCTTGCTACAGAAATTCATATTGCGTTTTTAAATTCCAAACGCTGCAATGCTTGTGGCGTTGAAAATTTTAAAACGGTACATGAATTTCTGTAGAAAGCAACAACAAAATTACGAAATATTAATGACATTGTTTTTGCTTTCAATGAAATTCTTTGGCGTTGCGTTGCGTTTTACATGATTAGGGCCTTAGGCAAAAGTAAGTGAATCTCAAGAAAAAAAATTTTAAAAATGTTAAAAATAACCAACCAACGTAGTGAAGTATTATTAACATTTCGTAAATTTTTAAAAGTTTTCGTACATTTACTAAAAAATTTTGTTTTTTCGCATTATGTTTCGTACTTTCAAAAATTCTCCGTTTTGTTTAAGAGTTTTAAAATTTGTCCCGCTTTTTCAATAAATAAAACTGGCAACCCTCATCACAACATAATAAAATTTTGGGTAAAATACAAATAAAAACGCACAAAAATTATTTTATTAAAACCAAATTTGCTTAATGATCAAACTTTGAATTTATTCATGCATTTTCGATGCAAGTAAAATAATTTTTTTATGATGCTGATAAAGTTAAGCGGTTTTTTTAAGCGCTATATGTGTATATAAACCAGTTTTTATATTAATATAAGCATTTCTAATTTAAAAACACCAAAAAATGTGCACATTATGAAATGCTTATAAGCGATAAATACTGTACCACGATATTTTACATAAATAAAATTTAGTAAATCAACACAAATTGTTAATAGTTTTTTTTTTAAATTTTTTGTAAAATGATTGTTTAGTGTGAACAAACCTTTAAACTAAGAAAAGAAATCAAAGCAACTTACCGCCTGTTTCATAATTTTGAACGTTAACGTTCGCATAGAAGATTTTTATAAACACTCAATTTTAAATTGTGTTCCATATAAAATTCTATGCGAATATTAAATTAACTGCCTGTTTCTAAATAAAAATAACAATTTATGTTTGATAATTTACGTTAAAACAACAATAAAAAACTTAAATTTATTTTTGTTTTAAGTATAACTTTCTAAACGTAAATTTTTTTTTCTATTTTAAAATCAGGCAGTTAAAATTTTTTATTAGGGCGGAGTATAGATGACTAAAAAAGATAAGTCGAATTCATTTTCGTAAGTACCTTTCGTGCTTTTTGCTCTGGGTGAGAAAATGTGAATATATCGCACTTGTTCCTCGAAACGGAGTCAACTCAAAATTTATAAATTTTCAGTAGAGACAAAAAACTTGTTTTTTATATGTATTCTTAGATTACAAATGGGGATAAAACTACATTTTTTTAGGCAAAATACTAGAGAAATATATATCTAAGATTTTTACAGTGGGTAGATATGGCCACTGTTTTTCGTTTTCTTGCAAAAAGTGAAAATTTAAAAATTTTGAGTTGACGCTATTTAGAGAAACAAGTGCATACATATCGTATGAACGCAGTCAATACGCACAATATGGCAATTTGAGTGTATAAGCCGGCACAACTGTGCACTCGAAGAGGGTTCAAGAATCTTCTAGAAAAATATGGTGAACTATAAATACAGCCCGACTCACAGGTCTTTAGTTGAGTTTTATTTGATTCTTTAACCGGTCCAGTTCGTTACTAACTGAAGTGGCTGCATTTTTTGTACCTAATAATTATTTTATTAATTATAATTAATGACAATAAAGTTTGTTAAGCTGAATAAGTGCCTGTTTAATATTTTATTTGAATTTAAAATAACTCGAAGATTTATTGTAAAGGGAATAAACCAAAACGAGTTTAATAAAGTAAAAAATTGACAATATTTTCAATATTATAAATTTCTTTAGTAATGCAGCTTTTTAGAAAAATATCTCCTGTTATGGAATTTTATTTTAATTCTTTCCTATGAACTCCATTCGCTTAAAAATAAATTTAGTTTTGCTTAAGTGTTTGGTCAAAATGTCAATGTCTTAAATTATTTTAGACAGGAGCCACCGTTCAAGAATTATCATGAAAAATTCAACAACAATTTATTTACAATCTTTCTAACAGACAGACAGACAGACAAAAAGTGTTAACAGGAAAATGTACTTTCATCAGTATTTCTTAATTTTATGGACTAGAAAAAATACACAAATATGAATGTAAACAAAAACAAAAACTAATAAAAAAATTCAATAGTTAACACCTTCTACAACAACTTGGGTGTTAGATATTTTTGTTTTACAGCATAAACTTTTGAATACAAGTAATAAATTCTTAAAATAAAAAAACTCTATTATTTAAAATTAGAACACAAAAAAAATTTGTATAACTCATGCAACCGATCCAAAAGATTGGGATAATAAAGGGGGCTGTAGTTGCTCACATTTAAAGAACAGAATTGGATTGTCTGCTACAAGTAAAATTAAAGACTCTCAAAATGAACAAAATATTTACCAAAAGATTTTCTTAGCAAAAGCATTAGTTGAAGAATGTGTGTATAAGGATGTGTGTGTGTGTGTATTAGATCAGCTATTTACGGGTATTCGCTTTAAATGTTATGTCTTTCTGTCTCTCTTTAGATGTTTGCAACAAACTTTTCATGCAAATTGCAGCTGTCTTGCGTTTTTCGCTACTTAACATTCAATTTCAAAAATTTTGTTGTTCATTTTTTTTTTTTTTTTTTTTTTTTTGGTTAAAAATGCATATTTAATACATAAATACAATATATGTATATAAATAAAATATCTCTACATCCTTACGGACACTAAAAAAAACACCGTTTCCTAAAGACAATTTCATTAATTCTATAAAAATTTGCTAAAACTTAAAGGTTGTTTTAAAAAAATGCACGTAATAATGAAAACTTTTTGATAAATGTTTCCCTAAAGGAGACAAATCCTGTTGCTTATATTTATGAATAACATTTTTGAAAGATTTTGAACAAAAAACAGGTAAAAATGCTTTAGTCTTCAAAACCCTTCAGCTAATGTAGTGCAGGGTCTTAGATCACTCACCCACTAACACACATTATCAAACAGAATCTTCTATACATACTTATATATAAAAGAGAGTGACGTTAGTTACTACGCTTATAACTTAAAAACGCCTGGACCGATTTCGATGATTCGCACCAATTAGGACTAGTCTCCGTTCAAACAAGAATGATACCCAAGAAAATTCCCGAAATATTACGGAAAAAAATATCAAGAAAATTCTTTTTCCCGTACATTTTATATGGAGTAATTTTTCGACGCCATCTCCGTGATAGATGACGTTTATTTTACGTAACGCTGTGACAATTTTTTTTTACAATTTTTTGCTAACCCCCATATTCATATACATGATATATTATGTCATCGAACTGATGACAGTTTGTCATTGCACTTATGACATTTTGTCATTGCACTGATAATAGTTTGTCATTGCACTGATGACAGCTTGTCATCACACTGATGAAATGATATATAATGTCATCGCACTGATGACAGTTTTTCTTCGCACTGATGAAAGTTTGACTGTACTGATGTCAAAATTCATCCGAGCTATGACGCCTTTTCTATCAGTGTCACTGTAGTCATAGCGTAGATGCCGAACAAAATATGACAACAATAAAGACCCAGAATAAATATTCTTTATAGATTCTAAGAACAATATTGCAGAAATGGCAAACCTGTGGTAAAGGTTATAAAAATTATTATATGAACAGAGTTTTGTATAAAATCTTAATTTTTGCTTATTAGGAATTTTAAAGATAATTTTAAGATTTTATTTTGAAATAACTGCCTGTTTTTGTATGACGGGCTCCAAATTCGTTCCTTTAACTAACATTTAAAAAAAGAACAATATTTGAAAATTGGTTTTTGTTTTATATGAATTTTGCGATGTCATCGAAAAACAGTTGTACTTTGTTGTGTTTAAAAAAAATGGATAAAATATTCACTGCCGTATGCATA
This sequence comes from Pollenia amentaria, assembly GCA_943735925.1. Classification (NCBI taxonomy): domain Eukaryota; kingdom Metazoa; phylum Arthropoda; class Insecta; order Diptera; family Polleniidae; genus Pollenia; species Pollenia amentaria. The sequence continues at coordinate 11,200,110 of OX031010.1, read as the reverse complement.
AAAAATAAAATAGATTTCAAACGTATTTTAAAACAAAATTTCCATACAAATTTTTCTTAAAACAGATTTCATATCCATTTTAGTTTTTTATGAATACGGCAGTCAGTATGTAATTTTTTGAGTATCTATTTTAAAAAAGTTTTGGGAATTAAATAAGTTGTTTTCGGAGACTGATCATAATGAACTGATAATTAAGAAAATTATATAAAAAATTTGTATATTTTTTTTAAAATATAAAATGTAGTAACAAAGTTTTTTAATGCACATGGCAACAGTGTATGTATCTATATCTATAACGTTGTCTGTATATTTGTCTAAATATCTGCAAATGTATTACAGATTGTATAGACAGACACACACACACTTATAGATTTTACTTGTAGTTCATCTATAAATTAAATTATGTTTAGAAATTATGCATGCATTTCTGTCGATTTTCGTTTTGTACGATTTTCAGTTCTCCAGATCAGATGCCATAGCAAAATAGCTACAATAACAACAACTAAATAACAGTTACTGCATTTATCATCTTGGCCCGTCTAAAACTACTTGGCTGGCTGCTGTTTCAATGCATTGGCTGTTGCAGTAGAAATGTGTGTAAATTTTGAGACCACCTTCCTTACAAAATGCTCCACCAACAACACAACTAATAAATACTCTTTTGCCTGCTGCTTATGCGGCATTCTGTTGCAGTTGCTACCAGCAGCAGTAGTCGTAGTAGTAGTCAAAAGAAACCAATACCTCTTAAAACTCTAAAACTCATTGTCAGATGAACATCGTTACTCACTAATTCACATTCGATGTTTAACGTATGCGTTCGGTCAATGAGGTTAAATTTTGTTACAGTTCAAAAATTTGTTGCTGAAAGATTAGTTGGAAGAGGGAGGGAAAACATTTGCAAAGTGTGAGGTGTATATTTTAAACAAAAGATACTTTTTTTAAGGTCTTCAATATGAGTACTTTGTGCTGGGGCTGCTGGCTTAATTTGATTCTACTTAATTTCTGTTCTTTCTGACAATGATGTACAGGAACAGCTTTATTCAATAAAAATTAAAGCAAAAAAAATAAAAAAAAATCACTTAGCCAACAACAATAACAGTTCTTGGCTCTCATCGGCTTGAATGACAATAAAGGTGTTTTGTTGTAAGACAATGGAAGTTGTTGATAATTTCAATTGGTTCGTTTTATCTGCAAGTCTGTTTTCCCACTACATCACACGAAAATTGAAACATCTAACCAATTTCTTTTATTTAAGTTTCGAGGGTCATCGGTTAAATGGCATAAATTTGGATTTTACATTATCAAAGTCATTGGTTTTAATGGAAATTATTTTTGTTCTTAATATCGGTTAATTTTTGCCTAAGTCTGAAAAATTACACTGTGTCATCAATTTTCAACAAAGTCGAATACGAAGTCAGAATGGTCAAAAAAAGAACAGTTTTCGAGATATTGCAAAATTACCGCTTTTTGCATATCTAAAAAGATGATGTCACTTTCATAAATATATCTTCGAAAATATTCAATTGTTTTTTTTTTGTTGAAAGATAACGAAATTACCAAAATAACCACAAGCCGTTTGTAAATATTGGTCAAGAAATGACTGACTTACAGTGGACCAAATTTAAAATTTCGCAAAAATTTTAATGCTTTTTTGGAATTTAGCTTTTTTCAACATTTTTTTTTTTTAAACCAAACAATAAAGTTTCTTAAGTGTTATCACTTATTACGTCAGTTTATTTCAATACGAACATTTTGTGTCCCATATGATCTAGATCGGTGAAAAAATGGCAAAGTTACAGTAGATTAATTGAATTATCCCACTTTTCGATTTTTATCAAATAAAAAAAAAAAAAAAACAGAACAGTAAATATACAAAGCTAATGGTAGTAACAATTAATATTAAAAATGGCTTTAAACTGTTGAATAATTTTGCCTTTTGTGATTATTTTCTGTCTCTCGCACAAGGAACCAATAATAGTCGCCCAACATCGCCTCATCATACGCCCGATTGATACCGAAGCTCCATTTCTTGTATTTATGGGTGAAAGCGCTCACCGTGCTCGTCACTTTCATCGCCAAGGTTATTTGGGAAGAAATTTAAGTGGGAATGCAGAAGGTGTATTTTTAAAGACATATTTGCTCCTTCTTAAGTAAGATATAAAAATGAATATTAATTTAATTTAGGCATATGCACGCAGAGAAAAAATATGTTTAAATATGGTCACCTCCAACAAAACTATTTTTAAAGAAAATTTTAAACATACTATGTTTAATTTAACCATATTAATGTCACCGACAACTATATTATTGTTAAATAAGTCCTCCATCAAGAAGCCAGAACCATATTATGGTTGCCTATAATATGCCCTTTTCTTGCCCTTTTCCAAGAGCAACATTCTATGGTTGAAAATCAACCATGTTATTATAAATGTTAAACATATTTTAGTTATTATTAACCAAAACATGTTCGGAGGCAACCATAATATGGTTGTGCCTTCTTGATGGATGACTAATTTAACCATAATATGGTTGAAGATGACAATAATATGGTAAAAATAACCATAGTATGTTTAAAGTTTTATTTAAAAATAGTTTTGTTAGAGATGACCATATTTAAACATATTTTTTCTCTGGGTGTGAGGAGTTGGTTTTGTGAATGAGTTTACATCTGCATATTGAACAGACTTATGACGTCCATTTTGCTTAACTTTGGCTAAGCAAAAATAATAATCAACGTCGTAGTTCGTAGGTTTACGCCAAATTGCAGAATAATCAAATGGCATATACCGACTGCGGTATAGAAAATTAACATAAGATTCTGAAGGCAAATTTTTTAAACATAAAATTAAGAAATGCATACTAACTTTGCGCCCGACATCCACATTAAGGATGAGCGATTCCTTGATTTTTAAAGATCATCGTGATTAGTGAACGTGATTTAAAAATCAAAACAAAAAAAAAAAAAAAAAAAAACAATAAAATTAAAATAATTTGCAATTGTAAGCTGTCCATAAAAACAATGTCAGAAAAAAGGCAGTGTCGTCAAAAATCATTAATGAATGGAGCTTTTTATCCTTTTCTATTCTTAGAAATATTTTCTCGCGCATTATTTTTATTACCATAAGCTTTTTTAGGGACATTTTTTTTTACAAAATTCAATGTTTCTAATATTTACAGCGTTCGGGTTTCAAATTCTGCATTTTTACTTCCTTTGCGTTTTTGATTCGATAAAAAGCGAAAAGTGGGATAATTCAATTAATCTACTGTAACTTTGCCATTTTTGCACAGAAATTAGTCTCGTTGGGCGCAAAATGTTCGTATCAAAATAAGCTAATGTCCGATGTAATAAAAGATTAAACTTTTCATTTATTTGGTTTGAAAAAAAAAAATAACTTTAAAAGAACAAAATTGCAAAAAACCATAACATTTTTCATAAATTTTCAATTTTTGTCCACTGTAACTGTCATTTCTTGGCCAATGTTTACAAGCGACCCGTGGTTATTTTAGTAATTTTATTGTCTTTCACAGAAACCAAATACATACATAATCCGTTCAACTTTTTTTGAAAATATTTGCATTTAAGTGGCATCATTTTTTTTAAAAATACAAATAACGGTTTTTCGGAATATCTCGAAAACTGTATCAGATTCATTTGGTCTAAAAATTGTCACGTAGTGTTATTAATTGATGTCGCTTTAGAAATATAACATAAAAAGATTTAAAAAATTAGCGCGGTTATTGTGATATTAAATTTTGTTTTATTTATGGTACGATTTAGCTGTAATTCATAAAATATATTTATTAAACATAAATAAGTTTCCTGATAAAATTTTGCACCGGTATATAGCGCAACACCACAAGTAAGTAACAAAATTCTCCAGTATTAAATTTTTTATTTTTATTTAGGAAATCCCGAGCAGCGCCGGGATCAAACAGCTAGTAATTTATAGATGTAACGCCAACTTCTGCACTACTTGAACTCTCGGTGGAGAGTTCTGAATGTATCACTCTTCTATTGTACTAAAAATTAGAAGTGGGTTTTTGTATTTTTTTTTAAATGACCGATTTTTATTAAATCTAGGGGCAAATTACGGCATTCGATATCCATCGAAATAACAACACAATATAAATTGGATTTTCGATTGATTGGCGTTTTTTGGCCCCTGGCTTTATAGTTTTCTCGAGGAAGTTTTTTTAGCAAAAACTTTAAATTATTTTTACCGCTATTATTATTGGTTGGTTAACGTAGTAGCACGCCCAAAACTAGGGGTGCTGCAAGTAGAGTCAACAGTGACTCCGTTTTGACAAATTATTGCTATTTTTACTATTTTAAAATTAAAATTTTTAAATAAAATTTTTTTTTTTTTTAAATTAACTTTTTCAAAATGAACTTTCGATTGTTCTTCCAAAAAGAGTGTGAATTTATTATAACGAAATTACATTTGCCTAAGAATTATCCTTTGTTTTAAATGTAGGTTAATTTTTAAGTTTAAAAAAGGTAGTTGTATTAGTTTAAAATTGTAATTCATACATAACTGTATTTTAAGTCCACTGTACGGAGATTTCCAGTATATCAAAAAATATTTGCTAAGCCTAAAAGCAGAGTAATAATTTGTACAGGATTATATCAGAAACCTGTAGAAAAAGGTCGTGAACTATGATTACAGCCTGACACATTTGTGGCAATTAATCACACTTTTTAAAACCGATCGTTTTAAAATCGATCGATTTTCATCACATACCCAAATATCTCGATACCAACTACTAAATCCTTCATAAATAATCAGTTATTTTGAATTTTGTTCCAGCTAAACGTCCACTATTGTTTGTTTATTCTTTCCAAAAATTCAATTAAACAATTATTTTAATAAAGAAAAACTTTAATATTCAATTCTCTTAGAAACCTCAAAAGTCTGCATTCAATTATACTTTAGTTCTTCTTAAAAATTCTTAATAAATATAAATTACCATTGTGGTTTTCTCTGCATTAATTTCATTATTAATTACTAAAATACTCGTCTTTTTAATTGCAAATTCTAAATCATTAGAATGCACATACATGAGTATTATATTATAGAAATAAGTGTAATGGTATTTGGTAATGAGTGCAGTACCGAAGATATACATTGCACATACAAAAGAAGACAACTAAACAACAATGCACATACACAAATCTACATGCAACTTCTTTCTCATCAATTTTAATTTTAATTTCTTCTTGCAGCACGTCTTCTTGCCCCGGTTTGTTTAACAAACCCAATAACTTGGCATAATCTTAAGACTTGTATCGTAAAGGTAAAGACGTGTGTAGTAGAAGTTTGAGTATGAGTTAAAGTTATTGTTGGTGTATTTTAGCCTGCATTTAATTACTGACCTTACCTACTCCCTAGTCATTTCAGAACGTTCAAAATATAATAATAACCATGAAAATAAGAGTAAAATAACAACAATAACAACAACAACTGCCGCATTAAAATTTAGAGAATCTACGCATGTCTTGGCCAAAAGCAAATAAATATTTTGCCTTGATAAATTTAAAGTTAAAGATAAAACCAGTTTTCGGTTTTGTCTTAAGTCTTAAGAGTTCTATTAAAAGAATAACTCTTTTAAAAGAGTTATTTTTTTTGTTGTTTGCGTAAAAGATATTTAAGAGATTTTTTGCTTTTCTTTCGTTAAGTTTTTACTTGTTTTCAAATTTCCCCTTAATATTTTTAATTTTATTCAAGTTTTTCTGTTTTTTCTTTTGGCTTTAATTAATCCATGACGTCATAGTTTTTTTTCAAAAGAGTTTACTTTAACTCTCTTTTCTTGAAAGAGAATTTTTACTTTTTTTACTTGTTTATTTTAATTTTGATTTGTTTTTGCTGCCTGCAGTATTTAGATTTCATTGATTATTTGAGAGTTCAATACAAGAGTGAGTTTTGCGGTGTTTAAATTTTCAATGTTGTTGTTGTTTTTTTCATGCTTTTTTTTAATTTCAAATTGTCTTAATAAAAATTTATAGTTCTAAGATTAAATAAGCAACTAAAAAAAGGTGTTAGATTAGAAAACTTTTGGGGATTTCGAGTACAAGGCTGCCTTTGCGTTAAAATACATTTTTAAAAGAGGAGATTTTTTTAATTTAAATCAGAAAGAATCAGAGAGAAAATAATTTAAGTATTGTGGTTAATTTATTGAGCTGTTTATGGGTTTTAATCAAAGTTTTTATATTTTTATCAGGCTAAAGTTCATTAAATTTAATTTTTATTAAATTATTTTTATTAAGAACGGAATTTTACAACATGAAATTAATTAAAATTTAATGATAATTTTGCATTCTTGACTGCCGTGGGGCTCGAACCCACGTTCACGGACAGGTTGATTTGACATGTTTCAATAGTAACCACACCATCTTCTCAGAAATCTTTGCCGTTAAACACTCACCGCCATTGACGACGACGTTAATCTTTAAACCAAATTGGTAGATCGAAATAATTTAATAAAATTTAGCCTGAAAAAATATGAAAATCCTTTTATATATTTTTAATAGAGCCAATGAATTAACTTAATAAATTCCTTAATAAAAAATATACAAGAACTTATTTTTCTAGGAAAAAACTTGGAAAATTTGTCATAACAGTCAAAGTTAATAGGTGTGTTTATTTACAGAAAATTATTGCTTATTTTCAATAATTGTTACTAGAAAGTGTTCACGTACTCGAAAAACTTGCACGGAGAGAGAGAGTTGAAAAAGAGCATACAAATTTGAGAGACAAAAAATTTGTTGAAAATTTCTGATAGTAAAATTTTTTTCTAGCAAGAATTATTCAACCACCTGTTTCATGTTTTTGTTTAAAAAACAAATAAAATTTTCATAATTTTTAAATTAAAAGTTTTCCAATAAAATAGGATATTTATTTTTCTAATATTTAAGAACAATATTCTTGCGCAAATAGTTGAAATCAATGGAATTTATTAAGAAATATTCTCGTATCTTCTAGCTGAATAGTGTCGATATTCCGAACTTGTTAGTTTTTGCTGGTACAGCGTTGATTTACTTTTTTATTTTTTTGGAGTAATTGGGAGAACAATTTTGTCAATTGTTGCAAGTTGTTGCTAGTAAAGTAAATAAACACACCTTATATAAATCTGTACTTAACTGAGCTACGTAAATAAGAGCGGCAAGCGTTTTTTGTATGTCAAAACTTTTCATTTGCATAAAGTTTATACGAAAAAACCCTTTAGAACGCCAAAACGACACCACCCGGCTGGAAAATCCTATTTGACAAACCGCTATGTCGATTTGTCTTATTAAAAATGTATTTGAAATAGAATTTTCATGTTTAATAAAACGCTTGCCGCCCTTGTTTAGGTAGCTCAGTAAGAAAGATCTATAAAACAGCACGGTGAAACATCTATCAGAGATTCTGTTCAAAAATCGCTTGGCAAAAAAAATTCGCTTAATTAGGTAGTCGTTAAACGCATGGCACGAAAGCCATTAAAATGTTGGGTTGAAAGCAGTAAAATTGGTTAATTTTTTCATGAAAAATCTTAAAAATCTTCATTTCAATTAAAAAAAATCTTCAAAAATCGTTAAAACACCTATTAATTTTTTCTTGTTTTTCATTACAAAATATTAAGAGATAACAATAAGTTCCAACAGAGAATCACATTTTTAAGTAGAAAGTACTTCTCATAGAAACAAAATGAAGACATATTCAAGAAAAATAAATTCAGTTATATTATTTTTATTTTATTATTCAAGAAGTTTCATTGATCAAACTTGCCTAAACTTTACAGAATATAAAATAAGTATTATTATTAGTTTTTGAACAAGTATAAATTACATATTTAAATATAAAATAAACTACAAAATTTTCGTAACTTCAAGAGACCGGGGCTCAAAAATGTAATGATCTACAAATATAAATAAACAGGCACAACTCAAAATTCAAAATTATGTTTAGGAGCGGCAGAAAAGTGGCTTCAAAAACCTGGTTGCAACGTTTTACTCAAATTGAGTTTACAAAGATTGAAGAAGAAAAGTTAAAGAAGTGACGCAAACAATTTTTTCGTAGTCGCTATAGATTTGAATTGTGAACTGGTTTATGAAAAAATAACGATTTTGATGAATAGTGGAAATCGATTTAAGCAAATCTGGAGACGTTGAAGTGTCAAAACAGTGAAACTTTTTAAGTTTAAAATAATCATTTGCCAGCAATATTCCGACTATGGATTCATTTTCCAAACGATTTGGACTTTTGTTTTATTTGGGATTCACCTGACTAAATATTCTTTCTGCGCTTGCCGATGAATGTGACAGAATCAGTATGTTCTGAACAAATTTAGTAAGGGTAGGAAAATCATAATCGGAACTAGAACGTTTAATTTCAGATTTTTTCCAAAAAAATGTATAAAAGTTATTTCTTCCTTATTTAAGATATTAGTTAAGTTGAACCGTTTTCATTCTCGAAACTCAGAATCCAGATCTTTTTTTAATTTTCATTAAGCAAATTTGGAAAATATTTCGCAATACATATTGAAAATGGAATTAGAGTGACTGCTTATTGTTAAATTTGGATATATAGATTGTGGATCTCGGTCGCTTCGCTTTGAAGTATTCTATTCATATTATTAATTATACCCAGAATGCACTTGAAAAATAGAAATACATTTTATTTGTACACTGAAAAAAGTTTTTTTTATCAATTAAAAAAATGTTTTAAAAAGTATTTATATTTAATTAATGCGATAATTGAATCAATTATTTTTTTTCATTGAAAGAAAATTAAAAATTTTATTTTGATTTAATTAACATTTTAGTTGTTTTCAAAAAAAATTTTAATTAAAATATTAATTAAATAACAAAAAATCTTAATTGACTTTTTTCGTTTAAAATAAAATAATTTAAACTTGTAGAATTGTTGTTGGAAAATATCAATATTTAATTATATAAATTAATACATTGCTTGAAACGGCAAAGTTTTTTGATAATTTTTTTAATTCAAATTAAAAATATAATTTATTAATAATTAGTATTCTGGTTATTTTATTGAACTGTTAATGGTTTTCAATCCAAATTTAGATATTTTAATTAGGCTTAAGTTCATTGAGTTTAATTTTCATTAAATTATTTTTATGAAGACAGGAATTTTACAACATGAAATTAAAAATTTTTTTTTTTTTTTATTGCGCTGAGATTTGAAACCAGGCTTTGACGGACAGGTTGCCCAGACTAGTTTCGATTGTAACCACACAATCTCTTCAGTGGGGTTGCCGTCTTTACTCACTCGGCTATTGAAGCCGGATGACGTCAATGGTCAAACATCGATCTTTTAACCAACTGGTATTTCACCTCGGTTGATCGAAATTTGCTTTTGAATGACAAATTTTCAAAAAAAAATTTTAATTAATTTCATGTTGTAAAATTCATGTCTTCATAAAAATAATTTAATGAAAATTTAATTCAATGAACTTAAGCCTAATTAAAATATCTAAATTTGGATTAAAAAATATAATTTATTGAAAAAAAAATTTTACAATTGTTAGTAATCAATAGAATTATTTTGGTAATAGGTGCAAAATCAACAGATTGTTTGCTTGATATTATGAATTTGGTATAAATTTGGTAATAAGAGACATTTTTTTAATTTTTTCTGTGCAGTGTTTAGATTATTTTATTATTATATTAAAAAATCTGCATTTTTTGGTCAAAAATCTTCAAATCTGCATTTTATATAATAGGGGCATAAAAACTGCAAAATTCAGTTCTGGCATCTGGCAACCGTGAGAGTAAAAAATGCAGAAAACTAGTAGAAGTAATTTTTAGCAAAGATTAGAGTAGGGATTTAACCGATAACGATACCGATGTATCGGCGATACTTCAGGTTTGCCGACATATCGGTATCGGGTATATATTATTGTCGATATTTTTTTAAGAGTTTTTTCGAACAAAAAATTTCATTTTTAATGCTGCACAAATCAACTTAATCTCAAATCACATTTGATTTTTCAAGTGGTTGCACATTGCAGTGACTGGGACACATCGGAGGAATGAGCGCGGGTAAAAGACACTCAATAATATATATAAAGGAAATCGTGTACGGGGAAAACCTAAAACGCGTGGCGAATAAAACTGGGGACAATGTACAAAAGGTGGAAGCCCATGCAGAACATTTTCAAGCAGTCCGATACCAACAAAAGGTTGAAGTGCCATTTAAGTAAATAATTAAGTATCTGTTGCTCAGCCCATTAATAATTTACAACGATTTAGCTAAATATTTATTTCGAAAATGCTAATTTTTTACGTATCTTCCATATAGGTACCCGGGTACCTTTCCGCGCATTATAAAGGATATTTTTTGCTACGCACATAAGGATTAAAACTCTATTATTTTTGTCAATATGTCTAGATATACGAAATAGATTTTTACAATTTATGTATCACAGATTAGAATATATGTCTTGATATAATATGATTAAAAGCAAAGTAAAGAAGGAGCCAAAATAAAAATATTAAATTGTGGAAACATTGTTTGTAAATTGTATTTTACCACAAAAATGTTCTTGCATATTTTTTGGTAATAAATTAAAAATAAGATAAAAAGAAACTTTGAGCAATGCTTCATAATATGTCTATTTGCGCTGAAAATTAATTTTAATTAGCTCTTTTCTTCCTCGTATTCATTATAAATGAGAGCTTATAAATAGTTGATTAAAGTAGAACATTTTAAGACTTTTACTGCCGCCACCAGCGTCTGATGCACGGTTGAAAGCCTTAATTTTATTGGAAAATTTTGTAAATTTTTGTACGTTTTTATATTTTTCGATGCATTTTTGTTTAATTTAATTTTTTATTATTTTTAAAATCTACTTTGTTGCTGAGTGCAACAAACACGCAGGTAATTTTTCCTTTTAACTCTCACTCTTTTTTAATTTTTTTTTTGTTAAAGGGAATAAGTAAAATAATATTTTTTTTGCCATAATTACAAAAAATATACAATAAGTATATGAATTTATAATTTAATGAGCAATACTAAGTAGTAAAACATTTGTAGCATAATAAATTATTGTTGGTTTTTGCCAAAGTGTTATGCAACATGCAACAAAACGAGATAAAAAGTGATAAAATGTGAGAAGTGAATGGTTAGTAAGTAAATGTTAGTTTTAATCATAAGTAAATTTATTTCAAAACGCATTTATGTGCAAGGATTTTTGTTTAAAAAAAAATATCTTTAGTGTTTTTAAAAAGAGGCTTATCTAGACTACCACATACAAAAATACTTTTAGAACAATGTATATTATTCTATTTAAGAAAAGTGGGCAGATCATCTAATTTTAAAGTAAATGCTATACTAATACAATGTACACTTTTGCAGAAATATTTTATTTAAAAAAATCCAAGCTAAATTCAAACATAAAAGAAAGAAGAGATTTCAAAATACAGAAAAAATGCGATCATGAACTCTTATATCTGGCCTTGGTGCTAAAACGGACATTGTTAAAATATTAGCTTTTAAGAGAATTTAAAATAAATTTTATTTTAGAAGAGTTCTTAGTGAATTTGGCTAGCAAAACCCTTATGAAACTGTTCTGGGTTAAATCAGACATTGTCGGTTTCAGCAAAATAAAAGAAAGTAAGATAATACGCCTAATGCAATGATCAGCTCAAAACAGCAAAATATTGACATTGGACCTTTTACCATCAAGCCAAAGATATATATATATTTTGACCCTAGCACAGACTGTAACTGTTCTCAAAAATTTCTTACAACACAACTAAAACCCTATCCTAACTCTTCTTTAACTCTATTCTAACCCTACTATTACTCTAACTCTAACTCTATTCTAAACCTACTATAACTCTTACTCTACTATTACACTCTTGAACTCTACTTTAACTCTACTCTAACTCTACTCTAACTCTACTCTGACTCTACTCTGACTCTACTCTAATTCTACTCTTACTCTACTCTAACTCTACTCTAACTCTACTCTGAATCTACTCTAATTCTATTCTTAGTCTACTCTAACTCTACTCTAACTCTACTCTAACTCTACTCTAACTCTACTCTAACTCTACTCTAACTCTACTCTAACTCTACTCTAACTCTACTCTAACTCTACTCTAACTCTACTCTAACTCTACTCTAACTCTACTCTAACTCTACTCTAACTCTACTCTAACTCTACTCTAACTCTACTCTAACTCTACTCTAACTCTACTCTAACTCTACTCTAACTCTACTCTAACTCTACTCTAACTCTACTCTAACTCTACTCCAACTCTACTCTAACTCTACTCTAACTCTACTCTAACTCTACTCTAACTCTACTCTAACTCTACTCTAACTCTACTCTAACTCTACTCTAACTCTACTCTAACTCTACTCTAACTCTACTCTAACTCTACTCCAACTCTACTCTAACTCTACTCTAACTCTACTCCAACTCTACTCTAACTCTACTCTAACTCTACTCTAACTCTACTCTAACTCTACTCTAACTCTACTCTAACTCTACTCTAACTCTACTCTAACTCTACTCTAACTCTACTCTAACTCTACTCTAACTCTACTCTAACTCTACTCTAACTCTACTCTAACTCTACTCTAACTCTACTCTAACTCTACTCTGACTCTACTCTGACTCTACTCTAATTCTACTCTTACTCTACTCTAACTCTACTCTAACTCTACTCTGAATCTACTCTAATTCTATTCTTAGTCTACTCTAACTCTACTCTAACTCTACTCTAACTCTACTCTAACTCTACTCTAACTCTACTCTAACTCTACTCTAACTCTACTCTAACTCTACTCTAACTCTACTCTAACTCTACTCTAACTCTACTCTAACTCTACTCTAACTCTACTCTAACTCTACTCTAACTCTACTCTAACTCTACTCTAACTCTACTCTAACTCTACTCTAACTCTACTCTAACTCTACTCTAACTCTACTCCAACTCTACTCTAACTCTACTCTAACTCTACTCTAACTCTACTCTAACTCTACTCTAACTCTACTCTAACTCTACTCTAACTCTACTCTAACTCTACTCTAACTCTACTCTAACTCTACTCTAACTCTACTCCAACTCTACTCTAACTCTACTCTAACTCTACTCCAACTCTACTCTAACTCTACTCTAACTCTACTCTAACTCTACTCTAACTCTACTCTAACTCTACTCTAACTCTACTCTAACTCTACTCTAACTCTACTCTAACTCTACTCTAACTCTACTCTAACTCTACTCTAACTCTACTCTAACTCTACTCTAACTCTACTCTAACTCTACTCTAACTCTACTCTAACTCTACTCTAACTCTACTCTAACTCTACTCTAACTCTACTCTAACTCTACTCTAACTCTACTCTAACTCTACTCTAACTCTACTCTAACTCTACTCTAACTCTACTCTAACTCTACTCTAACTCTACTCTAACTCTACTCTAACTCTACTCTAACTCTACTCTAACTCTACTCTAACTCTACTCTAACTCTACTCTAACTCTACTCTAACTCTACTCTAACTCTACTCTAACTCTACTCTAACTCTACTCTAACTCTACTCTAACTCTACTCTAACTCTACTCTAACTCTACTCTAACTCTACTCTAACTCTACTCTAACTCTACTCCAACTCTACTCTAACTCTACTCTAACTCTACTCTAACTCTACTCTGAATCTACTCTAATTCTACTCTAACTCTACTCTAACTCTACTCTAACTCTACTCTAACTCTACTCTAACTCTACTCTAACTCTACTCTAACTCTACTCTAACTCTACTCTAACTCTACTCTAACTCTACTCTAACTCTACTCTAACTCTACTCTAACTCTACTCTAACTCTACTCTAACTCTACTCTAACTCTACTCTAACTCTACTCTAACTCTACTCTAACTCTACTCTAACTCTACTCTAACTCTACTCTAACTCTACTCTACTCTAACTCTACTCTAACTCTACTCTAACTATTAAAAAATTTTCGGGATTTGTTTTTATTTTTACCCAATATATAAAAAATTTTTAAACTGTAATAATACAACTTAATTTTCCAGTTAAAATACATACTTCATGCACATATATTATTTATTTGTAAAATATATAATAAAAACAAGCTTAAATAATTAACTGATCACAATTCATAGAGATCATGTAGTAAAAAAACTTAACGAAAAACATAAAAATCTTATTTTTGTCCATATTTGATTATTGTTGTAAAAAAATACACCATTTCCAATTGAATATTAAACTTTTCCAAATTTATTTTAATATTTTCCAAATGAATTTTAAAATTGTCGAAATAAACATATTTTGAAGTTTTCTAAATGTACTTTGAAATTGTCCAAAAATTTGAAATTTTTCAATATTGATTTTAAAATTGTCAAAAAATAGTTTCAAATTTTCAAATGCCATTTAAAATTTTCGATATGTATTTTAAAATTCTCCAAATGTATTTCAAAATTATACAAATGTATTTTAAAAATTTCGAACTGTTAAACTTTTAAAATTGTCCATATGTATTTTAAAACTATCCAAATGTATTTACAATTGTCCAAATGTATTTTACAACTGTTAAATTGTATTTACAAATTTTCCAAATATTTCAAAATAATTTAAATATATTTTTTCATTGTCCAATTTTATTTTAAAATTTTCTAGATGTATTTTAAAAAATTGTGTACATGAAACCATTTCAACAAAAAAATTGGAAAATTTTAAAATACAATTGGGCAAATTTTAAATTACACCTGAATAATTTTAAAATACATATGGGCGATTTTGAAATAAATTTTACAATTTTTAAAATAAATTTGGAAAGTTTTTAAATACATTTGGAAATTATGCAGTGCAAACTTTTAAAAGTCGTGTAGTTACTTCTAAGTTGAGAAGAATACATCTCATTATTTCAAGATGCTTCTTAAGAATATTTAAGCGTCCAATGTTGTATCTGACGAAATTTTGTAGGATTTTGTTTCATTTGTGTTTTACAAAATTCATATTTTAATTATATAAAAATCGGTTGAACTTCTTTAATGGCTATTTTTTGTACACAAAATACGTAAAAAAATCTATACAAATTATTGAAAAATTCTTTTTTAAATTTTTAGTTATGCGACCTTTTTTATTATAATTTATATTTTAAATAATATTTTCAATTCGAAGTCTGTTTTATTCCTTAAATTCCTTATTTTTCAATATTTCGAAATCCTTTGGATGTCATATTCCTGAAGATTTTAAGAATTTAAAGAATAAAACAGACCTCGAGCTTGAAAAAATTATTTAATTTATAAATTATAGAAAAAAATTTAAAAATAATAAAAATATAAAAATCCCGGGATCCCGAAAATCAGAAATCCCGAGACACAGGATTTCCGGAATCGGGATTTCCCGATTTGAAGCCCTAGTTCTTGGGTTATCTCTCATCATACGAGCATCAAAGTCTCGTTGAGTTTCTTTTGGCAAAAAATCACTATCAAAACAAAACATCAATAATTGTTCAGTAACCTTTTGTTTTAGAAAAACTTAAGCCGATGTAATTAATTTTAGTTTTTGTTAAAAGTTACGTTATAAGAAAATGCATATAAAAGAAAAGAATCGATGTATTCCTGTTTCGCAATTGCAACATATTGACTAAAAAGCAATCATTTTGTTTAAAACAGCTGCCAACCTGCGTAATATGTAAATTTATGCCAAACATATACGTTTGAAAAAAAAAAATTTTTATATATGCAAATGCATATGTTTCACGCAAAAAGCATTTAAAACGTGCCCTGATTATATGTAATGAATTCAATTAAAATTTAATCAATTTGTATCAGAAAAGAAATATCTGGTATATATGATTTTTTAACGGAAACTCTTTATTATTAATATATACAATGAAAGATACATTATAAAAATGTTTCTTAACACAGTCCACTCTTAAATTAAATAAGATCAACAACAAATATTTGCATAATTTGAATTATTTAAAAGCAACCGCAAATAAGAGAAAATTAAATCATACCAAAACCCAAATGAAATTAAATGAATTACAAAACTGAAAATATGTAAATTTGATACAAGATTTAGCTCTGAACAGCAACATTAAGAAAATCTTTGAGATTTATGTTTAACAAATTAATATATTCAAAAAGACACATAAAAAGTAACGGCTTAAGTAAATAATTTTTTTTATTGAAATTGTAACTGTCGTTTTTAGAATTAAACATTTTTGTTATTCAAGACAAATTACTTCATTACAAAATGCTTAGAAAAGGCGTTGACCAAAAATTTTATTTAAGCAATCCAATTTTTTTTTTTGCGAAATTTATAGATTTATTAATTACATTTGGAAGTTTTATAATAAAACCCTCAGGGCATTTTTATTTATTAAAATTTACAATTTAAGCTTTTATTGCAGAAAAAAAATCCGTAATAATTGAATTTACCAAAAAGTGTTTTTAATTTCGAAATTAAACTTCATATAAAATTAATTTATTTCCGTTACATTAACTTACCCTTGCAACATATTTACGAAATACAAAAAATAATCATACAAATATGGAACATTTGTATAATTCCAGCCCAAAATGAAGTGGATTTATGTGGAGTTTGCTGTTGCTGTTATTGCTTTAATTTTTCCTGTTTATCCCATTTACGCATTTACGCAACATGTTGCTTGGAGTGTGTGTTTGTGTGTGTGCTGTCATTATGTGTTTGTGTGTTTGGCAACATTTACTTACCATTCAGATAAATAAATACTTTTCACTTCATTAAAAACTCATTTTTGCCAGGAAATTAAAAATTGTTTTATATTTATTATTATTCGGATTGCGTTGCAGGATTTTTTTTATACTTGGCAATATGAAATAATAATTACATATCAGAAAATATTTTAGTGTGAGTAGAATTAATAAAGTTAAATACATAATTTATTTATATCATTTTTTAATTGCGCATTTTAATAATTAATAAGGTTTTAAATTAAGCGATTAATATTGACATTATTGGGCGCATTATAGATTTGTTTTTATTTCCAAAGCGTTGAGTAAGTTGGTATGTTTTTTACATTTAATTAAAAGCAAAAAGTCTAGAAGATAAATTTAGGAGTACAAGAATTAATACACCCTTCGCCTAGGAAATTCAAATTCATGCCTTTTTTTTCACACGAAAAAGCTCACACTTAAATCAAGTTCTAACAGGACAAACTATTTTAATTTAAATAAACCTGGCGAAAGCAAATGTCATATATCAATTTACTAAGATTAATTATTTGCTGCTGGGGAAATATTTGTTGGTATCGAGTAGAATTAAAAAATTTTTTTTATGAAATTCGAATAAAGACCAGAAAACTAATCTACAAACAAATTTGCAATTCTAAGATTTGTTCTAATGTCTTGAATATGATAAAGTTTGATGTTTGGAAATGTGCTTAGAGATATAAGATTTTAGGTTTGCAATCAGATGCATACATATTTACATATTGCATACATAATACTTATGCATGGAATATTTATATATAATTTTTATATATGCATACATATATACATAAAACACAAGTAAATGAAAATGTTTACGAAAATATAAGGTAAATAATTTCTAATTAAGAGTATTATTAAGGGGAAGAATATTCTCCTTTTTTAATGTTAACAAGTATTTGTTTTATATATAATATTTCATAAATATGTAAGTAAAAAAACATGCAAAAATACAAGTCATGGCCAGTTGAAAATTGAAGTATCACATTTTTGAGAATATTTTCTATAAATGTCAATTTTTGCAAAATTCCCTAAAAATAGAAAATATTGGCATAATATCCTAAAAATAGCAAATTTTCGCATAATATCCTAAAATAGCAATATTTGACAAAATATGCGCGAAATATTGGCAAAATATACTAAAAATGGCAAATTTTCGCATAATTTCCTAAAATAGCAAAATTTAACAAAAAATTCGCAAAATTTTTTTAGAAAGAGCATATTTTGACAAACTTTTTAAAGTATAGCGAATTTTTGCAAAATTTCCTTTAAATAGCAAATTTTGCCAAAATTCTTTTAAATAGCAAATATTGGCAAAATATCGTAAAAATAGAAATTTTTTCCATAATTTCCTTAAATAGCAACATTTGACAAAATATTTGCAAAACTTCCAATTAAGAGCACATTTTTGGCAAACTCCTTCAAATAAAGCGAATTTTTGCAAAATATCCTATAAATCGCATATTTTGGCCAAATTCCTAGAATAGCATATATTGGAAAAATATCCTAATAATAGCAAAATTTCGCATAATTTCCTAAAATAGCAACATTTTACATAATATTCGCAAAATTTCCTATAAAGAGCATATTTTGGCAAACTCCTTTAAATATAG
The DNA here is from genome assembly GCA_943735925.1 of Pollenia amentaria. Lineage (NCBI taxonomy): Eukaryota > Metazoa > Arthropoda > Insecta > Diptera > Polleniidae > Pollenia > Pollenia amentaria. The sequence continues at coordinate 11,181,762 of OX031010.1, read as the reverse complement.
CGAATTTTTGCAAAATTTCCTTCAAATAGCAAATTTTGGCAAAATTCCTTTAAAAAGCCAATTTCGGCTAAATTCCTATAAATAGCAATGTTTTGCCAAATTTTCTTTAAATAGCAAATTTTTGCAAAAATCGTATAAATAGCCAAATTTGGCCAAATTCCTATAAATATCCATGTTTAGCAAAATTCCCTATTAATGGCAATTTGTGTAAAATTACCTATAAATAGCATATATAGGCAAAATATCTTTAAGAAAGCTAATTTTCGCATAATTTCTTAAAATAGCAACATTTGAGAAAATCTTCGCAAAATTTCCTATTAAGAGCATATTTTGACAAACTTTTTTAAATTTTTGCAAAATATCCTTTCAATAGCAAATTTTGGCAATATTCGTATATGTAAATAGCAAATTTCGGCCAAATTCCTATAAATAGCAACTATTGGCAAAATGTCCTAAAAATAGATAATTTTCGCATAACTTTTTAGAATAGCAACATTGGACAAAATATTCGCAAAATTTCCTGTTAATAGCACATTTTTGCAAACTCCTTTATATATAGCGATTTTTTTGCATAATTTCCATGAAAATAGCAAATTTTGACAAAATTCCTATAAAAAGAAAAATTCCTATAAACAGCAATGTTTTGCAAAATTTCCTATTAATGAAAATATCTGTAAAATTCCCTATAAATAGCAAATATTGGCAAAATTACCTATAAATAGCAAATATAAGCAAAATATCCTAAAGAAAGCAAATTTTCGTATAATTTCCTAAAAAAGCAGCATTTGTCAAAATATTGGAAAAATATCCTAAGATAGCAAATTTTCGCATAATTTCATAAAGAAGCAACATTTGAGAAAATATTCGCAAAATTTCCTATAGAGAGCAGATTTTGGCAAGCTTTTTTAAATAAAGCGAATTTTTGCAAATTTTCCCTTAAATAGCAAATATAAATATGTTTATTATCCCCCATATTCATAAATCTGTTATGAACCTAAAACAGTTTTTTTTGAATATGGGAGCATATATGTAAGTCATAAGTGAAGACACAAACCAAATAATACACTATCTGTTGTGAATGCCGCATTTTAAACTTCATTTTTATTTATTTTTTGTTTTTAGGTCTATGGATTATAAATCCTTGCACCCTAGCCGCCTTATATAGGGTTTATTAAACAAATTTTCATAGAGAAATCATTTTTTGATTTTTTATAAATAAGGCCGTAGAGATATAATATAAATTTACTACTCTAATTCGACTATGCTATAATTTGAGACTTTTTTGTGACAAGCGGGCTACCTGGCGTTTTAATCTAATTCGGGTACGTTAAATTTAGCGGCGCTAGCCGTTTTTAAAGGTTTGCTTTTGATTTCGAGATATACCGTTGTTTCGAAAATTGAGGAGGTTGTACAATATATATTCGCGTAACTCAAAAACGGTCTAGTTTATTTTCAATAAACTAAAAAGTGAATGCCCAAACCCACTTAATTTTTATCCCCATTATTTGTTTCTAACATACCTACACGGTATCTGCATTTATTAAGGGCCTTTAATACAAAATTTCTAGAATGTATTGAAGAAAAAGTCCCATAATTGCCATGGACTCGTCCCTAAGGGGATAAAACCGACCTCCATTAGTCTTTCATTCGACACATTTTCTCAAAACATACTTTTCCTTTATATACTTCCCTAACACAGTACAACACATGATTTCGGGACTCAATTCTGACAATTGTTTATGAAAGTAGACCCAAAAAGAAGAACTTCTGCATCATTAGTTTGGTCAAGGTACATCAAATAATAATTTAAAAATTAATTTGAAGTTAGTAAGTATCGTATAGGGGAATTTGTCACGTTTAAATTACAATTCCTTTAATCTGTTCGTACAACGTTTCGCTACATAAGCAACAGTTTCGCAGTTATAAATAAATGTGTGAAGAAAAAAAAAAATTTTTTTTGTCCAAAAAATTTAAATTTTTTATTTTTAATTCATAAAAAAATCCTTTAGAAAAAACATTGATGACTTTTTTATTGATTCTTTATTTTGCATGAAAATAAACATTCCGATTCATATTACAGCTATTCTTACACAGAAAATATGCGATTTTTATATATTATCTATGCATGGAAACAATATTTCGAACATTTTCAATTATTGTCACTATCCATCCTCGTTGAAGTTGACGCTTGTGGTTCTGATGACCTTATTTTCTTCGTAGGTTGTTCATATTCATATTCTGAGTTAGAGGAGGGGGCTCACATAAAAAATATGGCGTTTAATGAAATTCTTAAATTTAAAAAAAATTTTCATCTTTAATGAATAAAATCAAAAATTTGTTGACAGATCTTAATCATTTATATTTACTTGTTTTACTTTGGTTTTTATACGTGTAGAAAAAATTAAAAGTATAGCTGCATTTGCCAATTTCTTATTCATTTTTATAAAACAAAAACTTCAACATTTTGCTAAAAAAAATATGTTTTTTTCAAAAAAAAAAAAAAAAAAAAAAAAAAAAAAATAATAATAATATTTTTTCAGAAAAAAAAACATAAATAAATTTTGGCCCTATTAATCATGTACAACGTAACGCAACGCCAAAGAATTTACATTGAAAGCAAACACAATGTCATTAATATTTTGGAATTTTGTTGTTGCTTTCTACAGAAATTGTACCGCTTTAAAATTTTCAACGCCACAAGCTATGCAGCGTTTGAAATTTTAAAACGCAATGTGAATTTTTGTAGCAAGCAACAACAAAATTACAAATAATTTATGACTTTGTTTTTGCTTTTAATATAATTCTTTGGTGTTGCGTTGAGTTTTACATGATATGTATCTCAAACGACTGCGTATATGAAAAAAAGCTTTAGTAAGTTACGCGAATCAATGTTGGGTAACTTCCTCCATTTTCGAAATAACCTTATATCTTGAAAACAAGAGCTAACCTACAAAAACGGTTAGAACCACTGGACTTAGCACACCCGAATTAGGTTAAAACGCCAAGTGCCCCGTCTGTCAGTTTTCCAACTAGCACAGTGCTATTTAAGTACAAAATTACTTTTCTTTTTATAACATCATTGCTTTCCAAAAGATCTATAATATGATACAACTTTTTTCACAAGTCCGACAAAAGGAGTAATTTTTATCGTAAACAGATCCATTGAAATTTAGACCGTCCAGCTTAAAGTTACGAGTTTGGCTAATTGGTACACAAAAGTTAATTTTACTGAGTTTGAACTCGGAATCAACATCATAACAAATGAAACCCCGTAGAAAAGAGATACTCTGCACTACAGGGCGGACAAGCCTATTAACATAATATTATGATGGTAGAACATATGAATTTCACCCGATGCTACGTAAACAAAAAATCAGAAACTGCTTTTGCACCAACTCAATACTATTTTATTCATATTTCATATTCGAGTAAAAGTCGAACTAAAGCAGTATAGAGTTGTTTCGCGATACATGGATACATGGAAAATTCTTTAGACCATTGCTACATAGAGCCAAAAATGCCATTAGTCTAGCTGACAGTAAATACAATGTGATCTGGGAAATCAAGCCTGCGATCTCACAAAGAGCCCAGATCAGTTATATTGTATACTATGCATTAGTACACTAGACTGCAAAATTAGAAAAGGGAAGACATTAATTTTTTTTCCAAATTTATGACTCAAATTTTCGGAAGTAGTAAAATTGTTAAAAACTGCCAAGAAGATTTTTCCAAGTGGCTATAATACTATATATATAGAAGCTGCTTGGTCCCGGCGCTGCTCGGGATTTTCTAAATAAAAATATAAAATTAAATACTGTAGAATTTTCTTAATAACTTAAACCCAGCGATATCTACCGGGTCAACATTTTATCAGGAAACTTATTTTTGTTTAATAAATATATTTTGTTAATTACAGCCATATTGCACCATAATTAAAAACATTTAATTTCACTACAACAGCGCCAGCCATCGTGTTTAGGCTTAAGAGAAACCTAGTTCTCGATTAAGATAATTTATTGTCCAAATTTAGTGTCAATCGCTCTCGCAGTTCTTTTGTTTTAGGAGCACATACACGGCATATATATATATTTTATATATAGATGTATGTATTTAATATTAAACTAACACATAAACATGCATTTACCTACAAATATATGCCTGGAATTTTATATACAAATGAGTTAGTGTATATACATTTTGTTGTAAATACGTATGCTTGTATGTATGTGTAACTAAAAGTATGCAATATGTATTAAGAAAGTGCCATTTATAAAATATATTATTTCATATACGTTTTTCATATATTTCGTAATAAAATATTTAGCATTAGTTTGCTTGAGTATGATTATATAACAAATAAATAATTTATATATGTTTAGGTAAATCGAAAGATATCCTTTATACGCATACACATGTATATTATTATCTACGCCTTGGTATATAAACATACCAATGTCCTTCTACAGTCTGCACACAAGTAACAACTACATGTGTCTGCATTTGTGTGTCTGTGTTTATAGTTTAAAAGAGGCATGTATTAACATGTTGCATATTATTTGTCAATAACAAATATGCTGGTGTAAGTATTTTTATATTTAAGCAATAATAAGACAACAATACAACGGAAAAGGTCATTGAATTATTATGTGAGAATTTGGTTGTGTGTTCGTAAGTTCTTGTAAACTTTAAGGAAGATAGAAGGTTAAGAAAATTTTATGGTATTAACATGTTTTGGAAAGGGAGCATATATGATGAGTTAAACTTACTATTGAAGATGTTTAATATATGTTCTCGTCGTTCCTATAAGGAGGATAGGGCCTCATAGAAGATAGTCATATAATAGAAGATGTTTAAGACTTGCAAGAAAACAGATTGATTTAGAATAGAGATGCTCAAGGAATCATATAATCTTCCTACTCCTTAAATAATTTGACAAAATTTATTTAGTAGAATATTGTTTGGCTTTGATTAATGCATGCCAGCACGTACAGAAATGTTTGCTGATTTTTTTATAGACTTTAAGAAATTAAAAAATCAAATATTGCAAAACAATTATTTTAATATCATTATATCCAGGGGGTTAATGCAGTATTGCGTACTTTGTGAACATTGTAACACAGAATATCAATTGTTCGCATTTATATATTTTCGAGTCGCATTGACTGTCGCATCGCAATACAGAATAAGCTCCAGGATTCAGAATAGCAGAAACATTTTAACTAGGTGTTCACAGTGAAAGCAAAAAAATTATTTCACAAATACAGACTTTTTCAGTAGAAAAAATAACATATGATAAATTTTTCCCCAAACAATTATTTTTTTAACATAATCAGGGGTGTTCTAAAAATCGAAAACGCAAAGATTTGTGTAGTAAAAGAAATACAAATACAATCCAATACAAATATTTCTCTATTAAACACAATTCTGTGAGAAAATTATAAAAAATTGGATTACGTTAATACTTCAAAATTCTTGCGTTTTCGATTTCCAGAACATCCCTGAATATTTAAAGTAAAATTTATAAACTAATTAATAACACTGCGGAACAGCCATTTTGCGGCCTGGAACTTTGTGTAATTTTTTTTTACTAATTTGAGGTCGCTGATTCCAAATCTAACCTTAATTTTTCTCTATCAGCTCCAGTTTTAGAGATATACCGTTATGTCCAAAATTAAGGCACTTTCAGCACATATATTGAAATAACATGAAAATGGTGCATCATATTCTTTTAAGAAAAAAAACCGAAATGAAGGAAAAATGGAGGTTAGATTTGGAATCAGCGACCACAAAATAGTAAAAAAATTACACAAAGTTCCCGGCCGCACAAAAAAAGTTCAATTTTGTTAAAGATAAACATTTTTGAATCAAGGGTTCCTTTAGCGGGCCTGAGGATTTCAGTTGTTTTTTTTACGGCCCTGTTATTTGTTGCATTTTGTGTTGACGCTAATAAGCCAAAAATGGTTAATTAGCCCTAAAATTGATATCGTTGTTTTAATCTAATATTTGTTTTAACAAAAAAATAAAAACAATAGCAAATTATGCACGAGTAAATTTGTCTAAAATAACAGACACAGTTGTTTTTTTTTTGTTTATTTTTTTTTTATAAAAAGGTTTAATTTAAAAAAATTATTTTCATTTGGTAAAATAATGTCCAACTGCACGAAAGTAACGCGGAATTTAAAAGGTAATAACAGAAACTTATCATAAAATAAGGACATAAAATAGAAAGGAAAAAATACAAAAAATACAGTACTAAAGAATTTGTGTTAAAAACTTTTAAGCTAAATGAAGAAGTAAAGTTAAATAAAAATCTCGAAAAAGGAATTTAGTACAAAATTTCAGAGAAAAACTCAAATTAAAACAAAACTTTTGCCAATCTTAAATAAAATATTTTAAATATAAAAAAAAATAATTATATTTAAGTGAAATGTTATTATAAATCAAATTTTATAGTGAGTTTTAAAGCATCTGTCATATGCCTTAATCTAATGGTGGATCTTAACTACTTGGTGACACCTGAAATTTTATTTTAATGGGGCTAATCGTTTAAAAAGTTCGGAATTTTTTCCATTGTTTTTTCCAAAATCTTCCACTGTGTGACATTTGGTTCGCAAACTGTACGTTACAATTTTTTGAAGTGCATTTTCTCAAAACCCCTTAGTCCCACAAAAAAATAATTTTCAAAAATGTTTTTTGTAGAAAATTTTCAATACAACACATTTGATAATTCGTATTGTTTTTGAAAAATGTTACCGTTGGCGAGATTTTTAAGTAAAAACATTTTTCTTGACCTATAAGTTCGCGTAAACTTTTTAGCGGCGCATGGATTGGCGGGATTTTTGGGATGTTACTTAGAATCACAAAAGGAAGCTTCGTGCAAAAATTCAGCTTTTCCTTATTTATTCCGAAGCTTGAAATTTGTTTGTCTCTATTACCCGCCCTAAAATAAATTAAATTAAATTAGAGTATATTTTGCCCTGTTTTTTAGTAACCGGGAATTCTCGGGAAGTTAGAAATCAATACCGTTTTCCTGGGAAATAAAAAAGTCCAGGAAAATTAAAACTCGACTCAAACTGCAAACATTTTTAAAGTTTTTTGTTGTGGAAATTCACCACGCTTTTTTAACTAAGCGGACTATAAATCTGTTTGTTTAACAAAAGGTATCATAAAAGATAAAATTCAATTTATCTCATTCCAATCATTGCTTTTGGAAACCCATCATACTTTGAGTTTGAGGTTTTCAATAATGAGATTTTGTCAAGTTTGATCCAAATAGTTACCAAAATTCAGCAAATTTTTTTTTAAAACTTCTTATTAAACGTCTTGTAACTTAAATAAATGATTTTTATTATTTCAGTTTTATACCTCCTAATTAATGTCTTCAGCCTTAATCAAAGTACTGAAGCTGCTTATTTCGAGGGCTGCGATTATGTATACAATATTAACCCTGGCTACTCTTATCTGGAATCCCCTTATTATCCATACTCATATCCATCGAATTCATCATGTCGTTATAAGATTGTAGCTGCTATAGACAATTTTATAACGGTAAATTGCACCATCAATTTCGATAAGGTAAAATTATTTAGACACTTTATTCAAACAAATCAAAGCTTTACTTTTATCTCAAATTGTAGGGTGAAAACGGCTGTAGTACCGAATATTTCTATTTTGATCGCGATGGTGATACTTCGTTAAGAGATGCTGAGCAATTTTGTGGTTTTGGTACTTTTATAAGAAAATCTTCATTTTGTTCGATTGTATTCGCTTACCTATCCGGTGGCTCTGGAGGCAACTTTCGTTGCCAAATGTATGCTGAGCCTCAACCCTGCGACTGTGGATGGTCTGTCAATACGAAAATTGTCAATGGTCAGGCGGCTTCCGCAAATGAGTATCCCTCCATGGTGGCTCTTAAAGATACAACAACAGATCAGAATTCATTTTGCGGAGCAGCTATAAGTACTCATTTAAATATTATTTAAAAAATAAATTTTGAGAATTTTAATAAAACATTTCCTAATTTAGTATCCCATAGATATTTGGTAACGGCTGCACATTGTGTGAGAGTACAAAGCAATCCTGCGTATATATTGGCTTTGGTGGGACGTCAGAATATAGAATCGAGTATGTTTTTACAGAACTTTGTAATTTGTAATTGCTTAAAAAAATTAAATTTTTACAGCTACGGACTCGAAATATTCTGCAACATATAATATTAATAATATTATTGAACATCCCGATTATACCGAAAACCCGGTTAACAATGATATCGCTCTATTAGTAACAACTACCGATATTGAATGGTCTAGAGGTGTGGGACCGATTTGCTTGCCTCCAGACTCTGAAGCGTGAGCCATTTTTTATGTAAAAGTTTTTGAAAACAATTTTAATTATTAATTCCCTTTCTTCTCTTTAAGCAATAATGATTTTGCTTACAGTGATGTGGATGTCATTGGTTGGGGTACTACTGCATTTGCCGGTCCCACTTCCCAAGAACTACATAAGGTTACCTTAATGGTTACGGATAACCCAACATGCAATCAAACTTATCAAAATGTAGCTCCAATTTATCAAAGCCAGTTGTGTACTTACGATACTTCAGGAACAAATAAAGATTCCTGTCAATTTGATTCTGGTGGACCAGTTATTGGCGTACCTAATCGTCAGTTTTTACTTGGTATAATTAGTTTCGGTAAAGGCTGTGGCCAGGAAGATTATGCGACTGGGGTCAATACACGTGTAACTTCGTTCTTACAATGGATCCATCAAAATTCTAATTATTCAACATGCAATGTTAGTATGTAGGGTGAAAGTAGACAATCTTTGTTAGACTTTCTTTTCTTTTATTAATTAAAATATACCAAAATCTAGTTAATAATTTCTTATTATTATTTTTGTTAAAAACAATTTGAGAAGTTTTTTCAAATTCTCTATATTTTGTTAATTAAGTTTTATGTTTTGAAGAAATAAAATTATTAAAAAAACTATACGCCCATTTTTTACAAATCGAAACCACTTGAAATCGATGGATATTTTGAATAAATTTTTTTTTAATTCCTAATTTTCGAAAGTAGTAGTGGTAAGTGGACCTCAAAGTATGAGTTATATAAAAGGAAATATGTTTATAAACTTTTAACACAGGGTAGTTTTCAAAATTTGTTCAATTTCAATTTCCCTTGATTTCGATTTTCAGAACGTGGCCGATAAATTACGATTTCGGGTATTTAGGAAGTTTATTGTACAGATATGGAAGAGATCTTCCCGAGCATCAGCAATGTTGCCTTATCTCAATATGGATCTTAACCACTTCGATACAAACGATGAGTTTATCAACAACTGCCTCTGGGTATAAGAACAAATACCTTTTACAAGTAGCAATTTAAGTGCATAATCCGGGAAGTTTATACACTCGCCCCTTGCTTAGGAGCTGGATCTATCTAACCTCCGCTGCTTTTGGAAATATGCCAGCAGCATATTTTAAGTAGCAGCAATACCTATGAATGATTCGTCTCTCAGCCTCAACTCTTCCACAAATTGTAAAAAATTCAGCACTTGGGTGGAAGGATCTTCCTTTCCGTGACCTTGGATTTAAGCCTCAACCACTGCGTGATCGCCGTGGAAATAAAATCTCCCCGCAAAGACTATCTTCTTCAAAGACAGAAAGCATTTCCCGCAAGAAGTATACTTACGGAGTTTCCAACCAATAGTCAGTCTGGTGCCGTGCCACTAGGGGCTACTGGCTCCTGTGGTGCCAGATAGAATCTAAGCAACCGCAATCGCAAGTGATCATTGCGGATCTCGAACACCAGAAGGTAAAATATCCGTTTATGGAACAATATAAATAAATTTAAATTATTGGGCGTCGTTGGCTAAAAACTTTTCTTAATTTTCTGTCATTTATATATTCCGCACTAAAAGGCTGCCCAAGATCTAATGAAAATAATTTCGGTTAGACTGTTCTAAAGTGTAGTGTATTCAAGTGAAAGTATTCTGCATCAATCGAAGCAAATGGTGAGGGGGTGAGGCAACATTTTAAAAAAAAATTTCCGAATTATTTTTCTTTATTATGCTAATGATTAAATACTTCGGCTTCATGTCATCAAGCAATTCAAGTGTGTTCGGTACAGATCCTTTGTGATCTTCGGTTCATTGAAACTTTTTACATTGCCAATAAAATTTAAATGCAAATAATTTTTTTTTTATGGCAATCAAGCACCATTTCGAACACGTAAAATCATCTTTCGGCGTCTCTCGGGCTTTATTTGTGCCTAAATCCTTCTGTTATAAACTTTTGAAAATTGCTGCTTGAGTGGCTCTAAGTTATTTTGCAAGTTCTTTTCGAGTTTAACAGCAATTCCCTATCTCTCGGTGGAGGCTATCAAAGACTTGGCACAGTCGAATAAAGCACTTTGACTTATTTTGGTATTAACTTCATAATATCAAGTTGATATACATAAAACATTTTTTTGATATACGTACTCGAGGCCTGAAACAGAAAATAATATTAACGAAAAACAATGTTGTTAATAAAAAATGTGTTCTAAACCGAGAGAAAATTACATTGAATAATTCACTGAACGGTTTAAAGTTGTTAGTGGAATTTTGACCTAAAAGAGTCAAAATTAATTAGAGATTACCACCGGGCCATCAAACATTTATAGACCCAACAGTATGATCACAAACTTATCTAGACTAAATCTAGTATGATCACAAAACTTCTTTGTATTTCTCCCTCTCTTTCTCTCTCTCTCTTTGCACAAACAGTGAATATCTCTCTCAATTATAACCGCTGTTATATTTTCATCATTATTGTGCTTCATAAGACGAATTTACACAGCAAAATTTTACTAAAAAATTCGTCGTGTTGGGCGAAATTCGTCGTTTGTCCCAGTTGTGTTTTAACCAGACGGGCATAGATATAAAGCCCCAGAATTACTCAACGACACAGTTGGGATGGGGTTTTTGATAAATATTTTTTGCTTTAAGCCTAGTACTCTGTTCCAATTTGTGAAAAATGTTCAGCAACATCGATTATTTCATGCGAAAAATTTGACATGCGTCAATGTTACCTATCTCGAGAGTTTGTACAATTTGACGTTTTTAATCTTTCAAAGTATGCGATATTGTTTTGCATATGTAAACAAAACCCACATGTATTTTACTAAGAAGTATTTTTTAAATAAAAAATTAAGTATATATAAAATTAAATATTGATGAAAACCTGTTACCGGTTGTGTTATTTATGTTTTGCAGTTCTCATTTTAATATTAAGTTTAAACTGTTTTCATTTGCTTAAGATTCCACGTGAAATAAGTGCAGCTTATATTATTTCGCAGTTGTAAAAAAAATGTTGCTAGAAACATTTCGCAACTTTTTCACAAATTAAACAGAGTACAACTCTATCAACATTTTTTCATAGAAATTCCGCACAAGTTTTTTTCATAAGAGTTTTGACAGCATTTCACGTGAAATGTTGAACAGAGTACTAGGCTTTACATACAAAAGGATAAACTCATATGCACTAAATCAACACTTGTGGTAGTGGCGAGTTTAACATAATTACTTTATAACAAGTTCAATATAAAAACATACAAAAAAAAAAGAAACAGTCTATATTTAACAACGGATTAATTAAAAATATCATAAGCTAAAATAATTATAGCCAATTTATTTTAAATTCTTAAACTTGTAACGACTAAATGTTATATTTATAAGCTTAATAATTTTTTTTAATGTTTCTACGTTGAATTAATAATTAAACATTTTTAAATTAAGGCCTTTATTTCGCAGACCTGAGAATTTAAATTTTTTTTTTATGGCCCTGTTATTTGATTATCATTAAACAACTGTTGCATTTATTGCGACGATAATGATCCAAAAATGGTTTATTAGCCCCATAATAAAATAAATATCATTGTTTTCATATTCTAAATATTTATTTTAACAAAAAAAAAAAAACTTTGGTCCAATTTTAATTCAAAACCTATAAAATTTAGTATAAACATCATTAACGATTTCATACCAAATATTGCTAAAATAAAAGTAAATTCAATTATTTTTAAAACTTTGGCTATGCTTTTGTTCAAGAAATAAAAGGAAAATATATGAAATTCTTTCGAAAAAAAAATTAGACAGAAAAACAACCAAATTAGTGCTCCCATTGTGAATAAATCTTAAATAAAAAAAATTTGTATAGGCCCCTTCATTGTTGTCTTATTTTTCTCCAGAAGATGTTTTCAAGAAATAGAAAGGGAGTATTGGTCAGTGATGTTATACCTAGGGAAAATCCCTATTTGTAGGGATTTTCTTCTAAAAAATGGCCGTAGGGAAAAGAAAGACAGATATTTTGAAATCATTAAATGTAGGGACTTTTCAAAAATATGGCAAAACTGTATATATTTGGCAATCTTTTTGGATTTGTGACAAAATAGTAATAAAATTGTTCATACGGCAACATTACAAATTGCTTGCCTCCTCTTAAACTTCGATTTTAAGGTAAATTTGTGAAACTCTCTCTTACGAGAATTAAGTTTTTCAGAGCACTAAATAGACAACTTGTTAGAGATGGGTATCAAAAACTTATGGAGTAGTCACCAAAATGAAAAATTTTAATGAAAATTTCATTTTCCCCTTTTATTCGAAATTACCTATAACTGATTTATCACTGCCCCTTTAAATATTTAACGTCCTACACGTAACCCCTAGTTTTATTAAAAAACTTTTTTCTTTTTCAAAATATTTGGCTAGATTAAACATCATTTTACAGTTTCTAAATTATATTATACAATTATCTTTTTACAAATAAAGTTTAGTAAATAAATGGAATTTGTTAAAAATAAAAAACTAAAATTTTATCAAAGCGTGAACAGTAAATGCTTTTTTTTTGGATTTTTTAGTCAAATATTTGCTCGTTCTGAACACACGATTTAGTCATAAAATTTAAACAATTTGCACCGAAATCTTTTAAAAAAATTGTATATACGATTGTTATGATATCACAATTCAAAAGTAATAGAGGACAAAAGCTCCCCTCTTTCTCCTACTCTATTTCTTATTTTTCTAAATGACGTTCTTAGTCAAACTTCCAACCCTATCTACTCTTTTGCAGATGACAGCAACCTTTGCCATTCGTATTCATTTGATTATAGACCAAGCGTATCCGATGTTGGTGCTATGAGACAGAACATGCAGGATACGCTTTGCCGAGAACTTGATATAGACTCGGAATGGGTTCGCACGAATAGGGTCGATTTTATTGCCCGAAAAACCCAATGTTCCGTGCTGACGCATAAACACGAGACGGATCAAGGAGGCTCATCTGTATATGTGAGTGGTATAATTATTGAGGAAACAGAATCTCTTGATGTTCTGTCCATTAGGATACAATGTGATGTCCGATGGACAGAACATATATTTAAGGTGTCGAAAGAAGCATTTAAGTGCCTGAGTTTTTTGAAACGGTGTTACATATACTTCACTCCATCTGATCTCCTTACTATTTATACCACCTATATCCGACCGCGAATGGAATACAACACTCATGTATGGGCCGGTGCTTCAAAGTCTATTTTGGAGCTTCTCGACCGTCTGCAGGAGATGGCGAAGGTTCTCATTGGTGACAGTAGGGTATACAATTCTATTAACTCCCTTGAGCACCGTCGCAATGTGGGTTGTATTTGCCTGTTTAATAATGGGTTGTATTCTGATGATATTAGGGATCTGGTTCCCGAAACCCATACGTTTGTTCGTAATACACGTTTTTACTCAAGAGCCCATCTGCTTGTGGTCGACTGGCTGGTAAATCGTACAACGCATTACAGAGAAAATTCGTTTTTTCGCCGGACTGTTCGCATGTGGAACAACCTCCCGTCTGAGTTCTTCCCTCTCACTTTCAACGTGAATAAGTTCAAGTCGAACATTCGAACAAACACACTCTATCCTCCTGCCCATAACCTTTTTTCCTAGTTCCACAACAATGCATTGCATTTGTAGGGATCATCCCCTGAGTGCTCTGGTCCTAGCCAAAAAAAAAAAAAAAAAAAAATTATTAGTTTCTTTAGTATCTAAACAAAATCCAAAAGTACAAAAAAAAAACATATATTACTTTGTTTCTCTTTATTTTAAACCAATAAACTAAATGTAATTTAAAGTGAATATCAGTTATATTTTGGTTATATATTCAGGGATCATCCCCTGAGTGCTCTGGTCCTAACAAAAAAAAAAAAAAAAATTATTAGTTTCTTTAGTATCTAAACAAAATCCAAAAGTACAAAAAAAAAAACATATATTACTTTGTTTCTCTTTATTTTTAACCAATAAACTTAATGTAATTTAAAGTGAATATCAGTTATATTTTGGGTTTTTTATTTTTTGCTTATTTATTTTTTAATTTATAAAAAAATGCTTTAATGGCAAGTATTACAACTTTAAATAAATTTAGTCAATTCACAAGGTATCCTAACATGTCATATTGTCAAAATGTCCTAATATTTCACAATGGTTTAAAAATATTGTTGTTGGCTTGTTAACAAAAATTGTCTTAAATAAATAGAACGTTGCTTGCTGTGTTTATTGTGCTGTCGTAATTAATCAGAAAAGTCCAGCGCTGAGCGGCTGAGCCGTACAACAATGTTTTTAAACCATTGTGAAATATTAGGACATTTTGACAATATGACATGTTAGGATACCTTGTGAATTGACTAATTGTATATACATTAACACCAATTTAAAAGTTGTAGAGATTTTTGTAGGGAAAATTTTTTGAGCGCGTAGGTAAATATAGGAATTTTTTTCGGGCTGTGTAGATACTTTTAAAAAAAGTTCATAGCATCACTGGTACTGTGTGTCTCTTTTTCCATTACTTTCAGAAAATGTTGTTAATATCAAAAAATATTTTATTGTTACTATTAATTTGCTAACTGGTGTAAATTTAATATGTTTTTTAATTGAAAACAAGTTTCAATTTTTTTCTGTGTTTCCTGTCATTCGGTATATAATTGGGGGATTCACAGTGTAGCCATAAAGTTATATTTTTTATAATAACAATACGAAAAAATATTACTGCTGTGATCAGTCTCTTATAGTTGACTGTTGAGTGTGCTATTTCAAATTCGATTCAGCTGATAAAAAAAACAACTATAAATATTTCAGGTCAGAAAATTACATATTGAACGTTGTAATGGCTGACTCAAGTAGGTACGAAAAAAAATCATGTTTAAACTTCAATGAACCCATTTGTAGGCATTGAACACGAGGAAGATAAGCCGGTTTGCTCATTAAACCAGAAGCTTCCCCATTGGATTCCCAAAATCTGATAAGTGTCGACAAAACGTGTTTAGATAATTTGACGTTAATCAATTTATTCAGGTAGTTCAGGTTTGGCCAGAGGAATTTGTGTATATACTGGACTTAATTTAAGACGTTGCTGTCTTAGCCCATTTTTCGCCGCACAATGTTAAGTAGGGATGGGCAAATTGAAAAAATATATCGATATATATCGTATCGATATAACCAAAAAAAAAAAATTACCTTTACCGCTTAATGTGTTTTTTTTTATAAACAACATGACTTTTTCTGTTAAAAATCATATTTTGCTTATAAATATGACTTTTTGTGTAAAAAAGTCATGGCTTGTATTAGTGTGGCTTTGGTGTAAAAAGTAACATTTTGGGCATGTTTATGCTTAAAAAAGTCACGTTTATTCTACAGCGTGGCTTTTTGTGTAAAAATTTTATTAAGAGTGAATCTTTTTTAATTAAAAAAATTTAATTTTATGTTAAATTATGGATTTTTAGTAAAAAAGTTTCTTTTTGTATGTTTTTTACAACAACTTGACTTTTTGTGTTAAAAATTGTAAATTGATGTGTAAAAGTAATTTTTTTTTTCAAAAATGGTAACAGTTTGTACAAAAAAAGAAAAGAATTTTGGGGTAAAATTAACTATTGCGGAATGATTTTGTTATGGAAATTTTATCTGAAAAACTGTAATTATTATCGTTTAATTAAGTGATCTTTTATTTTCAGCATGTATTTGGAATATTAATTAACTTAGTATTTCTTTAGAAAGTCAACCTTTAACTTCATATTTTAACAAAAAACATAATTTTAATTATTTTTTTTCTGTTTTACATTTTTAGAAACGCATGTTTCTAATCTTGTTTTTCTAACTCAAACTCCAATTTTAATTACAAAAATATAAAATACACAAAACCAAAAATGAGTCATTTATATATTCCGCACTAAAAGGCTGCCCAAGATCTAATGAAAATAATTTCGGTTAGACTGTTCTAAAGTGTAGTGTATTCAAGTGAAAGTATTCTGCATCAATCGAAGCAAATGGTGAGGGGGTGAGGCAACATTTTAAAAAAAAATTTCCGAATTATTTTTCTTTATTATGCTAATGATTAAATACTTCGGCTTCATGTCATCAAGCAATTCAAGTGTGTTCGGTACAGATCCTTTGTGATCTTCGGTTCATTGAAACTTTTTACATTGCCAATAAAATTTAAATGCAAATAATTTTTTTTTTATGGCAATCAAGCACCATTTCGAACACGTAAAATCATCTTTCGGCGTCTCTCGGGCTTTATTTGTGCCTAAATCCTTCTGTTATAAACTTTTGAAAATTGCTGCTTGAGTGGCTCTAAGTTATTTTGCAAGTTCTTTTCGAGTTTAACAGCAATTCCCTATCTCTCGGTGGAGGCTATCAAAGACTTGGCACAGTCGAATAAAGCACTTTGACTTATTTTGGTATTAACTTCATAATATCAAGTTGATATACATAAAACATTTTTTTGATATACGTACTCGAGGCCTGAAACAGAAAATAATATTAACGAAAAACAATGTTGTTAATAAAAAATGTGTTCTAAACCGAGAGAAAATTACATTGAATAATTCACTGAACGGTTTAAAGTTGTTAGTGGAATTTTGACCTAAAAGAGTCAAAATTAATTAGAGATTACCACCGGGCCATCAAACATTTATAGACCCAACAGTATGATCACAAACTTATCTAGACTAAATCTAGTATGATCACAAAACTTCTTTGTATTTCTCCCTCTCTTTCTCTCTCTCTCTTTGCACAAACAGTGAATATCTCTCTCAATTATAACCGCTGTTATATTTTCATCATTATTGTGCTTCATAAGACGAATTTACACAGCAAAATTTTACTAAAAAATTCGTCGTGTTGGGCGAAATTCGTCGTTTGTCCCAGTTGTGTTTTAACCAGACGGGCATAGATATAAAGCCCCAGAATTACTCAACGACACAGTTGGGATGGGGTTTTTGATAAATATTTTTTGCTTTAAGCCTAGTACTCTGTTCCAATTTGTGAAAAATGTTCAGCAACATCGATTATTTCATGCGAAAAATTTGACATGCGTCAATGTTACCTATCTCGAGAGTTTGTACAATTTGACGTTTTTAATCTTTCAAAGTATGCGATATTGTTTTGCATATGTAAACAAAACCCACATGTATTTTACTAAGAAGTATTTTTTAAATAAAAAATTAAGTATATATAAAATTAAATATTGATGAAAACCTGTTACCGGTTGTGTTATTTATGTTTTGCAGTTCTCATTTTAATATTAAGTTTAAACTGTTTTCATTTGCTTAAGATTCCACGTGAAATAAGTGCAGCTTATATTATTTCGCAGTTGTAAAAAAAATGTTGCTAGAAACATTTCGCAACTTTTTCACAAATTAAACAGAGTACAACTCTATCAACATTTTTTCATAGAAATTCCGCACAAGTTTTTTTCATAAGAGTTTTGACAGCATTTCACGTGAAATGTTGAACAGAGTACTAGGCTTTACATACAAAAGGATAAACTCATATGCACTAAATCAACACTTGTGGTAGTGGCGAGTTTAACATAATTACTTTATAACAAGTTCAATATAAAAACATACAAAAAAAAAAGAAACAGTCTATATTTAACAACGGATTAATTAAAAATATCATAAGCTAAAATAATTATAGCCAATTTATTTTAAATTCTTAAACTTGTAACGACTAAATGTTATATTTATAAGCTTAATAATTTTTTTTAATGTTTCTACGTTGAATTAATAATTAAACATTTTTAAATTAAGGCCTTTATTTCGCAGACCTGAGAATTTAAATTTTTTTTTTATGGCCCTGTTATTTGATTATCATTAAACAACTGTTGCATTTATTGCGACGATAATGATCCAAAAATGGTTTATTAGCCCCATAATAAAATAAATATCATTGTTTTCATATTCTAAATATTTATTTTAACAAAAAAAAAAAAACTTTGGTCCAATTTTAATTCAAAACCTATAAAATTTAGTATAAACATCATTAACGATTTCATACCAAATATTGCTAAAATAAAAGTAAATTCAATTATTTTTAAAACTTTGGCTATGCTTTTGTTCAAGAAATAAAAGGAAAATATATGAAATTCTTTCGAAAAAAAAATTAGACAGAAAAACAACCAAATTAGTGCTCCCATTGTGAATAAATCTTAAATAAAAAAAATTTGTATAGGCCCCTTCATTGTTGTCTTATTTTTCTCCAGAAGATGTTTTCAAGAAATAGAAAGGGAGTATTGGTCAGTGATGTTATACCTAGGGAAAATCCCTATTTGTAGGGATTTTCTTCTAAAAAATGGCCGTAGGGAAAAGAAAGACAGATATTTTGAAATCATTAAATGTAGGGACTTTTCAAAAATATGGCAAAACTGTATATATTTGGCAATCTTTTTGGATTTGTGACAAAATAGTAATAAAATTGTTCATACGGCAACATTACAAATTGCTTGCCTCCTCTTAAACTTCGATTTTAAGGTAAATTTGTGAAACTCTCTCTTACGAGAATTAAGTTTTTCAGAGCACTAAATAGACAACTTGTTAGAGATGGGTATCAAAAACTTATGGAGTAGTCACCAAAATGAAAAATTTTAATGAAAATTTCATTTTCCCCTTTTATTCGAAATTACCTATAACTGATTTATCACTGCCCCTTTAAATATTTAACGTCCTACACGTAACCCCTAGTTTTATTAAAAAACTTTTTTCTTTTTCAAAATATTTGGCTAGATTAAACATCATTTTACAGTTTCTAAATTATATTATACAATTATCTTTTTACAAATAAAGTTTAGTAAATAAATGGAATTTGTTAAAAATAAAAAACTAAAATTTTATCAAAGCGTGAACAGTAAATGCTTTTTTTTTGGATTTTTTAGTCAAATATTTGCTCGTTCTGAACACACGATTTAGTCATAAAATTTAAACAATTTGCACCGAAATCTTTTAAAAAAATTGTATATACGATTGTTATGATATCACAATTCAAAAGTAATAGAGGACAAAAGCTCCCCTCTTTCTCCTACTCTATTTCTTATTTTTCTAAATGACGTTCTTAGTCAAACTTCCAACCCTATCTACTCTTTTGCAGATGACAGCAACCTTTGCCATTCGTATTCATTTGATTATAGACCAAGCGTATCCGATGTTGGTGCTATGAGACAGAACATGCAGGATACGCTTTGCCGAGAACTTGATATAGACTCGGAATGGGTTCGCACGAATAGGGTCGATTTTATTGCCCGAAAAACCCAATGTTCCGTGCTGACGCATAAACACGAGACGGATCAAGGAGGCTCATCTGTATATGTGAGTGGTATAATTATTGAGGAAACAGAATCTCTTGATGTTCTGTCCATTAGGATACAATGTGATGTCCGATGGACAGAACATATATTTAAGGTGTCGAAAGAAGCATTTAAGTGCCTGAGTTTTTTGAAACGGTGTTACATATACTTCACTCCATCTGATCTCCTTACTATTTATACCACCTATATCCGACCGCGAATGGAATACAACACTCATGTATGGGCCGGTGCTTCAAAGTCTATTTTGGAGCTTCTCGACCGTCTGCAGGAGATGGCGAAGGTTCTCATTGGTGACAGTAGGGTATACAATTCTATTAACTCCCTTGAGCACCGTCGCAATGTGGGTTGTATTTGCCTGTTTAATAATGGGTTGTATTCTGATGATATTAGGGATCTGGTTCCCGAAACCCATACGTTTGTTCGTAATACACGTTTTTACTCAAGAGCCCATCTGCTTGTGGTCGACTGGCTGGTAAATCGTACAACGCATTACAGAGAAAATTCGTTTTTTCGCCGGACTGTTCGCATGTGGAACAACCTCCCGTCTGAGTTCTTCCCTCTCACTTTCAACGTGAATAAGTTCAAGTCGAACATTCGAACAAACACACTCTATCCTCCTGCCCATAACCTTTTTTCCTAGTTCCACAACAATGCATTGCATTTGTAGGGATCATCCCCTGAGTGCTCTGGTCCTAGCCAAAAAAAAAAAAAAAAAAAAATTATTAGTTTCTTTAGTATCTAAACAAAATCCAAAAGTACAAAAAAAAAACATATATTACTTTGTTTCTCTTTATTTTAAACCAATAAACTAAATGTAATTTAAAGTGAATATCAGTTATATTTTGGTTATATATTCAGGGATCATCCCCTGAGTGCTCTGGTCCTAACAAAAAAAAAAAAAAAAATTATTAGTTTCTTTAGTATCTAAACAAAATCCAAAAGTACAAAAAAAAAAACATATATTACTTTGTTTCTCTTTATTTTTAACCAATAAACTTAATGTAATTTAAAGTGAATATCAGTTATATTTTGGGTTTTTTATTTTTTGCTTATTTATTTTTTAATTTATAAAAAAATGCTT
Organism: Pollenia amentaria; assembly: GCA_943735925.1. NCBI lineage: Eukaryota > Metazoa > Arthropoda > Insecta > Diptera > Polleniidae > Pollenia > Pollenia amentaria. The sequence goes on along the minus strand of OX031010.1, from coordinate 11,161,030 downwards.
TAATGGCAAGTATTACAACTTTAAATAAATTTAGTCAATTCACAAGGTATCCTAACATGTCATATTGTCAAAATGTCCTAATATTTCACAATGGTTTAAAAATATTGTTGTTGGCTTGTTAACAAAAATTGTCTTAAATAAATAGAACGTTGCTTGCTGTGTTTATTGTGCTGTCGTAATTAATCAGAAAAGTCCAGCGCTGAGCGGCTGAGCCGTACAACAATGTTTTTAAACCATTGTGAAATATTAGGACATTTTGACAATATGACATGTTAGGATACCTTGTGAATTGACTAATTGTATATACATTAACACCAATTTAAAAGTTGTAGAGATTTTTGTAGGGAAAATTTTTTGAGCGCGTAGGTAAATATAGGAATTTTTTTCGGGCTGTGTAGATACTTTTAAAAAAAGTTCATAGCATCACTGGTACTGTGTGTCTCTTTTTCCATTACTTTCAGAAAATGTTGTTAATATCAAAAAATATTTTATTGTTACTATTAATTTGCTAACTGGTGTAAATTTAATATGTTTTTTAATTGAAAACAAGTTTCAATTTTTTTCTGTGTTTCCTGTCATTCGGTATATAATTGGGGGATTCACAGTGTAGCCATAAAGTTATATTTTTTATAATAACAATACGAAAAAATATTACTGCTGTGATCAGTCTCTTATAGTTGACTGTTGAGTGTGCTATTTCAAATTCGATTCAGCTGATAAAAAAAACAACTATAAATATTTCAGGTCAGAAAATTACATATTGAACGTTGTAATGGCTGACTCAAGTAGGTACGAAAAAAAATCATGTTTAAACTTCAATGAACCCATTTGTAGGCATTGAACACGAGGAAGATAAGCCGGTTTGCTCATTAAACCAGAAGCTTCCCCATTGGATTCCCAAAATCTGATAAGTGTCGACAAAACGTGTTTAGATAATTTGACGTTAATCAATTTATTCAGGTAGTTCAGGTTTGGCCAGAGGAATTTGTGTATATACTGGACTTAATTTAAGACGTTGCTGTCTTAGCCCATTTTTCGCCGCACAATGTTAAGTAGGGATGGGCAAATTGAAAAAATATATCGATATATATCGTATCGATATAACCAAAAAAAAAAAATTACCTTTACCGCTTAATGTGTTTTTTTTTATAAACAACATGACTTTTTCTGTTAAAAATCATATTTTGCTTATAAATATGACTTTTTGTGTAAAAAAGTCATGGCTTGTATTAGTGTGGCTTTGGTGTAAAAAGTAACATTTTGGGCATGTTTATGCTTAAAAAAGTCACGTTTATTCTACAGCGTGGCTTTTTGTGTAAAAATTTTATTAAGAGTGAATCTTTTTTAATTAAAAAAATTTAATTTTATGTTAAATTATGGATTTTTAGTAAAAAAGTTTCTTTTTGTATGTTTTTTACAACAACTTGACTTTTTGTGTTAAAAATTGTAAATTGATGTGTAAAAGTAATTTTTTTTTTCAAAAATGGTAACAGTTTGTACAAAAAAAGAAAAGAATTTTGGGGTAAAATTAACTATTGCGGAATGATTTTGTTATGGAAATTTTATCTGAAAAACTGTAATTATTATCGTTTAATTAAGTGATCTTTTATTTTCAGCATGTATTTGGAATATTAATTAACTTAGTATTTCTTTAGAAAGTCAACCTTTAACTTCATATTTTAACAAAAAACATAATTTTAATTATTTTTTTTCTGTTTTACATTTTTAGAAACGCATGTTTCTAATCTTGTTTTTCTAACTCAAACTCCAATTTTAATTACAAAAATATAAAATACACAAAACCAAAAATGAGTATATATTTGTATAAATGTATAAATTTTATAATTCCTAAAATATATAAATATATATTTATTTGTGTATGTGTGTGTGTGTTAACAATATTTGCATTTTTGAATCTATATATATGTATAATACAGCTTATAAAAATTATATACACATTGTTTTGGATGCATGTTGGTTCCAACAGAAAGGTAGCAACAACAACAAACATAACATTATTAAATGTAGCAGCAGCAACTCTTCATATCAACACAATAATATCAACAACATTATGTTGCATGCAGTCGGTTGTTTAGTGTATACAACAGAGAAGAAAAAAACCTTTCACTTGCATGCATTTTACCACTAAAGGAAATGTATAGTAATTACATACACATCTTTACTATTGGCATACAAGCATAAATGTATTTGAAATACACACACACTCTCTCACCTTTAAAATTAAGTTAGAACATCTTTTGCATACATATAAGAAACTCTCTTCTTGCACACATACACATTTATGAGAAAAATAAAAACATAGCAACAGATTTTTGTGAAGGCAATATAAATTGTTGTTGTTGTTGCTATACATCATGTCCTTCTGTTGCAGTTTGTTGTCTGTAGTTGTTTTTGTCTGTCCGTCTGTCTGTCCGACTGTCCATCCGTCCGTCCATTCATGTGGCCTTTTGTCTTTTCAGCAAAATGTTGTTGTCTGTGTGTCTGTCTACTGGTCTGTTGCTTTCTACGTCTACTTTCATGTTGTGCTAGTCAGAGCTTTAAAAACATTTGCTGGTTGTGTTACTCCAGCAACCCTTTTTCCTGATTCCTTACGACTGCTTCTTACTACACTGACTACGATTTGCTTCTGCAGATGTTGTTGGTTTGCATGGATCTTAAGCCACATGACGCACAATGTGTCACTAGAAATGTATATTGTTATTGTTGTTGTATTTGTTTTCACAATATTCCATAAATACAAATCTACAAAATTATAAATATACAAAGATGAGTTCGTTGGCTACAAACTTTCAACTGCAAGTGGACCAAGCAAAACTAAACTAAAATTTTGTACTTCTTACCTCTAAACTTCAACTATAATTCAATACTAACAAACTCTTAACTTACACACACACTTTTATATACCAATACATTTTCAGTTTTGTCTTGCTACATCCCAGCTCAACACAACAATGTTTGTTACTAATTTAAATGCAAATGAGATTCATTTGACGTTGTTGACGACGGACTTTTAACTATAGACTCTCTAACGTTGACAATAAATGTTTGTAGCATTTTCTGTATGAATGTGTCCGTATTGTTGAAACTGAAAATCTGAAAATGCTGATGAGTGGTGGAGCAAAAGAAGAAAGAAGCAAGCACATGTTTAGGTGAAGGGTAACATTTCTGTATTATTCTTCCTGACCATGTAGATGACGCCCGTTGATGCTGGTGATGTCGTTGTTGCTGCTGCTACTTGTAATACTTTGTTCATAATGTATTTGTTATTGTATTTGCAATTGCCACAAGTAGTTGTTGTTATAGTTGTTGCTGTAAGTTTATTTTGCTAGTTTAAGTAGGTAGCAAGAAGAACGAAAGCAGCAAGAATACGTTCACATACAGCCATATGTACATACATTTATATGCAGGCTTACAAATTTAGACACAGCTTAATGGACGAATACTGGCAAAGGAATATGTAGGTATGTATATGTATATTTAGTCACTAATATTACTAATACAGACACATAAATAAATGAACTATCGTAGCTTAAATGAATTAAGTATAATATTTTTTCAGGGGCGTTACTAAAAGGATTTTCTAATATTTATTATAAAATTTACAATGAGGAATAAATTTATATTTTGGTAGCAAATTACTTTTTTATCAAGACTATTTAACAAAATTTACTTTTATGTTTAAAATAACGTATAGATCGAAATAACTTTTTTTGTGTAGGAATTGATGATTTCTTTCTAAAGGTTTGTTTCGTTTTGAGACACAAACGATTGTTTTGCTTAAAAATTCAAAATTTACCTTTGCCTTTGTAAACAGAAATGCTATTTTTAGTGAAAAGTGTAAATGTGGCTTAGAAAGTGTGACTTTTATGTAAAAACTGTGATTTTTGGTGTAATTAAATTTTACTTGTTGTGTAAAAATGTGATTGTTTGTGTAACTAGTGCAACTTACTGTGTAGAAAAATGTGATTTTTTGTGTAAAAAGTGTGAATTTTTGGGTAAAAAGTTGCTTTATGTGTAAGTCTTCGACTTTTTTTTGTAAAAAGTGTGACTTTATTTCAAAGTGTTACTTATTGTCGAAGAAGTGTGACTTTTTGTTTAAATACTGGGACTTTTTGTATGAAAAGATTGAGTTTTTTGTAAAAACTGTAATTTTTTGTGTAACAAATTTCACTTATTGTTTAAATGCTACCCCCTCACTGTGTAAAAAATATAATTTTGTGTAAAACGAAAGACTATTTGTAAAAAAGGTGTGACTTTTTGTGTAAATAGTGCAACTTAATGTTTAAATAATGTAATTTTTTGTGTAAAAAGTGAGAGCATTTGCGAAAAACGTGTGACTCTTTGTATAAGAAGTGTGAATTGTTGTGTAAAAAGAGGCTTTATGCGTAAGTCTTCGAATTTTTGTGTAAAAAGTGTAACTGTTTGCAAAATGTGTTACATTTTGTGTAAATAGTTGGTCTTTTTGTGTGAAAAGGTTGACTTTTTTGTTAAAAACTGTAACTTTTTGTGTAAATATTCCAACTTACTATGTAAAAATTAAAGTTTGGTGTAAAAAGTGAGACTATTTGTAAGATAAATGTGACTTTTTGTGTAAAAAGTGTGAATTTTGGTGAAAAAAGTGACTTTATATTCAATTCTTCGACTTTTTGTGTAAAAACTGAAACTTTTTGTACAGTTAGCACGATTTGTTGCGTAAACAATTTGACCTTTTTGTATAAAAAGACTTCTTGTGAAAACAGTAGCTTTATGTGTAAGTCTTCGACGTTTTGGGTAAAAAGTTTTTTTAGTATTAAAAGATAAATTTACTTTGTGTATATATTTTTTTTTAATTGAAGGTGACTTTTTGTGTGAAGTGAATTTTATGGCTTACATTTTCTTGTTTTCATAAAAACTGATTTTATTGATTCGTAAGTGTTACTTTTCAAAAAAGATTTTGGCTGCCAAAAAGATTTGATTTGTTTTTAATGGCTTTAGAGCCTAAAATTTTTTCATTAGGCGATTATCCTTTTTTCCCGACGAAAAACTGCAGATTAAAGAAATTGGTTTTTCTCAATGTCTCATATGCTTCTATTCTATTGCAAAGCTTTTCCGCCCTCATCTGAAATTTTTTTAAATTCCAAAAATAAATTCAATCAGTTGGCTCCCAACTTTCACATCTACAAGATGTATTAATAAAGTGACCTCAGTTTTACAATAATGCAACAATAGAAAAAACAGCATATATCTTGTTGCTAGAATTGTGACGGTTAATTCAAAATAAGCTAATTCGAGAGGCATTGCCGACTGAAAATAATGTTTTTGTCGATATATTGGGAAAACAAAAGTCGCCAACGGGCAGTTAATCCGACTAATAACTTTTTTTCCAGACTTAGCAACAGGCAGGCACTAAGAAAACGGCCATTCGTTTGATGACTTTTTGTAAAATTTAGCGACTTTACGAAATCACTTACATTCACTTGATATCTACTTTGTGTAAAAACTGAACTCTTCTGGTCTGAAATTTATTATTTAATGTAGAAATTATAACTATTTGTAAACAATATCACCGGCAGTGAAATACTTTACACTGTGTAAAAAGTGTACCTTTTCGTAACGAATGTTACCCGCTTTAAAAAATACTATACAACGCCTCTGTATTAATTAAGCTTCTAATGCATATCATTAAAAATCTACACTTAGTTTTCTTTATTAAGCATTACCGACACAATACTTTTTGTTGTAGTTGTTGTTGTTGCTTTCTTTGGCAAATTTACATATTCTCCATTACTCAAACTGTTCTTGCAAAAAAAAAAAAAAAAACGAACAAAACCATGACCAAGTAGTTACAAGCCTACAACAACAAAATGCATACTATTACCAAAAACTGCTCATGCCACCCAAAAATTCCAATAAAACATCATTTAAACTTCTCCTTCCCACGCTTTTTTTTTTATTTCGTACATTTTACAACTCATTTCAAATTTAATACAATGACTTACGCAGGATATTCATACATTTTGTATTATTACATAAAAATCTTGTTACAGTTTTTGCAGTACTTTTGCCAAGACACCATCAACCACACAAACACACATACAAAACAAGGCGACTCAAGCAAGCAAACATGTTTATGTAGAGATGAAGTAGTATAAAATTTTGTAGAGAAAAGAGAATCATGAAAGCATAAGAGAGAAATTCTGATTAAAAATGTTCTTAGTCAACACTAGTTGTGCAATACAATTACAAATTTGTCCAGTTGTATGAAAATCCTTTTTTTTTTGGCAAAATATATTTGCATATTACCGAGCAAAATTATACTGACTTCTTGCAGCTAACACAGAGACAGAAACACATACAAATCTATACAGTCTATACAGATATTTGGCTAGTTAGACATACAAACAGCCAGCACAAGGAAGTTTAATAGCAATGGCTGTGTTTGGAGGTGTGTGCGTTTTTGTTTGAAAGGATGTGAGTGTCTGTTCTTGTTCGATTGCTTAAGTTTATTTTCGGCATTAATAAACCAATGTTAGAAAATGCAGATTCTAAAACTACAGATACACACACACACACACACACACTCACACATACACATTCAAAAACAGCAAACAAATATCCTTGTTGCACGAAACGCTGCTGTTTTGCCTTCAACTTATTACATTACAGATTTTGTATTAACATAACGGAAGCTTAAGGTTTGTATGTTGACTGCTCATCCCCAATTTCCTCATGCTGCTAATGCCAGCCAGCATTTGTAGTTCTTAGAAGTGCAATGCAGAGGAGGCAAAAATTAGCAAACGCATGCATAACGCACAAAATGACCGAAGTCTAGACGTTTTAGGTGACACAAGAGCACAGAGGAATAAAGCAAAAGATTTCAAGTAACAGGACATTTCTTTTCTTTGCTGCTTTTAGTTCATTTAAATTTAGGAAAATTCGCAAGATGATGTACAAACATGTATACGAAAACGTAAATTTTCAACTTTTCCACACAACCAAAGACAAAGAAAGAAAAATACTAAATACATTTTCAATAAGGAAAATTAGGCAAAATGTTGCAGTAGATAGTGGGAATTGAACTTGTAGAAGAGAGAGAGTGTCAAGCGATGATATTGCGTAGGAATGGGGGGAAAGTTGTTGAATAAAGTGAGTGTGTGTGATATGCTTAAGCAGGGTTGTAGTTTGGAGAAAGAAAACTATTTTTTTTAAGAACTTATAAAAAAAACTTGAAAAAAAGTCACCAGATTTTTTACAATAAAAGTCTTACTTTTAAATAGGAAGGGACACGCTTTGCACAACCATAAGTCACAATTTTTTAACAAAATTTCAAAATAGATATTGGGAATTATTTCTTTTTATAAGCAACTTTTATTATATTCAACATTTTTTATTTTTTCGAATTTATTCTATGAGTTAAATTTCAGTTATGTATTTTATAAAGCTTTTTGTAATAGTTATATTCCTTAAATTTTTAGAAATGACTTTATACACTTAAATTTGTAGGAATGACTTTATACACTACCAGACTATTATCTTGTACCTCCTTGTTACATTTTACCTTAGCTTTCCGTTAGATAGCAATGAAGTTTATTGTATGTACAGAAAAATTTGCAATTATTAGACAGCAGAATGTAATGCATTTTCTGGCCCGCTACGGCCTTCGTCAGCATTCTTTGTGTCACACTGTATAGTGATACTTTATAAATTGAATGTATTTAACTCAACTATTTTAACAAATAGATATTGGGAATTATTTCTTTTTATAAGCAACTTTTATTATATTCAACATTTACATTACATTACTTATTCTGCTGGTGTCTAATAATTGTAAATTTTTCTGTGCATACAATATACTTCATTGCTATCCAAAGGATAGCTAAGGTAAAATGTAACAAGAAGATACAAGATAATAGTCTGGTAGTGTATAAAGTCATTCCTACAAATTTAAGGAATAGAACTGTTACAAAAAGCTTTATAAAATACATAACTGAAATTTAACTCATAGAATAAATTTGAAAAAAATGAAAAATTTTGAAAATTTCAAAATATTTACACAAAAATTCACAGTTTTACAAAAAAATTTTTGCCAAAAAACGACATTTTTTTACACAGAGGGTCACACTTCGCACTTTTAATATAAAATGTCACCCTTGTTTTTAAAATATCATTTTTTCCGTAAAATATCACACTTTATACACAAAAATTACAACTTTACATATAAAACTAAACCTTTTCATAACGTTTTTTTTTACACAAAAAGAGACGTTTTTACTCAAAGCATCACATTCTAACTGAACAAGTTATATTTGTACACAGAAATGCGTACTTTTGTTATAAAAAGTAATTTTTTGCGTAAAAGGTCACACTTTTTATATACAAATTATAGATTTTTACACAAAAAGCACACAATATACATTAATAATTTAACATCTTGATACAGTAAAAATGTTTATACAAAAAGTAAACAAACTTATTTTTACACAAAGAGTCACATTTTTTACTCACAACTTCACATATTCGATGTAAAAAGTCAAACTTGTTTTTAATAAAAGATCAGTTTTTGCATAAAAGGTCACACTTTTTATATATAAATTACAAGTTTTTACTGAAAATTTACATATAAAACTAAAGCTTTTTATAAGATAAACTTTTGTATACAAAAATTTACATTTTTACTCAAAACACATTTTTACTCAAAAAGTCATATTTTTACACACAAATTCGCATTTTTTACATAAAAAGTCACTTTTTGCGTAAAGGTCACACTTTTTTTTTTTTTGATATAAATTAAAGATTATTACACAGAAATCACACACTTTACAAAAAAAAAAATTGGACTTCTGGATAGAGTAAACCTTTTTAAACAAAGTCACATTTTTACCAAAAAAAAAAAAAAAAAAAAAAAAAAAAAAAAAAAAAAAAAACATTTCCACATTTTTTATATAAAAAGTTAACCTTTTTTTTTAACAAAAGATCACTTTTTGCACAAAAGGTCAAACTTTTTATTTATAAATTTATATAAAACTAAACCTCTTCCTAAGGTATACTTTTTTACAGAAAAAGTGAAATTGTTAGTCAAAGCATCACATTTTTACCCAAAAAGTCATATTTTTATACCCAATTTCGCCTTCGTGATATAATAAGTCATTTTTTGCGTCAAAGGCCACACTTTTTTTTATATAATTTAAAGACTTGTACACAAATATCACACACTTTAGATAAAAAATTAAACTTCTCCATAAAGCAACAATTTTGACACAAAAAGACACAGTTTTACAGAAAAAGTCATAATATTTAAGAGAAAAAGGCAGACTTGTTACACACTTTTAACGCCAGAAGTCAAAAAGGGACTTATTTTTAAAACATTTTGAGGAAGAAGTCACATTTTGGAAACATTTTGTGTATGAGTCGCTTTTTGTGCCTTTTTTGTGCACATATTTAAGTTTTTTTTTTTTAAAGCAAAGACTTCTTGTACTGAAACTTTATGTTGCTCTGAGGAGCCCTTTTCCTAAATACCGCTTCTGGTCCTTGGTCTTAGCACTTGTCGTGCTATATCTGTGTATGTTTTACTTATTTGTTTCCCTCTATAACTAAGTAACTGTGTGTACACGTTAATATATACAGACATTTCTATGCATTAGGGTCGTAACGAATACCGATACCGATGCCGATATATCGGCGATACTTCACGTTTTCCGATATATCAATATCGGCGATATTTTACAGGCGATAAACCGATACTTTTTATAGTTTGTCTGAGCGAAGAATTAAATTTTGAATGCTTATTTTGTGCATAACAACTAATAGCAAAATATCAAACAGAATAATAAATCGTTTCTTTGGATTCTTAAGCTGGAGGTCGGTCCACGCCACGCGTTTTTCCCTTTTTCGAGACACATGCTAGAGAAGAAGGTTACCCTTCATCATGCCTTCGATATGTATATGTATTTTTCGCATTTGCTGTGTAACTTGTCAATTCAATTTTACACTTCAACTTTTTGTTCTTAAGCGCATTGAACGCTTGGTGTGGACCTGCGGTATCAGCCTTTTTGTTTTTCACCATAATAGTAAAACGTTCTCCCATTGATAAATCTTGTATGTATTTGTACGTTGTAAGAATTTTCTGCCAATTTTTAATGATTTTTGTAAAAAAAATCATTTCGCTTCAAATTTTGGAATACTTAAAATATGTCTCAAGCTCCATAAGCAGATCCACTGCTACATTTTCTGTTGCTATTTCGCTAGTTAACAGTCTTCGAACATTATTAGCCAATACGATAAATGAATAAACTGAGATGCAGAATAGTTCAGAGGCCCATAAATTGGCGACTTATATGGCATTAGCTCTGAATGAAAGATTTGAGGGCTTAGAGAGTAATTAAATCTTTTTTTTATCTAAAATTCTTTACCTTCGATACAAAGCTAGAAAATTTCAAGGCCAATTGATTGAAAAAACATCTTATTGGGCTACTTAACATGACTCTGCATTCCGAAAGTGTTGAAGACACGGTCACCCCTACATCTAGTAAAAGTTCTGCTAAATATACAAGAACTGACCTTTGGAGCGTTTGTGAAAATCTTAAAAGAACATTTGGAGAAAAATTATCCTCTGTCCATCCTACGCTGTGGTTCAGTTAAATAAAAAGTCTAGATATACCTTAGATCTTATAATTTTTCTAGAGACGCAGCTCCGTTTATTTACTGGCGTCATTAAATATTATACTCAAAATTTAAGAACATGGCGCTTAAGTTGTCAAATGAGTTCAGTCACTTCTGTGAGACGATTTTTTACTGCAGGTCTGCTCCAATCGGAGTTGAGAAATGATCTCCGTAAAAGTTGAGAATACTTTGTTTTTTAAGCAAAAATCTTATAAATATTAAATTGGAATCTATATAAAAATCGGCAAAGGCAAAACGGTTAAGAACACTTCCGTCACTGTTTGTCAACCAATTTTAACAAAAAATACACCATTTAAAAGGCATTTACCTACAGAAGTACACAATGTATATTTTATTAAGAGTGTAAAAAGGGTAAAAATTCGGTGACTTCATATCTCGAAAAATAATAGAAACCCAAAAAAAAATGTATACTTATCGTTGTTCATTAAAAAAATAAGCGGACAGAGAGTAAAATGGTTTAACCTCTATTTTGGGACTTTTGGGTTCCCCATTTAGCTTTTTAAACCAATAAGTATAGGAATAAAGGCTATACCAAATTCGTATCTTATCTAAAAAATACAAATATAAATTTGGAACTTTTTCGAAATTCGATCGTATTATGGAATAAAATCATATCCATTGGTACGTTTTTTTAAAAACATTTTTCTCTGTATATGGACATATAACGCAATACATTATGGTCTGACATTTTTGATACTTCAATGGAGCGAAATAATTTTTAGAAAGGGGGAAATACGGGATATTTAATTACTTTCTTTTACAGTTCCGTGCTGCGTGTTGTAATATTGAACTTAGAAATAAAAAATTATTTGCGCAAGGTCTTGAGTGAATGAGAACCTTTAAGATGAAATATGTTGGCACTTTTTTGTTCTTCAACTCGTACTTTTTGAATTTTAGTTAATATTGGACCTGAGGGAATAAGAATCTGTAAGGGAGAGGTTCTACAACTGGTACTTTTTTTAATTTCCTTTAATATTGGACCTAGAAACATAAAACTAAACCTGCAATGTCCCGAATGGGTGAGAATCTATAAGAGGGAACTTTTTTGGTCTTCAAATGGTCCTTTATGCATTTCCGTTTGTATTGGACCTAGAAACATAAAATTAAACATGCATGGCTCTGAGTGAATAAAAATCTGTAAGGAAGAGCTTTTTGGTACTTTTCGTTCTTTAACGGGTACTTTTTGAATTTTTAATAATTCTGAGCATAGAAACATAAAATTCAGCATGCAGAGTCCTGAGCGATTGAGAAACAATATTTAAGAGGCAAAATTATTGTACTTTTTCTTTTTCAATTGGTACTTCCTGACTTTTTTCATATAATTCAACTTAAAAAACTAAATTAAACATTCACGAACTTGAGTAGAAGAGAACATTTGGTTCGGAGATTGGTACCTAGCCAAATCGATCCACTAAGACGAAAAAAAACGAATTCTCTATACATTTAAATTCATATATACTTATATGTATGTTTTCTTCATATCTGCATAAAAAATTATGATCGAGTTTCGACCACTTGGCAAACGCTCGTATTAATTATCGCATACACTAAAGGTTTGTGGAAATGGCAAACTTACGAGACTCGTTTCATGAAGACCCTTTTTAATTTTTGTGTAATTTTAAACAATTAATATCAGTTGTACTAAACGTCAATGCAAAAAAAAAAAAAAAAATTAAAAAAATTAAAAAAAAAAAAAATAAAAATATAAAAATAAAAGTTGAAATTTGTGATTAAAATGTGAATTTTTTTTTGAAATGCATAAGAAAAGTCAAAAGACTAATTTGTTTAAATTGACGGAAGAATTTAATGTTTGTTATTTATAAACACTCGAATTTTTCATTACAAACGACGCACAGTGGCGCCATTTGAGTTTTTTCGTTGCAAAAATCATATCTTTTGAACCGAATAAGATAATTGAACAGTTTAAACAGCATATGATAGATAACTGTTCAGCCTATGAAATGAGCGTTTGGAAAGGGTGCTACGCTTTGTAGGGGCCTAATTATGGGTTATCAAAGTTAAAATTAGTAGAAAAATCAATTTTATGGTAACTAAAAAAAATTATTTTTGCATTTTTAGATTGTTTTTATTTTTTTTCATTAGGGTTTTATGTTTTAAATTATTATTACAAATTAAAAAAAAAATAATTTTTTTTTTAAATTTATTTTTTCAATTTTCTGTAAAATATTCATCACAATTCGTAAGAGAAGGTATATCTAAAAGACTAACCATTTCTAAACTATAATTTTTTTGTAACTCTATTCGTGACTTCACATGCCGCAGGGAAGAAATAAGTGGATTGGAAGATGCTGCCAACATGTTGAAGAGGTCCTCATTTTGCCTTACCCTTGATGCTTTGAATGTGTTCTGCAATCTATATTTTTTATAAAATATGTTAAGAGACTCCTGTGCTTCTTGAGAAAGCTCTCCAATTGGCAAAGACTGGTATTGGTACGTAATATGCTTGTATCCGGGTAAAACGTCAGCGCCGTGTCGCGTTAAAGATGCCCGCAGTTTCTCATATTTCTCTTTGGAAAGTTCTAAGTCCATAAACAAGGCCAAGGCTTCTTCGGAACCATACTTTTTAATGTGTGCGTTTGTGGACGTGGGAATGCTTTCCTTAATGCTTTTTAGTCGCAGTAGGCTTGCATCATCAACAGATTTGGTTATCTGCGACCTAACTCTTTTACTATCGTTTGTATATTTAATAGACAGCGCGTCCGATAAATGCTTCGTGGTCAAGTCATTGGTGGCATCGGCAAGTTTCCTTTTTCTTGTGAAAATTGAACACTCCTCAATACTTTTTTTTTCCTTCCTTTTGCTCCTCTGGTTGATGTGGTGGTGGGTTTATCTACTGCCAATATATCCAGGATGGTGTCTTCATTAAGCCAGTCCTCGTATTTGGAGTTGAAGTTCTGAATGGTTCGATTAGATTTCACCCATTTTGCCTTAATATTTGCATATATCAGATAAAAATTATTTTTTATAATTTCGCTTCTCTCAATATTTCCGTATAAGCTATCAAGTTCTTCTAAAGCAGCTTCCGTGAAAAACTTTAGTGTGGTTGACTTTCTAAACAGTTCAAATAATTTTAGATTGTTCAACGCCATGTTTTCAGAACTTAAATTGTTTAATTGTTTCAGTAATTGTTGCGCCAACTTTCAGTTGTAGACTAATCCAGGCATTATGCTTATTTTGCAACATATAGGCTTATGCTACCATGTCTAAAAATTTACCTGCTCCCTGCATACAAATGGATTTAGGCTGAATAATGCAATTTTGATATTATGCACGTGTCTAAATAAGATTTGTGCCTACCTGTAGGGACCATAAGTCAATATTGTTCTTGTCCATTTGTACGCCAAAGTATTGTTTAATTTCAATGAGTAGTTTTTTTCAAACTACTGTCAGTCAAAACATATAAGGGATGGATGCCATACAATTTCTGCAACCATGTCTTTTTAACCTTTTTTACCTCTAGAAGCCAAACGGGCACGTACGGGCAGATAAAACCTTTTGAACTATGTAAAGAAATAATCAAAGAACAGGTTTTGCAAATATGTCAAATATAGAAAAATATAGTTTTTTTTTTATTTTCCGTCAAAGTTGAAAAATAGTGAAAAAACGGATAGTTTTTAAATAGTGATTTACCAGGAGAAACACAAAGCAAACAGTTAATTTTTTTTTATCATTATACATTTAATAAATGCATCAATCAATACAAACAAAAAATAAGGCGATTCGTTACCTATTTTTCGTGATATTACACCTGAAATCGCAAAAAATTGACTAAAAATTGTGTGTTTTTTTGAAAACCGAAAGTCGGTCAAATTTGAACGGTTATATCTTCTAAACTAAAAATGTGATATTATTAAGAGTGGCATATTTGAAATCGTTGAAAAGTTTCCTATAACATGGGTTTATTCAAAACTTCGTCGGCGCTCATGAAAATTTTGATTTTTGCAACCTCGTTTGCTCTACGGGCGCCACTGTGCGACGGTGAGCATTACAAAAATCTGTTTATATAAATGCATAATTGAACAGCACAAGCGTGAGAGTAAATATTGTTGGGCAAATTTACGAAGTTTGTGAAAAACAATTCTCATACAATTTTTGACAGTTAATTTGCGAAGGCGTAAAACACAATTTGCACAAATTGCGAGACTTTAAAGCGATATCATGCAAACCCTTACTGGTTTTTGTTAAAAAAAAAAAAATTATTTAGCATAAATTTAAGTTGATTTCGTTGTTTTTAAAATCTTATTAAAATCAATTTTAAATATTAATAATCTCTTGCAGTGTAATTTAGAAATTACTCTAGTTGAATTTAGTAAATTTTACCATGAATTTAAATTTAATATTCGTATCGGTATCGGTGATATTTCTTCTTTAGTATCGGTATCGTATCGGCTAAAAGCCGTATCGTTACTTCCCTAATGTGTATGCCTGTATGTGCTCGAGAACCAAGTGATGAGGGAACAAGTTAATTCAGTTAAAGGACATAAAGCTGCTGCTACTTTTCGATAGAAATACTACAACAACATTACTACAGCTTTCTCTAATTTTCTCTGAAATTTTAGGCGTCTTTATTGTTCTTGTTGTTGTTGTTGTTGTTGTATGTGTGTTAGTTAGTTAGTTGGTTTGTTTGTTTGTAAGAGAGTGTAGGTATTAAGTTTGTTATTCATAAAATTGTTAGAAACTTTTAAGTAAATGAACAATAATGACAAGTAGTCTAATGTTTCCACTTCTTACCTCCACTACGGTTGTATAAAATATACATTTAATTTTACAGAGACATACAAAAATACTTTTTGCTTTTACTATTTTGCATTATTATTAGTGTAAAATGCATTTCGTATGAATGTATGAGTATGCGTGTTTGAATGTATATTTTATATTTAAGATAAATTGCATATATTAAGTAAGAGTGTAGGAGTGTGGGTGTGTGTGTGTGTGGCAGTGGTAATGAAAGAGGTAGCATTTAAATTAGTAGCAGAAAGAGTAGTCCAATAGTTGCAGGGGTTGATGGTGTAATTTTATTACGCCTTTTAATGGTGGTATGATAATATTTTGTTTTAACTTAGAGTTTACAATATTAAAATACAAATACACTTATATTCAGTCGGTCGTGCTCGATGAGAAAAGACGTGTTTCTTTTAACTCCGCATACGGTTCTTTTTTTTTAACATAAATTAATTAATAATATCAGTGTAACAAGCGAATTTGGACGCTCAATATAAAAGTGAACAAAAGAATAATTATAAAAAAATTAAGAAAAAAAAATACAAGTAAAAAAAAATATACTTACATATGTATGTATGTACGTACGCACATACATACTTGCAAATAATCTGTGCAAAAAAATATTTATTCTTTTTTTCTTTTATTATCTCGGTGTAACAACATTATACATAATAAAAAGAGCACAGTCAACAAAAAAAATAAAAACAAAAAAATAAAAAAAATAAAAAAACGGTGAAAAAAACAAAAACAACTCTATATGAGTAATAACAATGAAACAACAACAAAAGTAAATGATATTCATGCTAGTGAAAGCAATGTGGAAATAAACACAACAACAGAAAACAATACAAGCGTTACCGCTGTTACCATAATCCCAAACATAGACGAAATGTTAAACAAACAAGAAAAAAGTTGTCAAAAACCACAAGTGCAAGTTGGTATGGATAGGTATATAACAGTGCTTAAACGTGGTCGCAGCCCTGCCTCTTCAGCTGTTGCCTCTGCCTCGAAAGTTCCATCTTTTGATAGAATAAACTCGCAAAATCGTTTTGCAATTCTGGAGGATGAATCTTCTGAAACACCCAACGTCATAAAATCGTCGAAGCCACCCCCGATATATCTTAGAGAGCAAAACTCAAGTGAGCTAATAAAAAGTTTAATATCGGTGATAGGTGAAAATTCGTTTTACGTAGCTGCAATCAAGCGTGGTAATATTAACGAAACAAAAATACAGATTAATAATGAGAATGATTTTCGTAAATTAATTAATAAGTTTGAAGCACTTAAAAAAAGCTTCTATACTTACCAGCTGAAAAGCAGCAAAGGTCTGCAGGTTGTGATAAAGGGCATTGACTCATGCGTGGACCCAGACGAAATAAAAACATTTTTAGAAGAAAAGGGTTTCAAAATTAAAAATGTTACAAATATTAAAAATAGGGAAAAAAATCCCCAACCACTATTTCGAGTGGAGTTAGAGCCCGGCGACGTTAAGCTAAAAAAAAATGAAACGCATCCCATTTACAGCTTAAAATACATCCTGTACAGGAAAATAACGATAGAAGAGCCGCACAAAAGAAATGGGCCTGTTCAGTGTTTAAACTGCCAAGAATTTGGTCATACTAGGGCATACTGCTATTTACCCCCTGTTTGTGTCGTATGTGGAGAACTACATGGTACCGTTCAGTGTGATAAGTCAAAAAATGACCCTAATGTAAAAAAATGTAGCAACTGTGGTGGTAATCACACTGCCAACTATAGAGGATGTCCGGTATATTCTATTGTCAAGCGTTCTGTTGGACAGAAACTTAATCCCCCTCAAACGCAGGCAACTTATCAAGAAAACACTAACGGCGTTCAAATACCGCAGCCAAATAATAACAGAACCTCGTACGCTAATGTCTTAAAATCTAATCATATGCCATTGCAAGGTGATTTACCAAATAATGACGAAATTCCCACTTCTAATTTAACTCGGCTAGAAAAAACCATGGAAACATTAGTGCAAACCGTTAACAATTTTACCAACACAATGGGTAACATGATGCAAGAAATGTTAAGAATGCAATCGATGTTATTGCAAGCTGTACTAAATAAGCCATGAACTGTCTAAAAATTTGCTTTTGGAACGCAAACGGCATCCGCCAACATAAAAATGAACTAGAATACTTCCTTAAAAATAAACAAATCGATGTTATGATGGTTTCTGAAACTCATCTGACCTCGAGAAATACGTTTAAAATCAATGGTTATATATTATATGATACCAAGGACCCTCGAGGTAGAGCTTGTGGAGGTTCTGCCATTTTGATAAAAAACCGAGTAAAACACTACTTAATGTGTGATCATCGTGAAGATTATCTCCAAGCAACGACCATTTGCGTCGAGGAATTAAATCGAAACCTAGTTATTTCATCAATATATTCACCACCTAGATTTTCAATATCAGAAAGCCAATATAATAAATACTTCAAAGCATTAGGACCCTGCTTCCTGGCTGCTGGCGATTATAACGCTAAACATACTTTCTGGGGGTCACGACTTATTACGCCTAAGGGTCGTGTTTTGTTTAACACAATTCGTAAAATGGATCTAAATGTGATCGCGAGCGGTGAACCAACATATTGGCCTACTGATCAGCAAAAAGTTCCAGATGTCATAGATTTTGGAGTGGTTAAAAACATCCCCGCAGAAACGATTTATGTTGAGGCTTCCTTAGAATTATCTTCCGACCACACACCTACAATTGTTACTATAATGATTCCAAATAGAATCGTATCGCCGTCTGGGTACTTATCCAAATCACCCTCACAAATAAATTGGTTAAAATATAAAAAATATCTTAGTGCCCATTGCACAGAACATATTCCGCTTAGCACACCGGAGAGCGTGGATCTCGCTATTGTTAATTTTGACAGTTATCTCAAACTAGCTGTTCAACATTCCAGCACAACCCTCAAAAAAACCAAAAACAATATCATATATTCTGTAGATGTCGAGCGTCTATTGACTGAAAAAAGGAGAGTTCGAAGAGAGTGGCAATTGCACAGATCCCCCCAACTTAAGACTTTATTAAAAGACTGCACAAAAAGGCTAAGAAAGTTACTGCAGTCCCAAAAAACTGCATCCTTTGAAAAATATCTTAAGGAACTTGATGCAACTCCACAATCAGACTACTCATTATGGCGTGCAGCTAGAAATCTTAAAAGACCAGTTATCACTAAACCACCATTAAGAAACTTAAACGGAAGTTGGGCAAGAAATGATATAGAAAAAGGAAATCTTTTTGTTAATCATTTGAAAACCGTATTTACCGCTCACACATCTCTCGATATGGCGGTCGAGTTACCACCTGTTGCTGTTAGAGCAGCTGTTCCACTAAGATTTGAGATAAGAGAAATCGAAAAGGCTATTCATGATTTAAACCCGAAGAAAGCCCCTGGTTTTGATAAGATCAGTAACAAAATGCTTTTGGAGCTACCCAGCATAGCAAAGAAAATTATTCTCTTTATTTTTAATGCTATTTTACGCCTTGAATACTACCCTCAGAAATGGAAAGTATCATTAGTTACCATGATACCTAAATCAGGAAAGGATCCTACAAAAGTTGAGTCATATAGACCTATAAGCTTATTGTCTAATATATCAAAGCTGTTTGAGAAGCTGTTAGTGTCAAAATTAACCCCAATTTTAAATGTAAATAGATGTATTCCAAACCATCAATTCGGCTTTAGAAGAGAACATAGCACAATTGAACAAACCCATCGTATAGTAAACGCCATAAGAAAAACCTTTGAAGAAAAAAAATATTGTTCCGCCCTCTTCATCGATGTTTCTCAAGCTTTTGATAAAGTCTGGCATGAAGGCTTATTACATAAATTGAAGCTAAATTTACCAGTAAACACACACAAGCTGTTAGAAAGCTACTTAGTCGGTCGAAAGTTTATTATTAAAGAAGGTGCTTTTATAAGTTCTCCTCAGCCAATTGACGCTGGAGTCCCTCAGGGAAGCATCATGGGCCCACTGTTATACCTAATATATACCTCAGACATGCCAACAAACAACCACACCCTAACTTCAACATTTGCTGATGATACAGCTTTTTTAAGCGTGCACGAAAACTGTCATGAAGCTTCTCGCTACTTGCAGGATCATATATTTGAACTGGAAAAGTGGTTAAAACAATGGAGAATAAAGGTTAATGAGCAAAAATGCGTACATATAACATTCACCTTGCGTCGGGAGTCATGTTCCCCTATTAAAATCAATAATCAATTAGTGCCCCAACAATCGCATGTAAAATATCTCGGAATTCATCTAGATCGGCGTTTAACATGGAAATGCCATATAGAAGCAAAACTAACACAAATGAAACTAAAAGCAATTCAACTTAATTGGCTTATTGGAAGAAACTCTGTTCTTAGTCTCGATTGTAAACTTCTACTTTACAACTCTATCTTAAAACCAATTTGGTGCTACGGTATTCAGTTATGGGGCACTGCCTCGGCTTCTAATATCGAAAAAATTCAAAGGCGACAAAATAAACTTCTTCGAATAATCACAGCCGCTCCCTGGTATGTTAAAAACTCAAATATTCACAAGGATCTCAATGTGCCGTTAGTAAAAACTATTATTACGAACTATGCAGTAAAATATTTAAAAAGACTTGAGTCGCACCCAAATCCACTAGCTCGAAATATTTTAAATTACAGCGGCCACTCTAGATTAAGGAGAAGAGATACAGCAGGACTCATCAGACAAGAAGAGCGCTAAACATCTACATATGTGAACAGAAACCGTGAAGAGAAAAATTTTCGTCTAGCATTGGCAGGACAAAAATAAAGTATTAGTATAAGATTTGATTAATTATTGTTAGTTCATATTTAATATATGAAGATTCAATAAATAAATAATGAAAAAAAAAAAAAAAAAAAAAAATACACTTATATGTCACTCACTACTACATATACATACACATATTTTCACTGCATTATAATTGTCTGGATTTATAGAAAATATTCACATTCTGAATATTTTAGTTAAGTGGAACATTATTTTCCTTAAGGAGTAGGAGATAAAGTAGTCAGAGACTATTTTGTAAGGCTGGACTTAGTTGTAGTTTCTGTAAATTTGTGTTTTGGTTTAATTAAAAAAAATTTATCAAACATGAACATTATGGAAAGTAAGAAAAAAAAAAATAATGAAAATGCAGAAAAAGAAAATACATAAAATCAATAAATTTTAAATAAAAAATTATTTTTGTTTTAAATGTTTAAGATGAAAAATAAGATTATTTTAGAAAAGTTTTAAAGAAATAATATGATATATATAAATTTCGTTAACTAAAAATCACAAAGGCGTAACAACAACAAAAAAAAAAAAAAAAAAAATTCGAAATAGAGTTTTTGATTGATTTTTGTTCGTTTTATTAAACTAAATCTTCACAGAATATTTAAGATCCCTGCGATCGAAAATGGCGAATTTGTAAAAGAAATTCAAACGCCAAGTATAATGTGTTGTTATTGATTTTGTAAAGTTTTTTTCTTCTCCAGTAACGACATTTAAGTTTATATGTACATATATTCTTGCAAATTTCATATTTTAATCTAAGCTTACAAGTATTTTTAAGTATGGATAAAGAACTATTTCGTTTAATTTCTTCGGTTTTTAATATTTGTTCTTCTTAAAAAATTTTTCAATTTTATAAAAAATATTTATGTAAAATTTGTTATGAAGAACTATTGGATTAATAACTATAATGAAACAAATATTTTTTACACAGAAAAAAGTTTTTTATCAATTAAAAAAATGGTTAAAAATTTATTTAAATTTTGTTAATGTGATGATTGAATCAGTTTAAAATATAATATTGATTTAATTAATATTCAAGTTGTTTTGAAATTAATTTTTAATTAAAATATTAATTAAATTAACACATTGTTTGAAATTGCAAAGTTTTTTGAATATCATTTATTGAAAAAAAAAATTTTAAAATTTCTAGTAATCAATATAATCATTTTGGTATAGGTGCTTGATATTATGAATTTGGTATACATTTGGTGATTAGAGAAAATTTTTAATTTTTCTGTGTATTAATTTTAAAGTTAAAAAATTTTGGATTTCTACAATTACGTATTACATTTTTAGTATGAGAAGGCAGAGATCAATTTAGAATTTTGATTATTTTTTAAGTGAAATGATGGATAATTCTACGACCATTTTTACCAAATATCTATTGTAGAAAATTGTTTATTCGAAAATTTTTTAAAGAAGAATCATTTGGAAAAAAACTGTTCGTTGATTTGTTCTATCAAAAAAGCTTTCATCTTAAAATCTGCTATTGAAAAAGCTTTCATCAATATAAATTTGATCGAAAAAACTTTCATAACAAAATTTTTTGTCGGAAAATTGTTTATGGAAAAAAATTTCATCGAAAATTTATTAAAAAAAAAAAATTTTGTCATATACCAATTTTTAAGAAAATCCTTCAATCAAAGAAATTATCTCTAAAAGAAAGTTTTATCGAAGACCGTTTCTTTGGCGTTAGATAAAAAGGCCTTAAATCAGAAACTGTAGTTTTTTGAAATATTAAACTGGAAATTATTTATTATTAGAAACAGTTGTGATAGACGCAAGTTATTAATACCAAACGAAAGAGAGATAAAATTAAATTAAAGCTAATAACGCCAAATATTATATCGAAAAATAATATTTTTTTTTATTGTAATATGCGTATTATTTCGTTCTTTGAATATATTTTAAGAATAAAAATAATGTTTTATTTGAGCTCGAGGCCAGTGTTAAATATAACTTATTTTTGATATATCGATACCCTTCGAATATCATTCTCAAGAAAAATGACATCACCATTAAATCACATTCAATATTCCAGTATGGAGACATGCACTGAGACATTTACATAACGGAAATTTGTATTGTTTTAACAGAACTGGTCCTGGGATTTGTGAAAATGGAATAAGAACAAAAAGAAATAACTAATGACATGTGAAAGGAGAACTAATCACTTAACTGGTATTTTAAGTAACCCAACGTTGCCACAAGCAAATATTTACTTGCAAGTAGAGTACAGGAGAAATGTCAAAAAAAACACAAAAAATTTTGAGTGGCTACACAGCTTTTTTTAAAATATCGTCAACAACTAAACTTCTAGCAAAACTTAAATTTCTCAATTGTTAACGAAGTGTTGCTAGGTAGTCAATATTTAACGTTACCTGTAGACACATTATTTGGTAATATATATTTTTTTTTATAAAAAGGTATTATTAATGTTAAAACTTCCCTTCAAAATTATCCTCTATGCTATTTCTAAATATTCTTCATAAATATTTTTTATGTTTTACAAATACATAGAAAATCGGCTAAAGGCATAATTTTTATTTTACTAAGTACTTGTAAATTGATCTAAAACTACTCT
Source organism: Pollenia amentaria (assembly GCA_943735925.1). Taxonomy (NCBI): domain Eukaryota; kingdom Metazoa; phylum Arthropoda; class Insecta; order Diptera; family Polleniidae; genus Pollenia; species Pollenia amentaria. The sequence continues at coordinate 11,138,175 of OX031010.1, read as the reverse complement.
ACGGTAACACTGTTTCTTCATTTCTCATTTTACTTGCTGAAATTGTCAAATATTTACTTTTTTTTTTTTTTTTTTTTTTTTTTTCAGTATTTATTTATTGAATCTTCATATATTAAATATGAACTAACAATAATTAATCAAATCTTATCCTAATATTTACTTTATGTCCTGCCAGTGCCAGACAAAAAGATTTAGTCATCACGGTTTCTGTTCACATTTGTAGGTGTTTATCGCTCATCTGATAGGGTGAGTGCTGCAGTGTCTCTTCTCCTTAATCGAGTGTGGCCGCCATTATTTAAAATATTTCGAGCTAATGGATTTGGGTGCAGTTGCAGCCTTTTTAAATATTTTACTGCATATTTCGTTGTCATAGTTTTTACCAATGGCACATTGAGATCCTTGTGGATATATGAGTTTTTGACATACCAGGGAGCGGCTGTTATTATTCGAAGAAGTTTATTTTGGCGCCTTTGAATTTTTTCGATATTAGAAGCCGAGGCAGTGCCCCATAACTGAATACCGTAGCAACAAAATTTACTAACACCAAATTATCTTGCTAGTTGAGCTGCAAGTGCTAAAAATGTGATGATGTTAGTAAAAAATTTAAAGTATTGAGTTTTTTCCACTTGCATGTGGCAACAGGAGGGAAGAACAAAAAGGAAGATTCTTTAATTTTGTATTAATTTTGTTTTAATAATTTTTTCATAAAAATGATTTTCTATTTATTTATTAATTAGGACCGTTTTTGTAACAGGTTCTGTATTCACCGGTAGTGTGATACATTTCTTTGTGACTTTTTAAAAATTTGTTCTTAAAATGAATTCTAGGACTTTTTTATTGCAAAAATACCAAGGACTAGCATTGTAGTAACTAACACTAAACACGTTTATTAAGAACAGATGAAGGACTGGTCTGACTGTTTGGTCTTTATTAACCTCCTCGAATGACAACCCCATGTCAAAGTGATAGGTTACATTCGTATAAAGTTTAAGAACGAGGACCGGTCTCTGCCACCAAAGAACCCATCACGGGACTACTTTAGTGTCAGTTCGATTCCCTCTAGGGTATATTCAAATGTTAACCAGCGGTGGCTATCGTAACATTATTAACATATGCCAAGGTTTTAATCCTCGTCTATTTCTGTCGAAATTGTATTAATATTCAAAGTCCACAATAGTGGGGACAGAACTGTTCCTAAAGGAGTGCACCGATCCACCAATCTCTGAATACTAACCTCGATGTAATAATCAGCCTGGATGTAATAATCAAGCCCGGTTTGACGTTGTTTAAGGCACCGTTTATATCAAGGAGGGGGCCACTTGCAATAAATCCCACTAATTAAGGGAGAGCTTTCTCTTTGTAAGGCCTTGCTCCGAAACATAAAGTAAACACTTCAGGAAAGTCATCCTCAAGTGGATATCAATGACATATTTCTTAACCCATTTTTCGCCGCATCAAGTAAACTGACAATATAATAACGAAATAAGATTTTAAGTAACTGACAGAAAAAAAAACATTGCAACAAAAAAAAAAAAATAGTATGAGTGCTGGTGATCGGCGAAAAATGGGTTAAGAAGAAAGAATGCAAGACTTACCGACCTATAATACTTCTGCTTAGTGGCTAAGGGGTGTATAAGACGTATGTATATCCAGGAGAGCTGGGGGCTAACTCTGGCAGTCATGGTCGAATCGAAATCTAAATTATTTTTTAAGTGTTATAAAGCATTTTTTTTTAAATTTTCACTAGAAAAATAATTTCGATTCAGTCAGTATCGACTGAAAGAATAAGAAAAGAAATGAAACTGTCAGATTAGCGCCCTGAAAAATGTGTGAGTTGGTCTGTATTGAAATATTAAAATTGATTTAATTGTGACGTGCTTTTCAATTCATTGTTACTCATTTTTCCTTGGAATGATATCCGAAGGGTATCGAAAATAATAATTTATTTTTTATAAAATAAATTTTCATCGAAAATATCGTTCATATCAGCACACCGAAAGAACTCTGATAAGAATCTTTACCTCATAGCATACATTTGTTTTGCGGGGTCCATGATGGGCCAGGGATTCTAAATAAGAAACATTGTCGAAAATAGGGCTCTATATACTGTGGTGTAGGGCATCAAATGGGTGGGCTTGACCGACCATACTTTGTAACTTGTTTTAAATCGAAATTATATTTATCACAAACCTCTAAATAGAATATTTTTAATTGAATTTTATTTAATAGAACACTCTTCATAGAAAATCTTTTTAATAAATTAACGTCTCCCTGAATTTTTCTATCAATATCTTCAAAGTTAACGAAGTGACAACGCTATTCCGACCATATTTTGAAATTTTCGAACTGCAGCTGCCAAGTGTTAATTTTTTTTTTTTTGAAAAATTGTTCATTAATGAAGACACGTTCTTCTATCGTGTAACGGTGCATTTTCACAAACCTTAAACCGTCAGCTTTCGAGTTTTTTTAAAGTGGCTGCCCAACACTTTTCTGCACAAATGTCAAAAACTCCAATCTTACGGTAATTTTGGGACACCCTTAAGAAATTTTTTTATTTAAATTATTGAATGGAACATTCATTGGAAAGATGTTTGAATAGAAGTTTACAAGAAAAAATTAAAAAACAATTAAAAAAAATTAAAATAATATTAAAATAAAATTAAACAAAAATTAACTATAATTTAAAAAACATTTTATCGTTAATTTTGCGAAAAAATTTCACATTTTATTTAGGCTGGTGGCCAGTTCTATTCATACCCCCTTTAACTGCCTTATTTATTTACCATAATTCCCCTGCTCCAATTTCGCCAATATTTATTTTTAATTTTCATAAATATTTATCAAATTGCTGTTTTATGTTTTTATTTTCCTCATTTTCGAAAAACAAGGGAGTTTGCAAATACAAGTTGTGGCACATACTCAAATACAAATGTAAAAACTTATTTTTATTTCGTTTTTCTTAATTTTATTCCACCATTAAAAAATCTAAAAAATAAGAGAAGAAAAAATGTTTTGGCATTTTTAATTTATTATGTCTGTCAATGATTTCTTCGTTTTTTAGCAATTGCCAAAAATTTTTACAATAGCGAAAAAAAAAATCAACAAGAAAATTGACCACTACACATGAGTACTACATACATACATACATACATACTTATTTACACAAGTACTTCAGTAAATTTAAAACAGGGCACCATGTGACTGACCAAAGGGGTACAGCTAACACCCGTTCAACAGCATCGTCCTGGTCGTCATCGCCATCATCATCTTTAGAGAGAAATCCAGCATCTATGGAGGAAATGATAAAACATTAAAGCTCCTGTTGTTGTTACTCTTTGTGTGTGGCTGGTCAAAAAGCAAAAACAAAAATATAACACTAAAAAACATATTAAACTAGAGAGGAGGGAAGACCAACACATACGTTGTTTTACTTGTGCATGCATAAGAGCCTGTTTGATTTTGTTTGAAAAGCAAAATAGAAAAACAAAATCCAATTTTTTTACTCATGCAAATACAAAAAAATTAAATAAAAATCGCGAATACGTAATTTTACATTTTTATAAAAATTCCGCGTTTTATTTTTACTATTAATTTGTTGTTGTCCACTTTATCCTTAAAATTTCACTGTTGTAAATACGAGCATATATTTACAGGATAATGATGTTGCAAATAAGAACAAAACATAATAATGCTTACTTGCGGGATTTTTTGAAAGAATTTTTGTATTTTTTTTTTTTTTTACATTTATTTATGTTTTTCGTTTTCATTACAATTGTTATTTGTGTGAGTTTTATCTCCTACAGTTGTACAAGTTGTAAGGAATATCCTGGGTTTATAAATGTTGTTGCGCAGGCTTATATGCGACTATATGGTAAGCGAAAATTTATCGAAATGTTGTTTTTTTTATTGAAAATAAGTTATAAGTTCTGGTTAAAAAGTCGAACAAATTTATAGAGTTTTAATTTGTACCGTTTGGGAGAAAAGGGCCCTCTAAATCAAAATAATGGATTATACTGCTTAAGGAAATAACAAAAAAAAAAAAAAAAAAAAATTCTCTTGTAAATTTGGCGAGAATTTTTTATTATGATAGAAGGATCTGTTAAAATTATATGTGAAACAAAATATCGGATAATGGCCAAATGCTCGCCACGGCTTCGGTGTCATACCTCCATCCGATGGTCCATATTTGCAATGATGTCTTTAATGTGCCGAATTATCTAATCCTTTATCTCTTAAATCGTTCTTGGCTTATTGCCGCACAATTTTTCCTTTAACTATCCCCAAAGAAAAAAGTCCAACGGTGTCAAATCACATAATCGTGGAGGCCAATTAACATCGCCATAGCAAATAAGTCATAAGTTCCAGTTGAAAAGTCGAACAAATTTATATAGTTTTAATTTGTACCGTTTCGGAGAAAACTGCTTAAGGAAATAACAAAAAAAAAAAAAAAATTCTCTTGTAAATTTGACGAGAATTTTTTATTATGTTAGAAGGATCTATGAGAATTATATATGAAACAAAATATCGAATATTGGCGAAATGCTAGCCACGGCTTCGGTGGCATTGAATTTCTCGCGCAAAAGAGCCACTGTTTCGTTGGCTGTGTTGCAAGTGGCACCATCCTGTTGGAACCACATATCGTCCAGGTCCATATCCTCAATTTCTGGCTACAACAAGTCCGTTACCATCTCGCAATAGCGAACACCATTCATGGTAACTGCTTGGCCGAACTCATTTTCGAAGAAGTACGGCCCGATGACGCCGCCAGCCCATATTTTATTTTTAAAAACAAAATCATAAAAAATTCGAAAACATATGGCGAAGATACCATGAATATTGGCAAAAATCGGATTTTTCAAACTTCAGGTTAATATATCTCAGAGAGGGAACAAGGTGTCACAAAGGTTACAATTTTTATTTTAATTGGTAGTACTATCAGACGAGTTATCAGGTTTTATAAATAAAGATTAATTTGCCCAGTTATAACTTCTAGAATATGGCAAAAACTCTTTTTTTTAACTTTAAGCGAAAATTCTGAGTACAGATTCAGTGCAACCCAAACTTTTGAAAAATTATGCTTCGGTCCATGGGTTAATTTAATTTGTTTCCTTTAAATTGATCATTTTACTCGCCACTATTCATCGCCGATTTTTGGTGCAGTCTAAGTTTGCTTGACAAAGTAACAGCTTCCACAAGAAGGGTCTCAAATGGTCAGTTTTAATCAACCAAATACACAAAACTTATTTCCCTTTTTTTAGAAATACACAAATGGTCATAAAGTAAAAGAAACGATCCAATGGTACTGTTTGGGTTTACAAAAGTATTTGTAAATTTTATATATGCGACTCGTAGTGCATGAACATATATGTATGTGTGTGCATATGTGCCACATAGTACAGTTATGTTGTTGTGTATAGCATTGTTTTTCCTTAATTAATGTTTAATCAGCAACACAGTCGTCGTTTGCCAAAATTAAAAAAAAAAAACAAAATTAAAACAAAAAAATTTCGCGTGAAACTCACTCATCTGCACGCTATACAACATCTACACATAAGGGGCACAAGTATCAGTAGTCACTTGGTCCAGGCAGCATAAAAAACTAAATAAAACCAAAAACCAACTACAACAAGAACAACAAATACCAAAATACTTACAGTTGCGCGATTTTTTTCAGCTTAATTTTATTTTTTTTACTCATTCTCTTGATTTCTTTGAATCGCTACGAAAACAGTTGCCACACAAAATAAATTTTTTTTTGTTTTAACATATTCTACTCTACAACAGCACCCCTTTCCCAAAAGCAATAATGGCTAGAAAAGTTTGCAAAGCTTGAAGCAATTGGGTGGCAAGGGGTTGGTTGGTTGACTGAATGGGTTATGAACACTTTGCTCATTTTTTGTTGTTCTTATTTTTGTTTTGCAAACGCATGTACTCAAGTAACCAAAAAGCCAAAAAACACTGGCCACTACCTCTGTGTGTTGCAGATGGCATTTGCCTTTGTGTCTGTGGAATGAAGGTGTAGGTGTAAGTCAGTAAGACTGGGTGGTAGTGTTTGTTTAATACGTTTCATTTTTAAGAACCTGAGTTATTTTATACTTTGCTGGTGTAAACGACGGTGTTTGGGTATGGGCAAAGGAAGATGGGTACATAACTTGTGTTGTTTGGAACATTTTCCTCTTGCTGTTTTGTTTTTGGCTTTTGTATTGGCGAAAAAATGGAACAAAACATTATAGAACGGAAATATGTAAATTTTTTGTGATACACTTTTTGTTTTGACCAATATAACAAAACAGTATTAAAGGTGTTTCCATACAAGTTTTGATTACAAAATTTTTGACGGAAAAAAGTATATAATTTTATTTGAAAAAAATTAAAAAAAAATTTAACGATTTTTTTGTAAAATGCCTTAATTTTTTGTATAAAACTTTTGTATGAAGTGAAACTTTTTGACTGATATGTACGACTTTTTGTGTCAAAAGTGTGAATTTTCGTTTCAAAAAAGCGTATTTTTTGTGTTAATAGTGTGACTTTTTGTATAAATCTTAAATAAACTTTATAGAGTTTATAGGAGGGAGAAGTAAGAAGAAAGGGTACGGATATGCTTGTACTTGTCAGCACGTGGTTTATTTTTATTCGTAGGTGTATGCAAAAAAATGGCTGCATGTAAATTTCTTTATATTCTTTTTATACCCTCCACAACCAGTTTTGAAGAGGGTATACTAACTTTGTCATCCCGTGTGAAACTATTTTAATATTCATCTGATACCCCATAATCTATATTTATATATTTAGGGTCCTTGAGTTATTTTGAGTGGATTAAGCCATGTCCTTCTGTCTGTCCATTTGCCCGTCTGTCTGTCCGGTGGTTCGTCTGATAAGAACACGCTCACTATCGAAAAACTCAAAACAAAAGAGCAATATTTGTGTCAAATTGTGTTTGTGGCATTGAAATCCAGCCAAATTGGTTCGGTAGGATAATAGTAATGAATCCAAATGTACAAATACCACCCTAATAAATAGTGGCGTAATGCTCACATTGATGACTAGAAATCGTTGCATAGAATTTCGTAAATATCACTCCATATTTGAATATACATAGGCCCCATACAAAGGTCCACTCTCGAAAAACACTTTAGTAAGCGTAAACCGGCAACGAATACATAATGATATTACAGGGTAGCGCAAAACTACCGTTAGGGTTTGAATATTTAATAACTTTTTAAATTAATTCATATTTTTATTTCGGAATTTTTTTGTATATTTTTTTTATTATTTAATTTTTTGGATATAATTTGGCTGTTTTTATGCTATTTAATAAAACAAGTAAAAAAATATGACATTTAGTGTACAAATTCCAAATTTTTGTCTTTTAATTATAGTTTTTGTTATATTTTTTTTTGTTTCATAAAAATTGCGAATTGGAAATGGAACAATGCACAACAGAACGGCGGCCAAAACTTGTTGAATTTAATTTTGAACCTCTTTTGGACCTCTTTGGTGAATGCATTATTTCGCGTAGAAGCGATTTCAATTGGCCCCCACGTTCAGCGGATTTAGCAGCGTCAGACTGTTTTCTTTGAGTTTATTGAGTTAATAACCCAGCGACCATACCACAGCTAAAACAAAACATTCGCAATGAATTCCAAGCCATAACACCAGAAGTTTTACAAAAAGTTATGCAAAATTGACTGAAAAGAACACGAATGTGCGAAGCCAAAAATGGCCATCAATTGCAGAATATAATTTTTTATACTTAAGCCAAAAATATTCCACATTCCCTTTAAAACGAAAAAACAATAAAAATATTTAGCCATTAATTAAAAAAGTTATTAAACATTCAAACCGTAACGGTAGTTTTGCGTCACCCTGTAATAGCGTTTGTATTCGTTGCCGGTTAACTTTTGTGCGGATCCGTCCATAATTTACCATAGGCCCCATATAAAGACCACGCGACGACTCGGCACAGCTGAATATAGAACTCTAAATTGTTCTCTTTGATTTGTTGTTTGTTTGTTAAAATTGTTGTTGTTGTTTTTAAGCATTTATACCCGAAAAAAGTTGAAGCTGCATGTGATTATATTGGCAATTTTGAAATGGAATGGAAAAGAATTTTTATGTAAAAAGTGTGAAATTATGTAAAAAATGGGGAATTTTTTTGTGTAAAACTATGATAGTGAAAAATAATTACTTTTTATATAAAATGTTAAAAAATTTAAAGTGATGAAAGTGAAATTAATAAAGGGGCTTTTTATATAAAAAGTCGTATTATCTGAAAAAATAGGCTTTTTAGAATGTAAAAAATTGCCATTTGCTAAAACCATTACACTTGTGAGAAAAAGAACTTTTTGTGAGAAAAATGTATAAGTAGTTTTTGTGGGGAAATTAATTTTTGGGAAAAATTACATTTTGCAAAAAAAGTGTTTCTAAACAAGATAAGAAAAGTAAATATTTAAAGTGACTTTTATTAAAATTTTTTATTTAATGCTTTTGCTAACAATTTTCGTGGAAACTCCCATATTGTATTTATAATATTTATTTCTATTTTTATGTCGTTCTTTAAAATCATCATTTTATTTTAACTTCTTTTTTATTTCTTCTATTTTTTATTTATTTATTTTTTTTCATTGAAGATCGTGGTTTATTTCTATTTTTCAGAATTAACAATAACAATGACCAAACGACGAGTAAAGAGATGTTTGGCTGAGTTGAAGCAGTGCTGTTCCAAGCAGACACCATAGAATTTCTACCGAAATGAGTTTTGACCAATAATATTGAGAGTATGAGAAAAGGGGGCTTTAGTTTCTTTTTTGCTATTTTTTTTTTGGCTCACAACAGTGGCACAAATAAAACACATGCCAAATAAATTCGCGGCCATCTAAAAAAAAGTATTGAAATAAAAATAACATACATTTACTAAAAAAAAAAGAATTAACAAAGAAAAAAAAAAAGGAAGAATTAAAAAAATGAGCATAAAATATTTTGGAAAGTTAATGTACACAAACACACAACTGCCTACACCAGGGATCAATACAGTTTTTGAAGGATTTTGTTAAGGTATGGGTTCATTTTTTAAAAGTGGAGATTTTTTGGGGAACTTTTAAATTGATAAAGTATTTCATTTTTTTTTCACTAATTATGTATTTTGAAGACTTTAAGAGATAAATAAGCATCCATTTCTACCACATGCAAACAACACTAGTAATGTATGGCTTTAACTGCTTTGAAATAAAAAGCATGAACTATTTTCCTCAAAAGGACTTCATTCCTTTCAATTCCTGCCAAAGATGTAACAGGAGTTATGGAAAGTATTTTGTCAAAAAAAAAAAAAAACAAAAAAAAAGGAGAAACAAACATAACCAACTTAATCATCATCTGAATCATCGTCATTGGCATTCAACGTCAACACCGTTATTTAGTCGTTGAACACTAACAATAAAATAAAAAGGATATGAGTAAAATGTCTATACGTATATGGGTGTATTCGTATACGTGAACATGCTGCTGTGGCTGTTACTGCTATTGATGATACGAGTATTTCATTATAACAATGACCACTTGGTACCAACCTGTACCTATTTTGCTTAAACGACTTGCCTGTTTTACGAAAATGAGGCAAATAAACATCAAAAAGAAAAAAAAAACACTACAAGGTATTACAGTTTTCATTTCAGTTAAATGTCTATAAGAAAAAAAATAACATGATAAAAAATATTCTCATCTCTTAAACACCTCTTTCTCACTTCTCGCCCAACATTCTTCATTTCCCATTTTTTTTTGTCAATTTCTAGACTTTTATAGTTGTTGTTATTTTGTTTTATTTTCTAGCAACTCTTTTGCATTTGCTGTGGTATTAAAAACGAGCTTCTCTTTCCTTTAATGGTAAAAATTGCTGTAACTTTATTTTTTTTTTTATAATGAACAATGGTCAATTGCTTTGGCTTCAGCTGGGCTAACAGGAGACTGTGTTTTTTTTTTACTATTTTTTGGGTGCAAAGGAAACAGTAGGCAGTTTTTGGATTTTTATGAGTGACTACTGGCTTATTTTTTTTTTATTTTATTAATATATTTTGATGTTTTATATAAAGAGTTAAAAAAAAAGAAACACAAACACTCATTTGAAATTGAAGTCTATTGTAATAAAAGTCATGTCAAATGCGTGTTGAATGATGGGCAAAAAAATTACAACAAAATTTGGAGAAACTTTTATTTTAAACACCAGCAACTGCACCTAAAGGTACCAAAAAATAAAGAAACCTATGGAAGTTTCCACATACATATTTATTTTTTTGAAAATAAATAATTTAAGCCCTTGGGTATAATGTAGTTTCTGTTTTTTAATTAAGCCTTAAAGTATGTTGTGTTTTATTAAAAGTTTAAAAAATTTGCATTGAAGTTAGTTTGAAAATCATTTAATTTTCCAAATAAAAGCATTAACTTTTAAGTTAAATTTTTTTTAGATTATTTTCTGCAAACTTTAAAATTTATTAAGTTATTATCAAAGTAATTTTTGGAAATAAAAAAATGTTTCATTAATAAGATTTTGTATGTTGTGCTTAATTCCGAGTGGGAAATGTAAGAAAAGATAAACTCACTGTTTATTGTTGGAGTTTTGTTTAAGCTTTTATATCGTTGCAAATAAGATTTTTGAGAGTTTGTAATTCTGATTCTCTCTGTAGTTTTATATACTGATATCTTTGGCTTTTCTCTAGTTTTTTTTTGGGAAATTGTTTCCTGATGATCTGACCTGATAAGCAACCAGTGAAATGCGCACAGAAACAGCTTATCCTCCAACAATAAATTTCAGTACATTTATCAAGAAAATAATTGTGAATTAAGCACAATAAACCAAATCTTATTAATAAATTTATTAAGTTATAGCAAAAGTTGAATATCCGAAACACCTTAAACTAAATTTTTAAGCACTTCACAACAGGTGAAGTATGGGGTGGGCCCTAAGTCACTGAACATTCTATTTTAGATATAATTTTTTTTAATCAATATTAAAACCAACTTTTGGGAGACTGAGTAGCCATCCATACGATTTAAGAAAGACCAAAAAGTGTTGAGTTTTATTTTGCGAGATAAAATTCAATAACTCAAACGAAAAGAAAATTTCGAAATTATTTTAACACCAGAAATGAATCATTACGAAATAAAATACGCAACTTATGGCGATTTTTTCTGAGTATTATTCTGCTTTTATTCTGCCTTTTATATTTCTTTATTTTCTTTTCTGAAAAAAATGTGTTATTTTATAAGGCAATGTTCTCTTTTCTCACGATGTTCCCCTTAATAAGAAAAAAAAAAAATTAACATATTCAATACTCGTTTTAGTTAAAGCAGCATGAGTGCAGCACGAGATTTACTACTTATTATTTCTAAATAAATAAATAATTTTTTTAGTTCGTCTCTCGTATTTTTGTCTGCTTACAAATAAGTGGTATAAAAGAGCTTAAAATTTTAAACGCTTATTGAACTTTATTGTTTTATGGGGAAACTTGTGTTCTTCAGGTAAGCGTTTCAAAATGTTGCCAAGCCCCATGTAGCACTTATGATAAACTTTTTTTTAGTCGCCCGTTTTCAGTCATTGGAATCTGCTAGTCACTTACCTCGAATTGAAAGACCTCTTGAAGCACGAAGCCAAGACAATATCGACCGAGTTAGGGAGAGCGTAAGTATAAAGAGTGTTGCCTTTATGGCATTTTTGCAGCTAAATTTAGCTTTAAAAATTTCTATTTAGCTGCAAAATATTCATTTAGAACTTGACATTTTATTTAGCATTTTTGGATAATAATTTTAGCATTATTTATTTTAAAAATTTGGACGAATAGTTTTATTGAATTTAATAAAAAAAAAATTATAAATTAAAATAAAAAAAGTTGTACCCAAAATGAAATTTCGTCTAAAAATGGATAATTCTTATATTAAGAAACAGCTTACCTGTCTTGTTAAAAAAATGGAATATTCAGGGAATACATATTATAAATGCCCATATCATGTCGATTTTTAATACTCGTATTATTTGCCCTTTGATATTACGATATAAAAGTACAAAGAAATTTCACTTTGTATTTAGATACAAAATTCAATAGTGTAAATGTTTGAAAAAATTGTTGGCTCTAAACTGCTAAAAAAATTATTATTTCAAAGCTTCAACATTTCTATAAAAATATAAAAACTATAAACTATAAAAAATAAAATGATTTAAAAATGTTGTATATCAAGAAATAAGTCGTTTAAATTTTGCATTTATCCGAGGTTTGAAGGGCCCCTAAACTAAACCTTTAATCTTAACTACCTATGCTACACATTTATATGTATCACATGCTTTACCAAAATCTAGCCACTTGCTTAGATATAAAAATTTATTGCAATTTCATTATAAAATTAGTCACTAAAATGTATTTTGTTTCAAATAAAATTTCATACTGGTAATAAATTTTTAACAAAAATCTTTAAAAAAATTTTAGCATTATTTTTGGCATTTTTCAAAATCATTTTTAGCATTTTTTTGGCCGTATCTAATGCTAATTTAGCTGTAAAATTTTATGAGATCTGGCCACACTGATCATAACCATGAAACGTCGACTGATAAACGAGCCAGTCAGCCTCAAATATACAGAACTTTACTGCGGGGAATAGTTAAAGAGAAATTTTGCCACGAGATTGCGCTCTGAGAAAAAACATTTTTCAACATGGTCACCCCCAGCAAAACCATATTATGGTTGCCTCCGTTCTGGTTATAGTTAATAAAAAAATATGTTTACCACTTTAAATAGTTAAAATCCTTTTTACTTTTTACTAAACGGCCAACAGAAAAGCTTAAAGGTTATAAAAACTTTAACGATATGTTGCTATTTGTAACGTGGCAGTTTACAGTTATTTTATTCACTTAAATTTTTCACAAAAATCATTTAGTATGTATGTGCATACATAACGTTATGTCATAAAATGTATGCGTTTGATTTCTTTAATTGATATACATTTCCGTTTACATACCAAGACCAGATTTTTACATTAATTTTGATAAAAAAAAAAAGAAAAAAATATCCTTGATATGGTTGACTGGTATGAATATTTGGTTAAATGATTGTTCAGTTTTATGAGATAAAATCAGAAACATAAATACTCTTACACCAACATAAAAATCATAAAACAGTTAACAGGAAATTTGTAATGAAAAAAATTGTTGGTGACTTTAAAAGAAAAACTGGCAAAACCGCAAAAAAAATTACTTTATAAAAATATTTGTGGTCAGGTGAAAAATGGTAACAGGAATAAGAGTGAAATGGGAGATTTGTTAGAGATATGTTAAGATAAATTATTATTGAAAAGAAATAAATAATTAGAAATAGTCGCATGGCATTAGGAAGATTAAAATCATAGCATGGTTTTAGGGAAAAGTTCAGTGAACACTTTAGAGTTTTTAAGGACTGTTTTCGAAATTATGAATTTGCATATTTTAACCCTTGATTGATTCGACTGGATTAATTAAGAACCGTAAACTGATACTTTTTTCAAGAGCTGTCTAAATGAAAATTTCATGTTCGGTTGTAGCCACTTGACCATATTGCTAACATATCTTTATACAATTTTAATTAAACAAGCTTAAAAGACTCCTCTAAAATAATTTATATTTAGTACGCTTAACTAACAATTGTGATAGAAGTTTAAAAACCTTACAAGTATGCAACACTTAACTTGACATATAATATAAAAATAATATTTACTGTTTATTATATTGTTAAAAAAGATGTTAAAAGTCTTACAACAAACATGAAGAACAAAAAAATACAACTTAAGTATGTTAAGTATGACAAAGCGGAACGAAATATAAATAAAAAAAAAAAACAATACACATGCAAAAACTAAAGCATACTTTAAGGCCCACTTCCTATTTGTCATTTGATTCATATACTCACTACAAGCACGTTTGTTGATTTATTTATTTTTTTTTTGTTCTGCTTCTACTTGTATTTGTTGTTGTTGTTATTGCTTAATTATATAAATACGAAGAAAAGCTGAAAAAAATAATAATAATAGAAAACAACACAAAGCCGCAGGTAATTTGTCTTCATTAGTTACAAAAGAGTTACGAACAAAATATGACAAATACAAAGAATACTACTTGGCCTAAGTAGCATCATATACAATGAATTTTTTTCGCACATGCATACTTTTAGGAGTAGATGCATATAAGCAAATTAAAAGCATATTTTTAAGTGTGCCTTTTTATTATATTTATATAATAAAACAAATAGATCTGAGATTTTTTTAAGGAAGTTAGTAGAGTACTTAAGGAAACAAAATGTAATTTTGCTACTAATTAAAATGTAGCATACTTGTAAATGTTGAAAGCACTTATTTTTTTTAATACTAACGATTCCAGAAGTATAAGCTGAAACAATAGTTTTTTTTGACAAGAAAAATATGGCTTTTAAAAAATCTTTAGAGTTTTTTGTCACACAAATAGTCTGCAAAATATAATTTTATACTTATGCTATGCCTTGAAATAGGCAATAAATTTCCAATTCAAACACAATGCATTTTCATACCCTTTACTACAGGTGAAAGGGCTATATATAAGTTTGTAATTTCATCTGCCTGTCTGTAAGTCTGTGTGTTGGTTCAAGTTGGTTTTCCGAAGACCCCAGATGTTATGGAGTTTAGGTTGTTATAGACTTTAATCACGTATAGTAGGGAAAAGTAAGATATTGAATTGAGCTGAAAATCTAATTTATATCTGTAAGCCTTTTTTGAACTCTGCGTAAAAACTTTGAACTCAGTAGAAAACTGGTAGTGAATATAAACAAAATTGGTTAATAAATAAACGAATAATTGACGAATAACTAAAATCTAATTACCAAAATAATAGATTTGTTGCAATAGCGCCATATATATAAGGAGTATTAAATATCTATTGAAATCAAGCCAAATCGGTTAGGCGGTAATTTAATTTTAATAATTTGTTGTTCTCCGCAGTTTTGTGTATTGATCGTTATTCTCATTTTAGTATGCCTTTTTTCTTAATTTAATTGCTGAAATCGCATTATCTAAATATACTGAAAAACAGTGACGTTTTTCTTTCTAAATGTTTAAAAGTTTTGTGAAATATTGTTTATCGTTCCATCATGGTTTTCTCAAAAACGTATTGAGTGTTACCCAAAATTTTTTTTGTTAAAACGCATCTAAAATTATACACCTCGATTGTTATTAACTCAACATACAGATTGTAGCAATTGTGAAAATATATAAAATTCTTACAAAAATATATCGAGCGATACATTGGTAAAATTTTTATATATAAGTTCTCTGTAAATTTAAAAACGCGAAAAAATTAAAAGCAGCAGAAAGGCGATATATTTTTTTAATTGAAGTGAATTAATTTTATGTGTTTTTGTTTCATTTTTATTGAAATTTATTTTTAATAAAAATAATTTCTTTGCTCGAACGATTACATGTTGTTTTAGGGGCACAAATTATGTTTAGAATCGGGTGGGAAATATTAAAATGACTAGCGTCGGAAAAGTTACCTTGCCCAAAATGCCCTTATTTGGACTTTATATCTCCGCTCCTGAGCACTATGGAAGCTCATACTCTACATGGCCAAAATTTTATGCCGATAGGATTATTCGTTAAGAAATCCCAGATTTACTTGAAAAATGTTCACTGCACTTTTAATACTTCCGAAGAAAATATTCTTAGATCGCATTTTGGAACGGATAATTATTTGAAATTTACATAGCCATTGTCGGTTGTTTTTGATCAAATAAGTTTAATTTGACAGATGAATTGACCTGCTATTTAATTATGTATAAATTTTTTGAAATAATTATTTTTTAAAATTTATAATTTTGAACTTAACGGTGGGATCCCTAAATTAAAAAAAATAATGGTATTAAGTCTTAATTTACTTCAACGATTGTTTGAATTTTTCTTGAGAGTAGAAATATAGAGATTTCATGATTTTCACTTTTTGCGGACTTTTCTTTTTGTAAATATCATTCGCAGAACAACCGTGAAAGCAAAGGAAAAGCACAATACACAAAAATTTCAGGATGCATTATCCACCTTTTTTTTTTTTTTTTTTTTTTGGTAAAGTATAAAAAAAAAATACAAAATGTATACCTGAATTGATAATCACCCATATAAATAGAAACATTTTGGGAAAATTTCTTTCGCTCACACCTAAAATATCAAATATGTAGTTAAATTTGGCGGCATGAAATAAGTCCAAAAAAATGGATAAGTCCCCAAAAAAGTGCGAAAAGAAACAACAATGTTTTTTGGCGAGATCTTTCTGGTTTTTGGGGACCTATTTCATTCTTGGTTTTGTAATGAAATAAATCCACAAAAAAATATTCGGGGACTTATTTCATTTCTAAATTTGGCATTGTGGCCGACCGAAAATTGCCTATACAGAATAGCTTAAGTTAGCGAAGGAAATCCCTGCAACAGGTCGGAAGCCGGCTACGCAGAAAAGCTTAAGTTAGCGAAGCCGGTGTTTGTTAAATCATAGAAAAGAAAATCCTTGTGCCAGGCCGGGGGCCTAACCATGCTATCTATCGCGTATTTTTTAAAACCAAAAGTCAATTATATGTATTGTATTAGGGTCTTATTTCAATTTAAAATTTGGGGTTTTATTTTATATGAAATGAGTCCCTTAAAATTGGGATATAATTTCATTTCTGGTTGGCGCATTATTCCATTCCGTTGGAGGTTTATTTAATTTTTCAAATTGGCGATTTATTTCATATGAAATAAGACCCGAAAAATTGGGGCTTTTTCATTTTGTTTTTGGGGACTTATTTCCTGGGTACTTATTTCATTTCGCCGACAAATTTCTTATAAAATAAAAAAATGCTCCGCAATTTTTTTCAAACAAATAAAAAATTTAAATTCTTACATTTTTCCAAAATGTCTTATATATGTATATAAACTTTTTGCTGTGCAATAATATAATTTGTTTTCAAAGGAATTGTATTTCGATTATTTTATTATAATGGATTATAAAGAAAATATCACTTTTTATGAATCTTCCAATTAGTCTCTTGTCATCAATATACACAATTTTGTTTGCCATTTAATTTTCAAATATATTCTCAAATACAATACAATTTCCTTTTTTTCTGGGTTCAATTATTTAAAATTTTATTTTTACTCTTTCACATATTTATTTCTAATATTATTTATTTTATTTGTACATAAGAACAAATGTCATTGTTTTCTATATACATTCACTTGAAAAATGCATTCCCAACAATCTAAAAAATGATAAGAAGAAAAGTCTGGACGATGAGAAGAAAGACAATTCAATACAATACAACACTGCAATTTGTAGATACATATGCAATAATTTTTTTCTAGGTTAGAAAAGCTCCTCAGATGCATACAAGATTATTTCTATGCATTTACTCCTCAAAGTATGCTAAACAGTCTTTCCTACGGTTAATTGCATGTGCCAGCTATAACATGTGTGTGAAGGGTATTTTTTTTTTTTTTGTTATTTACTACTGAAAGTAAGTGTGTGTTTTTATTTTGTCTAAAATTGTTAATGAAATTTTGTATACGGGTATTAGAAATAGAAACATGACATCTCATAGACTTATATTAGATAGACATTTAAGCAAACACTCAAACACGGATCTTAAGCTACGGCCACAATTATTAAATACTTGACCAAATAAACATTACCACTACTTTTGTTAATAGTTAGTAAGATTAAACATGGTCTTAAATTAACAAATTAAACTAATTAAACTGCTAGACAAAGAAAAAAAAAATTTTTTTTTGTAAGATGTTGCATTCAAATCAAAATATATATTAGAATTGAATGAAATTAACAAAAGTTATTTTCGGGAATACAAAATTCATTATTAATTAATTCATTTATTTATGACGTGATTTTACGTATGATTTTTGATAAACTCCCAATTTTTATTTTTGATAAAAACACTGAAATTTATTGGTGAGGGAAAGCTGGTTTCTATGCGCCTTTCGCTGGTTAGTTTTTTTTTTAGCTTTTCTAAAGTCTTTGGAAAAAGTTTCCTGACGACCTGGCCTAGGCAACCAGCGACATGCGCATTGAAACCAGATTTCCCTCAACAATTAATTTCAGTGTTTTTATTTAAAATACAAATTGGGAGTTTAGCACGTCATTAATAAATGAAGGCAATTACATTTCGGTTTGCTTGTTGGTACGGTTTCTTTCTCAAATATTTGCCAAGTGTGACCGTAGCTTTAGACATACTAACTTCTTCATCAACACACTGGTGACATAATCCTATTGAGTTTTTATAAAATGTACACAAACACAGGCATACAGACATCTACCTCCTTAATTTTCTTGTCTATATATTGATTAGAAGTTAAGTTTGTATGTGTGTGGGTGAATGAGTGTTTGTTTTTTTATTTATTTATATTTAAAATGCAGTTTTAAATTTGTTAAGAAAACATTTTAAATTTATCTTTCCTTCTTTTTTGTACATAGAGAGGGAGAGTTTTGATTATATTTCTACAGTTTAAGCAAAATGCCAACATCAAAGTTTAAATATTTTTACTTAAACTGGTATGATTCATTTAAAGTCACATGAAATATTTAAACTACGAAAAGTATGAGTTTTATGCAATTATTTTTGGTATATAATAAATATTATATAAATAAATGTATTTATGTATATGAATTTATAATTCTGCAGTATTAAAATTTTCTTTATGTATATATAATAAAGAGTCTAAATTTGTTTATATACATACGTAAAAGACTACGACATCGAGGAAGGAGTTTGTTGAGTTTTTTTTTGAACGAATAAATATCGATTTTTTAAATTCAACTCAATCCAGGCGAAAAAGTTTAAGTTGAAGTAGATTTACTTAAAGTAGGCGTATGAAATAATTAAATTACTTACAAAATTTATTCTAAAAATGCTTTTATAGAAATATGTTTATTAATATTTTATAATCTAAAAGAGGCGTCGTTACTCTTACGTAAACGTAACGTTGCATCGCGGAAGAATCCGATAAAACTTTTCTCCATTTTTGCGTAACAGCAGTTAAAGAATATTACGTTTGTCGATAATGCAAAGAGTTTATCGACGCACACAATGTGTTTTTAATATTTTTTTATTACAAAATGCATAAATAACAAAAGCTGAAATTAAAAAAAAATTTATGCATTTTCTTGCTGTTTTTTATACATTTCAATATGTTTACGTATTTTTAGTAAATTCCAGCCATTGAAGTCGACCGCTAAGTTAACGTATCCGCAACATTTACGTTTAAGTATCGAGGCCTTAATTCTTGCTAGTAAAACTGTTAGTATTGAACAATTTTCAGCAAATATTTCGTCTCTGAAAATTCAATTATCTTTTTAGCTCTGTCGTTTCAAGTTTTTCGAGGACGTGGACATTGAATCAACGTCCATATTATCGAATATTTGCTACAAAATCGTTCTTCAATTCTCTTTTGAATCTACATTCTGCATACAATGAAACTTTTGTTGTAGTATTTAGGTATTTGTATGCTTTCTCTCTTTTTTCACTTTTATTTGAATGACAAACTCACAAAAATTCCTCGTACGCGAAACAAAGTTCACTTTCTCATACGTCTTTCCCTTTTCACTTTCAAGCTCAAATTTTTCATAATATGGCCTGGGACTTACTACACTGATAGAAAAGGCGTCATAACGCTGAGGTATTTTGACATGAATACTATGATAAGTGTCTTCGCTCTTGAGCCCATGACCCTTTTCATCATTGTAATGTCAGCCTTAACAGTACTTGTCCAAATTGTTATCAGGGGAAATTATGTCATTAATAGGATAATACATCGGCATCATAGACATGACGAATCGAAGTCAGTTTTATAAAAAAATGTCACCAGTGCGATAACTCAGGAACATCGGAGAAGTGACTCATTAGGCTCAATTAAATGACAGTTTGTCATTGGGATTGACTTAAGACAAAAAGATAGAATATCATTATTTACTTACCCGTTATTTACAGAAGAGTTCTTAATTATAAGACATCAGCAGCATGCCCGATATGGTTTTCGTAATCATTATACTTTAAAAATTAGAGGTATTTAACAAAATTATTTAAAAAAAATAGAATATGGAAATTTTTGCTACTTATTTTACTTTTTAAACATGAAAATAATGTTAATAATACACAATGTTGTTGAATAGAATTTTATAAAAAACTTACAATAAAATTTAAATCAATTTTGAAAATAACTGAAGCAAAACGAATAACGTTGTAAGTGACAAAATAATAATTTTTCAGCAGACCAAAAAAAGCCTTTAAAAATCGAAATAACTTTTTTTTATTTAGATTAATAAATATAATGATAGTAAAACATTATGGAATTTAAATTTAAAATTTAATGGATATTCACTATTGAATTTTTTTTTTTTTTTTTTGTTGAAAATCGTTTCATATGTAAAAATGCGATCACAGTTAAAATGTTTTTCCACTACGAAAAGCATCATGACTAAACGTTATTCCACGATTAACAACAGAAAGTGTGTACTTAAAACGTTTTTCCAAATAACCTAATCTGAAGCGATTTTTGGTGGTCTGCTCTTATTTTTTTTTTTTTTTTGGCAGAACAATTTTCAACATTTTATTTTCATTGTCTTTTCGATTTTCCACATAAGATTTTATATTTGTACCTCTGCTACACTTATCCGTTTCTTTCGGCAGTTTCGTTCGTATCATTTTTATAGCAACTTACAACGTTCTTCCCTTGTCTGACTCTTTGTTGTTGAATTTTGACGGCTAATTTTTGGTGATAAACATTAGCAAAAAATCCCCAAAACATTAAAGACTATTTGCTTAAGGGCCAAACAAGGCGCTTCCCTAATTCCAAATTGTCAAAAATTGTATTTATTACGTATGTATGAGCGAGAAAATTTGCATGGGTGTTCAATTTTAGTTTCTTTATATGGAGACAATTCTGAATTTTGAGAATTTATAATTTTCTGTTCTCCTTGCTAAATGTGTCTTGGGGCCAAATAAATCACACAAACGGTTACACAAGCATTCGAAAAAAGTATTGAGAATGTTTGTGTAAATATTATTAATTTTTTTATTTGGCCATTCAATCTTCAGTTAAAATTCTTTGCTCTTTCCCTTATAAAACCTCCAATAATGGGGATAAATCCCTTTAAATGGCATCACTGATCAGGATCATCAGTTTGAATAGTAGCATAGTCTTTTTTAAGATATGGGCAGTTCCAGCGAAAAGTCTTCTTTTTAAACGTTGCGCTAGCAACCAATTAATATTGTTTCTCAAAAAAATTTTATATGTATAATTAACTTATTGTGGTGTACAGCGCAACAAATTCTTCATTTAGTAAAAAAAGGAATAACATTTGAACAACATGGACCTAAAATACATGGTAATTTGCTTGCTTGCGTTACGTAACAAAATTTAACCTTTAGGTGAAAATGCCTATATGTAGTTATCTTCACACTTAAATAATATTTGACGTCTTATATATAACCACTAGTTTTATTAAAAAATTTTTTGCTTATGCAAAACGTTTGCTAGATTAAACACAATTTAACAGTGCCTAAATTACATTATAAAGGGTGGTTACATTTTAAGGGCCGATGTTGATGTTGAATAAACACAAATTAATTTAGGAAATTATTGTAATTTCTTGTTATAATGATGACATCGGTATGCTTCAATTATGTATGCAACAAAATATCGGCCAAATAGCCGCCGCGACTTCGGCGGCACACCTCCATCCGATGGTCCAAATTTTCGAAGACCCTGGGGCATAATTGAGGTTCCATGCCGTTAATGTGCCGAATTATCTCATCCTTTTCTTTCAAATAATCCCAAAGAAAGAAGTCCAACGGTGCCAAATCACATGATCTTGGCGGCCAATTGACATCGCCACCACGTGAGATAACACGGCCATTGAATTTGTCACGCAAAAGAGCCATTGTTTCGTTAGCTGTGTGGCAATTGGCACCGTCCTGTTGAACCCACATACCGTCCACATCTATATCTTCCAATTCGGGACATAAAAAGTTCGTTATCATCACGATTGCGAACATCATTCACAGTAACTGCATGACCGGCCTCATTTTGGAAAAAGTACGGCCCGATGATACCACCAGCCCATAAACCACACCAAACAGTCACTCTTTGTGGGTGCGATATGCAATTTGATTTGAACGCCCATTTTCATAATAAGCCTAAATAACTTTAACGCATTGCTCTATTGTGTATTGTGTATCTTTAGTTCAAATTGAGTTAATCTGAAATTGAGAAATGTAAAATGAAATGTAGAATGAACAAAAAAACTTGACGTTTAGGTGTGGTTCACATTCAACATCGGCCCTTAAAATTTAACCACCCGTTACAATTATCTTAATATATAAAAAATCCGTGTCACTGTGTATGTTTCGAATAAACTCAAAAACGAGTCAACTGATATTCATGAAAATTGGCATATATATGTAATTTGGTCCAACTTAGATGATAGGATAGTTATTATTTAAATTAATGGCCTGGGGGCGGAGGGGTGTGGCAAAATCCATAACTTGAGAACGGCTTGACCGATTTGAACGATTTTTTCTTTGAAATTATAGCCATGGTCCAACTTAGGTTTTTACGGAAAGAAAATTTTGCCCCGCCCACTTTTTTCGATTTACCTAAAATCAGAAAACGGCTCCATCGAGTTGACTTATTTTTCTTTCAAAATTCGTATTAATCAACTTTAAGTTTTCATCGAAAGAAAAATTTACCACGCCTAAATTTACGCCCACTTTTTCTATTAAGCGCATAACTGGAGAACGGCTTGACCGATTTGGACGATTTTTTCTTTAAAATGATCGCCATGGTCCAACTTAGGTTTTTACGGAAAGAAAATTTAGCACCGCCCACTTTTACGCCCACTTTTTTCGTAAGAAAAACTTTATGATAGGTATTTCATGGATTTTTATTTAAAGGCCATAAATTTCGTTTAAAGATCAATTTAAGTCGTCTGGTAATACAACACTAATGTTTGCTTAGGGCCAGCAACGCGGACCGGGTCAGCTAGTCCATTAATAAATAAAGCTTATTAAATCAATAAGGTTTGCTAAAAATAAAGCTAAAAAGGGTGTTTTTATAGAGGTATAACAATTTAAGTTGGCAACGTGGCTTATGTTTGACATTTCAACATGAATAGACTGACGCCTGAACAACAAGGCGTAGAACAAAATTGCCGTTGATCCCGATTTTCATAAGCGAATTTTGTTTAGCTTTTGTTTGAATGGATACGTCAATAGAAAGAATTGCCGCATTTGGAGTGATGATAATCACCAAGTGTATGTTGAGACACCGTTACATCCAGAAAAACTGACTGTTTGGTGTGCTTTATGGGCTGGTGAAATCATTGGTCCGCACATCTTCAAAAATGCTGCTGGTCAGAACGGTAAAGTCCAGTGACGTTACAGTGGTGACCGCTATAGAGCCATGACATCTAACTTTTTCGTTCATCAATTGAACAAATAAGATGTGCAAGAGCTGTGGCTTAACAAGATGGGGCAACATATCATACAGCTCGTGACACAATTGATTTATTGAAGGCAACGCTTGGTAACCGCATAGTTTCAAGTTTCGTACGCGTGAATTGGCCTCCAAGATCGTACGATTTAACGTCGCTAGACTATTTTCTGTGGGTATATGTAAAGTCGCTTGTCTACGCCGATAAGCCCGAAACGATTGACAACTTGGAGGACAACATTCGATACGTTATTGCCGATACACAGCCGCAAATATTGGAAAAATTCATCGAAAATTGGACCTCCACATTAGATTACGTCCGAGCCAGCCGTAGCGGTCATATGCCAGAAGTCATATTTAAATTATAATGCCAAAAGATTATCTTTCCAATAAAGTTAATTTCATGCCAATTTTAAAAATTTATCTTTGCTTTATTCCATTTCAAAGTTCTATACCTCTATAAAAACACCCTTTATTTGTTAGGTGTGAACAAAACTTTATTCTTTTTAGAATAACTAACTTTTAAAAAAAGTCACCCTTCCATCTAAACACGCCACTGTTTTTAACAATATAAAATTTTTTTTACTTTTTGCTTTTGTTTTTATTTATTTGTTTTCCGAATTCTTGATTATTTGACTTTTATGTTGAATTATTTTAATGACGTCTTTATTTCACAATATTTAATCAAGTCAATAATTTGCATTTTTGTCATTATTTGTACCTCCTCACATATGAAGGTACCTCTCAACTCATACACACATACATATGTACATATGTATGGATATTCTATAAAAGACATGGAGAAATGATTTGCATCATGAAACCATCGATGATCTCAATAATACAAAAAAGAAAACAAAAAATAAAAAAAAAATTAGGGAAGATTCTGTTTAAAAAGTTTCTTGGTGGTTTTTGTTTCCATTTTATTTTACATTTAAAATCGATTTACTACTTGGGTTTGGTTTTTTTGGATTAATTCATTATATTTGTTGAATTCTTTCCCCGTTTAGCTTTTGCTTTTATTTCTGCATGATGAGGATGATGATGATCGTTGAGGCATATTACTGACAACTGAATGACTGACTATTTTAAGCAGCTTGCAGCAGAGTCAGTCAGTCAGTCAGCTTTACATTTTCAATCTCCTCAATATTTTTTTCTTAAGTAATACAAAAACTCTTAATGCCCTTCTTACTTATATATTTACTACGTATTGATGCATCAAGAAATTTTGTATTGAAAAATGTAGAAATTGTAGCTCATTTGAATTTTTTTTTTTTTTTTTGGTTTTAGTTTCGTTTCTTTAATTCATTTAATTTAATGCAAATTCTTTGTTTTTTGTCAGAGATTTCATTAAAAATTTTATGTTGTTGGTTGACTTAATTTTTTGTTCTCTCTTAGTGGTTTCTTAAGAATAATGAAAGCGATAAGATGTGGAAATGAAACTTAAATGAATTCAAACGAAATTTGTAAGCAAAGACTTACGTACATATGAAGCAGATGTTTTCCTAAAGAAAATCGCTTAAGAATTTCTTAATTTTAGACATAGTGGAGTAAAGTTATAATAAAATTCCTCTACTCAAAGCTATAATCAAGCGGATACCATTTTTTTTTTATCGAAAAACGTTTCCGTACCCAAAAATTTTGTAAATGAGAGCGGGTTTGATAAAACAATGTTCTTTTTCGTTTTGCTCAAATCAGCCCAGGCTTTTCTTTCAGGTAGATGAGGTAAATTGTCAAATAATCAGCTGATGAAAGAATTTTTATGTATGTTCCCTTCGATCTTTTAAGAAGCACAGGGCCAAGACAAATGATCTCCAGTTTAATTTCTCAATTGCTATATTCTCAATTTCACTACAGCTTTTTCTCGTCTGGGCAACTTCTTTGTCGATCTGTTTCCTCCAGGTGTAAGCGGGCATAAACATCTTTGGCTGCTACCTTGTGGATTCCAATCTAGTGTTGTTCGGGTTAGGTATGTCGTTTTGAGGATTTAATAGCGTATACCAAATCCAGTTCCATCAACGTTTTCTAAGATCAGGCTCAATAGGTTTTTGATTTGTTGGTGCACATAAAGTAATATTTGAGCTCGGCCAGAATATTTTCTAGATTCTTCGTAAGCATCTTTTAATGAACAGCCTTAAGTGCCGTGATCCACGTCTTACATCCACTTAAAAGTATTGACTTGACTTTTAAGTTAAAGATCCTGATTTTGCTATTTGTTGATATTGGTGTTTATTTCCAAGCGTTCGGCAATCGTTCAACTGTTTGCTTTGAAGACTTTATGCGATTTACAATTAATATTGAAGATCGACCTGAGTTTGTTTTAGTGCTACATCGGTAGCAAAACATGTCCACAACTTTTATGGCATTATCGTCGATTTTAAAGCTCCAGGATATATTGCTGTTTATTTTTAGTACTTTAGTTTTTCCCATATTTATGTTAAATCCTGCCCTGTCTGCGGATTGTACAACTCTGTCATTTTTTTTTTTTTTTTTACATGTTCATATACATAATTCTCATATTTCAGGCAAATGTCGTCCATATAATCTAGATCTAGATCGGCCGAGAACCAAGCCTCTACGATATTTCTCTTTTTTAAGTAAGGGATTATCTTATTACTATGCACAGAACAATGTTGAAGAGCAATGGAGGCCCCTGCCTGACACCTGGCCGTACAAGGGCTCTACGGCTAAGTTTGTTTTCATGGAGGACTTGCAGCTTGCTTCCCTTTATAAAGCATTTGTGATGTTAACTATGTAGCTTCTAAGGAACGCCTTTGTATGCAAGTGCAGCCTATATTTGTGCGATAGCACAGAAAAAAGTGTTGTATCAATTTAAAAAATGGTTTAAAAAGTATTTAAACTTAACTAATGTGATCAATGAATCAATTATTTTTTTAGTTGAAAGAAAATTAAAAATTTAATTTTGATTTAATTAACATTTTAGTTGTTTTAAAATAAATTTTCAATTAAAGTTTTAATCAAATAACAAAAAAATCTTAATTGACTTTTTTCGTTTAAAATAAAATAATTTAAACATGTAGAATTGTTGTTAGGAATTGTCAATATTTATTTAAATAAATTAACACGTTGTTTGAAATGGCAAAGTTTTTTAATCACGTTTTTAATTAAAATTAAAAATACCATTTAGTGAAAATATTTTTTCAAAATTTTAAAATTTTTATAATCAATATAAACATTTTGGTAATAGATGCAAAATCAACAACTTATTTGCTTGATATTATGAATTTAGAATAAATTTGGTGATTGGAGAAATTTAATAATTTTTTCTGTGAGTGTATCGCATGCTTTTTTAAAATTTAGAAATATTAGATACAGTGGGGACGGCCATTCCACCGATTGCTTTACAATCACTCTAAGACTGTTCACGTTGTCTGTACATAATTTCTGCGGTGAAAAAACTAAATAATAATAAATGAAAAATATTGATTCGATTTTAAAAGAAATATAAAATAAAGTCTGCCATTTTCATTTCGTACCTGTTTACCTTTCAGTAATTAAAGTTTTTCGTTATATGATATAAAGGAACGAATCACCTCTGCCTTTAAATGTTTATATGCCCACAGCAATCTCTTAAAATCTAAACTGCTAACAAGAACTACAAAATTAAGAATAAATACTACAATTGTGAGACCAGTGTTAACATTCGGCCTCAAAATGAATGACTGCAGGCAATTGCAATGCTTTGAACGGAAAATCTTTGGACCTATAAAAAATGATGATGAAACATACAGAATAAGATGGAATCATGAGATTGAAGAGCTTGCTGGCCACAAGACAATAGTAAGATTTATAAAAGCGCAACGGTTGAGATGGTTTTGGCATGATATCCGCATGCCAAAGGAAGCCCTAAATAGAAAACTACTCATAGCTGATAGGCATGGTACAACAACACGAGGACGACCAACATCAGGATTGATAGATGGTGTACTGAAAGATCTAAATGTTTTGAGAATTCAGAACTATTAGGCACTAGCAAAAGATCGTCTTACTTGCAGGCGAATGGTAGAAAAAATTTTGGCCCACCCCCCGAGCTGTGATGCTAAGAAAGAAGAAGAAGAAATAAAGTTTTATTTTATTCTCCTTTGACCGATCTATACAAGAAAAGTAAACAAACACACCTTTTATTTTAGTCTAAGTATGAGATTGGCAGAAATCTAAAGCCATAGTCAACGACCATGGTGCTCCAAATAGGTATACGCTTCAGCCCAGCTGGTCGATTTTTATCAAGGCGAATTCATTTCAGGTAATCTAGGTAGTACAACAAGCACAACTCGTACAAAAACCACAAGCAATTTGTTTTTGTAAAATCATTGTAAATACAATGCCAAAAACCGAAACAAATCAAAACAGAAACAATGATAACAAGCAAAATTTTGACATACAACAATTATAAAGCTAAAGAAAAAAAGTTATCAGCTGGGCTTTAAGGTCACCTGTAATGAAGTCGCCTTGATTTTTTTATATGAACTTAGTTATTCCTAATGTCAAAACTTCAAAAAAATAATTTACAGCAAGCATAGGAATATGTCCTAAACACGAAAAGTACAGACCAAGGCGAATTCATATAGGCGATCGATTTCTTTTTGAACGGAGTATTTTATTTAGTATCGTATATTTAGATCGTTTTTTTGTGAAAATCACCCAAATGAGTCTTCTGAGATCACCTTTAATGATCAAAAACTGATTTATCACTTGTCGATTGATATATAATTCATTCACATTCTCAATAAGGAATCAGAAAATTCTAGCACAAATGATTGTATAATTTATGATTGAAAAATTAGCTAATATGATTCGATTATGATAACTAAATGCCCAAAAGATTCGATTATGATACAAAATGCTTGCTGGGACATATACCTGCATACAAAAAAAAAAAAAAAAAAAAGGATCAGCTAGCATAACTCCCTCCCTGATGCGATCACCTGAAAAAATTCGCTTCGGTACAGTGCTTCTCTCAACACAAAATAAAAACTTCTCTCTCAAAATTTCGTACGTGTAAACAAAAAATTTAAAAGCAGGGACCGAAAATAACAGTTATTTTGAAATTTTAAAACAAAAAAAGCATATAGAAGTAACTGCTGGCAATCTAATTCAAGTATACCATATTTATCCTTATGAACTTTTCTATGATAAAATATTATGATTTTTAAAGTTTTGATTTTTATTTTTTTAGACAAAAGTAACAGTTATATTTTGATTTTTATTTTTTTGAACAAAAATAACAGTTATTTTTTGATTTTTATTTTTTCGATCAAAAATAACAGTTATTTTATGATTTTTATTTTTTTGACCAAATTATTATATTTTTGTTCAAAAAAATAAAAATCATAAAATAACTGTTATTTTTGATCGAAAAAATAAAAATCAAACAATAACTGTTATTATTGTTCAAAAAAATAAAAATCATAATATAACTGTTATTTTTAATCGAAAAAATAAAAATAAAAAAATAACTGTTATTTTTGTTCAAAAAAATAAAAATCAAAAAATAACTGTTATTTTTGTTCAAAAAAATAAAAATTAAAAATTAACTGTTATCATCAGACTTTTATGAAAAAAGGAAAAACTGTTACGGTCCCTGGTTAAAAGATTTCTATCTTACACAATCAAAGAGTAATGTTTTTTCGACAGCTGTGTTAAGGCCCAATCTCAATATGCATGAACTGGCTTAAGCTTCTGTCAAACATTAACGAAACCCCTCTCAAATGCATTGGAAAACATCTGATTCCGTACGGAATGTGCATTTTGCAAATGAGAGTTTCATAAAACTTTACACAAAGTTTCATTTAGCTCAATATTGTTTGACAGATACGATTTACATGTATTCGCGGAATTGATTAAGCCAGTTAATGCATATTCTGGTATGGCTTTAAGTTTTTTTTTTTGCTCTCTTTCTATTCTAGTCGTTTTCCAGACTAGCTCACATATCTTAACAAACTAGTAAAGAACAAGCAGATCGGTAAAATATATAAAACATGATCAATTTAGTGAGCGTTCCTTCCATAAGTGGGGGGATTTAGTCGGAGTACTTTACAATAATTTAAAATTTTTCAAATTATAAAAGAAAATTCCACAAAATCTTTCTTTCAAATAATTTATAATGTCTTGTCTTATTTAAATAAATACCACAACTTATAATTAAAAAAATATTATTTAATATTTATTTTTTTTTCGAACAACACATCTGTGCTGTCGTTTTTTTTTAATGAAAACTCCAAACGAAATAAACTTTTCGATTAATGTTTTCTTTTCTTTTTTATTTTAGGTTTCTGGCAAAATTACAAAAAATTTGCATAAATTCTAGCTAAATCTATATAAATATAGAAATTAGCATAACTACAAAAATTAACCCTTTTTCGTGAATTACAATTTCCTCATTTTTTTTTGCCATTAGAACACGACGTACATGTTGCCATAAAACACCCCATTCATCAACTTAAATACAGAATACATGAAAATGTAATTGTCATTTTCATTTTGAGTGAAAAAAAAAACTGAAAGACAAGATTAATTAAAATGCATAATTATAATGGGCAAAATGTTTGCCATTAAAAAGCCTTAATTGTATTAATTCCTTATTTTATACTTTATGCCAGCTGGACTAAAGTCGATTTCTTAGACAATCACTATTGTCGTAGTGTATAAACGAATAAATATTTTGAAATGCAAATCAATTGTTTGAAAATGTTTAAAGCAACCCCTTTTGAAAGGGGTTTTGGGCCATTATAACTCAATACATACTTACTTACATAATATAATATGGTAACTGAACGTAGTCCAAACTTCTTTAACAAAATTTATCTTGTTGAAATTTATTTTCTTATTTCATTGACAACAACATTATTTCAAAAAAATTTGCATAAAATTTATTTCTTAAAGGAATCAAAATAATTTGTCTTTGGCCATCTTCTAGAGCTTGTGGTTTGCAATGTTTTATTAAGCCTGCTATACACGACATGTTTTTTTTACATCTCGGGCGTTACTGCGTATTTTGAGTCGAAAGAAATAATTTTTGTCAAATTTATTTTTTGGAATACAAAATATATTATTAATAAAATTTATCTATGATGTACTAAATTCGCAATTTTTATTTTTGATAAATACACTGAAATTTATTGTTGACGGAAAATCTTGTTTAATGCGCATTTCACTGGTTGCGTAGGCCAGATCATCAGGAAACCTTTTTCCAAAGACTTTAGAAAAGCTAAAAATATTATACAAATAAGACTGTAAAGCGAATAAGAATTTTAAACACTCAGGTTTTACTTGTTACAATATCAAAACTTAAACAAAACAATAAACAACAAACAGTGAGTTTATTTTTCTTACATTCCCCTACAATTCGCTGGTTTTTTCCGACGCGAATTGTTACAACTACAAAGTGGGTAAGAAGAAAAAAAAAATGTTAAAAATAATTTCTTTATTTTATTGTTTTCCGTAGAAAAAAAATTTAGATTTCGAACAATTTGTACTGTGTATACCGAATTTCATATTATTTAAAGGAACATTTTTTTTTTATACTATATCGAAAGCAAAAAATACAATTCAATACAGCAACTCTCTATTACGAACAATAGATATTTATCAAATTTTACATTTACTTATCAATAGAACTCTGCCATCGTTTCAAATGAGTACGAAAATCGTAATTTAAACTACAAATTACTCGCAAATCATATCATTCGAATCGAAATACCCTGTAGCCCCTCTGACTTTTCAAATTGCATACATGTCGTGTATGGCAGGCTTTGCAAGTACAATTAATGTTAATTTGTTTTTATATTCCTCATTTCTTGTTGCTTTGGTGTTTTTCTTTCATTGTCATTATTTTGAAATTTCTTTGGATTAATATTGAGTCTATAATTGTTGTCGTTTACATATTTTCTTAATTTAGAATTGAGAATTTCTTAATAATTTTTTTTCTTAACAACTCAATTTGCATTGCTAATGTCAGAAAACCTTTTTAAGCAGAATACTTTTGGGACATCTAAATATTGACTTATTAATTTGTTAAATAACATTTAGATTAACAAAAAATTATAATTATAAATAATCGAATTATTTTGAAAGAGGATCACAGCAGTAAGTCATAGCTGTCCTCGTTTGATAACAAATGACTGGAGGGTAAAATGCAAATGTTCCAATAATCATAGAAAACTTTTAGAATAGAAAGAGAGCGAAAAAAACTTACCTAGCACGTTCACCACTCAGCGTCACATATATGTGACATGGGACTATTCACAGAAACTCATGTCACATATAAGTGTCGGATTTTTATTGAAACGTATTCACTAATGGGCTGCCCAAGATATCCTAAATGTTCTGTGTTCTACTTCACACTACTTCCAATCACACCATTTCACTGTAAACGTAAATGGCAAAATAAACTTAACAACACATGACTCTCACCGAAATAAAACAAGCATAACTTGAATAGTTTTTCCCCACTGCTTTGAAAGTGCTTGTATATTCAAAATAAACAGAATATCAACACAAAAACCGACAATGAAACATAGAAAATCATAATAAAATCATCAAACGCGCTAGAACATTTACAAAATAGGAATTAAAAAATTCACAGTGAATAGAAACATTAAATGTAAGCAAAATTGTATTTTTCTGAAATATTTTCTTAATTTTCAGCAATATTTTATTTTAAATATATTTTATTTTGTACTTATGCAAGTTTCTCTTTGGTCTATATCTAAAATCAAAACATTCAAACATTTTTAGTTTAAATATTCTTCATCATCTTTGTTCTAATTCAGCTTTATTCTAGTGCAGCATTGTTCTAGTGCAGTGTTGTTCTATTCTTCTGTATTTTATTCGTGGTACAAAACTATTGTTTTTGGAAGAACGTGTTTTGTTATAAGAGAGTTATATACACCTAATATCTGAATTTTAATGAAATTGCTTGTAAGAAAATTTTCTTGCGCTTGTGCAGCTTTTTAGTATTTACTAGGGTATTCATTAAGTAATTTCAATGAATAAAAATGCAAAGTTATTTATTATTTGGAGTTTTTTTTAGGAAAAAAACGAATAACATAACAAATATAACAATTCAAACAAAATAATTCTTGAACTAAAACGAGCATACAAAAAAAAAAAAAAAAATTAATAAATATGTAATACAAATTTTTTAATATATATAAATATATTATGGTTTAATTAAAAAAATAAACTGATGTCATTTTATTAGTTATTTCAATAGTTTACGGCGATCTTATAAAATAATTTTTTAGAAAAATAATTTGTTTTAAATGTTTAGGATTTAAGCGATTATTTTTTTTAGTTCTGATTAAACTTGACTTCGAACAAATTCTTTCACTTATCGTAGTTGTTGAATAAATCGAAAGCAACCCGTAATACAGAATATCTAATTTCTCAGAACTTTTTCTGGATTTCTCTAAACATATAAAATCTTCCATTATGCTATTAGAGTCCTGTTTTAATTTTTCTAAAATTTTTAAAACTTATAATTGTTTCCGTTAATTCTGTCAAAAGATTGGCCCGAGAAAAACAAATTACTAAGCACATAAATAAAAAAACACATACTTTTTGTATATAAGACGAAACTAATAATTAAAAACACAAAAATACAGGCCTGTTCTGAAAATCACGTGGTTTCAAATCACGTACTTTTAAAATCACACCATTTTTCTGTTTCTCAGTGTGCTTTCGGCAATTGAAAATTTAAAACGGAACACCACAATATCTCACGTGTGATTTTAAAAGGCACATGTAATTCGAAATCACGTGATTTGAATTAAAGTGATTTTCAGAACAGACCTGCTAATACTACAATGACATAACAATTTCGCTGCATCGGTTAATCGACTGAAATTAACCGGCTTAATCGTTAATCGAAAATAGCCAATTTTAAATTAACCGATCAGTTAATCGGATAGCAATTAATCGGTTAACCTATTAACGGTTTACCGAATGAATACACTAGTATTTACCCATAATTTCCTAAAAGTTTGTTGGAAGGCATTTTCTTGTGCGTTTGAGCCTCTTTTACAATGTGATATAAATATATTTGCTGCGGCTTGTGTATAGCAGGGATGTTAAAGTTGGTACAATTGTACTTTTTTGGTACATTTTGACCTTCTAAAGTACCGTGGTACTACCGTGATTCATTTGGTACAATTTTAAAATTTCTCATAGTTTCCCCTTTTCGAATTTTTAGTATAGAAAACAAGAAAACAAATTATTGAGTCCTTTTCATTGCATTTATGTTGTACAACAAATCGTTAATGTAATGGGCGCTTAAATATACGACTAGAAAAGTGGTGTATAGAGAGCTTACTCCCCTTTTAGAATATGGTACTCACAGACAAGCAACATTAGTTAAAACCTGTGTTAGCACCTATGTTTCCTTTTTACCACAGACGATGACAATAAAAGCAAAACATTAGTATGGTTTTATTCCTTTTTTATAATATAAAAGTACTAGTTAACTTAACAAATATATGCAAAAGAAATTTTTCATATCCTGCTGTTTTGTCTTATTTTTATAATATAAATGTGAAATTTACGTCCCATAATTCTGTAAAATTTTTAAGTCCATTTATAAAATTTCTCAATTTATCATTGTTTTCAATGTTCGTAATTTTAATAAATAAAAAAAAAAAATGGTACCGTGAAGGTCCAAAAAGTACACGTTTTTTTTGGAAGTTGGTACAAAATTTAAAACAAAATTTTAACATCCCTGGTGTATAGGCTAAGTAGTTATTTAAAAAATGGGCTTTTATTTTTGAAACTCTCTGGAATGTTAAAAAATTTTATTTTAATTGTGAATAGCGGAAAGTTCTACGTCAATATATATATATATATATATATATATATATATATATATATATTTATATATATTTGAAAAAGAAATTTCGTTTGTATACTCTTAAACTACTGAACCAAAATCCCTAAAATTTTCACGGCATTTTATGACTATCCGGCACTTGACATATACTATATTTGTAAAACTCCAAGTGATAGTGGCACCTGACATGCAAAAAAATTTTAGGTTTGTGCATATCTGGAGAGAGGTAAAAGTAAAAGTATCTCATATTTGAAAATAAATCTGTTAAAAAAGTGGACGTGGATTGAAGAAGTAGACGTAGTACTTCCTTCTGTGGGTATGTTACAAGAAAAGATGGTTGAATTGATGTGGAACATTAACAATATAATATTTTATGCAAATATTTGAGGAGGAATTAGTAAATGTATATGTGGAGCTGCATATGCTGGGAAATTAATTGGATTATGTCTATATCCTTGTCTTAAAATTTGACAAAGTCAATAAAATGTCTACATACATACATAAATGGTAATACATTTTAATAATTTTTTTTAGATTTTCGTTTAATTTAGGAAAATCAAAGCATTTAGTGACTCATATATGTGACACCAATTTTACTTAAAATTCATGTCACATATGTGTGACATATATTTTTTCCTGAGTTTCTGTAGGAAACGCAAAATATGGTTGAGTGACGAACGTGTTAAGGATTATGTTAGCAAGATATGCGTTTATTTTGTAATAACTTTGAATGTATGTAAGAATTTTGTCAGAAAAAAATTTGTATAGTTCTATTTTTAAGTTTCTTCTCTATTTGTTTCCCTATAACAAAAACTACAATATTTGTATTTCTGTGGCAGCAACTTACTTTTGATTATTTTTGAATTGCAAGCAGAAGTATATTTTTTTGGCTTTATTTTGGTTTTTTCTGCTAACAAAAATGTCAAAGATAAAAAAAGTTGCATTGAGAATAAACTTGCAGTTAGCTTATCAGTCACTTTTTAAATTAATTTTAACTTTTAATAACTAAAAACCATTTATCTAACGAATAGCATCCTAAGAATATATTCAGGTATCCCTTGATTTAAATGGTTCTTCATTTGGGCATTTTAGATCTAACATTGATCAATAATAGAAACCTTTTTTTTAATTACACGCTTTTAATAAAACACGCTCAAAAAATATTGGCAATATTTATTTTACGCGAAATGTAGCACTGTGAATTAAGAAATTTCATCTTCTGTGTGCCAAAATAGAACAACACAAGTGCATACTTATTTTACAAAAATTAAAGAATTTGTACTACAATAAGTTGTGATAATGACCCTAAATGTTGTTATTGCATTAACAACATTTAAATATTAAAGACAAAAACCCTTTTTTCCTTAACGATAAGCTACATTCTACCTTCAACTTTCGCTACGAAAATTATTGAACTTTAAATATGACTTTTTCAGAATATTTAAATCCTTTACTATTAAACTATTGCGATCTCCTGAAATAATTTAAAAACATTTTTCCACTAAAAGTCCTTCAGTTTTTTCTATCTTGAAAATTCAAATTATCTTGCTGGTTCTTCCTGTTCATTATAAAATCCTTTAACAAAATGTTTGTATTTATTGTTTAACTTAATTAAATATGACATTTTCATCACAAAATTATTATTACAGTGCTAAAAATATACCCGCAATGCCAACAACAAAGTTAGCAAAAGAACAAGAGTTAATTGCATATTTTCAGGCGAATAAATTTGTACAAACTTGACTGTAAATTTTAATAGAGTTGTATTCGCATATTTTATTATTATTATTATTTTTTTTTTGTTTAGTGTGGCAGAGTGTGCGAACACTTAAATTAACCTCAAACCTTTAAAATAAAACATTAGCATACCCTGTGATCTTGGAAAGGGCGATGTCACCAAAAAAGAAACGTACAAACAGAAAAGTAGTAACTTGGAAGGATGTGTTGGTTTTAATAGACTCGTTGTACGTATAAAATGATACACTGCAAAGCAGTTACATTAGACAAAAGGGCATAGAGAAAATAAAATTGCAAAAAAAATAAATAATTTTCTAAAGGCAAGATATTTATGTAGTACGAAAAAACCAAAAGACAAAATGTATGGCTGCAACAATAAGAGCAGCAGCATCATCATCATAGTCATCGTTATTATGCCATGGTGTGTATTTAATTGAACGAATTTCATTTTAGAAAATTAACAACAATTAGAAACAACCAACTTAAACTATGCCAAAATATTTACCTCCTCTTAAACCTTTAACATTAGCAGCAATGCACTTTAAGGCAAACATTCATTTGGTGGAGGGCAAAAGGTACTTACAAGAGAATTTCATTTTCTTTACCACGGGTTTGTAATGTGTGGCAACTTCCGCAATTTAGTTTTTACAAAAAAGTCATACTTGCCACGCGAAGATGTTGTTTCAGCAGCTATAATACTTCCAGGTAACAAGACTGCTCAAGCATATTGCACTAGGAGTGCGTGTAACTGTTGTTTAGCAGGACGTTTATATTTTGAAAATTAGTTCGTGTTTACTTGTCTAGTTATACATCCTGATCATTACGAGGTCATAGTGCAATTAACAGTTACATCCTGTAGACGGAGATGTTGTTCATTACAAATTTTGTTTGGCTTCCTTTTCAGAGACTTCAGTTTTAGCCATTTGAATTTATACAGTTTCTTGGTGTAATTTGAAGGGAAAATTTAATAAAATCAAAATTAGTATATTCGATTTTTTTTAGTCCTTTTAAGTAA
The DNA here is from genome assembly GCA_943735925.1 of Pollenia amentaria. Lineage (NCBI taxonomy): Eukaryota > Metazoa > Arthropoda > Insecta > Diptera > Polleniidae > Pollenia > Pollenia amentaria. The sequence continues at coordinate 11,101,075 of OX031010.1, read as the reverse complement.
TTAAGAGGATGGTATTCTTTCTAAATATACTTTTTGATCTTTCTTGTGGTTTTCTTATTATTTAGTTTCAAATTTGAAGGTTTTTTGTTGTAATTTCATTCAGGTTACCCTTAAGTATGCAATGCTTTTGCTTGCTATTGAGGTAACCTAAAAGTATGCTACATTTTAAATAAATGCATAAACATGTTTAACCTGTTTAGTAATTTATGATGGCATTACTGCACAAATAACGTGATGAGAATAATTTTGTTTTTAATGAAGTGTGGGAAAAAGTGAAAATATAAAACCAACAAAACAGCAAAGCATACTTAAAGGCGTTGCAATGAAATTTGTAAAAAAAATTGAAAGGCATTACTAAATTCGGTTAAATAAATTAAGAAAACAATTTTTTTAATTCATTTCATGTTGTAAAATCCTTCCTTCACTAAAAATAGTTTAATGAAAATTTAATTTGATGAACTGAAGTGTAATTTAAATATAAAAAAAACTTCAACGAAAAAAAGCTTGTCAGCAAAATACTGATTTAAAATATTGCGGTAACATTTAAATACAAGTTAAAAGTCTAAAAAAATGATCTATTTGTTTTCATATTTTTCGCCATTTATCTTTAAAAACAATAAACTTATTTTACATTAACAAGTACTTCATAGAATAAATATACGAAACACTTCAAGAAGCACTGCCTACTTTTCGGCTTCAAGAAGCACTGTCTACTTTTCGGCTGATGAACATAACTGGGCTATCAAAATGTTTTTTCAATTTCTTCTAGCAAATGTGTGCCATAATTGTCGAGCTTAAAATAAAATATAAAAAGGGTTTAAAGGTCTTTGCACACTGGAAAAAAGGCCAATCTAGCGGCGGAAAAAAGTAATATATATAAAATTATATATTAAAAAAAATTTAATGCAGCATTTAAGTGGATAAAGCAATTTATATGGTTCAGACACAGGTGGCGCACAACAATGCGCTGTCGGCTGTAGATACTTTCTACGGACCGACCCTAGGGGTATATATCGATGGTTCGAGGAAAAGGGAAAGGTTTGGCGAGGGTTTCTTTATAGAGAAATGGATATAAAAGTTTCCTTTCGTCTGCCGGATGGATGTAGTGTCCTAACGGCTAACTGGCTAATGTATTATTGCTTATCGAGAGATATACGTATATTTACTGATAGCAAGGCTGCAATGGCTTCTCTAGCGGATACACGAAATCTAGGTTAACTGTAGAATCTCGGATATCTCTGAATGAGATTATGAAATATTCAAGGGTAACGCTGATATGGGCACTCGGGCACTCGGACTACCCGGGTAACCAGAAAGCAGATGAGCTGGCCATAAGCGTTGGTCGCGTGGAGGACACATCCATTGATCAATTCATTAGCCTTCTAATTGCTCAATGCAAATCACTTATCAAGCGCGAGTCTCCATATCCAAGGTACTATGGCCTGGCTATGATGAAAGGAGAATTTACTCTCTACTAAGGTCTAATAGGGACCAAATTGGAACAGTGGTATCGGCCTTAACTGGGCTCTGGCGTGTGGGGACTTTTGATATGAGAGATTGTCTGATGTTTAATGACTACTGCAGAAGTTGTCATGATGAGGAGGAGCAGGAAACTGAGCTTCCTTTGTCAATGTCCTGGGATACGGGGCATCAGCCCCGTTTGCCTGTTTGGAGGATCTATCTAGGATAGAACTAAAGTCACTTTTTCTCTTTATTAGGAAGAAGAATTGGTTGAATCCTGCAGTGACGCCATCTGAGTAGCTGCTCTATGGGATGGGCATTGGTGCTGGGTATCAGAAAAATACCACTAAAGGATCCAAGTGAGCTGTCTCTCGATGGCTGTCCAAGGAATCTAACCTATATAAGATGACTACTCCATGAATGTATTTAACATGGAGTTAAATACATTCAATTTAAATCACTTTCCAGTGTGACACAAAGAATGCTGACGAAGGCCGTAGCGGGCCAGAATATGCATTACATCCTTAGATGATCGGATTTTCCGCTGCTGAATTGGTCTTATTTCATAGTGTACACCGTAATTAAGATAATATTATCACTTTTTTATTTTTTTTTTTTTTTAAACAAAAAATCTTCTTTGGCAAAACATCTATAAAAAGAATTGCATGCTTAACTTGTCTTTAGCATATATGAAGGCGACGAACTTTAATTAAATTTACTTATTTAAATCATTTCTTTTAGCAATTAAAACCCCTTTAACCATGTGTTAGGTTATGTAGAAATGTCAGTCAGTATCCATCTGACACCCTTAAAATATAGCATACTAAACAGAACCAGAACTGTATAGCCAACCCGATTTTCTAACGAAGTTTTAAGTGCGCTCTAGTTTAACACCAGAGATATGATACAATCCCTCAAAGTGGTAGATATTATTTCGGCCAGTCGTCTTCTCGCAAGTGCAGGACAGTGACAGCAGGTGTTCTAAGTCCTCCTCTACAATATCATCACAGGTTCGGCTGTCCGGCTTCAAGACGCTCTGTATGCCTACCTCAAAGATAGTGCCTCGTAACAACAGATACCTCTTGGCCATCAATAGTAGAGAGGTGGTTCACCCGTCATCAATGGGAGCCATAACTGCCAGGCAATCCTGCACTCGCTGTTCGCAGTCTATCTGTTACTAGCAATATCGAGAAGCGATCGCCGAAGTTCGAGTTTGCAAGATAACAGAGGCTCCTCAACGCCTTCCAAATCTATCAAGCTCATCTGCCTTAGAAAGAGAACCAAAGGCCATAACGGCCACACGGCTTACAGTGTAAATATCCACAGCATCCGTCGACACATCAGATAGCCTTAGCCTATCTCCGCCAGGAAAATGCTACAGTGATCCGGAATTCTTCGCCATGAATTGAGGTTGAGGCATGTTTAGTGTACTTTTAAGCCCAATCCTTCTTTTCGTTACTCTTTTTTCTTTGTTCACCTGTACTTTTTTTATTATTTCAAAAATTATACCTACCGAAAATTTACCCCTTTCCCTTTGCTATAAAGACAAAAACAACCAAACTGCAACATAATGTTGCTACAAAAAGTGGTTATTGCTGATTAAAATAAAAATATTGTTTTAAAAAATTGCTGCTGTTCTTATTTTTGTTGTTATTTTTAGCCGTAAATGTTGTTCTCATCGTCCCACATGAAAGCACACACTCACAATTCTACTCTTCTAGTAGGGCGGAGCTTTTTTTCCACCAAATTGTTTACATTTTTTTTGGTGTTGGCATATTCTGATGCTGGTACTAAAACGCGTATATACAATTTTTCTTTTTTTGACATTGTAGTGTATTTTTTGTTAGAGAGGGTGGGTTTTCTGAGAGTAGCAAAAAATGTATATAAATAGGAAAACCTATGTACATATATTTTACATATTTGTGTAAAAATGTACAGGAGCAAATTTGAATGTATGTTTGTGTGTGTGTGTGTGCATATATTGAGATTTTTAACCTTTTGCTTTATTTTTATTTTTTGTGTAACTTCTCTTTTTGTTGTTAAAAATTTGTTTAAAATTATTAGAAATTTTGAGCTTTTAATTTTTGTTGACTTTATATATCGAAATAGAACAAAATATTTGTATTGAATTTGAATATAATTTTTATTTAATTTTTAATAATTTGTTTTTTTACTGAATAAAAAAATGTGAACTTAAAAAATAATCTAGGGCGCTAATTGGGGGAAAATATAAATTAATTTTGTTCAGTTTTTTCTCATGCTTCAAATTAAAAGGTATGCTATAGAAAATTGCAGCTTTTTGGCAGACACCCGATTTTGAAGATTAAACGCAGAAATACAAATATGCATAAGCTGGCTTAAGGTTCTGTCAAAAATTAACAATAAGCCTCGCTAATGCATTTAAAAAAACAAAATCAAAATCAAAAAACATTTCAGTGCGAACGGAAAGTTCGATCAGTTTCTTTCTCACTTTGCTTAAGCAAATGACAGATTCATAACATTTAACAAAAATCTTACTTAAGTTCAATATGGTTTGACACTTATGATTAACATGTGTTCCCACAGTTTCTTAAGCTAATTTAAGCATATTACAGTTAGGCCTTTAGAGTAAAAAATACCACACAGTGGTTTATAAACCTACGACAAAATATTAAAAATCAATGAAATAAATCCTAATAAAAAAATTTTGTAACAATGGTGATTTTATTTAACTGCTGGTTTTTAATTGAAATTTTTTATATTTTGATTAAGTTCATAAAATTAAACTTCCATTACATTATTTTTATGAAAGAAGAAATTTTACAACATCAAATTAATAAAAAAATTTTTTTTTATAATTTTTATCCTTGACTGAACACCGGCTCGAACTTAGGTCGAATTAACATATTTAGAAAATAAATACATTCCCATCATCAGAATTCTTTGCAGTTCTACCGTTTGCGCCACTGCAGCGGCTATAAGTCTAAAGTACAATTGTAAATCTATAGTAACAAACTTTTCACCAATGGTATTGGGTGATCGAAATTTGCTGTAATTGATTATATATTTTTTCTATTTATTTACATATTTCGTCCTTACTTCTGTTTGTTCTTATTTTTTGTCATGACCTTGCTTGAGAACCTAAGCACATTTGTTTTTTATGTGGTTCTCTTGACACCGGTATTGTTCTTTTCTTTTGAGTCGTTCCAAAGTATGAGTAATTTCAACAGACAGGAGGACGGATAGATAGATGGACATGGCTAAATCAACTTAGAGTTACTCAAGGACTCAGAATATATATACTTTATGGGGCAATAGATAAATATTAAAAAAGTGTCACACGGAATGACAAACTTAGCATACCCTTATCACAACTAGTTCTAGTGGAGCATGCGCGAATATAGCCAAATCCTTAATACTCGTACCTTTATGAATTTTTAATATCCTTCTTCTAACGTATAGCAGCGTATCGTCTTATACCACTCACCAATTAACACACATTATCAAACAGAATAAAAATAAAAAACGATGTTGAGTCCATTTTTTCGTATAAAACACATTTCCCTTTTTAAGCGGCAAATCATGTATGTATTTGTTATGTGTAAAAAAAAAAGAATTAAACCAGGGGATTTTATGACAACAGTAAGAGGCAGTCATGATTTTTTGCCCAAATCTCAGTCATTTGTGCACCTATTTTTGAATTTCAATAGCACAATTTAACGGGGCATATGTAACTTAAATATTAAGGACTTAGTTCCCATCATATTTGCGGTCTTCAAAAAAACCTACCACTATACGTTACTTAACCCAGAATATATCTACTTTATATCTAAGATCCATATTATAGAAACTACAAACGGACTTTTTTTGTATTTATTTCAGTATATAGATTAAAAATCCTTACAGACATAAGTGCTAAAATTAGAGTTAGTACAATAAATGAAGAATAATGTTATCCACAGAAAAAATATTAAAAATGGCCTCTAATCACCAAATTTATACCAAATTCATAATATCAAGCAAACAAGTTGTTGATGATTATATTGATTACTAAAAATTTTTATTATCAAATTTGTTTTTGGGAATACAATTATTTATTAAAAGATTTTGTTTGTTGTGATTAGTTCCCTTTTTTAATAATTGATAAAAAATACTGAAATTTATTGTTTGAGGATAAGCTGTTCCTATGCGCATTTCACTGGCTGCTTAGGCCAGATCGTCAGGAAACGTTCTCCTAAATAATTTTAGAAAAGCCAAAGCGATACGATATCAAAGCTTAAACAAAATACCAAACAATAAAACAGTGATGTGTTTTTATCTTTTCTTACATTTCCCACTACAATTAGTTAGAATTCTCCCAACATTAATTGTAGCTGTAAGTGGGTAAAGAAAAAACATATTATAAACAAAAACAAAGTACCTTTATTGTTTTCGTAAGAAAACAAAATAAAAACAATTTGTCCGTTCAGTTTTTTATGCACGTGCACTTGCAAAAATTTATTATCAAAGTTGTTTTTGGGAATACAAATATTTATTAAAAGATTTTGTTTGTTGTGCTTAATTCCCTTTTTTAATAATTGATAAAAAATACTGAAATTTATTGTTTGAGGATAAGCTGTTCCTATGCGCATTTCACTGGCTGCTTAGGCCAGATCGTCAGGAAACGTTCTCCTAAATAATTTTAGAAAAGCCAAAGCGATACGATATCAAAGCTTAAACAAAATACCAAACAATAAAACAGTGATGTGTTTTTATCTTTTCTTACATTTCCCACTACAATTAGTTAGAATTCTCCCAACATTAATTGTAGCTGTAAGTGGGTAAAGAAAAAACATATTATAAACAAAAACAAAGTACCTTTATTGTTTTCGTAAGAAAACAAAATAAAAACAATTTGTCCGTTCAGTTTTTTATGCACGTGCACTTGCAAAAATTTATTATCAAAGTTGTTTTTGGGAATACAAATATTTATTAAAAGATTTTGTTTGTTGTGCTTAATTCCCTTTTTTAATAATTGATAAAAAATACTGAAATTTATTGTTTGAGGATAAGCTGTTCCTATGCGCATTTCACTGGCTGCTTAGGCCATATCATTAGGAAACGTTCTCCTAAATAATTTTAGAAAAGCCAAAGCTATCAGCAAACAAAACTACAGAGGGAATGAGAATGACCTTCATACACTCAAAAATTCTTATTTGCAACGATATCAAAGCTTAAAAAAATACCAACAATAAAACAGTGACTTTATCTTTCCTTACATTCCCCAGCTTATCCTCCAACAATAAATTTCGGTTTTTTTTTTATTAATTATTAAATAAAAGGAATTAAGCACAACAGAAAAAATCTTTTAATTGATTACTAAAAATTTTAAAATTGTGAATATTTGTTTTCAATAAATGATATTTTTAATTTTAATTAAAAAAAAAGATCAAAGAACTTTGCCATTTCAAACAATGTGTTAATTTATTTAATTAAATTTTGACAATTCCAAACAACAATTCTTTACATTATTTTATTTTAAACGAAAAAGTCACTTTTTGATATTTAATTAATATTTTAATTAAAAATTTATTTCAAAACAACTTAAATATTAATTAAATCAAAATTATATTTTTAATTTTCTTTCAACTAAAAATAATTAAATAATTGATTCAATTATCACTTTAATTATATATAAATACTTTTAAAACCATTTTTTTAATTGCTAAAAAACAAACAATAATATTTCTTTTTGAAACATCATTACTAACAGAAAAGTCAACTAGATGATATAGATTATTAAATTTCTATCAAATTTGACGAAAGGAGTCATTGTTACCGTAAACAGAACGGTGATACCTTAAATTTAACCGCTGAAAGTTCCGTGTAGGTCTAGCTGGAACATTTAAGTAGATTTTGCTCAACAAGTAATCGGAATCTGCATCACCGCGTTGTTCTTCGGCTTATTAACGTCGGTAATTTAATAAGACCAAGTCTGTTTTCATATGAAGGTAGCACAAGCGAATTCCATCCAATACCTCTTAAACAAATTATAAGGAACAGATTCAATGCGGTTGATATAAGTATTAAAGTAAGTATCCCCTACAATACATCCATTTTCCAGAATAGGGCGAACCAGAGACGTGTACAGGTGTTTAGTGATATATGGATCAGAAAATTCTTTCGACCAACGTTTCATAAATCTGATTACTCCATAAGCTTTATTAACCATTAATTGGGTGCTCCGGTAGGCTAACTGGTAGTGAGCTAGTCTTTCAGCGCCGGGGTTGTGGGTTCGATTCCCGCCAGAGACTCTGGTCTGCTGCAGACAAGCGTATATCTTCGCGGGATTAGCATAGGTAATATTAAAAAAAATGAAATGTGATCACAGAATTTTAGTTTATGATCTAATAGAATACGAAGATCAGTCATATTGTTAATTTTATTCACTACTGTTCCATTTAGATAATAACACTATGCTAGTTAAAAAAACAGACAAGCCGGGCACATGGTGTTTTAACATAATTCGGGTACGCTGAGTTGCTAACAGATTTTAATCATTTATGGCTTGTTTTGTTTGCAGCTTCGTTTTTTATATGCCTGCTGCATTTTTTAATTTTTTATGAATTTTTAAAAAACAAAAATTTCGAAGTTTTGATAAAAAAATTATTTTTTTTCCCAAAAAAAAAATTATGTTTTTAAAACTACGGATATTATAAAGAAGTTTTACTTTTTTTTCACTAAGCTAAAGCGTTTTTGTGTTACGCGAACATATGTTGTGCAACCTCCTCCATTTTCAAAATAACTGTATATCTCAAAAACCAGATCCAATCCGAAAAAACCGCGGGCACCACTGCATTCAGCGTACCCGAGTTATGTTAAAACGCCAGGTGCCCAGCTTGTCACGAAAAAACGTGTCAATTTCTTGCACAGTGTAATTAGTATCAAGTTTGAATAAACGGAAAAATGACATGTGTTTACATTTTTTTATGTTTAAATCCAATAAGTTATAATAACACCATTGAGAGAAAAATTCTATTTCAATAATATCGTTACAAACATATATATATATATACCGATTTACCTTCGGTGAGGGGTATAACGAATGAAACATAGATGGCTACAATAACAATCCAAAGAAGGAAAAAAATGGCTAAAATCAAATTCTTTAGTTAAAACAAATTTAGAAACTCATTTTAAATGAGTTTTTAATGCTATAAAAAATGTTCTCATGCAATCTATAAGTCGGAGGTTCAGCCCTCCATTACAGTGCTGGACTCACTACAGTAAATGCTTTTCAATTGTAGCGATATTTGTATTTAGGTATTATTTTATTTATTAATGTAAACACTCTCACTGTCAAAACATTTTCAGCAATTATCATCATATTGACCTCATCATACAAACATTCACGGAGTATAAACTTTATAGTTTAACATTAATTCCAGAAAAAACACATACATAAGTATATAGAACTACAAAAACAAATACACTCAGTACAATTTATTTTTACTCTAAAAGCCAACTTTTAATTGTGTCTGCCTGTATGTTGGTTAACTGCTGAAAGTGGCCGTGTATACGAAACCAATATTTTGTGGCCGCCATGTAAGACCACATTATCGAAATTGCACTCATCATCACAAGTAAGTATTATGGATAATGAATATTTTTTTTGTTTTATTTCCTCCACATGGACAAAAAGGATGTTAAGGTATTTATGACATACAAATGTACATTTGTATGAGTCGTAGAGAACATGTAACTGTTTAAGTTAAAGGTAGTTTGTAGTTGTCAACATTTGTGTTGGTGTTGTTGTTGCAGGTGTAGTTGCTGGTACATATTTTATATTGCATTGTGGCATAATATATCGAATTTTCATAGCATTATTTGTCTTTTCAATTAATAAAGAATTTTGGTCGTTGTTGTTGTTGTTGGCCTACCGGCTTCGTCATAATTTTAAAATCATTAAATATATAAAATCTGGTAGCCAATACATTATGACCACAATAACATACGGCCAATAAGAAATATCTGGAACGATATATTTGTTGCCAATTTAAAAATATGCCAACCGCACATAAATATATTTTACGATAATTATAAATAATACACAACAATATTTTAAGGAACATTAAAAATGGATGAATTTTATAGCGAAAGCATAAAAGTAGACTTTAAATTAAATATTTAGCCTAACAGGAAACTTCGCTTTTACACGAAATTAAATAAACTACATATATAATAAAATAATATGTCAAATATTTTTATACAATTATTTTTATACTATTTAAAGGATTTCGATATTTTAATCAGGCTTCAGTTCATTGAATTAAATTTTCATTAAATTATTTTTATTTAAAAAGGAATTTTACAATATGAAATGAATTAATATTTATTGATAATTTTTCATTCTTGACTGAGCTGGGAAGAATGTTGTAAAATTCCTTACTGCATAAAAATAATTTAATGAAAATTAAATTCAATAAACTTAAGCCTTATTAAAATATCGAAATTTGGATTAAAAATTATTAACAGTTCAATAAAATAAACACAATACTAATTTAAAGGATATTTTCCAAAAGTTTGCTATTTCAAGGAAATTTTGGTAAAATTTCTTATATATTGGGAATTTTTTTTCAGAGTTTGTTGTATACGAAATTTGGCCAAAATTTGCTATTTATAGGAAATTTGGCCAAAATATAGGATATATTACAAAAATTAACTGTTTATAGGAAATTTTAAAAAAATTAGCTTTTTTTAATAGGAAATATTACAAAAATTGGATTTTGATTGTATATTTTACAAAAATTAGGGTTTTTATAGTAAATTAAAAAAAAAATATTATTTATAAGAAATTTTGCCAAAACTTTTCATTTTATAGAATAGTTTGCCAAAATTTGGTTTTTCATATGAATTTTTACCAAAATTTGTTATTCATAGAAAATTTTGCAAATAGTTTTTATTTATATTAAATTTTGCCATAATTTGTTATTTACAGAAAATTTTGGCAAAATTTGTTATTTATAAGACATTTTGCCAAAATATGTTATTTAAAGGAAATTTGGTCAAAATTTGTTATTTATAGGAAATTTGGTCAAAATTTGTTATCTATAGGAAATTGCGCCAAAATTTGATATCTATAGGACATTTTTCCAAAATTTGTTATTTATAGGAAATTTTGCAAAAATTTTTTATTTGTAGGAAATTTGGTCAAAATTTGTTATTTATAGGAAATTGCGCCAAAATTTGTTATTCATAGAAAATTTTGCCAAAATTTGTTATCTATAGGAAATTTTTCCTAAATATGTTATTTATAGGAAATTGCGCCAAAATTTGTTATTCATAGAAAATTTTGCCAAAATTTGTTATCTATAGGAAATTTTTCCTAAATATGTTATTTATAGGAAATTTTGACAAAATTTGTTATTTGTAGGAAATTTGGTCAAAATTTGTTATTTATAGGAAATTTTGCCAAAATTTGTTATTGTTAGGAAATTTTGCCAAAATATGTTATTGAAAAAATTTTTTCTTTTATTTATAGGACATTTGGCTAAAATTTTCATTTAATTAGAAAATATTGCTAATATGAGCTATTTTTGATATTTTCCAAAAATGTTTGCTATACAAAATGTTGCCAAAATTGGCTTTAAATAGGAAATTGTACCAACATTTGGTTTGTATATTGGCCAGAAATTTGATAATTTGAAGAAAAAAATTTTCAAATATCAATAAGTTTGTATAAAGGAGATCTTAGCAAAATTGACTATAGCATAAATCTGTGTTTAATAAAAAAAGATCTTAAGGCCCGTTTCACAACCGACCGATAGCAAATGGTGGGATTTTATTGGCCGTATAAAATCTGTTCCATTATTACAACTTAACTTTTACCTAACCACTAAGATAAACCTTTAGCTTATCACTCACTTTAGTTTTAACCTAAAATTTGTTCTAATGGAACAATTTTAACACGGCCAATAAAATACTACCTTAAGGTATCGGTAAGTTGTGAAAACGGGAGTAACTGCCAGGCCCACAATTTCGACAAGAACATTTCTTTCGCATTTTTATATTGAAAACAAAAATAACAACTTTAAATTTGTTTTTGTATTCAATATAAATATAAGAAAGAAATGTTTTTGTCGACATTGTGGGCCAGGCAGTAAATCTTTTTGTATTAAATTGGAAAAAATCCAGTTTTGTTTAAAAAAATTCAAGTTCATGTGAAATTTTTTTTTTGTAGCCAAATGTCTAAAAATATGTTATAAAAAATATTTTGTACAATCTGTTTTTTATATAAAAATAAACTTTCCATTTCATTTCCTCTGTATGGTCGCAAAAAAAAAAAAAATCGTTTTTTCAACCCTTTTGTGCAATATTTTTCCCAGTTACTCCCCAAAGAACGCAAAGTGAATGAATAGTGAATGAATGTCAACAAATGCAATTTAGCAGAGATGAGAGGATAATTTCGAAAACGCATATTTTAAACGCAAATGCAGACATAACAATTTTGTTAAAAAAGGGGTGTTAAATACTCGTTTTTGGAGTCAATTGAAGTTTGCATTTAAAATTATCAAAAATTGTGCATACGAAAGGCATTTGAGTTTTTGTGTTATAATGGTCTAAAAAAGATAAATAAATAATATGATAACACCTCAAAGAATGTTGCATGTTAATATTTAGATAAGTAGACAAAAAGGGATTAAATTTGAAAAAGGAAGTAGACATGTTTCAATGATGCGTATTCATGAGATTATATAGTTATTATAGCAAATTTTGTAAAAATATTTTTCTTGTTAAATTTTTTTTTATAATTTTGTAAAATTTTTGCTGTAGTCAAAAAAATTTTTTAGCAATTTTTTACTTACTGGCAATAAAGGCAATCTACGAATATTTTGGAATTAAACATAAAAAAGAACCGAAAAATGTACTCCTTAAAGCAACTTGAATTTGTTAAGAAACATTTACTTTTTCCTATTTACTTTAAATGTTTGTTCATGCGTCTGTCTTCTGTACAGGAGTTGGATAGAAAAAAAAGAAAAATAATCAAAACCCCCAATATAAAGAAGTATTTTGACTTATTTTTTGTTTCCCTCTGGTCTGGCTAGATGGTTGACTATCTGGCTGACTGGGTTCTATGTTTGGTTGTACCAAGAACAAGGGCAAGTCAGCAAAGCAACATTTCTTGCTAGAGTTGAGTGTGAAATATTTTCATTTTTTTTCCCCCAACATTCATGTTTCCTTTTTTTTTTGTCTTGTTGGTAACAAAAAAAAAAAAAAAAATGTTTTTTTTCTATTTCTTCTTTTCAATGTGATATTTTTTGGTATTTGTGTTAGAAATGGGTTAGACAAAAGATAGAGATATTTATAGATACCGGCACTTGAACATACAGACATACAAGCAGTTTCACACAAAAATACTGTGGAAAATATACTACACACATGTTTGTGTGGCTGTAGTTGTAATACAAAAACACAAGATTTTATACTTGGGGATATGTTGAGAGAAAATACGGTAAAAAGGATATACCAAAGAGTGCTATGCATGATTTTTGTTATGTCTGGAGTTCCTTTTTTTTGTTACTTCTTTATAGATGTGTGTATGTGTTTGCTTCAAGGACATCAGATGACATTGGTTGTTTGTGAGGAAAGGAATTCTTTTTTTTTCAAAGCAGTTATTGAAATATAAAAGAAAACAGGGAGTCAAATTTACCACTACCATACGTCTTTAAAAATGTAGGTCAATAATAAAAGGTCAAGGACTAACAAAAAAAAAAAAAAACAAAATACTTTGGTCTTCTGTTTAGAGAAAAGCTTTAGAAATTTTGAAGACTATTTTGTAACGTAAAAGGATTTTAATGTGTTAAATAGTTTCCCACACTCGAATTATCTTATTAATCTTTCTTGGTACCAAAGCAAACCTGTTACCAGAATTATGCATTTAAGAGTAAGCAAGTAAAATTGTTTATGAGGGCCGTGAAAAAAGCTCGTGCAGCCCTGTTTCACACTAAATCAAATAACGATGTTAAAATCTAAAATTGTGTAAAATGGAGTGAAAGAAGTTTAATGTTTGATATATTAATATTAGGGTAATTCCATGTAAAATCGACCAATAGTGGGACCAGACCCCTTTCGATTTGAAGGAAATTTGGTGAAAAGGTTCCTTTCACCCTCTAAGGAACATATATCAACGAAAAAAATGTTAATTTTTATTTTTGCAAAAGTTATGTCATATTCAAAATGTCATAATTTCACCGAATGTGTTGCAATATCTAACCTGTGATATAATTTTTCAAGTTTGTGTTTAATTTAATTTTTCATGTTTAATGTTTTTTGTGTTTGTCTACAACAAATTATTGTTCAATGTAATAAAAAATTAATTTCTCTTATTACGAATCCCTTGATAAAGTGTACATAACAATCACGAAACGTTGAGAAAATATTGATTAAATGCATTTTTAATTACATATAAAACTTTAGGCCGCATTAGCTAAAATAAAATCTAATTTAATGAACAATTTACATTGGCCAAAAAACAAAAATAATATAGAGAAATTCTAATATTTTCTAAATTTGTTTCTTTCTTACTTAAATTGGCTCTACAGCCTGTTGCTGGTCTTGGTCTGCTAAATGAATGATTTCAAAGCACTTCGGCCTTTTGCGTACATTCTACAGTTCGTTATACCAGTGAATTGCATTTACTATGTCCTTCCACCGGAGTCTCGCCCTTTCCCGTCTGCCCTTTCCGTGATTTTTGTCATCCCACGCCTTTTTGGCTGAGTCGTTTGCATTCATTCGACCGACATGATCCAGCCAGCGCAATCGCTATTTTTTGATGTGCTTAACTAAGTTAATTTTGCGATATACGTATTATAGCTCTCGGTTCGTTTGACGTCTATACTCATCGTTCACACATCAGACCATAGATTTTACTAAGAAATTTTCTCTTAAAAACACCTAAAACCGCTTCTTCTGCTCTCTCAAGCAGAGTGTTTCAGCGCCATAAAGAAGAGCCCTCTGTTCTTAACCCAACAAACACGGAGGTTTGATATCAAATTGAAAATAATTTGAAATCAAGTCATTTCTCAAACGACAAACGTTTGATAATGATTTGAAAATCATTTTCAACAAAAAGGGGAAATTATTTTCAAATTGCGAAATGCATTTATTTTCAACTTGTTTTCAAACGTTATTCTCAAATGTTTTTCAAAAGTGGATTTTAATACAATGTGGAACATACATAAATGAAAAATGAATTTTTTGTTTATTTAAATTCATTATTTATTTAAATAAACTGTGAGCTTTACATTCGGAACCATAGCTAAAAGACGACAAGTGTTCTTTCCTTCCTCTAATTCTTGCAAAGACGAAATACCTTTTTATTATTATTTTTATAGAATTTTTGTTTTGAGGATTGTGTAGCACCGCGTTTTCTTCACTTTCGTGTATTATTTTTATTTACATTTTTACACTTTGTATTAAATTTTTCACTCACAAATATATTTTATATTTTTAGCAACAAATTAAGGACTTTTAAAGGCGAGTTCACTTCACGTAATATTTACTATTCTTTAATTGTATAACACATTTAACTTTAATCACTATTTTTTAATGTTTTCCTTTAGTTTTCGCTTCAGTGCTGTCAAGTTTTTTTTTTTTTTTTTTGGCTTGAGAATAACATTTGATAACAATTTGATATCAAATTGATAAAACATTGTGTGTCAAATGTTTACATTTAAATCATTATCAATTTGAATTCAAATTTTAAAATCAAACAGTGGAAAAAGGTTTAAAAATTGTGTTTGATGACAAATGATAAAATCATTTCATATCAAAAGTTTGACTTCGTGCTTGTTGGGTAAACTGACTGGCAAGCCCAAAGTAGCATATATTTGCCAACTCGGTCCTTTGGCTTATTTCGATGTTGACATCATTATTTTTATAGATGGCGAAGTCGGCGTTACAATTGCCGGGCTTCACAATGTCACCCTTCCGTCGTCGCGATGTTTGCCTTGCAGTTGCAGGCATAAGTTTGGTCTTGTCCTCAATCACCATCAGTCCCATCTTCGCTGATTCCTACTTGATCCTCGAAAAAGCACCAGTTACCAGTTATATGCAAAGAGTATGTGGCCTTTGGGGTTCCCTGTGTTTGTTTTTTATCTTCTACATTTTCCAATAGTTTCTCTATCAGTATGTTGAAGAAGCGGCACTATAAACTGTCACCCTGTCGAAGATTTCTTGTAGTGGTGGATGGTGCGGAGAGGTCACTTACCTTTTTTTACTAAGGATCTTATGCCACTCAGGGTCATTCTACAAAGGCGTACGCTGACATGGTTTCAACCAATTTTTTCCTTATCGGCGAGTCGACGGCGGCCTTATAGTCAAGGAAAAGAAGCTATTAATCGGTTCATGGGTACTTTGCAGGCTTTAGCGTAGTGTGAAGAATTGATCGATAGTTAATTTATTCGACTTGTTTCAGCACTAGCAATAAATTTCGGATGTTGCCAGAATTTCCTCATCGAGGATATTTTCCAATTGCTTGCAGGTATGTTTATAAGGCAGAAAGTATTTTTTGTGTTGCACTTTACTGTTCATAACAACAAAGCTATTTTTACGCACAGCAATGCGGAAAGGACGAATGAGAAAGCCCGTAAAATTCTACAGGAAAAACTGTTATTCAGCTCCCAGCACACACAGCCATAAACATTTTTATAAACCCTACAAAAGCATTTGCATACAATGCGCATTTTGTTCATTCTGTTTTTAAATACATATATTTTATATATCCTTTATTCCTTTTGCCATTTGGCTTAAAATACACGCATCATCATTCGTAATATTTCAACATATGATTGTTGCATTTTCGCAATGTTAACACTTGCTTAAGGCTCAAGGTCATTCATATGTTGTATTATAGTTTTATGTACGCATTTATACTTGATGCAAAAAACCGGCGTTTACGAAGTAACACACTTCACAAACACTTACAACATTATAAGTACACACACACACATATGTATGTATATTTTTGTATAGGTAGACTTTTATGCGTAAAAAGCCACCAAAAATCCCCTCGACTTGATAACATCATTGGAAACAATCTCTTGTCTGTTCGAACTGTTTTTTTTTGTGACTTTGGTGAGTTGTGACTGCGTATAATGCCTAAAGGCAAAACTGACGCACCATCACCGTCAATAATGACAACACACTAAAAATTTTATGTCAAGATTTATGTAGATAAGTATGCATGCCAGTGCTATTTACGTAGTATGTTTTTGTAAGAATGTATTTATTTCAATTAAATGCTACGAAATGGGGATGGTCCTTCGGGGAATATTTGACAACTGTTTATCTTGGTGTTGCAGACAATAAGATACGCATTCAGTCATGTAATAGTATTTAAAAAAAATAATTGGTGATTAAAGAGTGCATGAAAGATTTAGAAAAGGATTAAACTTTTTCTATTATTTTATTTTTATTTTTCAGTAATTTATATGAATCAAAACTGTTATCACAACGGCGCTGCTGTAAGGACACAACTGAGTCGTTCTCGTGCTGGCTGACCATAGAACTCTGATGAATCCAAAAAATGTTGCAAATTTACAATTACCAATAGAAAAAAAATTCTCACCACTTTTGTTGCAATTAAGCCATTAACAAAAAAAAAAAAAAAATCAGTGTTAATTAAAAATTTTATCAAGTGAATTAAACGTCTACTTATATCAAAAACCTTTCTGCAGAAAATATTGTTAATATCAAAAATATTTAATTGATACTATTAACTTGATTACTGGTGCAAATTTAATTAATTTTTTAATGTTACAAATTTTTTCAATGAATGACACCTTTTTACGAAGAATATTTGTTTGGGGCGCAGGATAAAAGAATACACCTCTTCTTCTTTTTTGAAATTATTTCACTTTATCGAAGTGGGTGCATTAGATGTTTTACAATTATTCTTGGATTTTGCGTGACCCATATTCTAAAACTTTGTTTATTCACCTGACCATCGCCCATTATTCGATATGATCTTTGTGTCTAAATAATCGCATGCTGACTTTCAAAACAAAAATTTAACAACTTTGATACTTTGTTCTGTGCTGAGTCTTTCCACAATAAATTTTCCAAGTTTTTCAATGTTAATTCTGAAAACAAAAAAAAAAATTTAAATAAATATGCAAGCAAAAAATTTTTTTAACTACACTGTCGCAAGTCGCAAGTTTTAACAAGCTGGGCAACCTTTTGGTAAAACCTCGAGTATGCTGAATTCAATGGTGATAGGTGTTTTTCAAAGTAAGCGCCCGTATTCGCGATTTAAAATTTCAATTGATTAAACGATGATTTAAAACAATATTTTTATACTTTTTGGATCATTGTTCAATTTAAAAAAAAACTACAACTATTTTAAATACAATTTTTTTATTATTATTTTTCTTATTTCTCGAAAAACAAATTTTTCCGCGATTTGATAAAGATATTAAATATCTTAACTCTATTGTAAATTTTTCTAATCCTATTGAATTTATACAAAAAAAAAAACATAGCATTGTAGTTTGTATTAGCAGAAAAAATGTTTTTTTTTTGTATGATTCTTGTGTTTGAATAATCTAACACCGACTTTCAAAATAAAATTGAACAAATTGGTTCTATGAAGTCTTTCCATCAGAAGTTTTCCAAATTATTCAAAGTAAATTCCGAAAAAAAAAATTCAAGTAAGAAAGTCTATTCGGCTAAGCACTACCATATGATACCCTACACCACAATATTTAAAATTTAAAAAACATATTTTAAGAGTTTTTTTTAGAGTGTATGGCTTTATGAATAGGGATCTATCTTGGTTTTAAATTCCATTTAAAACGGTATGATAGTTTCGGAGAGGCAGAAATAGGCCCCTATATCCCCTCGTGGTATAATATATATATGTATATGGATATATGTATCTATGTTTAAAGATTCATTAAAATTGGTTTGAGGGGCTATATGAAATTATGTTCCAATTTACCCCATTTCTAATATGCTTAGAACCTCTGTACCAAATTTCATTAAATTATCTTCAAAATTACGACCTGTATATTCCGCACAAGTCAAATGGACAGCCAGTCAGCCCGCCAGCTAACCGGCCGGACATCGTTAGATTGAATCAGAAAGTGATTCTTAATCGATCGCTATACCTTAAAGTATAGCGATCGATGTGGTATAAAAAGCCAACCAAAAATTTATGCACTTATAAAATCAACGTTATGATTCGTTATGCGCCACCCTTTAGTAGAAAAAAATATTAACTCTGTAGTTGCAATTCCGATCGAATTGGTTTAAGCCTCCTTTAAAATAAATTTTCGTTTTTTGGTTAAGCAAATCACGAAATTACTGCCATTTTTGATCGGAATAGTTGCATATTCGTGGACCTAACGAAACTGGGTTTTTAAATAAACTTTTTTGATATTTTTTTAATTATAATTAAATAATTAAATTAAATAATTTAAATTAAATTAAATAAATAATTAAATTAAATAATTATTTAACAATTAGTTTTTCGTCTTCAAGCATAATTAGCCGTGTCACAAAGTACAATTCCTTTCGGATCCGAAGAAAACATATTTGTGTATTAATAGAAAGTATATTTTGATAGTAATGTGTCCTTTAACATAAAGAAAACTCCCATTCCGTTCATGAAAGCAACAATTTTTTCATTCCGCAAAGTTTGATCCCTTTCAGACAAGCAAAGCTTACTTTGAAAAGTCTTGAGTTTATAGAAGAGAAGGAAAAAGAGCATAGCGGGGGAGTACATACTTTGCTGTACTCACAAATTCGTTTTGTTTTTCGTTCGTAGATTATACCTGAAGTTGGCTGCAACTTTATGTTTATATACAGCGTTACCAGAATCTTTGGAATGAAAATTGTCATATGGCGAAAGAAATCATATTTTGAAGAGGAAAATCTTAAATTTTTTTTTTCTTAATTTAAATTTTTTAAAACAAGGGCAAAATAGTAAGAATTATTAAATTTTTATAAAAACATACTTCTTATTATTTAAATTAAAATACATAAAAACATAATTCGTCAGTATATGAAACTTTATAAAAATACATTTTTTCTTTTCACAAATATTTTTTTTATCAATATTCTAACTGCCTATTTCCGATGTGCGAAAGAATTATTTACTTCGTACAAATACATTTAAAACAAAAACAAAGTTTTTAGAATTTGTTTTTGTTTTAAATGTAGTTGTTCGAAAGAAGGAATTCTTTCGCACATTGGAAATAGGTTATAATATGCCTTTTTTAATATTTTTTATGTCCAGAAATACTGATGCAATTTTGTGTATTCTAGGTACTGGGTACAAAAGTGTGCAGCACCAATGCGCATCAAGCTGATGCAAAACTTTATTGTTTTAAAAAATGACTGTTTAAATAATCGTATATTTTGTATAAGCAAAATTTAAGTAAAAATCAGAATTTCTAAAAATAAAAAATCATCATTTGAGAAAAAAATCTTTAATCATATTTTTGTTTAAAAAAATAATCCAAAATATGATAAAATCATCATTCTGGCAACGCTGTTTATATATTATATTCAAACAAGGGAAAACAAAAATTTGTCAAATTAAACTTTGTGTGTCTGAGCACCAAAAAATTTTAAAAGAGAATTCAACAGACTTTGTCAAAGTAAACTTTGCCTGTCTAAAAGGGGACTTTGTTCGTAATTTTCTGAAGCAGCTAAATACGGAACGAATTCCGTTTCCGAACGGAATTGCACTCTGTGACATGGCTGAATATTACGATTCTTCAACATATTTAAATTCGAATGGTAATAATAGAGAAGACTTTTGTTGAATCTGTAACTTTTCTTCCCATAAGGCTGAAGTAATATTTTTTCATCAATAGTTTTATTTTCAAAAACTTCCTAAATTATTTCTAATAATTAAATTAAAATCAAATATGCATCTATAAATCCATTTCAACTACAACATTATGGATTAAAAAAACAAATTTTATTTGCTACCCACATTTTCCTAATAAAATTTCATATTAATTCCTTATTGCTACAAGACAAAAAAACATGTAATATCTGACGTTGTTTAATTGTATAATTATTGAACATAAAATAGCAAACTCAATCATAAAATTTCTAAGCCTCAAAGAGATGAAAAAACGAATTCACTTAGATACAAATTAAAATGTATAAATGAGTGTGAGTATAAGTGCGTTTATCTCAGCAAGAACATCTTATAAATAGTAAAAATGTTAAGACTTCTTTGCATAAAATTCCAATTAATTTTGAAAATATTTTTGCCAATATAACAACTCATTATTACAAAATCAAACACTCAAACACACATCCATACGAACCCACATACGAACAGCAAATGCATTTACAGCAGTGGTGTCAATTATGATTGTGTTGGTGCAAATACTCTTGTCTCTTACATTCCCAGCGGGAGGAATCTGCGGTTGCGAGGCCTATTACGAGGCCTAATTAACATACATATTTTGCTATGAAGACTTTAGAGCAATTAATAATAATACAATTATCGAAAAATGTTGAGTTATGGACAGACACAATCAGTTATTATTTAAATAAGTTTAATTTGGAACCTACATTTCGCAGAAACTTTGCTTATTTTTTGGAAAAATTGAGCATTTGACAATATTTGAAGTCTTTTTACAACCTTATTCAATTCTTTCCAAAATTTTTAATTTGGTGCTCAACATATCTTTGCGAATGCCTACAATGAAAATTCATTTGCACATACTAATGCAAATAATAACCCCATTAAGTTTAAAAATATTCTATAATTATTAACCACCATTATAAAAAGAGAAGATTTTACTAGCCTATAAAAATATACTTTTATTTACCAATAATATCTTCTAAATTTATATTGCAGTTTCGAAACAATAAAACATTTTTTAGGTTTGCGGACGTTAATTTATTGCGTTGTTTTGGGCAAATGTATTTCAAATCGGAAAATATTTGTTCGCAAAGATATATTGAGGAAAAAAAGCGACAAACATTTGAAGGAATTTTTTTTTTAATACAGGATATAGTGTCCCGTCTAAATTTTTCCAGAACTCAATAATATTTTCCCTATCTGGATGATTAAATTTTTAATAAACTCATCCGCTTGTATGCTCGTTATCGCTGTCTACAAGACTAATTAATAAAATTCAAATTTGAAGATTACAGAAGCTCAATAAACACAACATCAATGCGAATTCATCACAGTTATTCTTGATACTACAACAAGTACACTACCCCTCGTAAAAAAACCACAAGCAATTTGTTTTTTAAAATCATTGTACAATGTTAAAAACAGAAATAAAACAAAACAGAAACAAAGATAATAAATAATATATATACTATTTCTGTTTAGAGGCCTCAAAACAGGCCGTATTTCCCGCTGAATGAGAGTGTTTTGCAGTAAACAATTATATTTTACGCTCGCAAAATAAAAGAGCGTAAGCGTACATGTGAGTTTTGCTGACACAATTGTGTATGACGCTGACATCCCTGATTTACAGCTTACAATAATTGCTGGTATGAACTCGTTATTATTGTTGTTATTATTATTGTCAATAATAACTTCCTTAACGTTGCTTCCAAATGTATAAAACATTCCGCAAACAATGTCGTTACATAGAAAAAGACATATTGGTTTTATTTATACACTGAGTACGCAAAGTATTCATACACACAGTGCATTTGTGTTGAAATTGAGAATGTGTTTGTATTAATAAATCGTAAAATTCTTGAAATTACAATAAGAATTTGATTTGCATTTTTGTTGTTTATCAAATACAATTTGCCAATTTTGCCAAGAAATGCAGTCAATCTATATACAAACACGCTCACACAAAAACACACACACACACACACACAAACACATTGCATCATCTAAAAGGAAACCTATATATTGCAACGTTTGTATGTACCGTGTAGTATAACTAACTAGTGGTTGCAGCAGCATCAGTAACATTTTCAATATTATCATCATCTGACAAATGCATAATATACGTTGCCGTTGCATGAAGAAAGAAATCCAAAAACAAAAAAATGCACACAATATTGTCAACTTTATGAACTCGTATTTAAAAGAACGTAAGTGTATTAGTGATGTACTAATGATGACATGGTTATTCGTTTCGAAAAAGATGCGATGTCTGCCCTTGAGATAAAATAAGTACCAAATAATTCAAAATTTGAAAGTGTTAGCATTAGGCTGCTAAAATTTACAAATTTTAAATACCAAAGTGGACTGAGCCCATTTGGAATCGAGGAGAAATCATGGATTTGAGAGAACAATAATTTTTTTTATGGCACTAAGATACGTTTAAGAGCCAAATACTCCAAATTTATTTTATATTCGTCTTAAAATGACTTTTTCCAGGAGACTTATATGGAGCTTGTGGTTAATTTGGGATCTATACCGACTTACTGGCTTTTATCCAGGGTGTCTAGGGCACTATGGCCTGGATTGAACGCAGGGTCAACCAGGGTTCTACTGGGATTGTATAGGTGTGGTCTCAGGAGACTTACAGGGTTCTTCACGGGCCATTGTTCTGTTAGGGCTTTTACGCGTAAATGGGACTTCTGCAGATTATGCGATTATTTTGAGAAGCTATAGACGATTGAGCATGTACTGTGCCACTGTCCTAGGATGCAGGGCCTCAGACAGAAATGCCTAGGATATAGATTTCACGACGAACTGGGGTGCATCGCTGGATGTAATCCAGTCGATCTACTGGGTTTTTTCAGGGAAATAGGATGGCTGCTTCTGTTGAGGGGACTGTAGAGGGAGTAATTTCTCTACGTAGTACCTACTATTATCTTTTATTCTATATATCTGTTATTTCTTTTCTGTTTCACTTCTCTCTTTTATCTACCTATTTACTGAAGGGATTCACAACGGACCGCATTGGTCTCCGAGTGGAAGTGTTCCCTTGGGCGCTTAACCATTCATAACCTCGCCTAATCTACTGGCTTTTTCATAATTTGTGTTGGACTAATTTCAGCGCAGTAACCACATTTTAAAAAGTGTATGGCACTGTCATCGATTTTAGAAGAAGCGAGTTAAACGGCTTCAAAAGTTATTCTAAATAGTTCGGCATACTAAGAGTCAATATACTTGTGCTTTACTTTTACAAACTGTACTGTTTTTGAGCGGCCCAAGAGAAATGACAAAGTTAACTCTCAGCTATGCGTTCTTTTCAGGTTAATCATCTGCTATACGTTACCAAACTTTTGATTGTAGTTTTATATTTCAAAACTAGATTATAAGAATATGTTATCTGTTTTGGAATTTTTTGGCAAATGTTAACAGATAAATGGATTATAATTTTTTTTTGTTTATTACATTAAAAAAAGGAACACAAGAGTGCCAAAAATTTGATGACCTTTAGAGTAAAAATTTATCCCCAATGCCTCATATCTTTTTAAACATCCGTAAAAGTTTGAAATATTCGATTATTTTCATCACTCATTCCTCCAAAATCTGACTTAAATCAGCATTTATTGTGCATCGCAGCTAAAGAATAAGAAAAGAAGGTTTGATTATACAAACACCAGCAAATTTCGAACCATGTAAAGGGTGTCTCTGTAAGAATGCACTTTTTCATTTTAAAATTAAAAATACGCATTTCTTGACAAAGTTGTGATTTTTTTCTTGGCTTGTACACATTTTCCGATTAAATTTGGAATAACATATCCTTCAAATGGTCCCCACGGCTCTGATAACAGGCCATTACTATTTTTATGGCCTTTTTACAGAGTTGTGGCTGTATTTCACCGATGACGTGTTAAATAATGGATTTGAGCTCAGGAATTGTTTCTGGCTTATTCACATAAGCCCGGGATTTCACAAAACCCCAAAGAAAAAATTCGCACGGCGTTAAATCGCATGATCTTGGTGGCCAGCTGACATCAGAATTTATTGAGATAATTTGTTCTGGAAATCGTTGCTGTAATAAATGGATTGTTTAATGCGCGGGGTGGGAGGTGGCGCCATCTTGCTGAAACTATATGTCGTTCAGATCCATGCCGTACAGTTGACGCCACAAGAAATCCGTTATCATATTCCTGTAACGAATGCCCTTCATAGTCACTACAATTTCGTCCTCATCTTAAAAAAAGTAGGGCCCAATCATCCACACCTGGCAGTTGCTGTTTGTGGATACATTTGTTGTTTATTGACTGCATGAGTATTCTCAGATGGAAATGCGCTCCACCGGAGAATCTGACTTTGTTTCGAACGCTCTCAGCATAACTTTCCAACATTTTTTAATAGGTTTTTACAGTTATAACGCTTTGTTCTTTTTTAAAGCGCTCCATTTTTAATAATTGGAATAAACACATGTGACAGCTGCCAAATTTCAGAGTTTCCACTCTTATTGCGACACCCTTTACATACATACATTCATACGTAAATATATATTTAATTTTTTTTTAGAATTGTGGTGTGGTCGTAGTTGTTGCTATTGTGTTTGGCAGCAATGTTGCACGCAAAAGCACGTAAATGTGCATGTAATTAAAAATGGAATTTTAATCGTTACTTCTAACTAAGCATACGCTACAATAACAATTATAACAACAACAACAACATCAGCAACAAGGATGTATTTGTATACTTTCAAATATTTATGCTAAAAGAAAATCAGTTTACCTACTTGTGTACCAAATCAGAAAAAAATAGAAATGAAAAGCAAAAATCAGAAAACTAAAATACGCAAAAAGATTTGAAAACGATTTTTTTGTTAAATAAAAAAAACGTACCAATATACAATTCATTAACGATTTCACCAAATGCAATGGCATATACCGCCTACCACATGCCTTCCTATAACTCTCCAACAAATGTACTTAAATGTTGTTGCAACATTTACCCCCTTTCTAACCTCTAAGCTGCTGCCACAACTTGTTAAGGTATAGTTTTTTAATTTTTTTTGTTTTTCCTTTATTAAGGCTTATGATAATGTGGATTCTACATTTGCTTCTACTGATGATGATGCCATTAGTTGTCTGCCACACGCTTATTACCGCTGTTGTTGTATTAGTGTTGGTGGTGGTGGCGGAGCAGTCAGAGTTGTTGGGTGCTAAGACCGGCATCTATTTAGCCCGCTTGTCTGTCTGTCTGTTTGGTTTGGTTTCATTTTAATTTTTATTCCTATTCTTTGTTTTTTTTTTAATATGTGAATGTGAATGTGTGTGTGTATTTGTATTGTGTGCTTATAGAAATGAATTGCAAATTACGTGTTTTTAAATTGAAGTTTTACGATGTGAGATACTTTTCAAGATGTACTTTAGAGTTTTTTAGTTTTCTTTACAGCTTTTAATGTGGAGCATTCTGGGGTAAAATGGCAAAACAGAACGTATAAGAGTATCTTATTTTTTTTTGTTTTGTGTTATTATACTCGTAGTTGAATTTCAGAGGAAGGTAACCTCAAGACTAACAACGACTGCAATTATTATATTCACTTTCAATAGTATTATCCCAATAAAAAATGGAGCTTCGAACGAAGCAGGTTTGTAAGGGAGAAACGTAAAAGTTTCGCTTACCATATCGCTTACGGAAGACATGAATTTTATATGGCGAGTTCCCACTTTGAAGCAATACATTTTTGACACAGAAAGCGCTTTATTCAGCGCATATAAAAATTTGTGAACGTAACGATCAGCTTTGCACACTGATTTATTTGTTACCGTTATTCCTTAATATGCTCCCTTACAAACCTGCTTCGTGGTAAGGGAATGTCGTGGCTGTTCAAATTTTATATATATTTTTTTCAATTTATTAAGCATTCGTTCACTTACCATACTGCATCTCCGTATGCCTTATTGCGTAGCGCATAAATGTGTGCTTACTTTTTAAAATGTACCATTAGTGCTTCGCAAAACAAGAAAATTTTTTATTGGGATGTAAGTCTGTGGCATTTTGACAAAGCATTTTAAGTCGAGATAAGATAGCAAAAAAGTGTTAAAAAAATCGTTGAAAAAATCATTTTTATCATAAAATAAAATAAACCAAAAGTAAAGAAAAATATCGTTTATAATACAAAATTTTAAAAACGTAAACAAATATGTTTTTTGAATGAATATTCGTATGATTAACAACATTTTTTTTCACCTTTACAAATTTGACTTAAGATGTTTCGTCAAAATAACACAGTATATATTAATTGAATCACAGAAAAAATTAAAAATTTTCTCAA
This sequence comes from Pollenia amentaria, assembly GCA_943735925.1. Lineage (NCBI taxonomy): Eukaryota > Metazoa > Arthropoda > Insecta > Diptera > Polleniidae > Pollenia > Pollenia amentaria. Next base: position 11,074,454 of record OX031010.1, on the reverse strand, counting down.
TATACCGAGGAATGTCAAAAAAGAAACACATAAAATACGATTCATGTCTTTTTTTCTACCCTTTTTACTTCTCTACCCTACAGTTTCTCACTAAAATTTTAAAAATGGAATTTTGTATGTGCATGATTTTTGGTTCTTGTGAGGATATGCTTAACCCTTTCAGTGTTTTTGTCGAATATATTCGACATTACATTGTACTCTGTTTCTATGCCCTTTTATTGTATAAAAATTATTTGCAAAAAGTTATATTTAGGAAGAAAAAAAAAATAATTATTTCGGTGATCGGGCAATTTTAAAAAAAAATTTAAGTATTGATACACGCGTAAATAAGTATTTACTTGGAAAAATATAGTATATATAAATTGTAGGTTCTTTTGTGGACCTTTGAAAGTAAATTTTGAATATATTTGGCATTCCCTAAAAACCAGGGGAGCTACATGAGACGAAAACTATTGTTTTTTTCTGGCTTCAGCGCCACCACATTATCTTAAATAAAAATTTTCAGATTCTTATCTCACCACAAATTATTTTTGACCCTGAAAGGGTTAAGCGAAGAAAATTTAACAACATAAAATTTTTTCAATAACGGAATATCTCCTGGTTTTAATCAAGAAAAAAAAAAGATTTTTGTTTGTAAGTTGCACTCAAATGAGTGAAGAACAAAAAAGTTGCAATAAGCTAATGATTGCTTTATCTTAAATCAAACAATTTTAATTTTTGTGTCAAAAATTTTTTTAACATAACTATCACTCATGTTTAGTGATGCTGCTAATTTGCAATTCATTACACAACATCAATTAAATGATTGAAATAGTTTTGCACTATCACTAACTGTGAGTTGAAACTGCAAAATTAGTGCACTATACCCATCTATGGTCATGAGATCCCAAAGACACGTAATAAAAATATTATTAGACAAAACTTAGAAACTCATTTTGAGTCGATCGGTATACTTAAAGGTCGGTATAGGACCAACATAGTGGTGTGAGTAAAAAAGGTGCTTTTCAAATGGGATCATTTCTTGTAAAAATAATGAGTTATTGTAGTTGAAAGTAGGGAGATCGAACGGTTATTATTCGAACGGTTTTAACCGGTTAGTTTCGGTTTGCCCAAGTCGGTTATTTTAAAATGTCCATTTTTCGAATATCGAATAAACCGGTTATTTTGGTATAATTAACCGGTTATTTTAGTAATGTGTAATTTATATACATTTTCCTTACTCTTGTAGATGTACCCGTAATTTAAGTATTTTTCTAATTCAATATTGGACAAAATTTAACTTTTTATGAAGAATGTCACAACAAAATGTAACAAAGGTCAAAAAATATTACGAACACTGTAAATGCAAATCGCTTATAAAAGCGTGTGTTTTTATAGAAAAAAAAAACCAAAAACTATTCAAAATACTACAAAAACGTGTTCAGTTAAAAAGTAAATAGTAATTTGTGCAAGAGTATTCGAAATATTAAATATATTTTTATATAAATGATATCTCTAGATAATTTTCGAATGCGATTAAAAAGACAAAGTTAAGTGCTTGAAGTGCCCTAAAATTAAAAGTTACAAAGGTTCTTCCATGTCACGACTTATTAATCACCTTTCATAAGTGTACATGCTTTACATTAATGTGATCCAAATGAAACTTAACTCCGTTCGAAGAAGTTCTAAAAAGACGACAAATAATACTTTACTTAAATACGCTGCAAAAAATGAATTATTGGGTGAAATATAAGCCAGTTGTGTTGCCGAGGACGAAATGCCCGATAATGCACTTAAAACTCTTAAGTAGTTCTAGCATCTCTTCATGCTGAAAACTACAACATTCCGGCGGAATCAACGATATGGGAAAAATTTCTACCAGTTTTATTTATTAAAACACCAAGAACTAAAAAACAAAATTGAAGAAATCAAACAATGTCATGGAATGTTTTAAATTGTAGTCGACGAATTGACAAATATTTTACACAAAAAAAATGTTCAGTTCACTATTCGTTTCTATAATGCTGAAACAAAATAATTTGAAATAGATAATAGATCCTGGCTAAGAGGTTTTGTTTGCAACTTTTAAAAAATTTGGTTGATTAATATAGATAGCTTAACCACCAACAAATTAAAATTCATTTAAAATAAATTTCAGAGAATGTTTCAAAAAATAACTATAAAATTCCTATAATTTATTTGCTTTTGCAAAACGTTTGTCTAGATCAAATATCATTCAACCGTTTCTAAATTACATTATACAAATATCTTCTTACAAATTAAGTTTAGTAAATCAATAACAAATATCGTAAAATATTTGTTAGGTCTGATCTAAGTCATATTTATGTATTTTGTGGGTCCTTACCTTTGCAAATTGTTTTGTTTTTATTCAAATTAACGTTTTATTTTATTTTATATTATTATTTTTAAAATTCAATAATAAAGATAGTTGAAAAGTAGCCCTTTTTGCAATTTCAGCAATATTGTGATCAAGAAATTATTACAACTAGATGACCCGTGCGAATATTTCGCACCGTTAGTTGTCATTTTTGTAACATAAAATGAAAATAATTAATAGAAATTTTAGTAACTTCAATACATTTTGTTAAAAGTGTAAAAATATTAGAAATCATAATATATATCATACATATTTACATACATACATACATTTGTTTAAACGCTTTTATAATACTTCTTTGAATACAATGTTAGAGGTAATAACATGATCATCATTAACTTTTTGCCCGTACGAATTCTTAATACAAACAAAAATATCTTTAAACGTACGCAATTATATATAACTGAGTTTGTAATAAACGGCATTATAGTAAATAGCGGTATTGCCAGAATGGATTTTAATACATACTATATTATGTAGAACTGCATTACTATTAAGCGACCCTGTATTACCACACTTGAACAAAAACATATAATCATAATGACAACAGTATTATCATGCAGTTCTATATAAAATATAATTTTTATCAATGAAAATATTAATTTTTAAATTTCTAATTATTTTTCGTCATTAGTGTTAGAAATAAGCTTTAAAATGAGATATCATTCATTAAATTTGATGCGGTGGTATGGGAGATATTTGCAACCGACAAAAAAAGTATTTTAGAAATAATATATATGATGATTTTTGTGTTTTCAAGTATTCGAATTAAAACCGGTTAACCGGTTATTTAAAAATTGCTTAACCGAAAACCGGGTTTTTTAAAATAGCAACTATTCGTAATATTCGAAAACCGGTTATTTAAAAAAGCCGAATAATCGATCTCCCTAGTTGAAAGGTAAGTAGTGTTTAACAAAATTTCTTATTACAAAATACGTTTCTTGGTAAGAGAAGTTTATTTAAGTATCAAGCCGATCGCTCTTTTCGGCGAATGGTCCAACATCTTTTTGAAATTCTTTTTAGGAAACTGCCAAATCTGAACCTGCCCATATCAATGAATTGTTAAAGTTAATAAATTAGTAGAACTTAAAAGTTCGTTAAACAGTCCAATGAATTGTCTTGGAAATTAAAAGCAGCAATCAAAAACAGAGATTGATAATTTTATTTTTACTCAATGCATGATGAACCGACATATGAGGGGCTTAAAGCACAAGGGGTTTAAGTGTTTTTTTTTTAAATTTAGATTACATTATGAAATGCTCTGAAAAATTCAGAACAGAGGTGAATGTAGAATTCTCATCCAGTAGCGAGATATACCGACCAACTCTAGCAGTTGTATATGAGCACTTGGTATATGAGCACTTAGTCCCAATTTCTAAAAAAGTCCCTAAACCCCTTGTGCTTTACGTCCCTCATATAGTTCAGATTATAAACTTGATTTTAAGATTTAGAAATTATCAAACCATTTTTTTTTTTGTAATACCTTCCCAAATCACAACAGATATTTTTCTTAAATACTTATAGTTTAGTCTTAATTGTATTTTGAGTTTATTAAGGTATTGGTAAGTTACTTACTTGGGCTATTTAATAGAATATTGAAATACCAAAAAATGTAATACACTGCAAAAACATGATTCTAATAATAATATAAAAAAAAGCATAAACTTATAGTTAATAAAATATTTAATTTTATACATGAAACAAACAATTTAGATATTTTATGAACTGTACTTACTGTATTTAATAAATTATGTTATTGTATTAATTTTTTTCTTTCAGTGTTTTTTACAACTCCATGCAATCGTTATGTTGTGTGATTACACATATTCCAACTAACGTACATTTATTATGGGTTTTATAAGATGTTGCATATTGATAATTATTACATTTTTTAAGTGTTTTTCTTTTAATATCAGCTATCAACCATTTGTGAAGCTTGTGAACTCTCTATGGAAAAAGGAGTTCATTGTATTGACAAATGAATATTTAAGCAACACATTACAATAAATATTTAAAAAAACAGTCTTTTTTGCACTTCAGAAGATCATAACATTAAGCAAAATTAGAATAGTGAAGATTATCATACTTTAGAAAAATAAAATAATGCAAAGTGCGTTTGTATTAAAAAAAAAATATCCATCGAAAATTTAATATCGTTCTACAGTAGTGATGGACAACACACATTCTTTAATATTTACGATTGTGAGCATTAGGAGCGGAAGATTATCCTTGAGAAATTAACAATCAGGCAATAACTAAGCAAAAACAAGTTGACTAATTTTTGAAATTTAAACTAAAAACTACAGATTGTTGCCATGACTGTTCTAGAGCAGTAGAGGGCAACACATACAATATGATATTTACGCTTGTGTTTATAGAGCAGCAAATTTTGCAAATATTTGCCTTGTCAAAATGACAACAATGAAACATCAGATCGAAGGGTTTTTTTTTGGAGAAAGATAAAGTGTGAGAGAGAAGAAGAATGTAGAAAGGTACCGAAGCACAGTACACACCAAAATCCATAACTTTTGATTGGATTGGAATTTTGATTGGAGTGTATTAAATTCCTTAATTTAACCTATGCAGTGCCTAGAATGCTTCTAGACGGGTCAAACGTAAGAATGACCCCACTTTATTTGTCATCCCCAAAATTTGTTTACCATTGCTCCAACTCGTTAACTCTATTATATACATTTTTTTTATATTCATAAATTATTTGATAATTAATATTGTGGTTAATTTGTTGAACTGTTTATGGTTCTTAATCCAAATTTTCATATTTTAATCAGGCTTAAGTGCATTAATTTAAATTTTATTTAAATTATTTTATGAAGAAAGGAATTTTACAAAATTGATAAATTAAAATTTATTGAAAATATTTCATTCTTGACTGACCGGTGACAGTTTGATTAGACATGTTTCAATAGTAACCACACTATCTATTCTGAATATTTTGATATTTTATATTTATAAATTTGGCACAAAATATCTGACCTTGTTCAAAATTGTTCTGGTTCCCACAGGCGGAATCTCGCATACATACAATGGGGTATAGGGTTGTAGAGGAGGCTTCTTCGTCTGCTTTTGACTGGAAGGAGGTATGCTCTGTTAAGTTGGAGATTTGCGGGCAAATTGGACCTTTTAAAAAAATTTTTTTTGTAAATTTCTGATAGACACAGAACCATTTTTTAAGCACTATTAGCCTATTAGTTACATAATTGTACAAAATTTATTTTGCTTCAATATCTTTTAGAGAAAAGAATTTAGAGAGCTGCATTTCCGTTGTCACCCTAAATGGGCGATTTCGCCTTTTTAAAGGCCCTTGCTACTTTTTACGAATGTACTTAATTTTTACCTTTTGGCGCTTTTTTAAATAATGACTGGAAATTGTATTAAGAATAAATAAAACAATTAAGAGTGCTATAATCAGCTATGTCGAATCTTATATGCCTTAAAACATATGGTGCTATAAAGTTATATAAATACTGTTCTTTAGATATAAATAAAGTGTTATAAAAAATGGGAGGTTTTATATTTATAACCCAGCTATGTGTACCAAATATGGAAAAAATTTTTTTTTCCATTCTTCAGATATTAATAAATCTCTTTTTTGCTACGCCCACTTCTATACTCCCGCCCACATTTTGCTTAATATCAAGATGCTTGTACTTGATTTGGAAACTTTGGCTATTGCCGTTCTCCAGACATACAGAAATCTATAATGCCATTGTATGGTAAGTACCACGCCTACTCCTCTAATCCCATCCACATTTTGTCGGATGTTGTGTATTATTGTGAACCGACAAAAAACATTCTTTTCAGTTGGCAGCCCGACAGCTGACTCTCAAGGAATTTTACGTTTTTAATCGCAAGCCACTTGTTCTTTTACAAAATATACATACATGATTTCTGAAGAAGTTTGATGTATGATCTTCGGTTGGCGATTTTTGTTTCCTGTTTTGCAACAAGCTTTGTAAGGTTAACCAAAGAGGTCATTCAGAATTGATAGAAAATATTTTCAATTGTATAAATTTTCAATTTCATTTGCACAAGATTGTGAATATGGCTATTGAAATCCAAAGTTAAACTTCTCTGATAACACAACAAATATCGCATTTAATCAACAAGAGGTTATTAACTCAAAATTTGTGTTAATTTTTTCGAAAAAATCGACACGTTATATTCATATCTAACCGCTGTCAAAATATCGTGCTATTTTGTCTACTTTTTGGTAACGATACGGTTGGTTGCAACACTGTTTTTCATATGAGTTCAATGTTAAATTAAAAATGGTTTTGCTTCTACTGAAAATTTTTAAATTTGGAGTTAACACCCTCTTGTTGATTAAGTGTGATCTCTATGTTAATTATTAAATTATTTATTTTCAAATTTAATATAAAAATTTTACTATACCTGAAATAAATCTTGTATCGTTTATAAAAAAGCTCGACCACTTTTTTGGAAATCATCCTTTTTGTGCCCTTATATTCTGCAAAATACAGTTTTTGTCACACATTTCTTCGGTAAGCAATATTTTTACGACCCTTTTAGAAAAATTTCAACGGCAATTCTGGCTGTTTTCAAATAAAAAGCTCGTACTAGGCCATGAATCAAATAAACAAGATTAGGCAATCTTATTTTGTGTGACGTAGACAAAGGCCCTTGTGCTTTGTCGTTAGAGCAAATTTTCATACAGTTTGCTCTTGGGTGCAGTGTGACCAGATCTTAAAAAAAATGAACAGCTAAATCTGCCATTAAACATGGCCAAAAAATGCTGCAAATAATGCTGAAATTTTATTCGAAGCTAAGACTGACTTATTTTTAACGAAATTTAAAAAAATGGGTATATTTTAACAAGTGAATAGATTTAGGTAAAGCATCACATACACATAAATATGAAGAACAGGTAGTTGAGATTAAATTTTAAATTTAGGGGCCCGCAGACCCCTCATACATGCTAAACTTAAACGATTTATTCTCTATGATATATTAATGATTTTAGATCATTTTATTTTTTATAGTTGAAGAAATGTTGAAGCTATTATTATTATTTTTTCAGCAGTTTAGAGCAAAAATTTTTTCACACATTTACATTATTGAATTTTTATCTTAATACAAAGAAAAATTTGATTGTACTTTTATATCGTAAATCAAAGGGATAATATTCCCTGAATATTCTATTAATTATTTTAGTTACAACTTTTTTAAGTCAAAATTTATTATAATTTTAAGTAAAACCAACAGAACTATTCGTCCAAATTTTTTAAATAAATAATGCTAAAATGGCCACACTGCTTGGGTGACGCCATTTTGACGTCATTTGCAGTAGAAGAGAAGAGGAATGCGCCATCTGTGTTTATTGCTTTATGGTTTCAGGCCGTGTTAGCCTAATATCAGTGGCAGCCAACACACATACAAATGTCGATGACATTTTAATATCATATTCGCTTGTATATGTAAAGCAGCGGGAATGTTGCTTTGTTAAAACAATAACAAAAGAACATCGCAGCGAAAAAACTTTAATGGATTTGTTATTTTAGGTAGTAACAAAAGAAAAAGAAGTATTAGTGTGTGTTTTGTTGAGCAAAAAGTTTTTGTAGCCTTAGCACGGGTGCCATTAAATTGATATACTATATCCCTCACTGGTCTCTATATAAAAAATATCGCCTAAATAGTCCCTAAATAATTACAGGTTTCTTTTAGCAAAAATTTTAAGTAAATTTAAAAGTAAAAGTTGATAGCCAGATATTGTTTTAAAACTTTCTTGGTATTTATAATTTATCATTTATACATTTTGTATTTCTTTCTATAATTTTGTGTTGTCTTCTTAATTATATTCATAATAAATTTCAAATTCTTTTTAATTATATGTGAATTTAATTCGTACGTTAAAACACATTGGCTTGATTTATGACTAATGCAACTAAACTGGCCTAAAACCAAGAAAGTAAAAACAAAAACACAGACCAGTCTAAAAAATTTAATTCTTTAACTCTTTGCGGCATAATTTAAAGTTTGCATATAATGTGCATGCAACAGACAAACGGGCAGACAGACAGACATATGTTCAACTAAAATGTTACCTAATTATGGCTTGATGTTTTACCTCTCATTCCCTTTCTCTTCGCTTTTAATTCACAGTGTTGCAAAAAACCTTAAAAAGGTCTTTGCTTTGGACTCAGTCATTGAAATTAAAGTAGTTTCTTTCTTAGTCGCATTCGTATTCTCATCATTCCCTGGGTATATCTACATAAAGTCTAAACCAATTAAAATTTGCAAATGCTGGCGTGCATTCATAAATCAATTATTGATTTATGAGATTTTTCAGTTGTTTTTGTATTTCGTAGGTTTTATTTTACTGTGGCACACAATGCGGCCATAGACGGGGAAATAAAGACAAAAGTGGAGTAAAATGAAAACGTAGTTTTTAGGTTTAAAGCTGATTATTTGTTGTTAAGATTCTTTAGACGTTTTTTTTTTTTGTTAAGAGCTTTAATGTTCGCTCTTAAGTATGTGTGGTGGAGTTGTTGTTCTGTTTTAAATTTTTACAGTAAAGGGCAGAGAAAGAGGAAGTGATGTTGGAAAGGCAAATTTACTTATTGTGTATTTAAATGATTAACCTGTTCCTAACCTAACAGGTATCCATTTTAAATTAAGACAACGTTTTAAGAGCGCGTCCAAGGAAATATGTAGTTGTAGTTTTCTCGAAAAAGGAGTTTATAAAAATTCTGTTTTAAAAGTTAATAGCTGTTTTCGAACAAACTGTGCTAAGTAAATCCTTGGTTTTCGAAAATGTTCAAACAATAATTAGATCAGAGATGCATTTTCGTCCAAATACGTAACACTTGTGTGATCGTGTAAAGTACCTTTAAGCAACAACAAAAGTTTTGAAAAAGCTTTTATTTAACTGATCATAGATATCTACCCATAATAAAACTTTAAAGAATGCGCTTTAAGCTTTTAAAGCTATATGTTTTTGCTTCCTTAGGGCGTGTTCACACTCTTTAAGTTTTAGCCGTCAAGTCTTGAGTTTTTATTAGAGGGAGGAAAAGAAATGGCATTCTGTTTTAATTTCTGCCAAAAAAGCTCAAGACTTCACGTCTTTAACTTGAACAGTGTGAATAGAAACGCTATTGTTCCGTAAAAATGAACTTCAGTTATTAAACATTACTATATATTGGCTAACAACAAAGCTTTAAAAAAACACATTTTATTCAAGATTACATGTTCTAATAACGGTTGTCAATAAAAAAGCTTTTACATAAAAAAGTTTTATTTTCCAGCAAACAAAATCTATAATTTTTCTCAAAAATTTTAATAAAAAATTAGCAAAAACTTTTGTTTTAAGTTGAAATAAAAACTTTAGTTTCTAGTTTTTTCCAAAAAAATTTAATCAGTTAATTTTTTTTTACATAAAACTTTTTTAGCTCTCTGCATGATAAACTTAAAAAATAATTCATGGTTTAATTAGAAAGCTTTTTCACATTTATTTGTTGTTTAAAAGTGGAAACGTTTATAGGGCTCTTAAATATTTTAAAATGCTTTTAAGCAAGAACAAATTTTATTTAATATTTATCTAAAAGTTTTTTTTTTATAAAAAAACATTATTTTAAAGAACAACTTTAGCAGGGACATCTTTTGTAATATTAAACTTTTTTAACATTTTTTATTTTTTGAATTTATTATATATGTATTACAATTACAAAAAACTTTACAAAAAAACATAACTGAAATTTAGCTCATAGAATAAATTCGAAAAATAAAAAAATTTTGAATATAATAAAGTAGCTTATGAAAAGAAATAATTCCCAGATTCTATTTATTGAACTTTTTCTCTTAAAACTTTATTTTATTAAAAACAACAGTTTATTTTCAAAGGTTCTTTACAGTTTTGGCCTCTAAAAGCATTTTATGTATTTTTCAATACAATTAAATAAATAATTTTTTTTTTGTGCTTAAAAGCTTTTATTTCTGTGATATGTTTTTTTAACTATTAAAACAAGCTTAGTCAATTCTTCTTTTTTACTTCAAAGCTTATACAATTATTATTGTACAATTTAAACAGGCATATTTTTATTTTATTATTTTACTTAAAAAGCTTTTAAATAATATGTTTTGTTTAAACGCTTTTTCGTCAAAAATTCAAAAACGCTTAAGGGTATTAAAAGTTTTATTATTACTTTTCTCACAAAACAAATAAGTTGATTTGTGTAAAAAATTATATTTTTATTAAGACTAGTGTTTGTCCAGTGGTTGAAATTCGACCATAATTATTTATACAAATATACATAATTATAAATGAATTAACATGTTGCGATCATTTGTTTTTTCGGCCTAAGTGGATAGATTTGGCGAGTGACCAACGGCCGCTCCAAATGTTATCTTCCACTCAAGTCCGTGGATGTTCAATTTAATTTTGTAAGCTCAATAATAAATATAAACAAAATCAGAAAGTACCAATTGAAAAACAAAAAAAATATTAAAGTCTCCTCTTATAGTTTCTCTATCACTTTGGACCAGGGATGTTAATGTTGGTACAATTGTACTTTTTTCTGGTATATTTTGACCTTCTAAAGTACCGTGGTACTACCCTGACCCATTTGGTACAATTTAAAAATGTGTCATAGTTCCCCCTTTTTGAATTTTTAGTGTAGCAAAGAAATTATTGAGTCCTTTTCATTGCATTTATGTTGTACAACATATCGTTAAGGTAATGGGCGCTGAAATATGCGATTAGTATTGTTGTGTATATAGCGCTTAGTCTCCTTTTACAATGTGGCAAGTGAAAGACAGACAGACTTGATAATATTGAAAAACAAACAAAGGATTGGTTAAGATCAACAAATTTATGCTGCTACGATGTAAAAAATTTCAAATAGTTTATAACCTCAACAAATAAGTACCCGATTTTGATCTCATATATTTATAAGACTTTTATGTATCTTTTTTATTCATACATATAATGTATTTTAAACTTAAGTTTTTTTTGTGCACAATTGAATTTCTATGTACTGTTTTTGTTGTTTTAATATATTAAAAAAAAATGGTACCGTGAAGGTCCAAAAAGAACATTTTTTTGGAAGTTGGTACGAAATTTAAAACCCCATTTAACATCTGGACTCTGCATGTTGAATTTTATGTTTATTGGTTCAGTAATAATAAAATCTTAAAAAATACCAGTTAAAGGACGAAAAAGCACCGAAAAGATCCCTGCATGCTAAATTTTATGTTTCTAGGTATATATAATATAACGAAAATTCAAAAGGTGCCAGTTGAAGAACAAAAAAGTACCAGCATTTTCCCTCTTATAGGCTTCCTTTCACTCAATACCCTGCACATGAGCTCAAACGTAAAAGAAAGTAATTAAATTGCTCCCTTTTTGATACTTTTTTCTCCCCATTGAAGTATCAAAAATTTCAAAATTGTAGTAATAATTTAATATGTATATTTCAATGAATTGAGAAACAGGTTTTGTAAAAAACTACCAAGAATAGGTACGATTTTGACCCCTCAAACGTTTGAATTTCGTAAAAGTACCAAATTCATATTTTTTAGATAATTTAAGAATTTGGCATAATCTTTATTTATATGTTTATTGCTTCAAAAGATAGATAGGGTGATCAAAATTTCTAAATACAGGTTGTAACCGTTTTGTTTCCAAAAGTGCCAAATTTCTAAAAAGTACCAGATACCTGTCCGCTTATTCTAATGAACAACGATAAGTTTTTTTTTTTTTTTATATCTCTTTTAGTTTTAGATACACAAGTTACAGAATTAACCCTTTCTTACCCCCTTCGATTTTAATAAAATAATTATTGTGCACTTCTGCAAATGGAGTAGTTTTTGTTCAAATCATTTGACAAAAAAAGAGGAAAGTGTTCCGAACTGTTTTGCCTTTGCCGATTAATATATAGATATCCCTTGTGCTTTGTATATGTACTTCTAAGCTAAGAGCTTAAGTTCCACAATATGCGTTCTATGCATTGGTTACTTGCTTGACCTTTTTGTTAAAAGGAATGTGACGCGTGCAAAAGTAACATTTCATCTAAAGGTTTTCGATATCTTTACGAAATCTACGCGTTTGCTGTGTAACTTGTGAATAAAATTTTGCACTGATTCTACTTTGTGACAGAAGCTTTTTTTCTAAAAGCTTTTTGGCAAAAAGCTTTTTAAAACACCGCATTTGTGATTATTTATTAGCAGCACTTTAAATTTTAAACTTCCATTACTGCCATACTTTTCAAGTGTATACTGTAAACGTTTAGCTAAGAACTTATCATACGAATTAAAAATTATTTCTGTTTTCCTTTTAATATAAATTTTTCTCTCCAAAGATATTAATGGTAAGAAGATATATCTGCTTTATTCTATATGATCATAATGACGATGATATGGTCGTATTAATTTTTTTTTTTTTTTTTTGTTTTCTGTTTTATAATTAGGCTTCAATGCCCTTAATGCATTAATAATCATTTTTCGTTTTATTTGTACGTATTAACACACACACATGCGCATACGATATTAAAAATACTTCTACAATCCTTAAAGTTTTAATGTTAAAAAACTTATTTATTTTAACAAAATACTTTTAATGTATTTTATATCATGGCTAAAGCGACAGCAGTTTTATTAACGTCTTTTATGCTGAAGAAAGAAAAAAAAAAGTTGGCAAAAATTGTTGCAGTGTCAGCGAGCGTCTGGGAATACAAATCTGTTGTCGTTGCTTGTAGCAGTTGTTGTTGTTGTGTTGTGAATGCATTTATTAAACATAATTGCATGTGGGCGTGGTTGGTTGAAATTTCTTTGATTAAACTCGATTAAAATCGCAACTTATTTAAAGGAAGTTTTAGTTAAATTTTTCTTTATTTCTGTTCCTTTTTTGTTGTTTCTGTATTATATTAATATTTTATGCATCCATATGCTTTGTGTTCAGTTTGATTTGCTTTATAATGTGTTTAATTTGTTTTGGGCCCTACAGACAATTGGAAGCTAATTTAAGCTTTTACAGCGGTTAGAAACCAATAAAAGTAATTAGAGGAGCTTTTCTAAAAAGTTTTATAGGAGGCCATAAGCACCACGACCTATAGGATATTTTGTGCAGCCTCATTCACTATGACAGCCTTAGGATACGTATAAAGCCTATTACCCTGCCTGGTGAAAGATAATAAATTTCCGTTGCACTCATCATTAGCCCCCCGAAAAATTTCCGCCTGGAAGTCCCCAAGTAGGGACAGCAGCAGAGCAGATGTTCTGACGTTTCGTCATCAACCTCACAAAATCTGCATGCATGGTACTTGCATTGCCCATAAAGAACTGGTGGTATCTTAAAAATATATGGAATATAAAGTCTTTAAAGGGCTTAATTCAAATCCGCTTCAGTTCTTTTCTTTTCTATCACGACTAGTTTTTTTTATGGGCTTGACTAATATTTCGCCCGAAATTAGCCGATTATGATAACACATTTCATCATAACTTGATAACGAATTGTTGGACTTTTATCAAAATTCTTACAAATAAATAGAAATTTGATTCGTGTAAACCTGACAAGTAGGAGTTAGAAGGAGTTAGATAGAAATTCTTGAGACGAAAAAATTCAAGTCGGAACCACTAAGGCCCTAACAATGTAAAACTTATCGCAATGCCAAAAGTTACATTGAAAACAAATTCAAATTCAACAATTTTTTTTATAATTTTGCTGTTGCTTTCTACAGAAATTCATATTGCGTTTTAAAATTTTCAACGCCATAAGATATGCAGTGTTTGAAATTTAAAAATTTAATATAAATTTCTGTAGAAAGAAATAACAAAATTATAAAATATTTTTGACTTTGATTTTGCTTTCAATGTAATTTTTGGCGTTGCGATGCGTTTTACACAATTAGGGCCTAAATTTTGATATTTGTTTTTATTTGAATGTTTAGCTGTAGCACTAAAAACAGTTAAATCGTACTTTAAACACGACGAAATATTTAATTTATTGGGAAAAACAGGACAATTTTAATAACTTAGTCGCATATATTTTGCAATATCCATAATTTGTAAGTGCCAAATGTATTTAGATTTCATCTTTGAGTTTGAAAACTTTAAAGAAACTGGGGTTGGACCCCTAATCCGAAAGAGAGCACTTTTGTTGTGGGAAAGATCCTCAGTGACATTTTTGAAAGAACGTAATACAAGTCAGACCCTATCTCAGATAGTCTACAATATATTCTAGTTTAAGGACTAAGAACCGGTAGAATTTTTTTTTCCTTAGTTGGATTACCAATTTTTTATTTTTCTTAAAGAAAAATAATTATAAAATGATCTGCAATCTATTCTCCTGTTTTTATATCCTCCCCCACTAGTCGGTTTAGCGATGAGCCGATTAAGTCACGTCCGTCTGTTTATTATAAACTTCACGCTCACCTTCTCTCAAAAGAAAAGTATTGATGCTGAATTGTTACTAGTTCTCCTAATTAGTTTCGGATTGAAATTCAGCAAACTCGGTGCAGTAGGATAATCCAAATGTGAAACAACCACCATAAAAACTTGATAGTTTTGATACAAAAACTAAAAAAAATTGTAGCGGAAAACGTGGATTGATGCAAGGTTTTGCACATATTCGTCATATAAGAATATAAATCACGCTACGAAATTTCATTAAGATAGGTCCATAATTTTCCATAGGCCCCATATAAAACTTACTACAGTTTAGTACTCCTAAAACCGTAACGAATAATACTTTTGTAGTTCGTCCATAATGTACCCCATATAAAGCCCACTCTGGGAAATCATTTAAGTACGACAAAATTTTTTTTTTCATTATGTATTTATTGAATCTTCATAAATTACTTAAATATGAACTAACAATTATTATTCAAATCTTATCCTAAAACATCATCTTATGTCCTGCCAGTGCCAGACAGAAATTTTAGTCATCAGTTTTTGTTCGCATATGAAGGTGCTTATCGCTCTTCTGAATGGGTTAGTACTGCAGTATCTCGTCTCTTTAAGCGAGTTTTGCCGCCCGCCATAATATAAAATATTTTGAGCTAGTGGATTTAGGTGCAGTTCAAGCCTTTTTAAATTTTTACGGCATATTTCGTAATGATAGTTTTTACCAATAGCATATTGAGATCCTTGTGGATATTTAGGTTTTTGACATACCAGGTGATTGTTGGAAGAAGTTTATTTTGGCGCCTTTGAATTTATTCGATATTAGAGGCCGAACACCAGATTGGCTTTAAAACAGAGTTTTAATTTAATTTATTTATTTGATTTTCAATACAACAAGATTTAAAATCTTATAATTATAGTAAAGGATTTTTTTAAATGTTTATGAACATGACGTTTAATATAAAGTATTAATTTTTTATTCGTACAGTTATTGGAAAAATGAAAAATTTGGTTCATAAAATACAGCAAATATTCTTTTTAAATAAAAACATTCAACAGTAGTATTGCGTATAAACTGTGTGGCCAAAAAAGGATTGCATGAACATAAAATTGCCAATCAGATACTAAAGTTCGATATCGTATATGAATTATTTTATTTGACCTTCCTGATTATGTAAATAAGATGATATTAAACAGATAGACTGGCTCAAGAGTATAGATAATCTTATGAAGAAGCATTAAGGTTCTTATTTTAATTAGGTTCAATAATGTGACATTGTAGAGTTTTGTCACATATTCAGTTTTTTACAGCTGGCAGAATCACAACTTGCATATATTTTACAGCCATACAACAATGATGGCATAAGA
Source organism: Pollenia amentaria (assembly GCA_943735925.1). Lineage (NCBI taxonomy): Eukaryota > Metazoa > Arthropoda > Insecta > Diptera > Polleniidae > Pollenia > Pollenia amentaria. The sequence goes on along the minus strand of OX031010.1, from coordinate 11,058,334 downwards.
TATGTTTTTGCCAGCAAAATACGTATATTAAGTGGGGTTAAATGCTGAGTGTTCCATAGAGTCCTTAGCTTTGCGTAAGTCCTCCCACGTTAGTGTTTTATTGAATATAATAACAAGGTTTTTAGCAGATGTTACAATATCAATGTTTAAAGTGTCAAGCACTATCCTCGGTTCAAAGGGTAAGATAATGGTTTTCTTAGTTATTATAAGACACTTTGGTTTCTGTGGGTTAAGACACAAACCATTTGCCTTTGCCCATACATGAACACGTTCTAGCTCCATATTTAACTTTACAACAATATTACCAATGTTACTAAGGCTGCTACTAATATTAAGTTGGACATCATTCGCGTACAAATGGGCATTGCAATATTGATCCTTGAGGTACTTCTACTTTACACCCTTAAGTTGTAAAGTAGAAGTTTGCAATCGAAACTAAGGACAGAAGTTTCTTCCAATAAACCAATTAATTTGAATTGCCTTTAGTTTCATTTGAGTTAATTTTGCTTCTTTATGCCATTTCCGCATCTTTCCGCCATTTCCGCATCATGCGAATGCTGAGGTCTTATTTGATTATTGATTTTAATAGTCGGGCATGTTTCCCGACACAGAGTGAATGTTATATGTACGCATATTTGCTTATTGACTTTTATCCTCCATTGTTTTAACCACTTATTCAGTTCAAATATATGATACTGGAAGTAACGAGATGCTTTATGACAGTTTTCGTGTACGCTTAGAAAAGCTGTATCATTCGCAAATGTTAAAGTTTGACTGTAGTAGTTTGTTTTCATGTCCGAAGTATATATTAAGTATTATAGGGTCCCCAGGATGCTACCTTGTGGGACTCCGACGTCGCCTTCGTTAATAATAAATTTTCGACCGACTAAGTATACGATTAAGATAGTGAAAACTCAGATACTGTGGTAAAATTAAGTTCAATTAAGCATTCTATGGTTAAAAATAACACCTAAAAATAATCTTGTGATACTCGGTCCATAGTTTACTATAGACAACATATAAAGCGGCCCTCCGAAACGCAATTTGAGAAACATTCAATTCTAAAAAATGTGTATTACTGTATTGAAATTTGTTCTAATTAAGATATATTTAATACTACACAGAAAAAATTATTAAATTTTTCCAATCACCAAATTTGTTCTAAATTCATAATATCAAGCAAACAAGTTGTTGATTTTGCACCTATTACCAAAATGATTATATTGATTACTAAAAATTTTAAAATTTTGAAAAAATATTTTCAATAAATGATATTTTTAATTTTAATTAAAAATTTCAAACAATGTGTTAATTTATTTAAATAAATATTGACAATTTCCAGCAACCATTCTACATGTTTAAATTATTTTATTTTAAACGAAAAAAGTCAATTCAAATTTTTTGTTATTTAATTAAAATTTTAATTGAAAATTTATTTCAAAACAACTAAAATGTTAATTAAATCAAAATTAAATTTTTAATTTTCTTTCAACTAAAAAATATTTGATTCAATTATCACATTAATTAAATTTAAATAATGAATGATTAATTAAATTAATTTAACGATCAAATATTTACGATAGATCTAATAAAAACCACCTCCTGAAAATTACTTTATTATCCTAATAAGATTTTAAAAAAAATCATGATATTTTATTTAATTTGGACAAGGAGTTATAATACTGTAGAGTCAGGTTTTATTGGCTTATAATTTGAGATCCCATGTAAAGCCAATTCCTGAAAGATTCGAACTCTTGGATAAGGGCTATTCGGCACAACCGAATATAACAAAAACTCTTACTTGTTGTTTTTTAATTTTAGTTTAAAGGCTGGTATCCTGTACTTTTGTGTATTTCGTGCGAAATGTTGTCAAACTCAATATAAAAAAATTTCTGTGAAAGAGAAACGAAAAAATGTAAATAGAGTTGTACTCTATTTATATAACGAAAAACATTCGAGATGTTCCTAGCAACATTTTCATTTTCCGTGTGAAACAATTGCAGCTCACATTATTTCGCACGGAATTTTAAGCAACAAATGATCAATTTTTGTAATTTCTTATTTTGTATTTGTAAAGTGGTTCTTATAACAAGCGTTTCACAAAGAAAAATGTAGAAAAGTGATAAAATTAAATTTTTTTGTTTTTTGATTTGGGATATTATAAAAATAATATTGTTTTACTTTTTTTAATGAAAATTTAAAAAAAAACATGGGTTTTGTTTACCTTCCAAAACAGTGTTGTGTACTTGCAAATAATAAAAACGTTAAGTTTTGAAAAATCGCGAGGCAGATACTATTGATAAATGTCAAAATTTTCGTGTGAAATAATTAATGTAGCTCAACATTTTTCTCAAGTTTGAAAAGAGTACTGGGCTAAAGGCTTTATTTTTTGTAAAAAAAAATCACTTTTAAAATATTTCCTCTAAGCCCATTTAATTTTCAATATCTATCCCCGTATTCATAAACGATTATTAAATTTAACAAACGTTTATTAAGGAACATTTTTATATAAAATTTGTTTTGTAAATCATTATTAAATTCCAATGATACTGAAAAGGTGATAAATTTAGCGCTTACCACTAAATCACAATCGGCAAATAAAAACCGCTAGAAATTCTTTTAATTGGCAACGATGCCTTTGCGAGACGTTTTTTTTTTCATTCTCACTGTAGCGAATCCTTCAAGTCGATCTCTTCCTACAGTCGCCTCTTAAACTCCATTCGGTTGATAAATTTAAAAAAGGATTATAACCTGCTTTTAAGGAATTTTTAATCTTCATTATAAGTAGTTTTTTCTTATTCCTCTGCCCTTCTTGTGCTTTATTTCATTATAAAATATTTTTTAATGTTCACTTTTTTTTGTTGTGGATTCATTCGTTTCCTTCCACACACACACACATACACATATTTAAGTATATTGCTGCTTCATTCATTGTATTGTAATTATACTTCATAAATCAGTTGACTTTGGGACTCTTTGATTTTTTAGTTGTAGTTGTTTTTGTTCTTAAATATTTTCCTCTGTTTTTGCTGAGATGTTGTTGTTTTAATATTATTTATTTTCTGTTTTTATTGCAGTTGTTGTATATTGGCTATTTAACGAAATCAAAAAATGAAAAGAAAAAAAAAGAATATTAAACACAAACAAATTCCTGTTAAACGTTGGCTAACTATCCAGGACTGTGGGCTTTAAAGTGCGTTTTGTAGTGGAGTGTAGACTTGTGAATCTTTTTTTAAACATGTTTATAGGATTTTTTAGTTTTCGCTGTTCTTTTCGTTTTCTCGCTCTCTTATTTTTATTTTCATAAAACTTATAATTAAATAAATTATTGTGTATGTATGCAGATGGTATTATGTTTGTGATATTATGCGTTTGATTAATGAAAATCTCAATAAATTATAAGATGAGAAAAAACTTTTTTTTAAATTAAAATTAAAAGCAGAAAAAGATGGTCTTGGCCTGTTCTAAGTAATAAGCATGCGGACATACATACATAAACTCGTATATTCTTATGTTTTAAATAATAAATGAGATAAAACTAAATTGATTATAACTTGTTGCGAAAGCATAAAATTAGTCAGGAATTCAGAATTTGTGGTGTACATAAGTCTGGTAATTAAAGTAGAATTAGTAGTGTGGCTTAACATGTTGCCAAAATTGAGTAAAAATTTTGTTTAAATCAAAACTGAAACATGTTAAAGTACCCTGCCGGAGATCGAACTAGTACCTAGCTAGTACTAATCTAGTACAAAAGTCTCCAGTACTAGTTCTGGATTGTAAACTTTTGTATACCATCTTAGTGCTCAAATTAGCCGTGAGTGTGCTTGGAAAATCACTAGTACTATTAGTTCTAGATTTGCACTAGTAAACTTGGAGCCAAGTTTGTTACTAGTTCTTTTGTATAGAACTTTAAGAAGTATCAATATATAGAAATGTAAGCAGTATCAAAATATAAAACTGTACGCGATTTTTTTTTAAACAGTTAATTGTTACACAAATATTCTGTCATTCTACAAGTGGTGCCCTTGTACTCATCAAGTAGTAGTAGTACAATAAGCACTAGTATTTGTATATAAAAACTATAACCCCTTTAGCACTCGTGCCACTTGTTCTAGTAATTGTACTAGTGGCTTTTGGATAATTATTGTATGTCTATTATATGCAGCTTTATGAAATAAATAATTTTAGTACAGGATTAAAATAAATATTGTGTAATAAAAAGGTAAAATATTGTGATTTTTAGGTCTACACAAATTTGCGATAAAAAACGTCAAAGCTAGGTCAAACAGTCAGTTTATCGGGAATAAAACAGGAATTTAGCCATGGATTTTCATGAAATAAAATTTTTTTTTTATTTCTTAAAGATGCAACTTTGCGATTCAGTACTAAAACTGGGACGTTTTTGATGATTTAAATTTTTTATGAATTTTTTTCAGTTCAGAAATGTTATAATTAAACAAAAAAAAAATGTTTCCACTTGTTCCTCAATAGCTCCAAAACTAATGGCTGAATCAAAAAATTATATATGAATTTAAAATTTTTTGACGGATTGCATAAAAATATCGAGTACGTCGTGCCAAAGTCACGACAAGATGTATGGAGCAACCTCTAAAAAGTCCCAGATTTTTTAAAAAATTTTTTAAAAAAAACTTTACCATAGCATTTGAAATAATGATGATTTTTGCAGTTAGGTGACAATATCTGATAAAAAAAAATATAGTGTTAATTCAGGAAATTTTTGCTTGTTGCATAGTGTTATTTATTGTTCTCATATATTCTAACTGTGGAGGGTATCCAAGATTCGGCACAGCAGAATATAGCACTGGAACTTGTTTTTAATGCAGTACCTTTTAAATGGTTAAATATATTCTGTATAACTTTCAAATCCATATTTGCAATATTGCATCGCCAATTACGAAGAAATTTTATTTTGGAAAGTATTAGAAAATATTCTTAAATTTTTTATGCCGAAAATTTTAAAGTCGGAGTCGCGAGTTTTTGTGGGTGCTACGGCTCCGACTCCGGTACAAAAACCTCAACTCTGACTCCACAGCCCTCGTGCGGAAAGTGACTTCTGAAGCAAAAGTGAATTTTGTTGGAAAAAAATTACTTATGATAAAAAATATGTTTTTGTTGTTAAAAGTGTTTTAAGCAAATTTTTTGTAGAACAATTATTTTATTGCCCTTTCCTTTTCTTCTTTATCTTATTTCCTTTTCAGCTGCAACAAACTACTGGCCAGGCTGTGGGAAAAATCGCCCAAAGAAAAATGGCCCAAAAAAAGAAATGAAAAATCGCCCAAAAAAATTCCATGTAAAATTGGGCCTAAATTCATATGAAAAGTGACCTAAAATTTTTGGGCTTTTTTTCGTTATTGTTGGGTGCTTTTTCGTTTTTTAAATTTTGGTGATCACCCAAAAATGTTGTATGAAAAATGGCCCATTTTTTTGATTTTCTCCTCTATGGTATAACAAACACTGGCTTCGCTTACTAAAGCTTCTCTGCACAGCCGGCCTTCGGCCGGGCGCAAGGATTTTCTCCTCTATGGTAAAACAAATACCGGCTTCGCTAGGTAAAGCTTCTAAAATCTGCCTTGTTTCCAAATGAAAGCCGACTATGCAGAGAAGCTTTAGTTAGCGAAGCCGGTGTTTGTTATACCATAGAGGAGAAAATCCTTGCGCCCGGCCGAAGGCCGGCTGTGCAGAGAAGCTTTAGTTAGCGCAGTGTCCATGGACACTATGACACTTTTTGGAGTGTCATAACGTCCATGGACACTATGACACTGGACGTTATAACATGCCACCGGGAAAAAATTCGTTTTTGCTTTTTGGGTAATTTTTCATTTTTTTTTTGGGCCCTTTTTCGTTTCTTTTGGGCAAAATTTCATATATAACTTTTTGGGTCATTTTTCATGTTCTGTTGGGCGATTCTTCATTTGGGCGATTTTTCATTTCTTTTTTTGGGCCATTTTTCTTTGGGCGATTTTTCCCACAGCCTACTGGCCATACAAGTTCATCATCACACTAATAAAATTTTATGTTAATTTCTTTTTTGCAAAATCATTTCAAAATAATTTTTATTGTTGAATTTACTAAAATGGCACGAGGCCAACAATTATGCTAAAAAGGTAATAATAATTTGCACATTTGCAACGAACAACGTCGAAAATAACCAACTTCAAGTAGGAGATGATGGCAGACCTTAGCAATATTGAATAAAACATCATAAGTTCGGTTAAATGCTTCATTAAGAAATAATGACACTAAAACAAAAAAAAAAAAAAAAAAAAGGAAATAAGATGAGGAGCCTGTTTTAAGGAGTTAAAAATTATTGAATTTTTATGGCTGTTGTGAAAATCAGCATACGAAATTATGAACTGGCTGAAGTTTAGGAAACGGCAAAAAAAAGAGATCACTTATTGGTGCTTTTCTGTGTTATTCTGTCTTCTGTGGCATTAAAGAGCATTCACTAGGTTTCTTTTATTTTGTTGTTCATTGTGTTTTGTGTATGAAAAAAAAGAAAAATTTAGTTGATCGGCCTCTTGCTACCATGAATGCCTCTCTCTGCTTTAATTTTTTTTACTGTGTTTAAGGGCATTATACGCCTTTACAAAAACTTAAAACAATTGTTGATATTTTTATGATTTTTTTTTTTTTGGGCCAAATTGTTTTCTTCTTATTTCATGCCATAATGTGCTCGTCAATTTCTTTTTAATTTTTCTCTCACAGTTCTGTGGCGCAAATGATGGGGTTGTCTTGTATTGCCAGCAATATCGTAAAGTATTTTTTAATTGATCAAGCGACCTCCTTCTTTTGCTCTTCATTGTTAAGACTGGATTTAAATAGCAGTAGTTGCTGGTGAAAAAATGAGAGATGCTTGAATGAAATGAATGTTGCCAACATTTAATGATGTGGTAAGAAATTATGTTAAAATTAATGTTGTAGTTGCTGTTCAATTTGTGTTGCTGTCTTTGGCTGTTGTTGCTGTTGTTCTAAACTGGATTTGTGTTAATTATAGTGTTGCACAGATATTGAAAATTTACACATTAAAAAGATAAATAAACTGGATTCTCAGTTAATGTTGTTAAATTATGATGGTTTTATGGATGAAGTTTTTAATTTAGATTTCAATTTTATGGGCATAAGAACAGAGATATTATTTGAGTTACAATTCTAAAATTTAAAAAAAAAATTTTTTTTTTAAATTTTGCTGATGTTGAAACTTGAGATATGTGAATTTTTTTTCTAAAATTGCTAAAAAAAAAAAAAAAAAAAACGCAAATATTTGCAGAAAGCAAGTCTTAGCTAAGTTCTTTATAAAAAGCAAACTTGCTCAAAATTTTTAATCAATAGTGAATTGGGAAAAATTTTCCTATAATTTTTCAATTAATAGCAAAGTTAGGGCAATTTTCAACAAATAGAGCTGTAATTTGTGCTAATTTTTATAAAGATCCAATAACAGCAACAACATTTTCTAAAGCGAAAGGAAATTTCTAATAAGTAAAACTCGGCAAAGATTTCTTAGAAATAAGTTTAGCTAAAAACAAGCAAGAAAGTATAGTTGGTCACGCGCGACTATTTGATACTTAACAGTATATATAGACCAATTTGGGAGAGTTTACATTATCCGGCAGCAGGGGACAATCATGGAGAAGAAAATCGAAATTATGTTTTTAGGTTGTAATTCAATTAAGAACTTTTTGTGCCAAATATTATCTATAAGCACAAAGAACTTCATATAATTGTTGGTATCTATAGATATCAACATTTTTATAAAATTTCTTCGTCTTTGTGCGATTTTGGGGAGGGGGTTTAAAAGGACCTACCGGTACAAAATTTGCCATGACATAGTAGCTATTATAAGCGTTATCGTTGCCAAATTTTATATCAACACCAACATTTAAAACGAAATTATGGCATTAAAAGATATTTAATTTATTTATTTAAATTAAAAGATATTATATGGCTGTCAAAACGGACTCCCCGTCGACTCTACTTAGAGCTTTGGGAGTGCTATCACGTTAACCAGCTGTATGGTCAAAAATATACCGATTTTAATTAAATTTGGCAAGGTAATTTAGATTGCAATCAAAAAGGGTTGGACCAAATTTAAACTAAATACAAACGTAACAAGATGGTTTATGGGGACAAATACTTTATTCCGGAAAGAAGCTTGTATGGGCAGTATGTGAAATATTGCCCCATCTGCCACCATATTAAACAGGCTTGTTTCATTTTATAATCTTTGTTCTAAATTCCTTCAAACAGTCTTAAAAACTGCAACATGTATTTTGCGCACAAGGTTTACTTGGTCTGCCAACCAACTGGACGGACGGACATGGTTAGATCGATTCAAAAAGTGATTCTAAGTCGATCGGTATACTAAAAGGAGGGTCTAACACAAATATTTTAAGGTATTTCAAACTTCAGTATACACGCGTAATACCCTCCCCACTGTTGTGGTATGGCCATAAAAATGTTGTTAGCAACTGTGCTATTACAGATTTCGTAATAATTATCATGTTGCAGTCAACATTGTTTCTTTAAATTTAAATAATTTAAAATTTTTTATCTAAATTTTTATTTGCTTAATTAAATTTATAGAAGCATTTATTTTTAATAGAAAAACTCTATTAACAATTTTTTGTTTTTAGTTCCTTCCATATAAGGAAAAATGTTGCTGACAACTGTAATATTACAGTTTTTGTATTAATTATCATGTTGCAGACAACATTATTTCTTTAAATTCAAATAATTAAAAATTTTTTATTTAAATTATTTTGTTTACTTAAAGTTACTTAAACATTTCTTTTTAATAGAAAAACTCTATTTACAATTTTTTTGTTTTAAGTTCCATATTAAGAAAATGTTGCTGACAACTTTACCATAACAGTTTTTGAATTAATTATCAAGTTGAAGGCAACATTATTTCTTTAAATTTAATGAATGTAGAATTTATTATCTAAATTTTTTGTTTACTTAAATTTATAGAAGCATTTCTTTTTAATTAGTTTTTATTTACATTTTTTTGTTTTTAGTTCCATATTATAAAAAATGTTGCTGGCAACATTATTTAATTAGAACGAATAGTTAACTTAAAGTTTTTGTGCCTAGTCTTTTTATTTTGACAGCCTCAATAAAAAAAATATCTAATAATATTCTTGATTACCAAAAACTAAATAAAAATTTACATAAAAACTAAACACGCAAATATGTAATTTCTTTTTGGGCAACAAAACTCCACAACTTCTTTCTATTTCAGCAATCAACTACAAAAAATATACAAAATTCTAATGTTATATGTATGGATAGAAAAGTATAGCTAGTCCAATTAAATTACTTTTTTAATATCAAAACTAAAATTGTTGAATTTTTAACAAACAGCAAATGGGTGGAGAAGGAAGCTGTGCCACACAAACGCACACAAATAAATGAGTATCAACACCAAACAGTCAGCTAGGCAGCAATAAGGAAAATAAACCAAATTGGAGGTAACGTCGTTATATTCATTTGAAGAAAATTGTAAACGCCAAAAGCGTCGCATAAGAGTATGCGAAAAATAAAATCTACAAAAAAATTAACAAAACGACCGCACACTTTACAGCAACGAAGAAACCTTTTGCATGAATCTTTCTCTGTTGCTCTAACCTTGCAACATTTCTTTATATTTAACTGAATGTAAGTATAGCATATTATACATTTGATTCTTAAAATTTTGTTGCAGTTGTTGGTATAATGCTGGTGGATATCTGTATCTCCAATATCCTTTTAGATTTTGCTACAATTTTAACATACATTTAACTAACCAATACACACAAGGATGGAAAATGTTGCCATAAATTGGACTCGATTTACGGAAACTAAGAGCTAAAAATTAAATTTTGTAACAAATAACATCTTGTGTGTTTGCACAAATGAAGGGAATCTTTTGTATACAACGTGACTTTTTGCATGAAGAGTTTGTGTGAAATGTGACGTTTTGTGTAAAATCTGTTTTTATGTGTAAAAATTTCTTTTGGTATTGAAAAGGATTTTTTTGTGCGAAAAGTGACTTTTTGTGTGAAAAGAGACCTTTAATGCTAAAGGCGACTTTTTATGCGAAAAGTGACTTCTAATGTTAAAAGTGATTTTTTATGTTAAAAGTGCCTTTTTATGTGAATACATATTTAGATTTTTTTTTGTGAAAAACTAATTTTTATGTAAATAGTGACTTTTTGTGAATTTTAACAAAAGGACTTTAAAAAGTAGGAGTTTATGCAAATTTTTTTTGTTTTGCTAAAGAGAACCTGTTGTAACTGTAGTATTTTTGGATAAAAAAGAGTTTTATTTTGTGAAAGAATTTTTTGTGGAAAAAGTTACCTGTTCCAAAAAAAGTTATACGGATTTTACTTAATATGGTCACTTTTATGTAAAATCCGTATACCGAGTGTTGGGTGTTTTTTTTTTAAATAAAATAAATAACGTATGTTTCTTGGTGTCATTGCTGTGTTGCTTGGCTTTACTTGTGTCTTATTAAAGACGTTGATGGTGATATTTTTGTTGTTGTTTTTTCATATACTAAATGTTGCTATTGATGTTGTTGCTGTTGCCATATAGAATGTGTAGTGTAAGTGTAATTAAAATCCCTTGATTAATATGTAAATTTAATGAGATTACGAATGAATTCAACGAATAAGATTAGGTGGAATTCAAAGCGGGGCCACAAAAAAACTTACCAAACAAACTAACAACAGCAACAACTTCAACAACAGGAACGACGACACTAAGGCAAATGAGGTTATAAGACTAAGTATAAACAGACACGGGACTTTGCCACTTATTTGCTTTTTGTTAGAGTGTAAGTGAATAAATAAATGAGTAAGTTTATTTGTGTGTGTGTGTGTCTGTGTGTGTGTATTTTATTTAATATTAAAACCAAAAACGCATTTGGACGTTGATGATGTTGAAAATCTTGCAATATGATGAGGATGACGATGTTGCTAATACTGATGAGGAGGACGATGATGATGATGATATTGTTGTTCTGTAAGTGGCAACGAGTTTTGAACTAAACTTAATAAATGTATCATGTGTTTTTGTTGCTGTTATATTTATTTGCCACGTAAAAGTTCTATATGAGTTCAAGTATGCATAGAAAATCAACCGTAAATGGTTACAATTTTTATTTTGTGCTTTTGTTTTTGGGATGGTATTTTGCATATAATTTTCACTTCGTTATATTATGTACTTGTAAAAGACCCCGCCATTGCCACCAACAACTACCACCACCGCAACACTGCTACCATTAACAATTTGCATCTTAGCAGGCAACAAACAAATGGCATTGAGTAGCATTGAGGTGGCTTTTTCAAAAAGGTGTTGTGGTATGGTGTTTTGTCTGCCACTATTGATACGTGCATATGTTTGTTTGTTAGTTTGTGTCATGTTGTTTGTTTGTTTGCTTTATGCGGTGCTTACTCTATATGTGTGTTTTTCTTTATGTATGGATGGACACATAAATGTACTTTAAGTTTTTGCTGTTTTGAGCCCTTGTTAACATTTTCCTTGGAAGGTTTTGGCGATATACTTGAAATAATCTTTGATATTTTCTTAAAGGCCCACCCAAAGTGCATTTTATTAATGTTAAATGGAAAAACACATAGAGAAAAGGAGCAGAGTAAAGTAGAGAATTACTTAAATTTCAATGTATTTGTTAAGTTTATGGAATTGAGTTTTAAGATGTAATTAAAATTGAAAACAAACAGTTAAAAAGTTAAATTATATATCGCAAGATTAAAATGGTTTAAGTGAAAATTAATAACATTTTAAGCCCAAAAGTATTTATTTTAAACCTAGGACAAAAAGAAAATCATTTTGAAAATCTATTAAACAATTTTTGTCAATTTATTAATTAACTAGAACTTAAGAATTTAAGTTTTACGAAATTTTTTTAATAAACTAAGTCTTGCAAAATGTTGCTCATAAAATTCTAAGAAAAATTTTGAAAAATAATTTAAATTTTAATGAATACTTTAGCTTAGCAATTTTAAACAAGCAACATGTTTCATCAACATGTTATTTTGATAAATGCTCAAAAATTTATTAAAAGAAAAAATTTTTCCAAAAGAATTTGAACTTTCAGCCTGGTACAACTCATTGTGTAAAACAGGTAAACTAATTAAAAAAAACTAAAAACAATTAACCTTGCAACATGTAACATTAGCACATGTATAAAATAAAAAATAAAAAAAAAAATTTAAAAAAACTACAAACGTTATATAACTTCAGTTTTTAAAAAATAATTTTTTTCAATATGTTCAAGTATTCAACATGTTGCAATATCGATACCTATCATTGTTTGGTACCTTAAATATTATGCTAGTAATTATACATATATACACGTATGTAAACATTTTGTATTGTGACATATTGCAAATAATTCTGGTTCAGTATATAAATTAAAATGTCATTGCTTACTTTTATAAAATTCTTTATTAAAATTGGACTTAATATAAAATAATTCTAAAAATGAATCAAATGTGTAACCTTCAACATGTTGCTAAAACAAATTTTTTTTGGTTGTTTTATTATTACAATAACAGTTTATCTGTACCTGTTCATCCAAATACTTACTATTAAATGTATAACTTTTACGCCAGCAACATGTTGCAAATTGCTTTTTTTGAGTATATGCAGCATGTATATTTAGTTCTTCTAAAAATACAAAGTTATTTTTAAATAAAGAAAATTCTTGCAACATGTTGCCATTGTGTATTTTTGCTTAATATTGTAGTTTGAAAAAATTTGGGTATTTTATTTTAGCACGTTGCAATATAATTTTTATTCAATTTGCTAAAAAATTAAAGATTTTCATATAAATAAGAAATAAATCTATAAATGGAAAAGAAAAATAAAAACGTTGTTTGCAATATGTAAGAAGAATTTAATTTAATTTTTATGCTTTTAAGATTTAACTACTTTTATTCCTTACCAGCTTTTATAATTATTGATAAAATTCTTCAAATCTTAAATTACTTTTAAAAACTCTATAACATTTATAAAGAAACTAACAGTTTGTTGCAGTTAAATCATTTTCAGTTAACTTAAAGAAAAATCAAGCTTATTTTGGCACTTTTTATATGTTAAAATTTAATTTATTGACTGATAAGTTCATTAAGTTAAATTTATGACAGCAATAAATTATTGCAAGTTGAAATATTGTAATTTTATCTAAACAATGTTGACAGCATTTAATAAGAACTAGTGATAAATGTTTTTTTACAAATTAAATTTTCATTAGTAAGAGATACATTTTTAAAAAAACATAACAAAAATGCTGCATATCAGCACAAATATTTTATTTTGATTTGTGTGTACGTATGTTGCATATTGTAAGTCACAATATTCTTACTGTAACCAAATAAAATATTGCTAGCATTTGAGTTTTTGTATGGAATTTTTATATTTTACAACTTGCCTCAGGTGAAAATAGCAGTTTTTCCACTAAAACTTACTTTATTGACTAAATGAATAAAAAAAAATAAATAAAAACATATTTAAACTAGCTTGCAACATGTTGCAATAATATGCTTGATATGCTATTATGTTTCAGTATATTTTAAAATGAAATCAATTACTGTACTGGAAATGGTTTTAAATTAAAAATAAACTTGCAACATTAGATAAATAAATTGTATTAAACACAATTAGGTAAATCACAAAGTGATGTATTGTGCGGTATTGGCTGTATACTACTTTAATTTTATTCAAGTGGCATTCATAAAATTAAGGCAGAGGCAACAAATACGACACAATAGAACACTTTGGGAATTGCTTAAATAAAATTGAAGGTTTTTATGAAGTTTCAAATAATTTTTAAAGAAAAAGTAACTTGCAACATGTTGCAACATTGGGTAAAATCTACCTTTTAGTATTTTAGCATAAAACATACGAAAATGCAGAAGTTTTAGCAAATTTTACAATAATTTAATATTTGCAACATGTTGCAACATTAGATGAAATCCACCTTTGAGCGTTTTAGCATAAAACAAACGAAAATGCAGAAGTTTTAGTAAATTTTAAAAGAAATAAAATCATGCAACATGTTGCAACATTAGGTAAAATCGATCGTTTAGTATATAACAATAAAACAGAGAATAATACTAAAGTTATAGCAAATTTTAAAGAAGTAAAGAAAACTTGCAACATTGAGGTCTTTAAAACTTTTTGCATTAAATCACCTAATAAAAATTATTAGAACATTATAACCATGTGTTAGGAAAAAAAGTCTTACCACAGGCGTTAAATTGGATTGTTTTAAACGACATCGACTAATTAGCGAATTTTTCAATGGAAAACTATTTTTTTTTACCCAAAATTTAACTGGGAAACAACCTGTTTCATGTTACAGCCAGTGGTAAGAGACATTTCTGCTCCAAATCAATAAAAAAAATTTCAACAAAAATATTATCTTAAATAAATTTATTTCTTATCTTAACCAATATAAAATCAATTAAAACTCAAACATTAATGTTTTACATAATGCCACATTTTCTACAGCTTACCACAGCATGTGACAATTTTAGCAAAAAACTAAGATAAAAACTATTAAAATGTGACACTAATACAACATACTTTTTAAATACGCAAGACATTTAAGCCTAAAAAAGAACAGCAGTAGCAACAGCAACAAAATAGAAGCAAAACTAGTTTTCTTTAACAATTATTGAACATTTCTAATTTATGCATAATTTAAACATTTCATATGTTGAATGAATTTCAGAAAAAAAGAATTAAATCAAATGTTTGACAATTTTTATATTAGACAACATAAAATTGCATGCTATTAAAATAATATAGATAAAACTTAATTGAATTTGTATGTGAGCTAAACAACAGCAAATACAAATGATAAGAAAATAACAAAATTTAATTAGAAATAAAACGAATTGAAGTTTTACTTTGAATATAATAGATTGAAATTATACTTATTAAAAACCACAAATAATTGAGCAACATTGTTGCCAAAGTATTCAGTTCTTTCCTGGTAAAACAACAGAAGACAACAAGTATTGATTATGAATAGACAGAAGAACCAAGCACCTTATAAGAAACTATTGCAGCAAAATTGTTCGTTAGTTATGTTGTTGTTGCTGTTTTTTCCTCCTCACACTTTTTTACTGCAACTATAAAATTATAAAAAAAATATATATTCCGCATTTGGTTTGTTCTAGTTCAATACTGATATAATTTTTGTTGCTGTGAATGTTTCTGAAACTGCTGCTGTTGTATGCTGTTGCTTAATTTTATATTATGCGATGATGCGCTTCATGCCGCGCTGTCACCCATTTTAACATGTATACGGTGATGATAGTTAAGCATAAAAGAAATTAAAATTAAACTGAATTCACCACCAGCGGGCAATTGACTACAATTTCATTTGATTTTTATTTTACATTTTTTTTTGCTTTGCTACATATAAACAATCTGGCTTAGCTGGCTACCACACGATGTTGCTCTAAAAAATATTTCTTTGGCTGATGTTGCTACTGCTTTAGAGAAAGAACAAAGTATTCGTCTACACCAGTCTTGATTAAGGTGGCTTCTTCTTAAATGAATTTTAACTGTGTTTTGGTCATAGATTGTATTTAAATTGCTTTGGTGTTTGCTGATGTTGTTATTGCTGTTGTTGTTGAAATAGTGTGGTAAATGTTGAGATGGCAAACTAATTTCGAAAAACTATAATTCATAATTTTGCAACAAAAGGAGAATGAAAAAAGAAACGAAAAAAATGATGTGTGACAGAAGAGGTGGGAATTTGATTGTATGGACAATTAGAAAAGCTATAAAAAATAAAAAAAATTCCAGTTTTTTATTTAATTAAATAGAAAAAAATTCTAAGCAACAAGTTTTTTAATAACTTTAAACATTTACAGCCGTATTCATAAAAATGTATTAATGATTAATTAACCGTTTATAAGCAAAAAGTGCTAAAGTTGTATTCATAAACGAAAAATAGCCTATTAAACCTTTAATAAGCCATTCATAAAGTAAGAACATTAATTGTTGGATTTACCCTTCTTTAAACCAAAATGCCATTTTGATAAATGTTTGCATTCAATTATAATATTTTTGGGCAATATGTTTAAAAATAATGGAAAAATGTCTAATTTGTTAATATGGACATATTAAATACATTTCACAATTTTTTTTTTTTAATTAAGACTACCAATTTAGTTATATTGTTAAATATTTTACAAATTGTTTATATGATTTTAATGAATATGCTCAGGGACAAATGCATATATTCTTTTTTATTATATATTAAATTATTAATTTTTTAGATTTTAAACAACGAATTTTTGTTCAAAAATATAAAAAAAATTTAATAAACAAAACATAATAATAGTGATGTTAATAAAGAGTAAGCAAACCTTTTAATCGAATACTTTGTTGCCGTATTTTTAAAAAAGTTTCAAACAAATATTTTTTAATATCTTTCGGCAAAATCTTGTTCAGAAACTTAAATAATTAGAATTTTCTTTTTATAAGAATAATTTTTAAGATCTTAAATTATAAAAAAATATATTAATTATAGAATATCATAAAAAGCCAACAAAACGCATGTAAAGTTGCCATACTTAAACAAAAAACCGCTACAAACAATAAATAGTTAATAAGCTGTCATTGTACGTTTATGAATACAAATTTTTATAAAAGGTTTATAATACAAAAATCGTTTGATTTTTGTCTAATAAGTTTTAAGCTTAAGATAAGAACTTTTTATGAATATGGCCGTTGGTTTAAAACTAAAATCGAAGAAAATCTATAAAATTTCTTCGAAACTAAAAACTTTTTATACAAACATATTTAAACTTTTAAAATATTTAATGTTATTTTGTTTTGCATCATATTGCTAAGATACATTTGTTGCAACATTAATTTGCAAAACAACTTCATGAAGAAATATTTTAGTTAAGGTGCATGTACACAACATGTTTTTTACATCTGACTTGTCAACTTTTTAAGTTCATATAATTGTGCATGTCCGTCAAATTTGACGTTTTACATAATGTTTATAATAGTTGGTCACAAACATACACGTAATTTACTTCTGACATTGCCTCTGTTTTCTCGCATAGTTATTGCAGAAACAAAAGTAGCTATGGGTTTCAAAACAGTGTGTTGCCGCCACAAAAATTTTTATTTGCGCTGTTAAAGAGTTCAGCCATCTTAACATTTTTTTCTTTAAATTCGAAAATTCCAATTTAGTATATTATATTGAAACGTTTAATACATATATGGGAAATTATATATGTGAAATATATACATATGGGATATTTGATAAGTCAGATGTAAAAAACATGCACCTTAAAGAAACCTAGAAACAGTTTTTATAACAATAACATGTTGCCAAGGAGATTTTGCTAATATAAGATGTTGCTAAAAAAAAGTTCAGCATATGCCGTATTTAGAATTTGCAATGTTTTAATAGTTAAAATTTGTATTGAGTGCCACAATATTATTTATAAAAAAAATTAGTTATTAAAAATATGCTTCCACCATATGATATTTAAAGGCCCTATATACAAAAAAAACTATTGACTTATTTCCAGCCACTTAAAGTTAAATAAAAAAAAAAGTCTCCATCAATTCTGGTGTCTTCGGAAAACAAATTTCAACAAATACTCGAAAGGCAGCACGTAATTAATTACCTACTTTATTAAGATTTATATTGTAGAAATAAAAAGCGGAATGACAAACTTATATACACCCTTTCCACCTGTGATGACGGGTATAAAAATACGCAACATGTTGCTGAGAAAATTAACCAAAATGGGATTTATAGTTATAATTAGTTATGTAACGATTTTTGCCGATATGATACCGATACCAATACTCAAACAAAAATATCGCCGATATCGGTACCGATACCCATATTGAATTTGATTTCAAGTTAAATTTCACAAAACTCAAGTTGAGTAAATTGAAAATTACAGTGTACGAGATTATTTATATTTAAAATTGTTATTTTTAAGATTAAAAAAAAAAGAATTAAATTTGAATTCATGATAAAATGAGCAAAAAAAAAAAATTATTTTTTACACTGTATTAATAAGATTTTTCTTTAATAAAAAAAGTATTCTCAACTTTTGCGGAGATAAACGATTTCGCAAGCCCGTTTGTACTAGACCTGCAGTGGAAAATAGTGGCGGTGCGCAAAATGACCCAAAAAAGAAAAGGAAGAATTTCCCCAAAATTTTAGATGAGACACAACAACACGCAATTTTGGGGCCATTTTTTTTGGTTTTTTTTAAATATTTTCGTTGGGGGTGTTTTTTGCATTTTAAGTGAAGTAAAAAATGACCCCAGTATCAAGGAATGAAAAATGGCCCCAAATAAATCCACAGTTTTTTATATGGGGCTATTTTTGGTTTTTTTCGGGATTTTAAAATTCAGGATTTTAAATTTGGAAATTTAAGTTTCGGACATATGAACCAAACCCAAATTTTTAATATTTTTTTTGTTTTAATTTTTTTTAGGTAAAAATTCATTAGAAATTTTGAGGTAATTTTTCATAATGAAGAATTACCCAAATTTAAAGGTCATATTTCATTTTATTTTTAGCGCTATTTTTAATTTTTTTGGGAAATTTTTGATTAAAAAATTAGGTCATATTGCATTTGAAAAAATAGTCCCAAATTTGGGGTACATTTTAATTTTATTTTGGAGCCATCATTCGCAGCGCCGAAAATAGTCTCTTAGATGCGGCAGAACTCATTTGAAAGCTGAAGAATTCTGTTATGTCATTGCGCCCGTAATCAAGCGGATCTGTGTCTCTAGAATATAAGGAGATCTAAGAACATGTTTTGGTCAATAATAACTAAAATATGTTTAACACTTATAATAGCACGGTTGGTTTTCAACCATAGCATGTTGCTCCTGGAGAAGAGGCAAATACAATTTTTAATATAAAAACAAATTATTGTCATATTTAACTATAACATGTTTAGAGGCAACCATAATGTGGTTGTTGATTCTTGATGGAGGACTGACTAAGCAATAATGTGGTTGTCGGTGATACTAATATGGTTAAATTTAAACATAATATGTTTAAAATTTTATCTAATAATAGTTTTGTTGGAGGTGATCATATTTAAACATGTTTTTCTCTGCGTGTACGATTGAAGTCTTTGAAATATTCGAGCATTGTATCGAGGGTTAAACATTGAAGTTAAACAATAGGTTTAATTTTCTAAGGCCTTAAATCTTTTAGTTAGAGCTAATGCTAAGTCAGCCGCTAAATTCTGAGACTCCAAACTATTTTCCATCTTCGTTGCTTCATTTATTATATGAGACACTTTCATTATTCTGTTTAAAATTTATGCTCTGCTTTTTAATGTGTTATTTCTCTTAGTTGCTACGAGTATGCAAACAAAAACCATATAAAATTTATTAATTTGTTTGAAAATTCTCCAAAAAAATAATATAAAAAGAATCGTCGTCTAGACAGTTGAATATCGCCGATACCGATATACCAAAAAATCTGAAGTATGGCCGATATATCGGCATCGGTATCGGTATTCTATACATCCCTAGTTATAATATATTTATTTTTTTCATATGAGTATGTAATAAAATTTTTAATAGCATTAAACATGTTTTAGCTTTCATTAATTTACTGATAGCAACAAGTTGTTATGAGCAACTATATATAATAAATATATATGAATAAATAATATATATATGAATATAAAGGGTTATTTATGGTGAAGAACTCAATGAAAATCCGATGTTTAATCGTGAAATTTTGTTCAGTGATGAAGCACATTTCTGGTTCAATGGATATGTTAATAAATAAAATTGCCGTATTACCGTTATCCCAATATGTTAACGGACTATGTGCTTCCTGAAATTCAAGCGGATGGTCGCGGTGAGCTCTGCTTTCAACTAGACGGCGCTACTTGCCATACAGCGCGTGAAACAGTGACCCTATTTCGAAATAATTTTGGTGTAATTTCGCGTTTTACTAAATTGACCATCTAGATCGTGTGGAAGCACATCTTTGGACTTTTTTTTTCTTGGGACATGTAAAGTCTGCGGTCTTTAGGAATAAGCCATCTAAGATTGACACTTTGGAAGCAAACATTAATCGTGTTTTTCGCGAGACATCAATCGCTATGGTCGAACGAGTCGCCCAAAATTTGACCTTCCAAATAGACCACCTCAGACGTAGTCATGGCCAAAATTTACATGATACATATAATTTTTAAACAGTAAATGCCATAAATTGTTCTCTTAACAGATAACAAAAATTTTAAGTTCACTTTTAAATTTATGTGTTTTATTTTACATTATAAATCACACATCACGATGAATCATCCGATATTAGCAACATATTCAAGCACTATTATTTATAATGTTATTAATATATTTATATATTTGTTTTAATTGCCTAATAATAATATTTTTATACATATTTTTTTTTAATATTTTGACGGACTTGCATTTATTATAAACAATTTCAGGGAAATAACAAGATACCTTTTTTTACAGTAAAAACCACAGTCCCATTTTTTTTATATCTTTTTCGATATTCCTCTTTTACAAACTTATGCCGTAACTCATAAATTAATGTTATTATTAATTAAAAATCATAAATTTATACATACTCATACAATTATTTTTCATAAATCATTATTAAGCAAAAAAAAAAAAAAAAAAAACTTTAACAGAAAACATAAAACTCATTTACAACTATTGCCGCATCGTTTGCAACAAACAAGCAGAAATGACAATCAATGCTAAACATTTACAAACTTTTGAACATACACAACATTAGTACTCTCCCAAGTCTTATTCCCCATAAAGAAACAACAACAAAAATTAACAAATCTTTAAACTATAACAAGAAATATGCAAACCAAAAAAAACAAACACCTTGTAAATACTCCACCTCCTTTGGCCACAACCCAAAAGCAACAGCTCCTCTCGAAAATTGTTGCTAAACTCCGAACTTCTTAAGAAATACTCGTTTAGACTATTGGAGAGTTAAGTGTATGTTTAACTCACACCTCATGCTTTACAATTTAACTCATAATCATTAATTTGACTGCAAATGAACAAAAATGTACATATGCAACTGTTGTAGTTATAACAGCAACATACGACAACGACAGCAACTATACTATCAGCAAAATGCAGCAACAATAACGACAACAACCACATCATCAATAATTATTATTACTTTGCATTTGCTTATACACATTTACTTAAATACTTACATACATACGAACGTGCAACATTTAATATCTTGGCAAAACTTAAGTTATAAACATGTGCGTTTGTGTGTTGCTAACATTGGCCTACGTTTACTTTTGTTGCTGTTGTGTGTTTTTTTCTTCTTTTATATGTGAACTCGTTTATTTAAGTAGAACTAGGATCTTAATAGTCTAAAGAGGAAAATATGCTGCAGTTTACATGCATTAATATGATTCCTTATTGTATGAACGATATTTTTGTTCATAATAACGATTTATATTAATGAGCTTTAAATTTTTTTTTTTTTTTTGTTAACTTCTTCTGCTTCTTGGCGGCCAGCTCTAGCAAAGGTAACCTAAATATGTTTGTGTATATTTCATTTACGTTGCACCCCAGCGAAAGACATAGATGATGCAGCATCCACCTCCTTTTAGTTGCTATAAAAAACTGTGTGGCATGTTTGGTTTGTCTTTGTCAAGAATTAGTAATTACAGGGAAATTTAAAATAGCAACATGCTGAAAAATTATAAGATTTTCATTCTATTATTACACGCATTATAATTATTTCACAAAGCCTTATATATTTTTAAAAGCAACATGCTGCTAAAAATTTAAATAAATTGTTGCTAACAAAAAGTTTTAGATACATACCTTCAAGTACTCCACAAAGAATTTTAATTGATGATGAAATATTTAAATCAAAATGTTGCTTATATTATTAACAATTTTTCACGAAATTTTTTTCCTATCAACCAACACTTTTGTTACATAATAAAAATTATCCTAACAATGAAATCAGCAAGGTTGATAAATAATCGAAAATATTTTGAACTTAAGCCAGGTACTCTGTTTAAATTTGTGGAAAATGTTGATGAACATGTATCGATGCTACCTATATCGCGAGTTTTCACTATTTGACGTTTGCATTATTTTAAAGTATGCAACATTTTGGAAAATATGTAAACAAACCCCATATATTTTATTATTTTGTAGTTTTGAAAATAGGTATTCTACTTAACTGTATTTTTTTTAATAAAAAATTAAATAAATAAGAAATAGAATATGCATGACCAACTGTTACCGGTTGTGTCATTAACATTTTTTCTTTCTCATGTAATATTAAGTTTATACTTTTTTTCCATATGCGTAAAATGCCCCTCGAAATAAGTGCAGCTTATATTATTTCGCAGTTGTAAGAAAATGTTGCCAGAAAAATTTCTTACCCTTTTCAC
The DNA here is from genome assembly GCA_943735925.1 of Pollenia amentaria. Taxonomy (NCBI): domain Eukaryota; kingdom Metazoa; phylum Arthropoda; class Insecta; order Diptera; family Polleniidae; genus Pollenia; species Pollenia amentaria. The sequence goes on along the minus strand of OX031010.1, from coordinate 11,035,865 downwards.
AAAATGAACAGGATACAACTTTATCAACATTGTTTCATAGATATTCCGCACAAGTTTTTTCATATAAGTTTAGAATTCGAAATGTTTCTGGGAAGATTTTTATTTTCCGTGCGAAACAAGTGCAGTTCATATTATTTCGCATGGAATTTTTATTTTGTACTTGTAAGATGGTTTTTATAACAAGCGTTTCACAAAGAAAAATGTAGAAATATTCTAAAATTAATAATAAAATAAATTTTTTTTTTTGAGTTCGGATATTATAAAAATTATATTGTTTTATTTTTTTCATTAACAATTAAAAAAACATGATTTTTGTTTGCCTTCGCAAAACAGTTTTGTATACTTGCAACTAATAAAAACGTTAAGTTTTGAAAATTCGCTTGATAGATAATATTGATACATGTCAAAATTTTCGTGTGAAATAATAAATGTTGGTCAACATTTTTCGCAAGTTCGAACAGAGTACTAGGCTTTAGCAACAAAATATAGAAACAGCAAAATTTTGTTAAGCATTATTTTTTTTTGTCAAAAAAAAAAAAAAAAAAAAAAAAAAAGAAAAAACTTTTTGTACTACCAAATAAATTAAGAACTAAACAAAATTTTCACTATTATTATTTATTATATTATTTCACTATGCTAAACATTTTGATACATTTAATTTATTAGTAGCAACATGTGGGGTTTTAATTGATTTTAAAATAGAATCACTTGGCATCTTGCCACATAAAGCTCTTTTCAAATTCGTTTTAAACTTAATTTTGACACCACTGTGGCATTCAATTTTCTACCATACTTAAATACTTTTTCATTTATATTTGCTGCAGCTTGTTTATCTACTTGGTCATAATAATCATAGTCAAACCTATATTCATAATATCATCATATCTTATGAATACACATACTTATCTGTCACATACGAACACATTCATATAAATATACCAGCATATATATACCTTGTTACTTATAGATGTTGCTAGAGGTACTATAAGCTTTTTTTTTGCCATACGTTTCTTAAAATTGTTATGTCGTGTTTGTGTACAAATTATCTAAAATGTTCATATGACGACAAACTTTAGTTGCAACAACTCTTTACCTCACTGCCGGCTGCTGTTACTAGCCCCTAAGACTTTTAGTTAAACTAAAAGTCCTTAATAGCGCCTACATTGGCGCTCATTTTTGCTTCATTACGTTTTTGGTCATTAGCAATTATCATTATCATTACCATACCATTGCGAATGAACATTTAATTTTGTTTACAACAAATACACTACAACAACAACAACAACGGCATCTACAACATTACAATAACATAACACAGACGAACATATTCCCTCTTTCATTTCATTAACGACAAAATATTATTGCTGTGTGTTGTATGTGTGTTGCCCACTTCAGGCTCCACTTGTAGTACGTACTTAGTTTGTGTTCTCGTAAATCTTCAAGGCGTCTCTCAGCTCATCTTGCTACAAATGAGTTTTAGTTTTGAATTTTTTTTTGCTTATATTTTTTTCCTGTTTTCTTTAGTTTAAAATTTATTTCCATATAACTGTTAAGTTGTTCTTCTGAGGAGCAGCAACATTATATGTTGAAAATTTTTGTGTGTTAGCTTTTTTTTTTCTTAAATTTCAAATTGATTTTCTTGTGCTCTTATTTTTTGTTTTTGTTGTTTTTCTGCTGCTGCTGCTGATGTTGGTGCTTTTGAGCTTTAATTAAATAAGATTAATATGACTGGTTTTTGGTTCACTAGAAAAAAAAACACAAGACATCAAATCAATCAAATTAGTAATGTTCAAATAATTACAGAGGTAAAAATTTATAGAACTTGATTATTGCAAAAAAGCAAGAAATGAATACTTAAGATATCAATATGTTGCTGAGAAAGAGGCCAAATGATTTTTAAATTTCTACATGAAATTAAATGATGGAAATTAATGTTTTTAAAGAACTCAAATGATTTGTTGACATTTATATAGAAAATTAATAAAATTTATATAGCTGTATAAAAGTTTTTTTAGTTCAGTAATAAAGTATAATCGGTCTAGCCCGACCATATGATACCCTACATCACAATATTCTATTTCCAGAACGTATTCCATTTGGGACAAGTGGGTAATCATGGACCCGCCAGAACAAAATTTTATTATGAGGCTAAGAATATTATTTAATTTCTGTGCTTTTAAGTGATTTTTGGAAGGAGGCTTAAATGGAACCTTTGGTTAGTTTTTGACCTAAAAGCACAACATTTGGTCGTCAAAGTTATTGACGCCAAATTTTATATCACTAAAAGCTGTTTTCGGAAGTAGTATTTGTATGGAGGCTATGATCAAATATGGACCGATTTTAATGAAACTTGGTGAGATAATTCAGATTACAATAAAATAAGGTTAGACCAAATTTAATCTAAGTACCAACATATGAAAAAGGTTTATGGGCACAAGGACTCTATTCCGGCAAGAAGTTTATTTGGGGGATATGTGAAATTATGAGCCGATGCTCCCCATTTGCAAAAGACTTGTGTCCTTGTGACAAATAAAATCTGTGTACAAAATTTCATAAAATGATTTAGAAAATTTCGACCGGTACTTTGAGCACAGGTTTTACAAAAAAGGCCAGCCAGCCAGACGGACGGACATCGTTGGATCGACTCAAAAAATGATTCTAAGTCGGTCGATATAATTTAAGATGGGCTAATTTTTTAAGGAGTTACAAACATCAACACAAACGCATAATACCCTCTAAACTATGGTGGTGGGCAACATGTTGCTATTTACATGCTGCAATGAAATAACATAAGTTTTATAGTTTTGAAGTGAAACTTAACATTTTTCTAAATACTTCATTTTATTATTTTTGTAAAATTTCAAATTAATTAGGCCATTGAAAACGAAGTAATTGTAATTTATAAGATTTTTCATAAGAATATTAAGACACTTTTAATCAACACAAAAACACCATGTTGCTAAAAACATATTCAACAACCTTAAAAAGTATCCAAAAAAGAGCTTTAATGTAGCCTATAAAAGCAAAAATAGTGCTAAAGTAATAAATAGTGGCCTAAAACGCTTCAAGGGGATACTTTGCTAGATAAAGCCTGGTACTCGGTTCAGTATTTCGTGCGAAATGTTGTCAAACTCAATATTAAAAGAAATTCTGTTAAATTTGATTAGAGCTGTACACTATTTATATTACGAAAAACATTCAGAATGTTTCTAGCAACATTTTTATTTTCCGTACGAAACAAGTGCAGCTCATATTATTTCGCACGGAATTTTTAGCAACAGCTTTTCATTTTTTGTAATATTTTTTTTTGTATGTAACTTATGTAAAAACGCGAAATAGATAATATTGATACATGTCAAAATTTTCGTGTGAAATAATCAATGTTGGCATAAATTATTCTGGTTGAATAAAGCATCATGTTGCTGCCGAAATCAAGACATAAATTCGAATAGAAATAAATTGTTTGGTACATGTAGCTAAATTTTACAATAATATTGCTGGCAAAATTTTTTACAACTATGAAATAATATGAGTTGCACTTATTTCGCATGAAATTTTATGTCGCTTAATTTGATTTAGGATAGTAAAAATGTAGTTATTTATTGGCAAGAATAATCCCGGGGAATAGTTTCCAATGTTCGAAGTTTGTTTAGAACGAGGGAAAAGAGAAAAATTTTGAATATCAGAACAGGGAATAAGGAAAAAAAATTTCGGGGAATTGTAATTCATAATTGGGCTGTTTTTTTTATTTTTGTGGTGGTTTTTATAACAAGCGTTACAAAAAGAAAAAAGAAACATATATATAAAAGGGCAAAAAAATGGTTTTAGTTTTGATTCGCAAAAAAATGTTGTATACTTGTAACAAATAAAACCGTAAAGTTTTGCAAAACCTCGGAATAGGTATTATTGGTATATGCCAAAATTTTCGTGTAAAATAATCAATGTTGCCTAACGTTTAACGCAAGTTCGAGGAAAGTACAAGTGTTAGACTAGTAAGCAAGCATGTGGCTTTGTAAAATCGTATATTTCTACCTTAAGTATCTTTTTCCTCACAGTAAAACAACAATGTTTTAAGTAAAATTTATAAAGTTTATAGCAAACAGGCAATTTTCTAAAAAAAAAAAAAAAAAAAAAAAAAAATTTTCACGAAATTTAGAGGTTTAAAATGACAGCATTAATGTAATAAAATTTTTAATTATTTGTAGTATTATAACATATTTTTTTGAGTTTTTAGTTATTTATTTCGTCTCATGTACAAAAGGTATGTGTTTAGATAAAAGTTTTTCATACAAACATAGAAAGTGTTCAGTGATCTTCATTTTGAATAAGTGTTTGCTATCAACATCTTTTTGTTTAACGTAATTCATATATGTATGCGTTTAGTTATTTGTTTCTCCTCATATCTTCTCATATCAATCTTTTACCAGAATTAACCGAAACAATTAGAAGCGTTAGAAATTAAAAAAAAATTAAAACATTACTCTAATGGCATAATGGAAGATTTTATACGTGTAGAGAAATCCAGAAAAAGGACTCAGAAATATTATTATGCACAAAAAAAAACTATTAAATTTCTCCAATTACCAAATTTATTCAAAATTCATAATAGCAAGCAAACAAATTGTTGACTTTGCACCTATTGCCAAAATGATTATATTGATTACTAAAAATATTAAAATTTTGAAAAATTATTTTCAATAAATGATATTTTTAATTTTAATTAAAAAAGTGATCTAAAAACTTTGCCATATCAAACAATGTGTTAATATATTTAAATAAATATTGACAATTCCCTACAACAATTCTACATGAGTAAATTATTTTATTTTAAACGAAAAAAGTCAGTTAAGATATTTTGTTATTTAATTAAAATATTAATTGAAAATTTATTTCAAAACAACTAAAATGTTAAATAAATCAAAATTAAATTTTTAATTTTCTTTCAACAAAAAAATTATTGATTCAATTATCACATTAATTAAATTTAAGTACGTTTTAAACCATTTGTTTAATTGATAAAACACTTTTTTCTGTGTGGGTTGCTTTCGTTGAAAGAATTTTTCAAGTCAAGTTTTATCAAAACTAAAGAAAATAATCGCTTAAATTCTAACAGCCGCATTCAAAAAAAAAAGTTAGCCATTAAGCATAGCAGTTTGTTAGCACAGAGTTTATTCATAACCAATTTTATCCATCTGCTAACTTTTAATAAATCAACTCTGAATATTAATAATGCCACATTATATTACTCAAAAATACAACACATTTTGATTAATCATCGCTGGTTTTATCATATCAATTCATTAATTTTTTAATTTTTTTTTTTGTTTTTCTCTCCCCATATAAAAATTTTAAATGTTTTTAAATTAAAATAAATTTAAAAAAGGACTCTAAATAAAAAAAGACAGTGAATTAAAAAAAAAAATATTCAACATTAAGCCACTGTTTTTCACAAGTAAGCAAACGTTTGGCAGCTCGTTAACCAGAGTTTAGCAGCTTGGTAAGTGTATTATAAATGAACTTTGTGCTTACTTCATTCCAAATTTTCATTATGAATACGGCTGTAAACGTTTGAGCCAAATTATTTTTCTAAAAAATTATTTTTTAAGGGGTTCTTAAACTATTGAAATAACTAATAAAATCATCTTACAGTTAATTTTTTAATTAATACATAATATTTATGTATTAATTCAAAAATATGTATTACATATTCATTAATTATTTTTTTATTTGCTCGTTTAAGTTCAAAAACCAATTATGTTTGTTATTTTATTGTTTTTTTTACTAATAAAGTCCAAATAATAAATTATTTATGCATTTCTATTTACTGAAATTACTTAAGTTATAAAAAAAAACTTTATTAAGAGGTTAATCGATCAATTACAATATTAACCGATTATTAACTGATTAAACTAAAACCTCGGTTAATTAATCGGCGATTAACCGATTAAAGCAAAAGCACGATTAAATGAATACCCTAGTAAATACATATGTATGTACATATTTATTTTGGGGTTTTATTCTTGTTAATAAATGCTTTTATTAAAATATTTACAAAATTTTAACAAAATATGTATGTAAAGGGTCCGCCATCTAACTTTTTTTTTCAACTAGTGTTTATTTCGTAAATGGTAACACTTAGCTCATGTCTGATTGGACAGATAATTAGTTTTATCCTTCCGCTGAACGAATATGGTTGTGTATACGCTTGAACAATGCTGGGAAATATTGCGACATTACTTTGAAAATCATGGTAATGTTGCAGAATGTGTGCGAAAATTGCGTACGGATTTAGGAAGAAGCACCGTCAGCTCCGTATGTTCGTTATCTTGTGAAAAAAGTGAAAGAAACTGGCATCCTCATCGATAAACCAAAGCGTTAAAAGCCAAAAACCCGAGAATATTGATGCTGTGGCAGAAAGTCAATTCACCGTCTTTCTAAACAATTGAACATTTCGGACACACCATTGAGACCAATTTTGGTATTACGCCATTTGAATGAAATTATTTTCCATTATTTACCGGAAGGATTGTACTTTCAAATAAAAAAATAAATTTGAGAAAATATTCAGTAGTTTTTTTTATAGCATTTTCAAAAAAAAAAAGTTATTTGGCGGACCCTTTAGTTGTTTGCCTGTTGCTAAAAACCGTACATTTTTAACGTAGGGAAAAGTGTAGGGAAAATTTTTTTGTTGTAGAGAAAAAAAGGAATTTTATTTAGACACATAGGGATTTTTTTAAAATATCTACTGGCATCACTGTCTCAGACTGATGACAACAAATATGCATTTGCATAAAAATTCGGGCCTTGGTAAAAATATATTTTTTACTCAAAAATGTAAGGACATAGAATATAAGATAACGATTTTATATTCTATTTTTTATTTGAATTGAATTCTACCATATTATTATTTTTTTAAACAAGATTTGGTTTTTTTGCTGTGTTTTGCTGAATATTGAGGTAATTGCAGTAAATCTTGTTAAATATTATATCAAATCATCAACTATTTCTTTTAAATGTTTTTAACGCCATGTTGTGTTGCATAAATTTTGCATTTGTTGGAAAAATTAAAACCGTTAAACAAAACATTTTGTCATTTAACCGTAAGCTATTGCCAACTTTAAGCTAAAGTCAATCTTAAGCACATCTAGCAACATTGCCAGCAATAAAACAAGACATAATTTTGTTCTAATTTCTTTTTAGTAAAATACAACAGGAAAAAACATTTAATACATATACAAAAAAATTACAAAAAAAAAGCTAGAGTGTCATTGTACGCAACATGCAACATAAACTGAAACTGATTAAATTCAGCACGCGCCCTCCAGGCTTTAGAAAAAAGCCAGATCTTCTTATTTTCTGTATATACAAAAATACTTAGTTATAAAGTTTATAAAACGCGCAATCATCTACTTACTAGAGATACCTGAGAATTAGCCTAAGTCAGAAACAGCATGCAACACAACATTAAATTTATATACAAGCATCTTAAAAAAAATATTAACAGAGCAAAAGTTGCAAGTAGTTGTTGTTCTTTAGAGTGTAGTAGCCTTGTGTAATGTCTAAAGCAATTGCACTAAATTTGTTCTTGTTGTTGTCATGGCAGTTTTAACGAAATGAAATAAGAAAAAAACATTAACGTTCTATTGCTGCAATATTTAGATTTTATTTGTTCTGTTAGTTAAGCCCCCTTTTTATACCCTTCACCACAGGTGGAAAGAGAAAACATAAGCTTGTCATTCCGTTGGTAATTTCTACAATATGGATTTAAGACTATATAAAGAATATATAGTCCGGGTCGTTTTGAGAAGAAAAGTTGATTTAACAATGTCCGTCTGTCTGTCGAAATGGGGTTTCCGAAGACCCCAGAAATTATGGGGACTAGGTTTTTATTTTGTTTGTACTTTCTTTCATATAGGTCTAAGATCCTATAAAGTATGTATGTATATTCTGGGTCCTTACGAGGAGCAAATTTAATTTAACGGTATCTGTCTGTATGATGAAACAGAGTTTTCGAATACTCCAGAAATTATAGAGACAAGGTTCTTATATATTAATATCACATATTAATCTTTTTTAATTTTTGCTACTAAAACTCGAACCGATCAGGCAAAATTATGTTCTTATATTTTTTTTTTTGCTGGTGAAGGGTTGGCATCGCACCATCTATACAAAGTATAATGTCTTCTGTATATCAGGAAAATGGCATGAGCTAAAATTTCTTAATTGGGTGCAAGCATCCTTGTTATCAATATACAATCTCGGCCAAAATATGGATGGGATTGGGGAAGCGGGGGTGGCACAAAATAGATAGGATTTCAATATACAGAATGCACTAAAAAGTGATTGTTATTTGATAAGTGGGTGTGGCACTTTTATATAATTATCTTTTTTTTTCGCACCATGATGAAGGGTATATAAGTTTCATCATAGCCGAATATAGCACTCTTACTTGTTTGTCTCTGAATTGTTTTTTTTTTTTTTATTAAATATTAGTTACTACTATTTAAGTTAGAACAGAAAAAAAAAATAAAACGTTAGTAAGTATACATTTGTAGAGTTTTTAATCATTACTTTTCTATATATTTTGTTTTCCTCCTCGTTTTTTTTTCCTTATAGTATTAAGAACACACACACTGCCTTCTAACTGCCTCAACAATTTGAATCTAATTTTTCAGAAAAAAAACACAGTTTTCTTGTGGTCATTTGGCAGCAGTTGTCTTACTACAACTTCTACAAATAATAAATCCATAGACGCATTTGTTAAAGTATTAGAAATAGTGTTTTTAAATTAAACAAAAACAAAAAAAAATCTCTTTAAACATCTAACAAAATAGCTTTCATGTCATTATGTTGCAATAATAACATGTGTTAGAGCACACGAGTATAAGGCTAAAACTATTATGTTGCACAAAGCGTTATTAGAGACATCCATATGAAATCATTTTAGTTTTTCTTGTTGCTCATCATACAAAATTATTCGCAAGACAATTAGTTTTTTAGTTTGTTACTTATGCTTGCAGTTGTTGAAAAAAAAATGTTCCTTATTGAAAATATCATTACTGGCAACATTTACAAATCCTCCTAGCTGTTGCTTATGCTGCTGCACCAGCACCATTAGTAACCACCTAACTAATAGTCTAGTTTTAATGTCAGAATTTTAAAATTATAGCTTATCGTTTGGTTTGAATATACTTAAAATCCAGTTTCATTTTTATTAAAAGTTGTTATGCAGAGCAAATTAATTCATATTATAAGTTCGTTGCTGGAAATCATATTAAAAAAAAAAGTAGGAAGAATATAGAAGAAAAAAAGTTAAGTTTAATTACTGCGAACATAATTTTAATTGATTTTCTTTGGGATAATTTTTAAAATTTTATTAGCAACATGTTGTCTAAATTTTAAAGCCAAATAAATTTATATTTATTAATAAGAAAGTGATAAGAATCTAATTTCAAATGGGATGGGATTTAGGCTTGAAAAAATATTAAAGTTGTGCAACATGCTGCTGAATGTTCTTTTTTGTCTCAACAGCATGTTTTAAAGCCTATAGTACACGGCATGTAAAAAGACACATGCGCATGTGGTTCTGACGTAATTTTGACGTCAATGCAAAGCCACAATAAACATTGCGTGTTGTGTGATGACGTCAAAATTACGTCAGAACCACATGCGCATGTGTCTTTTTACATGCCGTGTACTATAGGCTTAAGAAATATTTCTAAAATTCGAAGCAGCATGTTTACGGACGTACTAAAACATGCAACATGTATCTAGATACTAGTCAAATACCTAAAAATTCTATGGTCCTAATCATGTAAAACGTAACGGAACGCCAGAGAATTATATTTAAAACAAAAACAATGTCATAAATATTTTGTAATTTGGTTGTTGCTTTCTACAGAAATTCATGTACCGTTTTAAAAATTTCAACGCCTCAAGCTATGCAGCGTTTGAAATTTTAAAACGCAATGTGAATCTCTATAGAAAGCAACAACAAAATTACAAAATATTTATGACATTGTTGGTGCTTTCAATGTTATTCTTTGGCGTGCGTTGCGTTTTACGTGATTAGGGCCGTAATTATCTAACGTTGCGTTGCGTTTTACATGGCTAGGGCCTAATATTTTTGCAAAAATTTTTTTTTTTGCTAATTTCATAAATACTCCTTAGCATTTACTTAATTGTTGTTAAAAAAATTATATCATGCAAAATTTTTTTTATTTTTAAATTACGAAAAATTGTTTTTTGTCCTTAGCAACATGTTGGTATAAGTTTTCATTTATAAAGCCTGGAACCCTGTTTGAACTTGCGAAAATTTTTAAACAGCATTGATTATTTCACACGAAATTTTTGCCATGTTTCAATGTTATCTATCTCGCGCTTTTGCAAAACTTAACGTGTTTGTTAGTAACAAGTATACAAAATTATTAATCCAATCCTAATTTTTTATTTTTGTAATGCTATTTATAAAAAAACCACCCAGGGACTTATTATTCCTGAGGAACGTTGACTGGAAAACCATGGGGAATTACGTCCGGGAAACTGGCATTCTTAACGCCGATCGTTAGGCCCCTTCCTATAGGTGGTGGAATCATTATCCACCTAAATCTCAATGTTCATACGAGCGCACAACAGGCTCAGTAGAGGCCTAGGCTTATATAGTACTGGAACTGGGCTGCATCCTTGATGCTTTCTCCTCCTTTCGACCTAATCTAACCTTACCTGAGCTTACATAACATACCACACTGACAAAAAAGTTTCGATCCACTTAGCAACATCTTGGTTTTTCTGTCAACTTGATTAAACAAATTTAAATGTTTCAAAATCTTTTGTTAGATTAAAATTGTTTATAAAATTTTGCCATTAAATCTTTTATTGCTGCAGAAAGTTTAAAAAACTAATTTAATTTTTATTTTACTTTAAAAGTCATTTACTTTTAGTTTTTGCTCTTAAACTACAATTTCAATAACATATTTTTCACATTAAAGCGAAGACATAAGACATAATTTCCAAATAAAAAACATCATCATTTTCTCTTTAACCTTCTGGCAACTGCATTTTTGGATTATCTGAAAAATTACTTAGCAACTTACATTTTTTTTTGTGGAGCACATTTTTTTTATATTCTAAACTAAAAATGTGTATATGGCCTGCAATAACTTTAAATTATAATTGTGTATATCTGTTATATTTTTTTTTGTTTTGTACAGAATTAAACTAAGAAATTATGCATGCAACAGCGTCTGTGGTCGTCAGCATCAACATAAGTTGAGCAACATCGTCCTCCTCAACCTCATCATCAACATCATAAGAAGCAGCAGCTGCAGCAGCAACAATAAAAACCAGAGCAAAATACTCATACCTTAACTAAAGCATTAGTTAAACCGTATCAACTAAACAGAGAATTTTTGCTAGAAGTCAATAGAGTAAAATATGCACAACCAAAAACAACAACTACATTCAACAGCAAATACTAGATGAATCAAAAGAAATAGAAGAAGATTGGTTAAAAATTACTGGGGAAAAAGACGAAGTGGACTTGAGTGTTGCACTAATTCACATTTGATGTTCAATGTTTGTTACTTTGGTCAATGAGGTTATCCTCACAAGTAATAGTATATGCTCTGCACACACACATACACACACTCATACTTGCCACTTTTAAATATAAAATAAATACTATGCGGCACTTAACACTTGTATGTTCGAAGAAAAAAAATTACAAATTCTTTGTTGTAGCGGTGGGGGTGTCTGCCAGAGTTTCTTGCTGAGTGATACTCTTAATGCTGCATATATATTTTTTTAATAGAATATTTTATTTGTTGTTAATCTATTTCGGCTTCCTTTTTTATTTTTATTTATTTAAAATTTAACTAAGAAAGTTTACCGAATTCTATTGAATCTATAATGAACGACTTTTTTAGTTTTTGTTTTTACTGCATTTGAGTTTTTTTTTTAGTTTTACTATTATGGAAGCTAAAAGGTATTTATGTGGCATGTTGAATGAGTGTGTGTGTTTTTCTAGAGTAAGAGTTAATGTTTATGACTATTTTTGGTTATAAAGAAGAAAGTAAGTATTAACTGTAGTTATTTGGAAAACAGATAATGTTATTGATATTTAGTTTTATATTTTTCCTAAAAAATTTGGGTTAAATAGTTTTTTTTTTCATTTTAGCCAAATTTTCAAATAGTCGAAGTTAAAAAATTTTAATGAACTTGATGTTGGAAAAAATAGTAAGGGACAAAAATGGTAACAAGCATAAGAAAAATTAGCTTATGTGTAAACACAAAACACTTAAGCAACATGTTGCTAATAGCCTTAACAAGCATTTGAAAAGTTCTTAGTTAATGGCTAGAAATTTGATTAAAGTTATATATATTTATATATCGAACATTTAAAAAATTATAAAAATAAAATTGGAGTTTCTTTAAATTTTATATAAGTTATTTTTCCACAAAATGTACCTAGCAACATACAAAAATATCTTTATGTTTTTATACATTGGGGGAATTCACAAGGTGTGCTATCAAGTCATATCGTCATAATGGGGGATTCACAAGGTGTGCTATCAAGTCATATCGTCATAATGTCCTAAATAATATTTTACAATTGTTTAAAAAAAAATATTGTTCTGTTTCAAACAACATAAAAAAATATTTTTTTTTTAATCAATTGTAAAATATTATTTAGGACATTATGACGATATGACTTGATAGCACACCTTGTGAATCCCCCCATTATATATTTTTTAACCTTAAGCCTGGTACTCTGTTCAGTATTTCGTGCGAAACGGAAAATGTTGATAGAGTTGTATTCTATTAAAACGAAAAACATTCGAAATGTTTCTAGCAACATTTTTATATTCCTTGAGAGTGCAGTTCATATTATTTCGCACTGAATTCTTGGCAACAGCTTATAATTTTTGTTTTTTTTTTTTTATTTTGTATTTGTAAAGTGAGTTTTATAAAAAGCATTCCACAAAGAAAAATTTAGAAAGGTGCTAAAATTAATAATAAAATTTTTTGATTTGGGAAACTATAAAAATAATATTGTTTTACTTATTTTAATGACAATTTAAAAAACATGGTTTTTGTTTACTTGCAACTAATAAAAACGCTAAGTTGTGAAAATTCGCGTGATAGATAATATTAATACATGTCAACATTTTCGTTCGAAATAATCAATGCTTCTCAACATTTTTCGCAAGTTTGAACAGAGTACAAGGTTTTACATATTAAAGACTATACATTTCTGGTAAAAAGCAACATGCTGCTGTAAGCATATTTACAGTAACTTATGTAACATATTTACAGTAACATATTTACAGTAATATATGTATGATTACAAACTTCTATTTTTAATAAATGTTGGTAAGCATATATTCCAAAGTAACTAGCAAAATGTTTATAGCAACATTACTGGCAATATGTTTTAAATAAAATCTTTCTCTATAAATTTCCTGAAATGTCTTCAGTTTAAAGGATTTTTTGTATTTTTTGTTTCAATTTTTTAATTTTTTTTAATACAACTCACAATTCTCTTGAATATGCAACTCTTTTAAATTTTTCTTCCATTTTGCTTTAAAATTCTTCTTAATTTTATTTATTTTGTAAATGAATAATTTATTCAGACTTTGAATTTTTATTTAATTTTTTTTTAAGTTAAGAGATTTTTGTTAAAACAAATTTTAAGATTTTGGTGACATAAATTTTTTTTTTTGTAATTCAAAAATTTTACTTTTCTGTAAATACAACAAATGATGTAATAAATATTTTTTTTTTAGATTTTTGTTGATTTGATCGATTTTTTAATAAAATTGCTTGATTGGCGTTTTTATCCACTATTTTTAAGCCAGAGCGTTTTGTGAATTATAAATTATAATAGTCGAAAAAAAATAACGAAAAATTGTATTTAACAGAGTTGAATGGATTTAAATTGAACAATGATCTCAAAAGTATTATAAAATATAATTTTATAGTACATTATTAATAAAATTTTCAATCGCGAATACGAGCGCTAACTTCTAAAAATTACTAGCATCATTGAATTCAGCATACTCCAATTAGGCTTACTGGTAGGGTGCCCAACTTGTTAAAAATGTTGTCAAATTCTTTTACAGTGTAATTCATCAAATCTTATTCTAATTGTTTATTATTATTCCTGGAGAACAGCAAGAGTCAAAGAGTCCAAATTTTGGTACAAGCTAGGGATGCCAATCAGGACTGGTTTTCGCAAGTCCCGGGATTCGAGATTTCGAAAAATCAAATCTCGGAATTTTCGGGATCGGGATTACGGGATTGGCATCCCTAGTACAAGCGTCTTGAGAGTTGATACACAACATCCGACAAAATGTGGGCGGGATCAGAGAAGTGGGCGTGACACTTCTTATACAAAGACATTATAGATTTTCTTATATCTGGAGAAAGTCAAAGGCCTAAGTTTCCATCTTGGTTATCAATACACAACATCCGCCAAAACTAAAATGGGCTAGATTGGAGAAATGGCCATGGCACAAAATAGATTTATTCATATCTAAATAACGTTATTTATATAACTTTCTGTTCTTATCGCACAATGGTAATGGGTATATAAAATTCGCCATTGCCGAATATAGTACTCGTACTTGTTTTTATTCAAAACAACAACAATAAAAATAAAATCTTTAGCGATTCTGTGAATAGACGCCATCAAGATTAATTTTGTTATGTCAAAATATTTTTTTTGTTTTAATCTAAACAAAAATATTGGTTTTGTCCACAAACTTTAATATTTTATTTCGAAGCAACTAGAATATTACTACAGAAATTTTATATAATTTTTTCTTATTAATACGTTTAAAGCCATACATTTACGTTAACATCTACACAAGCATTATGTATCTATGTATCTAATTTACATCATGTATTTTGTTTCCAACATTAATTATAACTTTTGTAAATACTATAAATATTATGATAATTATCCTCACCATAATTGCTGCTCAAGTTGTTAATGTTGCAACATGTTTTGTTTTTATTACCTTAAGACTATAATTAATAGTTAATTTTTTTTTGTACTAGTTAGGATCATAATTATGTAAATAATGTTTGCAAAAGATCTTTGTTTGTTTTTCCGGTTTAAATAGTATATTTACTAGATAAAAATTTCATTTATATCTATAAATATTTAATTTTGCAAATAAAAATACATAAAATTTAGATTATAAAACCAACATAAGATTCAATTAAATTTATTTTAATTATAATTGCAACAAAAAAAAAAAAAAAAAAAAAAAAAAAAAAAAAAAATACATCTATAGAAATAAAGAAATAAATCCAAAAAATAATAATTAAATTTCAAACTATAACAACAAAGCTAAAAGCTGAACAACAATAATTGATCAAAAGTCACGCAATGTTATACAATCAACCAGGCACAATGTAGCAGCAACATTAAGACAATTTAACAACCTCAACCACAACTACTAAATATTTTTCTACTTTATGGCCAGTTTTTTTTTTTTTTTTTTGGCTACTGAACCATCATTTCGATTTCGACTTGACCCGACTGTATAGCAAACGACAATTAAACAAAATCCTAAAAATTGTCAACACCCCCTACCCCTACTTTTAAAATTTTCCCTGCTGCTTTGTTGCTTTTCAACCTGAGTATACTTAATTTTTATTATTATATAAAGTTTGTTGTTGTTTTTATTTATTGCTATTTTTTTCTTATTTTCAAATGCGCGCCAAACTGTTTAACAAAGAGCATTATTTAAGATTTGGTTTTAAATATTTAAAAATTCCAACAAAAAAAGTTAAGCCTGCGCTTTAAGAAATTAAAGAGAAAAAGGGGAGTTTTGTATTGTATGGCTTACTTAAATAATGCATACTGAAAGTTCTCTTTAAAACTCTCTATCTTTTAGTGACTGTCTCTCTTTTTATTCCCAGAAAGCTTAAAGTAAAATTTATTAGTAAATTCTTACTGCTTTTAGAAATGAGTTAAAATTAATGACGTCATTATTTTATTGTTTTTGTTGTTATTAATTGTAAACATGCTTAAACATTAACTGGCTTTGTTTTGTTTTGGTTTCCTTAAGCTCTTTTGCTATCTCTCTTTTATTTTGGTTTTGTTAGAGACAGTTTTGTAATGTTGTTCTCTTTCTAGCCTTAAAGTAAAGACTCAAACCACCACCACAATTATTTACTACCAATACTTAAGCAATTATAATTAAATAATGCATTCATTAAAAGAGGGGAGCACGACAACAACAACTCCAACATCTATCTATAGCAGCAGAGACACCAACAAGCAAATAAACACATGAAATTAATTGGAGCTTTTGTTATTGTATTTTAAATTATTACTAATGATGTTATTGCATAAAAGGAGAACTAATTTTGTGTTTAAAAATGAGAACAAGCGAGAGAGAGACTAAGCAAATGAATAGAGAACTGGTAGTAGAGCTCACAGGAATTTTACTCTTTTTCGCTTGTATTTATTTTCATTTCAAAATTTAAATAGTCAATAAACATCATTATGAACATGATTATGATCAGAATAAATGAGGTTTTGTTGTATTTCTTGGAGTATGGGGTTATATGAGAGTGTGTATTGTTGTAGTTGGATTTTTGCATATTTTGCATTTTGGGGGTCCCAGTCACAGTCACAGGCAACGTCATTATATGTCGATGGTATTAGTTTGAATGTGTATGTATGTGTGAGACTTTGGCTGTTAATGTTGTTTGGTTTTTCATATTCATTCAGTCTGTGGACAACGTTTTGTCAGTACGTAACTTAACCAGCATATACGTTCACGTTACTTATGCGTTTGTTTTTTATTTATTAATTCAAATAAATAAAGAAAAAAACTAAGAAAAAATTAATTAAATAAATAAATAAAGAAATGTAATACAGATTTAAAAAAATAGAAAAAAAAACATAAATTAAAACGTGTTTGAAACTTAAAAAAAGAATGTTATAAAAAAAATTAAATATAAATTATAATAAGACTAAAATAGTTAAAAACTAAAGAAAAAGTTTAAATAACTAAAAATTTTGAAAAATTTTATTATTGTTTTTCTTAATACGATATTTACAACTGATTTTAAACTTTAAATTTATTAAAATATTTTACTTAATTTGATATGTGTATAAAAAAAATCTAATTTATTTAAAAAACTTATTTTATATGGAAAGAAAAGTGTTTTACCTTAATTTGTTTAACCAAAAACCTTAATTTAAACATTAATAAATTTATAACTTAACTACTTTATTAAACAACTAAAACCTACAAAAACAAAAAATATATAAATAAATAAATAAAGAAAAATATACTGAACAACCAATCAAATTGCAGTAAAGATGCGCGTGTATTTTTTCGCAAAATTATAACTACCAATGTAAAAACTAAACACACAGATACACACACACACGCAAATACCAATTTCTATAAAAAGAAAAAATATAAAAAACAACAACCTGAGAAATATAACGGTTAATGTTAGAGTGAATCCAAGATGTTTTAGCCAGTGTTGTTAAGTGCTTTTGAAAATTAAAAAAAAAAAGTTATATCAAATTAAACAAACTACATAATAAAAAAATCGTATATAATTAAAAAGTTTAAAATTCCTTTAATTTACTAGAAAAACCAGCAGTTTTCTTTTATATAAACAGCAACAACAACAATTTGACAGTTAACATTTCCAACTTAATTAATGGTAAATATTTTTTTATTATTCAATCAATTTTTTGTAATTAATTTAAAAGAAAAAGACATTAATTTAAACGTTATTGGCAATTAACAAGTTTTGTTAATGATTTCTTGCAGTTTTTTCAACGGTCAAAGTTAAAAACGAAAAACTTATTTCAAATAGAGTTGTAAAATTAATGAAAACAATTAATTTTATAGTTTCTAATTTTAAATGATAAATAATTAGATATTTAAAAAAATAGATCAGAAGTTATTTAATTACAATTTTCGAAAAAGTAAAAGTTTCATTAAAATCTTAATTTTGTTTAACTTTATTAATTAAACATAATTTTAAATTTTAAAAGCAAATGTTTCAAAAAAATTTTGATTTTTATATTCAAATAACGGATATAAATGTAAAACACCAACTATTGTGAATTGGTTTAACTTTAAATAATTTAATCTTGTTTTTGTTGGGCATTAAAAACGATTTTGGAAATTTTTTTTAAAATTCTTATTACAAATAATTTTCAAATTTTATAAAAACAAGTTAGAGTGCTCTATTCGGCTATGCCGAATTTTTATACCCTCCACCGAGAGTTCGAATATTTCAGGAGTGGGCTTTATATACACGCAGAGAAAAAACTTATTTCTCCAACAAAACTATAAAAATAAAAAATTATAAACATATTATGTTTAATTTAACCATATTATTGTCACCGAAAATCAGATTATGGTTAAATTAGTCCTCCATCAAGAATCAATAAACATTATATGGTTGCATCTAAACATGTTGTGGTTAAATATTAAAACAATTTGTTTTTAAATTAACCAGAGTATTTTCCGCATTTTCAAGAAAAACATGCTATGGTTAAAAAACAAAAATACTATTATATTTGCTAAAAATAGTTTAGTTATTATTAACCATAACATGTGCGGAGGTAATCATAATATGGTTGTGGATTCTTGATGCAGGGCTTATTTAACCATAATATTGTTGTCGGTGACAGTAATATGGTTAGATTAGACATAATCGTCCATAATCATAGTCAAAAATAAAGTCGACCTTTTCTAAAGTATACTTTAAACTAATTGTGTTCACATGCATTTAAAGCCGGTTTTAGCTTAAAGTATATATTATTTTGACTATGAGTATGGGCTAATATGTCTAAAGTTATCTTTAAAAATAGTTTTGTTGGCGGTGACCATATTAAAACATGTTTTTTCTCTGGGTGTAGAATATTTAAATTAAAACCCAATCTTTATAGAACCTGAGTGCAATCAATGGCCAATTTTTATAAGACTTGAGCACACAGTATATGATTTAATTCAGAAATATTATTAGGCACATTAAAGTGATTTTCTGGAAGCGATTTTATATTGGATCTTTCCGAAATTATGAATCGTGTATTAGGTAATTCGGAAGCGATTTCTAGGTTAAAAAAGCTAAATAAAATCAAACTTTAATAAAATAATTATAAAATTAAACCTATTATACCATTTTATGTGTCCTAATGTGCCTTTTGGAAGGCCACTTAATATGGCTCCTATAGTAAATTATGAACCGATTATCACAATATCATTTCTAACCTTATAAAGTGATAGACGATACGGTTTAAGGCGTACGAAAGTGTTTTCGGAGAGTCGGCCTTATATGGGGCCTATGGTAAATTACGGCATCTTCTTTACGAAATTTGGCAGCGTGATTTCCTATCTTACAAAACTATGGCAGGACAAATACTGCAATACTATTATTCGTTACGCTGCTAGACGCAGTAAAGTGTTTTCCGTGATTGGTCTGTGGGGATATGGCAAACTATTGAACTATTTCTAATCTTACGAAACACAGATTAAGTTTTACTACAATTTAATTTTTCATAACGGTTTTAGCCGCACTAAAGTTTTTTCCGAGAGTAAGCTTTTTATCGGGCCTATGTTAAATTATGGAGCAATCATCGCAATATTAAGTAGTATGAATTCCAGTCATATAAAACGAATTTATGAAAAGATTAATGAGAATCGTTGAATTCTGTCATCAGTTTAGGTAAGTTTTTTTTTAACAAAAATATAAATTCTTTAAGGAGATTGCTTAGTTTCAATCCCAAGCTGCTTAAGAGAACTAGAAGGAATATGGTACTAATGCTTTTCTTTTCTGTTGAGTCCTTCGAAAGTGAGTATATTTTCCGCAGACAGACAGACAGACGGACATAGCTTAATCGACTATCCAAGGACCCAGATAACATACTTAATGGGGTCTTTAATGAATATTAAGAAAGTGTTACACATAATGACAAACGTAATATACCCTTGTTCAACACAAGGTATAACGGAGGGTATAAAAATTATTTGGAAAAAGTTTCATTTGTGTTGTAAATAAATATTAGCTATTGTGAAACTTTAGATTTTAAAAGTATTTCAAAACTAAATTTCCATACAAATTTTTCTTAAATAAATTTGAAATAAAACTTAATTTTTTTCATAATTCGATTTATTTTTTAAAATAAACCTTAAAAACTGAATGCCTTTCGATTCCATAGGAAATCGAGGTCTTAAAATATATGTATAAATTGTAAAATACCAAATTGGAATAACATGTTTAAATATTTACCATTTTATTGCAATTTTAGAGAAAAATATAAAACACATTATTTTAAATTGTCTCGAACAATTTGAAAATTTTTAAATTGTTTTCGCACAAAAGAAACATATGCTAGATATCGACATTTTATAAGGAACCCTCGTTAGAATTTTTTTTGGAAGCAATTTTTTTATTTCGATATAAATTGGACATAATTTACATACTGAGCAAGTTAATTTAAGTCTTGAGATCGGGACCTAAATATCCAAAAAAAGAAAAAAAAAACAAATCGAAAATTGTCTAATAGGATTGCAAAATGTTACAATTGAAAGTTATTGTGAATGATGAGTTATTTTATATACCATAACAATTTGCATTTATCCTTATATATTAATTTTTTTAAATATAAATCATAAGTATAATCTTTAATTGATTAATTTAAAGTCATCAATTGGAAAATATCTCTTAAAAGCCCAAAACATTCGATAGATAAGGAAAAATTTTACAAAAAATTCAATAAAGTTTTTATAGTTTATTGAGTACAATTAAATAATTTTTTTTTAGGAAATTTTAATGTGAAACATAAAACTTAAACAAAAATTTCTTTACTGGAATTAAAAACAATTCACAATATTATAAGAACAATTAATTTGTTAATGTTAAACACGATTAAAAACAATTCACAACAGCGAAAAAACCAGTTAAATATTTAATATATCCACAATTATTAAATAGACAAAATGGTTTTTAAGGGATTACTAAATTTGTACAATTTATAGTCGCATTATTCCTATTTCTACAATCGTTTTTAGTAGTTTTGATTAAAAAGTTGCGGCAATAAAGTGTAAATAATAGCAGCTAGAAAAAAAATTTAAATAGAAATTCACCAAATATATTTGCCAAAGCTGTTTAAGGTAAAATATTTGTGGTAGTTTATGAAAAATTATAAGGACCCAAGAAAATTTTCATATCTGTTAATTTATTCACAGTGAAAAAAATTTTACTATCGCTAGGAAATTTTTTGCAAACTGAAATATTCAATTAGATATTTTGAGGTTTTTAATTGATATTTTCGATTTTTTTAAATTACCCTACGGGAAAGGGAACTAACACTAAACTTGTCACATGACAAGTCACTTTAACATGGCGATGTCCTACGAGGGGGTTAAATGGCACCTTTTTGACACTTTGTAACAGGTCACTGAAATAACCTTCCAATTTCGGTTAAAATAATGCCTGTCACAGATATTGTTCCAAATGAGTCATGTCAATATGATAGATCCCTTTCATATAAAGTAATAGAACTAGCGAGAATCAGCCACTACCCGCACAAAATCCAGTCATATGAAGAGTTTTGTGCCAATTACCTTTCCTCTGGACTAAGTACACTCTAAACACATTATCACCAGTTAAGTGATATGTCTTGTTTTCATCTATCACAATTCGTTCCTTTTAATTATAAAATTTTGTTCACGGGATAAGTGCTTTAAGAGAAATTGACACAAATTTCCTGCAGGGTAGTCCTAAGTCCCTCAAATTCAATTTTGTTCAAATTATTATAATTAAGGTAGGAATTTAACAACAACTCTACGTGTTTAAATGGATTAGAGGTATTGGTTCATACACCATACAATTTAGTAATAATATATCGCACACACGAAGAATCACAAGACAGGCGATGGACTTAAATTTAGTAAGATGTAGACTCGAGCGAACTAAACAACGAATATCGTTTGCTGGACCTAATGAATACAACCAATAACCTAATCGCTTAAAAAATATCTCAGTTTTATTAACTTTTAAAAGTTATTTAAAATAATTTTTATTGCACAATATTGACGTACTTCTTGCATCTGGAAGCCGTAAAATCTTTTTCTTTTTTTAAAAAGAAAATTGTATAAAGTAAAATAAGTTTAAATTTGTAAATTATGAAAATATTTTATGTTGCCTACTGGCCTCTATAACACAGGGTCTCCACCTGAGATAATATCTGATATAATATGTGAGAGAACGTCGGCAGAATGAGAGAGCACATTTCTGCATGTTAATCTTAATCTTAAACAAGGGGAACATGTATCTTATAAGATTTTATAATTTACTGATTTTCGTACAGTAAACTTGTGTCGTTTTTTATTCTTTTTTAGTTTTTTCTTTGTTTTTAGTATTTAATATTGTTTTTTAAGCATTTTTTACAAGATTTACACTATTTGCACTAAAAAAATTAAACATTTTAATGTTAGCGTCTTAATATTAATTTATATGTATGTATGTATGTGTATTTTTGACAGCTCATCTTATAAGATAGTTGTTATAAGATTTCTCATAACAACTGTATCATAACATTTATTATATTAATACTAACACTATTTGAGAGTCCACATGTAAGATAATACTCTCTGCGATTGCATCTGACGTTTGCTGATATAAAACTCTTATATCTTATCTCAGGTGGAGACCCAGTGTAAAGCCTTATTTGGCGCTGAGGCAAAACTATATATTTTTTATTGTAAAAATACAATGAAATATAGTTACAAGATTAAAAAACAAATAAATTAAAATTTATTGATAATTTTTCATCCTTGACTGAGCACGGGCTCGAACTCAGGTCGAATTTACATGTTTCGAGAACAACCACATTCAGAATCATCAGAATTCTTTGCAGTTTTAACCTTTCCGCCACTGCGTCGGCAGGCATTCTATAGTCAAACATCAATCAGGGGTGCCCCGGTAGGCTAGCTGGTAGTGAGCTAGTCTATCAGTACCGGGGTTGCAGGTTCGATTCCCGCCAGAGACTCTGGTCTCCTGCAGACAAGAAAAAGCTTCGCGGGATTTAGTGTAGGAATAATAAAAAAAAAATTTAATTAATGGTATTGGTGGATTCGAAATTTGCTATAATTGATTATCTATTTTTTAATATATTAACAATTTTTATATTGGAATCAGATTATACAAAGTCGGTGTTTTAACGCCTCTTCTGGTTGTGTCCCTCTTACTCTGTTCTATTATATTCTAGATCTGATTAACTGAAGTCGTTCTGCGGCCGTTGCGGGCAAACAAATTAACCGGTTTGAGTCGTTGAAATATCTCATTTCGCTTAAAATCGAATTTGTCAATCACCAATAATGAACACAGAGTTGTGTTCATAATCATAGAAGCAGTGCAGTGTTGCGCAGACAATTTTCGGCACATTTTGGAGCGAACATGATAAAATGCAAGGGAAGCTTTTGTTTGAAATATAAACCTGACAGTATACAACCCGAACTCTATGCGCTCGATACTTTCTTGACCTTATTTTAAGACACATGCGATGCATGCCAAAAAAGAAAGAAATCCTACTATATTCGATCGTAACGTATGCATAAACATTCTATGCGTCTTCTGTGTAACTTGTTTAGACAATTTTACACAGATTCAACGTTTTTGACAGATGTATAAAAGCTTCAAAGCGGTAAACGCGTAGTATGGAGCTTAATGTTCGGCTTCCACAATGCAAGTTTTGTGAGTGCTTTTCAAATAAATTTTTCTACACGTTCAATCACTTGTATTGTGGAAACCGCATATAAGACTTTTTAAAAAGTATTTTCAAATAGTTTTGACAAAACTTACAATTTCAGATCATAATCCAAACATTATTTGTTTATGAACTCTTCGTAGACACTTTAACATTTTAAAGGCATTTAGGCCGTCGGTAGTGCGAAAAATATATTTTATGTTTATTATTTTAAAGACAAAGCTAAAATTAGAGCCCTCATTATAATTTCATATATTTTTCGCAAAATATATTTGACCGAAACAACTTTTTAAAAAACTTTGCCACAAAAACTTGTAGCACACTTTTGATTTATATTTGAAAAATTTACAACACTTAAATTCCATTTAATACATTACAAATATTTCTTTAATTTATTTTACTTTTTTTGCTGAAACCAATCAAAATTACAATATTTTTTTTGTTCAATTACTAATTATAAAAACTTATAAATATAAATTAATATTTAGAACAGATGGATAAAAAAAAAATTAATGCAGAAAATTTTATATAAAATTATAATTACAATAAATATAATAGAAATATTAGAAAAAAATGCCGTCAATGACATGATTTTTAACTTTTTACAATTAATTCAGCAGTTTTATTGAATTGTATTGTATATTACTAAAGTGTATTTCATTAAATACTTTATTTTTACGAACGATATATTTGATATATGAATTCAGTTTGTTAGATTTTTATAAAGAAACCAACAAAAACAAAAATTGTTCATACAATTTACAACAAACATTTTTGTTTGAACAAATGTAAAAAGCTAAACTTATTTATGAAGCTGTAAGCGGCAATTCAAGAACTTGTCAGAGAGATTATTAACTAAATAATAAATACAAATGTTATAAAAGTGTTCCAAATAGTTATGATATATTTTGAAAAGCTGTGCCGAATTTTAAATACCCTGCACCGAACGTAATACAGCGTCCTAGACCACTCACCCACTAACTGACATTATCAACTAGATTAAAAAAATATATGTCGAGAACATTTTTTCGCTGCAAATACATTTATCTTTTTAAGTCTGGATATACAGGATGAATTCCAAAACGTCGGTTGCAAAGCAACTATCTTTTTTAAGTGCATGCTACAATGCAACCATGTAGATTTTTACAATGTTATTTGTCCCAGTGTGCACCAAAAATGTATTCGATGCGTACATAATAAGAAAACTGTGCATTCCTAAACTTGATGATACATTTTTGACTTGTGCTGCCAAGTATAAGGATGTTTTGGAACTCAGCCACACTATGAAAGTTTTCTTTCAGAAAGTCAAAGTTTATTGGTATGAGAGGAATAGAACCTGGCATTCTCTGCTCTCCTCTTACCAATAAACTTTAACTTTCTGAAAGAAAACTTTCAGAGGGTGAATCCTGATTAAGCGGAAAATTGTATATATATTTGTTATACATATACATATGTAAAAAAGCAACAAAGCTACACAATAAAATAAAAATAGCAACAACAACACGGGACTATATGACAAAACAACATGTTTTTTCTTTCTCATATCTCAGTAATTTATGCACCGATTAGGCTGAATTTGAAAAACCACCATTCAACGGAGCCTATGTGACAGATCCCGTCATTTTTGGGATCTTTGAAAACCCATTTCAACAGAGAGACGATCAAACGGGCATCTTGAAATCAACTTCGCTTCTCATAAGGACCCATAATATATATACAGGGCAGGGATGGACAATAAATATCGATGTATCAAAATATCGATATTTAAAAAAATTATAATCGATATATATCGCCGATATATAAAATAACCATATATCGATATTTATCTACGTCTATCGAATTCGATATTTTCAAGATCTGTGTATAATAAAATTCAACATTTTAACCGTTGCTCAACTGCTTACAATACTGTTGTTTTTTTAAGAATTGCATCATATGTTTTTTAACTAATATTAAGAAAATAAAGGCGCTTTCCATTGTACTTTTTCATAGATTTCACAGTTCAGTTTTGTTTCGGTTTTTTAAGATATGACAACAAAAAAATAAGCGCGGAAAAAATATTCTGGAAAGGGTTCCTAGAATTGTGCAAAGAATCGCCTTAATTATGGCGTATTCGCAGCAATGGACTCATGAAAGTTGGAATGTTAATAATAAAAAAAATATTTTGTTTATTTTTTTATTTGA
This sequence comes from Pollenia amentaria, assembly GCA_943735925.1. Classification (NCBI taxonomy): domain Eukaryota; kingdom Metazoa; phylum Arthropoda; class Insecta; order Diptera; family Polleniidae; genus Pollenia; species Pollenia amentaria. The sequence continues at coordinate 11,009,920 of OX031010.1, read as the reverse complement.
GCATGTTCTTATTTATATATTAAAAATAAAATATTGCACAGTTTACTTGTATAGTATGTGTCACAAGTTTCGTTTACCGGCAGTATATAATCCGGCATTATATTATCCCAATTCATTTTTTTTTTAGAAATCATATGTCAAATAAATAAAAATATTTTGTATTCTTTACTTTTTTTTTTGGATTTTTTTTATTGTAGAATTAACGTCGTTCGCATAACTTGCCTTAAAAAGTAATTTCAAGATTGGTTTTTGCTTTAAATAAAAGTTAAGCGAACGAAAGTTTCGTTTGAAATCGAGGGACAGGCAGTAAATTTGAAATTAAAAGAAACAATAAAAAGTTAGAATGGAATTACATGTAATCTGTTTGTACATATGTAAATATGTATTGACATAGGTATATTAAGTTTTTAAATCTGGTAATAATTTCAGTTTAATACGTTCGACACATCGATATATCGATATTTTTAATTAATAAATATCGATATTTTAATTAATAAATATCGATATTTTAATTAATAAATATCGATATTTTAATTAATAAATATCGATACTTTTAAAAAATATCGGTACGATATATATCGATATATTTTTTCAATTTGCCCGTCCCTAATACAGGGTGGCCCAGAATGACCGAAGGGGCTTGGGTTCAGTACAACTTTTTATTACAGAAATATAATGGAGAATATTTTTAATTTAATTGTGAAAAATTATATCTCGCAAGTGATGGTCATTTTCTTCTTCGCACATACGCTCTTTTTAACATATTTCCCATAACTTTTCGCAAAATTTCAAGTGTCATTATTTTTGTTGTAAGTTATTCCTACTTAATTCCCTAAGTCATCTTCACAAAATTATAAAAAAACAAAGAAAAAATAAAATTTAAGCAATTATAATGAATTCATACCTCAACGGACATTTTGGGGCACCCTGTACTCTATAGGTCTAAGAAATTAAAAACTGAATTACAGTCTTAAGTATATACACTTTCCAACTGCGCAGATGGGGAAACAAATGTCTAATTAGAGTTTAAAAACAAGTAAAAATATTATTTTCGCCTGTGCCGAATATTTAATACCTTTCACCATAGTAAAATAAATCGTACCAAAACCATAAATTCGGAACTACACTTGTTTAGGAGCCAATAGTACCACAATATTGTTAATTTCAAATACTTAATGATTTTGAATTATACATGTAAGAAATATCTTAGTCAGATTTGGTCTTCGTTGCTCATATGATACGGATGCTTTTGGGCCAAAACCTTTATTTCAAGAAAAATAAAAATCATTTAAGTTTTAGTATTAGTTTTCTATTTAATATGTGTGAACAAATTGAGTTCATAGATATTAAGGAGACTTCAAGCAGTAAAAGTTTATGGGTAAAAATAAGAGATTAACGGCTAAAAATTTGAGGTAGTAGTAGTTTTTTGCTCATGTCATAGCGATTTGGTACGGGTCTAGTTAAATTCAATAGCAAACTAGTCCGGACTATGCTGGAAAATCCATTTCAACATACAAACGAACAGACTAAGTTACGGACGGACTGGTGGAATAATTTCCTGAGTTCTTGCAAATAATTTCTCCCTTTCTCTCCCTCAAACCGACATCACCAGAAACGCAATAGACTGGAATCCCCAAGGCAGCCGCAGGAAAGGTCGGCCGAGCCACACCTGGCTTTGACAACTAGACACCGAAGTAGCAAATGCCAACAAAACGTGGAACGAGCTGAAGATCGTAGCAAGAATAGAACACAATCGTTAAGTCCCTATGCTCCTTATAGGAACAAAAGGAATTTATATATATATACATATATATCTTTCTTTTGCACTAAATTCTTGTAACAAAAAACGGATTTTTAGGAATCGGGTGCCCTTGTAGACTAGTTGGTAGTGAGCTAGTATGTCAGTGTGGGGATTGCGGGTTCGATTCCCGCCCGCAACTCTGGTCTGTTTCACTACAACGGGCTGAAGGCTTTAGTTACTATTGCTCGGATAATTAGGTTAGAGTATAATATGTTATTGTAATTTTAACTTTTAATTAAAAAAAATATTAAAATATTTAAAGAAATACCGGAAATTCTGAAGACAAGAACTGATTAATTATAGTCCTCTTTTTTGATTCTTATATGATTTGTGTTTGCTATTCCTTTATATAAATAACCAGGTTCTTGAAGGAGAGTTCGCTTTCTATTATTAATATACACCAGATTTTGGTTAATAAAAAACCAGGTTTTATAATTAATATTTATATTTATTTATATAAATACTGCTCGGTCTAAGACTGCGATCGGAAAACTCACGTCGCATTTTTCTTTTCTCTTTTATTATCTCCTATTACATACGTGTGCACACACATTGTAGAGAATTAAGCAATATTAACAACAACATTCGTAACATGCATACCACGCATACAATCGCAAAATGTAATAGTATAGGTTGCCTATCGCAGTTCTGAAATCAAAAAATCTATCACTTTGTTGCTATTATATAAAGTCGATTATATAATCTAAGGGGATTAGTTTGTAAGTCTCTTAAGCCTGCGTTTGGAAATCTCCATTTTAACAATTTTTTAATTTTTAAAAGTTTGCATGAAAATAGCTTACATGGAAGATGAAGTGTTTTAGATTTGGGGTGTAAGTATTACATATTTCGATATATCAAGATGTAGAAAATCTGTTCTTTTATATTAGTACTAACTAGTTTTGATATCAAGAAACCGGTCCCATAGTGTTTTTATTTTGGTACAAAAAGTCTTCTGATTTTAATACAAACAACTGATTTGTGTTATTTAAATTCTTAAGGCCTAGTTACTCATACGTAGATGTTACGTCATGTAAACGTGTCATATCGGCCCCATACACGACTACAGTATGCATGTGCAATCAAGTGATTGTGCCAGCTGATTGACCGTGTATGAGCTTGTGGTGTGATTGTACCAGCTGCTGGTGCTAAATCAAAAATAGTTTGATATTTTTATTATTGTACCAGCATGTTTGAGTCATGTGTTGTAAATTTAGCTCATAAAAGTTAATTCGTCAGTGCATAAACATCAAAAAAATAGAAAATTTTAAATTGCAAAGGTAAATCGTCAACAAATCGTTTTAACAAAGTATTTTAAATATGAATGCTAAAGAAAAAATATTTTGGGGAGAATTTCTCGAACTTTATTTCCTCTGGAAAGTTAAAAGTACGGAATACTGCAATCGTAAATAAAAAAAGCAATGCTACAATAAAATGGTATTTTGTAAAAAAAGATCGAGTCTGGCGATGAAACAATAAAGGAACCACCATGCAAAAAACGAAAAGCAACAGCGGAAGATAATTTGCTACAAATGGCATGCCAAATATTAAGAATTGTACCAGCATGCTGGTGTATTGTGTGCTTCAAGCTTAATTGCACAATCACTTGATTGCACAATCATGATGGTGTTGTGTATGGGCCCTATATTAGAGCCCATATGGTGTTGAAATTTGTTAAAAACAAACAGAAAATTTTATAAAAAAGACTTCTCCTACATTTTATATTCTGTAATTTGTGCGTTTTTTAGAAAAATATAAAAAGAAAACGGTAAAATAAACGATGCATGTTCGCTTTGTGAGTAAACATAAACAAAAATAAAGTTATTTAACAGCTGATACGTAGACAACTTTTATTTTAGCAATACAGCGTCACGTTTACGTAAGAGTACCTATTTATATAAAAGCTATGTATGTAAGGAAAATATAACAGCTCATCCGCAACGTATACGCTTACGACAGTGTAACTTGCAAATACAACCATAATTTGATTATTTACTTTGACAGCGCAGATCCTGATTGTACAAAACTGGTTTTTGTTTTTTCACGTAGGTATTTTTTTATACGAATACACCTCCAATTATTGATTTTCAAGTGTGTTTAACTATAATAAGCAATATTGTTTTTAGAAGAAACAGGTTTCTTTCTTTTCTAATTTGCTAGTTTATGTTTTACTATTTGTGACCATTTACTTGCTAGATTCATTAACATAGATTGTGTTTAACGTTTACATACCACCCACAAACATGTAGGGTGCATCAAATTCTTAAAATAATGTGATACAAAGCATTGAACTTAGCACGAACAATTGTGTGGAGATTAATTCTCTCGACAAGTGTATGTAGATTTGTATGTAGATAATTTATGACTTTTAGAATAAAATTATTATAATCTATAAATATTGTATGAAATAAAAAAAGCAGGTGTCACTAAATGAGTTCGCTAAGACGCTTTCAATGTTGAGGCGGAAATTATAGAAAAATAACACCACAAATTAGACTACCATATAAGAAACAAGAAATTTATTTGGTTTAAATTTAAACCATTCCCAGTATCTTTTTCTTCATAATTTTTTAAATAGTGTTCAGCTCTTTTGCAATACTACCCCTTAAAGCAGGCTACATTTTTTCTTTATAAAATAAATGCATACATATATCACATGTTATCTACTTTTAATATCCTGCTGTTGTTAACTATTTTTACAGCAATTGCATTAAAAAAATCTACAACCATAAAATTTACATTGATTAGTAGATTGTTTAAACTAAATAGATTTTTTGTTTAGTTGTCTATCTCTTGAGATTTGCTAACAAAATATCTAACACGTTTTTTTTTAAAGTAACTAGGGAGTTTTTATCATTATAGTAAAAGAGTGTTTAAGAGTGAGATATATTCTTATCATAAAATTATTTAAATGTCTCCCAATTGATTTAAATGAAAAGTGCAAAATTATTAAAAAAAACTTGCTCATTTATATATTTTTTTTTTGCCATTAGGTATTTATATTTGTTATTTAAATATATAGTTACATTATCAGGTCTTGTTATTACACCTCATCATCATATTATTATTATCATAATAATGTGGATTATAAAAGAAGAAAATGCAAATATTTTTTAAGTAATAGAGGGCTGTGAAAAGAGCTATATACATATGTATATTTTCAACATCATGGCACACCAGCGTTAAACATGTTTTAAGAAAATCATTTTTCTTTCCTGATTTGTTATGTACTTAAAAGTTATAACTTTTAACTTCATTATGCTTGCAACATGGATAGATGGAAGAGTTTTGGTAAAAAAAGTATTAAGTTAACAATAATTACACTAGAAGTATTTAAAACTATTAAAAAAATTGTATAATTAGATATTTTTCACACTTGCAACATGTTGCAATGTTGCAAATTAAGTCCAACGGCTTATATTATACCAAAGCAGTCTATATTATACCAAAACTACCCAAATTTTATTTTTTGACAAACTTGCAACATGTTGCAATGTTAAAAATTTTTACAAAGTATAACAATTTTTAACCAGAAAACGAAGAAAAAGGTTTCAATTCCCGTTATTCTTTTTAATATTAAAAACTTATAAAAGTTTACGAACATTTTTCTATTTCTTTAGCAGCAACAAATAACCCTTCTTTCTTAAACTTTGCAATTTTTTCTTTTATAGCTTTCTACATTAAAAAATGTTGTTGAAAACTAAACCAATTTTAAAAAAATAACGAAAATTAAGATAAATTATTCTAAAACATTAACGGCTGGGTTCTTGAGATTTCAGTTAAACAAGGTTTAGTTAATCTGGAAACAGATTTGTACCATTATTACCAAGTTTGTAGGAAATGTGAACTAAAAAAAATCTAATTTTGCCCAAAAAATTTACATCTCAAAAAACCGGCCATTAAAACTCATAAATATATTCTACATGTTTTAAGATTGAAAATTAACCCAAAGAGCATTTATTATGAAATTTCTTGTCTACAAATCTTAATTTTTTACAACTCTGGAACATCTTGCAACACGAAACAGTTTATTATAGAACCTTAATGTAAGAAAAATAGACAAGACAACTTGAATACATTTTTTTTCTTTGAAATTAGCAAACGTATGTATATTAATTTTGAAACGAGGAACATGTTGCAAATTATTTAATTAAGTTCAAGAAAAAAAAATAAAGTAAAAAAACACTTTTAGAAAATAAATATTTCCGTTGGCGAAATTTGATTTTTTTCGGACTTGCAACATGTTGCAATATAAAGAATTGTTAATAAAAAAAATAGCCAAAGTTTAAATAGATGGTTTATAAATGAAGAAAATAAATAAGTGTTAGCAAACTTGCAATATGTTGCAACATAAAAGTTAAACCCAAATATAGACTATTTTTTACAAAAATATTTTTTTTTCCAAAAATTTCGAATTTCGAATTTTTTTATATATACATATGTATATAAAAATTTTTTTTAAGAACTTGCAATTTGTTGAAACTTTTAATATTGCATGGATGGAAATATATGAGCATTTCCTGGGGTCACGAACGTACGTTCGTACGCTTTTGATGTAAAAATAATATAGAAAACAAAACTTTTCGTAGCATTTTTTTGCGATTCGATAGCATTTTGGTAGCTCTATATTTAGTTCAAAAGATGGATTTCATCGAGTTTTAGTTTTCATAATGATAGTTATAAACATGTGGTCACGAACGTACGAAAAATAGAAGTCAACTTTGGCTGATAGTAGTGAAATGTAAAAATCTACGAAATGGAACGGAATATTCAAACGTGATTAATTTATTTTAAAAGTGTATTAATGTAGCTCAGTATATACACAATAAAATATCTCTATTGGCTTTTGTTTAATTGGCTAAAGTACCGGTCGCGAACGTACGGGTCCCGAACGTACGATTTTTCCATATGTTTTCACCGTAAATTAGCCGTTAATCGAACTTTTTTTTTCTCCTTACACATTTCTCTTCTTAATTGATTGTAATAGAGAGATTTTAAAGAAAGAGTGCAAACATAAAAATTTTTTTGGATATTAAATTTTTTCCAGCCCTATTTCCTCAAGTAAAACAGCTTAGATATCATAGCATATCATATATACCATTCTATTATAAAAACATAGGCTTTTTTTCATAATTTTAAACAATAAAACACGATGATTATCAATATTTTATTTTCCCATCCTGGTTGACCAATCGGTGGAAATGACCATATTATTGTATTATTAGCGTAAAAACCGGAACAAATTGTAATATTATAAACTTCTAATTGCAACATGGCTTAAAAAGGTACATTTCTCACTAAATATTTCTTATGATTAACCAAACTTTTAAAGTCAAAAAAGTTGTTTTTAACAAAATTGCAGCATGTTGCTTTATTTAGAAAAAAAATATGTATAAACTTATTATGGTAACTTCGCTGAAAAGCATAAAGCAAATAAAATACTTAAAATTTGGCAAAAAAAAAAAAAATTCTTCAAACTCATCACAAGCAAAATAAAAAAAAAACAAAAAATCTAAGTTACCACATGTGGCAAGCTGCTTTATATATCATTAAAATTGAAATGTAAAAAATGTTACGCGCTTAATTTAGAATTCTTGCAACTCTCTTCGAAATAATCTTTTATTCAATTTCAATGTTGCAACTTGGTGTTATTTCATTTACTTTAGTAATATTACGTGCTTATATGAAATGAAAAGCATTTAGGATAAAAACCATTCTAATTAACTTGCAACATGTGGCAAATTGAAAAAAATTTTTAGTTTTATAAGCGTTTTTGAATCTAATAATTCTTTTATAAATTCTTTTTACCTCAAAACATAACTTTTTAGAAAATTTTAATTTATTTAATTATTTAATTTATGTTTAGCTTAATTTTTTCATGTTACTTTCAACCAAATGCAGTTAAAATTTTTTCTATTTATATGCAAAATGTTGCAACAAACTATAAATAACTTTTATTAAAAATGTTTATATATAACAATTTCTTTCTACACAAACCTTTAATACAGCCAAAACTACTTAAATCCTTAGTGTAGTTTTTCAAAAATATGCAGCACATTTTCAAAAAGTGTGACAATTGTTTGTTTTTATTGTCATTGATGTTGCTGCACAACAAATGTTTTTTAGCGTAAAAATTTTTAATGCACAAAAAAAATTTTTTTTCTATAATAATTTTAGTATTGTTGCTAGCTCGTACAACAAACAATATAATGTTGCTGAGATTATTTGATTAGATGATCATTTGTTTACTCGTTTAGTTTAACTAACATCTGTATGTAAGTGTGCGTGTGTTTATTTTGTACAGTGAGCGTTATGAGCAAGCAGTATTATGAACTCTCTTGGGTGCATAAATATTTCTATGCCAATATATAGTTTTTTTTTCATAATTTTTTGTTTTTAAATATATTGCTGTTTTATTGTACTAATAATTATTGTATATTAATATTACTTAGTTCTTTGTAGCATTCATATTTAAGTAGATTTTCAAAAATTATTTTGAACTTATACAGTTTTAAGTCTTTCATTACATTTTAACTATTAAATAAATTACTTTAAATTACTATCCATAAATTTTTTTAGTTAATGTTTTTTTATAATTAAATGTTAAATGTTCAGGGTTATTTCTAATAAGTAATACACGAATATTTAATATCTATAGTTGAAGTTGTTGCAAGCATGGAAGCATTAATAAATATTTGAGTATAGTTAATACTTATAAATTGTTAACTAGGTGTGCTTTAAACTAATTAACAAAGTAATCTAATGATTTTAATTGATCAAAAAAATTGCGTTAAGACCTACGCCCTAAAAAAAGTCAAAAGTTGCAACATTAGAAATGAACACAGTTTCCCTAATTAATTTAATTAGATATCTATGTGACAGTAACCAAAATATAATAAGCATTTTAGGTTGCAACATATTTTTAATTTTTTAAACTGTTTTTATGTTTAAACTTGCAACGAGAACAAATTATTATATCTAAAAAGTAGTTTTAGGTTGTAATATGCTGCAAGTTCAGAATTTTGTAAAATTTTCTTTAGTTCAGTAGTAACCTGACAAATATTAAAATCTTTGAACAAAATTTACTGAAGATAACACAAATTGTATCTTGCAACAAAAGAAACTTATTTAAATTTTGCATGATTAGCGATTGTTAGGGAATTGTTTACCATTATAGTAAGTAACTTCTGTAATCTTTTAAGGTTGCCACATGTTGCAAGTTTAAAACTTTTACATTAATATTAAGTATTAATATTACAAATATTTTGGTTTAGTATTAAAAAAAAAAATAAAAATAAAAAATAAGCTAAAATTATACTTGCCACAAACAAGTTATTTTTATTGTATATAAACCAGTGATGGAAAATTTAAAATTTGAGATGGTACTGACCACTAAGCAAAAGAGTACTTTATTAACCATTTTGGTACTTTTTATATAACCAATTTTTTTTTTTTTTTTGAAATATATAAAAAAAAAAACAAATATATAAAAGAATAAAATATTAATTATAATTAATATTAATATTAAATTTATAAAATTTTGCTTAACAATCTAAAAATTAATTAATTATTAATTCCCGAACAAAAATGTTATTACATATTTTCTAGTGGAGTTCAAAATATGTTTGTTAATTATTGGTGAGTAAAAATAGGAATTTTAAACTAGTATGTTATGCCGTCATCGAAACCATGTAGTTAAAACGCATTTAAAATGACATTGATGCTTGAAGAATATCAATATTTTGCAACAAAAAACATGAATGATAAAGAACTTTAAAGTGTATGTGCACTTTGTATGTTATTGGAAGGTAGAAAATATTTAAAAAAAATAGCAACGCTGGATTTCTTAACAAAGAAGCATAACAAGAAAAGAGTACTTAAACTGACGTGGGGGTACTGCGGTTTTTGTGAAAAGAAAAAGTTCTGAAAATAGTACCATAGTACTGAATTTTCCATCACTGATATAAACCGTCAAGTTTAGTTAAAGAATCATTTTCTGCTTTATTCCTTTTGCTCCCAGAGGAGCATATACGGCCTCATCAGGTTTTAATTGTGGGTATGTCAACTTCTAGATATGAGTTCTGCACTTCCAAATCAAATGTACATGCTATATGTGATATATTCGAGGTTGGTGGATTGACAATATTTTGCTGATTCAAACTTATATATTAGAAAGTAGTACATACTTGGTTAGGAGTGTGTTGCACTAATGTGTTATAAGCATAATGTTGGGTCTAACAAATTCCACTCATCACATGGTAAGACACATTAATAACAAGCCGCTTCTCTGGAGACTGACGATTTTTGCAGCTGCTCGATACGACTTCAGGAACTGTATTTGCTTATTTCTGATTCGCACCGCATATTTTATCCGGTACTCGCCATATTTGGTTCTATTATCCACCACATAAGGAGGAACAACTGGGAGATATAGCTACACTTCGCAGTTGCTTTCTAGTTCACAGAAAAAAGAGTTTTACCAATTAAAAAAATGGTTTAAATAGTACTTAAATTCAATTAATGTGATAAATGAATCAATAATTTTTTTAGTTGAAAGAGAATTAAAAATTTCATTTTGATTTAATTAACATTTTAGTTGTTTTGAAATAAATTTTCAATTAAAATTTTTATTAAATAACAAAAAATCTTAATTTACTTTTTTTGTTTAAAATAAAATAATTTAAACATGTAGAATTGTTGTTGGGAAGTATCAATGTTTATTTAAATTAATTAACACATTGTTTAAACTTAAAAATATCATTTATTGAAAATATTTTTTCAAAAATTTTAATATTTTTAGTAATCAATATAATCATTTTGTTAATAGGTGCAAAATCAACAACTTGTCTGCTTGATATTATGAATTTGGAATAAATTTGGTGATTGGAGAAATTTAATAATTTTTTCTGTGTTTTGAACCAAATTCACAAACATGCAGCATGTTGCAAGTTAGAAATTCCAAATAAGTTTTATTGAAAATAAAATATATTTAGAATTTATTAGAAAATTCTACTAAAAATATGTGATTCTAAACTTACTATGAGAGATTTCTCTCAAATATTATGTTAAAAGCAAATTGCAAGGAATACATAATAATTGTAGGTAAAGATTAACCAACATTTGCTTGCTAGCAGCATGTTGCAAGTTAAACATTTTTTGAAAATTATATAACTTAAAAAGTAGTATTTAATAACAGAATTTTGTCACAAAATATTGTTTGTTTTATTTTATACAAAATAGGATAACACAGTACAACATTTTTCAGTTAATTGATTGCCAACTCAATTCTGTGAACTGTATATGAAATTAGACCCAAAAAGAAGAATTTCTGCATCATTCGTTTTGTCTTCTTACCTGCGATTTGAAGTTAGTATCGATTTGAAGTTAGTACTATCGTATAGGGGAATTTATCACGTTTTAGGCCCTGTTGTTTGACATAGCTCGACAACCCCTAGCCCAATTTAGTTGAAATAAATTTTAAAAAATTAAGAATTACAATTCCCTTAATCTGTTCATATATTGTTTTCCTATACAAGTAACACTTTCGAAGTTAAAAATGAATGTATGAAGGGAAAAAATTATTTTTTGCCTAAAAATTTAAATTTTTTTTTTTAAAAATACATAAAAAATCCAAAATGGAAAAAAGTTTCAAGTCTAGTTATTTTTTCGCAAAGTCACATAACCTATGAGCAAAATGAGACAAAGATCATAAAAATCGATGCACGCGTTTCGCTTTTATTCGCAATATAGTAAAGGTATGAATTTCAAAAATCAGTTATAGCCACCACCCTTAAAATAAAAATAAAAATATAAATTAAAAAATTATCATGCAAAAAAAAACTTTATTTATAAAAACTTAATGAAAATAAAATAATATGCAATTAATACGCAATTATAATATGCATAAAAACAAAATTTAGAACATTTTTTCAATTATTGGCAATATCCATCCTTGTAGAAGTTGACGCTTGTGGTTCTGATGATCTTGTTTTCTTCGTAGGTTGTTCATATTCATGGTCTGAGTCTGTATCGTCATCCGAGATACACATACTATTCAAGGGCGTGTTTCTTTCACTGTGTCGATTTGTGGTAGCGGTTGTGGTGCACTATTTTCAATATCGGGTATCCAATCAGCATCATCCAAATCGGTCGGATTGGTGAAAACGGTTTCGGCTAGCAGGGACACAGTATCCGCACTCGGAGGTTTAGGTGCATCGGTATCAGCAGGGCGTTGCACTGGAAGTGTGGCAGTAAATGCAGCAGTGTATACTTTTGTTTTCAATTGTTGTCTGTTTAATCCAGGACGAAAATTTATGCATGCATAGCACCTGGATTCATCATGTCCAGTTGTGTCTTCCACCCAAATTACTGGCTTCATAAAAGATAACTTTCTACTTTTTCCGTGAATCCATTTTAGAAGGGTAGTATAACAACTGTTGCACACTGTGTTCGGCGTAAAATTTGCACCACTTAAATCTGCTTCATCGAAATAATTACAATACGCGGTTTTGAATTGCTCAGTAAACAAATTTTTTCGATCTTTTTTCTGTATTTTTCGGACGATATGACCACAAACGTAACAATATTCATCCAAATATGGGCACTTGTTGTTTTCCATATTGATATATTTTATGTTTTGTTGTTATTCACTTTTAAAAAACTGGAGAAAAATCACTTTTACTGTTCGCGTTCGTCGGCACTGGCTGAATGCCAAAAATCGATCAATGCACACCTATAAATACTACGTATTTTTGAATATTTTACTGCCAGGTACTTATAAGTGGGCGCATATTTTAAGGGCGGCTGGCTATATACCTGATTCAGCACTTGTACGTTTCAAACTGTGCAAAACTTTCCAAATAATGACCACCCTTAAATGTGGGTGCAATTTCTGTAAAAAAAATCATATAGGTAGCCACCGGAAAAACCCAAATAATAAAAAGGTCCACTTTCCGTTTAATTGTCCACGTACATTTATTACCGCAATCATAAAAATCAAATAACCTTTTGTTTATTCCTTTTTTTTTAATTCTCAGAATCATGAAAAAGGTGTCAATGTTTTCTCCAAATAATGTTGTGCATATCTCGAGCAAATTTTTGAAATTCATACATTTACTCAATTGCGAATAAAAGCGAAACGCGTGCATCGATTTTTATGATCTTTGTCTCATTTTACTCATAGGTTATGTGACTTTGCGAAAAAATAACTAGACTTGAAACTTTTTTCCATTTTGGATTTTTTATGTATTTTTAAAAAAAAAAATTTAAATTTTTAGGCAAAAAATAATTTTTTCCCTTCATACATTCATTTTTAACTTCGAAAGTGTTACTTGTATAGGAAAACAATATATGAACAGATTAAGGGAATTGTAATTCTTAATTTTTTAAAATTTATTTCAACTAAATTGGGCTAGGGGTTGTCGAGCTATGTCAAACAACAGGGCCTAAAACGTGATAAATTCCCCTATACGATAGTACTAACTTCAAATCGATACTTACTTCAAATCGCAGGTAAGAAGACAAAACGAATGATGCAGAAATTCTTCTTTTTGGATCTAATTTCACATACAGTTCACAGAATTGAGTTGGCAAATCATGTGTTGTACTGTGTAATTTTTGCCACAAAAAAATTTTGATATATTTTTAATTGAATATTTAATTTCTTAAATCCGAAACTGCTTTTTATTTATTCAAAATCTTGGTTGTCTAAATATTTTTTCATTTATTGTGCAATTTAAAACCATTTCCAACTTGCAACGTAATGAGACGACATGACTTTTTCTACATTCTCTACACTTTTTGAAAAAACTTTTAAAACAATTTTGAAAAAAAAAGTTTATGAGAAAATACTTTTTGCTGCATGTTGCAAGTTACAATTTTGACAAAATTAGAGATTATTTAATTTAATAAAATTAATATCTGTGGCAAAAATAAAAAGGTGTTAAAAAAGTTAAATTGACTTAAGCTAAATTTGAGGTTATCGCACCCCTACGTTTAATAGTACCCATTGACACAGTTTCAATGATTATGTACGATTTTTTATGAAGTTATAGAAACATTTATTTTTACTTTTTTTTAAATTAACCTTCAATCGTTTACGATATGAGTACTTAGGAATAAAAACTTTAAAAAGACTATAACCGAAGAGAAGTAGAGATGTTATTAGAATAAAAATAAATTTTCAAAAATAACCTTTAAAGTTTCCTACAAAACTAAGTAAATAGTCCTAAGCACTTTTTCCTTCTTGCCACAGAAATAATAGCTAATGCTTTATTTTGGGAAAAATAAAGGGAAGGTATGGAGATTCCAAAATAACGACCCATTAAATTTACGTATTTATGACACATTGCAAATATTTGCTTAAATATGCGACAAAATTTAAATCTTAAAAAAACTGTAGGTATTTATTAAATGTTTTCACAAAATTTTGCAACTTGCCACATGTTGCAAGTTGTATAAAATTAAAATTTTTGTTTATAATTTAAGAAAAAATAAGTATGCCACATGAAAAAATTTATTTCATTTTTTTGCCTTAAGAAATTATGCAAGATCTGTGTTTCTTATTTATGTAGTTTTGCTGTTATCGTTGTTGTTGTTCTTATGTTTTAATTATAATTGCATGTTAAAACATTTTTCATACAAAATCCATCAACACATACCAAACAACCCACACACAACAAAACAGAAAAACAAAATATTCTTACAAACACTTGAAACAAAAGAGACACGCACTTTTACTTTTTTTTTTTTTTTTTTTTTTTTTGCCACTTTTACAGGCCACGAAATGCACTTTTTTCATAACGAATTAAAAATTAACTTAAACTCATTTAATTTAAAATTTAATGAAGAAAAAAATAATGAATTTTAATCATGTTTTTATTCTGATAAAAATAAAATTTCAAATGTTAAAACATGTTGACAAAGAAATTGTATGTACGAGTACGTGCGACAAAGACACCTCCGCCAGGCATTTGTTTAGTTAATTATATAAAATGAAATGTAATTTTATTTTTTTCTAAGTATTAGTGACATTTTGCCTAATAATTAAAAACATTTAATGTTCAGAATTAATTAATTATTATTTTTGCTTTTGTTGTTGTTGTTGTTACGTCGGTGTACGGTTAATATATTTTGTTGTTCATTAATAATTTTCTTTTGCTGTTTAGTTTTATTGTTATTTGGGGGTAATTAAACAATTGAAAACTTGCGTTTTTTTAACTTATTAAGGCTATTTTTTTTTTAAATAGTATGTGTATGTGCAACTATACATGTACATCATAATGTTGTATCGTTTCACTCATTATTAACCTCCTCATCATCAATTAACTACAACAACACCAGCAAAAATTTTATAATGAAAACATTTGTATGAAGTACTTTAATCGCAACTCATACTTACAAACACATTTTATACTTTTAAGGGGGTAATTAAGTACAATTAAAATTCCGCTGACATTTCTCGCCTTTTTTTCTGATGCTTCTTTACAAATTACACAGTACTGCAAATTTAGGGTCTTCATCATAAGACGTTAAATAGAAGCAGATAAATCCATTCTGAATTTATATTTTATGACATAATGAAATTTGAATCTTATTATTTAAGCAGATTCCTAAAAATTATGAAAGGTTATGTATATATATTGTATATACATATTGATTCCTATGGTTCCAGGCTGGAACAAAGGGCCATAACAACATTCTACAATTTAGGTCTGTTCAGTGCCAGCGTTTTATTTTTAAACCAAGATTATCTTGTCAAAAAAATTTCTTCTTGTACCGATTGTCCCAAGGTGTTAGATGACCTACCAGCTCTCCTGTTGTCTTGATAGTTCCATTCAATTGCAGTTCTTGATATATCCTCGTTTGGTCTTCTTAGAATATGACGGGCAATTTCCAGCCGGATTGAAGTTTTACCAGTTCGTCGCCACATATCTTCATGGGAGATAACGTTTGGCCGGAAAATTCATCATATTTTAATGAGGGGCTATGATGGCTCGATCATTGTTAAAGACTTAAGAGGCATTTGGTCCGAATTTAGCACCCAGAAGAGCATAGCGGCTAAACGTAGCATCGCCATTTTTCTCTGTCTGAAATTGTATCCCATTTTCATTTCATTTCATTTCATTTCATTTATTCATTAATAATCAAAAAGCCTACATAGGCCAAAAACGATTACATATTAAAAACTCGAGTAAGAAAATTAAATCTTAACTTAGATTATTTAGTTCTTATACCTATTACATTTTACCTTATTTTACCTTTACCTTAAATGCACTTAATGTTTATTCTAAATAATATCAGCAAATAGTCAGTAACAATTATAGCGCATTATTTTAAATATTTTTCAAAATTTATTATCAAAGTTGTTTGTGGGAATACTATTATTTATTAAAAGATTTTGTTTGTTGTGCTTAATTCCCTTTTTAAATAATTGATAAAAATATACTGAAATTTATTGTTGGAGGATAAGCTGTTCCTATGCGCATTTCACTGGTTGCTTAGGCCAGATCATCAGGAAACGTTCTCCTAAATAATTTTAGAAAAGCCAAAGCTATCAGCAAACAAAACTACAGAGGGAATGAGAATTACCTACAAACACTCAAAAAGTCTTGTTTGCAACGATATCAAAGCTTAAACAAAATACCAAACAATAAATAAGTGTTGAGTTTTTATCTTTTTTACATTTCCCGCTACAATTAGTTAGAATTCTCCCAACATTAATTGTAGTTGTAAATGGGTAAAGAAAAAACATATTAAAAACAAAAACAAAGTGCTTTTATTGTTTTCGCAAGAAATCAAAATAAAAACAATTTGCCAGTTCAGTTTTTTATGCACGTGCACTTGCTAAAATTTATTATCAAAGTTGTTTGTGGGAATACTATTATTTATTAAAAGATTTTGTTTGTTGTGCTTAATTCCCTTTTTAAATAATTGATAAAAATATACTGAAATTTATTGTTGGAGGATAAGCTGTTCCTATGCGCATTTCACTGGTTGCTCAGGCCAGATCATCAGGAAACGTTCTCCTAAATAGTTTTAGAAAAGCCAAAGCTATCAGCAAACAAAACTACAGAGGGAATGAGAATTACCTACAAACACTCAAAAAGTCTTGTTTGCAACGATATCAAAGCTTAAACAAAATACCAAACAATAAATAAGTGTTGAGTTTTTATCTTTTTTACATTTCCCGCTACAATTAGTTAGAATTCTCCCAACATTAATTGTAGTTGTAAATGGGTAAAGAAAAAACATATTAAAAACAAAAACAAAGTGCTTTTATTGTTTTCGCAAGAAATCAAAATAAAAACAATTTGCCAGTTCAGTTTTTTATGCACGTGCACTTGCTAAAATTTATTATCAAAGTTGTTTGTGGGAATACTATTATTTATTAAAAGATTTTGTTTGTTGTGCTTAATTCCCTTTTTAAATAATTGATAAAAATATACTGAAATTTATTGTTGGAGGATAAGCTGTTCCTATGCGCATTTCACTGGTTGCTCAGGCCAGATCATCAGGAAACGTTCTCCTAAATAATTTTAGAAAAGCCAAAGCTATCAGCAAACAAAACTACAGAGGGAATGAGAATTACCTACAAACACTCAAAAAGTCTTGTTTGCAACGATATCAAAGCTTAAACAAAATACCAAACAATAAATAAGTGTTGAGTTTTTATCTTTTTTACATTTCCCGCTACAATTAGTTAGAATTCTCCCAACATTAATTGTAGTTGTAAATGGGTAAAGAAAAAACATATTAAAAACAAAAACAAAGTGCTTTTATTGTTTTCGCAAGAAATCAAAATAAAAACAATTTGCCAGTTCAGTTTTTTATGCACGTGCACTTGCTAAAATTTATTATCAAAGTTGTTTGTGGGAATACTATTATTTATTAAAAGATTTTGTTTGTTGTGCTTAATTCCCTTTTTAAATAATTGATAAAAATATACTGAAATTTATTGTTGGAGGATAAGCTGTTCCTATGCGCATTTCACTGGTTGCTTAGGCCAGATCATCAGGAAACGTTCTCCTAAATAATTTTAGAAAAGCCAAAGCTATCAGCAAACAAACTTACTGAGAAATTTCTCTCATCATACGGTATTATGGTGTTCCACAACCTACAAATTCTGACAACAAATGATCTGTGCATAAAGAGAGTATTTATTCTTGGACTTATTAAAGCTGCAGTTCTGGAAGAATGGGAAAACGCGAAAAGTCTCATAAGGTATTCAGGCTCACCATATTTAATTATTTTAAAGAAGAACAAGAGTAATCGCATTTTCAACATACCATCTTATATAGTCCGCCTCCATATACGCCTTGGCTTCCTCGTTGCACGCTACCTTGCGGGCTACATTCTAGAGCTTGTCCGCATATTTCTGCTGGTGATTTCAGCGCAGGGTGTCTCTTTTCAATTTAGATTTTTATTGCAATTTGGTTGCATTTTTCGGGAAGTAATTTGTTGTATATGCAGCAACATTTTTACTGGTGTTCATAATAGAGCAACAACTTTTTTCACAACCACACCCATTTTCCATTAAGAAAACGATTGCAAATTTTGCCTACAACAATATTACGTATATATTATTATTTTTTGAAACATTTTGTTGAAATTTTCATTCAAAACTAAATAAATTATTATAAACATCATATATTGGGTCCGCCATCTAACGTTTTTTTTTCAACTAGTGCTTATTTCGTGAATGGTAACACTTAGCTCATGTCTGATTTGACAGATAATTAGTTTTATCCTTCCGCTGAACGAATATGGTTGTGTATATGCTTGAACAACGCTGGGAAATATTGCTACATTACTTTGAAAATCATGGTAATGTTGCAGAACGTGTGCGAAAATTGCGTACGGATTTTGGAAGAAGAGAAGCACCGTCAGCTCCGTATGTTCGTTATCTTGTGAAAAAAGTGAAAGAAACTGGCATCCTCATCGATAAACCAAAGCGTGAAAAGCCAAAAACAGTGCGTACACCCGAGAATATTATTATTAACCGGAAGGAGTGTACTTTCAAATAAAAAAAGAAATTTGAGATAATATTCAGTAGTTTTTTTTATAGCATTTTCAAAAAAAAAAAGAAGTTATTTGGCGGATCATTTACATTTTCATACAAATTGTTGCTGAAGTAGAAGTAGGCTCAACTTTTTTAAAAAAAAACTTTAGTTACATTTTTGTTCGAAACATGAAAGGAACATATATGAAATACTTTGGGAAAAAATAAGATAGAAGAAAAAACAAAATTGTTGCTAGCATTGTGTACGAGGCTTAATTATACAGAAATCGGCAAATTTGCTTATATTATAAAATCCTGTTCCCCAGTGTTCTTTTATAAGATTCAACATTGTAAAAAAAAACACGAAGAAAAATATTTAATGTACTACAGAAACATGTTGACATTTTGGTAGCGTGTAAAAAATACTACAAAAATTTCTTTTAAATAATTATTGATGTACGTATGTATGCATGTATGTGTGTCATTGTTAATGTGTGCGTGTAAGTCATTATTATGAAGTAATTCATCTTTTTTTTTTGCCTACACGATCATTTCATTGATTTTGATTGTTTTCTATTTGTATTGTGCTGATTTTACGTTTTTTTTTTATATTTTCTGGTCATTTTATTTAAAAACATTTTTCATACTTTTTTTCATTTAATTGTTTTTTGTTTTTTTTTTCTTTCAACGTATTTTTCTTCTATACTTAGAATACTGTCACTGTAGTTGTTTAAATATATAAATTTGTGATCATTTAATATGTTTATTTATGTATATTAATAATAAAAAAAAAAGCTAGAAGTAAGTAGAGAAAAGAGATAGAAATGTATTCTACATTTTTACACTATGACTTTATTTGAATGAAAAATGAAAAATGTGAAGAAAAAAATTAATGATCTGCTGACGTCAAATGCTAATTGAAATTAATTTAGAATAATAATAGTATATTATTACGAAAGTATCTGTAAAAAACAAGAAAATTATAAAAAAAAAATATTGTTCAAATTAAAAAGAAATTCTGTGCCGCAATATGTTGCAAATTTTTTTTTTAACTTTGCAAAAAATAAAAAATAATTTTACAGTTATGTTGCAAACATTAATTCATAAGTTTATTTACTTTTGAATAAAAAAAATTTGTAATTATCTTTGAGTGTGAATTTATTTCTGTTAATTAAAATTTAAAATATTTATAAAGAAAGGAAAAGACATAATTTTTTAAATGTTTGAATTTATTGTTAAAGACAGCAAAATCGCCCAAAGTAATATATAAAAATCGACTAAAAATTTACCATAAAAAATTCGGGTGATTTTGCATAATATTACCTTTTTTGGGCGATCGTTTTTAGCATAGATAAGAGACATTCTTGGTAGATTTTTCGTTTTCATTTTTTGGTTAATTCTTCAATGAGATAGTAAACAGTAACGGTGGTAAGATCTAGTATAACACCTTTTATTTTCAGTTATTGATGAATTATTATTCATTTAAAATACCGAATTTCAAAATCCCAAATCGCTAACTAAAGCTAATATGCAGAGCAGGCTTTCGACCGGACGCAAGGATTTTCTCCTCTATGGTATAACTAATGTCAGCTTCGCTAACTAAAGCATTCGGCTTAATTCGGCCTTGCGCCAGGCCGAAGAACTGCTATAGGGAGAAACTTGGGCTAGCGAAGCCGGTGCTTATTATATCATAGAGAAGAAAATCCTTACGCCCGGTCGAAGTCCGGCTATGCAGAAATGCTTAAGTTAGCGATTCTGGATTTCGAAATTTGGAATTTGGTAATTCGCGAATTGGTATTCGGGATTCTAAGTTTCGGGCATATGAACCCATCCCGACAAAGTATGTAAAGAGATTTAAAACTAGTTTGTAAGAATTATTTAATACCAATTTAAAAAACAAAAATTTTAGTGATTTTTAATTATTTTTGGAGCATTGATTTACCATTTCTGGTTGTAATTTCCAATTTTAATTTTTGGGTAATTTTTCTTTCGTTTGGGTGATTTTCCACATATTGCTTCGGGTAAATTTTGCTTTTACTCTGTTCAAACAAAAATGTTGGTCAACATTGATTATTTTACACGAAAATTTGGACGTGTATCAACATTATCAATCTCACGGTTTTGCAAAACTTTACGTTACGGCACTGCTTTATTTGTTTTTCTTTCTATAACGCATGTTATAAAAACCACTGCACAAATACAAATACAAAAAAAAAAAAAATAAATTATTGTCAGCTGTTTCTTAAAATATCGTGCAAAGCCATATGAGCTGCACTATTTTCGCACGAACAACAAAAATGTTGCTTGAAATATTTCGGTTGTTTTCGCAACATAAACCGAGTCCAACATTTTTTTCGTACGCATTTCACAGAAATTTGTTTTATACATATTGGCCCAAATTCATAGTCAAAATAATGTATACTTCAAATTAAAACGGCTTTAAATGGATGTCAGCACCATTGTTCTAAATTATACTTTAGAAAAAGTCGACTTTATTTTTGACTATGAATATGGGCCATGTAGTTTGACACCATTTCCCGAACAGACTACCAGACTTTAGTCAGTATAGTACAGATTAGATATTATTCCCTTTAGCATTGTCCAAAATTTTTAATGTTTGGCAATAAATAACAATTTGCTACATGTTGCAAGTAAGTTGCTAAGATTTTATTTAGGAAATCAAAATTTGTTATAATAAAAATATAAAAGAACTTTGACTATTTATAAAACCAAAATTCCCTTAAATTTTGTTTGTGCAACATGTTGCAACTGGTAAAAATTATGCTAAAATACATAAAACTACTAAACAGCCAAATATTTATATATATTATCCAACAAATTCTTTGCAGCATGTTGCAACTTAAACGTAATTTTATATCGCTTCAAATAATTAACTAAAAAACGAACTTGTTTAATATTCTTAAAAACAAATCATATTTTCTACATGGGGCCTTATAACAGAATTTATATAAGCCAAATACTCATTCTTCTTAGTTCATCAACATGTTGCAAGTATAAATAAAAGAATTAGTAAATAAAAATTAAAAAGTTAATAACCGTTAAAATGTTACTATTTTTTTTGTTTATGATTAAAGTTTTGTTAATAATTGTTATAAAATTTTTAATTTTGTCATTCTGATTGATTGATACAATCTGATGTTACCTGCAACATATATAAAATAAGTTTACATTTTGTTTTAATCAAAATCCTTTTAATAAACAGCTTATCGATTAAAAAGAGAAAAATAAAAAAATGGTACTTTGTAACTTTAAAAGTGTGTTTAAATGAAAGGAAAATAAACATTGAGATAAATTTTTTTTAATTGCTGTTTTTAATTCAAAAAACCAACGTTTTTATACCCTCCACCACCACTGTGGTGAATGAGGGTATACTAAGTTTGTCATTCCGTGTGAAACTTTTTTATTATACATCTAAGACCCCATAAAGTATATATATTCTGGGTCCTTGAGTAATTCTAAGTCGATTTAGCCATGTCCGTCTGTCTGTCCGTCTGCCGTCCGTCTGTCCGTCTGTTGAAAACACGCTCACTTTCGCAAAAGAAAAGAACAAACTTGGTCTCAATTTGCTTGTAGTTATCCTAAGCAGTTTGGGATTGAAATCCAGCAACATCGGTTTAGTAGGATCAGAACTATGAATCAAAATGTGGAACCACTACCCAAAAAAAATTGATAATTTTGATACAAAAACTAACATAAATGGTGGAATAATGCACGGAATGACATAAAATTTTGCACGAATTCGCATTATACAACTGCAAATCATACTGTTAAATTTCGTGAAGATCGGTCCATAATTTACCATAGGCCCCATATAAACCCTACTCCCGGAAAACAGTTTAGTACGCCTAAAACCGTAAAAAATAACGCTATCATATTAAAATTTGGTGCGTCACAGTTTTATAGGACCAGAAATCACACTGTAAAATTTTTTGAAGATCGGTCTACAATTTACAATAGGCCCCATATAAACCCTACTCCCAGAAAACAGTTTAGTACGCCTAAAACCGTAATAAATAACGCTATCATACTAAAATTTGGTACGTCACAGTTTTATACGACCAGAAATCACGCTGTAAAATTTTTTGAAGATCGGTCCATAATTTACACTAGGCCCCATATAAACCCTACCCCCGGAAAACAGTTTATTGCGCCTAAAACCGTAATAAATAACTCTTTAATACTAAAATTTGGTACGTCACAGTTTTATAGAATCAGAAATCACACTGTAGAATTTTTTAAAGATCGGTCCATAATTTACACTAGGCCCCATATAAACCCTTCTCGCGGAAAACAGTTTAGTACGCCTAAAACCGCAATAAATAATGCTAGCATAATAAAATTTGGTACGTCACAGTTTTATAGAATCAGAAATCACACTGTAGAATTTTTTAAAGATCGGTCCATAATTTACACTAGGCCCCATATAAACCCTTCTCGCGGAAAACAGCTTAGTACGCCTAAAACCGCAATAAATAACGTTAGCATACATAAATTTGGTACGTCACAGTTTTATAGGACCAGAAATCACACTGTAAGGTTTTTTGAAGATCGTTCCACAATTTATACTAGGCCTCATATAAACCCTACTCCCGGAAAACCGTTTAGTACGCCTGAAACCGTAATAAATAATGCTATCAAAATGAAATTTGGTACGTCACAGTTTTATACGACCAGAAATCACGCTGTAAAATTTTTTAAAGATCGGTCCATAATTTACACTAGGCCCCATATAAACCCTACCCCCGGAAAACCTTTTAGTACGCCTGAAACCGTAATAAATAATGCTATCAAAATGAAATTCGGTACGTCACAGTTTTATAGGACGAGAAATCACACTGCCAAATTTCGTGAAGATTTGTCCATAACTTACAATAGGCCCCATATAAACCCTACACTCGGAAAATAGTTTATTGCGCCTAAAACCAAATAAAGCCCACTTTGGGATTTATAGATATTGCGGTGAAATTTTTTACTTAAATTCATATGGCAAGAAAAACTATCATGCAAATTTGTGAAATTTCCTGTTAACGCTAAAACTAATTACACTGCTGTATTGAAATTTATTCTAATTTATTTTTTGTAATACCAGAAATCAGTCTTCAGAATTTTGGGATGATTTGTCCATAATTTACCATAGGTCCAATACAAATAACGCTCCTAAATATCATTTTAGTCCGGCTAAAACTGTTACGAATAATGATATTTTACTCAAGCCAGTTCAAAGTTCTTACAAGAAACGAATAACATTTCCTTATTGTCGGTCAATAATTTAATTCAGGTCTAAACCGCAACCAATTGACGTTCGTTTTTGTGAAGCTTAGTTAATAATATGTATGTATTTATCATATAGAGCCCACTCCTGTCGGTGGAGGGTATCAAAGATTCGGCACAGCCGAATGCAACATGTTGCATAAAATTTTTTTTTTTTTAAATTTGTTTAAAACAAATCAATTCACACATACTTATTATAAACTATTAAAATCATACAATCAAAATGTTGCAAAGAATCAGTGATGAATTTTAGTAAATAAAAATTTGATTTTGGGTTTTTCAGTGCGAATAAGTCTATGCTTTTTCAAGAAAATGCAATTGCCATAAGTTGCAATAACATTTTTAAAGCATTAGTCAATAATAACTTAAAAAAAGACTTAGAGTCTCCTTGCAACATATGCTTAATTGACCACTGTTGTTTTCAAAACCAGTTTTTTTTATTTTATAATAAATTATTGCATTATAATTAAACATAAAATATCGATTTCATTAAATTATTTGTCGTTTGCCACATAGAAAATCGAGGGTGTACTACTGCATTAACATCTTGCAACATATTGCCATTTAAGGTATTCTTAATAAATAAAAAAATATCCCTACACTCCATTAATAAATACATAAGTAGTTTTATTTTGTATATTTAAAAAAAAAATTAGCAATTCGCCAACACGCCATATGTTGCTGGTGCATTAAAATTAAAAAACTCCATATGGTTGACTATTAAGGGGCAAGTTTAGTTGTTTGTATATTTTAAATATTGCATTCATTTTTCAGTAGTTTTTTTCTAGCTAATTATAATGCTGGCAACATGTAATGTTGTATTGCGAAAAGAAAAAATTACCACAAATTTAATGGCCTTATTTTAATTGCAACATCAAACAAACAAGACTCTCATAAAATTCAAATTCAAATCTTTGTTGTTTTTTTTCTTTTTCTCTGTATTTTACTTGAAAAAAAAAATGGAAGCAATTAAGAATAATATTTAATTATCTTGCAAGAAATATCTTTTAAAAAAATTCAACTAAATGACTAATTTAACATTATGCAAAAAGCGACAACCACAACAACAAAAGATCTAAACAATTTTGGTTGTTTGAAATCTTTTGCAGTTTGCATACATAATTACACTTAATAAGATCTGTTTGTAGTTAGTTAATGCATTAATGATGTTTTCTATTTTTTTTTTATTACTAAAAAAAAAAACAAATCTTTTAAATTGCAATAAAATCTATAAAAAATCTAAATCCGCTATTAAAACAAAATTATGGTAGAATGAATGTCTTAAAATTCTAGCAACAATATTGAGTAGGTGGTTGCTAAAGCGCTGAAAGCAGCGAACTAACAAGCCTCTTTGCATTTATTTAATATTCAAGCCAAATGCTTAAAATTGCTTTTGCTTTGTTGGAATATTTTAGTTTTCCTCCTGCGTTTAAAAACGTAGTAGCTGCCTTTTTATAGTTTCAATATAATTTAAGTTTTTCCAATAAATTTCTTTAATTTTACATAATTACGCACTATTTTTTTAAAAAAAAATTTTTTTAATGACTCACTTATTTAAGTTCATAAAGTTATTTACCACAATTTTCATTTTAATTGCAGTATGTTGCAACATGACAACATGACGCCGGCGACAAGTGAAAACTTATATTATAGCAAATATTCATACCACATTCGTTTGTAATTTTGAATTAAATAAAAGTATGAGGATTTTTGTTTCCATATTTCAATTGCATTAAGTGTTTTGTTTTACATATCTCTGATCGCTTTGAATGTGTGGCAAGTATTTATAAGACTTTTTTGTTTCTCTAAATGCACTGGTTTTTAATTTGGATTTTAGTAGTTTTTTTTTATTGGTTGTCATAAAATTATTATTTTTGATATTAGTTTAATACTTAATTAACATAAATTTTTTATTACTTGTTTCGCCATAAACTCTTAATATGAAGTGAAAGTCTTGAAAATGTCAGCAAATGGAAGGCGAATTAATGATTTCCGTCGGTTCTTTTAGATACGGGATATTAAAATTGCCATCTCATCGATTGCAAAAATGTTATATAAAATATTACAACTTTTATTTAAAAAAAAAATCCGTTAAATTTAAATAAATTTAGATCACGAAATTTCAAGTCTAATCATTGCAAATCTATTGGGTAGCATATTTTTATAAACTTTTGTTAAACATTTGATTCGAATATGAGATGTAGAGTTTTGAGACCAACGAATTTGGATGGATGCCACAAAATTTTTTGCTTAATTACAGTATAAAATCCCACAGGGAAATACTAAAATACTGGCTTAGAAAACCGTCCGCCTATGATAGCTGTCAGTTTATAAAGCTTCCACTGTTTAAAGGTATAAACTTTTTATTACTGCAAAAAATCTAGTTAATCATCCTATATTACAATCCGATGCAAAAAGTAACGAAAAAAAAATTCAAGATATGCAATAACGGGTTTTCAGGCCGCTTGTCTCTGTTAATGTCCCACCAAAGTTCCTTAATTCTTAACCTTAGAACACACAACCAGGGTATATTTGTACCCCATTATAATTTTCAATCATTTTCAGCTTCACAGCAAAAAATATTTGATTGAAGACTCTTTAAACGAAAATATAAACAAATAAATTAAATAATTTATTACACTTAATACAATTTTTAATGTTTATTAATTAGACAGGTAGACATTTTAACACTTTTTTAAAAGTTTTTTTAACCATTCTAATTGATTCTTATGTTTTTTTTGGCATGCTGAAGCCGAATAAAAACTCAGTGTTCTCCCATCAGCACTCTATTACAATTGATTTGACTTGAACTTTAATATTTGTTAAGTTTTTTTTCTCTTGTTGTTTTAATTAAAAAAATAATTTAAATTATGTGCTTTATTTTATATGAAGGGCCTAAAGTACAAGGGAATTAAGTGCATTTTCTTAAAATTGTGATTACAGTTGAAATGAAAAGTAGATGAAGTTCAGAGAAGTTCAAAACACAAGAGGTGAATTTGGAATTCTTATCCGACCAATTCTATTAGTTTTCATTAAAATAAAGGGCTGGTAAAAACTCGGGGTTTTTAAGAAAAACCCTACCCACCAGGTTTTTTCATGGGGTTTTTTGGGTTTCATGGGTTTTATGGTTTGTTGTGTAGTGATCTTATAATTGGTTTAAGCAATTTTGTCAACTCCGCATTTTTTTGGTATTGATTCAGCCAGAAAATCTTCAATATTTTTTTATGGCATTATCATAAAACGCATGGATGGTAAAAAGAAAAGCTATGTCTTATATAAGTCCTTATAGCCTCAGCTGCCAAGTGATCTACAATGGCACTTTGAACTTTTAGGCACAAGTAAGATCAGAACATTTAAATGAATTTGACAATGACATTTATTTCAAATTTTAAAGCGTTTTTTCATTTACCATTAATTTCTTGCAATAAAAAAAAATCTGAACAGAATACCCTTAATATTTATTAAAGAAAGAAGTGCTTATCAAATTAAATGAACAACAATGGTGGAAAATAATTAAATATTGTTACGTTTTTACTTTATAAAACGCGTTAAGGTTTTAAACGTTTGAATTCTTTTAATTGCAAATCAAAATAAATTCACACAACTGAACCGTTTAATGTATCCAATCAAACTAAACTAAACTTTTATGAGTTAGCCTGTATTTATAGTTCAAAACCATTCCTAGTTGACTCAAGAACCATCTTGTAGGTTCTAGAATGTTGTGTTCGATTTATTTTAAAATTCTCTCGCAGATGTGACTGAACTCAATTAAAAACTTAATTTTTTCTGCCCCATGGTCTTAAATTTTGAGTATAATATTTAATAGCGCCAGCATACAAACAGATCTACGTCTCTAGAAAAATGAGAAGATCTAAGGTATATCTAGACTTCGTATTTAGCTGAATCACAGCTTAAGATGGACAGAGGATCATTCTTCTCACAATTTTCTTTTGATATTTTCACAAACGCTCCAAAAGTCAGTTCTTGTAGATTAAGCAGAACAGTTTACTAGGTGTAGGGGTGACTGTGTCTTCAATACTTTCGAAATGTAAAGTCATATTGAGTAGATCATTAAGACGTTTTTTCGATATATTGTCTTTGAAGTTTTTCAGCTTTGTATCAAAGGTAGAGAATTGTAGATAAACAATAGATTTCAATATTCTCTAAGCACTCAAATCTCTCATTCAGAGCGAATGCTACGTAAGTCGCAAACTTTTGGGAATTTGAATTATTCTGTATCTCAGTTTACACATCTATCGTATTTTCTTATAATGTTCGAATTCTGTTAACTAGCGAAATAGCATCGGAAAATGTGGTCTCTTTGAATTTACCCACAATCTATTAAAAGCATGAAGTAGGATTACTTTCTACTTTAGCATTCGTCTCGAAAAAAGGAAAAACGAGTGGTGTGGACCGACCTCAATCTTAAGATTTAAAAGAAAAAATTTATTATTCTGTTTGATGTTTTGCTATTAGTTGTTATGCAAAAAATTCAAATTAATTGTTTGCTCAAAAAAAAAACTATAAAAAGTATCGGCAGTGATATATCGCCGATACCGATTTATCGGCAAGCGTGAAGTATAGCCGATATATCGGTGTCGGACTATAGTACTTTTACTAGTTATATTTGGTACAGATATTCATTAAATAATTGGTTTAATTTTCTTAATTTTTCTTTAGGAACGTTCTTATTTTTAAGTGCTAACAAAATATTTATCTATTTGAAAATGTCGCGAAAACTTTTATATTTCCCTAAGAATTTTAAAATATATTGGTTTCAACGACTAAATTTTCGTTATGGTTATTTTTTATATGTTTGCTTAATAGAAAAATCATGACTTTGAATTGAGTAGGAGAAAGGCATAGAAAAATTTATCTAACTCTCATGCCATCTTACCCCCTCATGAAAGAAAGTCATAATGAAAATTAAGTCAGGTCTTATAATTTATGTTAACCTACCCCAACCTCACAACTCCTGTTCAGAATAACGAAACCAGCCACCCTTATCATCAGCTTTCAAATAACGCTTAAAATAAATCTTGTAAAATAAATAATAAGCCCTCACAAAAAAAAAAAAAAAAAAAAAAATTTGATACAAAAACAACTTAACTTGTCTAACAAATACATTTTTTTTTTTTGAATTTTCTATATGACCCACATTAAAACACACATACACAAACTTTCATAAAAATCAAACCCCCCAAAAAATAAAGAAATAAAAATTATTATATTAAAATTACAAATAAAAGTGTAACTAAAATTTCTTAACGCCTGTTCAAATGGCACAAAAAATAAAAAACAAAAATACATACAAACGAAAAAGTAACTTACATTGTAATTTATTTATTAACAAAAACACAAGAGAGAGAAAAAGCCGACGGCATTTGAACCTTTTTTTCTTGTTTGCTACTTCGACATGTTGTCATCACTGCTTTCTTGCCTGCCTGCCTTATTTTTTTTAGTCAAGGGGAATATTGTGTTGCAACAAACAATAAATTTCAAATACAGATTTCTTTGGCAAATCTTTTAACTGTTTTTTGCTTTAGATTTAAACAGGTTAAAAGGTTGTATCCGTTTAACATCCTTTTTTTATTATTTTTGCAAATTATTTTCTCGTGTTTTTTCTTGTTTTTTTTGTGGCTGTTTTAATGTTGGCTACCAAAAGTGTTGACATTATAATAATAATTTTAATTGCTTCAAATAACAAATGTTAATGTAAGACTTGTTTGGTTTTTATGAGCTTGTAATAGGTTTGACTGGTCAGATATTTGTGGGTCTTAGTTAAACACACACTCACATCATACACTGGCTCGAAGGACTAACAAATAGAAGGTAATTAACATGTTGGTTTATTTTACTTTACTTACTCTTCTCTTTATACTCTGGTGTTTCCTTTGGGTAAAGTTTATTTTTCAACTTAAAAAAAAGGAGTTTTCAACAAAAATAAAAAAAAAACATTCTGGAATGTAATTTTTTTTTCATTATAATATTTTTTTTGTGGTTTTTGCATTTGGCTAAACATTGAGGGTTTTCTTTATTATAATAATTTTTTTTAACTTGTTTTTTTACGTTAATGATAATGGCTGGCTCATTTAGAGGGCTTAAATGTGTTTTTGTACGATTTCCAACACCTTTTGCTTGATTTTTTTTTTTTTTTTTTTTTGAGTGTGTGATTTTTATTTGGGTGGGTGTTGAAAGATTTTTTTAAAAAGTTTCAACACCTTAAAAGTGTTAAGAGTTAAGATAAACTGCACATAGTATATTAATTAACAAAGATAGAAGGATACAAAGACGGAATCGATAAAAAGGGTAAACGTTCGGGAGGTGCAATAAACATAAGTGGAGCTCAGTATTAGGCTTGCAAAAGCAAAAGTGCAAAATATCGTAGCACTTTAATGTAATCTAACGGAAACCCTGTGTATTTTGTTTTCGGATTTAGCAACAGAGCTACGATATTTTGCATTGGCACTTTTGCAAGGCTAATACTGAACTCCTCTATAGATTTTGTATGGAAGCAAGTACAATTATGCATTGAAAAAGTGATCTATTCTCCAAAAACTCATGATAAAAAGTTTTTTGAAATTCCAAAAAAAAATTTTGATCGGGAATTTTTCCGAAAAATTCTCAACGAAAACTTAAGGTATTTAAAATCAAATAGTATTAACTGTTACTTCATCCATGCCTAAATATAGTTATTCCATTAATTTTTTAATCAGAGAAAAATAACTCAACTTGGAAAAACCTTAGCAACGAATTCATGGTTGACATCACGTTAAAAATAATAAATTGGGAAACACCAAGAAAACACAATTTAAAGTATTTTTAAAAATTTTGAAATTTCCCAATTTAAAGTAAATATGTGCTACAAAAGAAGATACAAAATCAAGTGTCACTTAAAATAATCTTTAAGCCAGAAAGACTTGAGCAAAGAGATTGCATAAAATGAAAGAAAAATATTATACGTTTCTGCAAATGAAGAAATTTTGGAAAACTAGGAACCCTGCAAGTTAAAGTCGACACAAGTCGAAAAATAATTTATTTTCTTTGCCGTTATTGACAATAATCGATAACTATTGACAATCATTTGGTATTTTCTCTGACATTTTGTGGCGACTCAAATAAATTTTAAGAAATGTTTAGTTAGAAAGTGTATTTATAGGGTGGCGCATAAGTTACGTTTTGATATAATAAGTGGATACATTTTTTGTTTATGATTTTTTTTTTCAAATTAACTTTGAAAAACTTGTTAAATTTATGATGGAAAGAAACAGCACAATACAAAGCACCAGAGTTGTTCAATTTTATTTCATTAAGTTCATATGGAATAATGAACGTTGAGGACCATTTTCACCTCAATGGTCACGTGAATAGAAACAAAATTGCAGAATATCCAAGAATAATTATAGAAAAGCCGCGAATAACGTCGTAGAAGCCAATTTTTACAAAAACTGCTTTTTGCAGATTACCGTTAATATTACTCTCTTACACTGTTTAAACATCAAATCACCAAAAATTATGCACCTTAACCCTGCAAAATGCGATACAGAGAGACAGTCAGTGAAAAACGTTGTAAGTTAGTAACAAAATGGTACAAACGAAAATGGTAAAAAACGAACAATATTTTAAATTGTCGCAATTTGTGCAGTAAAGTGTTGGCAACCCTAAAAAAATTCGACAGCTGACAGTTTAGGGTTAGAAAAAATGGAGCGTTATACGTCATTATTGCACAATATTTCAAATATATTGCTTTCATTATATTGGTGGCTGCAGTTCGAAAGTTTAAATTTAGTTCGAAAGTTTAAATTTAAGGACAGCCTTTATAATAGCGGTGAGAATCTAAAAAAGTTATTGAAACTTTATTTAAAAAAAAAATTATGTGAATTACATAATGATAAGGTTTTTTGAGTTGATCTATATAGGATCTGAAGAGAGAGAGAACTACCAAAAACCAATTTGTTAAGTTTAAGATTATGAAGAGGACATATTGCTAATATTTTTTAAAATTATAGTATTTCGGCAGTAGGTATTATATAAGAAGCTATGTATGTGGAGCCTTATATCTAATCTTACAGGGCTTATACTTGAAAAAATAAGTTTGAAAGTTCCGGATAAAAAGCATAATTTTTACCGATTTTTCTACATTAGTTAGCAGCGGTTTTTGTATGAATATTTTGTTTTATAAATTTTCATTTTCAATTTACTCTTAATAACTTTCTTGGTTATTTAAAACTTTCCTCATCTTTTAATTTCAACCAAGAACTTTATGGAAACAAATACATAAATTTCTTGAATAAAAAATTCAAAAGCAAAAACACACCAAAAATTTTTTAAATTTTTATCAACGCACAAAAATCTTACCTTACACACAAACATATTTATTGTCAATGGCTTTTTTATAGCATGGCTAAGAAAAAAAAAATATAAAAATTGGAGAGGTGAAGAAGAACAACTACTGCTTAGATAAACAGACAGAACAGTGAATCTACAACAGTCAGTCATCGGGCATAATGGAGAAGAGGCATACAGACCACACAAACAAACATGGCAAACCACTAAAATACCAGCAGCTCAGAAACGAATAAATGGTAAATTTTTTAAGGAGCACATAGAGAAACAAAAATTACACAAAAGAGAGTGCAAGATATGAAAAGTTGACAAAATTTAGGATGCAGAGTAGAAGATATAATAACCCTACAACAATATTTAATTTGACGGAAATTTATACTATAGTCTAAGCAATAATGAAGGCTATAGTTTAGGCTATATTTATAATATATCTTTTGATTAAAATATTAATCATAAAGAAAAAACTGCAGACTACACCATATTTAATTTTATAGGTTACACTAACTATACGACTGTTGTGTTGATTATTCGGGTGCCACAGTAGGCTAGTTGGTAGAGAGCTAGTCTATCAGCGCCGGGTTTGGGGGTTTGATTCCTCTGGCTTATTTCCTGCAGACAAGCGTAGAGCTTCGCGGGTTAAGCATAGGAAGAAAAAAATGATTATAGAATAGTCAGAGTCTACACTATAAATTAGACTATTTATAGTGTAGAAATTAGTATAATCTTTAGAGCAATAAATTTTGTGCGAATTATACTATAATCTTATAAGTAATTAAATGTAACTAGAATCTTCACTTTATATTAGACTATAGCCTAGATTATAGATAAGACTCTGATCTACACTATAGACTAGACAATAGTCTCCACTTTAGACTAGACAATATTCTACAATACAAATTAGACACAACTTTAGACTATAGTTTAGGCTGTAGTGTACACTAAAAACTACACTTTAGTTTCAAATATAGATTCGACTATTTTTGATTAGACAAATGTAGTAGTCATATTTGTGTGCTATAAATGCTATAAAGGATTTAATATACTTCATATTTTTTTGGTAGAGTTACTAAAAAAATTAAGTCCAAACACAAAACAAAAGTGTTAAAGCATAAATGTCATAACAACGACACTAACAGTACCCCACCGCCACATCATGACAAAGCAATGATGATATTGTTAGTGTTTATAAATATGCTGCTGCTGGTACTGATTTTAAATGTGTAGCATATTGTTAAATTCTTCATTGTTGACTAAATGGTTGACTGAGTTGCAAAAAAAAAAAAAAAAATTATGTTGGCGTTTAAATTCTAGTGAGTGTTTGTACAAACAAACAAACAAAAGAACGTTAATGCCGGAGTATAAAATATCAATGTGACGACATAAAGTGACGCGCGGTTTCATGCAATAAAATCTCTTTCTTATTCTTTTAAGAAAACACAAGATTTTATACTTAAGGAATAACACTAAGAACTGGTATGAAACGAAAAAGCACTCATAAATATAACGGAAGCAAAAGGCGTCTGTCTTAGTTCGTCATTTTTTTATGCTTTTTTTACTTCGCACCCAACCATATTGTTCATTTTAACTTTGCAACATGCTACTTGGCAAAACTGGCAGCAGCAGCACCAACACTAACACCAGCCACATTTAACACACAAAAAGTAGCAAGAAAGCCAAAAAAAAAAACATTAACGTGACATAAAGGAAGAAGGAAAAATATAAATAAAAACAACAAACATAAGCGCCACCATAAATACCAACAGCCAGCCAACCAACACTTGTGATATGTCCTCTCATTTCTAGTTGACACGTCATCAACTTTTACTCATGGCAAATACTATCACTACAATTGCTTGCTTACAAAAACATACATGGTAAGTAGTTGCTGTTGTTGTTGTAAGTTACATGCTGCTTTTGCTTCTTGTACAAATTGTTTTTATGGTCGCTAATGTGTTTTTGTTTTTTTTTTTGTTGTTGCTGCGGTTGTTGGTTTTTGCTGTTGCTGCTCTTTGTGTTGTTGTTTAATGTGCTACGTGTAGGTGTAGGTGTTTGTAAAGATGTTTAAGTAGTTGTTACTTAAGTTTACTGCTGATGGTTTTCATTTATTTGCTGTTGCTGCTGTTGTTTTGTCTTGCCAAAGTGTCGGTATTTGGTTGCTTTTTAATGGGTTTGTTTAAATAATTGTGACTATTAGATTTATATATGTATGTTTTTCGCTCTTCAACTCTCCCTTTTACATTCTTTGTACAAATTAAGTTGTTTATGATTTGGAAAAGTTGTTGATTTAGATTTTTTCTTTTGTGAATAAGAAAAAAAAATAAGAAGTTGTGGTCTTGGTAATACAGCTAAATCTGGCTGTATTTACTATACGAAACGTCATTTATTTTTTTATTAACTAAGTTGTCCTATGTTCTTCCTTACATATCCCGAGCAACATTAAACCGATTTGGAAACCAACACATGCGGTCAGCTTTCACTGATTATTTAAAAAAATATCAAAAACTTTGACTACGAGTGGAGGTAAGGGGCAATTTCGGCCTTTTCGAAACTATCTAACAGATTTTAGTGAAATTTTAATCGGTATTTAGGTATACCCATAGGGTAGGTTAGGTTCAATGGGCAGCCATCGAGAGACAGCTCACTTGGGTCCTTCAGCGGTCCCTTTGTAATACCCAGCGCCAATGCCCATCCCATAGAGCAGTTAATTAGATGGCGTCACTGCAGAGTTGAGCCAATTCGTCTTTCTAATGAATAGAAGAAGCAGTCTAATTTATATTGTAAATAGATCCTCCAAGCAGGACATCGCCGGCTCTCCTAGGTATTTTTCCATAATGCCGCGTAACCCAGAGCATTGACAGAGAAAGTGAAGCACAGTCTCCTCTTTCTCCTCATCATGACAACTTCTGCAGTAGTCATTAAATTCCAGACCCATTCTACTAGCATGAGTCCCAACAGGCCAGTGTCCAGTCAGAACCGGCACAACAGTCCTGATTTGGTCCCTATTGAACCTAAGTAGAGATTTAGTTCTCCGTTCATTGTAAGCCAAAGTGCCCTGGATATGGAGCAGGTGGACACATAGGTCTATCGCCCTTGCGCAATCCAAGAATACTCGCGTGTGATGAGAGACTTACAGTGAGCCATTGTAAGGCCAATAAATTTATCAATGAATGCGTCATCCATACGACCACCTGCCTTGGCCAGCTCATCTGCTATCTGGTTTCCCAGGCAGTCTGAGCGCGCTGGCTTCCATATAAGCGTTACCCCTGAATGTTCAGCAATCTCATTCAAAGACAGCCGGCATTCTGCAGTTAACCTAGACACCCGCAAGAGAAGCAATGGCAGCCTTGCTATCAGTAAATATACGTATATCTCCCGATATGCGATAACACTTTAGCCAGTTGGCTGCCCGCCTTATCGCACGGTACCTGCCCTTGTCCAGCGCAGTCCACCATACAACAACACCGAGTCGGCTTTACTACAGCCTCAAAGATCCAATTGACACGCTTTAGAATTATAAAAATTAACATAAACAAGGACTTAAATTTTATTTGGAAAAAATTATATTCCGTTTAATGGTATTAATACACACACAGAAAAAAGTTTTTTATCAATTATAAAAATGGTTGAAAAAGTATTTCAATTTAATTAATGTGATAATTGAATCAATTATTTTTTTAGTTGAAAGTAAATAAAAAATATAATTTTAATATTATTAACATTTTAGTTGTTTTTAAATAAATTTTTAATTAAAATATAAATTAAATGTCAAAAAATATTAATTGATTTTTTCGTTAAAAAGAAAATAATTTAAACTTGTAGAATTTTTGTTGGGAATTGTCAAAACCTGAGCTATATTTTATTAAATCAATTGTTTAAATCAGCAAAGTTTTTAGATCATATTTTTAACTAAAATTAAAAACATCATTTATTGAAATAAAATATTCATAATTTTTTTTATAAATATAAATAGTAAAATTTTGCAAAATTTCTCTCAAATACTGGTATTTCATAAAATGTTTACAAATGCATACTAAATGTTTCCGAACTATTCTAAATTTTGCAATATTTCCCATACATACATATTGATTCTTATGGTTCCAAGTTTGGGCAAAGAGCCGTAACGCAACGTTCCATCCGGATCTGTCCTGTGCCATCTGTTTTCTTTCAAACCAGGTTTTTCCTATTGCAAGTTGAACAAAGGGCGGTCACAAAATCCTTCCATCCGAATCTGTCCTCGGCCATCAGTTTTATTTGGGACCAGATATTTCATCATGAGATCTTCTCAAAATATGGCCAACCCAGCTCCATTTATTTTTTGCAATTTCTTTATAGATTGGTGTTTTGCCTGTTCTTTGAGACAAACAAAGGTCTCTATTGGAGATACGTTCTGTAACATTTCCTATAAACAGAAATTTTTCTTAACGTTTTTTTTTAAATAGCAAATTTGTATCAAAAATTTCCTTAAAAAGCAAAATGTTCTCAAAGTAAATATACGTCATTTTGGCAAGAAAACTTGTCTACTGCAGCACCTTAGACCACCCAGCCACTAATGAACATTGCCGAAAAAGCATTACAATAAAATATATTGAGTTCGGTTGATCGTTTATTACACATTTTTCTATTTAAGCGGCAATTATATATGTATATGTTTGTTGTGTGTTAAAAAAATGCAAAAAATTCCACACATTAAAATAATAAAAAAAAAAAACAACACCAAGGAATTTTATGGGTAACAATTAGAGGCTGTCGTGGCTTTTTGCTCATATCACAGCCATTTGTAGACCGACATGGCTGCATTTCAATAGCAATCATTTCCGGTCTGCACGTGCTATAAATATATAAAAATCTAGTCCCATTCATATTTGCGGTCTTCGGAAAATCCATTTCAACGGACACATGGACAGATGGACATCATTAAATCAACTTCGCTACTCATAAGTACACAGAATATATGCACTTATAAATTGCAAACGGAATAACAAACTTACGTATCGCTACCTAAAATGCAAAAAGCCCTATTTAACATTTTAAATATTCAACAGGAGAAGCAAGAACTATTTAAGATGATAGATCGACAAATTGCCTTAAGCTGCAGTTGATTTATTTTTCTTCTATTTTTTTGGTAAAGTATACCAGTTGTTTTGACAACTGACAATGTTACATATTATACAAACTGTTAGTTAGGCTCTTTAGCCTTTATCACATAATCTTTTATAGATAGGGCCGTTTGTTTTTTGTAAATAAAATAGATTACTTTAGTTGCAAGATACCAAAATTTTTTTTGTGAAAATTTGTGTTGTTGCAATATATCAGAATCAATGAAATAGTCGACTTTAACCTTTTGGCTAGTGAGGGTCTTTTGCGTTTTAGGTAACGATATACACTTTCCACCCGTTGCTAATGTTGTAAATAGAAATTTTCGTAAAATTTCTTTTAAACAGCATTTCGAAATTTCCTAAAAACAGCAAATTTTCTTAACATGTTTACTTTTATAGCAAATTTTTATCATAATGTCTTGTTTATAGTAAATTTCCCCAATATTTCCAAAAAAAATTTAAAGCTCGATTTTCTATAAACTTTTATCAAATTCGCATAAAAAAGTGATCGAAGTTAGCTCAATTTTTATCTCTACCTCTCCTTCGGTTACCTCTTCATCCACAAGAGGCTACAGAATGATGTAGCCAGGGTCATCTCCAGCCTCTAGTATTTCCATTATCGATAATCATCGTCACCTATAGTTGACAGTGGGAGTTGCCGAGTTAAATAACAAACTTGCTTAAAAAATCTATTAATATCAAATTTTTCCCTAAGTTTCCCACACAAAAATATTTTGGTCAATATTTTCCATTTCCAAAATGTTAAATTTTCGCAAAATTTAAGTTAAGCAAGTTTAAGTAAAATTTAAATTTTTATGTAAAAATACAACTTGTGCATGTACTTTTCTTCATCTATTTTGTATTGTTTATTAATCTGCATTAAACCACCCTACAATATGTTTAAAGATTTTAGGATTTTTTTTTTGGTTATGATGAATCTAGAAAAAATATTTGACACACATTTGTTTTAATAAATTCTTTTGTGGTAGTTGCTAAACAGAAATCCCTTTTTGCTTATTTTTGTAACTAATGTTGAAAAAAACAAGCACACAGACAGACAAAACAGGACAGACTATTTCCATGAGCAGACAGTTACCCATCCATTGACTATTATAACCAACAACAAATAAGTTATTTTCATTCTCCATGTTAGTAAATGGGTTTCTTTTTTCAGAAAAAAGTAATACATGCTAGACACTTGCCAGACACACTTTAGTTACTTATTTTTTTTTTGTTCCCCATATATTTTCTCGACTACTGTTTAGTACTAAGGCCATACAAAAACTTTCTTGTGAAATTCAAAAACAAAAAAAAAAAAAAATTTCTAAAATTTCAAAGAAATCCAAAACAACAACAGCAATAGAAAAAAAATAAATAAAATCTCTAAAAATAAAAACCCTTAGTTGGAATTTGGAGAACAAGAAGAAAAATTGTGCTTTTATGGTACCAAGGCAACAGATGTTGGAAGTTGGTTTCTTCATTTTTACTTCTACAAAAACAAATACAAGTTGTAAGTGTTTGTAAAAATCTCTGTGTGGCAGAGAATGAGTAGCTCTTTTTCAATAAAAATAAGATAGAGATGGATATACAAATGGGGAAAGAGCAAAAATATCTAACGGTAATGCTGCGTTTGAGTTTAACCTTGATTTGATGTTTACGATTTTTTTTTATAAAAAGATATGTAAATGTGTTTGTGTTTGAAGGAATTTGGGTAGAGGAGTTACCATAAACTTAAATATTAGAATATGTGTATAATTACACATAATGGTAATACGTTGTAAAAATACATATTTAAATATGCTATTAATAACAAATTTTTGAAAAATGTTCTATATATTACAAGCAATTTTTTCCATTTTTCACAAACTTAGAAAAATATATATTAATATAGCAAATTTTCTTGACTTTTCCTATAAATAGCAATTTTTTTTAACAACATTTGCCATAAATAGAAAATTTTTTCAACATTTCCGATAAATAGCAAAATTTCCTTTAAATAGTAAGTTTTTTAATATTTTCTATAAATAGTAAATTTTTTAAAACTTTACCATAAATAGTAAATTTTGTAAAACTTTGCTATAAATAGTAAATTTTTTGAGACTTCGATATAAAAAGTAAATTTTTTAGAACTTTGCTATAATTTTTTTAATATTTCCTATTAATTTTTAATTTCTATTTATTTATGCTTATGGTCTATTTTTTTTTTTTTTTTTTTTTTTTTTGTTATAACAAAAAGTGAATCTTCATTTTTCTTTGAAATTTTCGTAACTCCGTTGTGTTACGTCTTCAGGATTGAATATTTTTTTTAAATTTTCAATCCTGAAGACGTAACACAACGGAGTTACGAAAATTCGAAAGAAAAATTAAGATTACCTTTTTTATAAAATAAAAAAAAAAAAAAAAAAAAATAGACCATTAGCTTAAATAAATAGAAATTAAAAATAATATAATGGATGGTCGAATAATTTACAATAATTTATTTCCAATAAATAGTAAATTTTTTTAATATTTCCTATAAATAGTAAATTTTTTAAATATTTCCTATAAATAGTAAGTTTTTTAAATATGTCCTATAAATAGCAAATTTTTTAAATATTTCTTAAAAAAGTAACTGTTTTAAATATTTCCAATAAATAGTAAATTTTTAATAGTAAGTAAAGTTAAATTCCCATTATTGCTATTTATATATTTGTTTTTTAAATTTCCTATTACCTAATAGAACACTTCCTATAAGTATTTAAAAAATTTCCTAAAAATAGTCAATTTTTTAAAAAATTTCTGTAAATAGTAAATTTATATTACATATTTGAAAAATATCTTGTAAATAAAAAAAATTTAAAAAATTTAAAAAAATTTCTATAAATAGTAAATTATTAACAAATTTCCTATAAATAAAAAAATTTTAAAAATTCTATAAATAGCAACACTTTGAAAAAATGTTCTATAAAAATCATATTTTTGAAAATGTCGTATAATGCCATTTTTCCAATAATAGCAAATATATTTAGCAAATCTTTAACAAATTTACTATTTTTATTAGTTTTTTCAAAATTTGCTATAATCAGTCAATTTTGGAAAAACTTACTTTACGTAGTAAATTTCTGAGAAATTTCCTATAAATACTAATTTTTTTTTTAAAATTTCCAAGAAATAATACCTGTTTAAATAATTATTATGTATGTTTACTTATTGAAATATTTGAAAAATATCTTATAAATATTGAATTGTTGAGAAATTTGCTATAAGTAAATTTCTGTAAAACTTTCTATAAATAGTAAATTTTTGAAAAATTTCCTGCAAAGGGCGTGTGTGAAACTGTAGCAAAAATAACACAATTTTTTTGCAATTGGCACTAGTTACATTTTATATATTTTTTATTTTAAATTCATTAATTTTTTAAACGCTTTTATTTTACTTTTTCAATTTAAACTTCTAATTTTCTGTTTGTCAGAAATTTAGTTGGTTTTGTCAAAGTTTCTACTAGTTCCCAGGGCTAGTGGAATTTTATTTACCTCAGAAGTGTCAAAATTTTTCTTACAATAGTATGTACTTTGCTACCGTTTCACACACGCGCAATTAGTAAATATTTGAAAAATTTCCCATAAATAATTAATTTTTGCAAAATTTCTTATAATTTGTAAATTTTTTTAAAATATGCTATAATCAGTATATTTTTGAAAAACGTCCTATAAATAGAAATTTTTTTAAAAACTTCCTATAAAAGTAAATTTTTGAAAAAGTTCCTTCAAATAGTTAATTTATATTAAGTTTTTGAAAAATTTGCTGTAAATAAAAATTTTTTAAAAATGTTCTATAGATAGTAAGTTTTAAAAAAAAATTCTGTAAATAGTAAATTATTAACAAATTTTCTATAAAAAAAAATTTTTAAAATTCTGTAAATACGAAATTTTTGAAAGTTGCAAATTTTGGAAAACTGTCGTATAAATGCCATTTTTTTTAATATTCCAAAAATAGCAAATAAATAGTGAATTTTTAAAAAATTTGCTATAATCAGTAAATTTCTTCAAAACTTCCTATAAATAGTAAATTTTTAAAAACTTGCTATAAATAATACATTTTTTAAACATTTCCTGTAAAATAGTAAATTTATATTACATGTTTGAAAAATTTCCTGTAAATATAAAATGTTTGAAATTGTTTTTCTAGATAGTAAGTTTTTAAAAAAATTCTATAAATAGTAAATTTTTAACAGATTTCCTATAAAAAAATTTGTAAAATTCTATAAACTGCAAAATTTTTGAAAAAATTCCTATTAAAAGCAAATTTTGGAAAATGTAGTATAATGCCAATTTTTTTTTATTGAGTTCTTAGCGTTTCTTGGCAACTCTGCTCATTTCCAACCAACATATTTGATATGAAGATTTTATTTCTTATAAATATTTTTACTTCACCATTTAACTAAATGTTGTAAGTTGTTTGGGAAAAAGTTTTCATTTTTATTTTGCTGTTTTTCCTCTCTAATGTTGCTGTGTGATGTGTT
Source organism: Pollenia amentaria (assembly GCA_943735925.1). Taxonomy (NCBI): domain Eukaryota; kingdom Metazoa; phylum Arthropoda; class Insecta; order Diptera; family Polleniidae; genus Pollenia; species Pollenia amentaria. The sequence continues at coordinate 10,967,888 of OX031010.1, read as the reverse complement.
GCTGCCACAACAAATAAAATATTTTATACAAAAATATTTTTCTTTTGCCTTAAACTCACTTGGAGCATATGTCTGAAAGTGTGTGTGTGTGTGTGTGTGTGTGGCAACAAGTGTTACTTGCTGCAAACCGTTTGTCATAAAGGGAATTTCTTTTGTGGCTTTTTATGCTGGATTTTATTTTTCTTCTTGGCTTTATTTGACTCTTGAGGGGTGAAGTTTAAATTGTTTAGTTAAGTGTTTATTTTTTTTATTGCAACATTTTTTTCTCTTGCTGTTTTTTGATTTCAGTTGTGATTTTGTAAAAGCAGTGGTGTTGTTTGTTGTTGGATTTTTGTTTTACTAGTTTTAGATCTTCTTTTAACTGTGTTTGATGTAAAAAAAAAATGATAATAATAATGAAAAAAAAAAAAAAAGTTGTTATGTCAACAGGTGGTTAATTGAGTTATTGTGTTGTAAAGTGATGTCTTTAGTTTCTTAAGGGGGAACAATTTTTTTCTCGTTTATTTAGTGTTTGTTTGAAAATATGTACCTATGTACATTTTCTTGAGATTATGTTCAATTTTATAAATGAGTTTTGGTTTTCCAATCCTGATTTAAAGATTTAAAAAAAAAACATAACAAAAAACTTAAATATGTTTTTATTAGAGTTTTTTATAGGAGATTTCCCGGGATTACAAACATGTTTCGGGGAAAAATCCTGGCTTATTTGTGCGAGAATTCCCGAATTTTTTTTATTTATATGTATATGACAGCTGCATCGCAGACTTTTCGTATAAGATACTGAAAATATTATAAATTCTATTGTTAAAGATGTGGACCAGAGTGAAAATTAATATTTTAGGAAATTCTGAATACAACAATTAATAAAGAAATCGCGGATTCGCTTCAAAGGAAATCATTTTCTTTAAAAGAGGAACTACATGTTTTTGAAGGTAGTGGTGAAACAGTTCAAGTCTTTAAAGATTAAATTATGCTCTTTGGAATATAAGGACAACATCCGTAGAAAGGGATCGGTTTTCTCATTGGCAGGACTCTTCTTAAATAAAATTCGAAATATGCTATTAAACGATTCAGTAAATGCTTTTTTTTTTTGTACTAATATTCCATTTTCAAAGAAAAATTTTGTCTACATAATTTACTTTTTTTGTTTTTTATTTGCTTTGCAGTAAATATAAACGTTTAATGCATTTCTTAACTTATTTAATAGATCTCATGAATTTTTATTTGTTTTTTTTTTAAATAAATTAAACTTAATAATATTTTGCAGTGCTTTGTATCGGGCGGGAATTCCCGCGAAATTGAAAAATCAATCCTGAAAAAGTCCGGGAAAATTTCGTTTGGTACAAAATAAGTAAAATTCTAGAGGTCAATTAATAACATAATAAAATTTACTGGGCCATCCCTGGTCAACAAATTATTTAACTTCTAGTTTTCTTAAACAAATTTTAAAATTCTTAAACCTTATTATATTTTCAGCTAATTCCTTCTAAACCGTTTAAAATAACTAAATACTCTTTCCATTCACAATAACAAACTCGTTTATGCAGTACATCTGTTTATAAAGTGGTTATAAAACAAAAACTGGACCAAACAAAAGGTGAGTAATGTTTGACACCTTTCAATTTCTTTGATTAAAAATTCTTACAAGTATTTAACGATCAAACTTAAACCTCTGCTTATAAAAAAATTATATGCCAGCAAATTCATTAAGAATTCTAAACACATTCAACATTAAAAGAACAACAAAACAACAGAAAAATCAAACTTATCACTTGCTAACAAAATGACAAGCAAACATTCCCAAGTTTAAACATTTTTAAAAGGCCTGTTCTTTGTTGCATTATTATGGATAAAACCGCATTATTATGGATCAAACAATTTTATCAAAACATGCATTACAAAAAAAAAAAAAAATTTTTAAAGAAAAATGCGTTCTTGCACATGGATGAATGTGTTCTCAAATGTGAGTAATGGGTGAGAGAATGTATTGCATTTGTAAGGTCTTAAATGTACTCCTCCTTCATTCATTAGTTTTTTTTTTTTTGTAGTCATTTAATACATAAATTTTATTATGATTTCTGTAAATCTTTAGCAATAATCAAAAATGTTTTTACCATTTTTCTTTAATAATTGTTTTTAAACGTTTATTTGATTCTATGGCAGGGTGTAGTATTTTGTTGCAAGCTAATTTTCGTTTAAAATGCGTGTAAATTAAAATGTTTCTTGGTAAATTCCTTTAAATTGGATTCATTGAGCTTCATGTTTTTTTTTTGCCTATAATTTCTTTTATTATAAACTATAATGGTTATACATATTTTGTTTTTCAGTTGTTTTTGAATTTTTGCTAAAGAAACTTGATATTTTTACGATTATCAAAAGTACGCTACAGAAGACTTTTAAGGCCTTAATTTAAAATTTTTAATTCTTGAAATATTCCTGCTGGAAATTTGTGTCAAACAGACTGGTCCTGGAATTTGTGAAAATAGGACAAGTACAAAAAGAAAGTACTCATGACCAGTGAAAGGAGAATACATCATTTAACTGGTATATGAAGAACAAAAAGGTAGAAAAAGTAATGAATTACAGTATTCATCGGTGGCGAGACACATTTTTTGAAACTTTCTAAAATTCGGTTCTTAAATTTATTATTTTTTAAAGCTGGACTTGTTTTATTAAAATACTACTACATTACATTGAAATAATACACCATTGTAGTAACTAACACTTCACTGTCAGTGATACGATAACTTTAAGGCTGTTTATATGATCAATGCACGATTTTCTGGGGTAGAAGCCGGCATGCTCGCATCTTATAGCCGGGTGAATAGTTGTTGACAGTCTTTTGTTAATGATATTTGCGATTGTTTTGTTCCCCATGCTTAGAAGGATGATTGATACCCCTCAAGTTTTCAAGTTAGTCCAGTCCCTATTTTGGGAAGGTTAATTATCGTGCCCCATTTTAGGGCCCCTTAATGAAATAATGCAAAACTTCCCGCAAATTTAATGCTGCTTTAACGGACGACATTTTAAAAGCAAAAAAACCAATTTTGCTAAAATATGTACTTCGTTCAATGACTAAGTGAGAATACATCACAGATGTTTAATATAAGTTAGTAAGGAAACGAACCATGTGTTAGAAAACTTCATAAGTTTTGAATCTCGCATTTTTAAGTTATGAAAAATATAATTATATGAGCATAAGACTAAAGCTATGTTCACATCTATTTATATTTGACGTCCTACTCGTAACCACTACACAGAAAACATTAATAATTTTCTCTAATCACCAAATTTAAACCAACTTCATAATATCAAGCAAACAATTTGTTGATTTTGCACCTATTACCAAAATGATTACTTTGATTACTAAAAATTGTAAAATTGTGATTATTTTTTTTTTTCAATAAATGATTATTTAATTTTAATTAAAAAAATTATCAAAAAACTTTGCCATTTTTTAAATTAAATATTGACAGCTCCCAACAATATTTCTATATGTTTAAATTATTTTATTTTAAACGAAAAAAAGTCAATTAAAACTTGTTGTTATTTAATTAATATTTTAATTAAAAATTTATTTCAAAACAACTAAAAGGTTAACTAAATAAAATTAAATTTTTAATTTTCTTTCAACTAAGAAAATAATTGATTTAACTATCACATTACTTAAATTTAAATACTTTTTTAAACCATATTTTTAATTGATAAAACACTTTTTTCTGTATAGCTTTATTAAAAAAAATTTCTAGAGTCTAAATTGCATTATACAATGTTCTTTTTACAAATAAAATTTAGTAAATATATACAAATTGTTAAAAATTAAGTTTAAGTTTGATCAATTTACTGGTCACGCTTTTTTGGGAATTTATCGTAAAATATTTGTTAGGTCTGAACATACCTTTACAATATATTCCATACGGGTTACAAAATTAAGAATGCAAGGAGTTGAAGCTCAATATGGCTTCGTGACAGCAGATGTGGAAAAAGATTTACAAGGGTACCTGCCGTGTCGGCCTAATGACATGGTGGATCCCTACCACTGGGCGGTTTGTCGCCCCCGTGTGTGGGAGGCACCTCCTAATCCAGCAAAATTATACACTCGCGCCTTGTTTAAGAGCTGTACCATCTAAACGGCAACTCTTTTAAAAAATACCAGCAGCTTCTGGTGCATAGCTGCATCATCTAGGGATAATCTTCCCTCAGGCCGTGCTCTCCCTTAAGTGGTGAGAAATCAGCCCTTTGGTAGGATTTTTAGAAATATCCCTTCCCATGGCTTTGGGTTTTAATCACAACCACGTGATCCACGAATGTATCTTTTCATCAGAAGAGTACATTTCTGTTATACCCAATTGTGAGTTCATGCTTTGAAAAAGCACTCCCTCTATGAAAAGCAGCTTCCTGTCAAAAAAGTAAAGTTTCCGCAAAGACAATCGTCCTGAAAGACAGTAAGCATTTCCCGCAAGAAGCAGATAACCGGAGGCCTCAACCAATGCTTAGTCCGGTACCTACTTACCGGGGGCTACTGACTCCCGTGGCATTAGATAGGATCTTTGGTCATCTTCGATCTCAAGAGATCTGTAAATTTTGGATTTTGACCGAAACTGCACCTGATTTGCCCCGTATGATGTAACACCAAAACGTAAAATATCCTTACGATGATCTCTACAACATCCGGGGAGTCCTGGCAGTGAAGTTGGAATAAATGGAATTTTGGATGTTGGTATAATATATTTCCAATTGCAAATTTAATTTTGAGAGTTTACTGAGAGGTATTTTAAATTCGTCTTAAACCTTTAGAAGGCCCACATTGTTGCTTTAGTTTAATTTAATTTGTACGATTTATTTCGTTGTTATTCCTCATGTAATTTAACGGTAATGAACGTTTATGGTGTTATTTATGAGTTTTGCGATAATTTTTTTTTTCATATTTGTTTGTTTTGTTATTCGTTTTGCTTTTTTTTTTGTTTTGTTTTTTTTTTAGCTTAAATAATATTAAAATATCGCATTATATGTATATAGACGAATATTGGCAACATATCAAGTTTGATATTTAAGTTGTTTTTTCTGCATTTTGAATTTTTTTTTTCTTTTTGCTATTAAATGGTTTCGATTTTGAAAGGTAGGCTTATAATGTCTTTAAGTATTTAAAGAATTTAAACACGGATTTTAATGTTGTATGTTTAAAGAATATTAAATTTTTGTATTAAGCAGGATTTTAATAAAAGTATGTATAAACTGTTGTTGTAAAAATCATATGTATGAATAAATTACAATAAAAATAGTTTCAAATTAACCCAGATTTGTAAAAACAATAAATTTTATTAACACAGCAGAAAAAAAATTCTTCAGAATTTAAGACACATAATTATAAAAAAAAAAATGTTATTAAATGCAAAAGGATTTAAATATTTAAAAGTCTGCAGAAGAATGTTAGAAATAAGTAGTGTTGGCTTAAGACCAAAAAAGATATTAAAGTTTGATTTATGAAATATATTGAATGTTAACTCAATAAATTAGATTAGATGTACTTTTATGTACAATTAAATCTGAGGAACTGTTAAATTGAAATCGAGATTTAATCAATAGAGTAACGATTAGAATAGAAAGATATCCAAAAAAACTTACTCCGAAGATCACACGGAGATTTTTTAACATGGTTTCTAATTGACGTGGTTGTCTGTAGAAAAATAAACAAATGATCAAGTAGAGCAGAAGTCGGCAAAAACACAGTGAAATATTTAAGTAGTATAATTGAGAATACAGACCCAGCGGGAAAAACAAATAGAAAAAGACAATCTTAAAGGCTTTTTCTGAAGACAAAAGGCCTCCCAGCTGCATTCAAACTTTATTTATAATGTAGACGGCCGCGGCGTGTCATTAGAGACCAAGGCTTTTCTTTCCTGCATCTACTTAAAAGGCTTCTAGAAGGTCTTATAAAAATAAGTTCAGTATAGTTGTTGTTGCTAATAAAGCAAAGTTAGTAAATTAATTACTCTTGATATTGAACGCTTTTTAAATATTTTAGAAGAAATTCGTCCATATTTTTAAACAACTACTGAAAGGGCACTTTTTACATGCCTTATCTTAGAATGGAAATTGTGAATTTGTAAAATATTTTTGAAAATATATTCAAAAAGACCTTTAAAGAAGGCAGAATAAAATGAGTTAAATATCATTAATAATGTGTTTGTAGATCAGTGTTGCCAGTGAACTATCGGGAAAGATACATTTTAGTTTCCAAAAAGATACACTTTTTTCCAAATAGATTCATTTTGAAAAAAATTTTACAATCCATTTTTAACGTTGAACATATCGAGCCATAACCGCAAAAATAGCTTAAGAGACAAAATCTGATATTTTCGTTTTTTTTTAACAAATTAATTTATTGGCAACACTTACATCATCTCCTTAAATCCCATGGTAACAGAAGGCACCGTTACAATTTTTTAGCAAAAACAATTTTAGTTTACGCGCCAATTTTCATACAAAGCTTTTATGAAATATAATAAAAAAAAAGAACTACTCCTACAAAATTTTGTTTTTGACGCTTGAGCTTTTTTTTTGCTGTTATGGCTCGATATATTAACATATTTTTATTTCATATACAGTGCAACCGCGATAATACGAACTAATTAAAACCAAGCCAGTTCACTTTTGCAAGATTGTTCATATTTGCGAATGGCTTCTAATTTCCATTTAAAAACGTTTTTACCATAAAGATAAAAGTTTCCTATGTTCAATTTTTTATTTATTGTTTATTGGATTTAAAAAACAATTTATTTTTGAAAAAGAAAAAAAAATCTTAAAATAATTCTTTTTATAGTATGTTCTTTTTTGTCTGTCATATTTAAAAACCATCGGTATATGTAAAACATTTTCACAATTTTGGATACTCAGAAGGACGCAGGTTTTTCTCTTTCCAAGTCAAATAAACGTATGGTTAACACATATAATTTTAGCATTCATTTCTTCCCATATTGTAAAATGTTCGCCCCAAATTTATTCGCTCAATTAGTAACACTTGCACCTTTTTTAAATGGTCTAAAATTTGTGATGTTTTCTTTTAAAGTTAAAATTTTTTGATTATATTTTAAGATGAATATGGAACTCCAGCTGAATGAGATTAATAACTTAAACGTGTATCTAAGACATTTTGATTGACCACTGTGTAGGTAGATAAAATCCGTTAAAAATACAAAAAAAGTTTTTCATATTTTAAAGCTTTTGCACAAGTTCATATTTAAGAGTAGTCAGTGGAAAAAAAGGTTTCATATTTTGGGGTGTTCATATTATGGCTAGTGTACTGTATAATGAATATCATATAACATATTCATTTTTATATTTTTTTAAGTCATAAATATTAGGTATGTAATTTTTTAAAATATAGTAAGCAAACTTTAAAATTAATTATATGTAACTATCTTTGGATGTAATCAAAACAAATTCATTTTTATAAAAATTAATATACGAGTAAAGGCGTTAATCAAAAAGTTCACATTAATTTTTCTTCAAAAATTTCATCACACACGTACACAAGTACAAACAGACGAGAGAAGAACTTAGAAAACCTAACATTAAACACATGTTTTTTTTTTTTTTTTTTTTGTATAGCTTCGTACAGACGGTGGGCAGATCATACATTCTATCATAGAAATATTTTTCTGACAATGGTGCCATTGTCAGATGCATTCATTTTACAAGTGTGCCAAATACAAATGATCTTACAATGTTCACACAGAAGCAAGAAATTTTTAGTAAATTATTTTTTTTTTAGTATTCATAACGAAATCATAACTTTAAAAAACTTCGTCAGATACGGAAAGTTTGATATTTTATTTTACATTTTGCGTACAGATTCAAAAGATTCGTAAAAAAATCAGGATTATAAATTATACATGAAGTCATCATAAGATACGAAAAATTTATCTTTCGTATTCTAATGGCATCACTTCTTTCAGGACTAAAAAGAGAAAGCGCGTGCAAATTTTCTCTCTTGGGATCAATTAAAACAGTGTTGCCAAACGCCTTCTATTGTTATACTAAATTGAAAGAAAATTCTTCATTAATTATATACTTATTTCTTCTTCCTTTTTTTTTTATTATATATTATATTTTAGTATATGGGGGATTTCATGTCAAGTGACCCAACCTTTGAAATCGATGTCTACCGATTTAGATGAAATTTGCACCAAGGTTAGTCTTATTGGATAGTAGCTTAGATACAAATTTTCAACAAGATCGGTCAAAAAGTTTCTGAGTTAGCGGGGGTAAAAATTTGACATTTTGGCCAAACCGGTGTTCTTTCTCATCCATGTAACTTATAATATATTGGTGTTAGCAAAATTTGTCCAAAACAAATTAGATAGCTATTTCTTCAAGCTTTCGAAAAATATTTTTTTTGTTTTTTTTAAATTTGTTTTTTTAAATTTAAAACTTATTATGTATTTTTTTTTTTTTGAAAAGGGTATTTTTTTTTTTTTTTTTTTTTTTTTTTTTTTTTTTTTTTGCTCAAAATAAAGCTTAGGTCTTTTCCTCGCTATTTGCAATGCGAGTGGGTTATATATACAAAAAAATTATTTCTAAGTCAAGACGAGGATTTTTCAATTTTTAGCATATCATCCAAATCGGAAGACATCGATTTCAAAAGTTGGATCACTTGACATGAAATCCCCCATATTCTTAAGCTTAAGCTGGTAAATACTCGGTTTAGAGAACGACAGGGTTTATACTTTAATTACTTTACACATCTTTAAATCTTGTCTCAAACCTTCTCTCTGTTTTCATTTCCGAATATTATTTTCTCACTCTCTATTAAAAAACTCTTTATATTCTTTTGCATCATTTTTTATCTTTTATTTTAGAATATTTTTCTACTTTAACTAATTAATTATTTTTATATTATTCAAACATTTTTTACATGAATTAAAATAAATACAAAATATCAAAGTTGATATATTAATTGCAAAATAATTATAAATTTTTCGATTAAAATTCATTAATTTAATTAGTAGATGTACCAAATAAGTAATATAATCATTAAGTAAAATTATTAAATACTTCTAAGACATTGTGCTTAATTAGTAATTGAACTAATGCAAGGTTGGATATTTAAACAAATAGTAGAAAAATTTTTAAACAAAATATGCACCTAAAGAAAACAGGGATTGTTTTTGCAAACTTAACAAATTCAATTCATATTAAAATAAAAAATTAAAAAAATATTGATCGACTTGATAGAGAATAGTAAAATAAAATAAAAATTGTAGTAACATGTTACTGAAACAAAATTTCATTTAATTTAAATAAATTAATAAGAATCATTAAAACAATTGCTTGATTAAAAGATTCTGATTAAATTATAAATAAATATAAGTTGCTGAGTACATTTTTTTAATATTGTTTTAATTTTTGTTATTTTTCAATTTTAAAGATTTCAAATGGTCAAAATTGAAAATTTATATTTATATTTTTTTTTAACAACATTAAAATTACTTTGTTGTTACATCTAATACAACATGTTTCTTAAATCAAATTAATGAACAAAACTAAAACAAGTAAGAGATTTATAAATTTAATTTCCTTAAACGTAAAATGCAAAATATATCCCTAAACTTGTAAAGTTGTGACAAAATTTGCATAACAATTTAAAAAAAAAATATGTAAAAAATATCAGTCAAAGTCAACATTTTACAAATTAAAGTTTTGTATTGGATAGTTCTTTGCTACACGCTGCTGCATTAACTATGCATAGCAACATGTTGCTTATAAAATAGTGTGATCTAGTTTTCGTAAAATACATTTAAATAAAAATTTTCATGTGTTTTACATGAAAAAATTTACATAAGAAACATAAAGCTCAATTATTTTAAAAGATATATTTATTATAATTTAAGTATAAAATGATTTGCCTGAGGGAATGTTACATTTTTAAAAGCGAAAATCTTCTATTCATTTTTATATATTTTTTAATGTTGCTAACATATATCTTAAGCAAAATGTATTTATAATTGTGTTTTCTTTTTAATCAAAACATTTATAAAATTAAAGTGGTTAAAAAAAAATTTCTGTCAACGTGTTGAAGAAAAAAAAAAAACGTTAAAGATTAAATCCTGGTACTCTGTTCAGTATTTCGTAAAATGTTGTCAAACTCAATATAAAAAATTTCTGTTAAATACATTGCTTTAAAGAGTTGTAATCGATTTATATTGCGAAAAATATACAATATGTTTCTAGCAACATTTTTGTTTCCCGTGCGAAACAATTGAAGTTCATATTGCTTCGCACGATATTTAAAAAAACAGCTGATAATTTTTTGTTTTGTATGTGTGTGGTAATTTTCGTAACAAGCGTTACAAAAAAAAAAAAAAAAAAAAAAATGGAAAAAAGGTTTTTGGTTTTTGTTGAAGTCTTAACCAGGACTGTGGAGTCGGCCTAGGACTTGAAGAGACTAATTTAGGTTTTTCTACCGGCTTCGGAGTCGGAGTCGAAGTACCCACAAAAACTCGCGCGCGACTCAGACTCCAAAATTTTTCGGCATAACAAATTTATAAAAATGTTCTAAGATTTCCCAAAATAAAAATTATTTGAAATTGGCAAGGCAATATTAAATATATCGATTCGAACTTTTTTTAAAATAATTTTCTTGTTATATTTAGCATAAATGTAAGAGTAGTGGTCGGAGTTGGAGTTCGAACAGTTTACTAGACTGGTTGTAAAAGCGTACATGGTTACAGTTTTCTTGGAAACTTGTTGCTTTACATTGCTTTCAAGACAAATTGCCATAAAAATTTTTTTTTTATAAACAAAAATACTTTTAGCTTTTTCTTTGATAATTAAACCCTAAACATTTCAATTTCAAAAAAGTTTAATAAGCTTTTCTTCTAATATACAGAAAATATTGCTGAATAAATCAATTATTTATAAATTTAACTTTCTTAAAAAGAATTGAGGGGTATTTGCTAAATGTTGCCTGGTAAATAATTTTAGTTATAAAGCAGAATTATTAGCAAGGGGATGAATGTAAATTTTAATTTATGAACCTTTCTGTTCCCGGTAATGCCTAGCAACATGTTGCGGAAAATTTAAGTTCTAGTTTTTTTTATTAAAATTAACGAATAATCCTTATTAAAATTAATAATTATTATCAATATTTAATTATTATTTAAATATTTTACATGTTTCTTATTTACTTAGCAACTTGTTGCTCAACTATTTTTCTTCTATTATTTTAATAAAAATATAATGCATAATCAATAAAATTAATTATAAAAAATATATTATAATTTTGATATTTTTAACTATTCAAAGGTTTCAAAATTATTTGAGTACACAACCGGTTGATGTTAATATAACATTTTATTTTTAATATGCATTAGGACTTTGTTCACATCATTAGGCCCCTTCTATAAGATTTCACAGGGTCTTATTTTTCTCTTCGTAATTTTCCTATTAATATTTAAATGCTTACGATAATTTTATTGTATCAGCAACTTTGTTTGTAATTATATTTAAAATTTGTTTAATTGTTGTTGGCTTAACAACTCATTACAAAGTTTACATTTATTGTAAATTAGTTTAATTACCACTACATTTGATTGATTTTTTTCTACATATAAAAAAAAACTTTAATAATTTTCTTTAACCCGTGTCATCCTAGTGTTCCCTTTTTGGAGCAGGTACTTTTAGTATATAGATTTGTTTTGTGTGAACACAGTCGCAATTATTTTTATGCTGTGATAGCCCTTAGGTAATCACCTAACAAACTTAAGGGCCGTTATTTTCTTTAGTACTAAATATTTGTTTTGTTGCAGGTTGTTTGTGTATTTCTCGACGCAAAATTTAAGTTATTTTTGTTTGGTCAAAATTTAAACGAATATTTTTCTTAAATTTTAAGTTTTTATCTAAAAAAATTATAAAACAAAACAAAACTATAAGTTTTTTGTGTTTCGTTTTTTTTACATAAATGCACCATTCCATTTTTGGTTCAGTAGCACAATATACTAAAGTAAAGTAAAAAACTCTAATAGGTTAAATCGTGTAATTGTACTTGTTTGGCTCAACTATTTTATTATTTTAAATAATATCAATTATTATTATTGTTTAGAAGGGTATTAATGTACCATCCGACCATTTTGATTAAAATCTGAAGATCGCGTGGGATAATATGGGTTAATATTCTTTAGATATGTATAATAATTACCAATATCACTTTTTATTAACCCCTTTTTTGTAATTATCTAAAGTAATACATAAAATTATAGGTAATTGCCATTTAATCTTGACTTTATTTTAATTTAGATACTCGTATTAAAAAAAAAATACAAAATTATAATAATTTGATAATTAAAAAATAACTGGCTGTTTTTTATACCCCCCACAACAGGTGAAAAGGGTAACGTATCTGGTTTTGACTTGTTCTGTCCTTACGTTAATCATGACTTGGTTAGCTGTTTTAGGGTTGATGTCCGCCATATGGTTTTAGGGCAACCCACACTGGGGTAATCAGTCCCGGTTTGTTAGATTAATTAAAATAAAACCGGCCTAACGATATTAAAGATAAAATAATGGATATCAGATAAAAGAAAAACAATTTTGCACCACCATGTGTAAAAGAAAACAAAAAATGCTAACGGTAACTGTGCATTGTAATTGCAAATTTGAACTTTTTAGGTCAGTTTTTTTGAAGAGTTAATTTATTATAACTTTTTTTATAATGGAATAATTTTCTGACACATGTTATTTAGTTACTTAGTGTGTTTATTTGATTGCAGGTATTGAACCAAAACTTTTTGTTTTCTTATAGTATAGTGTAATATGTTATAAGAAATAAATTTCTTATAAAAAATAATTGCTTAGAAGAAAAAAACGCTTATAAGAAACATTTTCGTTTGGTTTTTAATTTCTTATATCAGGTAACTGTAATATAGTTAAGAATCTAATTCTGAAGAATTTTGTTCAGGAACAAGGTTCAATCGTTTATTCATTTCACATAGGCGTAGAAATATAATGCAAAACTGCATAAGTGGTAAACTGAAAAAAATTTGAGTTTCTTAGGAAAGAAATGAAAAAACGATTTGAAGTTTCAGCGGAAGATACAAAAGATTTTACCAACCGCATAAATAAATTTGTGTTCGGCTACAAAACTCGATGGATTGCATTACACAAAAAAGAAAAGCATTCTATGGGTTTAAAAAAATATTGGCTTGACTCATCCATAAGTTTTTGTGTTCCGCAAGGCGCAAACGGGGCCGAAAGAAGTTCCCTCTGTTAATTGCAATGAGCACACCGAAAAAATTAAAAATTCATACCAAATTAATAGAATCAAGCAAACAATTTGTTGACTTTGCACCTTTTACCAAAATGATTAAATAGATTACTAAAAATTTTAAAAATTTTAAATTGCGAATTTTTGTTCTCTTCAATAAATGATATTTTTAATTTTAGGTCAAAAAATTATCAAAAAACTTTGCCGTTTCAAACAATGTGTTAATTGATTTAATTAAATATAGCTCAGGTTTTGACAATTCCCAACAACAATTCTATAAGTTTCAATTATTTTATTTGAAACGAAAAAACCAATTAAGACATTTTGTTATATAATTATTATTTTAATTAAAAATTTATTTCAAAACCACTAAAATGTTAATTAAATCAAAATTGTATTTTTAATTTTCTTTTCACTAAAAAAAATAATTGATTCAATTACCACATTAATTAAATTTAAATACTTTTCAATAAATTTTATAATGGATAATAACCAACTGATAACTATTCTGTGCAAGCAAAGCACAAGAAAGTAAAACCATTGAGAGATGCTACGCCTCTGCGTGCATTAGTTCACGCTACTCAAATAAGCTTGAGAACTGAGGGTTGATTGGATGCATCGAAGCTTGACAAGGATTTAGTACTATCACCAAATAGAGCGACTAAGTAAAAATGTCTAAAGTGGAAGCGCTGTCTATTTTGGTTGGTTCTAAGTTATTACGACAGCAGTATAACATAATAGGCGTTCTGCTCCCGAAAGATTTCGCTGCAATACTTACATTCAATCAGCTAAAGCAGATTGTTATCTTAGCCGTACACATTATCAGTAGTTTTTTATCAATTAAAAAAATTGGTAAAAAAGTATTTCAATTTAATTAATGTGATAATTGAATAAACTATTTTTTTAGTTGAAAGAAAATTAAAAATGTAATTTTGATTTAATTAACATATTAGTTGTTTTGAAATAAATTTTCAATTAAAATTTTAATTAAATAACAAAAAATCTTAATTGACTTTTTTCGTTTAAAATAAGTTAAACATGTATAATTTTTGTTCAGAATTGTCAATATTAATTTAAAAAAATTAACACATTGTTTGAAATGGCAAAGTTTTTTGATCATTTTTTTAATAAAAATTAAAAATATTATATATTGAAAAAAATATTCACATTTTTAAAATTTTTAGTAATCAATATAATCATTTTGGTAATAGGTGCGAAATCAACAACTTGTTTGCTTCATATTATGAATTTGGTATAAATTTGGTGATTGGAGAAATTTAATTAAATTTAAATTAAATAATTAAATTTCTGTGAATAAAATTTAAAATTTGTATTATCATTTGAATTTTTTGGGGCAGGATGTTTATTGTATTTTCTTAAAGGTACTTAGCAGTTTTAATGCATTTTTTTTAGTTTCTTAGTTTCTTATTTGCAACTGATTGATTTCTTTAAGTGTATTGATTTTTCAACTTATTCTACTCTTTCTCCTGAATTCTTTTAGTTTTAATATAATTTCTATATGCATGTATTAATTTGTCTTTATATTCTTTGATTAATTTAACCCTGATTTCTTATTATTACTTATTTATTTGTTCATTTCACTCTAAATTAATTCATAATTTGCCTTTTCATTACACACACACAGCCACAGCGAGGCCTACACGCCATCATACCAACACTTTTACAATATTAAATATCTGTGTGAAAGTACTAAATATGTGATTGTCTTAGTAATAAATTGATTTGTACTTTAATATTCGTTAAATATCAAATGATCATCATCATTATTATTAAGTGGTGATTTTTGTAGGTTACATTTTTATTCTTTGCTTTTTTAATTTATCTCTTTTTTTATTTTTTCCCTCTCTCTCTAAATATTTTCAATGAGTTATAATTTAAATTCATTTAAATAATTTGTGATTTATAAACATTTATTTATATGAAAAAGTCAGAAGAAATGATTTTTTTTTTCATCTTATTTTGCAATATATTTATTCTTTCGTAATTTATTATGTATGGAAAGAGTTCATTGTAAAGATATTTAACCTTTTAATTAGAATATAATGTGCTATTTAAAATGATATGGAATATTTTTTTTATACTTAAACTTTTCTGTAGAAAATTCAATAGGAATTTATTTAAATTTGACAGGCAGTTTAAAATATTAGTTAAGAAACATGTTGCTACTAAATGAGTATACAAATATTTTAACATGTTGCTAAGAAGAAATGGAAAATTCTAATATCAACATTATAGCCTTATTTTGAAATTATAAAAATTGACTTTATTAAATGGTAGTACTATAATTGCAACATATCGGTGAATATTAAAGTGCCTGAAAAATCAATTTATGATACATTTTCATCTCCAAAAAATTAGCTAAAAATATAAGTACGGATATTTTTCTAAATAGAACTAGTCGTTTTATATTCAGCAACATGTTTAAAAAAAATCTTTCGTAATCAAGTTTACTTGACCAGCATTGTATTGCTATGTAATGTTAATAAAGTAAATGAAGTTGCAATTTTTATTTTTAATTCCATATAAAATGTTTAATTGGAAAATAATTTTGTCCGGCAATATATTTCTAAAAACAAAAGTTGAAGATTTACAATTTTTCAAAAATGTTGAGAATAATTTTTTATTTCATACGAAAAATTTAATATATATCAATGTTACCTATCTCGCGAGTTAGCACAATTTGATATTTTTATTCTTTTAAAGTATGCGACATTGTTTTGAGTATGTAAACAAAACTAATATGTTTTTTGTATTGCCGTTTGGAAAAAAGTATTTAAAAAAAAATTCAATTAAAAACAATTTGAAATGTGGATGATTGTATTAATACATTTTTTCCTTTATATATTTTTTCATTTTTTTTTCAAATTTATTTTAAAATAAATTAAGCTGTTGCTTAAAATTTCCCGTAAAATAAGCGCAACTCATATATATTATCTCGAAGTTGTAAAAAAATACTGCCAGAAACACTTCGCAACATTTTCAAAAAACGGAAAGAGTACAAATCTATCAACATTATTTCATGAATATTCCGCCAAAGTTTTTTTCCATACGAGTTTTGACAGCATTTCGATTTAAAAGAGAAAATCAGGCTCAATAATTGAAATATTTCGTATTGTTGCCAGTAAGAGTCATTATGCAAGAACTATGTATGTAAGTACATTCAATTATGAAACGAGTCGCAAGATGTTGCTAAGATCAGTCGGTATTATTCAGTGTTACTATTTTTTTTTTCAATAAAAAAAATTAAGAATTACTTTTTGAAAAAAGAAAGCGGTTCCAAATCGAAATCTTTCTTTTAATATCGGGTGATTCATCGTGAGGTTTGATTTATAATGTAAAAAAAAAACACTTAAATTTGAAAGTGAATTTAAAATTTGTATTATCGTTTAAAAGAACAATTTATGGCACTTACTGTTTGAAAAGGATACCATGTAAACGTTGGCCATGACCACGTCTGAGGTTTACATTATAAATCAAACTTCACGATGAATCACTCGAAAATAATATAAGTTGTTGCTTAAACTTCCGTGCGAAGTAATATGAGCTGCGATTGCTTCGCACGGAAAATAAAAATGTTGCTAGAAACATTTCGAATGTTTTTCTTAATATAAATAGAGTACAACTATCAAAATTTTTTCGTTTGCATTTCACAGAAATTTTTTTATATTGAGCTTAACAATTAAAAATAGCTACTAAAATGTTGCTAAGAAACGTTTATAATTTTAGTTTTAATCAAATCAATCATTAAAGCAAAGTATTTTAATCATTTCTTTGATTATAGTCAAAAATGTTTAAGTTTTGTTTTAATTAGGATTCAAAAGTTTAAGCAGGATGTTGCTAAGGAATCTTTGGCTAAGAAAGCTTTATAAATTGTAATTTGATTCATTGAACACATTCAAAAAAGTTATTTCGTTAAATATTTAAAACAAATTGTTTCCTTTTTTATTTGTTTTGTTTTATTTAGGATTTAAAATGTTAAGCAACATTTTGTTATATGATCAAATTAAATATTTTACCTGAATTTTTTATTTATTGTATTAAATATATTTATAAATTTAAAATTGTTCCTTTCTTTTGTTATTGTTATTTACAACGAGTAACAAAATGTGGATCAACATGTTGGTTTGACATGTTGTATGTATAATTATCTTTGAACAAAATAATGACGGAAACAAATATTTTTAACAATGTTTAAACATTTTTAATAGTTCTTCAATTTATTGATTATTTCACACTAAAAATTTTGACATGTATTAATATCATCTATATCGTGGTTTTTTTCAAAACTTAACGTTCTTATTAGTTACAAGTATACAAAATTGTTTTGCGATGGTAAGCAAACACCAAAAACTTTTTTGTATATAAATTTTTTCTTTTTGTAACGCTTGTTATAAAAACTAACACAAATATAAAATAAAACTACAAAAATTTATCAGCTGTTGCTTAAAATTCCGTGCAAAACAATATGAGCTGCACTTGTTTCGCATGGAAAACAAAAATGTTGCTAGCAACTTTTCTTATGTTTTTCGCAATATAAACAGAGTACAACTGAATACACATTGTTTTAGTATGTATTTCACAGATATTTTCTTATGAGTCTGAAAATATTACGCATGAAAAAGTACCAGTATTTAAGTGTTAGCAATATTTTGCAACATGTTGCCTAGAACGTTTTTTATCCATATTTGACCTTATAAATCATATGACCTTAGTATTTAAGTTCTTGTGTTAAGCACATGTAATATCTACAAATTGCATATAATTTTTCATTTCTTGAACTAAATTTGTAAAATTTTAACACTAATTCTTTAAAAATGCAACAAAAATAGTTTTAAATAATATATCTTAAGCTAAAAGTTTTTTATACAAACAATAAATCTAGGAACTAGAGATGAGCGATATTTCTGTACCTGTGATTTAATCACTGTTACTGAAAAATCACGAATCACAGTTGTGACCAAATTTGTCAAGTAACAGGTACTTTCTAAGTCGTTCTTTTTGTATTTTGTTACATATACAAATTTATGATATTTCACTGTTTGTGTTGGTAATAGCGTTTTTTGAATGAAATGTCGAATTATATTGCTGTTCCTTTCATTCTCTCTTCTATATTATTAGAATTTTTTTATGCCAAAATTTATTTGTTCAAGTATGTATGTATATGAAAGTAAACAGATTTGAAAGCTCTTACAATTTGTTGTTGTTTCTTTGTAAAGTGCTTGCAAAAGCTCGCGCATTGTACATATAGCTTGGCCGCAGTTGCTTTAAAAGAACAGAAAACTGATAAACCGTGATCACAATCACAGTTTAAAGGAGCTGTGATTTTTAAATCACATTCACTAATCACGATGATCTTTAAAAATCACGGGATCGCTCATCTCTACTAGGAACTACTATTTAACATAGCAACATGTTTCTATAGTTTTAATATGTTGCTGGCATTTAAGTTTACATAAACAAAATTTCATAAGAAATTATAAACATTTATTTTACTAATCGAGAGGCAAATGTTCATTTAACTCATATTCTTTTAAACAAATAACTTTAACACTCTAAGCCCGATTTAAACCTAAACGATTTTAATAGAAATATTAAAACTCTTTTTTTTTTTATTTTCAAACAAGGAATAATAAATTGGAGCTTAAAACAACTAACTGCAGATCATAAATGTATAACAAAATATTGAAATATAACACCCAATAGATTAAAATACATTTTAAACGAGAATATCTCTGCTGATATTTTCTATGTGTTGGAAAGTGTGAGTAGATACAGATTTTTATAGACAGATATTTGTGTGTCTATAGAAGTATTTACGTATTAAATTTACTATGACTTAGTCATAAACTTATGTGTGTATATGAAAGACAAAAAATGTTTTGTATGTTGTTTGGTGGAAGGTAAAATTTTGAGAATAGTATAGTGGATGATATATTAGGGGTTTAAATAAGTTTTGGCCATAAGCTGTAAGATTGGTATATTGCTAACAACATTATTAATAATTAAACTGTTTTTAATAAAAAAAACTTTTTGTAATATATTAGAAGCCTGGGTACAAAATCTTTTTCTACCCCTAATATTTACACATGGTACATTTATAAAATTTACATTAACTGAAAAACACTATAAATAAAATGACATAATGAGGTATATTTTGCATTATTTAACAAAATGTTAAGAAAAAAAATCAACTACAAGCTACAACTACAAAAAAGTTCATAGTTGTTAGTCAACAACATACCAGCAACACTTAATACATACATAATGTTGCACGTTTACTAGCGAGGGGGAGCAGGCAGTTACACTTAAAGGCGTTTAAATGCAAAAATAGTATAATCATTCGAAATTAAAATTAACTTCTCTCTTTACACCTCTTGCACTTCGAGTCTTTTTTGTTTTTACAATAAAAATATGTATTTTAAAATTAGTGTTAATAAAAAAAACCTGAGCAGACTTTTATAATTTTAAAAGTGGTTAATGTTGGTGGTAATTTTGTATAACAAGTTAAATGTGTAAAAATTATTAAACACAATTTTTCTACATATTTTTCTTACAATTTTATAATTTTATTTTAAAGGTGTGATTAAAGAGATTGTTAGTTAAATTTGTCTGAAAAAAATGAATAATATATTGTTAGAAATAGAGTGCTAAAGCAAATAAATAATAGTTGAAACAATATGTTGCTAGTGATTTTCTTTTAAATTAAAAAAAAAAAAATATTGAACTATTTATTAATTTATAGTTCTGTATTTATTTTCAATTTGTCAAAAACTAATTTATAAAAATGTTACTGTGAAATTTTGCTAGCAACATATAGAGATAACATTTAAAATTGATATTGTTAAGGCCGGTTTTCACGACTTACCGATAGCTAAAGGTAGGATTTTATCGGCCGTATAACAAGTGTTCCATTATTCTAACTTTACTTTAACCTAAGGTGATTGATAAGTTAAAGGAAGGTTCATCCTACCTGATATGTTAAAGTAAAGTTTTAACAACGGAACACTTTTTATACCGCCGATAAAATCCTACCTTTAGCTATCGGTAAGTCGTGAAAACGGGGGTAAAACTTTTATTCTTAAAGACACAATTAGATGTGCCATACCATATTGCAATCGCCGTAACAGCTGTTTATGGTTATAGCAACAAATCAAAGTTCTTATAGTTTCAATGGTTATGGCGCTATAGCAAGTGGCTTATAATCAGATACAACGATGCCCATAAGTTTTGTTCGTACAGCTATTACGTTTAATTTAGGCTTAAACCGTAGCTATATGTGATTTATTTGCTATTAAGTGATATTAGGAAGGGGTTTATAAGAGGACATATGTTTAATTTTAGACCTACGAACACAATATTTTGTCATGTGGCATACGAGTATTAGCTATCGTAAAAATAATTGTAGCCAAATTATATTTTATAATGTCAATACTAGAGTATCCACTCAGTTAATCGTTGTTCGATTAATCGAAGAAATTTTTCGCCATTATTTGATCGAATAAGTAAAAAAGCCAATTTCAAATAACGAACAACTCGAACAATGTATGTCAATTAATCGATTAAAATGAATTTCTTAGAAAATTCTACTATTTTAATAGAAAATTATTTTGTTTTTGGATATCTATCTTATAAAATACCGGACAAATATATAACATGTTGTTATATTCTGTATATATTGTGTTAGACGCACTTCTGAACATATTTTAGTCCCTTTTTAGATGTGGATGTGGTTGAGACAAATCATGTAATAAACGATTAACTACTAATTCCATACATAAGAATTTTCGTACTAAAAAAGCACTTTTTGATATTGTATTTGATGTTAATTTTAAAAAAAATCATCAACATGTTTAATTGTGTAAACTACCCACTGTCAGATTTTGAGTTACCAATTTTTACCAGACTACAATATCTTTATTACCTGGTACCATCCAAACGGCTGGATGAATTTTGACATTTTAGGTATTGTAAGATTCGTCTTTAAAACCAAAGTGTCCTAAGATAAGTAGTTGAAAACAAACTCGCGGATTGTTGGCGAAAAATAGTAATTCGTTAAAAAAACATATTACCCAATCCTATAGAGTAGAGCTTTCAAAAAGAAAAATAATGCTATCAACCATGTTCGGTACATCGAATACACATTAGTGAAATTGAAATCAAACTTTGAAAACAATCCAGTTTAAGAAGTTTCTTCATATTTTGAGTTCTTATCTTAAGCCTAGTACTCTGTTCCAATTTGTGAAAAATGTTCAGCAACATCTATTATTTCATGCGAAAAATTTGACATGTATCAATGTTAGCTATCTCGAGAGTTTGCACAATTTTACGTTTTTAATCTTTCAAAGTATGCGACATTGTTTTGCATATGTAAACAAAACCCACATGTAATTTACTAAAAAGTATTTTTTTAAATAAAAAATTAAGTAAAAATTAAAGTAAATATTGATGAAAAACTGTTACCGGTTGTGTTATTTGTGTTTTTCAGTTCTCATTTTAATATTTAGTTTAAACTTTTTTCATTTGCTTAAAATTCCACGTGAAATAAGTGCAGCTTATATTATTTCGCAGTTGTAAAAAAAATGTTGCCAGAAACATTTCGCAACGTTATCACAAATTAAACAGAGTACAACTCTATCAACATTTTTTCATAGAAATTCCGCACAAGTTTTTTACATATGGGTTTTGACAGCATTTCACGTGAAATGTTGAACAGAGTACCAGGCTTTAACCAGAACTTCTCTTAAAATCAGGAAAAATACGGTGATTTAAAAAAAATTAACTGAAAATCTTTAATTTCAATTTTACCTGATTTTCAGGAACAATAAATTATTCAAATGAAATTGCGAATAATAAATTTTTTTAGGTAGGCTGGACCTCTCATAAAAATGACGCGACAAAAAAGTCTAAAATAAAATCAATAATTTAAAAGTAATTTATAAAAATATGAGATGAAAGCCTATATTGAATTCCCGCACTAAGTTAAGCAGGCGGGACATAATTGCAAATTATCAATAAAATAAAATTAATGGACCCCGATTGCTGATGAACCAAATGCATGTATTATACTTTGGATTTCAGATCATTTTCATTTGAAGTAGTGTTTACTTTGTTTATAGTTTATTTTTATTTAAATTCTTTAGACTTGTTTCGGCCTCTTTAGCGCCTTAAAAACTGTATGTTTTGCAGCAGAGTTTTTGATTTTTGTAATTATTTATTTTATTTACAAGCTTTAGAACTGTATACATGGTATAAATGAATTGTTATTTTATTGTTTATTAATAAACTATATTTTAATTTTATTGCTTCTTTTTGTTTATTAATATAATAAAAGTATCAAATCAAATACACATGTATGTTTTTCCCATTGATAAAATTATTTGAATTATTCGAACATATTTAACCTCTTATTCGATTAATCGAGCAAAATTAAAATTTAAAAATCGATTAATTCCTTACTCGAACAAAACCAAGAGTCAAATACAAATTGGATACTCTAGTCAATACCAAAATTTATAAAAAAAAAGTTATGGCATAAAAGGCTAATTTCGGGAGTTGATTTGTATGGGAGCTATGGTCAAATATAGACCGATTCCAATTAAATGCGGTTAGATGATGAACATTGCCATAAAATAAATTTGTACCGAATTTGATTTAAATACCAGCATAATAAGATGGTTTACGGGCATAAAGACTCTTTTCCTGAAAGAGCCTTGTTTGGGGGTTATATGAAATTATGGACCCCGTCTCACCATTTTAAATAGGCTTGGTCCTTGTGACAATTAGAGTCTTTGTATTAAATTTCATCAAATTGTCTCCAAGATTACGACCCCTACCTTGCAGAAGGTTTACATGGACAGTCGGACGGACAGACGGACATTGTTAAATCGATTCAAAAAGTGATTATAAGCCGGCCAGTATACTAAAGGTGGGCTAAGGACAAATATTTTAAGGTGTTACAAGCACCAGCACAAATGCATGTGGGTATAATTATTCAACGCAAGTTGAAGGGATTTAGAATATAAATTTAATGAAAAAAGAATTGTTTGAACATTTTTGAAGACCATTTTTTCACTGTTTTTAATTTCGTTATATTATTTTATTTTTAAGTGTTTTCCAATTTTCAATTTTTTTATTTTTTCTTGCCATTTTGGTTTATAACTCTAATCCAGTTTTTTTTTTTAATTTTCAAATCACTTTGAAATGAAACATTCATCTTAGAACATTTTCAAGGGAATAAATTAATTAAAAATATTGTTAAACTCATTTCTTTAAACGAATAAAAAAAAAAACACAGCATAAACAAAATAGAACTCAAATCAGATTTATGGCACGACATTCACAAAAACAACAACGACAAGCTTAAGTTCGTGTGAGAACATGGTTAAAACCGAAATTTTAACACAAACTTGCAACAGAAACCCAAATAAAAAATAAAATCCTAAAAAGAGGTGACGCATGCGCAAGATATTAGCATGACTTTTAAACAACGTTTAACTCAAAGACAAAACGAAGAAGGAAAGAAAATTGTTTATTTTTTTTTTTTTTTTTTCAAAAAATAAAGAGTATTAATAAATTTTATATTAAGATCGCGTGCAAATTTTTTGATTATTAAATGCAAATCAGAAATTAAGACAAATGTGTTAAAAACTGGCAATTAAAATAAAATAAAAAACCTTACAAGATATTCGTAAAAAAAATATTAAAAAATTGTTAACTGAAAAAAAGACATAAGGATACCAGCCAAGTTTCGGGCCATTTGTGTGGTTTTATACACATGTTTTTCAAACGAACTAAAATTAATGATTAATATGGTCAAAGGTGTTATAGTTTTTAATAAATTTAAAGTTTAAGTAAAAAATTATTTTTTTTCTTTACTTATTTATTTAGACCAAAATTGTGTTTTACTTAATAATACTCTCCATCACTAGTAGCGAATAAGGGGTATACTTAGTTTGTCTTTCCGTGTGAAACATTATAAAATTTCATTTGAGTCCCCATAAAGTATATATATATTCTGGGTCTTCGAGTAATTCCAAGTCGATTTAGGTATGTCTGTCTGTCTGTCCGTTTGTTTAAAACATGCTCACTTTCGAAAGACTCAACCGAAATGAAAAATGTTGATGCAAAATTGTTTCAAGTTATGCTGAACAGCTTGGCATTGAAGCCCAACAAAATCTGCTTAGTAGGAAAAAATTTATACGCCAAAATATAAAACAACCTCCCTACAAAATTGATATCTTTGTTACAAAAACTAACATTCATTGATGACTGAATGCAACAATTTACATTAAATATTGCACAAATATGTTTAATATACATACATAGCAGAAATACTGCTAAATTTTGTGAAAATTGGCCCATAATATACAATAGGCCCCATATAATATTGATTTATAATTTTAAGATATAAAATCCATTCCTGAAATTTTCTTACTCTGGGTGAAAGTTATCAAAGATTCGGCAGAGCGGAATACAGCACTTTTGCTTAATTTTATTTCCACACCTCAACAATGGAGGGGGTATTCCCTCTGGTGATGTTTGTAACACCTTCAAATATTGGTCTTAGACCCACCTTCAATTACACTTATCGACTTAGAATCACTTTCTTGATCTAACGATGTCCGTCCGGCTGGCTGGCTGTCTGTCAATGTAAAGTACAGGTCGCAATTTAGAAAATAATTTGATGAAATTTGATACATAGACTCTAATTGTTACAAGAACCAAGCCTTTTAGAAAATAGACCCCATACAAGCTTCTTTCCGGAAAATAGTCGTTGTGCTCATAAAGCATTTTATGTCGGTATTTATATTAGATTTGGTCTAAACTTATTTTATAACAATCTATATTATTCAACTTAATTTTTTCTTGGAATCGGTCTACATTTGACTATAACTGGCATACAAATACTTCTTCCGAAAATAGCTTTTAATGCAATAACTTTCTCATAAATGTTGGTATTGGCATAAATTGGCATTTGGCGACAAAAACTTTAACGATAGCTGATATTGTGCTGGTAGGTCCAAAATTAGTCATAGATCCCACATAAACTCACATTCTAAAATCACTTAAGGGAAAATAAATCTCATGCAGATGAAGATTCCTAAATAATATTCGGCACAAAAAACTTTTACATAAATCTTAGCCTCATAACTGGATTTTGTTCTGGCTGGTCCACGATTGCCCGTGGGTCCCAACCACACATTCTGGAAAATTTGTTTTGAAATACTGTGGTGTAGGGTGTCATACTTTGAATGAAATGTTTAATATTTCCATGGCTTATGAAGTAAAATCCCCCCGACCCCCTTTGCAAAAAAAAAAAAATATTTAGGTTAACATTTAATTGACCTTCATTTATTAATCTTTTGCTTAAATTAAATTTATAGTTTTAATCTCCAAATTTATTGTTTACAAGCAGTTACATTTTCCAGTATCCATGTAAACCACACCTTGAATCTCTACAAAATTTAAAATTAAAAAAAAAAAACAATACAAAACAAACACCAGATTTTTTAAGGTTTTTTGTTGATTTAATTTTTTTTTTTCATAAAATTTTTTAATTATAAAAAATAGAATTATCCAGTATATGTTTTTGTTTTTTGTTCTCCCTGTGGCCAAACAACAATCACCTTAAAGCAGGCATTAATTACAACAATTAATTTCGCACTATAATACATACAACAACAAAATTTTCAATCGCACTTTTTAAAAACGCATACATAGAAAGAATTCAATTTAATACTTACACACGTTTGTTTTTAATAAGTTATTAACACATTCAGAGACAGTCTTAAACATTTATTTTCTTAACTCTGAAATTGTAAACAATTTTTCCAACACAAAAACAAAAAACTTAATAAAATTAATAAAACTCTAAGTAAAAATTATGCAATGACCATTAAAATTACAACAAAATAACAAAAACCTCTTAGACAACAAAAAAATAAATATATAATTATTAAAAATAAATTTTGAAAAGCAAAAAAAAAAAAAAATAATTATAATTCGTAGAAAAAACATAACAAATTTGTGAAAATTTGCAATTAATGCAAATTACGTGCAACCATTTTTTTTTTTCTAAAAAAAAAAAAACAAAAACAAACTAACAAATACTCTCCAAGTTTAAGCCATTTTATGTTTTAAAACCTCATAGGAAATTAAAGAAAACTCGACTTAGTTTGAATAAGTCCCAGCTATCATTTTATATCACAATCGAATCTTTAAGGAACGACCAAAATAACTACATATGAGCTCTTTTTTCGATCATAAATTAGGTGCTTAAAGCATAAGGGGCGTGAGTGCCTTTTTTTAAAAATTAAGATTAACTGCATGTTTTTCAAAATAAATGTGCTGTTTCTAAGTAACAGGCAAGTGATTGTGTAGTAAAATTTATATGAAATCACTCAAAAAACTGAGTGCTTTTTATATAAATTTGACTACACAATCACTTGCCTGTCATTTGGAAACAGCACATGAATAAAAATTTTCGTTTAGAAATTTATATTTAAAACAAAAACAAAATTGAGTTTGTTTTTTTGTTTCAATACAAATTCCCAAGCGAAAATTTTTATAAGTTTTATTTTATTCAATCTTCACTCAAAAAACTGAGTGCTTTTTATATAAATTTGACTACACAATCACTAGCCTGTCATTTGGAAACAGCACATGAATAAAAATTTTCGTTTAGAAATTTATATTTAAAACAAAAACAAAATTGAGTTTGTTTTTTTGTTTCAATACAAATTCCCAAGCGAAAATTTTTATAAGTTTAATTTTATTCAATATTCACTCAAAAAACTGAGTGCTTTTTATATAAATTTGACTACACAATCACTTGCCTGTCATTTGGAAACAGCACATGAATAAAAATTTTCGTTTAGAAATTTATATTTAAAACCAAAACAAAATTGAGTTTTTTTTTGTTTCAATACAAATTCCCAAGCGAAAATTTTTATAAGTTTTATTTTATTCAATCTTCACTCAAAAAACTGAGTGCTTTTTATATAAATTTGACTACACAATCACTTGCCTGTCATTTGGAAACAGCACATGAATAAAAATTTTCGTTTAGAAATTTATATTTAAAACCAAAACAAAATTGAGTTTTTTTTTGTTTCAATACAAATTCCCAAGCGAAAATTTTTATAAGTTTTATTTTATTCAATCTTCACTCAAAAAACTGAGTGCTTTTTATATAAATTTGACTACACAATCACTTGCCTGTCATTTGGAAACAGCACATAAATAAAAATTTTCGTTTAGAAATTTATATTTAAAACCAAAACAAAATTGAGTTTTTTTTTGTTTCAATACAAATTCCCAAGCGAAAATTTTTATAAGTTTTATTTTATTCAATCTTCACTCAAAAAACTGAGTGCTTTTTATATAAATTTGACTACACAATCACTTGCCTGTCATTTGGAAACAGCACATAAATAAAAATTTTCGTTTAGAAATTTATATTTAAAACCAAAACAAAATTGAGTTTTTTTTTTTGTTTCAATACAAATTCCCAAGCGAAAATTTTTATAAGTTTTATTTTATTCAATCTTTACTTTTTAAATTGCTGTATAATTTTTTATAAAAAAAAACCTCAAGCGAAAATTTTTATTTTATTTAGAAAAAAAAAACAGGCAGTAAGTACTCATATACCCCATGTGCCCCAAGCAAAACAGGTATTTTAATGACAACTGCTAGAATTAGGCGCCATATCTCGCTACCGAATGATAGTTCCACATTTATCTCTTGTGTTCTGAACTTCACCTACTAATTCCAAATGTAATCTCAATTTAAAAAGAAGCACTTAAACCCCTTGTGATACTACTGATAAATCACCTCAAAGGATCATTTGTGATTAAATCTTCTGATTCCCTTTTGCGTATATAAATCGTTACCTAAAATGCAAAAGGCTCCAACTAACCAAAAATCAAAAATTGACTTTTTCATTGATTCAAATGTATTACATCAACATATATGTCCACAAAAATATTTAGAATCCTTCGGCCAAAATAAGCGCTTGTATTAACAAAAAACAAAAGGCTCTATCTACAAACGATTATATGATAAACTCTATAAGACCTAACTTACAGTTTGCATAATATGCAACATTGTCAATTGGAAAAACAAGTGGTACGTTTTACAAGAAATATGGAAGAAAAATATGTTATCAACAGTTTAAGGCAATTTATTAATTTATAATTTGAAATCGTTTTTTGCTTTTCCTGTAAAATTTCAGGAATGTTAGATAGGTTCTTTTGCATTTTAGGTAACGAAATGAATCATATGTGAAAACTTTTTCAATTGCTTTACAAATCATCATTTAAACATATTAATAAATCATAAATAAATTTTCAATAGCTAAAGTGATAAGTCAGCTTCTAATCATTAATAGTGATCTGAGAAGACTTATTTAGGTTATTTTTACAAAACATTATAACCCAAATGCAAGCTGTGGACAATGAAATATGTATATATTTCTGGAAATTCCTGCAGGAATTTCATTCCCATGAGACTGAAAAACATCACAGTCTTATATTTTTTAATTTAATATCTCAAAATTTTCTGTAAAAATTCAAAAAGTTCTCCTCTCGAAAATCAGGCAACACTGCTCATAATAATGATATAAATGATGTTTAACACAGGGATAACACAACACAACTATTCTGTTAACACAACCGTGTAACTACAATTTTAATTGAGAGCTAACACGCTCCTCAGAAGGGCCGGTGGTTCCCATTTTAAAATTCTTAATTTAAAGCCCAACATAACAAAGAGGTCAAATTCAAATCAATATTTTCTACTGGCATTCCAAATCATATTGTTTATTTGAGTGTACATGTATTAAATGGAGACAATTAAATTATGACATAAGTAGGCAACAGACGTAGATTATTTTTCAATTGCTGTTAAACATAAATTTTAACGGCTTTTGGTTAATGTTTTCTATGAACAGAATATGTCTGCAAGCAATTATGACTGCATATGAGTTTCTTGAGTTTCTGTTGCAAGCCGAACACAATTTTGTGCTAAAACGTTTTCGGTGTAAAAAAGATAAAAATTACAAAATGTGCGTAAAATTCAAAGTTAACCGGAGAATTTAAATTAATCCAAAGCTAAATTTTGCAAAAACGAAGTTATAATGTTAAACAATTTTCTTTAAAGTAGTTTGTCTTAAAAAAGCTTTTTTAAAAATATATATTCATATTCAACTGTACTCTTTTTTTTGCAAAAAAGTATTTTTTATCTAACAGGGTGATTTTTGTGTTATGATGTTAAAAAGTACCTTTTCTTAAACAATTTTCTTTAAAGTAGTTTGTCTTAAAAAAGCTACTTGAAAAAAATAAAAATTATTCATAAAAAAAAAAATTATAATTATTAATATTCAACTGCACTCTTTTTTGCAAAAAGATACTTTTTATGCTAAACGGTTGATTTTTGTGCTCAAAGATACTTTTTTCTAATATTTTAAATGGAATTTTATTATTTATATTAGGACAATTGAAGACAATTTTAATTCAAAATTAGTTTATAGCAAAAGGTAGCCTTTTTCTTCTTTTTGCGCAAAAACTCTTTTTAAATGCAATCGGAATTTTAATGCAAAAAGTTACTTTTTATTCTAAAGGTTCTTTTTATTCCAAGAAAATACGTTTTCTTTGTTTAAAAGAGCTGTTTAAGAAAACATTTAAACATTTTAAAATGGACTTTTAAAAAAGGGACATTTATAAATGTTTCTAAAAGGTTATCTTTAAATGAAAAGTTTTTTTAAAAAAGAACAAATTAAACCCTTCTAAAAAGGGGCTTATATACAAAATATTTTCCATTGAACAACATGTTGCTAAAGGGTATTTTACACTATTACACAAGTCTTAAGAATTTAAAGAAAAACACAACCCTGTCATGATAAGTTGTTATTGTTTTTTTGAAAATTTTCAAACAATGACTAGATCAGAGATGCATTTTCGTTAAAATACGTAAGAATTGTGTGACTGTGTAAAAAAGTAGATTATCGTTTTAAGATTAGTAAATTGTACAGAATATTTATACAACTATTAGATACCAGCAGAATGTGATGCATTTTCTGGCCCGCTTCGTCAGCCTTCTTTGTGCCTTATAACTGGATATTGCTTAGTTTATGTATTTAATTTAACAAATAGATACCAAGAATGCTGACGAAGGGAAGGCGGGCCAGAAAATGCATCACATTCTGCTGGTATCTAATAGTTTTATAAATATTATGTACAATTTACTTCATTGCTAGCCAAAGGATAGCTAAAGTAAGCCTCGTAACAACAAAAAATACAAAAAAAAAAAAAAATTAATTCTGATAATGCATAGAAAATATTCCTTGAAAATATTGAAGGAATAAGACTATTAAAAGTATGAAAGCTTTAAAAATTGTAATTGGACTTAGAATACACATTCGAATTAATTTGTAATAAAAATGAAACAACATGAGAACTAAAACTGCCAGATTCTATTTTAAATTTTCTTTCAACTAAAAAAATAATTGATTCAATTATCGTATTAATTAAATTGAAATACGTTTTAAACTATTTTTTAATTGATAAAAGTCTACGGATAATTCTTTTCTGCATAGAAAATTAACAGAATACTTATTTCACACTTATTAATTTATCGGATCTTCATATCGCACTGGTTTCTCTAAAGACAGTCAAATCAAAATTTTAAAATATTCACTCTATGTAAGAAATCGATGTACAGTGGTTATATCTGCCCACTGTAAAAATCTTACATAATTTTCTCTAGTATTTTGTGATATAAGAGTACATATAAAAAAAAAAAACAGTATTTTGTCTCTACTGAAAAGTTATAAATTTTGAATTAACACCCTTTAAAGGAACCAGTGCGATATATAAAATATGAACTAAACATATTTAATCAAATCTTATCATAACTATTTATTCTTTGTCCAGCCAGTGCCGGACGAAAATTTTTACCATCACGGCTTCTCTTTATGTACGCCTAGATCTACGCTTGTCTGCAGGAGGCCAGAGTCTCTTGGAGGAATCGAAACCGCAACTCCCACACTACCAACTAGCCAACCGGGGCACCCATGTAAACGTGTTTAGCGCTCCTCTATTCGGATAAGTCCTGCCATATCACTTTTCCGTAGGCGCGTAATTTTCTGAATATTTTCTGATCATAGTTTTTATTAATGGCACATTGAGATCCCTTTGAATATTCGAATATTTAAAGTACCAGTTGGCGGCTGTGATTATTCGAAGAGGTTGTTTTTGGGCAAAAGTAACGAAATGTTTATGGCAAAAATTTAACAAAAGCGTAAAATTTCATTTGTCGTATTACATTATTTTCAATGCAGCTACATGTTGCTTAAAACATGAAATATTGATTCCTAAGCTCTATTCACAATGATAGCAAGAATTTCGTTGTTCTTCTATCTTATTTTTTCCCTGATAATTTTTATTTAGTTTTGAATGAAAATTTAAACAATATGTTCTTAAAAATTATAACTACGTTTCATTGTTCTAGGAAAAATTTACAACCGTTTTCTTGATATAAAATAAGTCTGGTTGTGAAAAAAATTTTTGCTTTTTTGTGAACACCAAGTGAAAATGTTGCTGGCACTGTGAATCTGGAATTAAATCTATTTATTTAATAATTTTATTACCAGCATGTTTAATAAGTATTTTGCCTTAGCAACATGCTGCTTTTATTTGCATTACATGTCTTACTTATTTGTCACCATTTCCTTATTAATTTATATTTGATTAAAATCTTTTTGCAAAACCATTAAAATTTTTAATTGTTTGATTAAATAAATAATTTTATAATTTATATTGCACATCACAAATCTTTAATAAACATTATTTAGCACATACAAACTCACAGATACCCAAACAAATAAAGAGCAATAATTGTAGAGAACAGGCCAACCGTTAATAATTATTAAATTCCACTCATTAAATACAATATGGAAACCAAAATATTAACAATTTAAATAAATTTCATGTTTATAACTCAACTTAAGTGATGTAATCATAACGTTGATTTTTCTTCTTTTTATTTTTTTTATTTCGTTTAAATTTTATTTTAATGAATTTTCAATAGAATTGGTTTTTTTCGTTGTTGTTGTTCGATTTTAATTGAACGCCATTTAAAGTTTGACAGATTTAATTATTGGAACACATACACACGTATTTATAATGCAAATTACCAAGACTGTCTAAAGAGAGACTGTATGACTGAATGGGCTTGTATTGGCTGCAAATATTTAAAAAAAAACTATTTCTAATAAACTAAAAACTCACACACTTAAACACTTTTCAATGCGTAATTTATTAGATGATTATAAATAACAATGTCTAGCAACATTTTATTAAAAATGAAATTAATTTTAATTGTCAATTAAAAGTTTTAGTTAAAAGTTTTCTTTTTGTTTTATTTTCAGTAAAGTTGTGATTTTTTAGACTTTGGCCGTTAAGATTTTTCGAAAATGAATAATTGCCGGACTTCTATTTACTTTGTTTATGTTAATTAAAGAATTTTCATTAATTGCTTATATTTTTATGAGCACAAATAATTAATTAAATGATTTAATGGGGAAATTAGTGGGATCTACTAAAAATAAAGTCGAATGAAACCAAATTTATTGATAAAATTTTTTGTATGTATTTCATTAAATAATACTAAAGCAATTGTTATCAGCATGTTGCTTGTAAAAAGAATGGTAACACCGCCAAACTATTGCGGATCCAGTTTTATTATAAATTGTTATAATAAATGAAAATAGTATTAAAAAAAAGTTACTAATTCGTTTACAAAAAGTTTTTTAGAAAATAAAAATTAAAAATGTTGATGGCAACATTTAAGAAGAATGTCTACAATATTGGAAGGAAACCACATAATTGACTAAACATATAAATTGTTCGTCTACTAATTTTAAAAAACCAACATGATATATTATCAAAATGTTGCTGGTTGCACTGTTTTGTTTATGATACTTAGGTGGTTGTTTTGGAAATCCCTTCACCTTGCGTTGAGAAATTTTTCATATACAATTTTTTGAGTTCACAAAATTTTTTATAAAAATATATTTTAGATGAAGTGAAGAGTTTTCGAAAATAACCCCATTAAGATATCTTTAGCAACATAATAACAAGCCGTTTTTGCATCATGTTGCTATAAACATTTTAATTTTTACATATAAGAACTCTTATGGTGCAAGTGTTGCAGAAAAAATTCATCATGTTGCTGAAACCTAATAATAAAATAAGAATTTATTATAAACCTGAATACTAAAAATAATATAAGAAAAATTTTGCTAGTAAGTTTAAGAAAACATCTTTAAGAACATGCTGATACCAAAATTTAAAACATTTTGAATTTATTTGATTATGAATATCTACAAAATGTTTGCAGTATTAAAAAATATATTTAATTAGCAACATGCAAACAAGGTTCTCTTAAACATATTGTAGAGCTATTTAAAAAGAGTAATTATAATGAAATTTGTTCCCATTAGCAACAAGTTAAGGACCAGATTTGTTAAAAACTTCGTTGAATACCGTTGCCAACAATATTATTAACTTAATTAATTTTATCAAGACAACAATGTTAAATTCGTCTACAGTGGAATATGTTAAAAGTTAAAAAATAATTATTTTAAAAGTTAAAAGGCGACTTTTCTATAATAATTTACCGAACCATAATTAGGAATTTGCTAACGTTACCAGAAAATGCAATACATTTTTCTTAACATGTTAAATAGAGGAGCGCTAAACACGTATACATGAGTGCCCCGGTCGGCTCGTTGATAGTGAGCTAGTCAATCAGTGTGAGGGTTGCGGGCTTAATTTCCGGCAGAGACTCTGAAACATGTTAAATTTTTACATGTTATTTGGTAAAAAAAAAATAAAATTAAGTTAATAACAAAAAAAAAAAAAAGTTATCAACATGTTTCTATCAAAATTCTTTTATTGACTAATTTTTAAAGAATTAACAAAAGTCCATGTGAAGTTTTGTTGACAACATATCGCTGGCTGAATATTTCAAGTTTATATTTGACTTTTTTTTTGGAATTTCCGTTTCAGGGTTGTATGCGACAATTTACAACTTTAAGTTCTTGGTCATGTTGTTCAACTAAATTTTATTGCTTAACATTTTTTTTTTTGGAATAGTAAAATAAAAATAAGAAATTACAAACATGATTTTCTCCATGTTTTTACTTTTTCACCTTGTAACATTGGGCCAGCGATAAATTTGGAAAATTTATTAACTGCCCGTTCGCCGATATCGAACGTTAACGTTCGCATAGAAAATTACATTTAAAACAAAAACAATTTTTGAAATTTTGTTTTTGTTTTAAATGTTATTTACTATGCGAACGTTAACGTTCGATATCGGCGAACGGGCAGTAAGCTTTTAAATAATGACTTAAATAAATTTTTAAAATCTTTTTAATGGCAACATGTTGCCAATTCAATAAAACTTTTGTTTGAAAAAAAAACAGGTTTAATTTGATTGTTATTTGTAAAACTACACATTTTGTAATGTGTATGCTAATTATGTTTAATTATTCATTGTTTAATTATTCCTATAAATTACAATATTTTTCAAATAAATTATTTTCATTTTTAGAAATTTGCTTTAACAATAATAAAATATAATTATATTTTCCTTTTTAATAAACTTGTACTAATTTTTCTTATTCCTAATGCAGTTATTTAAAGTAGAAAATAAAATAAGAAGAAATTATTTTTTGCCCACCAACTTAAGGGAAATTTTACTCATGCAACATTACTAAACTACAATAAAAAAAAGCAACACTCCCCAAATGGGCACGCACAATACGAATATAGCAAAATTAATATAAAACGCAAATGATAATAAAGGCAAATATTCAGTTAACTTGTATGTTTGAAATGAAAAAGTTTAAATATTGAAATTATACTTGAAATGAAATTAAATAATACACAGTGAGAAATAGAAAATAATGCAACATGTTGCTAAAATTTTTACTATAGATTTAAGTTTTTGAAATTAATATATTAATTTTTATTTCGAGTTTCAAGGATCTTAGCAAACATTAGCATATGAACCAACAATGCATTTAGTTTAACAGCAACAATGTTGGGCAACAATTAAAAAAATACGGTTTAATTTGTGGTTTTATGAACAGCTACAGAAAATAAAAAAGTTGGCAAAATCTGGTTTCTTTACGAAGCATTATTTTAGTTGCCTGATAGTAAAAACTATTTCTAATACCAAAATGCTAACATGTTGCCCTTCAAAATATTCATAATTATAAATGTTTTACAAACCAACAATATTTAAAAGAAAAGATAAAAAAATATTCGTAAAAAAATGTCCTCTCGAATAATTTAAATACCCGAATAAGGATTTACTGCCTGTCCCTCTATGCGAACGAAAATTTCGTTCGCTTAACTTAAATTTAAAACAAAAACATATTTTAAAATTTTGTTTTTGTTTTAAATGTATGTTAATCAAACGAAATTTTCACTTGAAGTTGTGGGACAGGCAGTCAGAATTTTGTTGTTGTTTTTGTCTGTTATTTTTACGAAAAATACTGCACATCTTTATAGGCAATCTATTGATAAAATATATTTCGTTTTTTTGGTTTTTCTAAAAGTTTATAAATCTCTTGAGTGTTTGAAAGATATTACTTTTACTAACTCTTTGGAAAAACAGGGTGGCTTGTGTTTTAAATTCTAATGTTTATAGTATTATTCTATTAATTCTTTTTATAATATTATCATATATTCGGGAGAACAAACGTTAAAAATTGATAGCACGTTTTGAAGCAACATGTTGTTTAATTGCTTTATTAAATACGATAAAGACGGTTGTAAAACTTAAATAAAGAACATATAAAAATATATAAACATGTCATCAATTAATTTTTTATAATGCAGAAAAACATAAAATATCTCTTGCAACATGTTGATAAGGCTTAAATAACCTTGAATAAGATAAACTTAGCAAAAATGTTCCAATAAATGTAATATATAAAACAAACATCATGTAAAAAATAACATTGGAAGCACAAACAATCTCATAAATATTTTTTAATTTTGTTGTTGCTTTCAACAGAAATTCATGTACCGTTTTAAAATTTTCAACGACACAAGCAAAAGAGCTTTTGAAATTTTAAAACGTGAAAATGTGAATTTCTGTAGAGAGCAACAACAAAGTTACAAAATATCTATGACATTGTTTGTGCTTTCAATGTTATTCTTTGGCGTTGCGCTGCGTTTTATATGATTAGGGCCTAAAAATTGGCATTAAGTATGTAACAACTTGTTGCCATATGTTGCAAATTTTTAAACGAAGTTAAAGATGCGTTTTGTAGCAACATGTTGTCTGCTAATGCAAAATGTAAAAAGAAGAACTCATAAAACAACAGGTTGCAAGAAACTTCGTTCTCTTTTACTTGCTTAGTCTTCAAGCAATATGTTGCCAATGATTTATACATAAATATTTGAATAATGATTGACAACATTTTACGGAGAGTTTTTCGGTTTTTATCAAACCCCAGTACTGTGTTCGAACTTGCGAAAAATGGTGAGCAACATTGAATATTTCATTCGAAAATAGTTTCATGTATCAATATTATCCATCTTGCGGTTTTGTAAAACTTAACGTTTTTATAAGTTTAAAGTACACAACATTGTTTTCTCCATATTTATTTTTTCTTTTTGTAACCCCTTTTATAAAAACCGCTGTGGACAAGAGTAAAACTTTGCTGGTGTAGTATAAGAAAATGTACACGTAACTTTAAACTGAAAAAAACTTCACAAATACCAAATAAAAATTACAAAGAAATGATCTGCTGTTGCCTAAAATTCCGTGCAAAACAGAGCTGCACTAAATGTATGTTCAGACGGAAAACAAAAATGTTGCTAGACAAACTTCATATGTTTTTCGCAATATAAATAGAGTACAACTCTATCAACTTTTTTTCGTATGTGTTTCACAGAAAGTTTTTTATAATGAGTTTGTCCAAATTTCGCCCGAAATACTGAACAGAGTACCAGGTTTCAGTCATCAAATTTGTAGTATACAAAAATTATTTTTATCGCTAGCAACATGTTGTCGCTTAATAAAATTTAACTTATAAAAATTTCTCTTTCTGTATTTTTTTGCCTCCTAGCAAATATTGCACACGCTTCTAGAATTGCATTAGCATTTGTGTTATAATGTGTTTTTATGTTTTATTTTTCATAAAGAATTTACAAAAAATAAAAAAAGAATGAATAATTTAGTGGGCATGAGTTTAGCGTCCAACTAATTACAATCATGAATAAACGAAAATGAGTTTGGAAATGAAACTCATACATGTGTTTTGTAAAAACGCTAGAATATTTGTTGCAACCCTTTACTTGCATAACAAGCAGAAATTATGAATTTTTTTTTATATTTTATTTTGGCAAAACATACACCCACACACTCCAGGGATAAAAGTATCGCCAAGAATACTTGTCTACAATCGGGCATTAAGTAAAATAAAAAAGGGGGTTGCATTATAATGTATGCTTAAAAAACGTGCTCATTATGATTTTCTATTTATTATTTTTTTTTTTAATTTTTGCTGTGTTAATGAAGATAGAAATAAAGCACCAGCAGCAAGAACATGAAGTCGAAAATATACGAAATTAATGCAATTTTCAAATTAAGGGAGGTTTTTCAGTTTTTGCACAAAGACAATAAATTTCGTTTTTTTTTAATTTTTGAAATGGTCAGTTTTTTTTTGGGTGGGAAATTTAAATATTGGAAAATTAAAGCTGAAAGGGAGAAACTGAAAATTTTAAACAGAAACTAAAAATGTTGGATGAAATTTTATTTCATCTTGTTTGAAACAGTTTCATGGAGATCTTTCAGAGAGCTGGACGGAGGCTTATACGATTTTGTTCTTGTTTGTTAAATATCGGGCTTTTCTTATGACCTTCTCCAGAAGTGGTAGATAGAGCATAATCAATAATTTTATATGTGTTCCGAAGACTTAAGCTATTTTTCTGATCAATATCCCGTTAACTTGGCCTATGCGTACGCATATAATAGTTGAAAACGGCCATGTGCCCGATTGAGTAGCTTCCGATGTAAATCCAACCTCGCATGCACTTCAAGGAAAGCCAAACTGCACTTCGATAGCACAGGTAGTTGCGTAAATAGCTCAGCATCTTGCAGAAACATATTGGTAATAAAGTCAGATTGACGGTTAACAAAAATTATTGTACGTCTATCTAGAAGTGAAGGAACAACTCTCCAAGTTCGGCTTTAGAGCTGATATAAAATGTATATCCAGCACTTCGTAAGAGTAAGGAGTAAAGTCTCCCAACATTTTGGAAGCGCTAGTATCACCTAGACAGTCAGAAAATGGCCTTTAAAATCGTTTATCTCCATAATTTGTCTCCTCACTTAAGATCCTGTACACATTCTCTGGTATATCCCGGCTGGGCGGGTGGTCTTTATAAGCCCCCATGACCCATCTAACTCCTTTGCTTTTTTATGATCGTCTTTTCGGATTAAGTCCATGTGCAGCAAAATCCAGAATAACGAAGCAGCGTGTTCGCCCATGACTATCTTCTCACTTAAGATCCTGTAAACATTCCCTCACAAAGACTCATTGCACGTTTGTCCTTAATAAATCCCCCATGACCCCTGTAACTCCTTTGATTTTTAAATATGTTTATCTTGCCGAAGCAAGTCCTTGTGCAGAAAAACCAGAATCACGGTAATACCTGTCAAAACAACGTCTTCGCCCATGTGTGCTTTCTCCCAATAGATCATGTACATCTTCCATGACAAAGACCGATTTTGCGGGTGTCCCTTATAAACCCCCATGGCCCCTCTAACTCCAATGTTTTTTATGTTGCTCTTGCCGATTTAAGTTATTGTGCAGTAAAACTAAGATCAGGATAATATCTCCCTAATCAGCATCTTCGACCATGTTTGTCCCTCACTTAAGATCCTGTTTATCTTCCCTGACATAGACCGATTGTGCGTATGTTCTTTATATACGCCCATGTAGCCTCTAACTTCTTTGTTTTTCTTCGGGTTCTTAATTTTGTGGAATAGGACTAAAAAAATAACCTCCAATCTGTGCTATGGCCTTGGAGGGAGCCTGTTAACGACTACATTGAGCACTAACTGAACATCATATTAAACAGCGCCAACAGAACTTTTGGCTTATATACATAAAAGTTGTATCACGATCTTCGTTCAAGTGAGGAGGAAGGTTGCGCTAATCTTTCGTAGGCGTAACCAAACATAACCTTATGGTTGGTTACGCCTGTGTGCATTAAAAAAAGAATGGTATAATAAAAGTTTGATAGTTTTGTTTCGTGTACAGTCTTCATCTTCAGTAGAAGTTAGGCAGTTTACTTTTAGCAAGAGTTCTTCATTCGCAATACAGAGCTGACGGAGTTGGTCGGCTATTAACACGTAAAATACGCCAAGTTCAACAGTTCTCTTTAAAAAAAGAGTACTAACAAAAAAGAGAAAGCGTAATCTTTTTAGAGAGTTTTTTTTGGCATTCGAGTTGAAAATGGTAAATAGTCGATCAACTGCTTTTAATCTTACATCAAAGCCACTTGACCATTTCCACCAATTTTATTTAAATCCAACATTAATGAAAATAACAGCATTAAGGGTTGTATTTAAAATAAAAAAAAAAAAAAAAATAAAACTTGTTTAATGCTTAATTATCATTATAAAAGTACGATTTTGAACAATAATCTACACATGTATTTAATTTTTATTGTTTTCAATATTCTCACAACCCGTAAAAAAATGTGTGCGTGCTTAATGTGAATATTTTTTAAAAGCTCAAATGAAATAATCTCCCCTTTCTGATTTTCGGCTTTTATTTTATTATAATAAACATATAATTATTAAACAAAAATCATATACAAAAATCATTCCATACCCACCCCTTCTCTATTAAATCTTACAATGAAAAACGTTAATAAG
Organism: Pollenia amentaria; assembly: GCA_943735925.1. Classification (NCBI taxonomy): domain Eukaryota; kingdom Metazoa; phylum Arthropoda; class Insecta; order Diptera; family Polleniidae; genus Pollenia; species Pollenia amentaria. The sequence continues at coordinate 10,927,636 of OX031010.1, read as the reverse complement.
GTTATTTCTTTGTGTGTATTTCCGATAAAGGAATAAGTTCAAACTCCTTTTTTCGATTTTTTTTTTGTGAAATTAGCAAACAAATCGTTGTTTATAAATGTGAACAATACATGTTTGGTTTTTTTTTGCAAATAATTTTTCAAAAACAACAAAAAAGGCTTTTTGTGTTTAATCGTGTGTAATTTCACAAAAATTGCACGTATTTTTTCATTCTTAAAAATCTGTGTAAGTGTTAGTACGCACGCACACTTATAGACATGCACTTGTATGTAGATAAACATGTTGCAACCCGCAAACTTTAATATTGAAAGACCGTATTCCTTACTTCAGATATACAAAAAAAAAAAAGAAGAATAAATCCCAAATCAGGAAGTATTTCAAAATATAAAAATATCTTATAAAGGCATACAATGTTTTTACCATCACTGGCCATCAGGGCTGCCAGATTTGGCGATTTTGAAAGGTACTTGGCGGCGAGCTTTTTTTTTGGCGATATGTCGAATTTTTGGCGATATAAAAAATAACACAAGGGAACAAGGTTTTTGTTGATTAAGAACTGCATGTTGTTTTTAAGGTTATTAAGGACGCTGAGCCTAAATCTATACTGAGGTTTTTTCTATCAGCTCGACTTTTCGCGATATACCGTTATGTTCAAAATTAATGCACTTACGTTACATAAGTATATTGGAAAAACTTGAACACCGCTCACCATATTGAGTTAAGAAACAAATTTAAAAAAATTCCACTGGTTTTAAATTTAAGTAGTAGTTTCTGAGATATCGTTAAAGTTTCGAAAAAAAAGAAAAAATATTTAAGTTTATGTTCTTTAAAAATTCATAAAAAAAATCAAAGTTTTGATCTAAATACATTTAGTTTGGGCTTTCGACATCTCATTTAAACAAGTTTCAGCTATTCTGAGATATCGTTGAAGTTTTAAAAAAAGAGCAATTAAAAAAAAAATTTTTTGTTCTTTAAAAATTCATAAAAAATAAAAATGCCACAAGAATAACAGTTTTGGTCAAAACTCATTTAGTTAAATATATTTCGAATAAAATGAGCTTTATTTCATTTTAATCGGTGCACAACTTTTGATGTTATTCAGAATTTATTGAGAAAACTGAATTGATAAAAATCGCGATTGCCATACAAAAATAACATTTTTAATGTGTGTGTGTTTGCTGCTGTTCTATTTATGGACGTTTTTCCTTAACTTAAAAATGAAGTACCTTCACTCAATTGTGAATAAAAGCGAAACGCGCTCATCGATTTTTTATGATCTATGTATGCATATCCCATTTTGTTCATAGGTTATGTGACTTTGAGTAAAAGTAATAAGACTTTAACTTTTTCACGTTTTGGATTTTTCATGATTTTTAAAAATAATTTTTAATTAATTTTTTTTTTGGTGATTTAAAAAAATTTGACTATTTTTCAAAGCTTACTATTGCATCTTAAAAAAAGAGAACATATTTGAAAATCGCTTAATTAAGAGTAAAGTTATGATTTTTTGAACTTTTAATTTTTGGAAAAAATTCAAAAATACGAGTAGCTCAATTTTGTTCCCTGTGTAATTGGTGGTTTTGTTGGCTATTTTTCAAGAGGCATGAATTTGTTTTTAGATTTGTTAAGGTCAATACGAAAAGATAAATTATTTTTATTCTGTTTTTTTATGCATGAAATTTAACATGATTATATTTACTTAGGCAGGATTTTTGAGATGTGGATAAAGTTCAAACTTAGTTTAACGAACTCTGAAACTCGGATTTTTTTAATTATTTCATTAAAGACCAGCAAGCAAAACTAAACTGTTCCGTCGAAATTGTGTATACAAACTTGGCAATAACGGCACATATCTGTTTTCAGATTAACTAAACATAGTTTAACTGAAATCTCAAAAACCCAGCCTTAAAGTTTACGACCTGCTTCCAGTTTATTTTCACAAATAAACTCTTAAACCTAGAACTATTTAATCTTGCTATGTTAATATGCTTTAAGGCCAGAAGAAATAGTAAGAAAAATATTGAGCGGAATGGAATTGAAGAGGGAAGTACCTATACCATAACGTTGATCGGGATAAGTGTTTTACTTAAACAGATGGTCTGCATCCATACTTTACATGGTCGAGTTGGTTGTCTGTTACAGTCTTTAAGAATAAATCATTCTTAAATAAACAAAAGACAACAATTTAGAATGCGGTATTACCCTTCACCGACAGTTAGAACTTTCCAGGCGTCCACCCTATATGGTATATATAAATTATTAATTAATCTTTATTAAAACTGCCGTCAGTATTAGAATTGGTTGCGGTTTACAACTGCATATGTTAAATTATTGACCGACAATCAGAAAGCTTTATGCTTTTATTTTTATTCATAAAAACTTAATTTGAACAAAGTTGAGTAAATTATCATGATTCGTAACAGTTTTAAATGAACTAAAATTATTTTAAGGAGGGGAATTTATATTAAACACATGATTAATTTTGGACTCATCGTCACAAAATTCCGTAGAGTGATTTCTGGTATTGAAACCCCTAAATTATGAAATTTGTTATAGCGTTTTATAGTTTTAAAGTGTTCTGCTTAATATGGGACCTGAGGTGAATTATAAACCGATTATAAATTTAACAGTGTGTTTTCTAGTCATATAGAACGATTTTGTGCGAAATATTATATCAATTCGTGCATTATTCCACCATTTATGTTAGTTTTTGTAGTGAAACTATCAGTTTCATTAAAAACAAGTCATCAATATTGGTTAAAAGTAACCAAAATGGCAACGCTGGTTTTGTTTGTAATTATGTTTCATGCATTTTGGAAAAACTTAGCAGGAATAGCGCTTATTAGCTTGTTTCCGCTATTAGGAGTAGTGCAAGTTGTCTGTGTGTGCGTGTATGTGCGTGTGTGTCTAGTAAAAACGAGAGAGAGAGAGAGAGAAAGAATTTGCGATTCAAACGTGTTGTGTTTCCTTTTAAAAAAAGGATATTTGTGTGTAAGTGTCTTAAGGGTTTTTTTTTTGCATAAAAACAATTTTTTTTTATAAGTTTTTTGTTGTTTTTATTGTAATATTTTTTCGCAATGACTTAATGTGTATTTATTCGTTGTTATTAACAAAAGTTGTAATTGCTCATTGGCAATTGTGTGTGTGTTTTTTTTTCTTCCCAGCGGGAAATCTCAGAAGACCTTCTTACTCCAAGCCTTATCGAAGGCCTGCTTAGAAATTTTTTTGATTTAATTACCATTCTGATCTTACTGATAAAGAAGGCCTAATAGAAGGCCTCGGATCTTTTGTATTAAAGATAAGACACACCTTCCACACTCGCTTCTATGAGAGGGGAGAAGAGAAGGAGTAGTATTTTTGGTTTTGTTTTTTGCCAAAGCAAAAGTAAAATATTTTTTTTTACCAATTTTCCATTCTCATGTACCTGCCAAAGAAGCAAGAGCGGAAGGCCTACCCCTCAATGACAACGTGTGTAAAACGCTATGAGTATGGAATGGAGCGGGAAGGCCTTGAACATCAAAAAGAAGGAGTACATAGGCCTTCTAAAAGGCTTCCGTACTCCTTCTTTTTCCCGCTGTATTCTTTCTACTTAATATTATTACTTGTTATTATTATGATAGTGTTTGTACTTTTCATTATTTTTTTAATGTGTTTATGTGTGTGTTTGTGCACGTTTGTAAAGGTGTATGGGAATATTGCGGTATCGATTTCATTGTTAAACCAAATTACCCATAAATAAAAAGAAAATTATTTAATAAACTTTAATGTCTGAAGGTGTGTAATCATGTACAAATTTACACATGTGCTGGCTAAAGGACTAAACTTTTGCTTCTTGTAAGGATATACATACACAAGGTTTATTACAAAATCATAATTTATTGAAATTATAATTTCTGAACAAAAGAAATTATAGAAAAGTAGCAGTAAATAACAATCGATTGAACAATTATTTTCAGACTTTTTTTGCTAAAAGTTAGGGTAGGGCTACAACTAAGCCGTAATGTAAAAACGAGCTTAATTGATAAATAAAGTTAAACTAAGAATATTATTTGAATATTGAAAATATTTTTTAACTTAAGAAAACCAAAAACCAGTTTTAATTTATATACAAAATTTTTCTTAAATCATAGGTTTTTTTGCCAACATGTCTCATTGACATGATCAGATTTCAACAGAAGAAAGAAAACCTGAAATTGGGCCTTAATGATAAATAAATTTAAAAAAAATCATACATTGAACTTACAAAATATTACTAAACTTATTCACTGAACAATAATAAATTATTAAATTATCGGTAATTTAATATCATTACAGAACCTACTTAACTTTCCTCTTGTTCAATTTGCATTAATTAAATATTTAAATTACTAGTTCTTAATGAAATACTTTGTTGCAGGAATAATTTATTTAACAACAAAATTAAAAAAAAAGAGTTTCCTATAAACTTTTTTTTTTAAAAAGCGGAATGCTAAAGAAACTTGTTTACAAGACCAACAGCAAACATGTAAAATGTTTAAAAATTTACACAAACTTTTCATGAGTTGTTGAAACAACGTAAATTTTTTTCTTTAAATTAAAATGACTTTCTGTTTTTTACTTCATAATTAAATAAAAAATTTTAACATTTTATATTAAAATGTAAAAAGGATAACAGGTAATTATTCTGCGGCCCTCCAAATCAGACTTTAAATAAAATTTCTTTTACAAGGTAGCGCAAAAGTTGTCACCTGATCTTCCTTGATTGTATTTTTTTTTTTATTAATGAATCCCAGGTCAGTCAAGAATGAAAATTATCAATAACAATTTTAATTAATCTTCCATGTTGTAAAAATTCCTTTCTTCATAAAAATAATTTAATGAAAATTAAATTTAATGAACTTAAGCCTAATTAAAAATAGTAAAAATTTGGATTAAAAACCATGAATAGTTCAACAAAATAACCACAATACTAATTATTGTTAAAGCTAAGGCACAAGCTCTATGTGTTCATTTGTCCTTCAAGTTGTGCTGAAAAATGTCAACAAGAAAAAAGAAAGACAAAAAACATGATAAACAAAAAATGTACTTTGGACTTCAAGAACAATTCTTGACAAAAGTACGGAAAAAAAGCAGAAGTAAGGAAAACATGTGAGATCAATTAAAAATGGATAATCATTCAATAAGCAAATTTCGATCTACCAAAGGTTAAAATACAATTTGGTTTAAGGATTGATGTTTGACTACTGACGTCAGCAGTCATCGATGGCTGCGAGTGTAAGACGGCAAATCCCTTTGAGAAGACCTAGTGGTTGAGGTCGAAACATGTCAGGGTAACCAGCCGCCTGGGTTCGAATCACACGCCAACCAGCCTGGCTTCGAATCCCAGGTCAGTCAAGAATGAAAATTATCAATAACAATTTTAATTAATCTTCCATGTTGTAAAAATTCCTTTCTTCATAAAAATAATTTAATGAAAATTAAATTTAATGAACTTAAGCCTAATTAAAAATAGTAAAAATTTGGATTAAAAACCATGAATAGTTCAACAAAATAAACACAATACTAATTATTAATGAAAACCTTTAGTGTTGCTTTTTGCTTGCGTTGAATAGATGTCTTAACAATTTTAATGATTAAGTAGAAAACTGATTTCGGCCGCCTCAAGAATTGATGGCTATATGGGTCCAATTTATGGCATTTCCATTACTCTTGCCAGAATTTCCGGCGATAGGTTCTCGCATTTCGGACGGATATTCCCTTTTTGGACTTCAAGAGTATGAGGTTTCTTGACATAGAGTTGTGACTTCAAGAAACCCCATAGAAAAAAAGTATAGAAGTCTAGAAAAGAAGTAATCGAAAGATCTTGCCTGCCAGCCATGGCAAATCACCATAATTAGAGACAAGGCGACCCAGAAATGCAGAGCTCAGAAAATCGAAAAAATTTTGAATATAACGTTTAATTTCTTATTAAACTGAATTTTGTATCTGCTAGCTTCACAAATGTCGAAGCAGAACTGATGGCATTTACCGTCATTAGCAAAGACTAGAGCATCTTCCACTAGGGTGATGCGATGCATAACGAAGCAATTTTAGTAAAAATTATTTTAGCAAAGGTAATTTAATTAAAGTTTCAGTTTAAAAGAATTTATATAAAAAATATGTAAGCGAAATGAAAAAATAATAAATAATAATGTTTGACAAACTCATTTTGAAAAGAGGAAAATGGCTTTATTCGGCTGCGCCAAATCATCATGTTGAATCGGTGGAGAGATTGCACACAGAAAAAATTCTTAAATTTTTTTTCAATTCAACCATTAATCAAAAGAAAAAAAATTATTTTTAAATTGAAATGTAATTAAGTTAATTTAACGTTTACCTTTATCAACACTATTACTGAAGGAATTGTTGTTAGTACGAGTATTAAAAAATATTTAATTGATACTATTAATTTGTTTATTGGTGGAAATTTAATTGTTTTTTTAATTAATATCAGATTATTTTAATTGAAATTAATTTTTATTTTTTTTCTGTGTAAGAATATTTCAGAAATGGGTTTTATTTAATTTATAAATTGAGTAGTCCATTTGCAAAGTCCGCCATGTTAATCGAACAAAGTTTTAGAAAACAGAGTCCTGAAATTCGTCCATAATTTTTTCCGTCTTAGTAAATCGTTTTGGCGCGGAACCAACCTCCGGCCATCTGTTATCTTCCACTCAAGTCCATGGATCTTTAATTTAATTTTGGAAGTTAAATAATATAAAAAAATTGGATAGTACGAATTGAAAAATAAAAAAGTACCAAAAAGTCTACTCTTATAGTTTCAAGCACTATGGGCTCTGTATGTTCAATTTTATGTGTCTATCTTCAGTATTAATAAAAATTCAGAAAGTACCAGTTGAAGAACGAATAATTACCAAAAAGATCTTGAATATCTTGTATTACCTTTTTTTGATACTTATTTCTTTCTATTTAATTATCGAAAATTTCAGTTATTCTATTTAGTTGGACCCCATAATTTAATACGTATATGTCATTAATTAAAGAAAACTATTTAGTCAAACAGTACCGAAAATAGGTACGATTTTCACCCTTTAAGCGTTAATTGGTTTTAAAGATAGATGTGGTAATAAAGAAAAAAGTTACACCCGTTTAACTAACAAAAGGGCCGATTTTCAAATTTTAATAATAAATATATCAATATGTATATATAAGTAGATACCTTTCAAATGGTGTATTTCACACCGGTTAACAAACGGAAAAGGAAAGGGTTCGTAACTGTTTTGCCTTTGCCAAATTATATTCAAAAGTGGGAAAATTTTATTCCAGTGCACTATGGTAAAAACTTGGCTCTGCCAATCACTCAATGCAGCATGAAATATGTGGAAAAAGCACTATATACATATTTATTATATTAATTGCATATATTTATTATTTGTAAGAAATCAATTTTTTATTTTTATATGTTTTGCATATCTTTTTGCATATTCGAATACACATTACTCCGAAAATATTTAACAGATTTTAATAAAATATAAATCATGCACTTTTGTAATCAACTTCCTTTAAAATTGTGTGTTTTTGTCCAAGTCGGTGGACAACCAGAGTTGGAAAGTGTTTTTTACTGTTTTGCCTTTGCCGATTTATATATAAGACGATTCATATTACAACATATAATTGAAAAGTACTACATACTATGTAGTAACATACATTTTTATAACCCTATTTAAGAACTAGAAATTTTGATCGATTTTCGAAAAAATTTGTCCAATCAACATGGCGACATTATTAAGTGGACTTCTCAATTAAGAACCAATTTTTATAAAAACTGACTTCGCATTATTACAACTCGTTGCGGATTAAGGTCTATTCCGAGAGTACCCTTTATATGGCACTTATGTTAAATTATGGTCGATCATCACAAAGTGCTATGATTTAATTTCCTGTCATACGACACTTAATTGGATCTAATTTTAATAAAATGTCATGATTTTTTCCCCGTTTAGGCATATTGAACTGATTTTTAGAGATGGTTTTTTATGGGACCTAATGCTAAATTATGGACCGATCATCAAAAAAATCAGTAGAGTGTTATCTTGTATTAGAAAAATAAAATTGTACTAAGTTTCAATGCAGTAATTATTCCGCTTTATTCCTTTTCAAGTGATTTTCAAAGGGCAACTTAATATGGGAAATATATGTGTTAAAGTTTGGACCGATCGTCAATAAATTATTTAAGTGTGATTATAAGTCTTTTAATTATATAAAAAAAATTTAAACAACATAATAATTTGTCACAGTTTAAGACGTACTAAACTGTTTTTTGATAGTAAGCATGATATGGGTCCTATGGTAAATTATGGGCTCAGAACTTCTTCACAAAATATGATTTCTATTTTTAAAAAGTGAGTTTTTACAAAATTTAATGACAAACGCGGCATTTGGTCGACAATTTATGTTAGTTTTTTTTTTTACATATATATAAATTTTTTAAGGATGTAGTTCCACATTTGGCCTTTTAATTCTTTTTCTACAGAACCGATTGTAATTGGTTAGAATTTCACACTGCTTAGAGCTAGAAACAATCTAAAACAAAAGTTGTTCATTTAGTCTTTCGAAAGTAAGCGTGATTTCAGCAGACGGACAGACAGATGGACATGATTAAATCGACTTGGAATTACTCAAGGTCCTAGGATATATACATATATATATATACATATATATATATATATATCTTAGATGAATATTAATACAGTTTCAGACCAATTGACAAACTTGGGGTGCCCTCTCACCAGTAGTGGCTTGCTTATGAAAACGATTTTTACATAAAATTAATCAAAATATATTGTAAAAAGAATATATTTATTCAAATGTTTTTGCGACATATTTTGTTATTACAATTTTTGTGAAAATTTTCTCTCTTAAAAAAATTGCTATAAAAAAATGTTGATTCAAATATCAAATAAAAAGAATTTTTAGTGAAAATTTATGTTTTTTCATAAAACTTTCAGTGATAAATTTTCAGATATAAAATTGTTGAAAGAAATTTTTATTAACACTTTATGGTAAAAATTATTTTCAGTAAAATTTTATAATAAGAAAGAAATTATTTTCACTGAACATTTTTTTACAAAAAAAAGTTCAGTAAAAAATTTTCGGCAAAACCAATTTCAAATAAATATTTTTAAGCTTTGGGTGAAGGGTTGGTTTTATATGGCCGAAACTTAAAATCCCGAATTCGAGATCCCGGATTCCAAAATTCCGAATTTGAAAATCTCGAATTTCGGTAACTAAAGCATCTCTGCATAGCCGGCATTCGGCCAGGCGCAGCGATTTTTTCCTTCATGGTATAACAAACATTGGCTTCGCTAACTAAAGCTTAAGTCGGAATTCGAAATCGGAATTTTTAAATTTAGGTTTTCAAAATTCGGGATAATAAAGTTCGGATTGTTGTGATTCAGAATTCTGCAATTAAAACTGGATAAAATAATTTTAAGACAAATTTTTTGCCAAAAACGAATTTTTGAAGACCATTTAGGCAATAATTTTTTTTCGCATTGGAAAATTTTGGGTAACAATATTTTAAAAAAATTATAAAATTTTGTTAAAAGCCTTATAAAACTAATTTTGTAAGAATCACGATTAAATAAAACTTTTTTTAATTAAAACAGCTTTTAGTCAACATTTTTCACTTAAAACCATTTTCGGTGAAAATTTTTCGGCACAAACTATATTCAACGAAAATTCTTTGAAATAATGGAATATTTTTCCTTGAATTTTCACAATAAATCTGCAACGAAGAAATTTTTTAGTAAAAATTTGCACAGAAAAAATAAAAAATTTTCTCTAATCACCAAATATATAGCAAATTCATAATATCAAGCAAACAAGTTGTAGATTTTGCACCTATTACCAAAATTATTATATTGATTACTAAAAATTGTAAAATTGTGAATATTTTTTTTTTTCAAATAAATGATATTCTCAATTTTATTAAAAAAATTATCAAAAAACTTTTCCAATTTAAACAATGTGTTAATTTATTTAATTAAAAATTGACAATTCCCAACAACAATTCTTGAAGCTTAAATTATTTTATTTTAAACGAAAAAATCCATTAATATTTTTTGATATTTAATTAATATTTTAATTAAAAATTTATTTTAAAACAACTTAAATGTTAATAAAATCAAAATTCAATTTTTAATTTCCTTTTATTAAATTTAAATACTTTTAAAACCAGTTTTTTAATTGATAAAAAACTTTTTTCTGTGTAAAATTAAAGTTAATATACATTTGTTAAAATACACAACTTAAACTTATTTTTTTTAATAAATGATATTTTTAATATGAATTTAAAAAATGATCAAAAACTTTGCCATTTCCAATAATGTATTAATTTATTTAATTAAATATTGACAATTCCCAAAAACAATTTTACAAGTTTAAATTTTTTTATTTTAAACAAAAAAAGTCAATTTAGTTTTTTTGTTATTTAATTAAAATTTTAATTGAAAATTCATTTCAAAACAACTAAAATGTTAATTAAATCAATATTACATTTATAATTTTCTTTCAACTAAAAAAATAATTGATTCAATTATTACATTATTTAAATTTAAATACTTTTTAAACCATTTTTTAATTGATAAAAAACTTTTTTCTGTGTGTTTGGTAAAATAAATTTTAAAAAATTGTTTGGGTGTTTAAATTTTTAGAAAATTTTTTTTTCCAAATGTTCTAAGTAAAATTTTTTTTTGGCATTTTTTAAGTGAATAGTTTTGGCAAAAAATCAGCTTAAGAAAACTTTCTCTAGGGGAATTTTTTTTTGGCGGAAATAAACCTGAGTGAAATTTTTCAGAAAAATTTTTTTTTTTACAAAATTTATTCTTGTTAAAAGTTTTTATGAAAAATTGTTGGTGCACCAAATTTTAGTACGAATTTTTGGTGAAACAAAAAAAAAAAAAAAAAAATCATTCCCCTAAAAGAAATTTTTATTGCATTTCTCTATCTGAAAATACGAGTACACTGAATCATGTTCGTTTATTTAATTTATCAATAAAATTGATTGATATTTAAGTAAATTGTTGTTAGACTCATACCCAAGTTCATGTAGCTGATAATTATACCAGCTGACCAGTTGTTGGTCGGTCAGGCATGTTAAGAACAGTACAAAACACCAAAAGCCTTCATAAGAATGAAGGAAAGATGGTCAGAAAGAGTGCAAGAGAAGGGGGTTGGTAGAAAATATAAATTAATTATGTGTAATATAAAACAACAACATTTACAGCACAAATTAACAGTATAATTTTTTTTTCTAAATTGAAAAACCGGTATAATTAAACTCATTCAATAATATAAGAGATGCAAAACTACATGAAACACACGCACACAGCCACATAAAAACACTCACTAATACATGTTTAGTAGTCATACTATAATGAAAAATGTAATTACCATAAAGATGTTGCATGTATAGCCAGTTGGCTGTTGTGTGTAGAGAGACGACAACTTGATGTGGTATAATATTAATTATATAGAGTAGCAACTTTCTAGTCACCAACAGGCAGCAACAGCAATAACAACAAATTAAAAACTAAATAAAAAAAAATTAATCACATTTTATGTTGGTTTTATTATTATTTCAACTACATGCAAAATTTACTTGGAGTTGAACGAAAATTTATATATTTTTTATTTAATACACTCAAAAGTATTACAAATTATAATAACATCCTTTTGTTATACCCTACTGGTAAATGCGGCATACTTAGTTAGATGTTTGATGAGTCACACCGAATTTAATTCCTGTATGGTCTCCATTTTTGCTGTCCGTCTGTCTGCAACACACCAACTGCCTTTTTCATGATGTCGAAAGAATTTTTCCTTTTGTACAACTGCAGTTGCAGCAAAAACAAAGTTAATGAATTTGTTTTTGTGTTGACACGTGAAAAAGGCAACAAAAGAACGACGATAATTTTAAGAAAAAATTTGTGGTTGAAAGCTCCTTAGATGAAAGAAATTTTCAGTGAAAATTTGTTAGTTGAAAAAAGTTTTTGCAAAAAATTTATGTAAAAATATTTTTGGGAAAAAATTTTTATTGAAAATTTGTTAAAAGTTTAATGTCTTTTTGTATTGATAAATTTATTATTTTTTTTACAATAAATAAAAAAAGAATAATTTTTATTTTTAATAGAGATTTGTTGTTAATTATTGCAATTTTTTTATAGAGGTTTTCATAAAGATATTTTTAAAAACATAAAAAATAAAGGTATCGGCTTAAAATTTTACACGAAAAAAAATTGAAAAAGCATACGAAAGGGTTAACAGTCAAACGCTCTCTCCTACTAGGCTCACTTTTTGGCATTTATGATCAGTTAAGTAAATCATCATGAATAGATTCACGCTTATGCAACGCTATCATCAAATTTCACTTTCAAAATCAGTCTGCGATGTTTTATCGCAAAATTGAGTTTAGCGATGTGGCTTAATTTTGGCTTAACGGACTTGTAAATCAACAAAATTGCCTCATATGGAGTGACACCAATCTACAAAATACACTACAGATGCCAGTTCATCCAAAAAATGAATCGTTTGGTGCGGTTTACACGCCGGTGGCAGCCTGGACCATATTTCTTTCAAATTAAAGCCGGATCTCGCATTATGGTCAGTGGAGCTGTGACGCGACGTACCATACGGCTAATGCAGCCTTCGACTTATCAAAATCAAAATTTAACGATAAGATGATTTACAAAAATGGACCCCTCAATTGGTTCAATTGAAATTTGACACTCTCGTTTACTTTATATGGGGCTGTGTGAAGTCACATGCTTATTCTGCTAACCCAGCGAAAATTGACGCCTTGGAGTTCCATTAATTCTCCATACTCCAGGACATACGGCCAGCAGTTATCGAAAAAGTGGCCCAAGAATTGGACGTGCAGAATGCGCTTCGTTAAGAATAGCCGAGGTGCCTCAAATTATTGTCTTATTCCCGACAAAGGCTCTTCTTTCAATACAATGAGCTGAAGCTCTATCCTACTATTGCTGGGTAAATAAAGTTAGAATAAAATTTAAGGCATTTGCAACATCTCCCGGAGGTTCGTAGGATTCATCATAAGGATATGTTACCTTCTGGTGTTATGCCATCAAGGAAAATCGGGTGTGATTCAGAAATAAACCCAAAATTTACAAATTCAAAAGATCTGTACGATCTTTTCAGATCACGGCTGACCAGAGATCATATCTAGTACCGCGAGAGTGCAAAGCTCTGGGAAGTTGTCACTAAACTGACTATTGATTGAGACCTCCGAAAGCAAGGCGAACTCGTAACCGGTATTGGCAATACTACAACAATGCAGAAGCACCAGAAACAACAGAGGTTTTTGAGCATTGTATTGTTAGTGTTTATGATTGGAAATGACAAGCATTTCTTTTCTACCCAAAGAGGCGGGAAGGGGGATTTGAAAAACTCACTCAACGGCTGATTTTGCACCACTTCGGAGTTCGGCCTGAGGGATCATCCCTAGGTGCTCTTGCAAAATTCTAAGCAAAGGCAGATGTTTAATCTTACCGTATAATGCATTCAAACTGCTACCTGTGTCTGCTAGTTGCTCTCACACTCATGGCGGTTGGTAAATTGTTTGTCACCCAGTGGTTAAGATCCACCATTAGATAAAGACAATATGGCAGTTGCTCAAGAAAATCTTTTCCACATCTAAATAAAAGGTTACGAATACATTTTATTAATTAACAAATTTTTACATTGATTCCTGATGGATGGTATCACAAATTCGTCACAGCCAAATCTGATATTTATCTAACTTGTTGTAGTTGTTAGATTACAACAACTTTAATTTATTTTAGTTTTTATTTTCGAAAGAGTATAATAATAACTTTAAATGAGGTTAGTGCACAAATACACACACAAACAAATACTCTCCATGACACACACACAAACACAAGCTTCCTACTAGCACGTACTCTTAAGCTTTTACAGTTAGTGATAATTAATAATGAAATTAAATTGCAATCAACGGTTTACTGTCACTACAACTACCACTACGACTGACTATGCGACCATACTCCTCATATATGAATAGTACAAGCTCTAGCTTTTACTCCTGCTTTTCTTTCAAAGCATTTCAGGCATTTGTCTTGGCACCAGGAAAAAAGGGGTGTTAGTTTCTTGTAAAAACATGGTAATTTAACTGAAAATATTTCTTTGGGAGTTTGTTTGTAAATTAATTTATTCGTTGTTGTTTTTTTTTTTTTGGATGTGGCAAATTGATTGAGTTGTTTTACAAGATTTTCTTAATATTTTAATAAATTTTTGTCTTAAATATTGGGTCAATTCTTAGAAAATTGTTTGTTCAAAAAATTTAACTAAACACTTGTCTCTCCATTTTTAATTTCAGCTTTAAGTTGTTAAGTGAGATTAGAAATTTTTTCTAATAGAAAGAAAAAAGAGCCATCAATGGAAAACAGAAAATTTGATTTAATTTTCGAATTTGGCATTTATCGTTCTCATGTTGCTGTATCAGCTATAAACTTTTTGGGAAAATTTTTAGCTTTATTGCCTCCAATTTATCTTCGCTGACTTTCATTTCTATTGAAATCAATCCGCAGCCATTTTTAATTCGGTCCATGTGTGGATCCAGCCTTACCGTTGAGGCGGGGGGAACTTTTTAGAAATATATTTAAATAAAAAATTTAATTTTCCTATCAACATCTTATTGAAATATTGTAAAAACCTTTAAATATAAAATATAAATATTAAATATAAGACGACAATTTATATCATGTTTTATTTAAGAAACAGGTAATGTTAAATATTTGTGTATACGCTGATAGAAAAGGCGTCATAAAGCTGATACATATTGACATCAGTACTAAGACAAGTGTCCTCGTTTTTGACCCCATGACACTTTACATCACTGTGATGTCAGCCTTAACATCACTTGGCCAAATTGTCATCAGGGTCAAAAATTTAAATTATGTCATCAAAGGGATGGCACATTGGCATCACAGAAATGACGAATCGGAGTCGGTTTTATAAAGCATGTCATCAGTGCGATGACAAACTGTCATCAAATTGATTCATTGTAATTGACCTTATGCCAAATTGAGAGGCTGTCATTATTTTCTTACCCGTTACACATGTTTGTTTCACTTTTGTTGTATTCCGCCCTTGTTTACAGAAGAACTATTAATTATAAGACACCAGCAGCATGCCCGATATGATTTTCGTAGGAATTCTACTTAAAAAATTTGATGTATTTAATTAAATAATTAAAAAAAAGTAGAATATGGGAATTCTGCTTCTAATTTCACTTTTTAAACATGAAAATAACGTTAATAATTGTCCTCGCACTGATGACAGTTTGTCATCACACTGACGACATGATATATTATGTCCTCGCACTGATGACAGTTTTTCATCACACTGATGACAGTTTGTCTGTACTGATGTAAAAATACATCAGCGTTATGACGCCTTTTCTATCAGTGTACTCAAAATGTGGTGTCGAATTTATGTCACCGTAGTCATAGCATAGCATAGATGACGCATAAAATATGACAAAATTTTAGGATGACGTTCGTCATTGGATTGATGTCACTTTTTCTTCATTGATGCCATTTGTAATAACATTATTGTCACAATTATAATGTTAGAGCATCATCAGTATGAAGACGCATTTTTCTTTGGAAATAAGTTCCTAATTACCTAAGAAGCAGGAAAAATGCCAAAAAAAAATTATTTCTTCAAAGTCTGAAGGACCTTACAGTCCTGATCACAAAGCAATATTTTTTTTTGGAACCTTAAATGATTTTTTTTTTATTTTGAAAGGAAAAAAGCAACCATAAGAAAGTCATAAACAGTATTTAATTCGTTTTCATTAAATCATATGGTTTTTAAGTTCTTGATTTTTTTGGCAGAAATAGTTCTTATTTAAATGTGTGATGAGAATCGATTGATTTTCAAATTATTGTTTTTAAAAGGGGTGATAAATTTTAAGCGATTTCTAAACCCATTTCTAAATTTTAATTTTTACTTATGCGGTTCATAGCAAAAAGGCAACAATTCCGCTTTTTAACTGTCTGGCTGACAGTGTCGACAAGAACATTTATTTCGTATATTTTCATAGAAAACAAAAGCAAATTTTAGTTTTTTGTTATTGTTTTCATTCTAAATATATATACTAAAGAAATGTTCTTGTCGACATTGTGGGACAGGTAGTAACTGTTTTTGAGTTTTTACTGACTTTTTTAAATTTCTTATTCAATGACAAATATAATGGCTCAGATCAAAATGAAAGAATTCCACATCTATGCAATAAACTACTTCGGAATACTAGGAACTAATGAGGGATATAAAAAAAAAAAAATAAATAAATATAACTATGTACGTATATAAAACTTACTAAGTTCCTGTCACAGAAATCAATTCCGATCGAGAGTCACTTCGTTCTTGGAGAAGCACCATACGAAATCACTTCCACTTTCGACCGGAATGGATTTCTGTGACAAACCTCATAATATGAATGAAGTCCATATATTTTTAAAAATAATAAGCATATATTTGCACCACTAATAAGTTTTCAAGAATTAAAAACTTTTATGTCTAAATTATTCATAACCAAGCTGTATGAAATTTACCAGAATTTTCTTGTTGTTTTGGGAATTTTTTTTTTTATTTTATTTTTATTTTGAGAGAAAATTTAATATGCTTCAATAAATTTTATTTCAATAGTCCTGCAAACAAACTAATATCTTAATAAAAGTTATTTTTGTTGTTGTACTTGGAGCAAAACGGTTACCCTGCAAGGCCCAAAATGCCATACCACCCACAAAAACTTAATCTACATTTTAAGCACACAAGTAATGCAACAACAAAAATAAACAAACAAACTCATTTAATATCTATAATTTTTAAGCTAGAAAATTTCTCATAATATAAGTATAAATTTATACGAGGGATGAATGAAAAATTTTTAAAGACCTTAAATGCAATTACATATATGAAAATTTTTTTTTCCAGAATTTGCTTTATAGGAAATTTTGCCAAAATATGGTATTTATAAGAAATTTTACCAAAATTAGCTTTTTATAAAAAATTTTACCAAAATTTGCTATTTAAAGGAAATTTTGACAAAATTTGCTATTATGTAATAGGAAATTCCGCCGAAAGTTGCTATAGAAAATGTTTGCCAAAATTGCTTTATAAAGAAAATCATTCCAAACTGTGCTATTTATAGGAAATTTTGCAGAAAGTTGACATTTATAGGATATGTTGCTAAAATTTGCTATTTATTAGAAATTTTTTCAAAATTGCTTTTCTGCCAAAAATCACTATCATAGGAAATTTTGCCAAAAATTGCTAATTATAAGAAATTTTAACAAAAATTTCTATTTATAGGAAATTTTAACAAAATTGTTTATAGAAAAATTTGCCAAAAATTGCTACTTGAAAGAAGTTTTGCCAAAATTTACTATTAATAGGATATGTTACCAAAATTTACCAAAATGTATAGTGAATATTGGCAAAAATTGCTATTTATAGTAAATTTTGCCAAAAATTGCTAACATAACATAACATATTGCCAAAATTATATTTTTGGAGTAAGTTTTGGCAACAACTGCTGTTTATAGGAAATTCTGCCAAAAATGGCTATTTATAGGATATGTGGACGAAATTAGCTTTTTAAGAGAATTTTTACCAAAATTTAAAGGACATTTTGTCTAAATTACTATTTATAGGAAGCTAAGCCAACAGTTGCTATTAATAGGAAGTTTCGACAAAATTTGATATTTATAGGATACATTTTGCCGACTGTTGCAATTTAGAGGATATTTTGCTAAAATTTGGAATTTATAAGAAATGATTCTAAAATTGCTATTTTTAGTAAATTTTTCCAAAAATTGCTATTAAAGAAACATATTGCAAAATTATATTTTTGTAGTAAATTTTGGCAAATATAACTGTTTATAGGAAATTCTGCCAAAAATGGCTTATTAAAATTTAGAATTTATAGGAACTTTTCCTAAAATTGTTATTTATAGGAAATTTTGCCAACTTTGCTATTAATAAGAAATTTTACCGAAAGTCGATATTTATTAAAGAGCTGCACAAGCACAAGAAAAATTGCTTACAAGCAATTTCATTAAATGTAGATAGTATGTGTATATTACTCTCTCATTACAAAACTCATACTTCCAAAAACAATTGTTTTGCTTTACGATCAAAATATAGAAGAATAGAACAAAACTGCACAAGAACAATGCTGAACTAAAATAAAGCTGAATTAGAACAAAGATGAAGTGGAACATTAAAACAGAAATAGAACATTCCAAGCATGTTTGAATGTTTTGATTGTAAACATAAACGAAAGAGAAAATTGAAAAGGGAGAAACTTTTGATTTAATTTCGTTTGAGTGGTTTTCAATGGGTTCGGTTGTAGGTTCCTTTAAAATATTATTAAAAATTTAGGAAATAATAAAGGTAACTAAATTATTAAGCTTAAAGTCTTTGTTTTTATTTTTATATAAAATTTTAAACGTTTATTTAACCAATATTTCGGCACTCCTTTGAGTGCCTTCTTCAGGGTTTTTTCTTCCTTATTTTATAAATTTTCAAAATTTTTTAACAAATTTAACAATAACTGACAAATTAAAAAATTGTTTAATTAGAAATATTGGTTAAATAAACGTTTAAAGTTTTATATAAAAATAAAAAAAGACATCAACCTTGATAATTTAGTTATACCTAATATAATAATAAAGGTCGACTAAAATAAAATATACATATAGGAAATAATTCAAAAAAATCAATTTTGCTTACATTTAATGCATCCATTTCTGTTATAAGCTAAGATCACTTTAAATTTTTTAAATTCCTAATTACGTGCACTCGATGCTTTTACTATAATTTACCGTTTCTTTATTTCATTGTCTGGTTTTGTGTTGATATTCTGTTTGTTTTGATAATACAAGCACTAACAAAGCAGAAGAGAAAAACTTTTCAAGTTATGCTTGTTTTGTTTTGTTGAGAGAAATGAGTTGTTATGTTTGTTTTGCTATGTATGTTTACAGTGAAATAATATGATTGATAGTTGTGTGAAGTAGAACACAGAACATTAAGAATATTTTGCGCAACCCTTTAATATTTATAGGATATGTTGCCAAAATTTGCTATTTATAGGAAATTTAGCCGAAAGTTGATGTTTATAGCATATATGGCCAAAGTTCGCTATTTATTGGAATTTATAGGAAATTTTCCTAAAATTGATATTTATAGGAAATTTGGCAAAATTTGCTGTTAATAGAATATTTTACCGAAAGTTGATATTTATAGGATATGTTGCCAAAATGTGCTATTTATAGGAAATTTAGCCGAAAGTTGCTTTTTAAAGGATATGTTGCTAAACCTTGCAGTTTATAGAAAATTTTGCCAAAATTTTTTATATATTTAGGAAATTTTGATGCAATTTCCCAGTTA
The DNA here is from genome assembly GCA_943735925.1 of Pollenia amentaria. Taxonomy (NCBI): domain Eukaryota; kingdom Metazoa; phylum Arthropoda; class Insecta; order Diptera; family Polleniidae; genus Pollenia; species Pollenia amentaria. Next base: position 10,908,163 of record OX031010.1, on the reverse strand, counting down.
TAGGAAATTTTTACAAAATTTGCTATTATAGGAAATCTGGCCAAAATTTCTATTTATAGAAAATTTTGCTAAAATGGCTAATTATAGGCTCTTTATAAAACAATTTATTATTTCAGAAACTTTTAATTACAGTTTTGGTAAATTTGAAAAAAAAATTCGATTTTGATAAAAACTATTGCTATTTAGTGGATATTTTGCAAAATCTGTAGCTAACGGAATACCCTTCCACATAAATCACTAAAATTACAAACATTTAAATGTAGATTTGAAAAAAAAACAAAATTTATTTAAACAACCCAAACTAAACCTTTTAAAGTATTATAAATCTTATCGTTTTCTTTTCTCCTTTTAGGGAAACTTATTTCATTTCATGTTTGTCTCTGTAATACTCACTCATACTATAGGCATTAATTTCATTAATTATCCTTTTGCGCCACATGAAATACTACACACACTGTAATACAAATACACTTTGATAGAGGAACTTTTATAGAGCAATTTATGTTTGTATGAGTTAAATAACATGTATTTTAATAACAACAAATACAACAAGTACTACAAGTATAACATGCAACACCAACAAACAATGTCTTTAAAACATTTCATACAAATAAACAATGCAGACACTTTTCTACAGTTATTTTTACGATAGACCAAAACCTCTACTACTACCACTACTACATGGACATAATAGAAATATACACATACACGAGAATAAAAAAAACTCTGTAAAAGTAAAATTTTACAATCTATAAGTTGGTCTAGGTCTGTTTGCAATAAATACATTTATACCACTTGTATATTCATTCACATAAAGAAGTGAAAGAAAGAAAATTTTTGTTGACGATACTTGTTGTTTTTGCTGTTGCTGTTGATGATGATTATGAGGAGAGGTGGTGGATTGCATGTAAAGAAGGACTTTGGCTAGTACTTTTGTATTGGTGAGACAGTATGTGGAACGAGTTGGAAGTTGCATTTTAAGGAAATGAATATTTTGCATGTTAAATGCAAAACTCATGGTCAATAATGAGAGGTGGCAAGAATGGTCACCACTTACTACTTCCATTAGACACAGAACACAAAGAAGAAAAGGATAATAAATATGAAACTTTATAAAACCACCCACTTATATTTCAAATTATACTTAACATTATACAAACACTTATGTATATGTGTTAAATTGTACACATACATAGAGCATTACATAAATGAGTATGTATGTATAAATATATAAATAAATAAAATTTTATATTTTTCACCTCTTCGCAGAATTTTTGAATACATGCAATTTTGTTGCCTGTAAAATGTTAACTCTTTGAATTATATAGGGGTCATGGTATAAACTTTAGATTCCTTAAAGGACTAACAAAAGATACTTAATTTTAAAAATGCAGTTCCCAAATGTTTGCAATAAAAACTTTTTTCCCTTATTTAAAGATTTATAAAGAGGCACATTTTCTAACGGCATAAAACGCTTATCAACCTTCAGAGAAATTTCTAAGAAACTTTTTAATTTCGATTTTTTATAGAAAATTTTGTAGGTTGTTTTTAGTTGTTATTCTGCATGAAAGAATCATTTTCAAACTAAGAAAATTAGCATAACGCCTATTTGCTTCATGAGAGCTAAAATTTACATCGGAACTTTATTAGCGATTTTTAGTATAAGCAAAAGTTATAATTTACGTAAGACTGGAAACAAAGTCCTTAAACCTCGGAGTATTAAAATCGTTAGAAATATTTCTAGGTCAAAATCTATCAAATCTGTAACATTCAGTTGATATTGATTTTGCTTTTAATTAATTACTAAATTTGTATATCTACTTAAATTGGAGAGTTTTTTAAAAAATTATATATCTTTTTATCGAGTTAATAAAAAAAATTAAATAAAAATATATTTATTTTTAAAATTATTTTTATTAACCTGCACTAATACTTCTATTTACTTTGTGCTAAGCATTGAAGCATTTACTATACAGCAAATAAACTGCATTCGAAGAGACATCAAATGGGGTTATGAATGGTCGACCGGAGCTTCTAGATTATACTAATGATATCAGCTCGCTCGGACGTAACTTTACCGACACAGACAAAATTCACGCCATTTTTTTTTTCAATTAAACCATTAATGAAAAATAAAATCAGTTTTAATTAAAAATTTAATCAAGTAAATTCAACGTTAACTTATGTCAAAAACATTACTGCAGAAAATGTTGCTAATTTCAAAAAATATTTTATTGATACTATTAACATGTTTACTGGTGCAAATTTTATTTTTTAATTGATAGCACAAATATTTTAATTGAAATCAATTTTTATTTTTTCTGTGGGCATATCAGCCAATTACACCAGCCAACATCTGGTGTTGCTCTTCATATTAATCTCGACAAAAATAATGTCCTACGTTTCAAAACAACCAATCTCTCTAAGCCCAGGACCAACAACTTAGATCTCTACGAAGTGCAATCGTTTTGCTACTTAGGAAACATCATATCCTCTAAAGGCGGCCTACGTGAATAGCGCATAAAAGAGGCAAAGCAGTCAAACCAGTTGCCACAACTTCATACGGGTACTAAGCTTCGCCTTTTCTCCCAAATAATCAATCTACCCTGCTCTATGGATGTGAATCCTGGAACTCTACTGCAAGCGAAATACATATCAGCGTTGAGTTTTAATGAGTTTTAAAAATGCTAGATCTAGCGTTAAGTTAGCAACAGTTGTGAGTAGATACATTTCTGTATTAAAAATTGTATATAAGATATCACAATTTGAATATGCTACAATAACTACCAATTTTAATGCTCTACTTGTAACTACTGCTTCTAATAATATAATGTAGCAGTAGAAATAGCAATACAGATGTACACTGACGGATCTAAGATACAGCATGGTGCTGGTACCGGCATTTACTCCAGACAGTTGGACTGAAGCATTTCTCTAAGGCTGCCGATTTATTGCAATGTCGATTTATTGCCGAGATAATGGGCGTCTATATAACCGCGAGGCACATTTGAAATGGTGAGTAAGATCCCTGGAAAATGTGTTTTTTACATCGAGGATTGTCCAAGAATTCCGGATATCTCTGGAGGAGATAGCGGAATATTCAATGGTTACCACTAAAAAGGTCCCTGGACAGTGTCCATATATGTCCCAGTGTCCAGTGGACACAGGTATGGATGATTCGTTGGCACATGCAGGCACCACTTGAAGTCGAAACGGTTCAACATATAATACAGGGGTTTCGCTCTCGAAGACTGGGAAACTTATTGCACACAAATTCCATTTTACTGCTAGTCAGAGATGGTTCGATGAAAATACCTGAAAACAGAAAAATACTCAGCTGGCTTTAAAGCTGTCCAACCCTCACCTCAGAAAACGAATAGTAGTTATAACTGGCCGTTGGCCTATTGGGAGACACGACCAGAGAATAAGACTCCGGTACAATGACCTGTGTATAAGTTGCGATGGTGAGGATAAAGATGAGTCAACGGAACATCTTCTCTGTCATTGCCCGGCATTCGCAGATCTAAGACTCAAAGTGCCTGGCCGAAATCCCCTTAGGGACAAAACTTGTATCTCTGACATTGATTTAAAAGGGGTTCCCTTCTTCATTGGATCAATTGGCTGTAATTGGCACGTAATATAAGGCTCCTGGGAGACAGTGAAACATGTCAAAACAGCAGGAACTAATCGCTGGACCTACGTGAGCTGTGCTTAGTAACAGCTGCAAATGGTACCTAACCTTATGGCATAAAAATATTTTGTGGTTATTTAAATATAATTACTATCGCTAAATATTTAAATATGAAAGTCGAAATGTAGCAATAATTCTTAAATATAAATAACCAATAGATAATCAAATAATTTGTTATTTTTTATTGGTCGCTTTTTTTGATTTCTACTTCAATAATGGCGATTTCTTTTCTGCGGAAAATGTTGCATAAATGTTACATTTTCTAAATTGTTATGTTCGTTTGTACAAAAATACAACTATGGGGTAAATTTTCAAGTTCTTTTGTGAATATGTTGATGAAAAACATGTTGCATATTTTACCCTCACCTTAACTTAAGGTGTTCATACTGCAGTGTTTCACAATTTTGGTACTTACTACTTTGTACAGCCAAAGTTTTATTTTGTTTGTCATAACTCATACCGCTCATAATTTTGTGACAAGATGGTTTAAAAACAAAATTTAAAAATGTTTGCATATTAAATTGAAAAAATTCTAGGTATATTATTACCATTTTAATTTCTTCATTGCCACTAGTGATGTCAATATTTGTTTCCAAACCGTAATAGTGTGCAGAAACCGCTCAAATAGCTTTAAAAAGTACATTAATGTTAAAAGTGTAATAGCTGTAAATAAAGAAGTTGGACAACTTGTCACACTTCGAGTGATTATAGGTAACATTAGAAAGTGTTACATGTGTATTTTGTAACACATTTTTCTAAGAAAAGAGATTGCCATAAGTAAGTTTTTAAACTGTAATGGCTTCGGAAGCAATAAAGGGAGTTTTTGATATATTAAAAAAATAGACGGAAAAGAAAATCGTCCTTTCATACTGATTCAACATAAAAAATTGTTGAATTAAAAATTCAGCTTTTAAATGTAAAAAAGTATCTTTCATATCAGACGTTTGTAAAATAATCGCATTTTTTAATACGATTGCGTTGGAAATTATGGTTTTTTTGTTTGTTAAATTTGTTCATATAATCCCTAATTGATACATCATATTCTACTTTATTGTTACATTTTATGCTACTTGAGTGCTACTTCTACCATTACATCAAATGCTACTTTAAAGCTGCATCTTTGATTAACTCTACTGCTGTTTTGTTAGTTCTATGCTTTAAGTCTTAGACTTATTATATAACTACTGCCTCTAAATTGCACAAATAGTAGTAGCAAACGAAATTTTAAAATTCTGCTACTCTTAGAATTTTATTTTTCTACGACTAGAACTATGTTCCAAAAATTTGAAAATAGCTTTAGGTAGGGATTGCTGTTCGGTTTTAACCAAAATCAAAACCGCGGTTTTTAATGCCTAAAAACCGAAACCGAAAACCGACAAGAAACAAACCTCGGTTTTCAGCCTTAACTTTAAAAATATATTTATGTTTAAAGAAATTACAAATTATATATAACACTCGTAATATTTTTAAAAAAAAGTTGATACATAATGGCCGGCAACAATGGAAATTGTTTCAAAAATTCTTAATTTAAAAAAAAGTACTGAGAAGGTGCTGCATTGGTTTAAAGTAAAAGAATTTTTTATTATTAATAAGATTTCTGTATGACGTACTAAATTTTTAATTTTTATTTTTGATAAAAACACTGAAATTTATTTTTGAGGGAAATCTCGTTTCTATGCGCATTTCACTGGTTACTTAGGCCAGATTATCAGGAAACCTTTTTCCAAAGACTTAAGAAAAGCTAACATACGAGGCCGGATCAATAAGTCCGTGACTTTTCGAACTTCCCTCGTAGTTATATGAAATGCAACACTGCTCCTATCAAGTACCACCTGTTAATAGACTACTATCAAGTTTTGAGCCAGTTCCGTCATGTACTTTGCGTTTAACAGCTGTTCAAAACATACAACCTCGTGGATTTTTTTAAAAATGGAAAAAGTGAATTTCGAGTGCTCATTAAACATTATTTTTTGCGAAAAAAAACCGTCAATCAAACCAAGGAAAAACTTGATAACTACTAGGGAACTCTGCACCATCGATTTCAATGATAACAAAGTGGTTTACTGACTTTCATTGTGGTCGCACAAGTACAAATGACGCTAAACGTTCTGGACGGTCAATTGAAGTCACTTCACCTGAAAATGTCGAAAAAAATTCACGATGTGGTGTTGGCCGATCGAAGAGTAAAAGTGCGTGAGATTGTTGATGCCATAGGCATTTCATTTGGCAGTGTGGTTTCGATTTTAAATGATCAGCTGGGTTTAAGAAAGCTGTCTGCAAGATGGGTGCCGCGTTTGCTCTCAATTGACCATAAACATAATCGTACGACAATTCCAAAGTATTGTTTGGAGTTGTTTAACCGCAATTCGAATGAGTTTTTGCGGCGTTTTGTACCTATGGAAACATGGATCCATTACAACACTCCGGAGACCAAACAATGGGTTTCTCCGGGTGAACCGGCTCCGAAGAAGGCCAAGGTAAGTTTGTCGGCCAATAAGGTGATGGCAACAGTTTTTTGGGATGCACGCGGGATAATCCACATCGATTACCTTCAAAAGGGAAAAACAATAAACGGCGAATATTATGCCAACTTATTGGACCGATTTAACGAGGATTTAAAAAAAACGACCCCATATGGACAAGAAAAAAGTTCCTTTTCATCAAAATAATGCACGGCTGCACACGTGTGCAGTCTCAATGGCAAAATTACATGAATATTTCCTATTTCCGAACCTAAATAAATGGCTCGGTGGAAAGAGATTTAGCTCCAACGATGACATTATTGGTCAAACAAACGCCTTTTTATGGACCTCGAAAAGTTCTTTTTTTTGGAAGGGATACACAAATTGGAGAAACGTTGGACTAAGTGTATTGAGCTAAAAGAAGATAATGTTTAAAAATTTATTTTTTTTTGTAAAAAAAACTGTGTTTCATTCAAAAAGACACTGAGTTATTGATCCGCCCTCGTATTATACAAATAAGACTATAAAGTGAATAATAATTTTTAACACTCAGGTCTTACTTGTAACAATATCAGAGCTGCAACAAAGCAACATCTTTTGTTGAAATCTTGAAAAATCATACATTTTAAGCAGAACTCCAAAAGAATTTATTTATAGGGTTAAATTTTTTTTTTTATTTATTTTTTTTTCGAAGCTTTTTTTGTGTATCATAAATTTCTTGAAGAACTATTTTTATAGCATAGAAATTCAAAAAAAATCACTCGAAAATGTCAAAATATGCAAAAACAAAAAATATGCATCGAAAACCAAAATAAGCAAAAGTAAATCGATGCCATTTTAACGCAAATTTAAGGATTCGGAAAGATAATTGGTCGACATCGTTCTTAGATCATCGTCAAAAAACATGCAATTGCATGGAAATCGCACCGATATTAATTACCAATAAAATTTAGCAGCATACTAAACCTTTTTTAACTTCTTTTTTTTTACTAATTTTATTTCAGAAATGTCTGAACTAAAATCTGGAGTTTGGAAACATTTCAAATTATCAGAGCACTAGTCAAACCCAGCAATACACGAGATTTGTAAGAATAACCGAAAAACGAACCAAAACCGACCGGTTTTAACCCTTTTTTACATTTTTACGGTTTTTAGCAAACTCTCGCTTTTGGGGTAGTAAAGATATGGCTCCAAGTTCTTAACATTTTTTAACGTCACTATTTAGAAAGTTTTCATTGCTATTGCTACTTTCACTAGCTTTTGGTACATATAAACTACGAAAAAATAAATTTGTATTCAACCAAAACCCTTAACAATTTATCAATGTAAAATGCCACATTGTTAGAAGAAGAAAAAAAAAACCAAAAAATCTCAATAGCTCAACAACAATAACTAACATAATAAAATTGTTGATGAAAATTTGCTTACAATACATTTTAATAATTTAGTCAGACACTTTTAAGATAAATGAACATATTGATCCTACTAACACTTGCAAATGAAAATACAAATTCTGAAATAACTCCACATTTGTATGTACGGGCAAACATTTTTGTCTGTGTAGGAGAACATAAACTGCATTTCAAAATAATTCTTAAACTTTTGCTTAAATTGCAATAGGATTGCTGTGCAACATGCAGTGCCCAAAGTTAACTTTATAATACACAACAATAATACACACATACCATTCATCTTTCATACACATATACATACACAAGTAATTTGCCAAATATTCCGAGTGTTTAGTATAGAGGAGAAACCGAATTAGGCTTACGCTAACATTATGTTAGAAGAATCTTTATTGAAAAATATGTATGTTTGTAGAAACAGAGCCTAAATGTATGCTTACATGCCTAAGAGAATTTGTGGGGCCTTAACAAAGGAAGAAAATATTTTAAATCTATCATTGGTATTATTGAAAATTACAAAAATTGTTTCCGGTATTTTAAGCAAGGTTTATAATTTTTATTAATAATCCAAAGGTGATTTTGAAAAGTAGACTAACACAATTATAAATATAAATTGAAACAAAATCAAAAGATTTTTATATCACCTTCTAGAGTCTTGCATCCGACAGCTTTAAAGTAAAAGATAGATTTTAATGAATACTTCAAAAGTTCACTATATGTATAAATATAAAATATTAAACCAACCGCAATGGGCAATTGTCCTGTTTCTTACCAGATCTTACAGAAAATTTTGCCTGTCCTTAAAATTAAAGTGAATTCTTTATAAAGTTTGCTTTTTTATTCTTAAATTAAAAGATTTATTAAATTTTTGCTTAAAGAAATCCTTCCTTATAAGTTACTAAACAAAATACTCTACTGGGAATAAAAGTAACCATGGGCGAAAGGGGAAAGCTGCCATGCTTACGTCTTTTTTTCAGCAATTGCAACAACATGCACATTAGAATATTTGATTGTAAACCACAATGTTACAACTGCTGCAATGGTCTTCAATGCACACTCTCTTACTTGCACACATACTAAAATATATCACATGCATATGCTGAGAAAGTAAAAAGAGAAAAGGAATTGGGTTTAAAAGTCTCCAATTTTGTTTATGTAGAAGGAACAGTGGTTTGATTAAAATAGTTTTCATCCAAAAATTTTAACGAAAATGTTACATGGGTAATTCCATGTCAAATCGACCAAGAGTGGGACCTGACCCCTTTCGATTTTAATGAAATTTGGTGTGAAGGTTCTTTTCATCATATAAGGATTATATATTAACGAAAAAAAATTTGAAAATTTTTTTTTCAAAAGTTACGTCATATTCAAAATGTCATAATTTCGCCGAATTTGCTATATGTGTTGAGTCTATTTTTTTTAAATGTAATATCTACAAAATATTCAATTTAAAAAATGGACTAAGTCAAAACATAATTTTGTTTGCCTGATTTTTTTTATATAATTCCTTTAATATAATTCTTTAAAAATCCTGAAACTTGGAAGGAGGTGTTTTTTTTTTCTTTTATAAGATATGATTTTTTCTTTTGCAACCTGTAAGTATTCTCTTTAAAATGGCATACAAATCATCTTCGTATGTGCAGTAGTTTTTGAGATATTGAAAAAATAAGCTTAATACATTCGGCTAATTCGGCGGAATTATGACGTAACTTTTGAAAAAAAAAATTCTAATTTTTTCGTTAATATATATTTTTTAGATGATGAAAGGAACCATCACATCAAATGTCATTCAAATCGAAAGGGGTCGGGTCCCATTCTTGGTCGATTTTACATGGAATTACCCACATTCAAAATTTTTTTCCGCCATATTTTTAATCAAATGTTTCTTTAACGAAATAATTTTAACGAAAAAATGTTAACGAAAAACATTTTTTTTTAATAAAGACAAAATGTTGAGAATTATTTCTTTTGATAAGTAATTTTTTTTCCTTTTTTTTAATTCAACATTTTTTTTTCAAACGAATTCCATTAGTAAAATTTTTAATTTTCTACATTTTTTTTGTATCAGTTCTATTCCTTTTCCAAATACTAAAATACTTAAAAAAAGCTTTATAAAATTTAAAATTTACCTAGTGACATTCATTCGAAAAACAAAAATGTTGAACATAAAAAAATCTTAGGGGGTTATTTTCTAAATCACTTCACCTTTCATTGAGAAATTTTTTATATAAATTTATTTTGATTTTTTAACAATTTGTATGAAAATATTTTTAAAGTGAGGTGAAGTGTTACCCCCTTAATAACTAAAATTTTTTATATGAAAATTTTCTTAACGAAAGATTATAATTAAAAATTGTTTTGAACAACTTGTTTTATTATAAAATATTATTACGAAAAATTAATCATAGAAATTTTTAAACAAATTTTTCATCAAAAATTTTCTTAACGAAAAAATTTTTACCAAAGAATTTTTTTTTTAATAATTCTTAAACAAAATTCTTTTTATTAATAATGTTTTGTAAAAAAATTAGTTTTTCACTAAATGCTTTTTCTAAAAAATTTAACAGCCTGCCCCTCGATGTCGAGCAAAACCCTAAGCGAGCGATAACAATTCGCTCATTATCGTTCTCATAACTGCCCACTTAATATCGACTTTACGGTCGTCAGATTTTACGTTTCTAACGTAATCCATTTATCCATTGTGAAATTACTGTATTGCCACAGTTACCATTCCGCACATCAAACGCAAGTTTAAAAAAAAAACTACCAACATATATAAATTAAGCCACAAAAATACAGTCTGCACTGCCTGTTTTGCTACAAGTGGTAACAAAGCAAAAAAACAAAAAACATCTGTTTTAAACAATTTTTCTGGAAATATTTTAAAAATAATATTAAAGAAATAATTTCGTTAAATATTGCAGCAAAATGCCTCTGTGGACAACCACAACACAAGTGACATTTGTGGTCGCATAATAATTCAGAGTGGGGCGCAAATGTGTATGAAAACTAATTCTTTATCGATCGCTTGCATTGTCGATCGACATGTCGCGCAGAAATTTTTAAGTGAGGCACAATTCAGCTGTTTGTCGTTAAAAAATTAAGCAAGCGATAGCAGTTGACATCGTGGGCCAGGCTGTTAATAACGAAGGATTTTCAGTTTTCAACAAAACATTTTTATAACGTAAATTTTTCAACACTTAATTTAAGAAATTTTTATAAGCAAAAAAAAATTTTTAGCGAAAAATTTTTTATCAAACATTTTCCTGAAAAAAATTTTTTTTATCAAACTTTTTTTAAAAACTTTTATTTAAAAAATTTTTTCCAACCAAAAATATTTTAAAACTTTTTAATCAAATATTTTCGTAAGGTAACATTTTTTACCAAAAGGTTTCTTAAAGAAAATAAGTTAAGCAACTGTCAAAAATTAACGAAAAGCCTTAAAAAAAAAGAAAAACAAAACCTGAATCATCTTATTCCTTACTGAATGAGCGATTAGTTCCGCACTTTTTTAAAGCTAATGACAGTTTCATAAAACTTAACGAAAAGTTCAATATGGTTTGATTTATATGACTTACATGTAATCGCACAGTTGCTTAAGCCAGCTCATGCACATTATTGTTGGGCCTTAAACAGGTAACACACATTATTACATTTGCACACACGAATTTAAAAAAACATTTTTTGAAAAAACATTAACGAAGAATTTTTCTTTAGCCAAATTTTTCACAAAAATGTTCTTTACAGATTTTTTAATAAAATTATTCATATCAAATTATGGATATCGAACCAGCCGGCCAGACCTCAAATTCTATTAAGAATATTCCGAAGAAAAATTTTTTAATGAGACTTTTTTTAAAAAAAAAATTTTTCTTAAAAATGAAAAACCCACTGTGTTTGCTTGTAAGGAAAAGCTTCAAAGAATGTTTTTTGTTTTTGTCCTTTTTATTGCAAACAAGCACAAATACATTGAACACCTACTGGACAATAATAAAAAGCAACAACAACAACTAAAATTGCTTAGACAGTAGTAGAAACTCATAATACATTCACATAAAGAATACGAAACGAGTAAATTCGTGAGTGCGAGTACGAATGTAACAATATGTGTTGCCTGATTTTAGGGGGCGATGATTTTAATGCATAATGAATGCGACTACAAAAACAACAAAATCAACAGAAACTAAGAATAATTTTTCGTTCAATGTATAAGTATATTTAAGTACAAAACTACATGAGTGTGTTTGAGTATAATGAATTAAGGTTTAGTGAACTCCTCATAGACATTCGTATACTAACAAATACTTTTTGTGTGTATGTGTGTGTGTGTGTGTGTGTGTGTGTGTGAGTGTATAATATTGAGAAAGTTTTGTTGAACAAACTTAGTTAATGAAACTCCTTTGCAGGGAAAATTTGGAAAGGGAGGAAAGGCTAGTCATTATGTGAACACATACATTTCAAATAAAACTGGCCTTTAATGAGTTTAAACTCCTTTACAAAAACCTCTCAGCACATAAGTAATAAAAATAATATAATAAAAACAACTTCTGGGAACAACAGCCATAACAAAAACATATACCAAATATAGCCAGAAACAAACGGAATTATATATCAGTTATAAGACCTCAGGTTATTTTGGTCATATAAGAGAGAGAGAGAGGGAATCGAAAGGGGCAGATGGTAAATAAGGTGGGGTTTTGTTTGTGTATGTATATTTGTATGTTGTTATTGCTTAAGTAGTTCAAGTAAAGAGCTGTTATAATTAATTTTGCTTATTGCATGCAAATGAGTATCTTCATTTGTGTGTGTTTGTGAGAGAGCAAGAATACACGATAATGCTTACTTTGTATGTGTGTAGTTGTAAGTAGAAAAGTTTGAAAATGAGTACCCTGCAAACAATTTCGATCGAAAAATAATCTAAATAGTTTCCCCATTTAGCAAAAACCTATCGCTTTTGCTATTCAATTCTTATTGATGTAGTTACATCGTTCGGGAAGAAGTGTCCCACTATGGTAATATTTACTTTAAGAATCCACTTAGTGTCTATATTATATGACGAATTAGAGCGCTTTGGAAGTTTAATATCAATTAAATTTAGTAGTATCGCTGTTGGCTCCAAAAAGTACTCTTTTGAAGTTACATTTTTTCTAATAAAAAGTGGGTCATTTTACTGTTAATCTTTGTTTGATTTTGTAACGGAAATCTAAGTAAAATATAAAAAAATGAGTTTAAAGTTAAACAAATATTAAAAATTCTACGTTACATTTAATCAAAATAGCTGTTAATGTTTTAAAGTTAAGAACCTAATGTGGACAAAGTTTGTTAAAGAAAACTACACAAAATCACAAATTTGTTCAAACACTAACTTTGTAAACTTTCATCATATTATAACTAGCAAATCTTTTTATTGCGAATTTTTATTTACAAATTTTCTTCACTCAAAATTATTGTTGATCTTCACTAGAAAAATTTAACAAAAACACTAATTTTCACACTAACATTTTTAAAGTGATTAAATAAACAAACAGTTTAAAAAAACCACTAATTTCCTTTAAAAAAAGATTATTATCAAATTATTATTTTTAATTTCATTTTCATTTGCTCTAAAAAATATGCATGAGAAATTATTAAACATTTAACTAATCTAACCGAAGATTAAGTTTGGGCTGTTTTGTGCACTCATTTATACAACTTTCGTGAACTAGAACACTTTTCGGTAACATTTTGATTCCGCGGAGTCCTAATTTTAAGTACAATACTATAACTATTTCTATTTTAAAATATTAAAAATGTCACTCTATTTAACATAATTTTATATATAAATATTATTTTACACGCACGTAGCACCGATCACATGGCAGCTTAAATACACACTGTGCTCTTTTACGTATTTTGCTTTGGTAATATTCACTATTAAACAGCAAATCGTTGCGAAGAAGTCAATATAATATGTGAAATATTCAATTGTGCCATTGTTGCAGTTGTATAACTGTTACAATTATCTGAACAACTCACTAAAGTGACGAAAAAGTATAATTTAAGAACTCATAATGCGATTCTACCGTATTTTGTTGTTGTTTAATTCCGAAAAATCTACTGTTTAACTACCAAATGTGACGAAGTAGTTAAAATTCGTAGACAATCGAAAAACACTCTACCAATTGCTTGGAGGGGTATTTATTAATGCATTTATGCATTTGTAGATGTTAATATGTGCTAACGTTAGCAGCAATCAATGTAAGTAAGCAACCTAAAAACAACAACAGCAACAAAAAAAAAACAAAATTATGAACAAACGTCAACAACAGGACATGTTGTCGGACATCATGTGCCCACAAACACCCACACAACGAACAATGCACTCATACTCAAAATTTTCGCAACCTTCCTCATTTTATTCATTTACCAAATATTCTCTTACTCTTCGTCTTCTTCTTGTGCCCCTTAAGTCCTAAGGCGTTGAAAGACGTATGAGAGGTCTCCATATGTTGTTGGTATTTGTAGCAAAACGTAAAAGGGTATGAAAAAAAAACTTCAACTTGTACACAGACACTCACATACACTTGCACGTTATTGCTGGTCAATGCATTTGGTCAAGTATGTAGGACTCTGACATGTTAAAATTATGATTGCAGACAAGGATTTTGGTCAAAGTATGTCTTATATAGTCAAATGTGTTATGTAAAGCACTGAACAAAATTATTGTTTTAGGTTGTTTAAGTTCTTTATGCAAGAAAATGTGAAAAAGTTTTAAAATAAATTTGATTTATAAAAGTTTTTAGGCAAAGTCATACTTAAAATGTTTTTTAATAGCAGTTTTTAGATTCTACAAATCAATTAAAATTTTTTATTTAATTATTAGGTCCGTCCCTTAAATCAATCCCAGTCAAAAGAGGAATTAATTTCGTATTTAGAAAAAGGACATTTTATTAAAAAAGCTTAAACAAATTCGATCGGAGAAGCAACTTCACAATTAACCCTTTCATGTACAAAACGTCTTTGGGCAGCTTTTTTCAAAAAATAAATATGAGACATAAAAAACATTTGTTACGTACAACTTGAAAGCAAAGTTGAAGCAATGCACTACAAAATTTTTTTCTAACGTTTTGTTTTGCAAAAGATTACCGCTAGAAATGTGTAATTTGCTCCAAAAAGTGTTGCTGTATAAATACGACATGTGCGCAAGAGGGTTACAGCAATTTCGATTGGAATGTGTTGTGACAGGCCTGTTTATTTCTCTAAAAAATTATTAGGAACAACCGCCTCAAAAAAATTAACTTTAAACAAAAACATTCGCAAAAATCTACTAAATTTTTTTTTACAAAACACTAACACAAATGAAAAATATCATCCAAAATTGTCAACAGAAATATTTCATTGAAAATTTTATTTCGAAAATTTTCTTAATATACAAAATTTTTAATCAGCAGTTTTAACAATCCAATTTATTTTTAATTTTCATTAGAAATTTTCTGAAACAAAAAAATTTTTTATCAACAAATTTCTAATGAAAATTTTTTATCACAAATTTTCTTTTTATCAAAAAATTTTCTGAAATTAAACTTTTCATAAAAAATTTTTTATATAAAATTTAAAAAAAATGTTCTTAGCAAGAATCCTTTATCCGAAATTTTCCATCAAACGTTTTCTAAGGGAACAATTTTTATATAAAATTTGGAGAAAAAAAAAGATTTTAAACACAACAAGTTTCAATAAAAATTCAAAGTTTTGCCAGAATTATTAACTTGTTAATTCTTTGCGTTCTATTTAATTGCTGTTTTAAACCCCTTTTTCCATTTATCCCCTTCTCTTTTTAGTCTCTTTATCACAATGTGTAACTGACATGGCGGAAGGTTGCGAAGAAACTGAGAGCAATAGTAGTAATCGTAACGCCGATAACGCACCCACAATGTTGGGTACTGTATTGCCATGCGAAGCTGCCATTACCGCCTCATTAGGTGTATCGGGAGGCGGTGTTCTGAAACGTGAATTTGTCGATGCCACCAGTGTCTTGGGGGCCCACCTAACAGCCACTGTCAGTTTAGCCAGTCCCACACACTCCATGGCCTCACCTTCAACTTTTACCACAACAACTGGATCAAATCATTTACCAACCTCCTCCACTACCCAGAGACTTACACCTACACCAAATAAATCTAATAATAGCTCCTTAGGTCCTTTAGTGTGCTCTACGACTTCATTACACTCCTTATCCTCGTCATCATCGTCTTCATCCTCTTCGTCCTCGTCAAATTCATCGTCGTCATCTTCGACTTCATTGAATTCCTCGACAACGGCTTCGTCTTCAACAACAGCAGCCATAGCCAATAATTCGAATACAAATAAATCGCCTTCAACGTCACCATATTCCAGTGTCGCCATTGCCTCTTTGAGCGGTGTATCAGCCCATTCTCCCGGACCTGCGACACCGAGTCATAATAGCAACGGCAGTTGTGGTCTAGCGTCTGCAAATGTTACCACAACGACAGCCATAGTTGCAGCACCAATAAGAGCTGGTGCAGAAACACCAACATCTACACCAGCGACACCTCTTGTGACGGCAAATAGCTGTTCATCGCCCACACATGTGGCAGTGGCATTGAATATCAAAACAGAAACAGAAGCGGTAAGTAAAAAAACAACAAATTTCTTTATTTTAATTTTTAAAATAGAAATTCTTTAATTTAAAGAGTTTTTGTCTCTGATTAACTCATTAACAATTTACCTCAAAGAGCAACAGAGAAGTACAAAAAATTGTTTGCATTGTTCGAACTCTATTGTTTTATTCATTTTTATCGTCACGCTTTAAACCGTTTTACAAATCGCTTTTATATTTTTCAATTTAATCATTTAATGTCATCAGTTATAGCTTTAACAAGTCAACTGTCGTTCTATTTACTAACTTACTTACTTGGTTAGTGACTACAACGACTGCCACTACTACTTCTGCCATTATTCCATAAAATCCAACTGACGGATTCCGTGACATCACTTTGAAATAACGACCAACAAAAACAATTTGTATAAAGAAAAATACTTCAACTTCAAAGTTGTAAGGGGTATGCAAAAATATTTGGCGTTTGCTTAAACCAAAAAAAAAAAAAAAATTAAATGATAACAAAAAATAATCATATCAAAATGTTGCTAATAGCATGTTTATAATAATAATTATTTTCCAAGTTGAAGAAACATGTTGCCAGCAGGACAGTTTTATTTAATATAATATTAATATACTTAATATGTATTTTATTTGACCTTTATTATCTAAATTATAATTAATAATTGATGATGTATATTGTATGTACAGAAAAATTTACAGCAGATTGTAATTCATTTTCTGGCCCGCTACGGTCTTAGTCAGCATAAATTGTGTCACCTGGATAGTTTTACTTTATAAATTTCATGTATTTAACTCGACTATTTTAACAAATAGAATCTGGGAATTATTTCGTTTTTCATAAGTTACTTTATTATATTTAACAACATGAATTAAAATTGTTTGATAATTTTATTCTTGATTGAACGCGATATTGCACTCGGGCCGAATTTAGAATAAATACATTCCGATTATCAAAATTCTTTGCGTTTGATGATGGCAATGTAGTATTCTCGAAACATGTAAAATCGACCCGAGTTCAATCCC
The DNA here is from genome assembly GCA_943735925.1 of Pollenia amentaria. NCBI lineage: Eukaryota > Metazoa > Arthropoda > Insecta > Diptera > Polleniidae > Pollenia > Pollenia amentaria. The sequence continues at coordinate 10,890,958 of OX031010.1, read as the reverse complement.
ATATCCCATAAAATTATCAAAAAATTAACATTAATTTTATGTCGTAAATTCCTTCCTTCTCTCAAAATAGTTGAATGAATATTAAATTTGATGAACTAAAGCCCAAAATTGATATATTATACTTTTATTAAATAACACTATGCAACAAGCAAAAATTCCTTGAATAACCACTATATTTTTGTGATCCGCTTTAGTCATCTTACTATAAAAATCATCATTATTTCAAATTCTGTGGTAAGGTTTTTTTTAAAAAAATTTTTTTCTAAAAATTGAGATATTTGAAAAGGCTACTCCTTACATCTAATCGTAACTTTAGAACGACCTACCCGATTTTGTTATGCAATCCGTCAAAACATTTTAAATTACGCCAGATTTAAGTTTCTGTAATATCATTTTTTAATTTAGCCATTATTTTTGGAGTTATTGAGGCCAAAGTAGCAAAAAAAATATTTTTTTTTTTGTTTTTTTGTAAAATTTTTGAATTAAAAAAATTCATAAAAAATTGAAATCAACAAATACTTACCAGCTTTAGTACTTAAGCTCAAAGCTGCATGTATTATGTATTAGAAGTAAAATGAATTTTAGAAAAAAAATTTTTAAAAAAAAACCTTTCCACAGAATTTGAAATAATGATGATTTTTGTAGTTAGATGACTATAGCGGATCAAAAAAATATAGTGGTTAGTCAAGGAAAAAAAACTTCCCATTTGTTGCATAGTGTAATTATAAACATTTTGACAGCAATATAATTTTCTTTACACATACAAAATTTTTTTTTGGAATACTAGTAAAATGTTCTCTTTTTTTAGTTGTGTTAGAATAATATTATTGTCTCTACTTATAGTTTTAATCCAAAGGCCTGAAACTTTTCTTTCCCCCTAATATTTTTCCTATTGCATTTCGAAAAATATTTTCCAAAAGATAAAAGTAAAATAAGGAGGGAGCTTAACGATTTCTAAGGTAAATTTGGTGATATATTTTCGTTCTTTTTTTTTTTGTTGATGTTTTTTATAGCCAAAGATTAGCTGAGGGTATTAAGATATTTAAGATATGTTGTCTACAGTTGACAGTTAGAAGAAACCATGGTTAAGGTAATGTGTCACTACGTTTAGCTGACATTTTATTGTTTATTTTGTTGAGTTTTTTTCAACTTTGCAAATAGTTGATGATCAACTGATAAACTTGACATTGAGATGGTTAAAGGAGTTTGTTTTTCTGAAGGTTGGAATGATTGAAGTATTGAAAGAAAAACAAAGAAATGCAATATTTTGCTGGAAAGTATTTTTTATTTAACATAAGTCTTTATAGAGGTTGTAAAAGACCTAATGCTATATTTTAATTACCTAAAATAAAAACTTTCATAAGTTTCTAATCAACAAGTTGCTAGCCTTAGGTAGTTTTGTAATTCCTAACTGATTCTTATAATGTTCGAAACATAATTTTTTGTTCTATTCAATGTTTTATTTTTATCTTAAGTCTTGTAGTCTGTTCAAATTTATAAAAAAAAAGTTGAGCAACATTTAATATTTCAAATTAAATATTTTAAGTATAACAAATGCTGGCTACCTCACGATTTTGCAGGACTTTTGGTTTTTAGCAGTTGCTAAAATTAAGTGCGATATAAGTACAACTCATATAATTTCGCAGTTGCTAAGAAATGTAAAAAATTAACAGATTACAACGCTATCAACATTATTTCAAAAATATTTCGAACAAGTTTTTTTTATAGAGATTACACGGCTTTTAATTTAATTAGTTAAGTAAAATGTTTCTAGCCTTTTAAATATTTTTAATATTTTTTTTATTATTAATGAGTTAGGGTGTTCAGTCGATTAATTCTTGTTCGATAAATCGAAAAATTTTTGATGATTAATTGTCGATTAACTTAAAATTACTGATTTCGATTAAAGGATTAATCGAAAAGTTTATGCCGATGAATCGAATAGCAATACATATAGGGTTTTTCTGTCAAATGTTTAATTTTTTAAAGTTTTAAGTCAAATAAACAAAACAAATGCATGTGTCCGTTGGAATTAAAAAAAAAAAAAAAACAGTCATATATAGTGAGTAATTCACATACATGGGCGTACTGCTTACTGAAAAAATTTTCAGTAACCATTAACTTTTTACTGATTACTGAAATAATGCAGTAGTCCGCTAATTTTTGCTTCTTATTGAAACAAATGAAAACATATATTTTTTACCCTGGAGCCACACGTTCAATAAATCACTTTCAAGTTGTTCACAAAAACTGCTTGTCAAATCTTGTTTGAATTGACAGCTGTGTCACAGGCTGCATTCAATTTGATAATCAATTTCATTTTAAAAATGCACATTATTTAAAAAAAATATTTTTTTATAAAGAAATCGCCAAAGTGAATTTGTGGTCAGTTAATAAATTGAACGTAAAATTGGCAAACAAATGGAAAGGTAAAATTGAGAGCAGTTTCGTGGTCAATTTAAAAAGTGTGAGAGCGTTAGTAAAAAAGTAAGAGAGTATGGCAAATAGAACGGAAAGACAAAACTTGATCGTGTGGCTTCGAAGTAAAGCAAAACATTTAAACAATATTTTATTTTAAAAAAATTATATTAAAAGATCTTTTTAATTGTTTGTACATATAAAATTATATGATGTCAATAAATGTTTTAGTTTTTTATCGTTGTGAAGGTTTTATCAATTCGTTTGAATTGTTACGTTTGTTTTGTTAATAAAATATTAAAATACTTGTTATTAATAATATTTATTTACTCAAGAACCAATTTTTTCTAAAATTATGGAAAAAAAAATAATTTATAAAATTTCTGGATTTTTAATAAGTCGATTAATCGATTAATTTTAAAATTTTATTCGCTTAGTCGAATAAGTCAAAAATGCCAAATATCGATTAATCGTTTAATCGAACAAAAACCGCTGATTAATTGAACACCCTAATGATAGTATTTCGTTGTAGCAGATAGTCAAATTCATTCAACAAGAGAGATTTTTTGGGACCTTTAACTTTACAAATAAAGCCAGGTACTCTGTGCAGTATTTCGTGCAAAATGTTGCCAAGCTTAATATAAAAAAAAATTCTTAGGAACAACTACGAAAAAATTTTGATAGAATTGTACTCTGTTTATATTGCGAAAAACGAAATACGTAATGCTGCAAGCAATATTTTTGTTTTGTTTGTTATCAACATTTCATAACAAGACTTTGTTACATAATAAGCAACATGTATATTAACACATATTCGCGATATGTCGGAAAAGGTTCAAATAACCTGCTCCCGTAAATAGTCTGAGTAACATATTTAAATCTTAATAAAATGGGGCTGAATTAAACATTTCTGCAAAATGTTACAATCAGTTGCTCTTGCAATATGTTTTTGTACTGTATTTAAATGTCAAAAACATGTATTTATTAAAATATTAAACGAAGAGGAATATATCTCTCGTAACGTGTTTACATCAATAACCAACATTTTAAAATTCCATGCTTAAGCCTGGTACTCTGTTCAACCTATCACGTAAAATGCTGTTAAAATACATATGAAAAAACTTGTACGGAATTTCTATGAAATTATGTTGATAGAGTTGTACTCTGTTCAATTTGTCAAAAGTAAAGAAATGTTTATGGCAACATTTTTTACAACTGCGAAATAATATAAGCTGTACTTATTTCAAGTGAAATTTTAAGCAACTGGTAAAAAAGTTTAAACTTAATATTAAATAAGAAGGGAAAAACATAAATAACACAACCGATAACAGTTTTTCATCCATATTTACTTTGATTCTTATTTAATATTTCATTTAAAAAATACTTTTAAGTAAAATACATGTGGGTTTTGTTTACATGCGCAAAACAATGTCGCATACTTTGAAAGATTAAAAACGTCAAATTGTACAAACTCGCGAGATAGGTAACATTGATACATGTCACATTTTTCGTCTGAAATAATAGATGTTGCTGAAAATTTTTCACAAATTGGAATACAGTACTAGGCTTAAGGAAATAATTGCATTATGCAACATGTTTCCGAAATGATTTAGAAAACATGAAACAACTAACATAAACATTTTCCAGATATATTTTTTAGGCAAATTTGGGCAATGTGTTTTAGCAAAAAATACAATTACTGTTCCAGTGCCATCGACTCATGTCGACGTCGACTTTCATAATAGGGGTGATTATTTTGGACATGGTCCCAATTTTTTTTTTTTTATAAAAACTTTGTAAATAAAACTTTGATTGTCTCAACATTTAAATGATATAAATATCATAAAAACCAAAAAATTATAATTCAACATAAATCATGTCAAAACAATTTCAACTCTATAGACAATGTTGCAAAATATTTAATGTGCAGCAGCAGCAATTTTAGTAGCCGATTCGGTTCTAAGCAATTGATTACAAAATCTGGCTAATTATAATTTGTATTTAATTAACAACAATAACACACAAGCACATATATTAACACAAACACATTAAAATTACAATAATATAAAAAAATTACAAAAACTTAACAAACAATAAAAGCAATTGCTTATGCTGGAAATTTTTGTTGCTATTGTTGTTGCTGCTGTTGTTATTGTAGCTGTTGCTAATAATAAATGAACATTTAATTAAAATAATTATATTGAGAACTAAAGACTAAACAAACATGTTTCTTAAGCAAAATATATTGAAAAACATAAATTTGCCATTTGTTATGAAAATTTCAACAATTAAAAATAGGTAGAGGCGATTTAAGACATGTGAGTTTTCCGTTTGTGGTATGTTATGGCCCAAAATGGCTCATAACCCATAATCAAGGGCATTACTCTTGTTGTAACCAATATATGAGTATAGCCAGCCGTCTAAATGCATTAAAACTTTAAACACGCCCCTTTTCTGCAATAATTTTCTATTACGAATGTTTTCCCCCTTTGGGTTTTATTTGTTTGTTTGCTATAAAGAATTCAATTGCCAACAAAATATTCTGGTTCTTAGGTCCGTATCTTTTAATCTATGAGGTTTTATTTGTATACAATATATTATGTACGTGTGTTGTTTTTTTTTTTTTTTTTTGTATGCTATTAATGATTTGTTGCTTTAATAGTTGGAAAATTAGTTAACTTAGATATATCATTTTCTAGCGACTGTTGAGCGTTTGCAACTTTATACCCGTAGTTTATTTGTTTTTTTTTATTTTGGATTTTATTATTTGCCATTGGAAATAAATGTAACCCAAATATTTCAATATTTATTTAATTTTTTTCCAAGCTTGGTATGTGTCTGTTGAACAAAAGTTTCGGCATTTTGACACACTCATAAATTTCAAATGAGAAACATAATAAATGTCTTGACAATTTAAATTTTTTTAAATAAAAAAAATTAATATTTTTTAATAGATTAATAAGTATATTGCAACATATTATAAAATTAAAATAAAAAAATTAAAACATGTTGCAACATACTAATTACTAAGACAACAAAACCATCAACATTAGTCAAAACCTTGTTCAAGCAACATACTTTAATTACAAACATTCATATTTAGGTTTATTGCCTAGTACTCTGTACGAAGTTGCTAAATTTGTTGAGCAACACACGACAATTTTGAACTGTATCAATACTAATCTATCTCACTATTTTGCAAAACTAAACGTTTTTATTAGTTACAGGTATACAACATTGTTTAGAGAAGGTTAACAAAAACCAAAAACTTTTCTCAATTTTAGTTTTTTTGCTACTTCACAAATACAAAATGAAAACTGCGAAAAAATTATCAGTTATTGCTTAAAATTCCGTGCGGAAAAATATTAGCAGCGCTTGTTTCACTTAGAAAACGAAAATGTTGCTAGAAACATTTCATATGTTTTCAGATACAGAGCTCAACTCTATCAACATTTGTTCGTATGTATTTCACAGAAAATTTTTAATATTGAGTTAACAACATCTTGTATGAAAAACCAAAAATTTTTCACACTTTAACGAAAAATGTTGACGTTTTCATTAATTGCAAGTATACAACATTGTTTTGCGAAGGTAAACAAAAACCATGTTTTTTTTTTAATTGTCATTACAAAAAGTAAAACAATATTATTTTTAAAATTTCCAAAATTAAAGCACCAAAAAATTTCATTTAATTATTAACTTTCGCACTTTTCTGTATTTTTCAATGTGAAACGCTTGTTATAAAAACCATTTTACAAATAAAAAATAAAAATTACAAGAAATGATAAGCTGTTGCTTGAAATTCCGGGTGAAATAATATGAGTTGTACTTGTTTCGCACGGAAAATAAAAATGTTGCTAGAAACATTTCGAATATTTTTCGTAACACAAATACAACCCTATCAATATTTTTTCGTTTGTATTTCACAGAAATTTTTTTTATATTGAGTTTGACAACATTTCGCACGAAATACTGAACAGAGTACCAGGCTTTATACGACTTTTTGTAAACGAATTCACAAGATTGGTAGGCCCAAGTAAATGACGCTTATATTTACTACAATGTATCTGCAACATTTGTAGCGCGTTATATATTTTTTAACCAGGATTTTAGCAAATTTACGTTTTATTTTTACAAAGCCTTTGCTTCCACTTTTTAAAGTTCGTTTGGCAATTATTCTTGACTTTTTTGTGCGTTAAATACTGTTGAACTTAAAACCAGTTTCATGATGATTAATAGAATTGTGTGTGTGTATAAATAAGTTTTTTTTTTAATTTTTCGCACTTGGAACAAATTTTGTGTAACTATGACTACCTAACAAATGTTTAACAAACAAACAGTCTAAGAAAACTCTAAATAACCTTCAATTAGAAACCTCAAACCCCCCATACAATCCTTTATCACCGAATTGCAGATAAACAAAACAAAAAAACCACATAGACCGCAAGACAAATAAAATTAATGGTATTAATTGCAAATTAATAGAAAAAAATAAACGAAAATTTTGTTTAAGTGTTTGTTATTTACCTCTTGCCCCTTAAAGTGGCTGACTAAAAGTGTTTGCCACAATTCACCCACTATCAAGCCAAAGCCAAGAAACATTTTCATTTATTAGTTTGCAACGATAAAGGCTTAATTCTGTGGCAAAAACCAGTCTTGATTATGGTTTTTAGATGTTAATGTTGTTTTTGTTATGGTAAACTTAAAGAATAAAACAGAAACAACAACAACAATAAATACAACCTCAAACCAAAATAATTGTAAAGTTGACTTTGGCTACACAATATGGGCCAACACATTAATGTGTTTTTTATTTTTGCTTTTCTTCATGGAGTTGTATTGAGTATAAATGTTGGCTCTTTGCAACAATTGCCTGTTGCATGCAGTATTTTGTTTATTTGCCAATTTTTGTTTTTTTTTTCTTTATTCTGTCTTCTCTGTTTGTAACTCGGTTTGTCTGGCTTTTTGACTGTCTAACCGTCTGTCTGCCTGTGTATTTTTCTTTTTAGCTGTAAACGCGTTTAAATCCTGTTGTTTTCTTTTTTGTTGTTGTGTATTTCTTTCGATGATGAATGTTATAAAAATTTCAAAGTTGGAGTTGGAGTCTCTCGTTGTTGTGATTTTTGTTGTTGTTGTTGTTGTATTCGTTTATTTGTTTGTTTCCATCTTGTTAATGTTTAGTTGATTTTGAAAGGCCATTTGTCCTTATTAAAACGTTTTTTATTATTATTTTTTAGATTTTATTGTAATTAGTTTTATATGTTTCTTTATAACATTATTTACTTTTTTTTCTTAATTTAAAAATTTTGTATTCGCAATGAGTGACTCGCTTTGCTTCAATTTTGTTGTTGCAGCAATAAACAAAGTGAGTGATATTTATATGAATTTCATTTAATTTGGTAGATTTCTTTTGAATATATTTTTCTGTATTTTAATAGCAGCTGGTTTTGCTAGTTTTTATAACTTCTTTTCTTTATTTTTTTTTTTGACCGGCATTCGCCGCATGATATGTTTTTGTTGTAATTATGTAGCATTTTATTTGTTGTTGTTGCATTTGGTTATTATGATGCATACATATGAGCACATTATTGCAAATGACTTTTAATGTTTAATTTTTAACTACACTACACTACGAAAACCGTGTGCCATAATGAAAAACAAAACAAATAAATAAAATAATAGTACTGGTATCAGGGGCATTAGTCATTTAATAAATAAAAAAATAATATACGTAGAAGTAAATAAATTGGAAATTATGACAAAATTAATAAGCAACGTTAATAATAAAAAAAATCTCAAACCCAACTAAATAAAAAAATTTTTTTTTTTTGTTTTTAATCTAAACCAAAGTTGCGCAACATTTCAATTAACAACATGTAACGAAAATATAAATAATTTTCAGTAACAGCTGGTTTGTTGCAAAGTTTACAAAAAAAAAAAAAAAATTATATTGCAATTTACTAGCAACATTTGTTTTTTCAGCAGCATGTTGCAAACATTTGCTCCAAATATTAAATGTTTAATTTATGCAAAAAGCCAATATAAAATGTTGTTAATCTTGTACTAGCATTTTTTTTAAAACAGTTGCTAAAACGCAATTTTCTATAGGTAGACTTCCACCACATGATTTTGTAAAAGAGTTTTGAAAAACCAGCTACATGTTGCATTTATAAATGTTTCATTAATAATGTTTTTATTCTTAAACCTAGTACTCTGTTCGATCTTGCGAAAAATGTTGAGCAACATTGTTTATATCACACGAAAATGTTGACATATATCAATATTATCTGTCTCGCGATTTTTCAAAACTTAACGTTTTAATTAGTTACAAATATACAACATTGTTTTGGGAAGGTAAACAAATATCATGTGTTTTTTTAATTGTCATTAAAAAAAGTATAACAATATTATTTTTATAATTTCCCAAATCAAAATACAAAATAAAATTTATTTTATTATTAATTTTAGAACTTTTTTACGTTTTCCTTTGTGAAACGCTTGTTTTAATAACCACTTTACAAATACAAAATAAAAAATTAAAAAAATTATAAGCTGTTGCTTAAAATAAATCGAAATAATATGAGCTGCACTTGTTTCGCACGGAAAATAAAAATGTTGCTAGAAACATTTCAAATGTTTTTGTAATATAAATAGAGTACAACTCTATCAACATTTTTTCGCTTGTATTTCACAGAAATTTTTTATATTGAATTTAACAACATTTCGCACAAAATACTGAACAGAGAACCAGGCTTTACTTTTAAGCCTAGTACTCTGTTCAACATTTCACGTGAAATGCTGTCAAAACTCATATAAAAAAAACTTGTGCGGAATTTCTATGAAAAAATGTTGATAGAGTTGTACTCTGTTTAATTTGTGAAAACGTTGCGAAATGTTTCTGGCAACATTTTTTTTACAACTGCGAAATAATATAAGCTGCACTTATTTCACGTGGAATTTTAAGCAAATGAAAAAAGTTTAAACTTAATATTAAAATCAGAACTGAAAAACATAAATAACACAACCGGTAACAGTTTTTTATCAATATTTACTTTAATTTTTACTTAATTTTTTATTTAAAAAAATACTTTTTAGTAAAATACATGTGGGTTTTGTTTACATATGCAAAACAATGTCGCATACTTTAAAATATTAAAAACGTCAAATTGTACAAACTCTCGAAATAGGTAACATTGATACATGTCACATTTTTCGCATGAAATAGTAGATGTTGCTGAACATTTTTCACAAATTGGAACAGAGTACTTGGCTTTACTAACAAAAACAAACAAAAGCATGTTGAATATAATTATTTTAAATGTTGCAACATGTTTGATACAAACTTTATTAAATAAATTTTAAAAATAGCTTTAAAAAAAATTGCACTTTGTTTTTTTCAGCAACATATATAGTTCATTATTAGGAAACATCTACTGATGTATTTATGTAAAATAAATATCAAAAAATTTTGAGTTTTAAAACAGATTTTATGTTTCCGAAATAATTTTTTTATTAGGGACTGCACAATTTTGTGGAAAGTGTTGGGAAAATAAAAAAATTTTAATGGCAACATTTTGGTGAAATATATTTAAATATATATACAAATTTGTGAAAAATGTTGAGCCAAATTTATTAGTTCACACGAAAATTTTGAAATGTACCTATGTTATCTATTTCGCGAGTTTTTTACAAATTAACGTTTTTATTCTTTCGTAGAATGCGACATTATCATTAGTATGTAAACAAATTCCAGATGTTTTTTTTTTGTTCTTTAGACAAAGGAAATTTTGCAAAAGTGAATTTGTTTAATAAAAAATAAATTAAAAACAAATTATATTTTACTAGCGGACCCGGCGAACTTCGCCTCGCCACAATTTTAAGCCTTCAGACAAACTTTAGAGTAATAATACCACACAAATATTTAAATTTTCAATGTGATTTATTTGAATGGAATCAGTAGAGAGCGATTTGATGAACAATGTTTTTGGATTTGTTTTCCGGCGCAAAAACAAATATCGAAGACGGCTTCCCAAATCCGAGATTAATCCCACAGACTTCTAGTGATTGGCCTTGCGATTTATTTATTGTCATCGCAAATGCCAATCGAACGGGAAATTTCGTACAAAAAAATCAATTTTGGATTTTTCCAATTTTCCGACTTTTGCGGAGAGATTTTCCAATTTTCCGCATTTCACATTTTCCATGATTTACACTAAGAACTTTCTATTGTTTGATTTGGAAAGCCATTAAGAAATAATTTCACACAAAATTTCATACAGAAACTCGATTTTCGATTTTTCCATCGACCCAGCCGTTCTCATTTTATGAATTACTATATATTTTTTACACCATTTTTATGTATATGGATTAAATTTTTTTTTACAAAAACATTTATACGGGCAAAACTATTGTTTAAATTTTTCAATTATAAAAAAATATTTTTAGAAACAGTTCGTTAGTTTTTCACAAAATGTGTATATTAAAGTTTATCTATATGTTGCTAAATCTGTATGTTTTATGCATCAAGTGTTTAATATCATAAAGAGTATGACTTAAAAATATATTGTTGCATTCAACATGCTGCATATGTATTAGAAACAATACAAAAAATTAAAAAAGAAAAGTGCATCTAAAATTTTCTAGCGACATATTTTTATTTTAAAATAAGGCAGTTATTGTTAATGTTATTAAAAAAAAACTATTGTGATTGGTTCAGGGAAACAATTGAAATAAATAATTGTTGTTCAACATGTGGCTTAGATACACAGTAATTCACATATTTCATTTATTATGTAGTTATTTAATTATTAATGTTAAGCTTAAATTTATGTATTTTAAATTAAAATTATATATCACTAATATCTCTTAAACACAATTACAGTCCGTTAATTCCTGTTAAAGTAATTACCATTTACCTTATTTATAGGGCAATTAATATGCCAAATAATGCCTGCATATATTATAACTTCTTAAAATGTTTTCTAAAATCCCCTTCAAAAACCCCTGTAAAATAATTTACTAGTTTTGCAAAAGTATAAAAACTTAAAAACAAATGTCTAACCCTCTCAGCCAATCGATTTGCAATTTTAATTTGTAACAAATTTATAAGGAAAAAAATTTGTAAAATGAAAGAGAAAAAATTATATACGAATGCCAAACAGAGTTTAATTGTACGAAATAAAAGATATAATAAAAATAATATTTATCAAGACACACCCACTTTTTTTTGTTGCAACAATGAAAATTTTGCCAGAATAATCATAATGTTTGTAATGTAATTTACTCATACATTCAATAAAACAAAACAATAAAGAACATTTGCAACATTTCTTGTTTTTGTTTTTTATTTCATAAAAAAAACAACAACAAACATCATAAATAAATGAATTAGCGCCTCAGGGTTCAACAACAGAAGAAGAAACGACTCGAACAAAAAAAGTATTTATTAAATTTAAAGGAAATGCTTTTTTTGCAGCTTTTTTCCATAATTTATTTTCTTTTGCATTAAGAGCTGATGCTTTATAAGTTTAAAAAAAATTAACTCAACGTTCTTCGTTTTGCTTGTGCTAAGAAAACGACATTATGAATTAATGATTAAAGAGGGTATCAGCTAAAAATAAAAATAAAAAAAATCTATAAAAAGTGGTTAGTAATAGATATCTAATAAATAAAATCTTTCTGAATAAAAATTCAGAAAAAGTATCGAAAAAGTTGTAAAGGTGTTGTTTAGTTATAACAAAACACGAGAATTAAAAGGAAACTTTGTTTAATTGCCAAAAGCCATGCAAATTGTATTTTATCGTACAAATATCTACCGAAATTTTAAAAAAGGTGTCTAGCAACATGTTGCTAAATAATATGAATTTTGATAAATTATAAAAATATTTCGAGAACACTTTCGTAAGTCCCTTAACATGTTGCTATAAAAATAATTTTGATATAAGAAAAGTTATACTAAAATCTAAAAAAATGACTGAATATAAAGGCAGCATGCTACAAATAATAATTAATTAATTTCTAAATAAATTGCAACATGCTGCTAGCTTTTTACAATTTTAAAATACAATTTCAAAATAACATATAGAATGTATATGTACTAGGGATGCCAAACGGGAAATCCCGAATCCCGAAATCCCGGGATTTTTCGGGATTGTAAAATCCCGAATCCCGGGATTTATTTTTTTTAATCCCGGGATTTTTAATATATCAACTTTTGTGTACAAAAATGTTCGTTTTTATTGAATTTTTATACTCTATACAAAAAAAAAAATTATTAAAAATTACATTTCAGTTGTATTTTTTTTTTTATAATTCTTTATTTTAAATTTTTACATTTCGTTTACGTATTATATAAATATGTATTAAATAAATTGTTTTGTTATGTTTTCCTTTTTAAAAATATATGTTATATATATGTATGTATAATACCTTTTGAAAATTCATAAGTAAAAAAAAAAAAAAATTTTGTTGTTTATTTAAAAAAAATCCCGAAAAATCCCGTAATCCCGGGAAATCCCGGGATCCAGAAATCCCGGAATTTCGGGATCGGGATTTCAAAATCCCGAATCCCGGGATTTTCTAAAATCAATCCCGATTGGCATCCCTAATATGTACATGTCTGAAGCTTCAAAGTTAACCAAAGGTTGGGATAAGCAAAAAGTATGTGAAATATTAACAAATCGAAATTTCACTAAAAAGAAGCACATTCAAAAATATTTGAATGATTTCAAAAAAATTTGATACTTTGTGTCAAATTATTTTTTAAGAATTTTAAACACATGTTGCTGGTATATATTATATATTATAATTTGAAAAAAAAAAAACAAAACAATTGGGACATTCACAAGGTGTGCTACCAAGTCATAATGTAAAAATATCCTAAAATTTTACAAAAGTTAAAAAAAAATCATTGTTATGTTTCAAACAAAAAAGTCCTAAAATAATAAGCCCTTTTATTCTGTATTTATTGTTTTGTCATAACTACACAGTATAAATTTAACTTATAAGAGATCGCTCGCAATACTAATTTTGTTCTTGATATTGTCTTAAGACATATGACTTTATGACTACCTTGTGATTCCCCCAAATATATTCAAAATTGTAAAATCAACTTAAAAATCAAAAAAGTTGTTTTTGGAAATACATAATTTTTCATTAAAAGATTTTGCTTGTTGTGCTGAATTTCCTACTTTTATAATTGATAAAAAAAAAATACTGAAATTTATTGTTGGATAATAAGCTGTTCCTATGCGCATTTCACTGGTTGCTTAGGCGAGATCATCAGGAAACGTTCTCCTAAATAATTTTAGAAAAGCCAAAGCTATCTGCAATTAAAACTACATAGGGAATGAGAATTACATACACCCAAAAAGTCTTGTTTGCAATGATATCTAAGCTTAAACAAAATACCAACAATAAAACAAGTAGTTTATCTTTTCGTACATTAACAAAAAATCTAAGAAATTCTGGAGCTTTTGTAATTATGTTGCAAAGCAATCGAAAATAATTGTAGATAACAGATATTTTGTAGACATTTTGTTCCTTATAAAAAGTTCAACTAAATTCTAAGCAACATGTTACTTAAATATTGTAATATTTTATATTTAATTTAAATTAATAGAAAAAATAATTATAGAAACATATTGCAAAGAATTACTTTCCAAATATTTTTATTTTTTTATAGATCTTAAAGGCTTTCTTGCAACTTCTCTTTAAAAAAAAAAGAAAATCTATTCTACTCGTTTCAATCTTGAGCAAAATTTCGCCACAAAATCTAATTTGTAAATTTTTTATTGCCCTACAAAAAAACTATTTCGGGTATTAATACAACTTTGTACAAACGTAAGTTAATCACTAAACACGGTTTTAAAAAAATATTTAAAAAATTGGTTATTTCTTGTTTTCGAGTCAATTGCATATTAGCAACATGTCTCTAAAAAAAAAACAAAAAAAAAAAAATTATTATTGGAAAATGTCACTGAATCACACAATGTTTTAGAAATAATTTGTATTTTTGCTTATTTTTTGATACAGCATTTCTTATCAAACTGTTTTAAATGAAAAAAATTATGATACTGAATATAAACTTAAATTTTAAGCGGCTTCCAATATGAGCCATTTCGTATGGCCTAAACGATTTTTATTTACTCCAAAAACATGTTGCTGGTACAGTGGCTTTTAAAATAATGGAGATTTTTTCAAATGCTCGTTGTTCGGAAAAAAACTATTTTAATTTAAGACCAGAATTGAGGATTCTAGCAAAATATTGCTAAAATATAAAAAAAAATCAAATGGTAATCATCAAATCAGGAGCCTATCAATCAAACGACAAAGAAGTTACAAAAGAATCTGGCAAACTGTTGCAAAGAATATTAATAAAATTTTCTTTTAAAATTTTATATATCGTTTATTTTTTTCTGGTTTTAATTAAACTTTTAAATTTCTTGATTCATTAACACATCGCTGCAGTATTTCATTCCAAAATTTTGAAATTATTATATTTTTTTCAACAAAAATATTGATTTTATATTTTTTTTCTTAAACCTGTTAAACTCTTAAAAAAAATATTTTTGGGAAGTACATTCGCAATTTCGAACAGAGTACTAGGTGAAAGTCATAAAATTCTCTAGGACCATGTTGCGAAATGTAGAGGGCAGACAATTTGCTGCAAAATCTCTGCATAATAAAATCTTAAAAAACATTTAAACTAGTTTTAAAATATTAAGCAACATGTTGCTGGTTGTAATTTGTAATTTTAAATACCTGACTGATTGCTTGACTGGGATTTGAAGAAATTTCAGAAAATTGCCACTTAATTTTCTGCTAAAGTTAAGTTATTGCTGTGTAATTATTTCATACATAACTTAATAATTTACAAATATGTTTTATTAGCAACATGTTGCTTCAGTTCTAGCAGATATCATTAAACGTAGAAACAGCCCTAAACTTATATCAACATGCTGCTTATTTAATTGTGAAGTAGAAAATAAGCTAAACTTTTGCAACTATGAACTGCTTGTTTACAAAAATAAATGGCTTAACAGCATGCTGCAGAGCATATTGTCAAGCTTAGAAACATAAATTTTTGATTATTTTTCTTACCAATCAAATACCTTTAATTATTTATTAATATTAATAATTCATTTTCTAGCTTTTGACCACTTCCATAACCTTGCGTTTTATTTATGTATATACACCCCTTGGGAAACGTAATTAGCTGTTCCATGTATATTTTTAACTATTAATTATTAATTTATTTACTACATTATTTAATAAACATTAAAAAAAACCAAATATCATTTATAATTTTTTTTTATTGTTTCTACTATTTCAATTTTTCTTTCAAACATTTACTTTACTCCACATTTTGTTGAAAGTAGACTTGGGTTAGAGTAGTGTTATATTTTTATTGATTAATTGCACGCAATTATGTAATTATCTACACCCCCATCATCATTGAGACACAAAGTGAGTGAGAGAATCAATGACGGAGTGGATGAGTGAATTAAGTCTGTAGGTACAATTGTGACATTACACTGTAATCATAATAATAATGACTTGTTCTTAACGTCTGTCAACTAATTTTTGCCATTAGAAAATGTATTTTTAATTGTAGCGGAAATAAATAAAATATAACAACTCCTGGCCTCACTGACAGAACCAAAAGCCTGGTAATTAAAAAAAAAAATTAGTAGGAAAAGAAATGGAAATTTTATTTACAGTTGTAAATAGTAGACACGCATTAGGTATGTTCAATAACATAAAATCTTAATGCTTATATTAAATAATTGTTACTAGTGTTAACGTTCCCAAAAAACTTGAAACGAGAGAGTGAAAGAGATCACTAAAATTTGAGAAACAAAAATTTTTTTTTTTAATTTCTGATAGAAAAATTTTTACTAGAAAGAATTACACCTGCTTCATGTTTTTGTTTACAAATAAAATATATTTTTTAAATATAGAATTTTTCTATAGCATAAAATTTCTATTTTTCTAAGATTTTTGAACAGTATCAAAATATTGGAAATAGTTCAAAACAATTTAACTCCGGAAGACAGAATCTCGTATCTTTCAGTTGAATACTGCCAATGCAAGTTTTTGATAGTAAAGCTTCGTTCACAGTGGTAGCCACAATTGTGCTTTTTCTTCTATCCTATTTCTTCGCAAATATTTCGTATATGTATTTTCCTTTCATTTTTCGAAAAAAAATAATTTGAATAATAAAAATGTAATTAAATTCTTTTTATAAAGTTGAGTCTAATTCTTCAAAACTTCAGCAAAAATTTGTATGAAATTATAAATGACGTTTATAAAAATTTTATTTAGCTTTGAATGAAAATTATAGCAAAATGTTTTAGAAATAAAAATAATTGCGTAATATTGTTGTGAGCAAAATTTGCAAACGTCTTAATTGAAAATGTGTGTGGCTGCGTAAAAGATTGTTGCTCTACTATGACCACCAAGTGAAAATGTTGCTGCCATTGTGAACGAAGCTTTAAGTGTCCAATCACTTTTTTAGGAAATTTACTCTCACGTTGGAAGTTTCTGCTTGTAAACTTAGTGAACACACCTAATGTAAAATAAAAAACAATAAAATATTCTTAATAGTAATTAAACAAAGTCATTAAACTACAAGATTATTAAAAATTACAAAAAAAAAAAAACAAGTAAGAAAGTATAGTCGGTCAAGCCCGACATAATGAAACCCTACACCACCGTATTTAAAAACTAATTTGGGAGAGCGTACCCGATTTGACACCCATGGGCAATCATGCACCCGACAGACCAGTAAACAGTTATAAGGTAAATATTCACATAAAGGTTTTTTGTGCTAAATGTTATTCAGACATATTCATCTCTATGAGATTTGCTTGCCTTTAAGTGATTTTAGGAAGGGGGTTTATATGGGACCTTTGGTTAATTTTGGACCTACCAGCATAACATTTTTTTTATGACATACTAGCTTTCTTAAAAGTTATGGTCGCCAATTTTTTTGTCAATACCAATTTATAAGGAAGTTATGGCATTAAGAGCTATTTTCTGGAGTTGAATTTGTATGCGAGCTATGGTCAAATATAGACCGATTCCAATAAAATGTGGTGAGATGATTAAGATTGCTATCAAACAAGTTTGGACCAAATTTAATCTAAATACTAAAATAATTAGACCGTTTATGGGCACAACGTCTTTATTCCGGAAAGAAGCTTGTTTGGAGACAGTACGAAATTATGGACCGATTAACACAATTTTATAATAGTCATGGTGCTTGTGGTAATTAGAGCCAGAATTGCGACCTGTACTTTGCACACATGATTAACATGGACAGCCAGCCGGACGGACGGACATCGTTGGATCGATTCAAGAAGTAATTTTAAGTCGATCGATATATTTTAAGGTGCTACAAACATTAACACAAACTCATAATTCCTTTTTCACTATAGTGGTGTGGCTATAAAAAAAAACTATTTAATCAACTCTTGAACCCTAAATTCATTTCGCCCCTGTTGTTATTTTAACTTGTGACTAATTTATGACTTTTTAATTTTCTCTTTTATCAGAAATTATTTTTTCTTTTTTATATGTTTTCTTGGCTTCCAAAAAAAATTTGCTTAAAATGTCGATAATTTTAGCTTGCGGCCATTTCTTTCCCCTCGGTTCCTCTCGTATTTAGTCGCTTGGCAAAATGTTTAAAAATTATTTTACTTTGTATTTGCAGCCAAAAAACATGAAATTGGCCATTAATTTGTTCACTTTTACTTAAAATATTATTATGATAAATAAAACAATATGACAACACTCAATTAAGCAGCTGTATGTGAAATGAAAGAAAAAAAATATTTTCCACAAAATTTTAAAATAATAAAGTCTGTAATTAAATATAATTAAAATGAAAAAAATAATTTGCCAACAACATTAAATGTTTTTGTATGTTTTAATAACACCAGAAAGGAAATTGCAAATTTTCATTTAAGAGATGAAAAATTAAAAAAAAAATACTAATAATAATTTATGACATAAACAAGTAAATTGAGAAAATATCATAATTAAGTCAAAATAAATTTGAAGTAAATAAAACACGCTATTGATCAATTTGTGTATAAGAGTCTTAATTTTTGTATACAAAGTTCCAAAAATATAACAAATTTTTACAAATAATTTGGTATAAAGATTATTCCTATTTACTATTTTTATTATAAAAGAATTTATTTAAAAAAAAAAGGATTTGTATAAGACAATATCGTATAAAAATATTTTAATAATAAGACTATTTTTTAATGGATTTTTAAACATTTTTAATTTCTAAAGGATTTTTCTCTTATAAATAATTTTTTGTTGAAAATTTACTTTATAGAACTGCTTTCTATTTAATAATTTCTTTGATAGAGTATTTTCTATAAAAATGGTTCTGCCGAAAACAAATTGCCATACAAGTTTTCTGTATAAGACTTTTTTCTATAAAATTTTTTTCATATTAGGCAATTTTCTAAAAAACTATCTTTAGCAGACAATTGTCCGTAGAACAATATTTTATAAAAAAAAATTTGTATATGTTTTTTCTCTGTAAAAATTGTCTATGTTTTTATAGAATTTTATCTGCCAAAGAATATTTTCTATAAATAATTTTCTATTAAAGAATTTTTCTATAAAAATTTTTCAATAAAAGATTACTGTCTATAGAAAATTTTCTGTATAGAAATATTTTCCATAAAAATGTTTTCCCTTGCACTGTTTTACAGTATTAATCTATTTTCTACAGAAAATATTCTGTGTAAGACAATTTGGTGTAAAAAATATTATAAAAAATATAGTGTATAAGACAATTTTGTATAGAAAATATTCTGTAAAACACAGTATTCTATTGAAAATTTTCTGTTTAGTCTTTTTCTTTAGAAATGTATCCTTGCAAACCTACTTTCTATAGAAAATGTTCTGCAGAAAAGAGTCTATATAAAGCAAGTTTGCATAGAAAATGTAGTGTATAAAATTTTTTTTTAAAGAAAATTAAGGAGTTTTCTTTAGGAATTTTTTATAAATCTATTTCCTATAAAAAATTTTTCTTTGGAAATTTTTCTGGGTAGAAAACTATAAACATTATAAAAATTCTGCATTGAACTACTGTGTATAGAAACTTATCAGTATAATAATATTTTCTTTATCATATGTTTCATAAAGCTTTTTCCTTTGAAGTATTTTTGTTGAAGACCTTTTAATAGACATTTCCCATTTTCAGTATAAGACTTTTTTCCCTATGCAAAATTATGCAAAGCACAATTATAGACAATTATTGTCCATTAAGGACAATAAAAGGCTTTTTCAATATATAAAATTATGTAAAAAAGAATTTTGAATACATACCAAATATTCCGTAAGTCATAGGGGTATACTCATAGTCAAAATAATCTATACTTTAAACTAAAACCGGCTTTAAATTCATGTGAACACCATTATCCTTAAGTACACTTCAGAAGAAATCGACTTTATTATTGACTATGAGATGATTATGAGACCATAGGTTTTTAAAGATAATTTTTTCTGTATAAGAATATTTTTAATAGACAATTTTCTGTATTAGATTATTTTCCGTATAAGACAATTTTGTATAGAACATTTTTTTGTATAAGACTATCCTCCAGGGAAAATATTCTGTATAAACCTTTTCCTATTAAAATTTTACTGCATAAGTTTATTTTTTTAAAAAGGAAATTTTTCG
Source organism: Pollenia amentaria (assembly GCA_943735925.1). Classification (NCBI taxonomy): domain Eukaryota; kingdom Metazoa; phylum Arthropoda; class Insecta; order Diptera; family Polleniidae; genus Pollenia; species Pollenia amentaria. The sequence continues at coordinate 10,870,830 of OX031010.1, read as the reverse complement.
TATAAAACTATTTTCTATAAAAAATATTCTGTTTAAGACAATTTTGTCCAGAAGATATCTTGTTTAATACAGTTTTTTCTTTTAGAAAATTTACGGTATAAAAATTTTTCTTTGGAAAATTTTCTGTATAGAAAATTATAAACATAACAATATTTTCTTTATCATATTTTTAATAAGGCTATTTCTATAGAAATATTTCTGTTAAATGTTATTTTCTATCGAAAATTTTCGCTATAGAGATATATTTTTTTATAGAAATTTTTTTCTTTGAGATTATTATTAATAGCTGATGTTTAGTATAACGGGTTTATCCCTATATAAAATTCTGTATAAAACAATTTTGTATACGAAATGTTCCGTTAGACTATTTTCTGTAAAACATAATTTTTTGTAGATCACAATTTTGTATAAAATATTTTCAGTATACAATAGCTCTCTATAAAATATTTTCTTATTAAGTCTTTTATTATAAAAATTTTTCCACATAAGATCATTTTCTTAAGAAAATTTTTCGTATAAGACTTTTTGTATAGAAAATTTTCTGTATAAGAAGGTTTTCTTAATAAAATATTCTGGATAACAGTAAAACTTACCCGGAATTTAATTAATCAGCAAGGAAAACAAACGTTTTTGTTTCTTTCATGCCTAATCAATTAAAGCGAACTGATAGCAAAACCAAATTATTGCATGCTGCTTCAACCGCGAAGCCGCTTCATTTACGAAACCACTTATTAGGTGTTAAAAATCAAGAAACTTTATATTGTTTTCTTCCTTTTTACAAATAATTTATATTGATTATAGAAAAAGAAAACTTGATTTTTTTTATCTAAATATTTTATTTGGTTATTTATTTTTTCTGCATACACAATAAACATAAAAGTAATTAAATGCTTTACATTTCAAACATAATTATTGTAGAGTATGGAAAGAGCCAAAGTAGTGGATACTTCAATCCTTGTTTTGTAGCAGTGTGCATTTCAGTATTTTTTCTCTTTCTCTGTTTTGCTGTTCGTAACACATCAAACTAATTGACCCCACAAGCAGCTTACAGCAGGAAAGCTACAACTAAACTCTGAGGCATGCAACCAAGCATACAGTATAAGAAATTTAACAGCAGCAACTAAAATAGCAACAACAACAACATATACATTTCCAGCAACATCTACAATTACAATAACAAATAACCAGCATGAGAAAACATTTAAACGTTGAGAGACACACAGAGTCAAATGGTATGCAAGGAAACAAACACATGAAATGACGGACAGACAAACAGATAGACGGACAGATGGCTGGACGGACATTCACTGCTAAACATAAAACAATGTTAAAACAGCATTTAAGCCACACATTAAATTGGCTGTCATGACAAAACACAGCAACAGAGCTATACAACAATAATAATTACAACAAAACGTGCTACAAATGGAACAGAAAAAAGAAGACTCCTAAAGAAAAACACTAAATTGTTGTTGCAACGACTTTGGCCAGTGAGCCGGGCAGGCAGGCAGTCAGCCAGCCAAACAACCAATTGAGCCAGCATTTAAACATTAATAAACTGAAAATTTTGCACATATTATATATTCTTTACAAGTTTAGCATCTCCCGGCTCCGCTTATGTCTCACCCTGCAACTTGGCCCCTCTTTATAAGTCAATAGCAGTAGTAGTAGTGGTGGTGTAGGGGCCCAAGCCAGTTGTTTGTGGCACAAGAAAATCCCCAGTATTGAATGGGAACCTAAAAGCTAAACTATAATAATAATTAGTTAAATGCTAAAAAGCTTGGACTTTAACAAATATTTATGTGTTAGAGCCTATAAGTCGTTTTCTTATGTTTGCTGAATGCCTCATTTATTCAACGCCAAATTGCAACAAATAATGATTAAACTTAATACAAAAAAAAAAAAAAAAAAAACACACACAAAAACTGGTAATAAGAAATAGAACATCGTCAAATGGCCAAAGGCTAGAGAAGAAATGGAAAAAATGGTTTTAAGAATTAAAATAAATAAATTTAATATTTTCTAAAGGCGTTCATGGTTGGAGCATGTTAATTTTTTTTTAGCTTTAAAAATTAATGGTTTAAGATCATTTTACGTCTCTGAAAGCTATTGCAGCAAGCTAAACTTGTCAAAATATAGTTTTAGAAATAGAATTTTAATCAATAGAATTTTCTGAGGAAAATTTTCCGCGTAAATAAAATATTTTATAGAAAAATTTTCTGTATAAGACCTTTTTCGACAAAATTTTCTAAGCATAAGTTTATTTTTTTACAGAAAATTCGAAGTATAAAACGAAGAAGGCATTTATAAGCCTTACAAACAAAACAATAGAATCAACTTTGCGAAAGAAATATTATCATTAAATTTCTCATTTGGCCTACGCCATACAAACGACTTGCCATTTGATCCATGCAAATAAAATTTCTTTCGTTAGCGAAAAAAAGTTTATATAACGAAATATTTCCATAGAAATATATTTAAATAAAATTTACCATCAATTTATATTAATTCAAAAAAATAGGAACATTTTAATAAATATTCCTTCGCCAAAGTTGATTCTTTTGTTTTTATTTGTAGGGCTTATAAATGGCTACTTTCTTGCAATCCTTCCGTAATAATCGTATTTATGTAATGTATTGTGAATAGGGTTGATGAAAAAATCATTACCAGTCCTAGTTTTCAAAGTTATTTTAAGTTCCTTTGCCGTTTTTAAAGGTTTTAGCTTGATATCTTTTAATATCGAACACTTTTTCCTCTCATTTTTTAATATCTAACCTTGACTTTCTCTGCTTTTGTCAGTTGACCCTAAGTCATTGCGAAATCTTTTTCTAATGTCGTGGACTGTAGACTTACATTTTCCAGCCAATTCGGAAATTTTTCCACAGTTTTGCCTTCTAAATTTAATACTACTAATTACCATAGTTGGGGGTAGTGCACTAGATAATGATTTAAATCAGCAGTGCACTCACTATCACTAAATAAAAAATTAGTTTGCACTGTTTTTCACCAGCTTTAGTGATGATTGCTATTTTTTTTAACTACCGCTAAAAAAATTTAGTGATATTGCAAATTTTTTCACTATCACAAACGAAGATTGAATGCAAAAATCTGCACTCAATTCAAATAGTGCAAAATTTGAACTTGCAATCAAAAAAGCTGCATACAAACAGACTATCACTTAAATTTAAAAATTGTAATTTTGTAGTTTTAGATTCTTGTTATGATATGCATAAGCAAAGGACATGAGGCAACATGAAATTTTGTCAATAACGGAATAATTCTTGGCTTTAATCATGAAAAAATAAGTTTTTTGTTTGTAAATTTAGTGCAAAATTTTAAGTTGCACTCAAATGAGTGAAGAACAAAAAAGTTGCAATAAATTGATGATTGTTTTTTCTTAAATCAAACTATTTTTTTTTTTTTTTTTTTTTTTTTTTTGAGTGCAACATATTTTAACATTACTATCACTCATGTTTAGTGAGGCTGCTAAATTTCAATTCATCACTCAACATCAATAAAATGATTGCAATAATTTTGCACTATCACTAACTGTGCGCTTAAACTGCAAAATTAGTGCACTACCCCCATCTATGCTAATTACTGCCTAATTTCAACAGCTGATTGCTTTCCATATGGGACCATTTTCAATATTTTTCTTTACTTATAATGTAAAGTGACAAAAGACGAAACCAATGAAATTTTTAAATTGACGGAATTTTTTTCATTGATACTGTCCGATTATGCGTTGGACATAAAAAAGTAGATTTATTTTTCTTCATTCGGATTTTACAGTTAATATTAGAAAAGAGCGCTGTTATTTTATTTTTTGGAAAACGAGAATGTAAAGTGTGGAAAAAGTGAAAAACAAATAATTCATAAAATTTTTCTTAAAAAGTTTAGAGCACATTTTGGTCTTGCAAACACTTGTCCGATTATACGAAAAACACTTTTTAAATTATTGTTATTATATAATTATGTAAAAACGTTTTTCAGTATAACATTTTTTTCAAAATATCCGTATAAGACAATCCACTGTAAAAAAATCTGTGTATAATTTAATATATGTAAATATATTATATATGTAAACAAATTCTGTAAAGGCTGTTTTTTAGAAAAAAATTTCTGTATAAGATAAATTTCTATATATCCATTTCCAATTAAAACTATTTACTATAGAACATTTATTGTATAACACTATTTTTTTAAGAACATTTCTGTTTAAGACTATATTCTAAAGAAGATTTAATGAACAAGAATATTTTGTATACAAAATTGTTTTTTAAAACATTTTTTTAAGATCAGTTTTGTATGAGACTATTTCCTATAGAACTTTCTTTTTATAAGACTATTTTCTATAGAAAATTTTCTTTACCGACTGTGTTTCTAAAATTTCTGTAGGAGACTAGTTTCTATAGCCAAATTTCTGTTTAAAACTATTTTCTGTAGAAATTAATTTGTATAAAATATTTCTATATAAAACTTTTTTGAAAGAAAATGTTTTGTATAAGACATTTTCCAATACAAAATAAGTATTAAGTATAAGACTATTGCTATACTGCCTTTTAAGAAAATAAATCCTGTATAAGAATTATCTCTAGAGATACATTTTCTAAAGCGCATTTATTATATTATACTCTTTTTTTGTAAAAAATTTTCTGTATAAGACTATTTTGTAAAAAAGATTTTCTGCATAAGAATATGTTCTATACAAAATTGTCTGCAAAAGCTATTTTCTAAAAAAAAATTCTGTATAAGATAATTTTCTTTAGAAGATTTTTTGTATAAATCTATTTTCTACTACTTCTTGTATTTTCTGTATAAAACTATTTTCTTTAAAAAATAATTCGGTATAAGACTAATTTTAAATACTAATTTTCTGTATATTTTTAATTAAAAAAATTCTGTATAAAACTTTTTTTCCTTAGAAAATTTTTTATATAAAACTTTTAAAAATAAAGTCAGTATAAAACCATTTTTTATAGAATATTTGTGTATAAGATTTTTTTACAATAGAGTACTAGAAGATTTCGTTTCGTCTTTTGAGTTTTTTTTTATATTAATTAAACGTGTGATTTTTCCATTAAGTCAGTTTTCTGCTTTAGTTATTTATTATTTTTTAATAGTGCAACTTCACTAATAATATTTTCCTAATACTAACACTTACATTTAATATTTGGCGACATTAAATACAAGAGTCAATTGGTTTCACTATCAATGATAAACTTTTACAAAACATCTTAATTTAACTGCATAAATGACTTCTGCCTCCAATTTGCTTTTTTGTGACCCCTGAAGCTGCAAATGAAAATGGCAGTAACACAATAGGACGACATAGTCCCTCAAGGACTACTACATATTTATATCTATATTTATACACTTTTTCACTTACATATTTTTTTCTTTCTTTTTTTGACTTCATTGAGTGTAAATTTTTACAGTGGACGTAAAACTATAAAATTTGTTGATTAAAATGAAAGTAGAAGAGAGTAGAAAAAGTATTGACCTTAAATGAGTAATTTGAAAAGCCATTTAATAAGTCTTTCAATTTGCCTTTCTTAATATACAAAACCTTTCAAATGTTGACCCAGACAATCAAAATTAATTTCCAAAATTTATTTTGTATGTCTTGTCTTATTTTAGTTTGCTTTACTGTTTGCAATTATGACAACCACCAAACAACTATGAGTATAATTTAAAATTATTTTTTGGCGTTTTATTGGGGCACACTTCAATATAAGAATTTCGTGTATATTTTGCTGCTACAGCATGCCCTTGTCTATGCTTTAATTTTCCCTATCTTTCTGCTTCATCATCATACGCCATTGATGAAACCCTGGTTTGTAATGCCACACGTCATACACATTCTCCTGCTCTTTTGTATATTCTATAAACATGAATTTATTTTGTAGTTGTTGGGTATTTTTTTTTTGTTATTATTGTTATAGTGAGTGTGGTAATTAATTTCGTATTGTTCATTTTAATTAGTCAACTTAAGTGACAAACTTAACAACAATAGTAACAGCAGCAGCAGCAGCAGCAACAACAGCAAACAACAAAAGCAATAGCAAACAATAAAAATGTAACATGTTGTAAAGAATAGTAGAGTAGAATTGATACATAGTAAATAATAAAGTTATGTGTAGTTAGTAACGAGGGTGTATCAAAATTTATGAAAGAAAAATTTTCCATTAAAAGTATACAGATGAATTATTCTTATAGAAAGTTTTCGTCATGAGACGATTCCTGTATTTCAAAATATTTTTTTAAAGTGTATTTTTAACAGAAAAAAAAATTCTTTTACAAAAATATAAGGACACCATAGAGTTCTACAAAACAGAAACCCCACCGAATAATCAACCCGAACTCCTCACGAAGTTCAAGCTGCGCTCCAGCTCAACGCCAGAGTTTTCATAGAATACGTCATAGGTGGCGGATCCCATTTCGGCAAGTCGCCTTCTCGTCGGTGCATGACAGCAGCAGAGAAGGTGTTATAGACCATTTTTCTCATTTTCGTATTCGTTATCCCTATCTATAACACAGTGTCTCGTGACAACAGAAACCAAAAGTGATGCGTCCTTTTTGACATCGATAGTAGAGACATGGCTCACCCGTCATCCGCAACAGTTGACTGAAAATCCTGCATCCAGTTTTCGAAGACCATCCGTCATTAGGGACATCGATAGCCGATCGCCGAAGCTTGCATTTTCTTATACAAAAATATAAGAATACCATGGAGTTCCACTTAAAAAAAAACCTACCGAAGAACCAACCTGAACTTCGGACGAAGTTCAAACTGCGCTCCAGGTCAACGCCAGAGATATCATAGAATCCGCCAAAGGTGGCGGATCCCATTTCGGCAAGTTGCCTTCTCTCCGGTGCAGGACAGTAACAAATAATTGTTATAAATCATTCTCCTTATTTTCGTCATCACAGATGCGGCAGTTATTATAGTGTCCGGCTCCCAGACGCTGTGAATGCCTACATAACGGGCAGTATCCTGTGATAACAGATACCAAAAGTGATACGTCCCTGTTTGTCATCTATAGTAGAGACATGTTTCGCTTGTCATCCATGCATGGTTGCAATTGACTGGCAATCCTACATCCATCTGTCATTAGCGATATTGACGGTCGACGGTAAATTTTGAGTTTGCAGGAGAGCGGAGGCACTTAAATCCATTTGAAACCGTAAAGTAGTGCCCGTGCCCTGGGACCCACATGATTCTGATATCAAATTGCTCAGCCATATCGTTTAGAGAAGAGCGGCAGTTAAGGGCTATACTTGCTCTCAGGAAGAGGGAGTCCAAGTGCAGTACGGCGGCACGACTAACCGTGCAGATTGTCAGAGCTAGTCTACATCTTCCTTAATCGCAAATATCTCCGCCATGAAAGGTTACAGCGATCCGAAAGTCTTGGCAATAAATTGATGTTGCACGTGACTTAAGGCCATCCGAATTTCACGCTTCTCTTCCTGCCTGGAACAACATTTTTCCTGCTTTGTATCCGCGTTCTGCAACAACGCTCGCAAACCAAAATAGTGTTATACAGAAATTCTCTATAAGAATTAGTTACATGTAGATAGAAAAATCATCTGTATAGGACAATTTTCTTTAACATTTTTTATCTAGAAATATTTTTAATTGAAAATTTTATATGTTCAACAATTCTTAATAAATGGTATTTCTGTAATTGCCGATTTGTTTCTAAAAACTTCTGTTTATATTTATAGATATTCTCAAATTAAAATGTCTGTAATGACTCTGTGCTGTTAAAAGATTTCTTTATCTGTCAATTTGCAATTTAAGAATTTGGTTACGGAACATTTTCGGTCTCGAAGTATTTTTCGCAATAAATATCATTTAAATTTTACATAAAGTGACCCTCGTTACTTGCTTTTTTTCATTTACATATGACATTTACTGTTAAAGGGCAACTTTTAGATATTATATTGGTGCTCTCCCTCAGCCTGTGCTTCTTTTCCCTTCTATATTACTTTCTCTTGCCAATAGTATTTAACGTAATTATACTGCCATTAAAATAACAATTACATAGAAATAAAAATAAAACCTATAGACTGACAAACTAAATATAAAACTGTAGTTTGTATAAGAGGTTGAGTGTAATAAAACTATTGATTGTTGTTGAGTTGTTTTAAGTGTTTCACGGGAAAAATTAAAACAAAAACAATTCACTTTATTTATAAAAAAAAACATCATTATTATATCTTATTATTATTCTAAAAATATTTCTTTCTCTTTTTGTTACTCTATTTTATAGCAGGAATTCAGAATTTTTAGAATACACAAGTTTTGTTGGGTTCCTTGTTAATTTTTTTTTAAGACAATATTTCGCTAGATGTGTTGATATAAAAATGTATATACAAAGAAAGAAATCAAATTTTCTACAACTTTTCCTTTAAATACAAAAACTTATGCTTTTGCACTTGCCAGCTTCCATGTCCTTTGAAAATGTTTGCTTTTATGTGTATGTGTGATTTTATATGTGTGTTGTATAATGTGTTGTTAGTTCTTATATTTAGTATTCAATCACAGGATTTGCTTTCAAACTTCTTATATCCTGATACAAGTGGAGAGTAAAATAACTGAAACAAATACACTTAAAAATGTTTTTATCTTTTAAAAAAATAAATGAGAGTTTGGGGAAGGAACAAATGAAGGAGAAGCTCTCATTTGCTTAAAAGTTTCCCTACATATTGTTTTATACACATACCTAATAGATTCATTCAACGATTTGATATCTTAAATACCTTAGCTATAACTCTTTCCTATTAGGAATGTCTTCCAGTAGATTAATTTTCTACAAAATTTGTTGCTATAAAATATTTACTATAAAAGATTGACTTTATTAGAATACTTTATATTAAAAAGGCTGTTTAGTACTACTAATAATGTATAAGAAAATTTTTAATACTCTTGTATTATGCTAGAGAATTTGGCGTTTAAAATATTTTCTATAGAACTTGTTTTATACAGGGTGGGCTAAATTCGACTAATTAAGGTTAGGTTCGTCTAGCTGTATAATACAATTATTCATAGAAACTTTTTATTTTTTAAATATTTTCTATCGAAAATTTTCAGTATCCTTAAAACTACTTTTGTATTAGATTGGTAGATTTCAAAGAATTTTCGGTATACACCTATTTTGTATAGAACTTTTGCGATGCATTAATATGCAATAATTCTTGGGCCAATTCAATTTTATATTGAAACATCCACAAATCAACTTTCAGAATATGCCACAGCGATGTTCTAGAGATTCTTAAAAAAGTAGGTCGTCGACGAGTAGACTTAGATCGATACTGGTGCACTCTTTCTCGTACAGCATCCACAGCTTTTCAGTGCGAGCAGGTCGAACAAGAATTCTTCGTGGTTCATGACCTACTGAAACGGGTAATTATGCTTCTTATCATGGTTTCACTAGGAGTAGTTGGCGTATTAAACTGTTGACGGTATTTTCTCTGTGTTGTTAGAACTGATCATCTATAGACTTTATAAAATAGAACATTTTTAACACTTTGTTGCATTGAGTATGATGACATTATAATATTTTATTAAACTGTTATATTTCGGCAAGAAAATCGAATTAAAAACTGTAATAATAAAAAATTTATTGGATTTCAAAACAGTTAATCGAAACTGAGTTTAGTTAAACACACTATTTTGTAGAGAATATATTCGATACAAAACAATTTTGTAGAGAATTTATTTTGTAACACTGTATACAATAACAATTTTCCGTATAAGGCTTTTTTATATAAGAATTTTCTGCATACACCTATTTTCTATAGAACATTTTCTATAGCAAATGTTCTGTATAAAAATATTTGTAATAGAAAACCTTCTGTATAAAACTATTTTCCACAGAAAAGTTTCTATATAAAATATTGAAAATATTTTCTCTATAAGACTTTATTCTTTAGAAAACTACCCTCAGAAGACTGTTTTTCTAGAAAACTTTCTGTATTAATCTATTTTCTATAGAACATTTTGTGTATAAACCTATTTTTTATAGAAAATATTGATAAAACTATTTTTTATAGAAGATTTCCATAAAACTTTTTTCTTTAGAAGATTTTCTGTCTGAAACTATTTTCTATAGAAGATTTTCTGTATAAGACTATTTCCTTAAGAAAATTTCCTCTATAAGACTATTTTTTTATGGAAGATTTTCTCCATAAGACTATTTTCTATTGAAAATTTTCTGTATATGATTTTTTTCTATAGACAATTTACTGTTGACTATTTTCTATAGCAGATTTACTATATAAGACTATTTTCAGTAGAAAATTTCCTTCATAAGACTGTTTTTATAGAAGATTTTCTTTGTTGGACTATATTTTATTAAAATTTTGCTGTATATGAAAGTTTTCTATAGAAGATTTTCTGCACATGACTATTTTTTTTTAGAAAATTTCCTTTATAAGACTATTTTCTATAAAATATTTTTTGTATAAGACTATTTTCTATAGAAAATTTCCTATATTCTAGAAAAAAATTCAGTACAAAACTATTTTGTATTGAAAAATAGTCTGTATATGACTAGTTTCTACAACACTTTTCTGTATAAGGCTATTTTCTATAGAAAATGTTCTGAATAAGACTATTTTCTAGAGAATTTTATATAAAAAAAAATTTTCTATCAAAATTTTTTTGTATAATATTCCCTCTATTAGACTATTTGCTATATAAAATTGTCTGTATAAAACTTCTTTCTATGGAGGAATTGCTGTATAAGACTTTTTTCTATAGACAATTTTATATAGAAGAATGTTTTTTGTAGAAACTTTTTTAAAATATTTGAGTTTTCTCAAGTTATTAAGAGTAAAGCTGGGTCACACTTAAGAAACATATGACGCCAAAGAAATTTCCACTATTTTTACCAAATATTTGCATAACGTTTGCTTTATCAAACAGCATTTAAGAATGTTAAAATTCTACAAAGAGTTTTTTTGGAAATAAAATTTGATAAATAAACAATAATTTTTGAAATGAAAGGTCAATGTTGGTCAGCTTAATGGTCATGCTTTTTTAGATTTGTTCGCCAAAAATTTGTTAAAAATAAACATATCTTAAGACTGTTCTCTGAATTAGATTATTTTTAAACCGCTTATATCTTTGCATAATTTAAGCACTACATATGAGTTTTTTGTTATTTTTTAAGTTGGCCGTTTGAAAGAATAACTTTTACACTTAAAAAACGTTAAGTTGACGCATTGTGTTCTTTCTTTGGTTTCTAATTAAGAGTTATTCAATACAAGTATTATATTTTCAATTTGGTCTATTCATAAGAAAAATATTTTTTTAATTTAAAGCAAACTCTTAGCGAGCGCAATTCTTCTTTATCCCGTAATAAATTAAAAACCCAATTATATATAAAGTATTAAAAAAATATGAAAAAGGAAACAGCGAAGAAATGCAATTACATTTTAACGTAATTACATTATTAAAATTATGCATATTAGATATTCTTTATATGCATGTAATTTTAAGACTGGCACCCGCATACAGAGACACACTCACACACATAGACAGAAACTCTCACTTCCATACTCTTAAGCTCTTATATTTAGTACATAGAAATTGTCAGCTAGCCACACTGACAGACAGAAGGACAGACAGTTTTATGAATATGCCACACAACTACTATAATTATGGCTAAGCTTATATAATCCTGACAAAATTTAGTCCTCCCTTATGGTTGTTACTGGGAAATGTTTTAATAAAAAGTATTAAATATACACAGAAATTAAAACATGAAGGACTTATGTTTTTTTTTTTAGTTTATTTTTTTTTTTTGACAACGAGTTGTTCATTAGCATATATTTATTATAATAAAAATAATGAAAAAGTATTGTATAATTCTATAAGCAAGGACACTTATTTGATAAAGGATATATGAAATATTTTTTTTTTTAATTTTCTTGTAACTTAAATTTTATATATAATTTCATTTACATAAATTTTCTCATTACATTTTTTTTTGAAAAAGTATTCGATACCCACTTTTACATGAGAGTAGTTTCTTTAAAGTCGCCATACACTCATACTTTTTCCCTTACATAAATACTATGTTTGTAATTTCTGCCAATCGGCTGTTTTTTCGATTTTTCTTCGATAATACGTATACCCTACTTGCAAGAAAGTACTTTCAGGTAAAGTTGCATGATTTTACATCTGACTTGTCAAATTTCCCACTGCAAAGTACCAACGTGTCGTGTGTTACCTTTAAAACATTGCATCTGTTTCAATAAGGACGTGCTCTATTTTCTTCTGGCAAACCATCTGACATCAGCTGTGTCAGAAATCTATGCCAGAAAGAAGCGGACTGCGGCGGTGCATTGTTGACGGAATCATTAGCCGGCTTAAGTTAATATTTTACAATACCGATATATGTATAATCATTTCACCATTGAATAGAGATTATGTAGATAAGACAAAAAAAACTTAAGCGACAAGATTTTCGGTTCTCGTTTTTTTTTTAATAAATGGCAGCACTTGCATCAAAATCCTAAAATCTCATGGTTACAGAAGGTACTTTTACGATTTGATAGCAGAAACAATTTTAGTTTAAGCGTCAATTTTCTTACAAAATTTTTATGAAATATAATAAAAAAAAACCTTCTCCTGTAAAATTTTGTTTTTGTCGCTTGAGCTTTTTTTGCGGTTATGGCTTGATATATAAATATAAAAAGTTTCATTACAATATCCTAAATTGGTATCTTCGAATTTAAGGAAAAAACTGTTAAGATAACTGAACTTTTTTACTGCGCAAGTAAACATTTTTGTGGCGGCAGCACGTGATTTTGAAACCAAGAACTACTTTGGTTTCTGCAAAAACTATGCGAAAAACCAAAGACAACGTCAGAAGCAAATAACATGTACGTGTGTGACCAAATATTATAAACCTTATGTAAAGCAGTAATTTTGACAGACATTGACAATTACATATGACTTGTAAAAAAACATGTCGTGTACGGCCACCTTAAATAATGGATTTGGATAAGTTGGCGTATGATTAATATTAATTTTAAAGTTGTTTTTTCCTCATAACTTTTGCAAATCTTAAACGATTTCAAAAAATTAAAATGCTTTGCAAAATGTACTATTACAGGATTAAAAAAAATGTAAAAATATTTTAAAATTACCTGGCCGTATCTGGAGTTTAAGTGGCTTTTATCGCCTTACGTATTGCATTGCAATAATTCAAAATTATCTCAAATTATGACAATTTTGCAACAAAATAAAAGAATTCTCTATTTTCCCTATAAATTTAAATTATTTTTTAATTAAAATTGATACCTATCAGAAAAAACACAAAAAAAAAAATAAATGACCAAAAGTGGAAAAAATTATGAATATACGTAAAAAAAAAATTTGTAGCTAATTTTAGATTTCTAAAGTCGGGCAATCAAGTCATATACCTCTTATTATTGCTTCCAAAAACAGCTTTGTAGAGTGGGTCCTATTAACGAACAAAGGCCAATCATGGAACTAGCCAAACAAGATTAAGTTATGGATTCAATAATTTTAATAAGAAAATTATAAAAAGAGTTATATGAAAGAATATACATGGCATTAATATTTAAATATGATTTCGGGCATATAGGCTCTGCAGTTGTTTTTGACAAAACGCATTCTCGACGTCTTATTATGGCCTACTTTTTCGACTATTGCTGGCCGTATGGCTGGCCAAGTTCTCCAAGGCGTTCGCGGTTTATCAGCAAAAGCCAGTGGCTTCACGAAGCTCCCACAGGATATAATCGAGAGGTGTCAAATTGAACTTTGGAGGCAAATTGACACGTCCGTTTCTCGAAAGTAACTTACCACCAAATTTGTAATTCAATAAGTCTTTGAGCGCCACATGGCACGCGTAGCGCCATCCTGTTTTAACAACATCTCACCCGTATTAATATCAGCTATATTTTCAAACAAAAAATTATTGATCCTTGTACGGTAAAGTTGTCTGTTGACCGTAAAGCAAGTCCCAGCTTAATTTTTGAAGAAACAATCTCCCATGATGCCACAAGTGTATAACCTGCAATAAACAGTTTATTTTTCTGATTGCTGATATGCTGCAATTTTGTTTATTTACAAATCGCGTAAGCAAAAATTCTAAAAACAATTTTGCAATAAAAAAAAACCCAGAACGTTCAGCGTCATTTGTACTTGTGCGACCACAACGAAATCCAGTAAACAACTTTTTTACCATTGAAATCGATGCTGCAGAGTCCCCATAGTATTTATCAAGCTTTTCCTTGGTTTGATTGACGGTTTTTTTCGCAAAAAAATAATGTTTAATGAGCACTCAAAAGTCACTTTTTTCCATTTTTAAAAAAATCCACGAGGTTGTATGTTTTGAGCAGCTGTGAAACGTAAAGTAAATGACGGAACTTGCTCAAAACTTGATAGTAGTCTATTTCATATTGTTGTATTTCATATAACTACGAAGGAAGTTTGAAAAGCCACGGACATATTGATCCGCCCTCGTAAGACATCGATGACTGATTTTCACAGTTAACTTGGATAATTTGGTAGCGTTTTCGAAACGGGAATCAATTCATAATAATTTTCTAGAGTTTGCAGAGCATAAAAATCTAAAAAAGCGCAGTTAGACAATTCGTTAGACAGTCTACCCTTTTCACAGGTTCTATTCGGCTTAAAAACTTACATAAAATAAGTTTTGTTAATTTTAAAATCGATTTCCGGCAGAAGCTTGTGTGAGACTAAGCGCTCAAACAGAATTGAGTACACTTCAGGCATAAATCCAAAAATCCATAATTAAATCGTCAGCTGTAACTTCAAATTCTCTCCCATTTACATATTTTTTTTGTTTTTTTTTTTGAATGAAAATAAAATAGAATGAAAATATGGCAGCATTGTTCAGATATTAAGTGTCTATATATGAGAGCATAAGAGTAAATTACTAAAAATAAAATAGATTCTTTTGCACGAGGGCTTTCTACGGCAAATTCTTATGTAAAATTATATGGAGAATCTGGTGTTACCGCAGATCTGTTTGAAAACTAATGACGAACTCTGGCCGTAACGTCACAACATTTTGCCATGGCATAAAAGCCATACCACAGTAGCCCTGACATGGCATGCCATCGCATATTAAGAAGCTATTATAAAAGCTATTTTTATTATAAATTTTCAAATTAAGCCGAATGTGTATTATAAGTCAAATTTCAATTTATATAGCTAATATAAGCCTCGTAACAGAAATATACAAAACAAAAATTGTGATAGTGCATAGAAAATATTCCTGGAAAATATTGAAGGGATAAGACTTAAAAAAGTTCGGAAGCTTTTTAAATTGTAATTTGACTTAGAATGTACATTCGAATTAATATGAAAATGTACAATAAAAATGTTATTCAACATGAAAACAAAAATTCCCAGATTCTATTTGTTAAAGGTTATTTTTGTAAAATTTTATCACAGAACTTCCTTTTTCAAGGAATTCGTGGAAGTTAAACCATTTTTCCGCAGTGATATTTGTATAAGAGGTTTTATCAAATATGGTCCAATTTCCCGTACAAATTTGGTAGCATTCTATTGGTTAAACTTATTTATGTAATTAATGGAAGCATTCCGGAATAAGAGTTTTTCTAGAATCCATATTTTTATGCGTTCCAAACTTTAAGATAAACACATTCCCATCTATGGTAATATTATGTATATCAAGATTAAGACATTTCGTATGCATTAAATATTCTTCCTAATGCATTTCTCCTAATAATAATTGATAATTTATGACTACATTTACTCCAACACATGAACAAACATATTTTTTTAACATAAATTTATTACACGATTTCGTTATAATTATCAAAACAAATTTTTGCTATAAATTAACCCCTCAATAAAGCACAAAATAGACAACTTTCTCATCTTAAAAGCATAAATTACTAAAAAGAAAAGAAATTTTGCAATAACAATTTCTATATGTATAACTAAAAATTCATATCATTTAATGAACATTTAGTTGAGACAAAAAAATGTAAATAAATTACTATTACTATTAAAAAAAAAGAAAAGAATTGCATACATTATACATGGCTTAATAACAAACAAAAAAAAAAGTGAACATTTGCATGTTAAAAACATTGAAATGACCCACTTAAACCACGCATGGTTAAAGACGCAGGCACTAACAACACAAATATTCACGAATAAAAATTAAACTCCACAAAGACTCTTATTAAAATTGTTTGGAAAGAAAAAAATATTTGAGTTCGTTTGTCTTCTTTCTTAATAAAAGATCCTCTTTTCCAACACTTCCCACCATCTCTTTATCGATTTCCGTCAATCAACTTTCTAATTGCATGGAACACAAAAAAGCCACAAAGATACTTGCAACATGTAACAAACATCTAATAATAATTGCCAATATTACATTAAACATCTTAAGCTCTCTAACTTTAAAGTAGACATATTTGTTCGAAATTCATAAGAGACTTGAGAAAATGGCACAAAATGTAAATTTATTTAAAACAAATGTTAGGCAATTTTTATTTAAGATCACACTAAAATTTTTAAGTTAAAACAGTAAAAGCTTTTAAGACAAGATTTTACTAACTAATTAGAAAATTTTTAGTTTATTTTTTTCAAATAAAATCTACTTTAATTTGAATAAATCCCATTAAAAAATTTAATTAGTTCAAATTTTCCTAATGTAAAAGGAAAGCTGAACTGTTTAATATTTAAGAGCCATCCATATTAAGACAATTTAATACTTAAATGGTGTAATGTCATTTATTTAAGTGTTTACTTACATGCAACACTTTATGACTTACACATTTTTTTTATAATTTTTGGCTACCTGAGTATTTGTAAGACGTTGTGTGAAGATTTTGAAAATCAATGTTAGTTTTTAAGTTGCATGCTTTGTTTTGTAGTGGTCACATATATTTTAAATTTAATTTACTTTTAAACTTTGAAAAACTTTTAAAAAAATGATAAAATAGTTTTACTAAGGAAATTGTTGATAATAAAGCTGTTAGCTGATATTTAATTTTAAAACTCTGTG
Organism: Pollenia amentaria; assembly: GCA_943735925.1. Lineage (NCBI taxonomy): Eukaryota > Metazoa > Arthropoda > Insecta > Diptera > Polleniidae > Pollenia > Pollenia amentaria. The sequence continues at coordinate 10,853,779 of OX031010.1, read as the reverse complement.
AAAAAACAAATTGGTGTGAATAAAAATTTAATTAATACAAAAAATAATAATCAAATAAATAAGGAAGCATAGACGGTCAATCCCGACCATAAAATACCCAACTTCAAATTATAAAGAGACAAACTTTCGAAAGTGAAAACTGTTTGTGAGCTATAGGCAATCCATGGACCAGCCAGAACAAAATTATGGCATGCACCTCCAGAATCCTTTGTACATTATACTTCACTTTTTTCTACTGATACTTACGTAATAACGGACGAGGGAATCACAATTAATACTTTGATGACGGATATTAAATCAAAAGCGAGACAATTTAATTTATTTAATTCAAGGCGAATTATTTGCAGGAGAATTTAGCAGTTATCAGTAGGAAAAAGTTCCAACTATAATATGCATAAGCTTCTGTCAAAAATTCCATAGAAAGCCTCTTAAGTGCTTAAGCAAATAACAGATTCACAATACTTCACAATAAGTTTCCTTAAGTTTAATATGGTTTGACACATATTATTTACATGTATTCGCACAGTTGCTTGAGCCAACTTAAGCATATTATAACAGGTCCTTAACTTCTTTTTATTAGCTTTATAATTGTTGGATGTTAAAAGTTTGCTTAGTATTATTGTTTCGGTTTTGTTGTGTTTCTGTTTTTGACATTGTGCATAGATTTTACGAAAAGAAGTTGCTTGTTGTTTTTGTAAGGTGGTACTTGTTGTAGAACCGTGATTATCTGTAATGAATTCGTCATTATTTCATTTATTTTATTTTGTTTTATATGATTTTATTTTGTATTTAATTTAATTTTATTTTATTTCATTTTATTTTATTTTATTTAATTTTATTTTATTTTATTTCATTTTATTTAATTTTATTTAATTTTATTTAATTTAATTTAATTTCATTTCATTTTATTTTATTTTATTTTATTTTATTTTATTTTATTTAATTTTATTTAATTTTATTTTATTTTATTTTATTTTATTTTATTTTATTTTATTTTATTTCATTTTATTTAATTTTATTTAATTTTATTTAATTTTATTTAATTTTATTTAATTTTATTTAATTTTATTTTATTTAATTTGATTAAATTTTATTTTATTTTTTTCATTTTATTTTATTTTATATTATTTTATTTTATTTTTTTGTATATTATTTTATTTTATTTTTTATTATTTTATTTTATTTTATATCATTTTATTTTATTTTATTTTATTTTATATTATTTTATTTCATTTTATATAATTTTATTTTATTTCATTTTATTTAATTTTATTTAATTTTATTTAATTTTATTTTATTTAATTTGATTAAATTTTATTTTATTTTTTTCATTTTATTTTATTTTATATTATTTTATTTTATTTTTTTGTATATTATTTTATTTTATTTTTTATTATTTTATTTTATTTTATATCATTTTATTTTATTTTATTTTATATCATTTTATTTTATTTTATTTTATATTATTTTATTTCATTTTATTTTATATAATTTTATTTAATTTTATTTTACTTTTAATTAATTTATTTTATTTTATTTTATTTTATTTTATTTTATTTAATTTTATTTTATTTCATTTTATTTTATATAATTTTATTTAATTTTATTTTACTTTTAATTAATTTATTTTATTTTATTTTATTTTATTTTATTTTATTTTATATAATTTTATTTAATTTTATTTTATTTCATTTTATTATATATTGTTTAATTTTATTTAATTTTATTTTATTTTATTTTGTCTTATATTATTTTATTTTTGCTGACCCACAACACAAAAAATTACAACTCAACGTACGTTAAAAGTTACCCAACCCTAGAACTTTGCGTTAACGGAGACGGAGCAAGCTTTTAGCAAAAAATGAAGCAAAGCCGCGTATAACGTTGTAATAGCACCTTTTTGCAACAACTGTTTTTTACAGAATACCGTTAACATTACTCTCTTACACGGTGCAAACATCAAATCACCCAAAATCATGCACCTTAACGTCAAAATGCGATACAAAGAGTCAGCGAGTGAAAAAACGTTGTAAGTTACAAACGAACTGGTTTCGCAACGTGGAATAACGTTTTGGAAAAACGTTTTAAATGACATCGCGAATGTGGATATGAAACGTTTTTCCACTAAAAAAATCCAAACTGTAAATTTGCATGTAATTTAAAAATAAAATTCCTTGATATTTTGCATAAAAGTTTTTATTATCATGATAATCTAAAAAAAAAATTATAAAATAAATAATCCTGCCTGTTAAAAACGTTTTTTTTTGCTCTCCTGGAAAAATAATAATTTTGTAACTTGAAACGTTATTCGCGGCTGTGCTTCAACTGTATATGAACTTAGTTGTCAGTTGAAAAAAGCATACAACGGCTTTTATGTTACCCGGCCTTAAGACTTATATAAGAGTGAACTTAGCAGTCCTGAAGAAAACATTTTTAATTGCTTAATAATTGTTGGTTGTCGAAATGTTGCTTATTATTTTTGTTTAGTTTTATTTATGTTGTTTACATCGTGCAATGATTTACAAAAACTAATTGCTTGTGGTTCTTGTAGAAGTTGTTCTGGTTGTAGTACCGAGATGGAGCATTATAGGGTCTAAGAAAACTTTACATACCTACTACTTATATAATTACTGAGTATGATAAGCTGCATACATTTTTTTTATATATTTCTACGAAATAAGAAAAACAAACGGGTATGTAGACTTTCCTGTGTCGCTATAGATAAATACTTCTACTAAGGTGGGTCGGTTTAGCAATCGATATTTTGTCATCGATTTTTCTATAGCTTTTGGCATGTGGGAAAAAGTTGCACTACGACATATCAAAAAAATAATATTCGAGGCGACCAATTTTAAATTTTTTGACTTTTTCTCAAGTTTTAATTTTAAGGTTTTGAGTAGGCAATAAAAAGAAATCGGCTGTTTTAATTCCAGTACTACTTGATAAGGTGATTTAGATTACAATAAATTATATATAGACCAAACTAAATCTAAATACCAATATAATAAGCTGGTTTATGTCCACAAAAAGTCCATTCCGGAAAGAAGCACTTACCAAATTTGATTAAATTATTACATAAATTGCGCCCTGTACACAAGGTTTACATAGTCAGCCAGAGGACGGACGAACTGATGAATATCGTTAGAACACTTAAAAAATGATTCTAAGTCGATCTGTTTACCAAAATACAAAATTTTTTAGTATTGCATACATTAGTACAAACGCCTAATACCCTCTTCTTTATTGTAGTGTGGGTATAAAGCTTCGTTCCAAATGGCAGGGACATTTTGCCTTGGCGTTCAAAATAAAGCAAACATTGTTTTCACAGCCACACACAGTTTCAGTTTAGAAAATGTTTGAAGATTTTGCCCAGAACAATATTACGTATATGTTATTATTTTTTAATCATTAATGTAGTTAAAATTTGAAAAAATTACGTTTAAAAAAATTATTATAAATGTCATTTACAATTTCATACATGTCAAGGCGAATTCATACAAGGTGGCCTTAATTTAAAAAACGGATACAACACTGTAAAATATTTAAGCGTTGTGTCAAAATAATACAACACCGTATTAAACAATTCTAAACAACATTTTATTGGGTTTTTAATTTTAAATTGTGTGTTTTGAAATATAATAATTTCAAAAAGTTGTAAATTTCCTTATTCTTAGCGGAAATTATAGAATTTATAAAAGATTCCCTAGAACCACCAGAACGGTATACCATTTTGACACATGGTTAGTAATCAGCTGTTGCTTACGTAGCAAGCCAAAGTCACCTAGTATGAATTCGCCTTGATACAAATTGTTGCTAAAGAGAAGCAGAATAAATTTTTTTAAAAAAACTTAAATTTTTCACCAAAAAATGAAAGCAAAATGTATGAAATTCTTTGGGAAGAAATAATATAGAAGAAAAAAGAAATTGTTGCTACCATTGTAAACGAAGCTTAAATATTAAACTTCTCAAATTTACAATAGTTTCTAAGACTTAAAAAATATATATTAATATTGTATCAACAGCTTAAGTTAATATACTTTCAATAGTCATAAAGCGGTGTTTTCCTTTCTATTTCTTTGATATCTTAAAGACTACCAAAGTTATAAATGATTTGTAAAAATTTTTAATTAATATTACTCATACGTCCTATAGCATATCTTTTATGATTAATAACAAGGCGAATTCATACAAGGTGGTCTTATTTTGAAAACGAATGCAACTCTGTAAAATACTTTAACGTTATGTAAAAATCAAACAACAATGTAGTAAACAATTCAAACACACATTTTAATTTGTTTAAAATTTTAAATTGTGTGTTTTGAAATGTAATAATATAAAAATTTCATAATTATAGTTTGAAAAGTCTAAAGTGTTTTTTTATTACTCGTTAAATTTATCAATATCTCTTAAAAATAACCTCCATTTTAAAAATTTACTTTCCCTTGACCCTCCCATATTCGTTAATATTTAACTCCTCCCTATTTGATAATAAAAATAAAATAATTTTAATTAAATATTATGCTAATAATACAATTAAATAGTACGAAAAAAATACTAAAAGTTTCTATTGCACGACTACAATTTACCATCTCTTTTCCTCATTAGATTACTAATAGACAAATCAAATATAACAAATAATACAAAATTAAAACTAAAACAAAACAAATGTAAAAAATATGTTTTTAATTACTTCTGCATGTAACAGGGATGGGAGTGTGGATTTTTTTTTATTTTATTGCAGTTTATTTGGTATATTCAAATAACTTGTAAAAAGCAAACACATTATTCATATTCTTTAAAATTGTGTAGAAGTTTAAGGAAAAACCCAACTCGATACATAGCAGAAAACCCTCTTACCACAAAGGCAATTTAGAAAACATCGAACCATATTCTTTCAATTTATTGCTGCGATATTTCCATCTCTGTTATGTATAAGTTATTAAAAAAACTGTATGAAAGAATGTTTGTGTTTTAATAAAAACCGCAACTAAAAATGCCAACACTCTGCCAACCAAACGCCAATTTTTTCATTTATTTATTTAAATATTTTGTTAAACTATTTTTTTGTTTTATTTTTCCTTATATTCAACATAAAATGTTGATTTTGTTGTTGTTTTTTCTTAACAATTATATTAATATTTATTTTTTTTTTGCCTGTGTTTGCATTTGTTTTTGTTGTATTTGGTTTCATTTTATAATTATTTGGCATGTTTGTCTGTTTATTTATTTAGAGTTGTTGGCAGTTGTTACTCTTAACGAATGAATACATTGTTATTGTTGTTAATTATATTAACAAATGATTGCTGAACCAATCGTTATTATATGTAGATTTTAAATGTTAATCCTCGCTTTTGTTTTGTTGTTGTAAATAAATAACTTTAAAGTCAAGTTAAAATATTGGTGGTTACTAAGTTTTGCAAAAATATTTTCTTATACTGTTTGAAAATAAATAAAAAAAAAACAATTATTATTGAACAAATTTTGCTATAAATTTTTAACAAAATGTATTTTTAAACATTTTTAGTGAAATTATTTGGTAAAAATTTTAAGTGAAATTTTTTAATAAGCATGTTGACTGAAATTTCTGTAGTAAAATTTCTATTGATTATAGATTTTCTCTTATGCGATTAAATAAAAAAACATTTTTTATAAATAAAAGAGCTTAATAAAAAAAATCAATATTTTAAAAGATTTTTTTAAAATGGGTAATAAAGCCCTTAACTATTCGATGAATGTATTCGATAAAAATGTTTACTAAAATCACAGAAAAATGGTTTAAAAAGTATTTAAATTTAATTAATGTGATAATTGAATCAATTATTTTTTTAGTTGAAAGAAAATTAAAAATATAATTTTGATTTAATTAATATTTAAGTTGTTTTTAAATAAATTTTTAATTAAAATCTAAATTAAATATTAAAAATTATTAATTGACTTTTTCGTTTAATATAAAATAATTTAAACTTGTAGAATTTTTTTTGGAAATTGTCAATATTTAATTAAATATATTAACACATTGTTTGAAATGGCAAAGTTTGTTGATAATTTTTTTAATTTAAATTAAAAATAGCATTTATTGAAAATAAAATATTCACAATATTACAATTTTTAGTAATCAATATAATAATTTTGGTAATAGGTGCAAAATCAACAAATTGTTTGCTTGATATTATGAATTTGGAATTTTGTTGAAAAATTTTTTATGAAAACTTTTAATAAAATTTCTTACTGAAAATTTTTAACAGTATTTTATAAAATTTAAGATAAATACTTATTTCGAAAACTATTGAGGTACATATTGCTTATTTTTACTAATTTTTACTGGTAAGGGTTAACAAAATCAAAAAACTTGCAACATGAGAGTGAAAAAGAGCATACTAATTTGAGAGACAACAAATTTGCTAAAAATTTCTGATAGTAAAATTTTTACTACCAAGAATTTCAACCACATGTTTCATGTTTTTGTTTACAAAACGAAAAAAATTTCATAATTTTTAAACTTAAACTTTTTCAATATCATAAGATATTAATTTTTTTCTAAATATTAAGAATAATATCCTTTTTGAACTATTGAATTCAGAAAGAAATATCCTTGTATCTTACAGCTGAATTCAGTCGATATGTCTACCTTGCAGGTTTTTGCTGGCAAGGCGTTAATTTTCTTTTTTTTTATGTGGAAGAAAAATGTTGTTAATATTCAATTTACTCTCTCGTTGTTAGTTTCTGCTAGCAAAGTAAAAGAACGCCCATAATTTTTATAAAAGTTTTTATTGACACATTGCTGGTAAAACGGATACAACAATGTAAAATATTTTTACGTTGTGTCAAAATAATACAACACTGTAGTAAACAATTCAAACAAACAACCATATCATTTTGTTTTTAATTTTAAATTGAGCGTTTTGAAATGTAATAATTTATAAACGTTTTAAATTTCATAATTCTAAGTGAAAAATAAAGAATTTATGACATATTTCGTAGAACCACCAGAACGGTATACCATTTTGACATATGATCATTAAGAAAAGAGCAAAGGCCTAATTCATAAAAAAAATTAAAATTTTATAAAAGGTTTATATGTTTTAGGAAATTTAAATTTAAAAAAGAACTCGTAAAAATGTATTAACAAAAAATTTTAGAAAAGAACTTTTTGTTGGCAAAAAAGAACTTTACATATAATAATATATTTTTTTTTTCAAATTTGCATATATATATTTTATTTATTAAAAAAATGCATCCATAATTTTCATTTTACTTTTCTATTTAACATTACTTTTCCTTAATTTTTGTTGTTGTTTCTTTTGCAAAAGAAAATCTACATTTACAACAAAAATTTTCTGTCATTTACATTATCCACAACATTTACATTTGCAATTTAATTAGTTTTTATAAACATACATACATACATACATAAATATTTATATCATCTCTTGCATGTGGTTTTCTATCTTTTCTTCCTCCTCATCATTTTGCTTTTAAACCTTAAGAGAGAGAGACAGATAGAGAGAAAGCCAGTATTTGGACTACAATCATAGAAAATTGCTTATCATAGAAATTAAAAACAAATGTAAATCCAAAAATCCTTTAAACAATTTGTTGTTGTTGCTGCTGCATTTAAAACTTTTTAACACATAATATGATTACTTTTCTAATACCAAACTCTCTTTTCCCTAGCTCTCTCTCTGTTACCATTCTTTTACGATTATTCCATCCAGGCCCTCCTACTAATTTTTGTACTTATTTAGAATTTGCATAATAATAATTTTAGGAATTTTTTTAAGTTCTTTTTTAAATGTATATTATATATATTTTAAGCCAAAGACAACACCAACAAATACAATAATAAATTAGAAAAAAAAAGTTCTTAAACAAAACTATTGCCTTACTTGTTGTAATACTTATGTATTAGAAATGGAAATGAACTTGTTGTATTTTCAGTTTAGGTTTGCTATTTCTAGCTGCCTTTAAATCTGGTCATTAATATTTCTATTTTGCCTAAGAAGCTGTAAAAGTAATGCAAAATTTGTAATACTTTTAGTTTATATAAAAATTCTCTTCCCCTCCTTATCAAAAAATTTTGCTTGGGTATTTTTTTTTTTAGTTATTTTTAAGGGCACAATTATAATAATAGTTTTCTAAATCCAATATGGCAAAAAGTTTTAATTTATATTTCTCTCTAACTTAAGTTATGAGTTTAAAAATGAAAGAGGGAGCGCTCGCTTCTTTTTTCTCTCTTCTGCAAGAAAACTGATGTTTGTTAATTTCTAGCGGGGAAAATAGTAAGGGCTTTCACTTCTTAGGCCTTTAAGAATTACTATGCATTATTAATGATCTTTAACCTTTTCCACTTTGCCTTCTTTGAAAAGGTCTTTTAGAATGTATTCTATAAAATATTTTAGAAATCCAAATTTCTATTGTAAGATAAGGCCTGCCAAAATCTTAGTAGTTGCGTGGAAATGTGTAGGAAATACTTCTGAAATTACAAAAAAAAAAAAAAAATACTCAACATCAACACTTATTAATTCACTCTCTTCGCATTATAAGCAAATACAGTTATGCTGAGATAAAGCTTAAAGCCTCAGTTAGCTGGCAGTAACAGTAACGTTGTAAATCAGCTGCATCATTTTGTTGTTTATAAAGCAATTAGAACGATTAAAGTGAGCAGTACGATGTCACTAAACCGTAACGTCTAAATCTATAGAAAATAGATTTTTCAAACTTGTTTACTGTACGGTTACATTACTGTTACTGTCAGCTAACTGGGGCTTAATTCTTACTCTTATTTTTTATGGTCTTCTATAAGGCCTTGTTCTCCAAAAATACACCGTATTAATAAGAAACAAAGTCGTACTAATTTCAAAATATCGAGTACTTTATATATTCCCTAAAGTATCATATTAAAAAGCATAAATGAAATAGGCCCTAATTGTGTTAAACGTAACGCAACGCCAATAGTTACATTAAAAGCAAAAACAAAGTATAAAATATTTTATTATTTTGTTATTGCTTTTTACAGAAATACATATTGAATTTATAAATTTTAATTTAATTTTTTTAAATTTTTCAACGTAACAAGGAAAAAAAGTGCGCCGTACCCTCTCTAATATAAAGTATTTTTGCAAGAAGGTTTCGAAAAACGAAAAATTGTTTTGCCGAACGTTGGGTGGGTCGCCTTTTTAAGTTTTTCGTTTTATCTTAAGCATTTACAGTACGATCTTAAAGTATGATATATCAATTTTAATATTACTTGGAAAAACAGGTAAAAAAACATAACATTTGCTTTAGCTTGGAAGAGAACGGGTTGGAGAAGCAAGATGGTTAGACAAAAAGACACCATTTCGGTTCATAATATTTAAAGTTCCAACTGTAAATCCCGACTGTCCTGCAAGAATTATAGAAATACTTCCTTGACAAAACTGTAATGATCTTTATCAAGCCATAATTTTCTAATTAAATGTTTCTGCTAGAATTATCGGAATACTTCCTCAGCAAAAGCTTAAGCACAGAAAAAATAGTTAATTTTCTTCAATCACCAAATTTATACCAAATTAAGCAAACAAGTTGCTGATTTTGCACCTATTACCAAAATGATTACTAAAACTTGTAAAATTGTGAATATTTTTTTTTTCAATAAAATATATTTTTAATTTTAATTAAAAAAATGATCAAAAAACTTTGCCATTTCAAACAATGTGTTAATTTATTTAATTAAATATTGACAATTCCCAACAACAATTATACGTGCTTAAATTATTTTATTTTAAACGAAAAAAGTTAATTAAGATTTTTTGCTATTTAATTAAAATTTTAATTGAAAATTGATTTCAAGACAAACAAAATGTTAATTAAATCAAAATTAAATTTCTTTCAACTAAAAAAATAATTGATTCAATTATCACATTAATTAAATTAAGATACTTTTTAAACCATTTTTTTAATTGATAAAACACTATTTTCTGTGAGAGTTTCATGCGAGCTTTAATTTTCTAACATTAGGGGGTACGAACAGAGATCTGGTAGATAAATCCCTGAGGGCAAAAAATTGGGTTTCTCGAGATAAAAACATTTTATGGCAACAAACACAAAGCAAATAACATTTTTTGTCAATCACAACAGGAGACTATCAAATAATCAGCCAGAAAATAGAAAAATTGAAGGGGCTTTGCTGAAGGTTTGATATTGTTCAAAGTAAAACCTGATTGTTTAAAATATTAATTCACTTTATAGTCTTATTTGTGTAATATTTGTAGCTTTTCCAAAGTCTATGGAAAAAGTTTCCTGACGAGCTGGCCTAAGCAACCAGCGAAATGCGCATAGAAACTAAATTTCCCTCAACAATAAATTTCAATGTCTTTATCAAAAATAAAAATTGGGAATTTAGGACGTTATAAATAAATCTTATTAAAAATAAATTTTGTATTCCCGAAAATAACTTTTGCTAAGACCTTTCTGATTTTCTATGTGATTGATGTGTTTATTTGATAGCTTCTAAACTTAACTTAAAACTGTAATCAGCGGTTTTCTTGAACAAATATACAAAGATGGAGTTTACACGGTGCCTTTTCCGACATGTCTAACAAACACGTCTGTTTTGTTTGTCGGCGATCGGTTTTGTTTTTATGAATTTTCATGTATTTTAATTTGTATGTATGTATGTGGATATTAGACAATTGTACATGAAAACAGACATGTTTGGAAAGACATCGTGAAAATACAATAAGTTTTGGAAGCATGTTCAAAAGAGAATGAATAAAACAGGCGTGTCTCAAAAGACACCGTATAAATACCCCCATAATACGCTCAACTTGAAAAAGAAATGGAGAGCAAGCTACCCAGCTAGCATTTTCAATCGTATAAGAGTCTCCTGGGAATCTCACGAAGAGCGTTTTTGATCGCCGACGAGCGTATTTTTTAATTGTAGAAGATTTTTCGTACGGGAGAAACTGTTACACAAGCTGATGCCTCTGTGAGATACTTCTACAACACAGCGGAAAACGCTTATATAAGCTGTAGAGGGAATCGTTTGCGATGTATGTAAAGATTATCTAACGAGTCTTTCAGAAAGCATGTTAGGAATCGTATAGGGATTCTCGTTCAACTCGTGAAATGCTCAGCCGCATAATTGAGCTACCTTAATAAAACATGAAGCGCATTTTTCATGTCAACTCTTCTCATTTTCATACAATTTAAACGAAACAAATCCTTAGATCGCGAATTAAACTCCGCCTGGTTGGAAAATATAATTCGGCAGATTCTTAGGTCCATTTGTTTTATTGAATTGACAATAGAATTTTCATGTTTAAAAAAAAAACGCTCTTATTTAGGTAGCTCAGTAATTGTTATATGACTCATACAGAGAGTCGGAAAAGGTTCATTCCAAGATTAAGGTGCTTATTTCGTAAATACCTTCACCGTGCGTTGTGAAATTTTTCATATAACATTTTTTGAAATTTCTTAAATTTGTAAGAAAATATTTTTTAAATGTGGTGATCGTCTAAAAAACAGCATATGCTAGCCGGGTAATTTAAATTTTAAAAAGTAAGAGTATATTGGTAAAAAAGTGTGAATGTATTAAAACATTCACAAATTTGGTCATCTCAGCGAAGCATGGAATTCAATGTTTTTTCTCTATCTATTTTTCTCGCTTTGCTAACACGTTCCTAATTAGATCATGCTTGTAATTATTGAGACTACTTTATTGAAATTTTAAACTTCAAGAATATAAATACTAAAGTAACCCTTGAATAATATGATCAACTTTTCAAATTATATAAAAAATTACTTCATAAACAAATTTCAAAGAATCTATTTCAATTTTTTATTCAAAATTTTCAGTAAATTTATTTGAACAAAAAAAAAAAAAAAGAGACTAAAAAAATTAAAAAGTGTTAAATTTTTTAACTAAAATCATATCTCAACAAATGGCCTTGGCTGCTTTTCAACGTGTTAATATTACAAATCTCCTAAAATTCCCAATTAAATGCAGTAATACTCCAAAACTTTTAAAACTCTTGCAACGTATGCAAACAACTAAAGCCACATCTACAACTAAAGAAAGAGCACCATCATGCTTCCAACCTTCAGGTCGGAAATGTGGCGATCATTTTCGAAACAAACCTTGTGAACGTGATAACGACAACAAAATCGCCAAACAGCCCCAACCAGCTGCACCCGCCTTGCCCAAAGACAAATCTGAAATAAAAATCAAACGGAATATTTATTGTTGCGGTGATCCCTGCCCAGATGCCTTGCCCAGATTTGATATGCTCTACTATAGTCGTTCAGATAAAGCACAACGTTCATATCAACAAACTTGGGACGAGTGCCCCGAACAATTTATTCGACCAAAAGTAATATGCTGCCACGAACCAATTAAGCCCAAATTTAGGAAACGCCCTCGCAAGGAGCGACCCCAAACGGCGTGTAAACAAGAAGTATGCCTGCAGAGTAAAAGTAAATGTCCTTATATCAGAATGCCTCGTTGTAGAGGAGGCCGTAAGCCTCCAACTTGTCTGACTCAGAGAAAACCAGCCAAATGTTTAAAACGCAAGTCCCCTTATCCTTCGTTTTCAGAATGCAAACGTAAACAACCCGAAAGAAGACATCCCATTGAGTGTAAATGTTTGGTCATACCTTCGAGCTGCGAGGTATGGGCTTATCATCATAGACAACAGGCCATAAAGAAGCCAAGTCAGTGTTAGGAAAGGAATGCAAAGTTTTAATGAAAATAATTTTTTTTTTTGTAGTTTAGAAAAATGGGAATTTTTTAAAAAATTTATTATAAATGTTCTTTCGATTAATTTTGTGAATAAAGTTTCAAAAAAATTATTTAAACTGCGTTTTTAATTTTTGACGATTTTTTAAGTGTTAAAGGAATTTGTATATTTAAAACTGTATTTTTTTCAAAATTGTAGGGATTTATTTGTAAATAATTTTATAATGTGAACCGGTTTTATAAGTGGATTTTATTTTTCATTTGAACGAGTTAATTTCGTATCAGCCATGTCATAAAAAAAGAAATCACGTGAAACTGAAATCGACGAATCGGAATTTTTATTTATAATTGGGCTGTATATCACGTTTGTAACTATTCTAAAAAATGCAAATATAAATATGTCACTTTTTCAAAATTCAAACGTTTCAGAGGTGAAAATTGTACCTACTTTTTACAAAACATTTTTCTTTATTCATTGATATATACCAAGGCGAATTCATTACAGGTGATCCTAAAAGCCCTGCTGATAATTTTTTTTCTTTAGCTTTATTATTGTTGGATGTCAAAATTTTGTTTATTATCTTTGTTTCTGTTTTGATTTGTTTCGGTTTTTGACATTGTACAATGATTTTACAAAAACAAATTGCTTGTGGTATTTGTACGAGTTGTACTTGAGATTACCTGGAATGAATTCGCCTTGATATATACTTATTAAATTATGGCAATATTAAAAAAAAAGGATCAAAAAGGGAAAATACGGGAAGTTAAATTTCTTTCTTTTACTCTTCCGCTCTACATGTGGTACTTTTTGAGTTTTGTATAATATTGTACTTAGAAACATTAAATCTTGTGAACGAGTGAACAAGAACCCATCAGACAAAAAAATTTTTGTAGCGGGTAAATGATAGTAGTAAATAAATTAATATTGGCAGGATGTTTTTTTTGTTTTTTTTTATTTTTTATTTTATTATGCGGTTTCCACAATAAAAATAATTTAATGGGCAGTTAAATTTATATAAAAAGCACTTAGTTTTGAAGTGCTTATCATATAAATTTTTCTACGCGTTCAATCACTTGGTATTGTGGAAGCCGCACATAAGCTTGTACAACTTTTTTTCCAGTTGAATTTTTTTAAATTTTGTAGTTGTTTTCTAATAAGATTTTCTGAGAAATTACTCATTTTTCTACATATTATTACAATAACAATTATGCGGTTTTTTAAACTTTTTTTGTAATTTGTATGCCACTTTTTAAGCGCTTTTATCTCTTGACCATGCGATTTTGCGATTTTTGTAAGTTGGCGATGAAAAACGACAAACTGAAATACGACAAACTTTCTTTTTTTTTTTTTACATTGTCGTAAAACTGCAATGATACAGACAAACATTTTACACGACTACAACGACTCTCGTAATAAAGCTAAATAGTATCACTTAAAGTCACAGAGACAATTTCCAATTTCAATAAAATCGCTATTTAAAAAAAAATATATATATATAGAAAAAATTATTAAATTTCTCCTATCACCAAATTTGTTCTAAATTCATAATATCAGCCAAACAAATTGTTGATTTTGCACCTATTACCAAAATGATTATATTGATTACTAAGAATTTTTAAAAAATATTTTCAATAAATGTCATTTTTAATTTTAATTAAAAAAAGTGATCAAAAAACTTTGAAATTTTAAACAATGTGTTAATTTATTTAAATAAACATTGACAGTTCCCAACAACAATTCTACATGTTTAAATTATTTTATTTTAAACGAAAAAAGTCAATTAAGATTTTTTGTTATTTAATTAAAATTTTAATTGAAAATTTATTTCAAAACAACTAAAATGTTAATTAAAACAAAATTAAATTTTTAAATTTTTTCAGCTAAAAAAATTATTGATTCAATTATCACATTTATTAAATTAAAATACTTTTTAAACCATTTTTTTAATTGATAAAACACTTTTTTCTAAAAAAATCACAAATTTTACAAACAAATTTTAAAATCTCCAAAAAAAAAATCGATAAAATAACGATTTTAATTGTCTGTGTTTAGATGACGAGCACAAAACTTTTACGTTAAACTTACATTTAAAACAAAAACAATTTTTGAAATTTTGTTTTAAATGTAAGTTATAAACAAATTTTGCGCTCTTGATACGAATACTTGTTTTGTATAAGCGAAATTGACTTCAAACCGATAATTTGACATCTCCAATACCCTTAAAGTTAAGTCGGCCATGCTGGTAAAGGTGGCGGCAACTTATAAGCCTGTTTGCGCTCTAAATATTTAAAGATCTCACAGTTAGTCGGTATGACCGTACAGATACATTCTTTTTGCCTTAAAGGTGGCAAGCTGGAACGAAAGCTTTCCGAAAATGATGGATAAGGGCAAGAAATCTTTTTGCGATTCCTTGCTTTTGTTCTTGTGCAGGTGGGAGGATATCGACCACGTATACAGCATGGCATTTTAGTTCTTGGGCATTTTGTTTTCAAACCTGAAGTGGGAAAAGTTTTAATTTTGGCCAAATCAAATTCACAAGCTGTAATAGGACGTTCAGCAATTTTGCGGCGGCAAATGGGTGGTAGTTCAGTGGGATCATAGCAAACAATTTTTTTTGGGCTTTTTTGTATGGGAGGACACTCCACCCAGGTTTGTTGGTATTGCCTTTTACCTTTATCCGAAGGACGGTAATATAGACTATCAAAAGTGTGTTGTAACTCAGAACAGTTATTGCCTTGTAATGGATATACCAATGCAGATAATTGAGATGCTAAACGATTTGCTAAGTCCAAATCTTCAGATCGTCCCTTGCTGCCAGAAAACTCCTTCTGTTGTGTGACATCTTGTTTGTCATATGGGGATTTAACAAAGGGGATATGGCTTGTATACTGTTTGGGTCTATGTTCATCCTCTTGAAATCTATTTTTCGAAAATTCCATTTGGCCGGGTATTATTGGTAAACAATGACGTTTATTATACGAGAAGGAGTTTAGACTCGAAGTAATTGGTAATAAAAAGGAACTTATGCCGGTAACTAAATGTTTTTGAAAAAAGCACTTAAACATTTTTGTAAATTTTGTCCAAAAATTTTCTATTTTTATGGGTTTTATAATTCTAAAAAAATTAACTTAAATAATTTAATTTTTTTTGTATTTATTTTGAATCCAAAAAGTTTAAAGAGGAATATAATAAAATGAAAGATAATTTTTTAAATTTTAAAAATATGGAATATTACAACTCTGAAATTTTTAGTTCTAATTTATATGGGTGATTGTCATTTTTAATGTTAATTTTAGGCTTTTTTAACTTTACCAATTTAGTTATAAATCACATGAAAAGGTTTATATTATAGTTTTTGCCTCATTCCAATGATCCTTAAATAAAATTATATTTTTCGAATTCTTAACATTTTTGTACACTGAGCGTTACATATACTTTCACTGTTGTTCTGGGAATGATTTTTACGAAAAGAGTAGTCCATAAAAAGTGAGTATAGAGTTTGAAAGCAATCAATGGTGTTCTGGAAATCGAAAACGTAAAAACGCAAGAATTTTGAAGTTCTTTTTAATCCAATTTTTTATAATTTTCTTATAGAATTCTGTTTAATAGAGAAATATTTTGTATGAAGTATTGTATTTGTATTTCTTTTACTTCGGAAGTCTTATAAAAAAAATCGACTTTTAAATTCTTGAGTTTTGCATTTGAGATTTCCAGAACACCGCTGACTATATTTATACTCACCAAAAAATTTTTAATTTGAGATTAGAACCACAAATCTGGTAGACCTGCTTTAGTCAGATGTTTTTTTTACAAGGCAAAATTATATAGTCTTTGTCATGGGCGTATACATATACGCTATCGTAAACAAAAAACTTAAGAACAGCCTGTTCCACAAATACGCCAAACATGATACATCATCTTCTTTGTAATAGATTTATAAACAGTGTCGTATTTGTTGCCGTTTTTGATAACGGCGATACCATATTTTAAAAAAATCTTACTTTCGCCACAAACACGCCAACCACGACAAGAGTGAATAATTCGCCTTGTTTTAAATATTAAACGATTGTTTTAGGATTGCCGCCATTTGTTAGTAAATTCGTCTTGGTGTTGACTTAAATTAATAAAAAATAATAAATAAAATTTACTTAAATTCGAGTAAAAATATGAATTTTTTTATAACACACAAATAGAGTTAAAGCAGAGTTAGAGTAGAGTAAGAGTAGGCTTAAGCCCCAGTTAAGTTACATCTTGCTGTTAACCATAATCGTTCTAATTGCTTTACATACAACACAATGGAGCATCTGATTTGTAACGTAACTGTTAATGCCAGCTAACTGCGGCTTTAGAAAAGAGTAAGTGTAGAGCGAAAAGTATTTGATTCCAGTTAGATTTGAGTTAGAGCAGAGTTTTTTTTTTTAAATTTGAAGTTGAGTGAAAGAAGAGTAGAGTTAGAGCAGTGCTAGTGTAGAGAAGGGTGTTAGAAAAATTAGAGACTTAATGCAGAGGAGCATTAGAATACGGTTAGAATGAAGTGAGAGTAGAGTAAGAGAAGAGTAGGTTCTCGCTCCTCCTAGGTTTAGACTAGAGGTAAACTAGAGTTTTATTAGAGTAAGATTAGAGCTAGAGTATAATTAATGTAAAGTTAGAGAAGATTTAGAGTAGAGTTAGAGAAGAGTCAGAGTAGGGATAAAGAAAAGTTAGAGAACAGCTAAAGTAGAGAAAGAGTAGAGCTTAAGAAGGGTGAGAGTGCTTGCGTAGAATCAGAGAAGACTTAATGTAGAGTTAGAATCGAGTTAAAGTAGAGTTAGGGTAGCTTAAGAGTACGGTTAGAGTATAGTTATAGTATAATAACAAAATATAATATAATAACAGGGAAATTAGAGTAGATAAAGAGCATAGTTGGATTATAGTTAGTGTAAAGTTGGATAAGAATGGGAGTAGGGTTAGTGCAGAATAAAAGTTAATCGAGAGAAGAGGAGAGTCAGAGTATAGTAACGGTTGAGAGACTACTTTAAGTAAAGTTAATGAAAAGTTAAATTAATTTTAACTAATACTTATTTTAAGTTAGCGTAGATATACAGTATGTGCAAAGTTGGTTAAGGCATGGAATAAATATAGTGTGAGGTTAAAGTATAGTTTAAGGCAAATTAAATAAAATTAAGTTTGTAGTTTAAACAGACTTAGTGCATAAATTTATTCAAGTTAAGGCAGAACAACATTAGACTTGAAGCTAAGAATAATAGTATTAAAGTAGTGCATGGCAAAGTTGATCAAATCAGAGTTGAGTAAACTATTAAAAAATACTTCTGCAAGATAAGTAACATAACAAAAACAAAATTAAAACAGTTGTAAATTAAAGATGAACTTCTTACACGTGTTCATATTTTTACCGAGCAAGAAAATAATATGAAATTGTTCTAAATTCTTTAGTTAAAAATATCTACATATTTTGTTTTTGTATATATCACAGTTATAATAAAATTTACTAGAATCAATTACAACTCCGCCGCTGCCAGCATCACCACCACCGCCACTAACACATGAGTATCATGTTCATTTAATTGAACATTTTGCCAAATTAAAAGTATTAAAAGACTTTAACAAATAAATGCTACAACAATAACAACAAACAAGCACAAGATTTAAAATAAAAATCAACTTAAATCAAGCATCTTAAAAGTAAATCAACTAAAACAAAAAATAGTTTTGAAAATGTTTTCAATACTCTTAACAAGTGACATTGATTTTGAGGTCTTGAACGATATGTAACCTAATTCCAATTTTTTTTTTCTTTAATTGAAGAAGAAATTTCATATGAAAAGTTTTCCGCTTTTTTTAAATTTTAGCATTTAAATTTTATCTACAATTACGCTTTATATGTCTTGTTAACCCACCATGTTTGGTATTTAATCTTAAAACATTTTGTAGAACTGTTAAGTTGATTTTTTTTAGCCAAAAATACAATTTTTGGTTGTATTTTGCGTACAATATGTTAATGATCTAAAAGAGATTAAATGTTTGTTTTTCGCAAATGAGCTTAACAAGTTAAAATGATCTAGAAAACAGGCTGCTTAAACCAACTTTAAAATGTTCGATTGCATTTGTATTTCTTTATGAGTGCGTGTGTGTGTGTCTGTGTGAAAATTTATAAGACAACAACAATAATTGAAACAACAATAACATGCAACGAAAGGTGTCTCTCTCCCGTGTCGACTAATTAAAATGTGAAAACGTAACGTTACTATGGTTTTTTTTTAAGATCAAATGGATTGAAATGATAATTAAATGTGTTTGAAAACAAACATAATGTTCTAATAGTGATCAAAAAAGCTTCCCCAAAACTTTTTTCTTGTATTAAAAAAGTCATTATAAATAAGTTAATCCTATTTAAAACTTTTATTGCAAAACTTACAATATAAACTAATAAAATAATTAAAAAAAAAACTTTCTGTCAAAGGGACTGAAAGCTTTTAATCACATATTGTATACTTTTTAAAACAATTTTTATAAAAAAACACTTGAAAGGCTTTTTAGAAACAAAAAAAATATCATTAATTCAAAATTTTTTTTAATAAATAAACTCTTTCACCAAAACTATCTGTTATAAATAAGTTTTTAAAAGAGTTTGTTTATGAGTTAGTTTTTTTGTTGAAAGCTTTTTACAAACTTACAGTAAAAAAGTGTTCTTTGTATATATTGGATAAAAGCAATTAAAGCTATTTTATTATTTTGCCTCAAAATCTTGGTAAATTTTAAAGCCCTCTCGTCTTGAAAAAGCTTTAAAATTCCTGGTTTAAAATAAAGAAAATCAACTTTTTAAACAGAGTAAAAAAAAAATTGATTTTCATTAAATGTGTTTTATTTATAAAAATATATTTTATTTAGAAGCATTTTTGACCAAAAAAGCTTAATTCTTTTTTTTTTAAATTTTTAAATTTTGGTTAACAGTTAAAAAAAAAACAAAATAGAAAAAATGAAAAGCTTTATTGTCTTTAAGAAAAAAAAAAGTTTTTTTTTTGGAATATATCTCTCAGTTATAAAAATACTGTACTTAAAAACGTTTTTCCATAAAACCGTTTGTAATAAAAAAAAGAAAATTTATATCGAGGGCTTATATTCAAAATGTTGTATTTTGACTTGAAAGAAAATAGATTATTTCCAAAACTTTTTTTAGAATCTGGGTATTATTTCTTTTTTCAAGTTACTTTATTATAATCAACATTTTTTATTTTTTCGAATTTATTCTATGAGTTCATTTTCAGCTATGTATTTTATAAAGCTTTTTGTAATAGTTCTATTCCTTCAATTTTAAGGAATGACTTTATTCACTAGCAGATAATAGTTGTATCTTCTTGTTACATTTTACTTTAGCTATCCTTTGGATAGCAATGAAG
Source organism: Pollenia amentaria (assembly GCA_943735925.1). NCBI lineage: Eukaryota > Metazoa > Arthropoda > Insecta > Diptera > Polleniidae > Pollenia > Pollenia amentaria. The sequence goes on along the minus strand of OX031010.1, from coordinate 10,833,666 downwards.
TATATTGAATGTGCAGAAAAATTTACAATTATTAGACACTAGGCAGAATGTAATCAATTTTCTGGCCCGCTAAGGCCTTCGTCAAAGTGATTCCTAAAAAATTGAAGGAATGGAACTATTACAAAAAGCTTTATAAAATACATTACTGAAATTTAACTCATAGAATAAATTCGAAAAAATAAAAAAATGTCAAAACTTTTTTTTTAATAAATTCTTTGTTGGGCCTTCTAACACACATGTTTGCTTTGAGATTTTATTTAAAAAAAAAACTTTGCAAAATAAAGTTAAGTTATTACTGTAAGAGCTTATGATCTCCTGTAGAAATGTGATTTTGCATATGGCCCTTTTTTGATATGAACCCTCAAAAAAATTCTGATATATTAAAAATTTTACTAACAAATTTTTACAAAATAAAAAATCAAAAAGGTTTTACTGTAAAGGCTTAATTTTGTCTAACAAAGTTTAACCGAAAAGCTCTGTTTGGTAAAAAAAACTGCCAAAAAATAATTTTTTTTTTAAATTTTTTCCATTAAACATTGACGATAGAACTTTCAACAAAATTAAACAAAAGCTTTAATCATTTTACAAAATGTATTATGCAAACTATATTAACTTCCACTTTAAAAGGTCTACCAAAAGGTTTTATTTGCCGAAAGCTTACCATAAAGCTATTTTCATAGTAAAAATTTCTTCGAAAAAACTTTGACTTAATAGCGCCGTAGAAAGTACCAAGTTTGCCAATATTAATCGATTGTTGTCAATAGCGACTGAGAAAATACCAATATTATTCCGTTGCCGCTAAATTCGTCGACGTTGGCATTCATAATAAGAGTGATTATTTATTTTTACTTAAAAAATACTTTCATAGAAAAGGCTCTCTTTTTTGAAATTTAAAAAAGCTTTTAAGCAAATGTTCATACTTTTATTCCCTTCTGAATGTAAATCAGTTTCAATGTTCGAAATTATTCGATTTAACTCTTTAATACATTTATATATTTATCTTTGTATTAGCGTTTCATTAACATTTAATATAAATGTAAATGTTTGGGCAAATAAATTCCTCTATGGTTGGCAAAAATAGTTTCCGGTTTTGTACGCACATGTGTGTGTGTGTGTGTGTGTTATTGCTTCTAAGCAAACCTAAAGTCCTTAACTAACAACTAAATATCCTTTTTGAAAACTATGTGCACAGTTATTAAAAGTAAAAATTAAAGCAGGGTTAAAGAAGGCAGGCAGAGGTAAAGAAACCAAACACAAAACGTCTGGTAACCAAATTTAAATTAAGTATTTAAGAGCAAGTGCAAGTGTACATGTGTATGTTTTTATATGTGTATGTACAATATATAAGTTTGAAACTGCAAACTAATAATGTCCTTAATTTCTAATACAAATACATGCACACATTACTACTTACATGCCAAAACATTTTAAACAGCCCCTTTTTAGTTTTGGCCAAGTTTCTTACTCTTCCTTTTGGCTGAGTTTTAAGGACTAAAAAGGTTTTTAAACTTAAATTACTAAAAATAAAGAAATTTATTATAATTAGTTTATTTTAAAGTAAAACTTTTACGAAATAAAAGGATTTTATAATTGAATTTAATGGGAAAATCAATTTTGTTTATTATTGTCTTTAACAAAATCTGGTTGATTTTCAAATGGATTTCCATTATTTATATTACATATATTTAATGCTTGATTTATGAAAACATGTCAAAATTGCTTAAACATTTTTTGCATAATATTTTGTTTGCAAGAAACCACAATAAGATATGCTAAATAACACAATGATTTTCTTAACAAAAAACATCCAAAATTATACTCTGTCTTGCCTTTAAAAAAAATACAATAAACAATTTTATTATTTCTTAAAACCAAAACGAGATACTTGATGTATAAATCAGCATAAACATATACATTTTGTGTAAGTTTTTGTGTAATAAAGGAAACATCCCAGCACACAGGAATGGTATTTAAATCAGAACGAATAAAAGCCGAAAATTTTTTTAATAAAAAAAAAAGAAATCAAGTAAGAATGTTAAGTCGAATGCCAGACTATATGATGCCCTACATCACAGTATTTAGAGAAAAATTTTCGAGAGAGAATCCTATTTGGGAACCATGGACAATCCCGCCAGTACAAAATTATGTTATGAGCTTAAGATTCATAAAAGAGTTCTTTGTGTCGAATATTTTCTAGATAAGTAACGATGTTGGTTGTGAACCACACCTAAACGTCAAGTTTCTGCATTTCATTTGATATTTCTCAGTTTCAGACTAACTCAATTTGAACCATGGAAAGACATGAGCAACGCGTTAAAGTTATTCAGGCTTATTATGAAAATGGGCGTTCAAATCAAAATGCATATCGTGAAAATCATCTTCAGTGATGAAGCACATTTTCACCTCGGTGGATTCATCAATAAGCAGAATTGCCGCACAAAGAGTGACTGTTTGATGCGGTTTATGGGCTGGCGGCATCATCGGGCCGTATTTTTTCCAAAATAAGGCCGGTCAGGCAGTAACTGTGAATGTTGTTCGCTATCGTGAGATGATAACGAACTTTTTATGGCCCGAATTGGAAGATATGGATGTGGACGATATGTGGTTTCAACAAGACGGTGCCACTTGCCACACAGCTAGCAAAACAATGGCTCTTTTGCGCGACAAATTTAATGGCCGTGTTATCTCACGTGGTGGCGATGTCAGTTGGCCGCCAAGATCATGTGATTTGACACCGTTCGACTTCTTTTTTTTGGGTTATTTGAAAGAAAAGGTGTACGTCGATAAGCCAGCAACAATTAAAAAGCTAAAGGATGAGATAACTCGGCACATTAACGGCATAGATCCTTAATTATGCCCCAGCGTCATCGAAAATTTAGACCATCGGATGCCCGATATTTTGTTCCATACAAAATTGAACCATACCAATATTATCATAATAAAAAGTAATCACAATAATTTCCTAAATAATTTGTGTTTGATTCAAAATCCACATCGGCCCTTAAAATTTAATCACCCTTTCAAATAAGATTTTTTTGCCTTGATGTAATTTTCGGGAGAGCGCTTATTGCATATGGTCAATTTTGGACCTACCAGTAAAAAATAATTCCATGACAAGGTATTATAAAAGTTATCGTTATCAAATTTCATATCAATACCAATATTTAAGAGGAAATTATGGCACTTTCGGGGGGTGGTTTATGTATGGGAGCAATGGTCAAATATGGAATATTATTGTAAATTGTAAGAAGATTTATGGTACAATAAAATATTTTTGAGCCAAATTTATTTTTAATACCAGGGTAATTCCATGTCAAATCGACCAAGAGTGGGACCCGACCCCATTCGATTTGAATGAAATTTGGTGAGAAGGTGAAATTTTTTACATTAAAATTTTTAAAATTTTCAACGTTTTAAAATTTTCAACGCCACAAGCAATGGAGCGTTTGAAATTTTAAAACGCAATATGAATTTCTGTAGAAAGCAACAACAAAATTACAAAATATTTATGACAATGTTTGTACTTTCAATGTTATTTTTTGGCGTTGCGTTGTGTTTTACATGATTAGGGCCGTAATTTTGAGCAATATGTATTTATTAAATCTGATTTGTGTGTTCTTAGGTGTTAAAAAAAAGTAACGACATTCTCTCTCAAAATAATTTTTTTTTGAAGTTTATTGGAATTATTAGAAGTTTATTTTTTGTAAACATTCAAAAGCGTTGCCACAGATCAAAATAGACAATATATTCCTTTCGGAAATTATTAGTTAAAGTGTGTAATTCGTATTACAAATTATCAATATTTTATTATGATTATACTTCAATTGTGTTAAATCATGCATTTAATACCAACCACCGAACTTATATCCCGCCATTGTTTGGAAATTAGTAATTAAATTTTAAATTTATACTCGGTCCAGCCCGACCATGTAGTATCATATCGACAATCTATACCGAAATTTAGTTTTTTTTTCTTGCCAATGGGTACTCGTTACAATGACGAACAAATTCATAGACTTTGAATTTGTACCATTGCAGAGGAAAAGCCCATCTTAATTCAAATTAAGTATAGCACTGCTTAAGAAAAAAGAATAATAAACTTTCTTCTTCTGTAAAATTTGCCTTTTGTCTCGTACGATATAGTGGTAAATGGGACTCGATATGGTCAGACAAAGTTTTATAAGTGTACCGTATTGGGAACTGACGGGTAATCATGGACCGGTCGAAACAAGTTTATTTTAGACTTACATATATATTAGAGTTCTTTGTAACGAATACACATCTACATATATAATATTTTTTTTGTCTTAAATTGATTTTATTGAGGGGGTTTATATGCGACCTACGGATCATTCTGAGCGTACCAGCATAAAATGTTTGCCATGACGTAGCTGCTTTTAATAAAGTTCTGTCTTAATTGGTTATCAATACCATTTTATACCTATACATTTATAAGGCAGCTCGGAAATGGTATAGTTATGGAAGGGTTAATTAAATAGGAGCCGATTTTGATATATTTTTGTAGGATGATCTAAATTCTAATACAATTAAAAGTATATATGGGGACAAAGAGTATTCCAGAAAGAAGTTTGTATTAAGTCTCTGTAAAATTATTTGCCGATTGCGATAATCATTAAAAGGCTTCGTGTTTGTGGCAATTAAACGTACATATATATACATACATATATCACATTTCATTAAACGAACTCCTTCATTACTTTTTACGCTATAACTTTGCGCTACACATATATGTACAAACTCTTCTGCACCAAAACAGATAAATGTTGTTCTTACAAAATAACAAATTTCACAATATTTGTATTTTACTAGCGGACCCGGCGAACTTAGCCTCGCCCCAATTTTAAGTCTTCAGACAAACTTTAGAGTAATTTCACACAAAATTTCGTACAAAAAAATCAATTTTCGATTTTTCCAATTTTCCGACTTTTGTGGAGAGATTTTCCAATTTTCCGCATTTCGCATTTTCCGCAATTTTTCATGATTTACACTAAGAACTTTCTATTTGGAAAGCCATTAAGGAATAATTTCACACAAAATTTCATACAAAAACTCGATTTTCGATTTTTTCTAATTTTGGACTTTTCCGGAGGAATTTTCCAAAATATTTTTCCGTAAAAACCATCTCCTCGAAAATACGAATAACTGGCCAACAATTTTACAGAAATCGGCCCAGCCGGTCTCATTTTATGAATAACTTTACATTTTTTACACCATTTTTATATATATATATGTAGATTTATTTTTTTTATGTTCAACATTTTTCATTTTTCGAATTTATTCTATGAGTTTCTGAAAAATTTAAGGAATAGAGCTATTACAAAAAGCTTTATAAAATACATAACTGAAATTTAACTCATAGAATAAATTCGAAAAATTAAAAATGTTGAACATAATAAAGTTGCTTATGAAAAAGAAATAATTCCCAATATCTATTTATTTTTTTTATTTACAAAATTCACAGAAAAATGTTTAAGTTTTTTAATATAAATTTTTTTCAATGTTATGTAAATTTATATTTATCACGCTTTTTGTATTAAACAGTATTATTTTTCAAATGAATACCTCATAGAAGTCGTTCGAAAAATTAAAATGTTTAACATGTTTATATTTACTATTTTTTTTTCCTATGCTAATCCCGAGAAGCTCTACGCTTGTCTGCAGGAGACCAGAGTCTCTGGCAGGAATAGAACCCGCAACCTTGGCGCTGATACACTAGCTCACTACTAACTAGGCTACCGGGGCACCCAAATAATCTTTAGTCTTGAGTATAGACTTGTCTATAGTCTTCACTTTCCACTTGTCTATACTCTTCACTATAGTTTTCACATTTGATTTTGTGTTTGCTGGGATACTTTATACGTATGTATATTATATGCATACACTTAAAGAAAATTGAATAACTTTTCATCCATGTTATCGAGGTATTCATTTGTATAATGATATTGTTAAAGATTGATTTATATTATTCATGTTTGGTTGACTGTTTATCAGTTTTTTTTCTCTTCTTCTCTCTATCTCTCTCTCTTCTTTTTTGGAAGATGTGGCTGTGATCTGATGTTATTTGAAATGTTTTTGAATGATTAAAGTATTCGTTTAAACAAATTACCAATGCAAAATAGTTTTTTTTTTTGTTAATTTTTTTGTTTAAAGGGGTAATCTTAGTGTTTTATGCAAAAAGGTAGAAAACAAAGAGAAACAAGAATAGCACCAGCAAAGAATGTTATTTTCTTACCGAGATTACCTAAAGAAATATTGGAGTAGCTACCATTAATTCGATTTCGATTATTTTTACTACGAAACAAACATCATATACTAGAAATATTGGCTCCCGATAACAGCAAGCAAACCGAAGAACTACAGTGCTTATAACGTCTATATATCTATGACGATAAAGGTGCAAAAAATGTGCTAAAGACTTTTTTAAGTTTTATATGAGAGCAATTTTAAACTTTAAAGGAGTTTTATTTTAAATATATTTTTGTTCTAATAAAATCATCACTTCTCGGCAGTTACAGTTTTTATACCTAAATACTACTTACGTCACATATCGGAAATAACCTTAATCTTTTCTTCCAAGTTTTATTGCACATTTAAAAAAAGTAAATAGTAAATTTGCTATAACTTCTTAAAAGTTCTTACAAAATAATTGAGACTTTATCCATGGGCTCTTTTTAAAACATGAAGAATACAAAGGTGCCATAAACTCAAGCACTTTTTTCTTTTTGCAAGAGGACTTCAGCACTTTTTCCTTTTTGTCACAGATATATCTGTGGTTGTATGAAAGAGAAGCTGAGAAGACCTTCTTACTTTGGGCTTTATTAATGGCCTGCTTAAAAAATTTTTATTTCAATTGTCATTCTTATCTAACAGCTAAAGAATGCCTCATAGAAGGCCTCTGCTCTTTCGTATAAAAGATAGAATACACATTACACACTCGCTCCTATGAGGGGGGAGAAGAGAAGAAGTAGCATTTTTGGTTTCGTTTTTTGCAAAGCAAAAGTAAAAGAATTTTTTTAGCCATTTTCCATTCTCATTTACCTGCCAAACAAGCGAGAGCGGAAGGCCTATCCCGCAATGACAACGTGTTCAAAAAAGATATGATTATGGAACGGAGCGAACAGGCCTTGTACATCCAATAGAAGGAGTACAGAGGCCTTCTAGAAGTTATCCGTACTCCTTCTTTTTCCCGCTTGATTATGTCGATATAAGAAAAAATGCAGTTATTACAAGAAGAAATGGTGTAAAGTCTTTTACATTTACTACTCTATTCTAAGTTGTTACTGATACGACAATATACAGACTTAAAGCAAAAAACTTCTCGAATAAAATTTAAACAAAACTTACGATATCTCGAAACTTCAATATTCTACATAAGCTACTTTTCCATATTGGCGCTGATGTATTTTATGGTGATTTGACAAACTTAATTAACTCTAACTTTAATTTTGGAGTTGGATATGAAAATTAGAACAAAAAAAAGATAACTTTATTTTAAAGAAGTTACAAAAACGAGTTAGCTTTAAAGGAAATTAGACATATTTTATATAAAATGGCAAATATCAACTTAAACTTAAACATAACAAGTAAGAGTGTTATATTGGGTTGTGCCGAACTTTGATGCCCTCCATCGACAGTTAGAATATTTGAGGAAATAACTTTATATGGTATCTATGGTAAATTTTAGGCCGAACATTCGCTTACTACGTAGCAGGTTTGTAAGGGAGAATATCTAAGAATAACGACAAAAAAATCACAATCACCTTTTTTATATGCTCGGAATAAAGCGCTTTTTGTGTCAAAAATGTATTGCTTCGAATTGGGAACTCGCCATATAAAATTCATGTCGTCCGTTAGCGTGATGGTAGGCGATACTTTTACGTTTATCCCTTACAAAAGCTGCTGCCTTGGAAGCTCCATTTTTTATTAGGATGGTTTGTATTTTTTAATAATTTTAACAGCATTTTCGAAGGTAAATATTTGCGATTTATTTTCGTTTAGTCTTTTAAAAACAAAATTCGAAAACGTCGAATTTTGTGCCAACACAGCATATTTCGCAAAAAGTGGATAAGTAGGAGCCAAAAATCGAACCATTTTCTAGAAATAAAGTTTAATGCTTTAAGTTTGATTAAAATTTCCTTAATTAGCAAAACCCTGGCTTCTGTTTTCCACCACTTATGTGAGATAAACCTTAGAAAAGATTCAAAATATATTTAGTAGATCACCCAAATAATTGACAAAATATTGATCTTGTTTCCACCTGAAATACATTTTACCCAACCAGCATAAGAAGTTCAAAAATTTAACATGCTAAGCATCAAATGCATATTTTGTAATTTTATTTTTTCAATTCCATTATTATCTAAAGATCTTGGTAACTTTTTAAGCATTAACATAAAAAAAGACAGACAGTTAAACAGACACTCGGCGTAAAGGCAATTTTGTAAAACATACTAAAAAACAATATCTACACATGTACAAATAAATAGAAGTTACTTTTATGTTCATGCCTTCTTCATGCATGCAAGCATGCATTCCTGATGAACAACATTATTCAGCAAACGCATTATTTATGAAGATCAACCAACATCATGAGTAACTAATTTACATATTTTTCTTCAATCTTTTTTATGTTTTTTTTTTTGCGTATTCTCTTCTTTCTAAGCTGGCATATCTTGGAGAATATATTAACAGAGTTTTAATGCCACTAATAAATAATGTTTAATATCTTTTTAGTAATATTATTATGACAAAAAGAAAACGAGATTTTTTCATATTAAACAAGAAATTTTATAAAGTTTTTCTGTAACAGCAGATAAAAAGTTATTACAAATCCATAATTTTTTGATTGAGTAATGAATAGATTAAAAAAAGAGATATTTTTTTCAAGTATATGCATATACCGAAGTGAAAATACTTTACATACATTAACGAAACAACAATGCAATATTAAGCATTTATCAGAGTTAAGCCTATGGCATTTAGTACAGCTAAGTCAATACACTCAAGTCCAGCTAAAATTGTTTAGTCATTACTTTAATCTACTGCCTTCACTACAAATCAAAAATTGTTTCTAATCACCAAATTCATAGAATCAAAGCAAAAAATTTGTTGATTTTGCACCAAAATGAAAACCTAAATGAAAAAAAAAATTATATTTTTAATTTTATTTAAAACATTATCAATAAACTTTGCCATTTCAAGCAATGTGTTAATTGATTTAATTAAATATAGAGCTCAGTTTTTGACAATTCCCAATAATAATTCTTAACTAGTAGATTTATTTTATTTTAAGCGAACAAATCATTTAAGATTTTTTGTTATCTAATTAATATTTTAATTAAAAATTTATTTCTAAATTATATATTTAATTTTTTTAACAAAAAAAATAATTGATTCAATTATCACTGATTGAATTCTACTATATGAAGAAAGGGGAAAATAAAGAGAAAAAGCCAAGAATAGAGAAAGAAGTGGAAGACAAAAATCGGGCAACACAAGCAAACAACCGTACTAAACAGAAAACTGCCCTAAATATACACAGTCCCAAGTCTCCTGCTATGCAGCCAGGTCATTCCCATTACGAATCCCTTCAGATTCTCGAGCCAGTAGCCCAAGACATCCCACAATTCGCGAAGGAATCTTTTACCTAGCAATCTCAGCCTGCTGTTCTGCAGCCTGGGACAATGGCACAGAATGTGCTCAACTGTCTCCAAGTCCTTCGGGTCCTCATACAACCTGCATATATCCGACAAGTCAGATCGCATTTTCACCGCCATCATGCAGTGGCCGGTGATAGTACCTATCATGGTCCTGACGCATACCCTAATCCTGCCCAGCAGCAAAACAGAATAGGACTTCCAAAGCACCGGCCACAGCGCCCGCGGTTCCCCGGACCCGACTATTCCTGCTCAGAACCCATTCACTGATTCTCCCAAAAAAGAGGCCAATTGGAGGATCCTCCATTTCCAAGCCCAGTCTGGTCAACTCATCAGCTGTTTCATTGAAGGAGATGTTGCAGTGACACGGTACCCAGCACAGCCTCACCACATACTCCCCTAGGATTTCCCTCAGAGCCCTCCTGCAATCATCCACTAGCCTGGAGTTCACATAACAGCCCATTAAGGCCCTGATTCTATTACGCTTAAAGGGAATATAATATTTTGGATTTTCTGCCACCATATTCAATGAGAAGTCCGTGACTCGAATGAAATATTTTCTCTTAATATATTTACTGCCAGGCCCACAATGTCGACAAGAACATTTCTTTCGCATTTTTATATTGAAAACAATAATAAAAAACTAAAATTTGTTTTTGTTTTCAATTTATATGTACGAAAGAAATGTTCTTGTCGACATTGTGGGCCAGGCAGTTTATATGTACTTTATGTCAATAGTTTTCATTATACCCTGCAATTTGTACTATAGTATAGTGGTTTTTATTGTCAATTTTTTAGAGCCTATTCCCTAGCGTTTCTTATATTCTAGTGTATTGTCTTTCCGTCAGTCCCTTTTGTAACCAAATTTGGAGTTTTTTGTACTGTATAGTCTATAGTCCTTACTGCACACAAACCAACACTCATACTAAGTTTAAGTTTTTTTCACATACTTTAAGTACGAGTACTAAAAACAATCCCAAATGGGATAACTTTCGGAAAACAATTGCATTCTATATGCATACGTCCGGGAAACTGGTTTTCTAAACGCTGGACGTTAACCCCTCCCTAGAGGTGGAGGTAGCACTATCCACCTAAATCTCCCATGTTTTTCGTCTTAAGGAGCGCACAACAGGCCCGATAGTGACCTAAGTGTATATCGCTACAGATATGAGGTTGAAGCTTTATGCTTGGTCCTCCTTTCGACCTAACCTAATATGACATGTATGCATGCATACCCGTGCACTGTTAGAATTCTGTTGTAAAAACCAAGCCAGCACTACAAAATTTGCTTGTTCTGTGTAAAAAAAACAGCCTCTACAAGAAGGAAAACATACATTATTTTCATGTTTAAAAGGTAAACTTAGAGGAGCAAAAATTCCCGAATTCTTTTTGTAAAAATATTAAGTTAAATATATAAAATTTTCAAAGTACCATATCGGGTAAGCTGGCGGTGTCTTATAATTGTGAGTTTTTCTGTAAATAAATGGGGGAATACAACAAATGTGAAACAAACATAAATGTGAACGGATACATAAATAAATAAAGTAATATTCTCGCTCTCTCTCTCGCTCTCTCTCTGGTTCTCTGGGGTAAGTGTTTGGTTTTGAATCAAAATGTTAACATTCGGGTTACTTCAAGTACGAATTTGAAATCAAAACCAACTTAGAAATTCTTGAATCAAGCATAGTTTGCAATTGATTTTTATATCTCAATTTTACCTCAGTCAATCCCGGTTTCGAATTTTTTTAAGTACAGGGCTTGAATATTCCGTACTTGAATCAAATATTCTTTGCATGATTTAAGGAAATCCTTACTTACCGTACGCTTCGGCTTGATTTAAGTTGGAATGTATTGAATGTATTTCTTGTTAATGAAGAGTCTCCATTACTTGCTATGTTATAGTTAATTGCTAATTACTAACTGTTCTGTGAACAATAGCTCATGATACTGCCAATATGTTAAATTTTTAGTTCCCCAATTCTACTTTTTATTATCTAACTAAAACTGCCTTAGTCAAAAACTTTTTCTTTTTTAAATAGAACTTCATTATAGTATCAAATTCATTCCTTTAAGGAAGTATTTAAGTCCTGTCACATTTTACCACGCAGTTTCATATTAACCATGCTCCAACTGTAGCATGAGGTATGCAAATTAGATAAGAAACTCTTGCAGGAAATCTTTAAAATATTTGTCTCAAGCAAACCCTGGCAAACAACATCTTTTCGCCTGTTCTCTATGTTTAATTCAATGTTTTCAAAACTGTTTTATTAAATCCTTATCTTCATTATAATTTCTAATTATTTTATATAAAACCAAACTACAAAAAAATAAAAAAAAAGTATGAGGAAAAGAAAAACTTACATCAATCCTTTTTCTAGCCATTGTTGTTGTAGTTGCCATAAGCCAACAACAACAACAATCAAACTATCCTTTATAATTTGTAGGAATAGATATCTAAAATATTTGCCAGACAGTTTTATATTTATTTAAACTAAAATACACACATACACACAAACAACTAGCAAAAGTGTATATAATTTATTAATATATGGATGTCCGTTTTATAAATCTCTTTAGGCTGTTGTATTAATTAAGTGCAGATGGATGTACGAGTGAGTGTGTGTGTCTTTGTACCTGACAAACAGGACCAGGCCTGCATATACATTTATCTAAGAAGTTTTCTAGTTATGTCTTCAATAAAGATTTAATTTTAGTTCTTTTTTTTGTAACTCTTTATGTCTTGCTAGTAAAACATAATGTGGTTTTGTAGTTACAAGATCTAGAACTGAAATTTGCTGTAACTATGAAAATTAATTTATTTTAAGAGTGGGTGTTTTTAGTACTTTTTTTCTTCATTTAATTTTTTTTCTTTCAGTTTGGTTGGGTTAAATTATGTATTTCCAATTGTCTGTCTACATTTCACGTCATATTTATAACTGAAATGTTTGCAAATTAATGTCAGTTTTATTTTTAGACTTTTAAGATTTTATTAATTAGATTGGGAAGTTAATTAATGCCAAATGCATTTAGCAAACATAGATGAGGCTTTTTAAATTTATAAAACTAATAATCAATTCTTATTGTTTAGTTTTCGGTTACTATAGCTAAAAATTTTAAAATTAGTTATTTAAATTTCGGTTTTTATTTTAAAAAAGAAAACGAAAAGCATTTTATATATATTTTTGCTGCATTACGGCAAAACAAAGTCCAAGATCTCAATAGGGCAGAAGGCCCAACGATGCCATCTAAAAAGCCAAAACTTTATAAAATTCGTTAAACATTTTGAGGTGGTTTTTCATAATAAAGAATTACACCAACTTTGGGGAAAACAAATATAACCATTAAATAGTTGTTGTTGATAATTAAAAAAACCACAATATGTTTAAAATATTTCGTTAAAAATAGTTTTGTTGGAGGTGACCATGTTAAAAAATATTTTTTCTCTGCGCGTAGATTTAATGTTACCATTTTTTAATATTTTCATGAGTTTTTACACTCACAATATTCTGTACGTAAAATTAACTGAAATTGTAATATCAAATAAATGGATATCCAGTTAAAAACCGGTCTACTTATTTTTCATTTATTTTTAACGAAAAGTTCAATTAATTTTTACTGTCAAAAATTCAACTGCGAATTCCGTAAAAAAAAAAAATTCAGTTATTTTATTAAAATTAACTATCAAAAAAATAACCGACGAATTCCGTAAAAACAAATGAATTTTCAGTTACTTTATTAAAATTAACTATCAAAAAAATAACCGACGAATTCCGTAAAAACAAATGAATTTTCATTTATTTTATGTAATTCAGTAATTTTATATAATACAGGTTTTACTCGAATTTCTAAAAAATACCAGACACCTGTCCGCTTGTTATTCTAATGAGAAAGAGAGAGAATATTTATTTTTATTTACTTACCCCATTATACATGTTTGTTTTACTTTTGTTGTACTGACCACTTTGTTTACAGAAGAACTTTTAATTATAAGACACCAGCATCATGCCCGATATGGCATTCGCAATTATTTTACTTTAAAAATTTGATGTATTTAACTAAATATTTTCAACAAATAGAATATGGGAATTTTCTTCACAAAACAAGCAAATCGTTTTTCACTTTTACTTTTTGCCACAGATCTATAAATAGACAACTGGAAATTTGTTTTTTTGGTACTTAAATTATATAAAATAACCGAAAATTCATTTGTTTTTACGGAATTTGTCGGTTATTTTTTTGATAGTTAAATTATATAAAATAACTGAAAATTTATTTGTTTTTACGGAATTCGCAGTTGAATTTTTGACAGTAAAAATTAAATGAACTTTTCGTTAAAATAAAATGCAAAATAAGTAGATCGGTTTTTAAGTACAGTTGTTTTAAATTTCATTTTCGTTTAATTTTACATACAGAATACTTTTACTTAATCAACTGACAATATTAAATGCAACCGAAAATCCGTATTAATGTGCACTTAGTTTTTTTAATAAATGTTAGAATCAGTTAAAAATTAATTTGCTTGGAATTTTAAATGTTTATTTATTTAAAAATGACTGAACGGAATACTTCTTGAATAACCTACAGTCCGTTACTGTAATAATATTGTGAGTGTAAAATGCTCTCAACTAGTGTAGATTTAGTCAAAAAAATATTTTTTTTTTTTTTAGCAGATTTTGGAATTTAATTTAAATAAATTTGTATAATTACTAGCTGTAAAGCCTGTCCTACAGGACCCACAGGCCAAAAATCTAAAAGCCAGCTCCGTTTGGATACGGCCTAAGTGTTTTGCAATATGCATGGCAATTTTCAGCTTTCTAGCTCATCATTGGGCTTCAAAAAGCTCTGGTTAGACAAAGAAGAGGTACACACAAATAAGGAAATTATATATATATATGTATATAAAAGCCTTTTGGCCGCACTTCTTACGTTGATTTCTATTCTCACTAATACCACTAAATTTTTCCAATAAACTTATTTTCCCGGGTCTGGTTTAAACAAAATTTTTAATTTATTCACAACATTTGAGTTTAGATTTCGTATTTAAGATATCCTAGAATTAATTTAGTCCTTGATATGAAAACGAATATAGTCCTTTTCTAGATTTACACATTCACATTCATTATACATAATATTATTATATGAAAACTTCTAACTAAATGTCTAATAATTGCAAACCATAAATTTTCACTTCATTTCTTAGAAATTTGACTCAATACTACAAAACATACGCACACAAGCACTTTGTAAAATAAAAATTATGGAAAAAATTAACACCAATACAAAACCATTTGACTTGAAACACAGCCATTCAAAGATTTAAATACAATTGCAAATAAACAAACATATACATATAACAATGTGAAGGAATATGTATACATATCGCTGGCTCAATATTACAAGATTGTTTGTGAAACAGCAAAAAAATGGAGAAAATCAAGTTTATAATCTCGCAGTTTTATTCTACTATTTCGTAATAAAGTTACGCAGCAAAATTTAATTAAACAAGATGGCCAAGAACAAGTGTGCTATCTCTGAATCAACCCTAAAAGATGGAAATTCGTCCTCCCATAGAACCCTCAAATATTATTAACTGAAAACAAAACAAAATTTACCTACAACCTTGTAATATTAAGCCAGCGATATGATAAAGAATGTATATATTTTCAAATACGTATACCCTGCTGGAAACCGAGGATCAGATGTCTCCTAGTTACCACATTTGTCCATTATTTTGCTGACTTTTTGGTGACCTTTAAGAAAAAAGAGAAAACCAGACACACAGAGTAAAACTAGAATAAGTGAATAGGATACAACAGTTTAAATTGAAAATTCAGCTTGATTTGTCTTAAATAATAATAATTAGTTCATATTAGTTAATAAAACATGTTATTTAAGCCCAGGGTTACCGTCTTGGTCTGGCCAGACCAAATTTGTGTTTTGCTTGTAATATTTTTCGCATATAACAAAAAATCAAAAAAACAGGGAAGTGAATTCTATAAATGATATGTTCTGAATCGAAAGAAACTAATTTGGATTCAATTGGAGCAAATAAGTGGGGTTAAATTCCATCTTTATGTAAAAGTCTATGAAATTAACCTCTTGGTCTGGCCAGAATTTTTTTTTTTCCTTGAAAGATATTTCAAATAGGATATAATATTAAAAAAACAGATACGTGACTTCTAGAAATGATATGTTCTAAATCGAATGAATCAAGTTTGAATCAAATCGGAAAACTACGGCCCATTATGCGCTTAGTTCAATCTAACTACAAAAACCTAACGCAAAACTCGCTTCAGCTGTGGTAGATGCGAAATAGCAATGTGCGAAATTAAAGACTTAATCTTCGATGAGTTGCATATGGAATAAAATAATAAATTTGTGTAATCTAAAGTAATTAGCATACGTTCAATTACTTTTTATTTAATTGGGGTTTTTATCTGTACAAATTGTGGTCTGGCCAGACCAAGAGGAGAACTTAGTGGTAAAAAGTTACCGATAATCCTAGGGTTAAACAAAATATATGCATGTACAGTAGAACTTCTGTATTACGAATTTATTTACAATAGTGCTCTCCCTATTATAAATTGATATCAAAAACACATCTTTTTCTTTCCGATTTAAGTCTTTTTTGATCTCCATATAATGGATTTCCTTAAGTAATTTTTTCCTTACAATGAACAAATTTTGAAAATGCAATTCCTTACAATGAACAAATTTTGAAAATGCAATTTTCGCTCAAACGCATTTTTGTCTTCAGACAATGAATTATTAAAAAGATTTTTCGAGTACGAACAACATTTGTCCAATACACAATTTCTGGGGGATTCACTACATATCTGGGGGATTCACAAGGTAGTCATAAAGTTGTAAAGCCAAATGTCTTAAAATAATTATAATATATAAGAAATATATATGACTGCTGTGGTCAACCGCTTATAATTTAGATTTCTACTGTACAGCTACGACGAATCAATGAATACAATATTAAAATTTTTATTTTGTTTGAAACACAACAATTTTTTTTTTTAACAATTGTAAAATATTATTTAGGACATTATATGACTTGATAGCTCACCTTGTGAATCCCCCAATCGTTTAAAAAATACGATTTTTGCTTATGTACTTTTAAATAGACATATTTGTTTTATCGTTAGTTTGTCGTATTGGTAGTTGTCAAAAATGGAAAATATCAATTCAGTTTGAGTAAACCATTTAAGAAGATTAACAAATTTCTTTTTACGAAATAATAAAAGATTTTGAAAAAATAAAACTAAGAAAAGTAAATTATTTAGTTTTAGCTATAACTTTTTACTTCACTCATGTTGGTCTTCCTTTTGATTGATACCATGAAATTAAACGAGGTATGGGAGTTTTAATTTAAGATGAAATACACTCATAAAATTATAACAGTAACTGAATTTAAGTTATTAAACTCGTTTTTCGTACTGTTAAAATTTAATGAAAATATAGTTGTTTTAATAATCAATTTATTTTTCAACATTTATATTTGTTATTCAAAACACAAACTGCCAAAAAATACTATTTTTCCGTACTATTATTGTTCTTTAGTATGATTTTTTGTCAGTTAAATTATACTTTTTTAAAGAAATGACGGTTGAATTTTACGGAATATACTGTTAAATAAAAAAAAAATTCAAAAATTTATGCAAAATTCATTTATTTTAAATGAAATGTAAATGATCCGTTTTTTAAATAAATTTTTAGTTATTGAAAATGAATTTTCTGTGGGATTTACCTACATAATATTTTGAGTGTAGGTATAAAAGTAAATTGATAAGCAACTTAAATTAAATTAGTTTAAAAAATAAATTCAATGAATCAAACATATATGAATCATTAAAAAGAATTATATTTATGGTAGTAGTACTCTTAAAATATTTTTACAAATTCACCCTCCAAATCAAGCATTTCTAGGCCTGGCATAAATATAATATATTGCAAAACAAATAAAAAACAATCGAATAATTAGACAACACTTTTGTATGAAAGTTACCAGTAATAAATATACAGTATTGCATAGTCAGACGATTATAATTGTATAGTTATACAACGAATACGACTATACTACGAGCTGTGTGTAGAGAACTATTTAATTTACGAGTACATAAACTAAAGGATCCTCATGCAAATAATATAAAAAATATTTGGGAAGTATTTTCCAGCACTTTATAATCAAAAAAGTTATTCTTAGAATGTTGACGCCAACAATTAAGCACTACACAGAAAAGTCTTTTAAGGATATAGAGGAAGCAATGCTCAAATGGTTAACCGCCGGACGTAGGAGTGTAATAAAAACTAAAATAGCAGATTTTTTTAAACAAAAGTCCAAAACAAATAAGTTCTGTGTAATGAAGTTTCTATTTAATGAAGTGATTTTCCATGCAAATTTATTAAAGATAAGTTCGACTGTATTCAGACTTATTTAATTGCCCTACCCACTAATATTAGCAGTGCAAAAATCTAGTAAGAATGTTCAAAATGAAGACTAAAACTATTAAAAATGCCATGGAATCCCTGGTTGCAATGTCTCCATTTGGTACCACAAGAACTACATAGTCAAAAGTTCCAAGGTCAGTAGTGGAGTTTCAATGACAGGCACATGATAAATGTCCATAGCACAAGGCATTTTCTGGTCTATAGGTGGTCAATAGTACCGGTGACATAGTCTATAGCGAATCAGTACATTTTTACTGTTGTCATTTCCTACATGGTGTTTTTTAATATTTAAAATTGTATTGAAAACCCATTGCATTATTAAGGATATTATAACTTTATTCTTACATTTTCCTATTATTGCTAAATTTTTCTAACAAAATAATAAATTTTTAGACAATAAGTAAAATATATATATATATTAAACATATTAATACATATACATGTTTATGTATATGTATGGATGTGTGGGTTGATGTATGTATTTGCATTTGCTTTTAAGTTAAAAAAATATTCTTAAATATTTTCCTAAACATTAAAATATTCTTGAACATTTTAACTATAAAATTAATTATAAAAGGCAATTGCGTATGTATGAAAGAGTAAATTTATAAATATCTTCTCATACATACACTTCTACTTACATACATACATACATATGTATATTCAAAACTATGTGCTTTAGTGTAATGAGTGCAAGTGTTTGAATGTAGTTGTTAAAGGTGTTGGCAAGGAATTTGCATAACGTTAAATGTCTACAATACCAGCAACAACTCAAAATAATTTAAAACTACAAAAGCACTAACTCATGTTACTCATTCATTTATTGTATTCAAACATGTTTGTGTGTGTGTGTTTGTGTAAATTTAAACCCTCATACTTTACAATAACATTTTCCAAATTGAATTTTCGAGCACAAACACACACATACATGTCATGTTTGTTTCTTTATAAGTGTATGCGTATGTATGTGTTGTTGTATAGAAATGTCTTTATTTTGTTGTTGCAGGAGTTTGTTTTTTTTTACAATATGCGAAACCATAACATGTCCTGCATAAGGAATTTATATTCATTTTCTATATTTTATAAGTAGAAATCTTAAAACTTTGTTATTTTTGGTGGGGTCTTAGAAGAAAATGATTAAAACTTAATAAACATGAACGTTATGTAGATTTTATAATACAGGATAAGTCAATAAATTTGTATTTCTAATGCCAGAATAATAAAAACTTAGCTTTAACAAGTAGTTGTGAAAATGTTTAGGATACATTTTCGTCAAAGACCAGCTTTAAGAGGTAACAAAGTTGACTAATTTTAATGTCACTATTAACTTTGTGTACCCTCCACCACTAGTGGAGACCCCATAAACTTGTTGCTATGGCAATCAGAGCACCGCGACGGTGCAACTCGGAGTTCCACGAACAACGGCCAAGGCCTGGCTCAAAATTTAATGTCGTACTGCTACAGCAAGAACCATATAAAGTATTTATGTACATTCTGGGTCATTGAGTAGTTTTAAGTCGGTTCAGACATGTCCGTCTGTCTGTCCATCTTTCTGTCTGTTAAAAACTAAACGACTACTCAAAACATAAAAAAATTTATTATTAATAAGTTTTCGCTATGAACTCCCATTTTTTATTTTTGATAAATAACACGAATTAATTCCATGAAAATCGGCTTATTATTTACTAAAGGTCCATATAAAGAGCCTACACTTGAACAATACTTTATTTCGCCTAAAGCCGTTGCGAATAATGACATTGCAGTGATAATTAGTGAAATTTAGTTCTTTTTTAATATTAGAAATCACTGTATCAGATTTTGTTACGACTGCTCCATAATTTCCGATATGTCCAATATAAAATCTCCTTCTGATAATCACCTTTATACGGCTAAAACCGAAACGAATCATAATATTGTATTCATTAAGACTAAACTTAACATAAATCTTTGTGATGATCGGCCCATAATATAATATATAAAGCCCACTCCTGAAATATTCCAACTCATGGTAAAGGGTATCAAAGATTTGGCACAGCCGAATTTAGCACTTGTAGTTGTTTATATTTGAAGTGTTTTTAAAGTTTTTTTTTTATTTAAAAATAATTGACTTAACACAAAACTTAATTTTATAACTTTTTGAAAATTTTTATAATTAAACTAGATACACTCGGTGTGCTCCGCTAGGCCCATTGAAGTGAAATGAAATAAACATTTATAAGTCAAAGTTTATATACAATTTAAACAAATTTTATGGGTGGTGTTCCCACCTATCCCTCCAGTTTTCTGCATATAACCTTTCGGAAGTGCAAGCAATTAGCGCTAGAAAAAGTTTTATTGTTGGTGCGTTGTAGTTAAATACCAGACTTGTTAATATTATTCAGTTAGTTTAATGCTTAGGCTGTTCTTGCTTTTCTTGTTCTCAGACGGTGATCTTCATTGCCCATTTCGCGTGGCAGCAGTATACATCTTTTTCGGAAACATGATACTCGATATATAATTGGTTCGCTTTCTGCTGATCCTTCCTCTTGAGTTCCTTGCGTACGGCGGCCAATATTTTGACGTGATCATGGCATTTTGATTAAATATTTATGCAATACGTTATTTGTATTTGATATACTAAATTTGAATAAATATTGACATGGAACTGTTTATTTTTGAACTATTTGTGGGTTTTAATTTGGTATATAATTTTTTTTAAGTTAATTTTCTTGTTAGAGAGTCCAGCTCAATTCTACGCAAAGGACTCTCGTTTATAAAATTCTTACCAGAGAAATTTTTTTTTTATCATTACATAAAATAAAATAGTGTCTTCTTTTGAATCATATATAAACAAATTAAATGCCAGGCCCACAATGTCGACAAGAACATTTCTTTCGTATATTTATATTGAAAACAAAAACAAATTTTAGTTTTTTATTATTGTTTTCAATATTAATATGCGAAAGAAATGTTCTTGTCGACATTGTGGGCCTGGCAGTAAAATTTGTTGCCTTCCTTTAGGCAAAAAGCGAATATCTTTCTCTATTGTGGCATACAACTTTTGTCTATTCATATATTTTAATGGAGTTTTGCAGACATGTACTTTAAAATGTTACACGAAAAATATTTTCAGTTTTGATAACGAAAATCCCAGAAAAAAACTAATGAGACGTGTTTGTTTGTAAAGGATACACTCGAAAACTACACAGAAAATATTCTCTAAAATTGTGCACCAATTAAAGCATTAATCAAAAATAAAATCAGTTTTAATGTGAATTAAACGTTTAATCAGGTGAAATTAACGTTAAATTGTTACTATTAATTTATTTACTGGTGCAAATTTAATTAATTTTTTAATATATATAACAAATTTTTTAATTGAAATCAATTTTTAATTTTTCTGTGTACTGCACCGATTTCACAAATCTAAACACATATTTTCAATGGACCGCGAGGAGTGTTTCTGTGTAGGCTTGCTTTTTTCTAATAGATAGCGCGAGTTTTGAAAAATTTATTTTACTGGCTTTAATACGTGTTTTTGTGTACATGTATGTGTTTTTAAAAGAAATGATATAGGCAGAAAACTTAAGCAACCAAAGCGGTGAGAAGGGTAAATCATGTAAAAAAAATGGTATAAAATATCAGGAAAACTCCAATAGGGAGGGTCTTTAAATTTGGTATACGTTATTTTAAATATAATTTGGCGCTGACAAACATAAGAAGCAGGAAAGTACAGGCCTGACAGACTAAGGACGGAAAGAAATTATATTCCAAATATCCTTTCCAATTTAACGTAACAGATATTGGACAGTCTCACGTTAATACGCATTCATTGTAAGAAACAGCCAAGTGAAAACAGAAGTAAAGATATATTAAAGATATTTATTTTGGAATAAAAAATTTCTATTTGTCTGTTAAAAAACATCGTTTTAAACTCCACTTCGGCTTCGCATTGACTCTCCCTCTCAGATCAGTCTAATGGCTAAAGTATTTAATGTTTTGACTAGATTGGCTTTGATTTATTTGTTTTCCCCCCGCCAGAGTTAGATGTTACACAAGTAAATAATCTTTTAAGGGAATATTTGAACTTTTTAATTGAAAACTTCTACTTAATTCTTAATAACATTTGATAGACTTTATCACCCTGTAAATTTATTTTCTAACGTCCATTATATCCATTTACTATATGCATTAGTTACTTAAATATGTATTGTATATGTATATAAATCAGTTATTTATATGTTTATAATATGTGTGTATGTTTATATGTGTAAGTACATAATAAAGATGTTTATAAATCCTTTTCAAATTTTCTTAAAATTTACCTTCACCATCTTCGTCTAAAACAATTTGGCCAAAGTTGTTGCCAGTGTGGTCTATTGAAATGTATGTAAATTATATTGAAATACTAATTAAATGTTAAGGATTATTTGGGCGTATGTGGGTCCAAAAGAGAGAAGGATGAGTTTTAAATTCTAACACATAAACTAAGAAATAAAACACATACAACATGTGCACAATACATGTGTGTGATGAACGTGTTTACATGTATTGGAGTTCAATTTACCATGTATTAGAAATATTTTAGAGAGATTTCGAAAGGTTTGAGTTAATTTTTCTTTATTTTGCCTTAAAGGGGTTTTCCAAGGATATTCGAGCAGGCGTTGGGCTTAAGAAGTAAGAAATTCTTAGTGGATATTTGTTGCAAAATTCTTGGGCCGGAGAAAAGTAGAGTCTAAAGTTCAAGAGGCTACTTTTGTTACTTAGATGTAGAGTAGGTAATATTAATATGTATGTGTTGTATGAGTAAGGATATAAGGATGTTTACGTTAAACCTAATTTTGTGTTATTTTCTACATGTATGTTTAGGTACGAGTATAGTATTTTTCCATACGATATTATGCTTATGTCTAATGAGTATGTGTTTGTTTTTTTTTCTCTTAGTTGTGAGCAGTTTTAAATAACATCTTCTCACTCCACAAAAAAGAGCATAATTCTTCGATATCTTAAATATCCACTTTAGATTTTAAACTTAAATTTATGTAGCAGTGCGTGTAAGAAAAATATTAAATTTTGTCTTGCTGTTGCCATGTTGAATATTCAAACATAGAAAACTCCCCCCAAAAGTATGTTAAGTTTTTGGAACATTGTTTTTGCCTTCTTTGTTGTTGTTATTGTTGCTGGTTTTCATATCCATCCACAGTCTCAATGTGTCTCAATTTATTAGTTGTTTTCTTACTACAACTACAACCAACAACATCTTACTAGTTGCTGCTTGTCGTCTTACTAGTTTGTCTAATGAAAGGTTTGGCGTTGGCCGGGGGTAAGCTTTCTAATTATCCTTATAGTCCGTTGCATAATATTCAATATGTTTTGCTATTTTGCAATATCCACACATATAATTTGCTGTTAAAAGAAAAGGGTTTTGTGGCCAAAAGATGTCTATATTTTCTACAACTTTATTGTTTTTTTCTCTCTTATAATTCAAAAATATATGTGTGTATTTTAGTTCCAGAGTTTTTGTATATTGTTAAAATATTATAAATTAGCATTTTGTTTTTGTTCCTTATTTAAAACATGTCAAAATCAGGAGACCATTTGAGATTTATATTTAAAAATTTTAAGGGATTTAATAGAATTTTAACAATATATACTTCCTTTGTTTTCTTCAAATAATAAAAGAATCAAATATGGATTGTAACATTAACAACCTGGAAACTTGCTTATTTTTCTGCAAATTGTAAATTATGTACAAAGCCAAAAGTGTTTTAAATTTATTAATCTGTATAACTTTTTTCCCTTGCAATCAGTATAAAATCTATTGCCTATATTTAGGAAATTTTTGTAATAAGCCGTGTTTTAAAGAAAAACGTTTGAATTTCACCAAAAGAATAACTGAATCTTTGTGAAAAGTTGGCTTTTTGTCTTAAAAGAATATATGTAAAATATTCTTTGATATGATTTTTGTAAAAAAAATTGCATTTTTGTAACAAAAGAAATTCTATGTTTGTAACAAACGAAATTGAATTTTTTTTTTTATATATAGTTTTTGAAAAAAATAAGCATTTTAGTAAAAAGAAGTTGCAAGTTTGTGAATAGTTGGATTTTTGTAAATAACGTTTTTTTGTATGAGAAAAATTGTATGTGCTGTTTTTACAACACAAGTGATTGAACGTGATTGAATGTCTGTATAAAACTGACTTTTCTGCGAAAAATGGGTTTTTATAAAATAAACTAATTTTTAAAAAAATTTAAGAGTGCTATATTCGGATGAACCGAATCTTCATCTAACATAATGCAGCGCCTTAGACCACTCACCCACTAACACACTTTATCAAACAGAATAAAAAAAATATATTATTAATTTTTTGTTTATTTAAGCGTTAAATCGCGTACGCAAAGAGTGTTTTTAGACGTATAGAGCTTCCGATAGGGATAAATGTCAAACAAGCTGTCATACTAGTGAAGTGTTTTTGACTTTTTTTCAATATACTTTGGCAAATCACGGTGCAAAGACTCGCACCAGATCGTGAACATTTATTTCCAAACTTCGTCCTCCTTTTGCCTAACATAAAAAGCACTTCGTCTACTTTGCGGTCTGCATAATTGTCTATATAAGCAGCTAATAAGCAATACCTTGAATCGATTTATAATTAAATTTACTCTTTTGAATAATATTTATCCAAATCGAGCCCGTACTGTGCGTATAGAGGATGCCATCGTCGCTGTAGACGGAAGCGTGAAAGAGGACTCGAATTTGTCGATCTGAAGTCGTTCTTAACAACTCGATCTCTGCCCATCCACTACTTGAAAATTTTTGCAGAATAATTTTGGCCTACATCCACTTAAAATCCAACTGGAACTGGAATTAAAGCCAGCGCACCATCAATTGCGTCATGTGTTCGGCGAATGGACTAAAAATTAAGTCGAAGTTAAATCAGAATTTTTTCGTCAAATTATCTTCAGCGACGAGGCTCATTTCTTGCTTAACGGGTATGTAAGCAAGCAGAATTGTCATTTTTGGAAAGAGCATAATCCTCTCTAGCTTCCCGAGGCTACTTTATATTCCGAAAAAATCTCTGTTTGGTGCTGTTTACATGGCAAAGACTTCATCCCATTTGTCTTTAAATCCGAAATCGGTGCCAACATTAACGTGAATGGCGGACGCTATATTCGTGATTGTTTTTTATTTCTCATGTCATTGCAAATCATTTGAAACAAAAATTATTTTAACAAGTCTGCGCAAAATGCCATACAGCGCTTGAAACCATCACTTTGTTTAGTCCCAGTTTTGGTAACTAATTATCTTAAGAAATGGACCTTGGCCTTCCCGTTCGTATGTTCTTACAGCTTTTGACACGTTTTCAGGGGGTACATAAAATCTCTGGTCTATGCTCATTAGCCAGTAATGATTGATCATTTAGTAGCCAACATTCGAAGCACCATTAACGAAATAAGAAATAGTGGTGCAAAATTTGACAGGCAGGATGGCATTCATAGCACGTAGTAGCGGAGGCCATATGCCAGAAATTCTTATTAAATATTAAATGCCATGAAATTTGTGAACTAATAAAATCAACATTTTCGTCATTCCATGAAAAAAGTCTACACATTAAAAAAAAAAAAAAAAAAAAAAAAAAAAAAAACAACAGCAACAGTGGATTTCATGACCAAAATGAGAGAAAATAGCGATTTTTCGGCTATATCTCTGTCAGTTATGGGCCCATCCGGCTGAATTTCAATAACAAAATTAGGCGAAGCATATGTGACAAAATGTGTAGCAACAAAGTTCCTATAATTTCTGGATTCTCCGGAAACCCCATTCTAACAGACAGACGGACATAGTTAAATGAACTTCACTGCTCATAACGATCCAGAATATAAATTTGTTGTAGGGTTTAAGAAAAATATTGAATTACAAACGGAATGACAAACTTATATACACCAATTACACCTGTGGGGTATAAAAAGTAGGTTTTATGAAAAATTAAAAAAATTAATTATTGTAAAAGCATTAGAAATGGAATTTTTGTAAAAACCTAGATTTTTGTAAATAAAGACAAATTTGGATTTCTGTGAAACTATAAAAATAGCTTTTGCGAAAAATTGCGATAATGAAGCTGTATTTTTTTTACCTACTTAAGAAATGTTAAGCTTGAAAAATAGATTATTTCCTACATTTCAGCTCTCGCTATAATTAAGAGTTTTTAAGAATATGTTGCATACTTCAAAAGAAAGTGGTAAAAACTCGCGTAGTTTAAGTAAGCACTTGTTTTGCTTAAATCTTGAAGACACTCTACGAGTTTTTCCTATATCTCACATAAAATCTGGGCAAATATTGTCATTAAGGAATTACTTGCTATCCCTGAGACGACAACATGAAAATGGTTTTACCTCAACTAAAAATTGCATCTGCCTTTCTTAAATCCTTAATTTTATTTACAAATTTCTTTACAAAATTTTCTCTTACAAAATTATTGATTTATTGCTATACATAAAACAATTATTTATTTGAAATAAAAATAAAAATTAAAACAATAATTTTTACCTCAAAATTTATCTACTCATATTCTACATTTATACATTATTTGCAAATATACGATACAAAGACAAACAAACAATAATAATAATATCCTTAAGGGAATGTTTAGAGGAGTTTAAAATTCTAAAAATATTAACACTATGAAATACAAGAAAATATACACTCAATTTTACAAATATAACTAAAGACCCACACTTATATAAAGTGTATATGAATTGTCCTTACAAACAGATGTACATTCATACCAACACACTTACAAACAACATCAAATATGAAAAGTTTAAGGATATAAACCTTTTTGCTCTAATATTTGACCAGATTTTAATAACAAACAATAAAATATTCTCCCAAAAATTTATAGAAAAGCATAGTTTAAGTTTTTCTCTCTTTCTTTCTCTCTTTTTATTTATAATTGTTGTTGCTTTCAATCTTAATTTAAATGTAAATGAGATTCATTTTGATGATGACATCTGTACGACATGTCTATGTGTGAAATATATGTACACATATATATTTAAATAAATATGTATGTATATGTTTATAAATTACAGTGAGTCGTAGAAACGAGGTTGAATAAGATCACCACATGGGACCCATAATCAACTGTGGATTATAAAAGCTCCGAAATTTTTAATGAAGTTAAAATTTATAAAATAGTTCTATTTTGGCGCTCGGTGTCTCGATCGTTTATCAATATTGCCACTTAGTCTGGGTTCACACTGTGAAAGTTGTATATTACAAAATCTGAGTTTATTGGTGAGAGGGTAGAGAAGAATAGCAAGCTCTCTTACCCTCTCACCAATAAACTCAGGCTTTCTGAAGGAACGCTTTCATGGTGTAAGCCCAGATGATGTTAACAAAATATTGTAACATTTAATTGTGATGAAAATCAGGATTCTTTTATACCCATTAACAACCCATCAAGTTGATGTTTAAACCCATTAACAAGTTGTTGATTTTGACGAACCTAAAATCCATACTAAATACTAAATTGTTTTTTCGGAGATGGCCTTAAGCGCTGCTAAGAGCCACATATTATGGCCCTATTTTTACAAATTTGAAAAAAAAAATTCGTAACGATATCTTAACAATACATCTATCCATATGTAGATAGACATTAAAGGGCTGCATCAACAGCAAAATTAATTCATAAACATATTGACATGTGCATTCACTTAAGATCATGTTCGAATAACATTGAGATTAATGAACAAATTGTTGTTTTATTCATGCTGCTAGTGAACATATTTTATTTCATGTCGTTAACACAAAGAGGTTTTTTATTGAAACGGCCATTGATTCACAGTTCTCGCGCTCGTCTCATTTTTTGATTTTAATACTCATAGCAATGTTGCCAGTTTAGTAAATTCATGTAATTTTTTCTCTTTAGAATAATCTATGTAATTTGATAACTTTTTTTATGTACTTCCAATCAAAAAAACATCGCAAAAAATATCTTGAAGTTAGTTCATGTTTTTTAAGATCTACATTGAATTCAATTAATTTACATTGAAAACAAAAAGAAATTTGGAGTTGTACCCTCACAGAAAAAATTAAAAGTATTCTCTAATTCATACCAAATTCATAGAATCAAACGCCTATTTATGCCTATTACTAAAATAATTTTAAATGTAGATTACTTTAATTTGTAAGGATTAAAAATTTTGAAAATATTTATTTTTTTCAATAAATGATATTTTTAATTTTAATTAAAAAAATGAACAAAAATCTTTGCCGTTTTAAATAATGTGTTAATTGATTTAATTAAATATAGCTCAGGATTTGGCCAATCCCCACAACAATTCTGCAAGTTTTTTTTAATATTTAAATTATATTTTAATTCAGAAAAAATTATCAAATAAAAAAAAATTGTTTCAAAAGTTTTTCAAAACAACTAAAATGTTAATTAAATTAAAATTATTTTTTTAATTTTCTTTCAACTTAAAAAATTAATTGATTCAATTATCACATTAATTTAATTGAAAAACTTTTTAAACAATTTTTTTAATTGACTATTTTTTCTGTGCTAATGGGTAAATAGAATTTTGTATGTGTAAAAATTGTATTTTTTATTTTTGTTTTTTTTTTTTTAAACAATCGATTTTTTTCAATTTTAGTTTTGCAAACAAAATTTAATTTCTGTGAAAAATTTTGATTTATATTAATTATTTTCTTAAAAAATAAAAATTTTTGAAATACAAATTCGATTTTTCGAAACCGTAATTAAATTAAATTTTTTTTGGCAAAATTTAATTTTTGTGAAGATGGGATTTTCGAAATGAATATTATTTTTTGTTATAAAAAAAAAAAACAATTTCTGTGAAGAAATAACTTTTTTTTAAAGAAATCGTGAAATTCAATTTTTGTGAATTATGTTTTCGAATTTTTGAAAAACTTAGATTTTTGTAAAGAAATCGAATTTTCATTAAAAATTTTAATTTTTTATGAAGACGAGTAAAAAAAGAATTTTTTTTTTTGAAAAAAATATTTTGTTGTAAAAAAATTTCGTTTATGTGAAAAAACTAAAAAAAAAAAAATATGAATTTTATAACAAAAGAATTTTTTATGAAAAAATCCTTTTATTTTGTAAAAAAAAATTAATTTATGTGAAAAAGTGGATTTTTTTTTGAAGAAATCTTTGTTTTTTTTGGAAATTTTAAATGTAAAAACGTTTTATAAAATAAAAGTCAAATTTTTGTAAAAAATTTTTCGTTGGTTTAAAAAAATATATATATTTGATTAATCGAGTTTTTAAAAAGGCCAAATTTGTCAAAAGTTTCTGAAACTGGGCATTAAACTATTTTAGAGTACCGAAATTTCAAACTAATTCGAAATTGTAATTTTAAAAAAAATTAATATTTGGATTGCAGAGGAAGTTCTAATTTTTCTAAATTAAATTATCTTTTTTTTTTGGAAATTTCGAATGCCTTCAAAAGTTATTAAATGATAGTTTTCTGTCCATTACAACTATTTTTTGTCAAAATTATTTAGTTTTATGATCATTTTTGTTGTAATCGAATTTTGGCCATTTCTCTTGTTTAAGGATAAATATAAACAAATTTCTACCCAAAACATTTCCGAATTAATTTTTTTTGTCACTCTCTTAAATTGTACTTAATCTCCTACAGGTCCTTGTCTTTTTAATGTCAAAAATATGAGAATATAACCAGACTCAATTCAAATAGAAAATGTTAGAATGTATAAATGTCTTTGTAGAAAAAAAAAATCCAAACAATGAACATTATATTGTTTGTATGTTTGATGTATTTAAACACCACAACATTTTACATTTATGCAAGTGGCTTAAATATTCCAAAATTTTGAATACCCCACCTTTTTGTTTCACAATACTCCACCACTTGCTTCCTACTTTAAAAGCTGGACAAAGAAACTTACAAATCCTTAATCTATAACCATCCATACACTCGTACTTTGCAACAGAAGCAGACACTGTAACAGTGTTTGTATAAATCGACATTGTATGTGTCTAAACTGCATACATATGTATGCATGGATGTGTGTATTGTATTTAGCCTTACGGTATGCTTTGATTTGTTGCATAAATTAAAAGTCATTCCTGTAAATTGGAGAGAGAATAAGTGTGTAGATATCTGTATATAAACTGTCTTGTAGGTCTACTGTACATGCATACATATGGGTGTGTGAGTGAGTGTGTATGTTTACCTGAAGTTAAGGCCTTTTATTAGATTGTTTGACCATTTTTTGCTAATACACTTTTTCTGATTTCTCCTTAGGAATTGTTTAAATGTAAGAAGCTTTTTTTAAATTATAAATCTTAGGCCTTAAAGCTTTTGTTTCCAAAAAATTAAACACTAATATATTCAGTATTGGAATTGCAGAAATTAAATGAAATTCATGCTGATATTTGGACCACAACATGAAGTTGGATACAAATTACATAACAAAATAAAATCAAATGCAATATTTCTTTTAAGTAAGTTAAGTCATAATGCTTTATTATTGTACCTAAATATGTTTATTTTTGACTTTAGCTGGAAAAGATGTACATAATATTTTGGAATAAATGCTTCGAATTTAAAAAAAAAGTTTAAAATAAAGATTTTGGTTTGGGACATTTTACCAAATTTCATCTTAAAGCCTTTAAGTAGGCAGCGTTTTTTGAGCCTTAAAGTAGACTTTTCTTAGGTTTTTTCTTAAGCTAAGCTTCTAAATTGTTTGTAAATGTAGCAAAAGAAAATAAGAAATATGCTAACATCTTCTTTTATACAAAAAAGAATTTTTTTTACATCAAACCATTTTATTACCCAAAAATCATATACCAAATGTAAATGAATTAAAATTTGTATTTCCTTTTGTATACACATAGATAAAAAAAACAATAGATTATATCAAGAAAATTGAGTTTGTTTTTTTAATTTCTTTACATAGGGATACATTGTCTTATTGATGGTAAGGGGGGACTGCTAACTCTCCTCTTCCCTGTACGATCGTTTGGTTTAAAACATATACGTTTTTGTTGCCATGCACTTTACATAAATATTATATACTTTTTTATCTTTATTTACCTGTATAAAGAAATATGTACTTTGTGGTTTGATTTTGCAGTATTTTATTCATTTAATTGAATTATTGTGGTCAAAAATGTATTCAAAAATGCTAAAATACTTTTTCAAATAAATTATAAATAATTTTTATAAGCATTTACATTTCTGTAAGAACAAGTTCTGGCAAGAATTGCAAAAAATAATCAAGAAATTTTAAATTGTATAAATTGTAGCTTTAAAGTAGAATTTTTAAAATGTATTCCTATTGCAAAACTATGTGAAATTTTGAGGGAATAGAACTATTGCAAGAATGCTTTATAAATTGAAATTTGATTCATTGAACACATTCGAAAATTTAAAATAGTTAATATTTCTTCCTATTATAATATTATAATCATTTCTTCTGGTTAAAATTTTTTATAAGTTTTTACTCCCATATATATTTCTAATGTCGCACAGTGGTAAACTAAGGATTTATTCAGGACAGCCCGTTATTATCGGTATTTATATATTTTTATTGAATAAATTTCTGTATTTTAATCAGGCTTAAGTTCAGTGAATTTAATTTTCATTAAATTATTTGTATGCAGAAAGGAATTTAACAACATGAAATTAATTAAAATTAATTGAAAATTTTTCATTCTTGACTGAGCTGGGAATTGAACCCAGGGTTTTACGGAAAGGTTGCCCTGACTAGTTTCGATTGTAACCACACAATCTCTTCAGATGGGTTTGCCGTTTAGCAGTCACCGCCATTGACGACGGATGACGTTTTTTAAACTAAATAGTATTTTACCCTGGTAGATCGAAATGAATGATTACATATTTTAATTTATTGAATTTATTCTTTTTGTCAAGAATTCTTCTTGAAGTCCAAAGTATGTTTTTCGTATTATTATTATTTATATCGTCAAATATTTCGATTGGTAATCGTCAGGGAGATATGATCAAAAATTATAATTATTATTTTAAACCTGTTTCTTAATTCTACTAACAAACAATTTACTTAATATTCAATTCAGTGATGTCCGATGTTGTTGTTATTGCTTTAAGTTTTCTTCACTTACTGTTTTTGTAATGTTTTAATTGTTTTTGGTACACTGCGTCGCCATGTTTTGCCCTTAGTGACTTTTTAATTCGACATCAACTTCTGAGCTTCATTTATACCATTTCGGATCCCTTCCCGGTAATGTCCAATTTTTGCCCGTGGTAGGAAAGCCCTTCTTAAGCTTTGTACGGCAAGCTTTATATAACGTATGCGGAATAAAACATTTCAATCAGGTATTAAATCACAAAAAAAAATTAAAAATTATCTCCAATCACCAAGTTTATACCAAATTCATAATATCAAGAAAACAATTTGTTGATTTTGCACCATGTTACAAAAATGATTATATTGATTACTAAAATTTGTAAAATTTTGAATATTAGTTTTTTTTTCAATAAATGATATTTTAAATTTGAATTAAAAATACATATGATCAAAAAAATTTGCCATTTCAAACAATGTGTTAATTTATTTAATTAAATATTGACAATTCCAAACAACAATTCTTCAAGTTTAAATTATTTTATTTCAAACGAAAAAATCCGTTAATATTTTTTGATATTAAATTAATATTTTAATTAAAAATTTATTTCAAAACAACTAAAATTTTAATAAAATCAAATTTATATTTTTAATTTTCTTTCAACTAAAAAAATAATTAATTAAATTATCACATTAGTTTTTTAAGTTTTAAAAAAAGCTTTTTTCTGAGAAAAGTAAAAGTTAATATATAATTGTTAAAATTCACAATAAAATTTTTTTTTCCAAAAATATATCTAGCCCCTCCTCTTGAATAATCTATAATCTATAGAATCCATTTAATTTTAATGATATAACAGTCTAGGTTTATTGGCTCCTTTCCCTTTTCATATATGGGGGATTTCATGTCAAGGGACCCAACCTTTGAAATCGATGTGTTCCGATTTGGATGAAATTTGCACCAAGGTTAGTCCTATTAGATAGTAGTATAGACACAAAATTTTCAACAAGATCGGCCAAAAATTTTCTGAGTTAGAGGGGGTCAAAATTTAAAATTTTCGCCAAATAGGTGTTAAGGTAGTTCTGGTCGCTTTTTGGGGCGCGAGTGGGTTATGTATAAAAAAAAATAATTTCTAAGTCAAGACGAGAATTTTTCAATTTTCAGACTGAAAGATGCACATTGAAAACAATCATTAATTTTAACCCCCTCTAGCTCAGAAACTTTTTGAACGATCTTGTTGAAAATTTGTGTCTAATATACTATCCAATAGGACTAGCCTTGGTGCTAGTGGGAAGACATCGATTTCAAACGTTGGGTAACTTGATATGAAATCCTCCATATATTTCTTTTCAATTACGCCTACAAAGTTTCAATTGGTGTCCATTCATGACCTTCCATTGTAAAGTAGCTCCCTTTATCTATGGTCCAATTACTGCAGCAAAAAAAAAATTGTAACAAATCTCGTATTAAATGCCTTATAACTGACTGTTTTTCCGAGATGGCTGAAACGGCTTTTTTGGACTACTCTTATATGTTCTACGTATTCCTGTAACGTTTTATCTTTAAAACTGCATTTATTTATATCAGTCATTTGTGGCCCGATCTGGCTGAATTTCAATAAAAAAATTTAACGAAGCATATCTCATAATTTTATATAGCAACTAAGTTCCCATGATTTCTGGGGAATTCGGAAAACTCATTTCAACAGACACACAAGCAGACGGACATCGTGAGATCTTCGCTACTCATAAGGACCCAGAATATATATACCTTATAGGGTTTGAGATCCATATTGAAGACATTTCAAACTAAATAACAAACTTGTATAGACCCTTTCACCTGTGAAAGGTAATAATCAACAAAAATTATAATAATTTTTTCAGCCTTCAAAACCATTAAAATCTACTGCATACTTTAAGTCAGAACACTGCAACTATATTCTTAATTCTTCTATCATTTATATTTTGACTTTTCTTTTAATTTCTGAGTGTTTTCAACCACTAGACATGCCATGCCTAGTTTTATAATTAATTTCTGAAGAATTTGTATACTCTGCGTCTTAGAAAAAACAGAACAAAAAAACAATTTCAATAAATGTAATTTCACAAGAACACAAACAATACTTAAAAGAAAACAAACCTTCCACACGCCCAAACTCTTACATAAGCCATATTTAAATACATATTAAAAAAACCGGAGAAGTAGTTTTTTTGCTTCATTACTTGTAGTGCATTATATTGTATATTCTCATCAAACACACACACACACACACACACACACAAATATAGCAGCCAATGTATAAATGTCATTATCGTTGACATAAATGAATAGTTGCATTTATTGTATTTGGCAGTCTGATTACGAATACAACATGTACATGGACATGTTAAAACTACAAAGGCAGCAACACTCTTTACTCGAAAGTAGATTTAACTATGAAAAGGAGTAGAATTTAGTGAAAAAGACGCTGAAAGCAATGAAAGGAAGAAAAGGAAAAGGGTTGTAGATTTCAAATAGGGGGGAAAAAATTAACAAAAAATACTGCATTGAAAATTTATTTTAATTATTACTATACGTTTACATACTATAAGTAATAAACCAAAAAACGATAGTAAATACAGCGCCTACGTCTATGCTTTAAGTTCTAACAATTTTGTTTGTTTGGTTTTTACCCAGTTAGTTGCCATTTATTTCTTTTAAGCTGTATATACATAAAACAAATATAAATGGTTAACACAATTATCATGTGTCAGAACTGCTATAATAGTCGAAAAAAAAACTACAACGACAACATTAATTTTGTGCTAAAAGAAAATTACAAGTGTAGTTGTGTTGCAAACAAATAAATAAGTAAATGAAAAAAAATTATATGAACATTTTTCTTATACGCCTTACTTTATGCTAAACTTTTTGTTCTTTAACTATATAATTGAAACTTAAATAATCATTTATTATATTTTTCATTTTATAATTGTTCTTGGTAAAAGCTTGAGTGTTCTAATTTTTATTATTTCATTTCTATTTTTTAATTATTATATTTTTTTTTTTTTAACAAAATACTTTATTACTTGAATGACATGTGCATGCAATTGTTTGCCTTTCATTTTAACTTAAGAAAAAAGTCATATTGTAATACATTTCTATATGAAAGTTTAATTAATTTTAAATTGCGCTACATTCGCCAGGTGTATCAAGACTTATCAGTTTAACTGCACAAAATTGAAAGGATCAGAAAGTGTTATTTCCGAAAAAAAACAAAAATATATTTTGCTTCTTTTTGGTATTAACAGCAAAAAAATTCTAAAATCTAGCCTATTTAAGGATTTTGATAAAGAAAAATTTACAAAGTATAACATGATCATTGTGTAGCATGTTTTAAGTGTTGCCCTTAAAAATAATTTAAATGATCAAAAAGAACTGTCTCGACAGCACATTTTTCATACATTTTCATAATTTGTCGTAGAAAGCAGCCGTGAAATAGAACTAATTTCATTTTGAGAGCGTGTTTTCTTAAGCTCTCACATATAGACAGTTATTCTCTCGACAATGCTACCATATTTTCTTTAAATTTCATTAATTTTGTAGAAAGAAAAGATTAAAAAAAAATAAAAAAAATGCAATTAATAAAATAAGAAAGCATTTGAAGTAATTGTCGCCAAAATACGATAAATAGTTAAGAAAAGATAAACTCACTGTTTTATTTTTGGTATTTTGTTTAAGCTTTGATATCGTTACAAATAGGACGTTTGAGTGTTTGTAATTCTCATTCCCTCTGTAGTCCTATTTACTGATATCTTTGGCCTTTCTAAGCAACCAGTGAAATGCTTATAGAAACAGCTTATCCTCCAACAATAAACTTGAGTATTTTTATTAAGGATAGAATGGGGAATAAAGCACACCAAACAAAATCTTTTAATGAAAAATACTGTATTCCCAAAAACAACTTTGATATAATATTTAACTTTAGTTCGGCTTTTAATTGCTTATATCTAAGATAGAGAAATATTTTGGTCTTTCGATAGAAACATAAAAGTTCGGAAAAACGGTACTTACTTACTTACTTTTTATGATATTGTTGAATATGTTTTTATAATAAAATTGTTAGAAGTGTTTTTCAAATGTCAGCAGATGTTAAGATCAATGCGCCTCCTTAGATTTTTTTATAGAAAATTATTCCCAAAGTCTTATTATTATTTTGTTGTCAATTAAAAACAACTCTCTAAATTCGCTTTAATTTGTTTTTCGATACTGATTATTTTTACCGCCACCTTAATTTTAAGAATTTTTGCTTTGGAAAATATCCACTGCTGCTCTTTTAACACAAATCAAACACAAAGACTTTCTATTGCATACATTCAGGATTACTTTATGTAGTATTGATTTCAATACTACTTTATTATTTACCTTTTTAAAAATTTAATTGAAATATTGATTTTTATCACACTGTATTTTCCTTAAATACTCCTTAACTTAACTACCAGTACTCTTATGTTAAAGTTTCTTAACTTGAGACAAGTATCTTAAAGAATTGTTAGTTACATATGTTAGACATATTGTTAATTAGATTGAAAGGATAATAGCATGTCGCCCGTCAATCGTCTAGGATTTTCTGTACTTACCCTCTATTAGAATACAACAATTGTAAAATGTTCTTGTTCTTTTCTATACAATGCAAATAATTGTCAGAAAGTTAAAGTTTTGCATGTGTGTTTTAAAGAAAACAAGGAATACGTCTGAGGTTACTTTTTCAAAAAGTTCTGACTTTTTAATGAGGTTAATTCAATTGCCTTTTATAAGTGAAGACAATGCAGTTGTGAATAAAAGTTAGCAGAATAATAATATAATCATCAATACGGCAAAAGCCTTGATATTAGAAGTATCATTGCTATATACATACGTGAATAGTAATAGCAACAATATGTAAAGTATAGTTTTAGGATAATATATAGAACTAATTAAACAGTCTATGGGGGAGGGACAGGTAGATATTTTTCGTATTAATTTTTCATTTAATTCGAGCTGCTCTTAAGAATTTAGTTTTTTTTTATAACAAGGTGCCTTAAAAATGGCATCTTCTCAAAAATCTACGAAAAAATTCCATTTTTCTTGTGTTGCTGTTCCCATATGTAGTTAGTACGATGCTCACATGTGATGTGGCAAATATCACTATGAACCACTTTCTACATACTAAGAAAAAAAAATAACAAAATCAAAAAAAAAACAACAAAACATAACAAAAAAGCGAATAGGAGCACTACCAATCAGCAACGACGAAGCATAAGCACAAGTCAGCACAACAAATACACTTTACGTTTTCTTTTTATTTAAATTTAAATACACACACACACACGTACATAAACATACACAGACACATATGTATGCATGGAAAAATAAATGCACGTACATATGGAAAAAGGCTGCGCATATGTGGAGACGTATAAAAAAAATCAAAATAACGACACCAACATCGCGACAAGGAAAAAAACTAAAGCCTATTTATAGGAGGCTGCTGTAAAAATAATATAACAAAACTTTGGTTTGATTTTTATTTTATTTTAGTAAAAAACAAAGCAAAAATAAAATGAACAAAAAATGTTTGGGATGGTAACATAAATTATAAATGATGCAGCTGTAAAAGAAAATACTCGACCGGGGATGGTGGTTTATAAAGAAGCATTTGTACGCAATAAAAATATGGCAAACACAGCACTTAACTGACAAACACACCTATCTTTTTTCAAAAAAAAAAAAAAAGCAAGAATCTTAAAAAAATAAATAAAAATTAACTCGCATTCGAGCAAGACTTAACGCAATTTCTCTTTATTTTGTGCATAAGATTAACAATTTCTTTTTACATTTTGTGAAGTGTAGTTTGGGGAGAATTTAAGTAGGATGTGGGTAAAGTTAAAAGAGTTTTAGCAAGATCTTAATTTAATTCTGGATAAATAAAATTTCTACTGCCTACTTTTAGGAAATTTAAGTGATAATAATATTAAGCCATTTTGTATAATTAAAAATCTTTAAAATGAATTAGAGCAAAGTATATTCTTCTTAAAAATTAGTAAACATATTCATCGTAATATAAGGAAGAATTATTACCATCAGTGCCTCCTTTTATAATTAAATATGAAAAAAAATATTGCAATGCTTTTGTATTATTTCATAAAAAGATTTTACAAAACTTTTGATATGAAACAGTGATCAATATAAATACAAAACTAAGATAAAAAAGATAGAAGTCATTGCCTACTTTTAGGAAACCAAAATACACTTTTTTATTACTAAATTAATTACTTTTAATAAAGCTAAGACAAATATTATTAACGTTATAAAATGTCTACAAACATGAGTTAAGTACATTGGGAGTCCAAACAAGTAAAAAAAGTATAGTTTGATTCCCTACATCACAGTATATAAAAAAAAAATTTTTTTAGTTAGCGTATCATTTAATGGATCCGAAAAACGAAAGTATAACGAAATTATATCTAAAATATTATCTAGATATCTAGAATATTATCTAGATGTCTACGTCTGCATGAGACTTTTTACTTTTTTAGGTGATTTTATTAAGGGGATTATATGGGACATATTGGTAATTTGGGACATACCAGCAGAGAAAATTTTTTTAAGTTTGGTCACCTCCAACAAAACTTTTTTATAGAAAAGCTTAAAGCATATTTTAATTAATTTCGCCATATATTTGTTACCGGCAATCATATTATGGTTGAATTAGTCCTGCATCACAAAGCCACAACCATATCGAGCCATAACCGCAAAAAAAGCTCAAGCGACAAAAACAAAATTTTACAGGAGAAGGTCTTTTTTATTATATTTCACAAAAATTTTGTATGAAAATTTGCGATTAAAATAAAATAGTTTTTGCTAAAAAATCGTAACGGTATCTGCTGTGACCATGAGATTTTAGGATTTTGATGCAAGAATTGCCCATAAATTTATTTATTAAAAAAAACGAAAATTAAAAAAAAACGAAAATTTAAAATGTTGTCGCTTAAGCTTTTTTTGCGGTTATGGCTCGATATTATGATTTCCTCTAAACATGTTATGGCTAACTATGACAATAATTTGTTTTTAAGTTAACAATTAACAAACCATTCTATGGTTGAAAATAACCGTGCTATTATAAGTGTTACACATATTTTTGTTATTATCAGCCATAATAATGTAGGAGGCAGCCATAATATGGTTGTGGCCTCTGCCGGGAGATAATAATATGGTTAAATTGATCATATTGTGTTAAAAATTTTTCGTTAAAAAAAGTGTTGTTGGAAGTGACAATATTGAAAAATGTTTTCCTCTGGGTGTACTAGCACAAACCCTTACCGTGAGATAAAAGCTGTTATGGTCGCCCAATTTTATTTCAATACCACCTTTTATAAGAAAATTATGATACCAAATTTTTTTCGGGAGCAGTATTTGTATGGGAGCTATGGTTCCAACCGATTCCAATAAAATTGAGTAAGATCATTTAGATTGTAGTTAAATATTTTCCATTCAAATTTAATTTTAATACCAACATAATAAAATGATTTTTGGGCACAAAGTTTATTTTGCGGAATTAAGTTTGTATGGGGTATATGTGAAATTATGGACTGATTCTGACCATTTTTCTTAGACTTGGTCTTCATTACAATGAGAACTTATGACTAAGAACGTGATGCTAAGTCAATCGGTATACTAAAAGGTGGCTCTAGGCCCCATATTATATTTTGTCACACACATCAGCACTAACGCATAATACCCCCTCTTAGCTATTGTGGTGTGGGTATAATAATAGCAGTCATTGCCTACTTTTAGGGATTCAAAATGCACTTAGCTCTACTTAAAGAAACAAAATGTATGAAATACTAAGGGTATTCATGTCATAAGTTGAACCCTTGTGGAAAAGCAAAAGTCCAAAAATATATCAAAAACCACATGGATAATTATTCGTGCACAACGTTTTGTCTATGTGGTTGCTGCTATGTTTTTACACTTTTTTAGAAATATTATACAATTTCTCACTCCCATATTGCTTAACAAATCAGTTAAGTAATATTGGAGTCCAAAAAATACTGTTTTTAATTTTAACCGAGAAATATTTTCACTGTCCATGCCTTATTTTTTTATATATGTATAAATGGTTTAAAAAACGTTGCCTACTTTAAGGATGTATAGAAAATTTTAAATTTACTGCCTTTCCAACAATTTCGAATGTTATCGTTCGCATAGAAAATTTCTAGGAAAAATATTTTCCATATAAACGTCTATCTGAACTTTTTGGTTTTAAACTGAGTGTTTTTCATAAAAATGTTCTATGGAAACGTGAACGCTTGAAATTGTTGAACAGTCAATTATTAATACACAGCTTAAATAATATTTAAATTAATCAATAAAATATTGTTAATATGATTGTTAAGTAAAAAGTGTCCAAATTTGAGGTACCAATGCTCAATTGAAATCGCTACAGGGTGACGATCCGAAGCTTTTGGTGCCGGAAAATTAATGATTTAGATGTAGAGAATATGTGGTTTCAACAGGATGGTGCCACTTGCTACACATCAAGAGCAAAAATGAATCTTTTGAAAGAAAAGTACGAAAATCGCATTATTTTTCGTAGAAGACTGGTGAATTAACCATCAAGATCATGCGTTTGACACTTTAAGACTATTTTTTGTGGGTTTTTTTTTAAATCGAAAGTGCACAGCAATAATCCCACAACAGTTCAAGAGCCTAAAAACAACATTTTCGAGCAGACATCAACAATTTCCAACAGTTTAGTGAAAAACGTGATTGAGAATTTTGGTAAAAAATATTGGGAGCATGTCGAGCCTGTATTTTTCATTTTTAACCGGAACTTATTCGTACACTCACAATATTCTGTTCGTAAAATTAACTGAAATTGTAACATAAAATAAATTAATAATCAGTTAAAAACCGGTCTACTTATTTTTCATTTATTTTTAACAAAAAGTTCATTTAATTTTTACTGTCAAAAATTCAAATGCGAATTTCGTAAAAACAAATAAATTTTCAGTTATTTTATGTAACTCAGTAATTTTATATAAAACAGGTTTTACTCGAATTTCTAAATATTACCAGACACCTGTCCGCTTGTTATTCTAATTAGAGAGATAGAGAGAAATATTTATTTTTATTTACTTACCCCGTTATAGATGTTTGTTTAACTTTTGTTGCACTGACCACTTTGTTTACAGAAGAATTTTCAATTTTAAGATACCAGCATCATGCCCGATATGGTGTTCGCAATTATTTTACTTTAAAAATTTGATGTATTTAACTAAATAATTTTAACAAATAGAATATGGGAATTTTCTACACAAAACAAGCAAATCGATTTCACTTTTACTTTTTGCCACAGATCTATAAATAGACAACTGGAAATTTGTTTTTTTGGTACTTAAATTATATAAAATAACTGAAAGTTCATTTGTTTTTACGGAATTTGTGGTTAATTTTTTATGGTTGAATTTTTGACAGTAAAAATTAAATTAACTTTTCGTTAAAATAAAATGCAAAATGAGTAGATCGGGTTTTAGGTAAATTTACGGTTGTTTCAAATTTCATTTTCATTTAATTTTACATACAAAATACTTTTACTTAATCAACTGACAATATTAAATGCAACCGAAAATCCGTTTTAATGTGCACTTAGTTTTTTTAAAAAATGTTAGAATTAGTTAAAATTAAATTTACTTAGAATTTTAAATGGTTATTTATTTAAAAATAACTGAACGGAATACTTCTTGAATATCCTACAGTCCGTTACTGTAATAATATTGTGAGTGTAATAAACTGAAATAAAAAGATTTTTTAAATCTCAAAAAAACTCTTTTTTTTTATTAAAGTAAAACTTATACCTCAATTTTTGGACATCCTTATTTGACGAATTTCAAAACAGTTTACATTTTGCTTTTTAAGCTCTTGAAGAACAGGACAAATAAAAAAAATATTTTTTAATAAAAATGACCACTACTAAAAAGAAAAACTAGGGAAAAGAAAACGCTTTTTTACAAATTCTGTTATCCTGTAGTAGCCGGTCAGCCTTTGCCAGTCATACTTTGAAAAACGTACAACAGTATTCTCCAACCCTCTAACACGAACATAAAGTATAGCCAATGTCAACCACCTTGACACCCAACCATCAAAAGGAAGAAAAAAAATATCAAACACGCACAAAAGTCTTCACCAGAGACAAAACACAAAAAATAAGCTGAAGACCACCCTTATCTGCCTGCCTCCTTTTCAGTTTTTCCTAACGAACAACTTTAGCAGCAGAGGCAGCAATTCAAAAAATCCCCGTTACGAAAAAGAAATAAAAATAATACCCAAGTATTGACCAATACTTTACCCATACCATAATATATTTTGGTTTTCCCTTTTTTTATTCACAACATTTCTTTGGGCCTTCCGTTGAAAATGTTTCCCTATTGTCCATAATCAAGCATTTTTCTGCATTTTTTTTTTATTCTTGCTGTATTTGTTTTCAGAGGGATTTCAGGATTTTTTTTCTAGTTTCTTTTTTTTAAGTATTTTTCCCACTTTTTTTTCTTGCTTTTCTTTTTTATATATAATTTTTATATTGTTTGCCTTGTGATAGAGTGGTGGGGGTAATAAAGAGGATGAAAAAGTTTTATTTTCATTATTTTTCTTTTATTCACAATTTTTTTTCTTGTGCAGTTTTTCATTAAGTGGAATTTTTTCCTGTAGATTTTTTTTAAACGCAAATACCAACTGCGACTTTCTGACTGCCTAGTCAATGGTCAGCGAGTTTTCGTAATGAAAAGTACTAAAGACAAAACAAACAGGCGAATGGTCAAAACCTGGAAGTATTTTAATGGTCATTTTGGACTTTGGATACAATAACAGACGAAAAAAAGAAATAATTTAACAAATCTGCAATGGAAGCAGCAGGCAGGAGTTCTTGTTTTTTTTTTATTTGCATATTCTTTCCTTTTGGTCAATTATACTTTTTCGGCTACTTTTTGTGCTAAAAGGAGGAGGCTCTGTGTTCAGTGGTCATTTGAAACCATGACCTAAAAAGACCAACAAAAATTATGAATGAATGTTTTTACAACAGAATTTTTTTTATAGCAATACAAAATGTATGAAAAAAAAAAATACTCTACCACCTCCTGCTTAAACTGACGTACAAAATGTTTGTATTTTTTCCTCGTTTTTGGCCCATTTTTTTATGCTGTGCTTATTTTTTCAAAATAAAAGTAAAAGCTTGTTGTTGCTGCTGCGTCCTTTAGACGATTCGTCCTTTTGGTGTTTGTTCTCGTTTCTTTTTTTCTCTCCTGTAAAGGGGTGTTTGGGTGTTTGAATTGTTATGCCATATTTGATGGTCAATTTTATTTCCATTTTTTTTTCTTTTTGTTTCTGTTAAACATTTGTTGCTTTTTTTCTTTGTGTCAATTTTAATGCATACATTTTTGTAGTGTTTTGTATGACTTTTTTCACGTCTGTCTGTGATTTAAATTTTGACGTTAATACCAAAATTTATTGTTTTATCTGGTGTTTCGTTGTTTTTGCTTTTTCATTAACGTTTTTTGTTGAAATTTTTATAAAAAAAAAAGATATCGGGAATTAAAACTTGGCATTAATGCCATCATATTTTATTGGCAGAGCGTATAAGAAAAATCATGTAAAAATATTGAACGTTGCAGTATTTTTTAGCAACTGATTAAATTATATGGTATCCTTTATTTTTTATTTGGTCTAATAATAAAAAAAATAGTGTCTTATAGTTGGGTTACGCTACATCCTTCAAATAGACTTTACTCTCTTCACCTCTATTACTTCAAATTAAGATAAATATTTTGATCCACTATTTTACTTTTGGGTAGCCCGGAAGGTTAGTTGGGAGGCTGGTAGCTTAGCAGTGTCAGGCTTGAGGGCTCGATTTTCGGCAGAGAGTCTGGTCTGTTTCAACGGGCTGAAGGTTAACGTCACTATTGGTCGGTAAATTAATTTAGCATATAATTTGTAATTCTATTTGTAACATTTAATTTATAAGAAAAAAGTTAAAACTTTTTCAAATATTTGGGTTGTTCGCGGAAGGCTTGTTAACAAGTTATATGGCTATTAATTTATATTCACAACACCAAGATACATTTATTTAAATTACTTGTGGAAAATATTTGGTTGCTGTTCATATGATTACATAATCATATAACCTTATAATCCGCCTACCGTGAACAACCCAATTATTTAAGGTAAAATATGATACAAATCATTAAAGTAGTACAAAAATAAGTAGTTAGAATAAGCCTGATACTTCTTCAGGCCATAACACACCATTACATAAATGCATCTCTTATCTAATTATTGTTTAAATTTTCAAAAAACAATAGCCCAATTGACAATCTTGTTCAAATGGTCTTGCATCGTAGCATTTGCAAAATGGTATAGTAAATACTATAGTATACTTTTGGGATTATAGTTAACACTATACCATTTTAGAAATGCTACGATGTAAGACCATTTGCACAAAATTGTTAATTGGGCTATGGAATTTACTATAATGCCAAAAGTATACTATAGTATTTACTGTACCATTTTGAAAATGCTACGATACAAGATTGCGAATGGGGCTAACAAAAATTTATTATGACAGCATTGTATTTTCCTTAGAATACGTTC
The DNA here is from genome assembly GCA_943735925.1 of Pollenia amentaria. NCBI lineage: Eukaryota > Metazoa > Arthropoda > Insecta > Diptera > Polleniidae > Pollenia > Pollenia amentaria. The sequence goes on along the minus strand of OX031010.1, from coordinate 10,788,794 downwards.
GACTTGTTTGATAGCGTATCATGGCCTTGAATACGCAAGCTTAAAAATTCAACCATTTTATGATTTTAATTTAACAAAAACAATTTTGAATCATACTGCGTATTTTAGGAGACCTTTTATAATATTTTCTATTTTTATTATAAATTTTTTTATATTAATTCGAAGGTGTATTCTAAGTCAAATTACAATTTATAAAGCTTTCATACTTTAATAGTCTTATTCCTTCCATATTTTTCAGGAATAATTTCTATGTACTATCAGAATTTATTTGATTGTAATAAAAATAAAACTGAACATGAGAACTAAAATTCCCAGATTTTCTTTAATTTTTTTTTATATATAAGAAAAACTTGTTTTTATTATTGTAAATTATTCGACCATCCATTATATTATTTTTAATTTCTATTTATTTAAGCTTATGGTCTAGTTTTTATTATCAAAGTTTTACTTTGCACTTTGTAGTACAAATAGCTTTAAAACACCACTTTTACTTATCTTAATTCGCATAAAAGAATTTTAAATATCCCCAAGAATAGGCAGTAGGCTTTATACAAAAGTTTTTCTATATGCTTTAAAAAGTGCGCTGTCATTCAGTTTTGTAAATTCCTTAAAAATTCATGTATAAATTAAACAAACATTAGCTTATTATGTATTTAGTGTAAAGAATATTCGATAGTAGAATTTAATACTTTAAACATTCGTTTAAGAGGTAGTATTAACATTAAAAAGCACCTGACAAAATTCTTAAATTCTTCTTTTATTAAGTGATCTTTCCCATTTCATCTCAAACATTTCCTTAACTCCTTGAAAGTATATGCTATAAACTTTAAAAATATGTACAATCCCTTACAGCCGTACGTAAACACGAGCGGAAGTTGGAACGTTTTCTTCCGCACAGATTTTACGCTGGTATGCCAAACCTAAACAAGAGCGTCAACGGCGTGTGAGGAACAGAAGTGTTTAATAAAAGCCACATAATATAAATAAAAAATGAAGAATGACGCTAAGTTAGCCAAAAAAAATAACTGAATTTCCATTATTTTTTAACAATAGCGGCTAATTTCACTATTAAACGCGCTGTCAAAATTAGATTTTCCAATTCCAAGGCGTTGACGCAGCAGTATTTGCTTTATACAAATTGTATGGTCATGAGAATTTCTGACAACTAGAAAACGCCTGCCGCTTTTGTTTAGGTACGGCTGTTAAAGTTCTGCAAACGTTTAAAAACTGTGGCAAAATGTTTAAAAATTTTAGAAAAAATTTTTCTTTTTCAAATTCATTATTTCCAAAAATATGTTATGGGTAATTCTATGTCAAATCGACGAAGAGTGGGACCCGACCCCTTTCGATTTGAATGAAATTTGGTGTGAAACAAATTTTAAATTTTTTTTTCAAAATGTCATAATTTCGCCGAATTAGCCGAATGTGTTAAGTCTATTTTTTTAATATCTCAAAAACTACTGCACATACAAAGATGATTTGTAAGTAATTTTAAAGAGAATACTTGGGGCTACAAACGATATATTAAAAAAAATATAAATCAACATACGTAAAAATATTGTTAAATTCTGAGATCATTCTTCGGATAGGATCAACATTTCCTTTTAATTAATTTCATGTTGTAAAATTCCTGTCTTCATAAAAATAATTTAATGAAAATTAAATTCAATGAACTTAAGCCTAATTAAAATATCTAAATTTGGATTAAAAACCATTAACAGTTCAATAAAATAACCACAATATTAATATTGTTAACAGCTAAGGCACGAGCTATGATTACATTTGTCCTTCAAGTTGAGCTGGAAAAGGTCAACAAGAAAAAAGAAAGACAAAAACATGAAAAACAAAAAAAAATGTACTTTGGACTTCAAGAAGAATTCTTGACAAAAAGTACGAAAAAAACAGAATTTAGGAAGAACTGGTAAATAAATTAAAATAGATTATCATTCATTCAAAAGCAAATTTCGATCTACCAAAGTGAAATACCATTTGGTTTAAGGATTGATGTTTGACTATTGACGTCGCCCGGCCTCAATAGCCGAGTGAGTAAAACGGCAAACCCCACTGAAGAGATTGTGTGGTTACAAACGAAACTGGTCTGGGCAACCTGTCCGTGAACGCCCGGGTTCAAATCTCAGCGCAGTCAAGAATGAAAAATTATCAATAAAAATTTTAATTAATTTCATGTTGTAAAATTCCTGTCTTCATAAAAATAATTTAATGAAAATTAAATTCAATGAACTTAAGCCTAATTAAAATATCTAAATTTGGATTAAGACCATTAACAGTTCAATAAAATAACCACAATACTAATACTTCCTTAATTAGACTAAAAGAATTGTAGCTTAAGGGGAATATAATTCCTGGAAGGGCGAAGAGAAACTAAAATCTCAACATTTCGAGGTAGGAATTCTTAAAAAAATTTCACCCTTAAAAAAAACTCAGCATGAATGAGGAAGAACAACCTCCTTAATTTATGTACATATTTTTTTATATTTTGAAGATCAAACTTTTTTCCATCTGTTAAAAACAGGGCGGTCCAATTTTGGGTTTTGTTCTTCTCAAATAAAAAATTGCATTACTACTGGGTCGGCAAGACATTTTAAACATGTACCTTTTAACAAGGTGGTATTTTTTTTTTTTTTTTTTTTTTTTGTAGAAAAAAAAACACCAATAATTAAAATTCATAAGACTCGAAGTCACACGACTAGAATTTGTGAAAATCGAATTTATCGTATTAAAAATATTCTCGGAAAAACTAACACTTTACTACGCCCTAAACCGCACAACTTAATAAAATGGCTGTAAAATTTAGTCCACTACAGTTTAGTTTGCTAAGATAAGAAAAACAAATTTCCCGAGAATGCCGCAATTAATTTCCGGGAATTCTCGGGAGCAAACTCTAGTAGTCACATTAATGAAACATTTCATTAACATAATGATGAAGAGTCAAACGTTTCTTAATACGTTATAATCCAGTAGTAACATAGACTAGAACTGCATTTTTTTGAAATTAATCAATGAAACATGTTTTTGAAAATGTTTTAAACAATTTTATAAAACAATTTAAATACACCAATACCCCGGTTGCGTTTTTAATTTGGGCTGGAGAGACGCGACGCAAACCGTAACATAATTTTCCATACATTTGTATTGATTTTCTTGAAATTGGTTCCGTGATTCATAATTAATTTTGAAAAAGTTAATTTTGATTTGGTAGACTTGATAACGGATAATTTTCTTTTAGATAATCAGATAAAGTTGAAGCTTTCTTTCAATTACCGTTTGACTTAAGGGAATGCAAATGATGAAAAGTGACTTCTTTTTTCATTAAAGGACTTCTCATTTTTGTAAGCTATTTATATTGTAACAGTGTTTCTGTTTCATCAAATTTTTTAGTTTTATCAGCGTATTTGAAACAACAATTGGATTTTATTGTACAACGGGCTGGTTCAAGGTTGGTTGCTCCCAATATAAACAGCCTTTTCCCCTGATTTAGTTTCAAAATGTCCAGTTTTGTTCTAAGCTTATTTGCTTTTTCTTTTTGACTCAGTGTTGCAAAATATTTGAATTTCACTTCACTTCAGCAACTGCTAACAATCTTCAACTTGAAACCAGCGGTCAACCTTCACATGCATTTGCATTAGACTTAAACGGGAAATCCTGTTTTTCTGTTTTAGCTTTGCTATTAACGAAGCAAATCGAAGCACTAAGGGCGCAACTTCGAAGCCGTGCCACGCAAACTGAAGCAAAACCGACGCATCTTCAAAATCACAGAAATTAAAAAAAAAACGCAATAATTTGTATTGTGGTTATTTTACTGAACTGTTAATGGTTTTTAATCCAAATTTTGATATTTTAATCAGGCTTTAGTTCATTGAACTTAATTTTCATAAAATTATTTTTATAAAGTGAGGAATTTTACAACATGAAATGAATTAAAATTTATTGTTAATTTTTCATTCTTAACTGAGCTGGGAATTGAACGCAATTTTAAAAATTTATGAATTAATTTATTTTTACAAATTTTATAAAAATTCCGTACTTATTTTATTATACATATTTTACAGCTGAGACATTCTTCCATAAGAAGTTTCCTATAAGTATGCAGCAATTTTTGCACAGACCTTCTGTCTCACTTAGTAATGATGTTGCCATCAAAGTATGTTTATACATACATACATATTAATTCTTGTTGCTTCTTTTAACAGCAGCAAAAATTGCATTTTACTGCAACTTATCAGAAAAAACCCAAAAAAATATTTTAAAATTAAACGTATGTTGCAGTGGTCTTATGGGGAGGTCGTTGGCAACAGAACTTAAGCTCCAATGCTAAGGAATATGCAAACAATCACTTTATTTTATTTTTAACACGGTCAACTTTTACTTTTATTTTGTACTTATTTTTTGTTTTCTTTACACTGTTCGCAATGTTCTTTTTTATTTTTGTTGTTAAAAATCACCCCGTTGTCTTACAAAAAAAAATATATATAAAACAACATTGAATTATGTTGCTTTTTTACTACTTTTATTTTCAAGCACCCATCCCCCTCCGCTCCACCAACAAAAGAGCTGTTAATATTGTACAAAAATCACCTAAAAAAAATTTCTGCTTAAAACATTATTTGCTTAACTCGTCTACTTTTATTATGATTTTAACTTAATTTTTTTTCTATTTTACTTTTTCATTAATTTTAACGCTGTTTGTGCGTGTGTTTGGGTAAAACTCCCACTTTAACGTACATTAATAACGACTTTTGTAAAGGGTGTGTCACAGAAATGCATTTTACCATTATCGTGGTGCATACTTTTTGGCGTTATGAAAAATTGGAATATAAAAAAAAAAAACAAAAATATGCACATAACAACGGGGATGGATTACGAAAAAAAATAATGTAGAAAATAGTATTAAGCAAATATTTTTGCAGTTCGAGGTGGAAGATAAGTGTCTACTGTATATTTTTCGTTATAAAAACGTGTTACGGTCAAACGCTTTTTTAAAGGGTTGACAATTGTTTAACACACAAAATGTATGTTTTGTTGCAAAGGACCATTTAAAATCTTTTTTTTTCGCAGTTTATTTTCCGTTAGGCGAATTAGTAATGAGTTTAATTTTGTTCAATTACTTTAAAGGGGGTTATATAGATTTTTAAAATATTTGTGCAATTTATTAAGTTTTAGACGTTTTAAGATCTAGGATTATTTCCAAAGTCACCATATTTTACGGGTATATGCTATTTAAAAGAAAACAAATAGTTTTTTTAGTAGCAAAAAAATTTTTACACAAATTTGAATGCAAAAAAATCATAAAAAACCAAAATTATTTTTGCTTACTTAAAAATAGAATGAAATGCTATTAGATACTTCATATTGATCGGCCTTAACTTATGCTAGAAAAATACGCTTCAAAAAATTATGCAACATTTTATAAAGATTACAAGACATTTATAAGTCGGCCGAATGGTATGCTATAAACATTTAGTTTCAGTTAGTTCATGTTAATTAGCCGAAAAATATTCTTTCCTCATAATTTTAATGGACACTAGTTCATCTGTCACTAAGTATGAAAAAAAAATACTCGTCTTCCAACACAAAAAAAAGTGTTTTATCAATTAAAAAAATTGTTTAAAAAGCATTGAAATTTAATTAATGAGATAATTGAATCAATTACCTTTTTAGTTGAAATAAAATTTTAAATTTAATTTTGATTTAATTAACATTTAAGTTGTTTTCAAATAAATTTTCAATTGAAATTTTAATTAAATAACAAAAAATCTAAATTGACTTTTTCGTTTAAAATAAAATAATTTAAACATGTAGAATTGCTATAAATTTGGTGATAAGAGAAAATTAATAATTTATTCTGTGGTTCTAGTTTCACTTCTAAATAAAACAAAAACAAAAAAAAATTCTAAGACCTAGAGTACACGGAATGTGAAAAGCCATACGCTCATGTCGTTCTGACGTAATTTTGACATCAGTAAAAGGCCACAATGGCCATTGTGTGATTACGTGGAAATTACGTCAAAACTACATGCTCATACGTATTTTCACATTCCGTGTACTCTAGACTTATTGGTTTATTCTTAAATTTACCTGGAAATCCTGAAATTGTTTCAAAAAATGTCAAGTATTAAAAATCTTTCGTCATATCAGGAAAATCTATAACAAATTGTACTCAATTCAAAATGATATTTTATTTAAAAGAAAATTTCATCTGAAAAGCGCATGGGAATTGTCGAAATTTATTACTTAGATCCTAATTTAGTTTACAGTTCCCATTTTTTATACTCAGGGCATTCGAAAAAGCTTTTGCAGGCACATCTAATTGGCTCTTAAGAAATTTATTAATTTTTTACAAAATTTATTTTACAAAGACAGCGTAAATACTCGTACGTGCAGATTGCGAAAGGATATAACACAACAACATACAAACAACACAAAAACTATCTGTATTATTTGTAAAAAGTCTGTTCATCGTAGCTATTTTGTTTTTAATGATAAATTTGATATAAAACTCAAATTATCTTGGAAGGAGCTAAAAAAGAAAATTTAATTCAAGTATTTTTTTAAATTAAAGCATAATTAGGTATGTGATGGATTTCGATTTTAAAACCGAAACGATTTCAAACCGAAAATAAAATTTTCAGTATCTTTTAAAATGGATTTTTAATACATATTCTTTTTATTTTCTGTCTTTATTCTTTTAACTTTTATATTATATATGTTAACTGAAGTGCATTCTGAACAAAAATTTGAGACTATAAGTCAGAAATGGATTTTAGAATCACTGGAAAGCCATCACACCTTTTAAAAACGTTCCTTTTGAAATCGATCGATTTTTATCACATACCTGAAAATCTCTGAAATAATAGGTGGGGGGAAAAAGTTTATGTTCGTTATCAGCAATCAAAAAAAAAAAAAATATGGTCTTTTGATTTCACATAAGAAAAAGTTTTAACGACTTAACCCAAAACACAATGATTTTAGCGTTCTTGCAATTGTAAAAAAGTGGTATTGTACTATTTTAGTCTAGAGTAGTAACCGGCAGAGCTTGCCACTGGTTACGCTAATGCTTTGGTCGATCTCAACTTAATGAGGGCAAAAGGAGATTTTTAAGCAAATTAAATTCAAGGCAGTTAATGCCGATTTGAAGTTGTTTGTTTTAAGATATTCAGTAAGATATTCTAATATATTCAATAACGTGGCTCCACTCAACTCAAAGAGATTTTTTTGTAGATTATTTGTCAAGAAAGTATTTTGGTGGAACGTTAGCGAACTACTGATCGAATAATTCGAAAAATTATGTAAACTATGCAAATAATATTTGCCACTCTATCTTTAAAAATAGAGCTGGTACGGGAAAAGCTAATCGTCATTAGCAGATGAAAATACATAAGGGTTGGCTTTTTGTATTTCAAAAGGTTTAAAAAAGCTAAATTTTGTTGGGCTGTGGTTTCATGTTCATACTTAATTCATTGAACGATGTTTGATTTTTTATTTATATGATATGGCAAATATTACCTGTTACCAAGATTTCTATACAAGATGACTAATATTAATAAAGTTTAATATATAAAGATTCAATAAATTAATTATGAAAAAAAATTCGCCCTAACTTATACTATAAATCTTTATACCTAAAACAGCCGTGAAGTATGCCTTACCAAAATGTATTTTCACAAATAGAATCTAAGATTTATTTCTTTTCGTAGAATAAATTCGAAAGATAAAAAATTTTGCAAATGTATTTTCAATAAAATAAATTTTATCTTTTTTAAGCTTTTAATGTGACAACATAAAATAAAATTTTTGCATAATATTTTTTTTTCTTCGTTTTAGGAAGAACTTTTTTCTTTAACAATTTAACCAATTAATGCAATTTCCTAGACATTCCTTCCATTTTTTTTTTCATTTCCACTCTGTGCTAAGCAGCAATTTTACTTCTATTTAGTGCTGTAGTTTTTTTTATTTATTTTTTTATCTATCTCTTATAATACTTTTAGATATTTCTTGGCAATTATGTTAATTTCCAATGCAAATAACATTTAATTGAAGTGTTGGTAGTGTTTTTTTTTTATATTTATAAATGTATTTATTTTTTCTGCTATCAGTATCGAGTATTCCTGGGTTTTAAGTATTTTTTTTTTTTTTTTGTAGATTTTGTTTCTCTAGCAGAAGACCACACCTTAACACCAACACAAATGGCAATAAAATTAAACCATATTTTCTTATACAATATTATTGTGCAGCAAAATATGCAAATACTAATGGTAATTGTAGCTAAAGCTAAAAGTATTAATTGCCAATAATTATATTGGTTTTAGTTTCAGTTTAGTTTTTTTATTTTATATTTTTCCTTGCCAGATAACGATTGTTTTTTTTTTATTATATTATTTTTATACAAATTTATAAAAAGCTTTATTTTAAAAGAGTTTAATAGAATTTTACTCCTTAGCATATGCTCTATTTAGCTTTAATATGTTTTGCTTTAGAAGTATGTTTTAATTTTCAACACATAATTAAACACTTGTATGTTCAAGAGTTTGTTTTTAAAGTCAATTGTTGTTGGTTCGACTTTCTATTACTAACCATCCAAGCCACATTACAGCTCTCTGCAACTCTTAATGTGGTAAATCGAAACTTAATTTATGAGTGGCAGCAGTTTTTTTCCTATAACTTCTTTTAATTTATTTTCAGTGTTTTTTTTTCACTTTTTCATTATTTTACCCAGTCTAAAGTGAATGTCCTGTTTTATTAAATGAACCTTGCACTAGCTTCAATACCATTGCATAGTTGTAGGTGTTAAAAAATATCCAACCATTTAATACACTAAATTAAAAAAAAAAAAAAATATTCACACATACAAAAGCAAATAAAAAAAAGAATGATGAAAAAAACAAACAAAAAAGGAAAGAAATTTATTTCTCATACACATGGCAGTCTTATGCAATGATGTGTAATGAATTAACTTTTTAACATATTTACTAGTGCTCAATTGCATATGCTAAGGGGGTTTGTGTCTGTCTCTTTTTATGCAGCAGTTAACAAATATTCTATGGACATTCCTCTAGGTTCGTTGGCTTGCATACATACTTAAAGTCTTATACACACATACATGCACAATTATACATGAATTTTTTTTCCTATAATAATGGCTGTTTAATAAGTTGGGACAGTCCAGAGAGCATGAATATGTAGTAGTGGTTGGTATTGGTGGTCGATAATGCAGTTGACTTCCTGTTGGTTCCATTCATGTTCATACTTAATTCATTGAATGTTGTTTGGTTTTTTTTTTATTCATATCATATGGCTGTCATAAAATATTACATGTTACCGAGATTTCTATACAACATGTTTAATATTAATGAAGTTTAAACAAATCAGAAAACATAAATGATGAGCAATTTTTTTTTTTTTTTGTTTTTTTTTTTTTTTTTTTTTTTTTTTTTGGAAAAACAAACAAGTTTTAAATTTTCTCTTTAATAATAAATAGTTTAGTAGAAATTTTTTTATTGATAAAACGAAAAAATAAGTCGAACTTGTTTCAGGATTGTTTAAACTGAAAATACATATTTAGAATTCAGTGGAACAAAAATTAACTGTATTCTTTTCTAAATTTTAAGACATAAAGAAATACATTTGTTGGTAAAATATATAGGTTTTTGTTATTCAGCAACTGATTTTTTAATTCAGCAAGAAAAATACATATTATTTTCAGAATGCAAATTTTAAAATTCATCTACACAAAACTCATAAACTGCTAAATTTTAAGATATAAAGCAACACATGAGTTTGTAAAATATATAGGTAACATAGTAATATAAGTAATATATATAAATTTTGTTATTCAGCCACTAATTTCTTAATTCAGCAACTAAAATATTTACAAATTTCCAATATTTTTTTTTATCTGTATTGGTTTTTTGTTCAGCTGTATGTCAAACTAGACACTATACTAAACTCCAAAAAAAAAGTTAGTATACTAAAAAAGAAAAGATATTGTTGACAGAATTATTTTTCTGTTGCTGAATTGCATTAAATTTGGCTTAAATGTATTATATTATGGTCAATTTTATGTCAAACAGAATTGGTCAGAATTTCTTTATTTTTTATATAACTTCTGTCAAAAATGTTTTCGAAATATTTATAACTTTTGCTGAATTACTTAAAAAAATAATTGGAAAATTTTCGATCTAATTAGGGGAATCGTGTCAAATTTAAACTGAATATTTAACATTTATTTTAGTTTATTTATTTATTTTATTTATTAAAAATTCAAATTGATTACAAGCCTTTAAGGCCTAATTAATCTAGAAATTCACTATGACTCTACATTATAAATTTTATAAAATAATTTCATTTTTTAAAAATATTATACAATTTCTTAAAACAGAAAGTATTTCTATATTTGTCCCCCTTTTTGCACAACTATTGAAGCGAAGTAGCATCATATGTTATAAATCTATATATATAAAAATAAGTCCGTATATGTACGTCGCCGAACTAATCATAAACGCGTCGTGCGATTTCAACCATACTTATACACTACGTAGGCAGTGGCCCATATATGGTTTATATGAAGTTTGGTTGAAATTTTCGATCTGTGGGCGGAGGGGCGTGGCAAAATCCATAACTTGAGAACGGCTTGACCGATTTGAACGATTTTTTCTTTAAAATGATCGCCATGGTCCAACTTAGGTTTTTACGGAAAGAAAATTTTTCACCGCCCACTTTTACGCCCACTTTTTTTGATTTACCTAAAATCAGAAAACGGCTCCATCGAGTTGACTAATTTTTCTTTCAAATGTTCGTATTAATCAACTTTAAGTTTTCATCGAAAGAAAAATTTACCTCGCCTACTTTTACGCCCACTTTTTCTATTAAGCGCATAACTGGAGAACGGCATGACCGATTCCAACGATTTACCATTTGAATTCAAGCGGCTCCAATTCCCTTTGCGTCTTGCCTTTGCTATTACCATCAACAAAGCACAAGGCCAATCATTGACTATTGCTAGCTTAAAAGGTCATGAACAATTTGATCGAAGCAACAATTTTAAAGGGGAAGTTTAAAGGTGAAGATGTATTGATTCCACCAATGATTCCATCAGATTTACCTTTTGAATTCAAAAGACTACAGTTTCCAATACGTCTTGCATTTGCTATTAGAATAAATAAAGCGCAAGGGCAATCGTTGGAATTGTGCGGAATTGATTTAGAATATCCTTGCTTTTCACACGGCCAGTTATATGTTTCGTGCTCACGTGTTGGCAAGCCTTCAGTTCTCTTTATCTACACAACAACTCATGGCAAAACCAAAAATGTTGTCTACGAAAGAGCTCTAAGATAGTTTAAGTGATACATAGTCTAAGATTGTAAGAAACTAGAATTAAAAGTTGAATAATAGGGAACAAAACCAACTTTATTAAAAACAAGTGTGTTTCTTTTCTTATTTTGTTTTGCCGTGCGAAGCAGGCAACGGGCCCGCTAGTTGCTTATAAATTTGCAGTTCTTTGTTCAGTTATTTAGTTATTTTTTATTGGCCAAAGCATTTAACATTAATTTTTTTTTTGCTGAATTGCCCTTAAACTTCGCTAAATTCTTATTAGAGAAAAATATTAACAAATAATGGATAATTTAGTGTGCAGCTGATTTTATATCTAAGAAATATCTATCAAAAGGTATAAAATTGGAAATTATAAAAACAAATAATTTGCTGAATTAGGAGTTTCCTAAAATAATTGGCTTTAACTCATTTCAAACGTAGGTTGCTATGTTATAGCTCTTGCTGAATAATTTAAAAGCAGTGCAGTTACAATTTGTACATTTTTTAATGCTGAAATATTTCTAAAATTAAAGTTGGGAAGGGTGGAATATAAAAAGAATAATTTCGCACTTGCAACAATTAATTTTTGTCAGTATTTTAAGTACTGTATGGCGATTTACTAACTTTTTTTACGATAATCATATCGTTAAAATAAATATAACGAAAATTTATCGAATTTGCTATTCAGTTACATTTTTAACGATATTCGCTGCCGATTAAAGTCAGCTGTTACTTTCAGCAGTTTTTTTTCGTTATTTTAACGACAATAATTTACGTTGTGTTTATTTAATCGAAAAAGTGTATTTTATGTTTAAAGTGACTGAGGCCCGACTTCTTACATACATACTACATATATACATACATACATACATATGTATATATGGATGCATATGTATGAACAAAAATTCTAAGTCAAAAATGGACAAAAAAGAGCAAATCATGAACAAAAACAAAATTCTAAATGTAAAATTCACAAAATAAAATATAAAAACAGTAAATTAAGCACAATTTCATTTGTTTTGTCTTTATTCTCTTTTGTGCTTTCCGTTTATTTTAACATTTTGCAGACAGAGATGTTACAAAAACTACAGCTGTTTACAATCGTTAAAAATAAATTACAGAATCCCACTATCGTTACTGCAAGCGAATATTTATGTCGAAAAAAATTGTCTATAGGTAACTATAGGAGAAAACATTTTTAAAAAAAAAATTACGATTGTCGGATCGTTAAAAGTTAGTGAATCGCACCAGTGAACTCGAAACTTTGCATATAAAGAAAAAATTAAAAATTGTCTCTAATCACCAAAATCATACCCAGTTCATAGTATCAACCAAACAATTGGTTGATTTTGCACCTATTACCAAAATTATTATATAGATTACTAAAAATTGTAAAAATTGAAAACTGTGAACATTTTGTTTTTCAATAAATGATATTTTTAAATTCAAAAAAATTTAAAAAAAATGATAGAAAAACTTTGACGTTTCAAACAATGTGCTAATTGATTTAATTAAAAATAGCTCAGGTTTTGACAACATTCCCAACAACAATTCTCCAAGTCTAATGCTCGTAATTTCTACAAAGAGATATCTGGTCGTGTTCGTACCTAACAGTTATCTTTACCTATCCGTTGCCATATTTCTTTTAAAATATGGCAACATATGTATTTTTATTAATTTTTTGAATTAACTGTCAAAATTCGATGGTGTAAAATACACAACAGTTTAGGCAGTAGGTAAGACATACGTGTAAAAATTATGAAAAATTCGTTACACCATAGATATATATACACAGCTAGATATATATTTGTAGAAATTACGGGCATAAATGATTTTATTTTAACCGAAGAAATCAATTAAAATTTTTTGTTATTCAATTCATATTTTAATTCAAAATTTATTTCAAAGTAACTAAAATCTTAATTAAATCAAAACTATATTTTTAATTTTCTTTCAACCAAAAAAAATAATTAATTCAATTATCATTTAAAAAAGTCTTTTAATTTATAAAAAACTACTGATAATATTTTCTGTGTAGTTTGAAGCAAATACAGAATTTTTTTTTAAGAGAAATAATATTTCTCTTAATCTGCTTAAAGTGTAAGAAAAATGCTTAATTAAAAATCACATTGAGAATAATTGAAAAATTTTTCATCATATTAAAAATTTCTAATCTTATAAATTTCAAGTCAATTTAGTTTAAAAAAAATTTTATAGAAATATTATATATTAAATATTGCTGAATTAAAATTATTTTAGGAATCGCTAAAAAAAATTGATTGCTGAATTGAAAATTTCGTAGCTGAATTGTAAAATTTATATCAGAAAAACTAATTTAAGATGACAAAATATTGTTTTGTAATATTTGTTTTGTATCTATATTGGTTTCGTTAAATATATTTGTTTCGTTATATATATTTGCTGAATTTAAGAATTTTGATAAAAAAAAAAAACAATTTTTATATAGATTTATGAGGGGTAAAAAATTTTTAATTAAAACTTAATTTCAAACTGTTTAAAACAACTAAAAGTCCAACTAAAAATATCAAACAAGTCCTGAATGAAATGATTCTCTTAAGTGATTCCAATACATATTTTTTACATTTAAAATCATAAATTTTCAAATAAGTTGATTAAATTATATTCTCATTTATTTGTATAATTATAACTTGCAACAATTGAAGGGCTGAATTATATGAATAGCAACAGCGTACATATTTAATTTAAATGAATTATAATCAACACATCAAATGTTTACAGTAATTGTGTCCCTTAAAAAACTTTAACGTGGGTGTTAAATTTTCATCATTGCTGTAACGTTGACGTCTGTGCTGGTGGTCACTTTTATTGCAAAGTGTATTCTAGTGTGTGTGTGTTTGTCTTTTTAACACGTTTTCAACAACTACATTTTCATTCATTTCAATTATAATAATTTTTTTTATGAAAATGATATGTAAACTTGGCTGATCACATGGAAGCGCTAACAACAGGGAGCGAAAACGTTTAAATACTATAGACTTGTAATTTTTAATTTAATTTTGTTAATTTTTTACAGTTGTCATATAAGAGCTTAAGTAGCTTGAATCATGTCACCACTATATATGATTTTAACCATGTATGGAATGCCTCACACATACTTAAACATTAATAAACAATAAAAACAATACTCAATTACATGTAAACGATTGTTGTATACGTGTGTGTGTGCATGTTCTTAGGCTGGTGCAATTAATGAACAGCGATATTGAAAATATGATGCTAAGTTTATATTTATATGTACAGACAATTATTTTATAATAATAACATGACTTTAAAGTTTTGCATACAATCCAGCAAAAATATTTTAAAAGATATTCTCGTTCCACTTAAAGATTTAATCAAAAAAAAAAAAATTTCTTAAGGTTTCTCTTAAAAATCTTGAAATAAATTATAAAGCTATTAAATGTTTTATAAAAGTTTTGTTTGCTGGGTTATTTTAGTTCTTTTTCAGTCATTTGAAAAAAAAAATGGCTTAAAGTTTTTCTTAAAAATCTTGAGAGAAATTATAAAGCTATTAAAGTTTTTATAAAAGTTTTGTTTGCTGGGTTATTTTAGTTATTTTTTCAGTCATTTCATTTAATTCTTTTTTTTCTCTGTTTATTGTCATTGATATCAGGCAACAAAGCCACAAATATAACACCTGTTGATTGTTAAATTCAAAACTAAATTAAAAGCTTTATTTAAAAACTCCAAAATTGAAGCATTTTCTTTTCATTTCCATTACAGGATTATGACAAAGAAATACCACCTCACAAAATCCATTCTCCTTTGGGCAATAGTATTAACGACATGCCCTTGCATTATGCCACCGAAGATAAAGATCATCTTAAAGAATTGGAATTTTATAAAAATCTGGCTAAAGCTGCCTCTTTGGCTACACAAAATAATAATAATAACAACAACAATAGCAACAACAACAATAACAACCTTATAAATAATGAAAAATCACCTTTACCTCATCATCCAACAACAACAAAAACAACTGCGACCTATTTACAAAATAATACCAGCAACAACAATCAGTTGCCATCACCTGCTTCTTCACCACAGCCCATGCAAATTGATACTGAAATTCATCACACAATACTGGATGATGATGATAATCTGAATACGTCGCTTCATAAAAGAATCGATGAAGATGTTCATATTTTGACTGATAATGATGCTGAAATGTTAGAACCACCCACGGATCAAGCTAAAGCTTCCGCTTTGGCGGCAGCAGCGGCAGCGGCACAAGCTCATCTGAATGGAACTAGTGAGTACATATCGAAATCCAATTTTATATAGAAACACTCACACACACATCCAAATTAACCACACAGATGAAACAGAAAAACTAGAACAGAAATTTTGAAAATCTTTGTTTTAGATCGTTAATTATTTAAAATGTTGTTCACTATTTGGTAAAATCAGCGACAGTTTTCTGTTTCTATATTTATTTTAAAAGAAAAAAAAACGATTGTTCTCTAAATTTTCCCATGTGTTATGCAAAAAGTTTTCTCACGAACACAAACTTCCCTCCACAACACTATCCCACCAACAGTGTTTTAAGACTCCCCATTTTGAAATTTTCTAATTTCCCTTGATTCTTTTTATCCCATTGTAGTGCAAGAAATGTTAAATTTACAAAAATTACAAAATCTCTCGACATTTCAACAAGAACAAAATTTAGGCAATAGCGCAGCAACGGCCGCCGCCTTGGCAAGTCTACAAGGTTTGGCTGCTGGCATAACAGCAAGCGCGGCGGCAGCTGCCTTGAACTCACCTCTAAACTTAAGCGTAGCCAGTAATGGTGGCCTACCACAAATGGCAACAGATTTGCTGAATTCCCACAAGGCCATGACGCAATGTGGGATCGGCAGTGCGGCTAATAGTATCAGTGGTGACAATCAAAACAATACTGGATCCTCCTCATCACCACATGGCAATACAGGTTCTGGTCTAACGGGAGCTGGCGGACAATCTTCATCTTCCACACAAAATACTTTAGCTAATGTTTTAAATAATGCAGCAGCAGCAGCTGCAGCTGCTCAGGGGACTGCTGCTACCGCCTCACCGCCACCTCAATTGCAAGCACCCCCAGCCAGTGCTCAGATGCCCCAGCTGATATTAGCCTCAGGACAATTGGTTCAAGGCGTGCAGGGTGCTCAGCTTCTAATACCCACGGCACAAGGTAAATATCCAAATGAATCTTTATTTTAATTACAATTATAACCTTCTTCTTTTCTGTTATAAGGGATCGCTGTACAAACTATACTCACCATACCAGTCAGTCCACAAATCAATACCAACGAACAGTTTCTGTCAAACTTTGGAGCTTTTGCTGGTTTTCCCCAACAACAGCCGGCTCAACCTCAAATGCTAAACTCTACAACGGCCCATTTACCCTCGCCTTTGGCAGCTCTTCATCAACCACCCACCTTGCCTCAGCTTGCCCAAGCACCAACGAATTTACTAAAACCAAATCTTTTCTCAAATGGCGTACAGCAGCTGTTGGCTGCTCTGCACCCGGAACTATTTGCAGCAGCTGCTGTGAATCATCATCATCAACAGCAACAACAACAACAGCAGCACCAACACCAACAACACCAGCAACATTCTCAACACAACCAACCACAGCACACGCAACAACTGTCAGGCCATCATCATGAAATGCACTTGAGACCATCGAATGAAAGATCCCCGCCTTCTTCTCCCACAAATAGTACAAAAGCAGCCGCTGCGGCTGCTGCTGCTGCAGCTGCAGCCTTTCATATACAATCTCAGTTACACATTAAACCTGAGACTCAAACACACCTTCATCCTCATCATCATGCCGCTGCTGCAGCAGCTGCTTTACATCATCACACTCAGGCCCTTAGACATGCTGAAGGTTTGGCCTCCCCCAAATTGGAATGCAAACCCAGTGTCCACTTATCCGCAGAGACTTCATCAAATTCTCCGCCTCCCTTGGGCAGACATCAGTTCGGTGCCCACCATCGTTTGGGTGGCTCTTCATCATCTCCGCGTCCATCATCCTGTGCTTCCAGTAGTGTGACTTTAAGAGAAAGAGAGTCCCGCGAACAACATTCAATGAAAATGAGTCCGTCTCGTTGTGGCAGTAACTCGGGTAGTGGCATGAATTTAAGTCATGTGGGTAACGAAAGGGAAAAGGAAAGGGAGAGAGAACGCGAGAGAGAAAAGGAAAGGGAGAGAGAAAGCCACAGAGAAAGAGATCGAGATAGGGAAAGAGAACGTATACGAGCTGCTTCACCTGCCACCTTAAATGCACGCAGTGCGGCAGCCTCTATGGCTAAAGAGACTTTAAGCGGTATTAATGCTGCAAATTCTAATTCATCATTGACGTCTAATTGCAACGAAAGAGGCTTTTCATCTCCAGTGGGTTCAAGCTCCGCCAGCCAAATGTATCGTACACATTCTCCCCACCTAACGCATCATTCCCTTAGCCAACAACCCACACATACACACCAAATTTTAGACTCACCACCACCTAGAGATTATCTGGGCAATGGAGTGGGTTTAATGTCAGCCTCCGCATCCTCCACCACAGCCACATCAACAACAGCCAATGTACTTAGTAATATGAATAGGTAAATTGTTTTGGTTTTATAAATAAGCTATAATTATTAATTTCACCTTTAACTTATAACAGACTTTCCTCTACAAATGGTGAACTGACCATAACAAAATCCCATGGTCCACCTACTGCCACCGCTACAAGAGCTTCTTCAGCCTCACCCACCTCACCTGCGGGACCAACCACAAGTTCTCTTTCAAATCCTTCTTCAATGCATCATCATAATCCCCATCATTCAATGCATTCCATGAAATTAAGTCCCACAACAAGTGCTGTACTGCATCAACAACGAGAAAGAGAACGTGAAAGAGAGAGGGAGCGTATGCAGCAGGATCAACCTCCCCTACCACCCATGTCGCCAAATGGCACAGAGGGTTCAATGGGAGCTCACGATTTGCTAATGGATTCACCGAGTGAGTAAAGATCGTTTTCACAAGATTTTCCTTTTAAAAACTATTTTTAAGTAAAGTATTTAAGTTGAGGGCTAGTTTGTTCTTAATAGATCTGTGGACAAGTTTGGAGTTATTTTAATATAAATTTCTTGTGAGTAAATTGAAGTTAATTATAAAAGAAAATGTTTGTCGAATTTTAACCGATAGCAGCAAAAACTTATTTGCCCTTATTATCAGTGTCGTTGTCGTAGTCGAAAACGAGTAGTTTTTGAAAGTCGGTATTATGATTGACGTAAACGACATAAATACGACAAATTTCTATATGTTTTACATTGTACAAAATTTCAAACGACTACGACTTGGATCACGTCTTCCAACGTCTCTCGTAATAAGGCGGATTATAATGTATAAAATAAAAGCATTTAAATGGCCATCAAAAGTTGACAATCATTTTTATAAAAGGTCCTCTGCCAAAAAACCTTCTTACGTGTGTGAGAGTTAATAAATTATTCGAGAAATAAATACAAATTTCCGAGTTCGCCGCGCAATGGGCAATGGTAGACTTGTATTAGGGTGAAGCTTGCCGGGAATTGGAGGTTCGTGTCAACTATTCATACTTACATAATTAAATCCGTGCCCAAAAAAAAAAAAAAATTGTGGGTGACAAATTTAAAGGATATAAAACACAAAACATTAAACAAAAAACACCATTGATTGATGGCAAAGAAAACTTGACAGCCGCTTTCGGAATGATGGGATATGAACATGCCATTCCTAGCCAGCTTCAGCTGAAACACCAGCATGTAATTTTCCATTGCAAGGCGTGAAATCGAACAACGTAGCGTTGCCATAAAATTAAAAGGATATACATAGATTTTATTTCTGAGGACATGGTGCTTCGGAATTTAATGAGGACTGTTCCAAATTGTATTATGGCTCTATATTTTCAAAAAAAAAAAAAAAATCTCTTCCATCTCAGAAAATTTAATTTCTATATGAATAAAAATTTTAAGATAAACCTTTGAAATTGATTTGCAGATAGCAATACCTGGTAATATTGCGTTTTGTGTTTATCGCTCCATATTATTCCATAGCCCCCAAAATAAGACCTGTTTCGATAAATTACTTCAAAGCATGGCTTCTATACAAGGCTGACTCTCGCAAAACACTTCTTAACAGAGATAAAATGAAAACGAATTACGGCGCTAACAATCAATTTGCACAAATAAATTTCGGAAATAGAAACATTAGGAAATAGAGATGAAATTGTCTATTGTTCCGATTAAAGGGAAAAATTAACTTAACTAAACTATAACTTTCATTAACTTACAACTTTAAGCAATTCCTAACTTACAATGGAGTTTTAAGCGCATCTAATCGATACGTTTTTGCAAAACATATGTCTTGTATAATGAAAAGAAAACTGTACCAGTACCATATTAGTTCCTTAATTGTCGATTACTCATATTAAGACTTCTTGTCTAAATACCAAATCGAAAACAATTGACAGCCAGCCTTATTACTAGAGTCGCTGTCGTGGTCGTAATCATTTGAAATTTGTGTCGATATAATTTTAAATTTACGAAAGCGACAATGAAAAACACATACAAAGTTTTTCGTACTTATGTGGTTCACGAAAATCACAATACCAATAATAAAAACGACAGGGTTTCGACTACGACAATGACACTTATAAGAAGGAAGAATATTTACAGCAACGACAATGTAAGCACCATAGAAAGTTTGTCAAATTTACGTCGTTTACAACAAATGAAATGGCAAGTTTTAAAAATATGACTACGAAAACGCCACTTGAAATAAATTTTCAATTTATTAAATATTGGCTGCATTTATAATCTTTTAAAAACAATGTTTGCAAAATTTTTATTCTGTAATATCGGAAAATATTTAAATAATTCATGATTTTAAATATTATTTTCATACCACAAAATGCTATTCTGCTGGCTTTAATAATATTAACAACAGAAAACAATTAATGTCAAATAAATTTATTTAAAAATTTTTAGTTTGTGAAATATAAAAACATTTTGCAAAAGCAAATGAGCAAAATGTATTGGAAAAAATTATTAATTATGTGTTTATGTCATAAAATTAAACATAAACATAAATTAAAAATAATTAAAAAATTCAAATTTTGTTTTGTTTTTGTTGGTTTTATGTGTGTTGAATTCAAACAGAACCTATATGAATGTGTGAGGGGTGAACTAAAAAATTGAGAACACTCTCTCGAGTTGGCATACTAGTTCTATACTATGACCGCTATAATCAACCAAAAAATTTGGAAGATGAACAATTGGAGAAATTATTTAATTATCGGGCATACTATGCGAGTAGTTACGACGGAAAATGGTGAATATGTGAAGAATTGTGTTTAAAAACAGATGTTATTTTATACTCAGCAAGCACTTCAGAGAGTCGCTCTCTCGACATACGAAAATCCAAATATAAGTCCAAGGCGAATTCATACGGTGGTGTCGATACTACAACAAGTAACAACACCAAAACCCAACAATGTATTTTTTTGTTGCTTTCGTTGATCGATATGCCAAAAGCACAAGCAACTTTTGACATTTCTCTCTAAAAGTAAGAAAAAAAGTAGCACAGCTGTGCTTTCAACGTCATCTGAAAACTTAATTCGCCTTGTATATCTTGTATAAGTCTCTAATAAAGCCTCCCAGTAAAAAATGTGCTCCAAAAGGAGCAGGTTTTATATATGAATTCATACCTCAAATCGCTTCAAACCTGCTGATGGGATGCCTGATTTTTGTATGGAGTGTTCCCGGTCTGGAGGACTATTTTCTGCTGACAATAAGCGCTCCTTTTAACATAATAAAACACGCAAACAAAGCACTCCTAAAGCGCTTTTTTAAGGGCTAACTATATTAAAATATTAATTTTTGTTTTGCTTTTACTTGTTTAAATGCCTTTTTTAAGCATTTTCGTAAACCATAACATATTTTTATTTTGTTATCGCTTTAAAACCTTCTTCGTTGCAGCACTAAAATAGCAGCTATTTTTGTATATTTTATTCATTATCATTTACTGCTGTATAAGAGCTCTCTTATTGAAGCGCTCAATTATGCGCTTTTTCTCTTAAGTGCTTCAAAAAACACAAATTTTTTTTACTGGGCTGCTATACGGTGGAGAAGTCTGGGTGAATTAAAACAGCAACGCCAGCCTTGAGAATAGGCGGAGAATTGTGTTTGCAAACAGATGCACTTTTATGCTCAGCAAGCACTTCAGAGAGTCGCTCTCTCGACATACGAAAATTCAACTATAAAGTCTATAATAAAACCAGTCTATACGTTGGAGAAGTCTGGGCCTTATCACAAGCAGACACGAAATCATTGCGCGTCTTCGAGAGAAAACTACTACGAAAAATAAATGGTCCTATATTTAAGAACAGAGAGTACCGACGACATACAAACCATGACCTGTTTGACCTATAACCCGACATTGTCATCGTTAAGCTGATCAACATAGCGAGATAAAGCTGGCTAGGTCATGTCTGTGGATTGGATATAATAGATGGACTAGCTCGAAAAGCTTTTGAGAGGAATACTCTAAGGAAGACGAAAAGTAGGAGGGTCGAAACTCCTCTGGAAGGATCTGGTGGAAGAATCCATGAGGAAACTTGGCATTACGAATTGGAGAAATAGTGCAAAGGACCGATCCGGTTACAGAAATATATTGCCATTGCTTAGCAATGGTTGTCAGTGACCAGCTATGTAAGTAAGTAAAGCTGTTATCAAATTCAAAAATATCTTGCAAAATCATTGGGAGCTTCTCCAGCTAGAATTTAAAACGTTTGCAAACACAAGGATTCATCCAAAAGCTATTCATTCCATTTTAAACCCGCTTCCAAAAATCGCCAAAAATTAACTAAATTTTGAAAAAAATATCTCACAAATAAAGAATGGAGGGATATAAAAGATGTTCAAACAAAACGTTCTTCTAGACGTTAAATTACGAACATTTCTCTAATTTCATTGAAGACAATATCTCATGCCTGTTTGCAGGGATATTTTCTCCTAAATATATCCTTTACAACATAAGGTATTAAAAGACTAATTTGTTCATTTAATATTATGTTTTCTACCTTTTTTAGAACAAACTTTATTAACTTTATCTTTAAGTTTAAAATCTAAACAATATTGACAGTTTCTGCATAAAACTTTTTACCTCTTTGCTAATTTGCAATAACTTGCTCTAAACACACACACACACAAAGATTTACTCCCCCACCCATCTATTTATATATGCATACACACGCATTTTCCAAACAGACGCTTAATACATTTTAACATATGAGTGACATTAAGTCTCTTTCGCCTAAATGTATGCAGTAAGAAAATGCAATTTACCAAGATTTATGTTTAGAATTACGAAATTTCAACAAAAGATTATGGAGATGAGGAAATAGGAAACTTTCCTGGCATAAAAGACAGCAGCAGCGCGTTATTTTCAAGAAAATTTTACCTTCATTTATAAGATTAAGCTTCATGTCATCATCTTTTTTGTTGTTTAAGTCCTTTAGCAAGGAAAAGTTTTTAGTTGACGTTGTTGCTATTGCTTCATCATTTTTGGCAACAATAATTTTCTAGCAATATTTTAACTTTAATTAACGTTACAAAACTTGGCTAAAATATAATTGCGGATTTATGTGAATACACAAATTAAAAAAAAAAATATATATAAATAAATAAAGAATCCAACTAAAAAAAAACTTTGTATATTTTGTTTATTACAAAACTAATTTCACTCACTATTTTGTTCATTTACGGTTTGAGTTTTAAAGTTATAGTTGTGTATATTTGAATATGATTTGAATTTTGCCAAACAAAATTTATATGAACTGAGCTGATTTATTTGGTTTGTTTTATTTTCCAATGCGATTGCTTTTGCTTATGTTCTTAATAATTCTACCAAAAATTTTAATTGCAATTTATTTTCTATACCAAAAAAAAAAAAAAAGTATTTGATTACACAATTGACCCTTTTTTTAATTCTTGTTGTTGTTGTTGTTGTATAGCAGCAATAGCACAAACTGATTTTTTTTATATTTTTAGCCAACCATATGTGTGTGGTTAGTTTCTAGCACTGTGCATTTTTTACCTTTATTATTTTTTTATTAATGGTTTGTTAGTTATTTCCATTATGGTTATTGATTATTTAACTCTTTGGAGTATTGGCTATTTTGTGGGAAGGGGGTGGAGGGTGTGTTTGTTTCGAGGGCAGGGAGTTTCTGTTGTTAGCAAAAAATGTAAATGATACTTATACTTACGTGTATGAGTTAGAAATTAAAAAAAAAATTGCTTTCATTATTTTGTAGTTGATTGGATTAATATATGGAAATGATGTTGAAAAAATAATAATCCAAATAAAACTTTATTTGCTGAGGTTGATGACCACTCATTCTATTTTAATGAAAGCTTTCGAATATTTACAAATATTAAAACTTTCTTTAAATAAAATTTTAATCAAAGGTTTTTTAAGATAAAATATCTGACGTTCATTCAGGCAGAGAGCAGCAAAATTTTCAATATGGCCACGTACAATAATATATGCATATATTCCTCAAACTTTCAATGTAGTCCCCCTGGGAGATGTGCTGTGGCTCTTAGGGGCGTAGCTAAAGCAGCGTGTGGATTCCTTTCTCTTGGTGTTGCATCCTCTGGCGAAAAATAATTCTGCCTTGGTTACTTTTAGCTAAAACCACAGCCACCCCGTGTTCTCCGATAGTATCTCATATATTACGTTTTCTTCGAGTAAACACTCAAAATCAAGTTTCAGTCAAAATATTTATGATGATATCCAGTCTAAAGCCGAGCTAAGTTAGAAAATCCCAAACGGGTTTTTGCTAGTTTCGATAAGTACTATCAGAAACCGAAATTTAAATGAAATGGAAATATGATAACCTTAAGAATGTTGCACTCTTTGACCCAAACACAGATCCAGTTTCGAAAAAATTCCGAATAAATCTCTGGAAAATGTCAGAATTGAAAGTTAATTTAATAAATAGGATCATTAACTTAAATAATTTCACCAGTTGGTTTAACTAAAATCGCTTTTATGTTTTCAATATTCAATATTACTCCCGGAAATAGCTTTTAATGTCAAATCTTGCTTATAAATGTTGTTATTGATATATAATTTGTCGACAGTAACTTTGATACCTCTATATCGTGTCGAAATTTTGTATTGATCCCCTCACTTAATTCACTTAAAGACAATAAAATCTCATTTAAATGAAGCTATCTAAATAGTAAAGGCACAAAGGACTTTTGTATAATCAGGTAAGCCGTAAATATCAGGGTACTCATTCGGTTAACCGTTAATCGGTAAACCGATTAATTACTACTCGATTAACTGATCGGTCAATTTTTAATTGCATTTTTTCGATTAACGATTAAACCGGTTAATTTCAGTCGATTAGCCGGTTAACCGATGTAACAATTTATTTTTTAATTTTGTCAAGTATTATAAAATATTTTTTTGTGTTTTTAATTATTTGTTTCGTCCTATATACAAAAGGCTTGTGTTTAGAAAATATTTTTTCATATAAACAAAAAAGATGTTCACTGATCTTCATTTTAAATAAGTGTTTGTTGTCAACAGCTTTTTGTTTCACGTACTTTTAATATGTATGCGTTTAGTTATTTGTTTCTTCTCATATATTCGCATATCAATCTTTTAACAGAATTTAATGAAACAATTAAAAAAATTAAAAAAGGACTCTAATGGCATAATGGAAGATCTTAAATGTTAAGAGAAATCCAGGAAATCGAGGGTTGCTTTTGATATCTCCAACTTCTACGTTAAATGAAAGAATTTCCAATTCAAGATTTATCAAAACTAAAGAAAATAACCGCTTTAATCCTACACAATAGAACCAAATTATTTGTCTAAAAGATTACTTTATAAGATCTTCTTAAACTATTGAAATAACTAATAAAATAATCTCAAAGTTTATTTTTTCAATTCAAACATAATACGTGTTAATTAAAAAATATGTATTACATATTTATGAATTATTTTTTTTTTGCTCATTTTAGTGCAAGAATTGTTGTTTATTATGTTATTGTTTTTTTTTTTTACTAATAAACTTCAAATATTAAATAAATTATGAATTTTTATATATTCAAATTACTTAATTTATAAAAAAAAACTTTATTAATCGGTTAACCGATCAATAACAAAATTAACCGATTAAAGCACAACCTCGGTTAATTAATCGAGCGATTAACCGATTAAAGCAAAAGCCCGATTAAATGAATAGCCTAGTAAATATGAAATTGCATGTATTTCCTTGTGCGACCAATGAAGGCATACACAATATATTTATCCATTTTAGAGCTTTTTATGAATTTTATTTTAGGGATCTAAATTTTTTGTAAACATGTAGTTTCATAAAACGAACAAAAATCAATCAAAAACTCTATTTCGAATTTTTTCGAATTATTTGGTGTTACGCACTTTTGCATTTTGGGTTACGATATTTAGTTTATAGCGATGATTTTAACTTTTTAGACCATATTTTGATACATACATGTTAAATTTTTTTGAATGCCTATAAGTGCTTTCGTGGCATTTCTGTTTTGCTTAAATATCTATTAGTATACCCAGTGTTGCCAGAAGACTTTTGAAAAATACCTACGCATACTGAAAAAATATCCATTTTTTCCCCTACAAATTGAAAAAGTTTTCCCTACAAAAATACCTACGCGTTATAGCCATTGAAATCTAAGAAACAACAGTAGTTATAAAATATTTATTTAAATCGCATATGTATAGTAAAGCTTTAATAACAAATAAAAAATTGTACGTAGTTTTGCATAAATTCAATTTAAAAAACAAGAGGTTTGTAATTAATATATATGTATATGAATGAAGATCTTTTGAACTGAATATTCTAAAATTACTTTTAGTGTCCCCGAAATTAATGCAGTCTCTTCCTCTGTTTTCCAAAAATTATCTTATAGTACAAAATAAACTTACGGCCAATTAACCAAGTTCAATTAAAACTAACTATTACTTTAACTTCCAGTTTACAATATGGGTTTGATAGTTATAAATGATAGTTAATTATAATTGAACTTGGTGAAAATGGCCGTTAATGTTGTGTGGCTCAATTTGTTTCGCTTTTATATGCGATCATCTATTGTTATTGAAAAAAATCTTTCTGCACCGGCATGAGCATGAGGTAAATCATATTTGATAACTTTGGAAATACAACCTCCTCATTAAAGTTTTTCATTTTTATTAGTTTTATCTAAAACTGTTCCAAATCCATGCTTTAAAACATATTTGGGGGATTCACAAGGTGATATCAACTCATATTGTCATAATGTCCTAAATAATATTTTACAATTGTTTAAAAAAAAATATTGTTATATTTTTAACAAAATCAAAATTTAAGGAGAATGTAAGAAAAGATAAACACACTGTTTATTGTTGTGGCTTTATTGAAGCTTTGATATTGTTACAAGTAAGACCTGAGTGCTTAAAATTCTTATTCACTTCATAGTCTTATTTGTTTAATATTTGTAGCTTGAGTTTGTTTTACATTTGAGCTTTTTTCATGATTTATTAAGGGCGCTTATTTTGAAATGCATTTGCTGTATAAAAATTTAATATGTATACCCTTAAGTAATTTTGCACTTTGCGTGGAAAACTTCTTAAAACTATTAAGGTTTGTTCGCCAAATTTGGCAATATTGTATACATATCTCAAATCTATATTCTTCAATGCTTAAAACATCGACAACATTCACCAGAAACAACTAAACTCCGCACGATTTTCCAAGTTTATTCCTTTAATTTGTCAATATTTAAGTAAACTTTGTCTTCCTCCTCTAAAACAAAACCAACAGAATTGCATTTTCAAGAAACAAATTTTCAAAATTTTGTGATTCATTTAAGTATTAATGATATGCAGCAGCAACAACAATAATTTTATTTATGGCAAATAAAAGACAACATCAACAACGACATTAAGAACATCATGATTGCAGTCACCAAACCACTCACTCACTACCTATCATTTCGTCAGCAGTAACTTCCTGATGATACTTGTTGTATTGTGTGCTTAAGAACCGTAAGAAGCTGATATTTCAACAGCCACTTGTAACAACTTTAAGTACCAAAAAAAATAAACATCATCTTGAAAAGCTAAAAGTAGGAAAAAGTTATATTCTATATAATTAAACAAGCTAAAAATTATTGCCACCGAAAAACTTAAAAAGCCACCAATACTCTCTTTATTTTGCAACTTTAGTTGGGGTTTATAAAAGTGTTAAAATAAAAGACAGCTTAATGTTTTGTTTATACAACATCTTAATTTTAAATTTACACGTACTCCGCCATACTGTTAGTTGAGAATAGGAATATCAGTATAATGCAGCACTATTCTACAGCCCTTTTAAGATGTTCACTTAAGTAAGGGGTGTTTTCTTTAGAGGCATAACATTTTGAATGAACAAAATTTATGCTTTAGTTGCTCACAAGTTTCATGGCAATTAATGTCTAAAAATTATTTGTGGCATATGGCATCAGCGATTGGGCCTTATGAACCCCACCCTGTTGGGCCAATTTTGTAACCATTTTTCGAGCATACCCGATTTTATTTTGTCAATAGGGCGTCAATTGTTGGCATCTAAATGATCATTTGCTGCTGGTCTTCCAGCATAAACCAGGGGTTTGACGTACCCTCTAAAAAAGGAGTCCAAGGGTGTCAAATACGCGAACGAGGTGGCCAACTCTCATTTGCATTTCTTGAGATAATTCGGTCACCAAACGCTTGGCTCAACAAAATGATGCTTTCACGCGATATATAGTTGTTGAAAGAGGGCGCACGAACTCGCGAGAGAGGGTTCGAGTCTGGACATAATGGTAAAGGACGGGGGGTAAGGCCTCCCTATGTCACTACTATGAGGTAATACAGGAAAGGTTCGATGATTCTGAGGAGCTAGAGACGATTGAGCATGTACTGTGCCACTGTCCTATAGGATGCAGGGTCTCAGACATTTTACGACGAACTGAAGACAAAGTGGCCGATGACGCCTTCGGCATGTAAGCCCCGCAAAGCAGTGATTATTTCGGGATGTAATGGAGTCCCAAGAGTCTCATGAGGATTGTGTTCTCTCCAAAAACTTAAATTCTGCCCGTTTTACCAAAATTAAGCCTCAGCGCTGAAGATAATTTGACGATAAAACTACGAACACATGACACACTTTGGTCCGCTGCGCGAAGTACTTACACCAGTTGGGTATTATATGGATGTAGGCCAGGATCGATCTTAAGAATTTTCCAAGAACGAGCCGAGACCGAGTTGCTGAGAACGGTATTGGATCGATATATTCGAGTCCTCTGCAACATTCACGTCTATGGTGGCAATGGCTTCTTCTGAATGCAGAGAATGGGCCCGAGTTGGGTGAATATTGTCCAAAAGAGTAAATGTGGTCAGGAATTAATCCATAATTATTGCGTATTAGCTGCCCAGTTGGGCGATAATGTGCACCGTAACCGCAACTTGACAGAGTGTGTGCTCTATCAGTTTGGCGAACAGGGCGCAAATTTTGAAAATAAATTTTCCCGATTTGTAAACGTTGTTTTGGTGTTAGTTTCAAAAGTATGACGGATAATTTAACAGTTATCCCTATCGGAATTTCTATATGTCTAAAAAAAAACACCCTTTATAATAATTGCCATTGTAAACTTTCTTAATGCTGCTGTTTTTCTTTTTACAGCCAACTCGAATGTATTTTAGATTTGTTTAAATTTTAGTAACATGATAAATTTCAATCCCATTCCCTTTTAAGACGAATGAAAGGAAAGGAGTCTTGTCATTAAGTATAATGATTTTTTAGTAACGTAATAAACATATTCATTCGTATAAGTGGCACGTAAGTGAAATAGACGACTTGTGCAACAAAAAAGAAAATAAAACACAAGTTTTTGTAAACGTCAATTAGCAGTAATTAAGCAGAATATTGTTGCTGACATACTACACGCTTATGTCTTTTACTGCAACTGGAATGGTTGAGTGAGTAAGTCTTCCGCTAAGGCAAACGATGCAAAAGTTGTGATATATTAAAAATGTTCTGCATGTTAATCCTTTTATTAGGCTGTGATAATTTATGTGTTCAGTTTGTTTAGTAATTACGCAAAGATGACATACAATATACAAACTTAAACACAGATGGTGTAATACGGATCTACAAATAATTCAAATGGGATTTATAAGATTTAAGTTAAAAAACTAGCAGTCGCCAAATTATAAATGTATACTGGGTGTTCGAAAAAGTTCGACTACAAATTGCCTGTGGTTATAATATCTGCATCCGGCAACACTATAGCTTGTTTCAAAGGCGACATCTTAAGCTTTTCTTTGCTCGAGGACATTATTAAAATCGCATTATTCTGTGAAAAGTTATCTACGTTTAAAAATTTGTGAAAATTCGGAACTTTACCGTCACATTTTGCTTTTCTTGTACACAAAAGGTAAGAATGCGTCACAGGCTGCTGAAAAAATTTGTAAAGCTTACGGAGACGATGCTGTACAAGAAAAACAACAGCAAAAAGGCTTGCTCATTTTCGATTTGATAATTCTCGCAAATCTCGCTCTGGACGACCAAGTGGCACATAAGCAGCGTGGGCGTTGCTAGGAAACTCGTCATTCAGCAACAAGCGATAATAAATCATTTGAAGGAAGCTGGATACACAAAAACTCTTTATGTTTGGCTGCCATATAAATTAACAGTGAAAATTTTAATGACCCGGATTTCCATTTGCGATTCACTGCTTAAACGCAGCTTGGCTGGGAAGTTTTTGATGCATTCATACTATAACCCGGATTTTGTAACTTCATTTGTCCTCTCTTAATGGTGCAAATTTAGATTCCGTAGAGCCCTGCAAAATGCAATTGGATCAGTTTTTCGCTCAGAAAACCAAAAAGTTTTACACTGATGAAAAATGGCAAAAGTTTATCGATCAAATTGACTTAATAAAGCTCCTTTCAAATATAAGAAAAATAAGTTAAATTTTAAGTCAAATCTGTAACCGAACTTTTTGAACTCCTACCCTCTATATAAGTTCCTGTAGTTCTTACAAGCCTTGATACAACTCCTGACCTTATGCCTATTCTGTGCTAACGCCTTCAATTCACCTTTACTCTAGCCACTGCTGCTTACATCGACCTCAATCTGTGCTCTACATGTGTAAGTTAGGCGTCCCATTCTTCTGTTTCCTTGCGGGTTCCAATCTATGGAATTTCTAAAGATGTCGCTAGTGCGCCATTTAAGTCTCCTGATTTCAATCTAAAAGGTTTATTGGCCTGTTCTTCGCCAGAGCGTGCTGTTAAATATGGTTCAAGGCCATAATACACGTACGATCTTGCGAAGACAGCGACTCACGAATAGTTGCATTTTTCGTATGTCACGAGTGGTACCGTTTCAGGTTTCGCAGCCGCACAAAATGGTAGATTTAATATTCGGATTGCAGATTGCAATCACTAAACTATCTTTGTGTTAATTACATTTGGTGGCTAACTTAAAAATGTTGAATTGAAAACAAATAGGCTGTCCTTTGCAACTGGTTTGTGTATTTGATAGCTTATTTTGCATTTTGGAATGTTAACAGCTGCAATTCCTTCTTAGTCATGAATAGAATAGAGTAATTTCTCTTCTGTCTTAGTTTCTCGTAAATATGTTTTATCAAGCTCAACATGCAGGTCAAAAGTTTCGATTACGACACGAGAGAAAAAAATCACGCTTGTCGTCTAAAAAATTTTTGAAGATGATTAATTAGTACTTGTCCATATTATAAAACATTTGCTGCAGAAATTTTCTACAATTCTCTTTTAAAACTTGATTAGTATTGATCAATGTCAATGAAATTTATGTTTCGCATCATTTCAGTATTTTGTTTACCTTTTCTTATTCGTCTTCTAACTCTGAATTACAAACTCAATTAATTACACAGCGGAACAAAATTGAACTTTTTGTGTGTTGATTGGAAGTTTGATGCAAGTTACAGGCACTAATCGAATTTTTGACATTTTTCAAAAAATTAAAATTTCAATAAATCTTAACTTCACTCTTCATAAAGTGATTTTAAAAATACTTCTTTTTTTTAAATATGTAATTGTTAGGTTTGAAAAACAATCAAATCACAAAAAAAATGGCTGAGTAATAGTTTTTTACGTAAAAAAAAAATCCAAAAATTGCAATTTTTTACTTTTAAAAATCATGAAAAATCCAAAACATAAAAAAGTCAAGGTCATATTACTTTCACGTAAAGTAACATAACCTATGAGCTAAATGAGACATAGATCATAAAAATCGATGAACGCGTTGCGCTTTTATTCACAATTGAGTGAAGGTACCTCATTTTTAAGTGTAGGAAAAAATGTCCATAAATTGAACAGCGGCAAACACACACACACACGTTAAAAAATGTTTTATTATTGTATGGATATCGCGATTTTTATCAATTTAATTGTCTCAGTAAATTATGAATAAAATCAAAAATTATGCACCGATTACAATGAAATAAAGCTCATTTTATTCGGAATATGTTAAGTTTTTTTGTACCAAAGCTGTGATTTTCGCGAAAATTTCAGTTTTTATAAATTATTAAATAAAAAAAATTTTTTTAAAAAAAAATTTTCTTTTTTTTTAAACTTCAATGATATCTCTGTAACTACTGGGCAAATTTAAAAACAATGTAAGCACGGCTTTAAGATAATATTGTTAGCGAATTTTGGTATTTTTTTAAGTGAATATGGTACACCGTTTTCAAGTTATTGCAATATATGTTTTGTAAGTGGCTTAGTTTTGGAAATAACGGTATATTTCGAAAAGTTCAGCTGACAGAAAAAACTGAGTGCGTCCCAAATAACCTTAATATCAACATTCAGTTCTTAATCAACAAAAACTTTGTTCCCTTATGTTATTATAACAAAAAAATGATGCCAAGCTATAACTAAATATAAATACAGTAGGCCAACATACAAAAAATACCACGCAAACATATAACATTTGTTCCCCATTGTAATTGTAACCTTCACAAAAAATTTTTTTTTTAATTTAGAATCCTTAAATTTAAAATTTAGACAAAGTAATTAGATAATTTAATATATTTGCTTAAAAAGATCTTCGAACAACCTCTAATTTGAAAATTTTTTCATATAAAAACTATTGGGTACACGGGTAACCCGGCTATTTGTAACCGCTGAACCGAATTTCACAGGGACCGTAACAGTTATTCCTTTTTTTCATAAAAGTCTGATGATAACAGTTATGTTTTTATTTTGATTTTTTTGAACAAAAATAACAGTTATTTTTTTATTTTTATTTCTTTGAACAAAAATAACAGTTATTTTTTGATTTTGATTATTTATTTTTTGATTTATTTTATGATTTGTTTTTTTTTTTTTTTTTTTTTTTTGAACAATTATAGATAACAGTTATTATTTGATTTATATTTTTTCGATCAAAAATAACAGTTATTTTATCATTTTTATTTGTTTGAACAATAATAACAGTTATTATTTGATTTTTAGTTTTTCGATCAAAAATAACAACTATTTTTTGATTTTTTTTTTTTCGAGCAAAAATAAAAATTATTCTTTAAAGAAATGTCCGTGTTATAATTATTTAGTTGACTTTAAATATTTATCTTAATGCGTATAAGATATTCCAATGATGATCATACATTTTAATAAATATTTAAAGACAACTCAATAATTATAACACGTACATTTCTTTAAAGAATAATTTTTATTTTTGCTCGAAAAAAAAAAATCAAAAAATAGTTGTTATTTTTGATCGAAAAACTAAAAATCAAATAATAACTGTTACTTTTGTCCAAATAAATAAAAATCAAAAAACAACTGCAATTTTTGATCGAAAAAATAAAAATCAAAACTTTAATATAATCATAATATTTTATCATAGAAAAGCTCATAAGGATCAACATGCGATACTTGAAAAGTTCATAAAAATCAATATGCTATACTTGAATCAGTTTGGCAGCATTTACTTCTATATGCTTTATTTGTTTTAAAATGTCAAAATAACTGTTATAAATGGTCTATCAAACGACTCCAAAATACTTAAATTTTCTAGGTCCGAAGTTTCACTACTCTATTAATATTGGTTTTGCAGCTAGAAACGTTTTAAGTTGTTAGTGGACACACGTGTATCCGGTTATGCGTTATACGGTTACTAAAATATGATATCAGTGCGATGACTCAGTGACATCGTAGAAAGAAGAAAGGACTCATTAGGCTGTCATTAAATTGAGTCATTGGGATTTACTTAAGTCAAAGTGAGAAAATATTATTATTTACTTACCCGTTACACATGTTTGTTTCACTTTTGTTGTATTCCGCCCTTTGTTTACAGGCGAACTCTTAATTATAAGACATCAGCAGTATGCCCGATATGGTTTTTGTAATCATTATACTTTGAAAATTAGATGTATTTAACGAAATTATTTATAAAAATAGAATATGGGAATTTTTGCTTCTTATTTTTCTTTTTAAACATGAAAATAATGTGAATAATACACAAAATCTGACATCGAATTGATGTCACTGTAGTCAAAGCATAGATGAAACATAAAATGTGACAACATTTTATAATGACATTCGTCATTGGATTGATGTCACTTTTTGCCTAATCGATGCCATTTGTAATAACATTGATGTCACAATTCTGATGTTAGAGCATCATCAATATGAAGATGCATTTTTCTATGAGTGTAAGTGTTTACGTGTCGAAATGTCAACTATTTCTTTACAAATCATTGTAAAACCAAAAGAAATTGGTTCACACTGTCAAAATCGCTGTCGTCTCGATACCACTTGATACAAATTTTCCTTGGTTTTTTGAAATTTAGTAGTCAAACGAATTCAACTAGGCGACTAAATCTGCCATAACGCTTTATATATACATTTGGTGTAGGAATGAATCCCAATCAGCTCATAATTCTATCTCAAATCTATCGCCTATGTAGCTATTTTAAACAATCCATATTTCATACCAGCACAAACAAATGTTTCTTGTAAAAGTTAATTTTTGTTTTAATCACTCCCTTTAAAGACTTTCTAATTGACTCTTTAATTAACATCAACCTATTACCTTGAAAATATTTTTATATTACCACCATAATGTTGCAGCAACAGTAGTAAAGTACAGAACGTTAATAAAGTTTAGCTAATTACCACAATTAACTGAAATTATGGTTGGGTACAGGCCGTAACTACAGCGGCAGCAGAAAGCAGCAGCATGAACTGCGGATGACTAATTTCCTAGCATTACATTTAAAGTCAATTAGTATCTGAGTAAAATGCAACAGGTATAAAATAAGAACTCTTAAGGTAAAAGATAAATATTTCACACCTTTTTTAGCACAGACTCAAACTTTATTCGGTTTAAGTTCAGAGTTAAGTAAATAGTTATAGATGTTTATTAAAAAGGAAAATAAGATAAATTAAGTTAAGATAATAAGAGTTTGTAATTTATTATTAGTAAGTTAGTTTAACATTTTGAAAACTTATATTATATATTTTTTTTTAAATTACATAAATTTTCTTTATTTTCTTTTTTCGTTTTAGACGAACCCACTATTAACCAGGCCACCACGAATATGGTTGATGGCATCGATTTAGATGAAATTAAAGAATTTGCCAAAGCTTTTAAATTACGTCGTTTATCGTTGGGTTTGACCCAGACTCAAGTGGGTCAGGCTCTATCAGTAACAGAAGGTCCCGCCTACAGTCAAAGTGCCATATGCAGGTAAGTTGAGTTATAGTTTTTTTTTAATAACTTTATTTTTATATTAAACATAAAAATGTCCTATTTAGTTTGTTTTTATTTTTATTAGTATTTTAGAAAATTTTCCATTTTCAAACCAAATCCAGACTAAAAAGTTTCATTAAAAAATTACTTATTTTTAAGGCCTTCAAGCTATTTCCTTAGGATTTATTTAGAAAGTCCTAAACTGAGCACAAATTCTAAAACACAGTGTAACCTCGGTTAACGCAACTAATAGAAATTTAGGGAGTTGCGAATGCCGAGTAAAAAATTTTTTTTTTTTTTTTTTTTTTTATAAAGAGCTTATTTCAATCCAATTTTAAAAAAGCATATCTTAACTTTTAAAATAAATACATTCATTTTGATTTAAAAAAATTAATACATACAAACAACCAAAAATTATTATAATTAAAAAAACCCAGTAGGAGGCCTATACTCGGCTGTGCCGAGTCTTTGATACCCTCCACCGACAGTTAGAATATTTCAGGAGCTGGCTTTTAATGACACCTATGCTTAATTATGGACCGATCTTCACGAAATTAAACAGTATGATTTTTGGTCACTTAAAACCGTGACAGACCAACATTTATTCGAATAGCGTTGTTCGCTTCGGCTTAACGTGTACTAAAGTTGTTTTTCGAGAGTGGACTTTTATGGGGCCTATGGTATATTATGAACCGACCTTTCCAATATTTTGCGGTATGGATTCTAGTCATATAGAACCAATTTGTAAAAAATCTTATATCCATCCGAGCATTATACCACCATTATGTTAGTTTTTGTAACACAGTTATCAATTTTTTAGGGTGGTTGTTCCACATTTTGATTCACAACTCTTATCCTACTGAACCGATTTTGCAGGATTTAAATCCCAACAATGTAACAATAATACATGCAGACAAAAATATGGTTGGAGGTTACCCGGAGCAACATACTATGGTTGGATTTTAACAATGTTTATATTATGGCTTAATATGACAATAATATGGTTAAAATTAGCACTAAGTGGCCCGAAATCAACCATAATATGGTCAAAATTAACAATATTATATTCAAAAAGTACCATAATATGTTCAACATTGTTCAGAATTTGGATAAAAGTAACCATATTATGGTCAGAATTAACAAATATATGGTCAATGTTAACCATATTTTGGCTATTTATTTCAGACATTTTTTCAATTTGCTTATTAAGTTTCAGGTTATAATGGTTTTTCTTTTGTTTTATTCCTGTTGCGTGCTTATGTTCCACTTTTATATGCAACCCTCTTTAATTAATTTTCTAGCGCCTGTGACGGCCTTCATCCGCATAGTGCTTCTATACTACTATGTACGTAAATTTATGTATTTTAATCAATAATTAAAATAAAATGATTGAGAATTTTAAGCAAACCAATCTAGTATGCAATTGAAAAGCATTAAACTATTGTAGAGAGCAAAACACCCATAATTGTGTTCTTTTAAACTTCAATTCAAAATAAAACAAACAATAATTATAAATTTTATAATTACAAACATATTATTGTTATTATTAACAATAACATATTTGGAGACAACCATAATATGGTTATGGCTTTTGGATGGATGAATTCTACCATAATTTGGTTTCCAGTTACAATAATATGGTGAAAGTAACCATAATAGGTTTAAGTGTATGGTTGAAGTGTTATTTAATTAAAAAATAATATTGTTAGTTTTAACTATATTTGAAGTTTCAAGGGAGCCAAAAACTAGATTGTTAAATAGAAACAAAATATTATTAGTCGGAACAAAGGTAATGTTAAAAACAACAATAGTTTGTTTTTAGGAATGACTTTATAAAATGTAACAAGAAAATACAAGATAATAGTCTGGTATAAAGTCATTCCTAAAAATTAAAAAAATTGAACTATTACAAAAAGCTTTATACATAACTGAAATTAAGCTCATAGAATAAATTCGAAAAATAAATAATGGACAATTTGTTTTCTTTAGCCATACTTCAAACATATTTTTTCTCTGCGTGTAGTCTTTTCTTTTGAGCTTTTCGAAGCTGAGCGTATTTTCAACAAACGGATAGCCAGACGGACATGGCTACATCGCCTTTAGCTACGGTCACGCTTATTTAATATTTGATGAAATAAGCATAACCACTTATTGTGTTAATAGTTAGCGAGATTAGGCATCTCAATAAGAAATTTCCTATTTTGCGAGCGCTAATGGTACATTTTAAAAAGGAAGCACACATTTATGCGCTACGCAATAAGACATACAGAGATGCAGTATCGCAAGTGATCGACATCTTAATAAATATATAAAATTTGAACGACATTCCCTTATTACGGAGCAGGTTTGTAAGGGAGCATATAAAAGAATAACGGTAACAAAAAACTCAGTGTGCAAAGCTGATCGTTACATTCACCAATTTTTATATGGGCTGAATAAAGCGCTTTCTGTGTCAAAAATGTATTGCTTCAAAGTGGGAACTCGCCATATAAAATTTATGTCTTCCGTAAGCGATATGGTAAGCGAAACGTTCACGTTTCTCCCTTACAAACCTGCTTCGTTGGAAGCTCCATTTTGTATTGGGATGGTCTAAATATCGCAAAATAAAACTAATTATACTGATAGACATAGCAAAACACTGTTTTTGTAAGATGCAGTATTATAATCAAAATAAATAATGTAATTAAAGGAAATTATATTATAGTTTGCCTGTTGGTCCAGTTTCTTTTTTCGTCAAATACTTGCCAAGTGTAACTGTAGCTTTCAAATTACTCAGGGACCCAGAATATATATATTCTGTGGGGTTAGAGATGAATATGGCAAAAGTTTCATACAGAATGACAAACTTAGTATACCCTCAGTCATCACTAGGGGTGAAGGTTGTAAAAATACATGTTCTAGTGCATGTTAATTTCTACTTCGCAGTTATTATCAAGGCAAATTCATATTTTTAACGAAAAAGTATGAAATTTTCGATCGCGTTTTTTACATGAAATATTTGTTGAACAGCAGTTTACAAATGTTTTCATGCTCATTATGTCCTTCAAAGAGCTGTTATTCCCCTCCGCCCATTGAAGACAAAACTTAAAGCTTCCGAGAGAATTATGACATTTATGCCCTAATCATGCAAATGCAACGCAACGCCAAAGAATTGCATTGGAAGCACAAACAATGTCATTAATATTTTGTAATTTTGTTGTTGTAAAATTCATTTACTGTTTTAAAATTTTCAACGCCACAAGCTTTGCAGCGTTTGAAATTTTAAAACGCAATGTGAAATTCTTTAGAAAGCAACAAGAAAATTACAAAATATTTATGACACTGCTTGTGCTTTCAATGGAATTCTTTGGCGTTGCGTTGCGATTTGCATGATTAGGGCCTTAATTTTTGCAGGTATTGAAAGTAGAGCTACATTTTACTGCACATAAAGAAACACAAAATCCATGTTGTTTTTTATTGTACTCTTGTAGTTTTGAATTTATTCATAAAAAGAAACTAATCGATAGAGAAAGAACACCAAACTTTGGCCGCAAAGTTGTGATAATTGAGATTTTTCGTTAACAGAGTCACCAATGTTAAGAATTTGTGTATTGCGATTATCGAGGAGTTGCATTAACTGAGGTTACACTGTAGATGCCACATCCGACTATCATAAAATACACTGTTATTAACGAAGAGTGTAGAATCTTGTGAAAATATATGTTTCACGGATAACTAAACTATTTCAAACGAAATTATTTTCATACCCAACATATTATGATTACACCATATTTGGGTGTAAAATTTTTTTATTTTTATCATGGCTTATCCATAATGTTAAAATACAAATTTAATTAAAATCACTTTTGCAATATGTTTTTCCATTTGGATCTCTAACATTTAGATAATTTCATTTTGATAA
Source organism: Pollenia amentaria (assembly GCA_943735925.1). Lineage (NCBI taxonomy): Eukaryota > Metazoa > Arthropoda > Insecta > Diptera > Polleniidae > Pollenia > Pollenia amentaria. The sequence goes on along the minus strand of OX031010.1, from coordinate 10,749,732 downwards.
ATTTTTAAAAAAAAATTCAATAAATTTTATTCTTATAAAATTGCCTTTTTGAAAATTCAAGAAACTTAAAAAATAATTTTAGTTATTTTTTGATTTAAACACCAACTCTCCTCTTTTTCTGGATTTAAATAAAATTTTTAACATTTTTGGTTTTAACTTCCTGCTACAAAAAAAAAAGTATCTTTATTATTTATAGTGCCAGGACATTTGTTTAAATAAAAAAATCTAAAAACTAAACGCTAATTGCTTTTCTAAAACAAATATAATTAATAATATTTTTTTATTTTATTCTTTTTTTGTGCTTGATAAATAAAACTGTAAATACAAAAAAAAAATCTAAAAAAAATCGAATTGAATTGAAATGTATCGTATCGTAACGCATCGTATTGAATCATATTGAATGAAATAGTGCATTAGCTGCTCAAATGTATGCTGCTCAACTTTCGACACAACAACAAAACATGTATGTTGACAATAATAACAACAAAAAAAACGTTTAAAAAAAAATAAGTATTTAATTTATAAAACATAAATGCTTTTTTACAAAAAAAAAAAAAAAAAACAAAATCAACTAATTTTTATAGCTTTTATGCAAAAAGAAAACTATAAAAATTTGTTTACTAAAAAAAAAACGTTTTAAAAGAGATTTTTATTTAAATCTCTTTTTTTTAAACGTTTAAAAAAATAATAATTTTATTTTCTTTATTTTTAGTATGCGCTAAAGTTTTAAGCTGTTTTTTAACCAAATATTGGCCAGGGCATTGCCTTTAAACTTTATAATTATTTACAAACAAATTAACCATATGAATATTAAAAAAAAAATCATTCAAAAAAGCTTTTCGTTTTTTATTAAAATTTAATAAATTTTCTTTTATTTTAAAAATTAAAATTAAGTTTGGCTTTTAACTTATAGAAATTAAAAAAAAGGGGAAAAACCTCCCTAAAATATCTAAAATGAAAATCAAACAATGTCCTGGCACTTTTCTTCTAAAATAAGCGCATACTAAAAATTCGTTTTGCAAAAATTTAAAAAAAAAAATTTTTTTAATTTTTTTTAATTCCATATTTTCCCCTTCTCAGGTTTGAAAAATTAGATATTACACCAAAGAGTGCTCAAAAAATTAAGCCCGTTTTAGAACGTTGGATGAAAGAGGCCGAAGAGAGGTGAGAGTATGGATTAAGTTCCTACCACGTTTACTCTTGTTTTAATTCAAAGAATTTACTAACCTTTTATTTTGTCTTTGTTTCATTTTTATTTATACAAAAAATTCAGTCACTGGAATCGTTTTAAAACTGGGCAAAATCATTTAACTGATTATATTGGTGTGGAACCATCAAAAAAACGCAAGCGACGTACTTCGTTTACCCCGCAAGCTTTAGAGCTTTTAAACGCTCATTTTGAGCGTAATACCCATCCATCGGGTGAGTGGTAATTTCAAATTTTATTTTTTTATATAATAACCTACAACTACATATCATTTATTGGTTCTAAGTTTTTTCTATTGTAAAGTTAAAAAAGCTTTTCCTATTGTAAAGTAAAAAAGCTTTTTCTATTGCAAAGTTAAGAAAGCTTTTTTTTGTATGGCTGAAATAACTTTTATAGGCTTTGTTTGGCAGTTAAGTCTATAAAAGCTTTTTCAAATGCATAAATTTACATTTTTGTTCACTTTTGCTTTAAAAGAGCTTTTATAAAAAGCTTTTCTAATATGAATCTTTAATAAGCTTTTAAAATATCCTAAAGTTTAAAGTTTTTAATAGAAAACTTAAAATTTACCAAATTTAATATTTTAATATTACACTTAAAAGCCTTTAAGGAAAAAAGAAAAGGCATTTTGTAAATATAAAGCTTTCAATTTAAAATCCTGCGTGAAACCATCTTTAATAATATATTAGAATAGTTTAAACAAAATTTTTCATAGCTTTCCTTTTTTAAACATAATACCATTTTATATACATATACGAGAATATTCAAAAGCTTTTAGATAAAAAGGAAATAAAAATCAAAGTAAAATTGTGTATTTTAAAAAGATATCAAATTCTTAAATAATAAAATAATAATAAACTCAAATTTAAATATTTTAATACCGTTATAAATTTATTCGCCCATTTTGTGAAATTCATACTTTCTTTACAGTACGTTTACATTTGACAGTACTGGCAAGACAGTAAGAAAACACATATTAGTTGCCAAAAACACTACTTGCTGTCTTCGTGACGTAGGCGTCCAGACAGTATTTAAGACAGTTCACTTTTAAAAAAATGACTAACGTGAAAGTCGTAGTGCAAGTTCTAGTTAAACGTGTTTTATATGTACTTAACAAATTAAAAATAGCATTTAACAACTATTTTTTGTGAATATATGTAGATAACCCTTAAGTAAAACATGCAAAACCAAAACATAATTTATTAATTTTCTTTTAATTGTTGATTTTTTTTTTATTTTTGCGAACAAAACTTCAAATTACTGTCAGCAAATGTCAAATCACTGTCCATTTTACTGTCTGCAAAATTTGCTAGACAGTAGACAAGACAGTTGGAAAAGTGTACATGTATTAGTGAAAAAGTTTGCATGTATTGCAACTGTCTTGCCAGTACTGGCAAATGTAAACACCGTGTTATATGGAACAGCAAGCAAAATGGACACGTCATTTTCTATGAAAAGAGTAAAAGCAGAATTTTCTTTCATTGTTTTAAACACATAATGGAAAGTCTTACACCAAAAAAATATATATTTATTTATTTTTAACATTTCAAATCCCGCTAAATCAAATTTTGTTTCAAATTTATCTGTTTATTAGTTGAAATATTGTGCCATACTTTTAACGGGCACGAAAAAAGCGTTTGAAATGAGAATCACCCGTATATATTTTAAAAATTTTTGTAAAGCTTATTTTATTCTAAAGGACAAATAACTTTTACCGAATAAAAAAAGCATACAAAGACAAAAAAAAAATCGAATAAAAATGAAATGAAACCCTTTATTCCTTTTTTTTTTTTTGAAAGCTTTTAAACCTTTATTACAAAAAAAAACTTACTTAATACAAACAATTTTGTATTAGTTAATATTCACCAGGTTTTACCTAAGCAGTTTTAGTGTACTGCTTTTAAAGCTTATAAACAATTTAGTGAAAAGCGCATATTGAATTTTAAAAAAGCTTTTTAATAAACTCTCAATATGCTATATATATATATATATATATGGAAAGCCTTAATTAGTTCAGATAAAGCTTTTTTTAGATTAAAATAATGAAATTCATTAATAACAAATAGAATCTGGGAATTTTAGGAATTTTTTTTTCAACATGAGAGTTTCATTTTAATTATACATATACAAACAAACAAAATTTTGATAGTGCATAGAAAATATTACTAGAAAATATTGTATGAATAAACCTATTAAAGTATAAAAGCTTTTAAAATGGTAATTTGACTTAGAGTACACATTCGAATTAAAATAAATTAATAACTTTAATATTTTAATATATTTTTTTTTTTAAAGCTTTTTTAATATCTAAAGTGTTTAAAGATCTTAACTTAATTACTTAAGATATAACAGATAAAAGCTTTTTTAAAATAATATTTCTAAAACAAAAACCTTGCAAACTTTCCATATTTTGATTTAAAACTTTCTAGTAGAGTTTTTTAAGGTCATAATGAATATTACAAACTAAACCTACATTATCTGTTTTCTAATCCCAACAGGCACCGAGATTACCGGTTTAGCTCACCAATTGGGCTATGAGCGGGAAGTTATACGCATTTGGTTTTGTAATAAACGTCAGGCTTTAAAGAATACAGTACGTATGATGTCGAAAGGAATGGTTTAAAATTCAATGAATTACAGCTGGTAACAGTAAATAGAGAATTAATCATGAAGAAAGCTTTAAGCTGTTAAAACACAAAAGTAAAAGCTAAACATGTTATGACAAATTATAAAAAAAAAACATTTAAGCTGTCAAAAATTAAAAGCTTATTGAACAATGATATAAAAAGTTGGTAAAAAAAATCTTTAAATTATTGGAAAGCATCACATTTACTACGATATAAAACCGAAGCAACAGAAGAGCGAAAACAGATTCAGCATTTTGGAATTTTATTTGGAAAGATAATGTTGTAGTTCAAAAACGTTTACAAACAAAGAACCAAAAAGTAGCATTTTGTTGGTTCTTGCCTGTTTTTTGAAATAGAGGATGTGGCATAACTATTTTTCAACTTTAAAATCAACTTACAGCTTTTGTTCAATAAGCTTTTTTTAAACAGCTAAAAGCTTTTTTATTTGTTTATAAACACATTAAACAAACAAAAAATTTAAAAATTAAATTTTAAGAAATATTGAAATTTAAAGAAAAATAAAATTATAAGATTATTTTACGATAAATAAAAATTTTATAGATTTAAATAGTTATTCCAAATACAAAAATACAATTTCTAAATTAACTCAATAATTTCAAAACTTAAAAAAACCTTTTCAATAACTTTTAAATACAAAACAAGAAATAAATAAATATGTGATTAAGTGTAAGACATAAAAAGAAATTAACTTTTAGACAGCACACTTTAACCACCTGGTACCCCAATACTCCTTCTCCACTTTCTCTTTAATGGAAACAAATTTAGTTTGTAATAAGACCCCTACTCTACGCCTACTCTTCCTCTATATCGAAATATCTGAATAATATTTGTATAATTATAGGCCATATGTAAAGGTGTGTCATAGCATTTATCATTTTAAATAGTTAAATAAGTCTTTCGCTATATACGATTAAAATAAAAATTAATAAAAACCTAAAAACTATTCAAAATTAGTTTTTATTTTGTTTTTTCTAAAGAAAAAAAAACAAGCACAAATAATTATTATTAGAAATTAAAATTAAAAAAAAAAATCTATAAATTATATCTAAAATTTGTTAAGAAAAGAAAATTTAACGTGCCATTCCAAAATGAAAAACAGTAGAAAAAATAAATTCTTTTAAAACCGTGTAAAATAATTATCTGTTTTAGTACCATAAAATTGAATTAAAAACAGGTCCTTTTTTGAAAAAAACAAAAATAAAAAGAAAATTACTCTCACCTTTACCTATAAATATATTTAATTAAATTTAACAATAAATTAATTAGTATTGTACGTAACTTTTATAGCCTAAAAATATGTATGAAAGTACCATTAATAAATATGTAATGTAAAATTTTATTAAAAATAATAAAGAAAAAAAGAAAAATTAAAAACTAGATTCATATTAAATATGTATAACAATAAAAAAAATTAAAATTACTAAATTAATACTATGAGCAAAAAAATAAAAAAAATCTAGCATTTAAAAAAAAAAAACAAAAAACGTAACAACGTTCATATTATTTAAAATGATTGTAATAATTAAAAAAAATAAATAAATAAAAAAAAAAAATAAAAAACATGAAATAAAGGAATATGTAAAAAAATATTTAAAAAGAAAATTGTTTTAATAATTTATGTAATAGCCAGGGAAACCGAAAATATGCACTAAAAGAAGTTGCTTATACGCATTAACCCTAGGATTACCGTCTTGGTCTAGACAGACCAAATTTGTATATTGCATGCAATAGTTTGCGAATATAACAAAAAATCAAAAAAAAAAACAGGGATGTGAATTCTATAAATGACATGAGCTAAATCGAATGAAACAAATATAGATTCGATTGGAAGAAATTAATGGGGTTAAATTCCATTTTTATGTAAAAGTCTATGAAATTACGCTTTTTGCAATATCTTCCAAATAGGAAAAAATATTAAACAAACAGAACAAGAAATCTATAAATGATATGTTCTGAATCGAATGAATCATGATTAAGTCAAATCAGAAAATTACGGCCCATTATTCGCTTAATTCAATTCTTTGGAAGATGCGAAAAAGCAATGTGCGATATTAAAGACTACATTTTCGATGACTTCCATGTGGAATCAAATAATAAAATAATAAAATTATATAATAAATTCGCATATTCTAAAATAATAAGTAAACGTTCAATAAAAAATATATTTATTTACTTTTATTTAATTGGTGTTTTAGCTGTTCTATTTGTGGTCTGGCCAGACCAAGAGGATAACTTAGTAGTAAAAATTACCAAAAATCGTAGGGTTAAATATGCAGTAAAAACTTGAAAATATGCCCTTAAAATTGTCTTAAAATATGCCCATAAAAACAAAAAATTCCCAATTGTATAGCAAAAATTCAACATTTAAATACTATTTGCAAAGAGCCCTACCATATGATACCCTACCCCACAGTAAATTTTTTTTTTATTTTTCAGTTTTTATTTATTGAATCATCATATATTAAATATGAACTACCAATAATTAATCGAATCTTATCCTAATATTTGCTTTATAACGGTTTCTGATCACATATGTAGGTGTTTATCGCTCATCTGATTGGGTGAGTGCTGCAGTGTCTCTTCTCGTTAAGCGAGTGTGGCCGCCATAATTATATAACGGCAATTTTTTAATGTTTCCTATTTGAGACTCATGGGCAGTAATGGACCCATAAAAACCACATTATGTTAAAGGTTAAAAAGGTTAAAAATCACATAAGAGTTATTTACGCTAAAAAAAATATTTACGTTTAAATACCTCTTACTTTAAGGACCACTTTCCTCTACCTAAGCTACTTCTGAAAATAGGAAAAGCTGCGTTCATTTTTACAAAAATTCAATTGAAAATATTCGTTGATTTCAATTTCACGTGGTTTCGATTTCCATGGTATGGCCGATTATCTATAGATATCTACATCTAAATATATCGTCATATAACTTCAGAAAAGCCATAACTTACATTTAAAACATTTTACAGGGGAAGCAAAAACTCTTTACTTTGAAAACTAATAACCAAAACTAAAAAAAAAAAATTTAGAAAAGATAAACACAATTAGTCAATTCACAAGGTATCCTAACATGTCATATTGTCAAAATGTCCTAATATTTCACAATGGTTTAAAAATATTGTTGTACGGCTCAGCCGCTCAGCGCTGGACTTTTCTGATTAATTACGACAGCACAATAAACACAGCAAGCAACGTTCTATTTATTTAAGACACTTTTTGTTAACAAACCAACAACCATATTTTTAAACCATTGTGAAATATTAGGACATTTTGACAATATGACATGTTAGGATACCTTGTGAATTGACTAAATGTTTTATTGTTGGAATTTTGTTTACGCTTTGATATCGTTGCAAATAAGACTTTTTTCAGTGTTTTTAATTCTCATTACCTCTGTACTCTTATTTGCTGATATTTTTGGCTTTTCTAAAATTTTTTGGGAAAAACGTTTTCTGATGATCTGGCTTAAGCAAAAAGGAAAATGCGCATAGGAAGAGCTTATCCGCTAACAATAAATTTTCAGTTGTTTTATCAACAATAAAAATAGGGAATTAAGCAAAACAAATAAAATCTTTTAATTCTAGAAAAAAATTAAAACATAACAGATGATCTCTTCTTAAAACACAACAAAGTAAAACTTATTGTTGTTAAACAATAAGGAAGAGACCAGTTCGGTGTCAATTCGCTTCCCTCTAGGATTATTTATCGAAAGGCGCTTGCACAAACACTTTTAAGGACTTTGCTGATAAAAAGGTTATTTTTAATTTCAGAAAAAATATGTATTTTGAATAGGGATGTAGCAATACGCCTTTATGTCTATACGATACCGATAATCAAACAAAAATATCGCCGATATCGATACCGATACCGAATTTGATAATTGAATCAATTATTTTTTTAGTTGAAAGAAAATTACAAATATAATTTTGTTTTAATTAACATTGTAGTCGTTTTGAAATAAATTTTTAATTCAAATATTAATTAAATATCAAAAAATTTTAATTGATTTTTTTCGTTAAAAATTAAATAATTTAAGCTTTTAGAATTGTTGTTGGGAATTTTCAATATTTAATTAAATAAATTAACACATTGTTTGAAATGGCAAAGTTTTTTGATCATTTTTTTAATTAAAATTAAAAATATCATTTATTGAAAAAAAAAAAATTTTAAAATTTTAGTTTGCTTGATATTATAAATTTGGTGATTAGAGAAAATTTAGAATTTTTTTCTGGATGTGGTAAATAGAAAATTCTGTTAAACAAAATCTTATTTTTTTGTTCTGCTGCGAGAGCCCTTGTTGTTAGCTTTTAGAAACTTGACGATTATGATAATTTGCTTCAAAAAGGTGGAATATGCAAATTTAAATAAAATTATTTGAGTTATATAGCCGTTGCAGCAAATGAGCGATATCTAGGCAAGTTTTAAAAATTACATGCTAATAAAAATGTCGATTCCGATCTTTACCTGATCACAAGCTTCACATGAACACATGGACGGACGGATGCTCTTGTTTCAATCGGCTGTGAAAGTAATTCTGGGTCATCGCATTACTTTTTATTATCAACCAAATCTTAATTAGCAGAAAAAATACATACATTTTTATTAAATATCTTTATTTGTTTTAATTTATAAAACCTTATTTTTAATTAAAAAAAATTACAATTACAAATAATTCTAACAACTATAATTATGTGTTCAATTATTATCATAAATTAACATATTTTCTACACTACAAATCACTTTTTTCGTTTAACACAACAGCTGTGTATTTTTGTTTCTTCCAGACGCGATACTCAATAATGCCATAACTAAAAAAAACAGGAAAATGGAAATTGATTATAATTTTATTGAAATAACAAATAAGTTACATTGAAGGTACTTACCCCATACAGCCCACCAATAAAACAGCCATTAATATTAACAACTTTATGGAGGTGCACAATTGAGAACTGATAATGTAACCAATAACAGAGCCAGTAGATTCCCACAGTCTGAAATTGCTGTAGCCGGCTATAAGATTTTGTGGGAATAGGATGCCATAGAAAGCTGGAAGTTAAAAATAATAAAAAAAATGTTTTCAAATAACATTGAAATATTAGAAAAAATAAGAAAAAAAATACTCCTTTAAACCGTTGAAAATAAAATTTACAGAATTTACGAAAACTAGTGATTTCAATTAATTTTATATAAAAGGTTCAACAAAGTAATCTTAATAACAGTGTTTGTAAAACTTTAATAAACTTTTGTGAAATTAATGTTGCGTTAAAATATCTGTTAGTTTAATGGTATTTAACAGTTTTCAAGAACATTTTAATGCTAAAATAACTACAAAAGCTTTTCTAAAAGCTTTTCTTATACACCACCTTTAACAACTTAAGCAGTGTGACCAGATCTAAAAAAAATGTTACCGCTAAATCTGGCATTAGACATGGCCAAAAAATGCTCAAAATTATTAAAAAAAAAAGCTACAAATAATGATAAATTTTTTTTTAGATTTATGTTAAAAATTTATTACCGATAATAAATTGTATTCGAAACAAAATACATTTTAGTTAAATATTTTTTTAAAGAAATGGAAATAAATGGTTATATTTAAGCAAGTGGGTAAGTATTGATTCTAACGCAAAATTATTTTATTTATGTTATTATTTTTTTTGATTATTTATTATCTTTTAATTCTGTAGCTAAAATTTACATTCCCTGTTTTTGCAGTATCATTTTTAAATATTCAACTCAATTTGTTTAATTTAAGTTGTCTGATTCTAATACTGTAATTTATAAGATATTGTGTCTTGTTGTATTAGAAAAAGTAATTAATAAATACAAATACAAATATTAGTAAAACATCAGATCCATAAAAATATTTAGCACAAGTAGTTGAGATTAATAGCCTGTTCAACGATTTCTAGAGGACGACTTCGATCGCAATTTAAGCGATCGAAAACTGATATGGTTGATTCGGGTTCAACCAACTATACTATACGAACGACAACTAGAAAGAAAACGTAAGTACTTTCATACAAAAAGCGGTTTATCAATATCGAAGGTATTGTCAAGATTACGAACACAAATGTTAAAACTTTGCAAAAACTTTGCTCTCTTTGCAAAGTCTTTGCGCTTTCATGCAAAGTGAGCGTGCAAAGTGTTCCACAAAGCATTTAATCTCACTTGTTGTTTTGTTGTCGAATCGTTGAATTAAAAAAAAAAATATTTAAGAGTAATTTAAATGCATAAATAAAAATGGAGAAACAATGATAAGGAAGGACATATGTAAAAAAAAATATTTAATTTATTAATGATGTGCTAATACTCCCAATCTTCATTTATGATTAAAACACTGAAATGTATTTTTGTGCTAGTTTCTATGCGCATTTCGCTGGTTGCTCAGGCCAGCTCGTCGTTTATTTGCCGGGTACAAGCAAATTTGCTATCAAAAGTTATTTTCGGGAATGAAATATTTATATTTTATTTTTGGGAATGAAATATTTATATTTCATTTACATATAATTTTCGGAATTGTTCGTTTTGGGATTTTTCATAGCTAGTATTCTAACATTATTATTAAGCTATCTTACCCTTTTGTAATTATACACACTTTAATTTTTATATACTCATACATAGATTCATATATTAATTTATTTATAATTATTAGAAGAAATTTGTAACCGATTATGGCCTTTAAAGGCTAGGTTATAGTATTGTGAGAAATAAAATACAAAATAAAAAAAAAATAAATAACTTTTGATAATAAATTTGCATGTGCTGCTTTATTTAAGCAACTTGTTTTTTTTAATTTTGTTTTTTTCTTTCTATCCTCTTCCAACTACAATTCGTGTTGGAAAAAAACCAGCCAATTGTAGGGGAATGTAAGAGAGAAAAATTCTCTGTATATTGTTGTGACTTTGTTGAAGCTTTGATATTTTTACAAGTAAGACCTGAGTGTTTAAAATTCTTATTCACTTTATGGTCTTACTGGTATAATATTTTTAGCTTTTCTAAAGTATTTGGAAAAGTTTCCTGACGAGCTGGCCTAAGCAACCAGCGAAATGCGCATAGAAACAACAGTAAAATTCAGTGTTTAAATCATAAATGAAGATTGGGAATATTAGCACATCATTAATAACTGAATTAATTAATAATAAATATTTCTCTCCCGAAAATAACTTTTGATAAAAATGTTTTATTGATTGTTTAAACGTAAAATTATAGTCTAAGCAAGTAAGAAAGTATAGTCGGACAAGCCCGACTATAGTGAAAGTGTAACCTATTTGGGACCCGTGGGCAATCATGGACAATCCTGAACAAGATTATGTTATGAGGTTAAGATTCATTTAAAAGTTCTTTGTGCCGAATATGATTTAGATATCTTCATCTAAATAAGAGATTTAAGGATGGGGGTTTATATGTGACCAATAGTTTATTTTGGATCTACCAGGACAACATTTTGTTATGACATATTAGTATCATAAAAGTCATTGTCGCCAATTTGTATGTGAGTACTACCATTTGTAAGGAAGTTATGGCATTAAAAAATATTTTCGGGAGTATTATTTGTATAGACCGATTCCAATAAAATTTAATCTTAATACCAAGATAATTAGATTATTTATCGGAACAAAAACCCTATTCGGAAAGAATCTTGTATGGGGGATAAGTAAAATTATTTTCAATAAGCTCGGTCCTTGTGTCAATTTGAACCAACATATGTGCAAAAGTTCATCAAATGATCTCCAAAATTGTCACCTGTACTTTGCGCACAAGTTACATGGACAGCCAGCCAGCTGGACGGATATCGTTGGATCCACATAGAATGATTCTGAATTCTGAAGCTGCTTTTGTAATTGCTTAATTGGTTTATTTATTTGTGTGCATGATTAGTTTATTTTTTTGTTTAAATATTTGGTTTTGAATTAAATTTTACCTTTGATTACTTTGTTTTTTTAAGTTTTGGTATCAATGAAAAATGTTTTTTTTTATTTCTTGACACTTCTAAACAGCTGATAAAATTTCAAATACAGTTGTATTTGTTATCATGCAAATTAGTATTATTTTTGATACTTTTGAACAAAAACGCAAAAAATTATAGAAATATCTTATATGGCAATACTATATTTTTTTAATACGTAAATAACAACTATTGACACTCGTAAGAGCAAGCGATCGAAAGCTGTCGAAATAGTTGAACCCAATTTGATTCGAAATCGTGCGAATGGATGGCGATCGCTTCGATTTGTTATCGAGATCGTTTAACAGGGCATTTATTTCTAATTTACGGGGTCGGAAAACCTCTGATACATGCAACATTGAAACGATTTTATTTCTGTGCCATACAAAATTTGTTTAGATAATTTTATTTCTTATAGTTTACGACAAGTTAAAGTTTTAAAATTATTATTTTTTTGAGCAGTTAAGAGCAAAAAAATTTCTCAAACGCTTACGCTATAGAATTTTTATCTCAATACAAAGTGAAATTTCTTTGTACTTTTATATCGTTATATAAAAGGGCAAATAATATTTACAATCAACATGATGAGGGCATTTCTAATATTCCCTGAATATTCTATTTTTTTCTTAACCAGGACAGGTAAGATGTTTCTTAACATACACTCACAATATTATTACAGTAACGGACTGTAGGTTATTCAAGAAGTATTCTGTTCAGTCATTTTTAAATAAATAAACATTTAAAATTCCAAGCAAATTTATTTTTAACTGATTATAACATTTATTCAAAAAACTAAGTGCACATTAATACGGATTTTCGGTTGCATTTAATATTGTCAATTCATTAAGTAAAAATATTCTGTATGTAAAATTAAATGAAAATGAAATTTAAAACAACTGTAAATTTACTTAAAAACCGATTTACTTATTTTGCATTTTATTTTAACAAAAAGTTAATTACATTTTTACTGTCAAAAATTTAACCGCGAATTCCATAAAAAATTAACCACAAATTCCGTAAAAACAAATGAATTTTCAGTTATTTTATGTAATTTACTACCAAAAAATTAATTTATAGTTATCTATTTATAGATCTGTGGCAAAAAGTAAAAGTAAAAAACCATTTGCTTGTTTTGTATAGAAAATTCCCATATTCTATTTGTTCAAATTTTTTAGTTAAATATATCAAATTTTTAAAGTAATATAATTGCGAATACCATATCGGGCATGCTCCTGGTGTCTTATAATTGAGAGTTCTTCTGTAAACAAAGTGGTCAGTACATCAAAAGTAAAACCAACATGTATAACGGGGTAAGTGAATAAAAATAAATATTCTCCCTCTCTCATTAGAAAAACAAGCGGACAAATGTCTGGTATTTTTTAGAAATACGAGTAAAACCTGTTTTATATAAAATTATTGAATTACATAAAATAACTGAAAATTCATTTGTTTTTACGGACAGTCAAAATTAAATGAACTTTTCGTTAAAAATAAATGAAAAATAAATAGACCGGGTTTTAACTGAATATTCATTTATTTTATTTTACAATTTCAGTTAATTTTACGTACACAATATTGTGAGTGTAAGAATTATCCATTTTCATTTTGGGTACAACTTTTTTTTTACTATTTTTGTTAAAAATTTATTATAATTAATAAAAGAAATTTCAAATAGAATTTAGGAATTATTTCTTTTTCATAAGTAACTTTATTATATTCAACAAATTTTTTTGTATTTTTTTTTTTTTTTTTTTTTTCAATTTATTCTATGAGCTGGTATTGTATATAGTCATTCCTAAAAAATTAAAGGAATATAACTATTACAAAAAGCTTTATAAAATACATAACTAAAATTTAGCTCATAGAATAAATTCGAAAAATAAAAAAAAACAAAAAAACAAATGTTGAATACATTTTTTTCGTAATTTCAATAAAACTAGTCGTCCAAATTTTTAAAATAATGCTAAAAAGGCTAAAAACATTTTCTAAAAATGCTTAATAAAATTCCAAGTGCTTAATGAAAATTTTACAGATAAATAAAAATTGTAATGCTAAATTAAGCAGCAAAAATGCCAAAATGGCCACACTGAACTTAAGATTTAACATTTTCTAATAGCTTTCAGTTATATTCAATTTCAGTGTGGCTTTATAATTTACTGTTACGCTCTGTGATGAAAATAAGCTTTTAAAAACGCTTTGCTTCGAACATTTTGACTTACCATTGATTATAACCAACCAAACACCATCGCATATCCCCCAGATGGCAGCAAAAGCACAATATTTGATAAAATCACCCTGCTTTGCTTCATAGAAATACATGTAACCAAACAAGGACAGATTTAGCAGAGCACACAGTACAGCCAACTTAACACGACCTAATTTCTCTGCAGCGCCACCAGCAAAACCAGCAGCAATCGCATTGGCAACACCAAAACATATCATGGCAAAGCCAATATTTGAAATACCCCAGCCACAAGCCACAAAAGACTAAAAAAAATGTCCATAGAGAAGGAATTATTTTCAAAGGACTTAACGTAAAGTTTCTTTTCAAAATACCTTTGTAAAATCCACAGCCAAGAAAGCTTCTTCCAAGCCAATAAACATGGTTATGGGTAGCATTAAAAGTTGGCGCTTTTTCTTTAGCATATTAACAGTAGCAGTTAAAAGTCTTAAACCCGACATACCATCACCACCAGTATCACCCTTTTTTACTCCATATCTATAAATTTAATACGAAATAAGCGAAATGTTTCATTAAATCTCAAAAAAAAAAAAATAAATCAAAACCCACCTTTTCAAAGAATCCACCCCAAAAATAATCAATATTACCGCCACCGCCATACACACCAAAAATATGGAATTTAACAGCTGTATTTTACTTGGCTCAGGTGGAATAAGATTTGGATTAGCTTCAGCCTGCACATTGGGGCAGAAACGCGCACCGCATAATTGGCCAACCAAGTTCGCAGCCTTTGAAGCATTGCTTGACAGTTCTGCTCCCTCATCTGCGGATGCTAGTAAGAGCACGGAAGATGAGATTAAATTTCCCCATACCTGAGCCATTTGATAGAATATAAAGAAGAGACCAAAAAATTTAACAGTATTAACATCTTTCTGGGATTTGTTCCCCCGAACATAAGTTAGAGCTTCAGCCACAGTGGAGAGATAAGTACATTTGGCACACCAAAGGGGGCCACCACCAAAACCCACCATAAGACCGGCGGGTATTAAGGTCTTAAAGCGGGGATAGAACTGAGCCACTATGTAGGGCATATAGGCAAAGAAGGCCAAGGCCATTGTAATTTTGACACCGAACCATCTAAAAGACAGAAGAAAACAATTAAATTAACTCCAATAAATATAATAGTAAATTGACTTTTTTAATATTTTTGAATTTATTGTAAACAGAGGTTATCAATGGACAAATATAGCTATTATAGCAAGTACAGCTCCTTTCGAAAGTAAATAGTGAAAATGAGCTACCAAATAGTAAAAATAGACAGAAATATTTACTAGCTTATCCATTTAAATATGAATAGGCTATCACTAAACTACGACTGGACTATGGCTAATCTGTGAACTTTTCTTTATTCAGAAGATCTTAATTAGTACTGGTTTATAGTTTTATTATACTTTTTAATAAAATATTCCAACCAAAAGCCGTATTTCAAAATAATTATGCCTGTTATAAACTGTTAAAAATTAAATAATCTTTTTTTTTTTGGTCTGCTGTCAGAGTGGCCGCTACAAGAGATGCGATGCGAAGTGCTATACTATTTATGCTACACCAATGATGTTAGAGTTAGAGCTGCAATGTTCCAACAATAGTAAACAAAGAAAGCGATGATGGCATACAAATCATTTGAATACCTGTTTTGTAGCAGGAACTTGCTTATTGCCTCTCTATTTGTTAACATATCAATGCCTTACTTTCTCAACCTCGTATCTTAAAAAAATACGGTTTGGACTTTTTCTTATAAAACGATTGTTTTTTTTTGTGTTCTATTACTGCAACAACTTATTATTTAAATTCTTTGTCTCAATTCTGTAAATATTAATAAATTATTGAAATAATAAGTTTTTGCAGTAATAGAACACAAAAATAGCAATCGTTTGACATGAAAAAGTCAAAACCGTATTTTTTTAAGATACGAGGTTGAGAAAGTAAGGCATCGATATACTGTGCGATTAGTCAGGGTTTATTTGTTTCTTCTCATATATTTCTCATATGAATCCTTTAACAGAATAATTGAAACAGTTGGAAGTTTTAAAAATTTAAAAAAAATTAAAACAGTTAAGCGAAATCCATGAAAAGTATTAAGAAATGAGATATTCTGTTTTATGGGTTGCTTTCGACACCCCCAACATCTACGATGAATGAAAGAATTTTTCCAAGGCAAGTTTTGTTAAAACTAATAAAAATAATCAATTAAATCCTAAAGATCTAAGCCAAATTATTTTTTTATTATTAATTTTTAAGGTCTCCTTAAACTATGGAAATAACTAATAAAATTATCTTACCGTTAATTTTTCAATTACTTCATAATATATCTGTATATTTATGAATTATTTTTTTGTTTGCTCGTTTTAGTTCAAGAATTTTTATGTTGGTTATGTTATTGTTTTATTTACTAATAAACTCCAAATCTTCAATATATATAAAAGAAAGTGGCGTTAGTTAATACGTTTATAACTAAAGAACGGCTGGACCGATTTCGATCATTCGTACCAATTCGGAATGGGCTCTGACCAAGTAAGAAGAATAGCAAACAAAAAAATCTAAAATAGGTGGCGCCATTGAAGATTACTCAGTATGAATTGAATCGTAAACTCTGCATTTGATCATGCTATGATCTTTAGCAAAGTTGTTGAGCATGAGCCGGTGAAGGTTTATAAGTTGATATGACCAATTTCAGACAGGTGGCACCATTGAAAATTACTCAAAATAAATTATATCATTTGATCATATTATGGTCTTTAGTAAAGTTGTTGCGCATGAGCCGTCAAAGGTTTCTATGTTGGTATGAACAATTTCCGACAAGAAGTGCCATTAAAAATGAATCAAATCGTAAGCTATGCAATTGATCATGCTTTGATCTATATCAAAGTAGTTGTGCATGTGCCGACGGAGGTTTCTAAATTGATGTGATTAATCTCCTATATATATATTTAAAAAAAGTGGCGTTAGTTACTATGTTTATAACTCAAGAACGCCTGAACCGATTTCGATGATACCAATTCGGAATGGTCTCTGGCCACATTAGAGGAATAGCAAATGTCTAAAATATTCCAGAAAAAAGAAATTATAAGGAAAATTAATTTTCTAATACATTTTGTATGGAGTCACAGAAGTAGTGCTGGCAAATTCTACTATTTTTCAATACTCGATACTACTCAATACTTTTCATTTGGGTACTCAATACTACTCAATATGTTTAACGGTAATAATCTACACAAAGTAGGCATGGCACCTCCCATACGAAAGCACTTGAAATTTCTGTATATCATCTGTTGAACGGTTACAGTAAAATCATTCAAATTTAGTCCAAGATGCTTTACTTTTTAAAAAAATCTTACCAATTTTATTTCGATGGGGGTAGCAAAGCGCACCGGGTTAAGCTAGTAATAAATAATTTTTAAATTTTTATTTATTGAAATTACTTAATTTATAAAAAAAAAACTTTATTAACCGGTTAACCGATCAACTACAAAATAAGCCGATTATTAACCGATTAAAGCAAAACCGCGGAGAATTAATCGAGCGATTAACAGATTAAAGCAAAAACCCGAGTAAATAATAAAGACTTTTTTAACTGAAGTACTCAAATATGGCAGATTTGAAATGACTTGCATTAGTTATGATTTGAAATTGAGGGGGTAGTTGACTCCAGAGACGAATCGAATTAATGAAAAAGTGTTGATCTGAAATTGATTTATTACACCTGATCCTATTAATCTTGTTACCTCTGTTCGATCTAGAGAATATCGCACCCTAAATACAAAAGAGTCACAACTCAAAATACTAAAATGTTCAGGAGAGGCAAAAAACTGTTTATGTAAAAATGATTGTAATATTTAAAGAAAATATTGTTCCATTACGAAAACATGCAATATTGAAGAAGGTTCTGCTATATTTTTTTCAATTTTATATTATATTTGCAAAAATAAAACAAAATTTTGATTTATGACTCTTTAACTGAAATTTTTTCGATTAGCTAGTGATATTATCTCAAGTTGTGTCTCTTTAACTGATAAAATGTTTTAATTTTGTAAGTTTCCTAACCGCCGACTAAATAGCAAGAAGAATAATTTTAAAAAATCCACAGGAGTGATGAAATGTATGTTTATATTCAAATATTTCTATTTTAAAATAAAGCTTTATTCATTTCATTATCACATATCAAAGTAGCACAAAATACAAATCAAAATAGTTCATATGGCTAATACCAATATAATTAACATTCAATACTTTTTTCTACTTTAAAATAAAAAAATATACCTATAAAACTTACGACGCTCACGATCATTTAATCAAAGAAGGTACATAAATAAATAATATTGTTAATTGAACTTACTTTTTACAACTAAAGAAGCACAATTCAAAATAATATACCACGAAATTTATCACTTTTTACAGTAATAGAGTCAAAACTCAAAATAAAACTCTTTATGTGTAATAAAAGTAATCAGTTGTTTTTGAACACATTAACGTAACTAAAAATAATTCTCTATAGTTCATCGTGCAGAAGCAATACATTTAACATAAAAATAGACATAACTGTATTTTTCCAGTTAAAGAAGATAGTGATGTGAAAGAAATTTTTGCAGCAGTTAGAGATGTGTATTCTGAATTCATTTATGGAAAAAAGTCAGTTTTGGAAAATTTTGAGTTGTGACCCTTTTGTATTTAGGGTGCGATATGATTCTATTATAAAGGTAGGAAGGCTGTTGACTATATATAATCTTATGCAAAACAATAGAGTTCGGCAAACCAATAAATTATTATATGTTAAGTTATACATTTGTTTCGCATATTGTGAGATGCTCTGGTTCCTTTTTATTCCAAATACATATCTTGCAATATTATGATACGTTGATCCTTCGCCTACTAACATAATCGTAACTTGAAAAATGCTCGCATCCATACATGAGTGTAGGCAATAAATACGTCTTAGCTAAGAGAACTAAAAAGAATTTGATACCAATGCTGTTCTTTTCTTTTGAGTTGTTCGCAAATGAGCTTGATTTCCACGGGCAGATGGACATGGCTAAATATACTAAGAATTACTCAAAGACCCAGAATATCTGTTTATACTTATAGGGTCTTGGATGAATACTATAAAAGTTTCAAACGGAATAAATAAAAATAATATAATTGCAGCCATATTTGTGCAGATATCTACGAATAAAAGCACAAAACGTGCTGACAAGTAGAAGCATCTCCCTAACAACCCTATTTCTTCTTTTAATCTCTCCCATTAAAACCCCAAAGTTGAGCATCAAAAGCTTAAGCGTGTAAGCCTTTACATACATGAGATGCAGGTGTTTGTGGCGAATTGTACAACAGCGCTTGTACCGGCCGCCCTGACATCATCCGTTGAATGTAAAACCTCTTAATTTGTCCTTAATATTCCTCCTAAATATATCAATATAAACACAAATATTTATTTACAAAATTTTATTGCCTAATAATACCTAAGAAAACTCAGTGATAATTAAATTATTTAAAAAATATTTTATGGCAGCCCAATTTAAGGCGTCTCTAAACATTAACAAAACCCAAAACGACAAAATTTCCAAAGCAACTCATTAAGCTTTTTGAGGTTTAAGTCGGTATGAAAGAATATAATTTCTTAAATAATGAAACTTTATAATGAAGCAGCAGTTCGAAAGTGTTTTTAAACATAAATATTTTAAAAGCCCAACGTAAAAGATTTGGCTGAAAATAAAATAATTGTTAACACTTTACTCAATTAATTACTGTGGCAACATTAAATTATATACGCCTTTGTTTAGGTTAATGAAAAATTCATTATTTGCATTGGGGGCCAAAATGTTGGCAAAGACCAGAGCTTATTAGCTTTAACACATACTTTTAGGTTAAAAAAAGGAATTGCTATTGCCGACTTTTCTGAATATTTATTTTTTAAAGACCTAATCAAAATGTTTTTTTTCTTGTTTTAGGGGAATGCCTTACACAAATGCGGTGGTTTTTGTTAAGTGTTTTTATATAGCATATTTAAAGGCATTAGTTAAGTTTATTAAATAAAGTATAAGTCAGGGGTTAAATTTAGTTAAAAAATATAAGGAGTACATAAGAAATAGTATTAAGTTTATTTTGTTTAACAATTCATTAAAATAGTTTTTGATTTATATACTTTTCTTTAAATTGAACTTTATTTAACAAAATCTTTTATAACCTTATCCTTTTCCCCAATTAAAATAAATTAAGTAATAATCTAATCATATATTGCTTGCCATAAATTTTTATAGATAAATAAATAATAAACATTAAATCGTTAGTTTTATAGCTCTCAAATGACACTAATTAAAAAGAAAATCGTATAAATAGTAATAAAAAGAAAACGCAAATTGCCACGATAAATGTGCTTGTCATAAATAGATTAGATGACACAAGTTTTTTTTCACCCACAATCATTCAAACTAGAGTTTCAATTTAGCCGGAAATTAAATTGTTAAATTTATTAAAAGAAACTGAAAATATATAGAAAAATTCTAAGATAAGCCTTCAGAAGAGAGAACAGGATAAGTATTGCAAACGAGTTAAGCAATGTGCTCGAAAGGTTGTATGTATTTTGACGAAGAAGTGAGCGCAAGACAATCACTGGAATCTCGTTATAAGGACTTGAAAAATATACGAGAAAGTCACTCCCGCAAAATATCCCATGAAAGGATAATTAATGATCTTTTTTACTTTAGATTCTACAATTTATATCTGCTTCGTTAAATCCAGAGTCCCACCTAGATCTAGAAAGTAAACCATATTCAGATTAAGCCAAACATATTTGTCCAATTCAGAAGCTCTGTCGTATGGCTTATCGTTAAAAAAAATACGATTTTTGTTTATGCACTTGTGAATAGTCAAATTTGTTGCATCGTTACTTTGTCATATTGCTAAATGTCAAAAATGGAAAAATATCAATTCAATCTATTTCGTCAATTCACTTTGAGTAAGCTATTTAAGAAGATTAACAAACTTATTTTTACCAAATAATAAAAAATTATGAAAAAATAAAACGAAAAAAAATCAAATTACTTAATTTTAGTTCAATTAAATATATTTTCATATATTTTTATCAAGCTTTAGGTCTCTTTTTATAAAAAATAAAAACTAGAAATCTCATTTTAACTTAATGCTTTAATACTCTTTATATTCTCTTTTCCCCCAAAACTCAATTAAAGCAAAAAACACCCAATATTTTTATTTTAAGTGTTGACTTTATACACAATCTGCAAACATTGGCAACGTACCCCTTAAAATATGCACATATTTTTTTGTTTTTTTTATTTATATTAATATTTATTGCCCTATTTATTGTCTTAACTATTTTCTGATAAACTTTTTTATTATCCTTTGTTGTTTCACTCTTTTATTAAACACTTACAAAATTGTATTGATGCTTAAAAGAAACATCGACAGAGGGATAAATAACGAGAAGATTTTAAAACAAAAATCCTAAATAGGATTTTTATAGATATTTAGAGACTTTAAACAAGCACTGAACAACCAAAAGGAGCGAAAGACCAAAACGTTAACCCCATAAATCTACAAACCAACTCTTGTTAGTAATTATATATCCATCTTTTGTTATAAACTCTTAAATAACAATTATAAAAGTATACGTTCAGACTTGTCTTTAAATGAATTGTTGTTAAGAATTTATTTATTTTAGTCACGCCACTAGTGCTGGAGAGCAACTGTAGCGCTTCAAGTATTTATGTAAAAAAAAATCTAACTGAATCTGTACAAATTGTGTTGTTAAGCTTTTTGAAAAGTTCAAGGTTAAAAATTTTTTTAAATTTGATTTTATTAAAGTCGACTTTTAAGAGGTGTTAAAGTGCTATGGAAAAATATTACTTTGATAATTTCTTTATGAAGAAAACTATAAACCTTTTTACTTAAGCTTATTCTGAGTGGAAGGAAAAATCATTTGCATTAAAAACTAAAGTCTACTTTTAGGATTTTTTATGTACAAAAATATATTTTAATGGTATAAATGTTTTTGCCTCTTGAGTTTAAATATTTTGTGTAGCTTTAAGTCTAATATAAATTCTTTTTTCACAGATTTTTTCTATCATAGTTTACTACTTGTAAAGGTTTTTAAATTAAATGTTTTTGTAGTATCTTTATTATTTACATTGTTTAGTTTTTATTGCATATTTTAACTGTTGCTTTGTTCGCTTTTTTATAAATATACACACCAGCAATTTTTTCTTAATAAAAACAAATATAACAATTTCCTGTAGCATTATTTTCGTTTCAGAGAAATAAAACAAAAATGGATTTTCAATTATGTAAAAATTATTTAGAAAAAAACTACAACTAAAAACTGCTAAATATTGAACTACCAATTTGTGAAAATTGCTTCAACAAATTCTATATTTTTAATGACCTAACGCATTTAAAATATTAAAGGAAAAATTTTCTTATTAAAAAAAATAAAATTAAATTTGTTGTAAATAATTGTGATTTTATTAAACTGCTGGTTTTTAATTGAAATTTTTGATATGTTTTCACCAAATTTAATTTTCATTAAATTATTTGAATGAAGGAAGGAATTAAACAATGTGAAATGAATTAAAATTTTTGATAATTTTTAGTCTTGGCTGAACGGGGGTTTGAACTCGGTTAAAATTTATATATTTCGAGAATAACCATATTCCCATCATCAGAATTGATTGCAGTTCTACTGTTTGCGGCTCTGCAGCGGCTGCCAGCCAGTCTATAGTCAAAATTTTTTAACCAATTTAAAAAAAAAAACATTCTGATAGTGCATAGAAAATATTCCTGGAAAATACTGAAGGAATAAGACTGTTTAAGTATGAAAGCTTTTTAAATTGTAATTTGACTTAGACTACACATTCGAATTAATATTAAAATTTATATTTAATTTTGTTTATTTATACTTTTTTCTATCAAATATTTTAATTGATTTTAATTTCTTAGTCTAGTTATAGTCTGGACTAGGGTGGTTGGAAAAAAGTTGAACCACTCACCTCCTAGGACTAAAGATTAGTTGAAAAAAATTCCAGATATTTTTTTTTTGTTAATTTTTGCCACGCCTCTGGATATAGAAATGGATACAAGGTTGCTCCGTGAGAAGTGTATTGTCTAAATTTAAAATTTATATGTATGCATTGCATTTAAAATTTATTTAACCTAAAAACTTTTTAGTTCTAAAGGGTGGGGGTTCCCAAACAGTTCTTATAATTTCATAATATTCTACACGCAGAGAAAAAATACTATGTTTATTGTAACAATATATTGTTGCCGTACACAAAATTTTGTTATTTTTATTTAATATCAATAATATTATAGTTACTGTAAATATGTCAATGTTTATCGCAATTATAAATTTTAAGTATGAACCATTGAAAAATAATCATTCTTATAACAACTAAATAATGATAACTTTAAAAACATATTATATTCCTCACAACCATTTAATGATATTTAATAGCCATAATATGATAACTTTCTTTACGTGTACTCATAATATGTTAAAGATGCAAACAAAATATCTATACTCTAATAATATTTTGGTATCGCCATTTGTAAAATAATTTTGCATCAGTTGTGTCGTTTGTTTTGTTTGTTATTATTTGTTATTCAGTGGTTAAAAAATTTTAAAAAAAATCCCATTAAAACCCAAGTTTAAAGAAATTAAAAAATAATGAAATTGTAGGTACATTAAAAAAAATTGTAAAGTATCACAAAATAAATTTTCAATGCTAAAAAAAAAATTCATATGGTTTGAAAATGGTGCAAAAATATTGATCATTGTTTTGTGTTATTTTAGAGAAAAAGAATGAATATTCTATAAAATATTTATAAATAATTACGATCTACAACAAAAATGGGTTAAAAATATTATGTTTAAAGTTGCATCATATTATGATGTAAAATATCTGAAACAGTTTTACGTTAAGGTTGCCAGTAAGTAAATAAATAATATTTTTCGGTTTTATAATTAACCTACATATTATTATGATTAACATGATAATAATATGATTACTTCTTTACTTATTATGTGATTAACATGATAATAATATGGTTAAATTAAATTATAACAGGATGTAATAAAAACAAATTAGGATTAAGGGAATATATTTGGTCATAATATGATTCAATAATAATCGTAATATGTTGACTACAATCATGAATCTTATCATAATATGTTGCTCTTAGAATATGTTTACCACAACCATGTTTTTTCTCTGCGTGTAGAAGGCAAACCATAAATCACGATAAGCGTTAAAATATTTGTATATACATGTAAAAAAATGAGCTTTAATAGGGGGCGTGGCATAAAAGTCAGTATATTAAAAGCTAAATGTACAAAGGGCTTTTTTGCCACGTGCAAAACATTTAACATAAGAACATAGAATTTTTGATGTCAGGTTCAAAAATCAATGGAGGCAAAAATAAGGCCATCGACAGGTCATGAATAACAATATACAACATGTTATAATCGAACTACAAATAGTACACAAAAAACTAAAACGGCGGTATCCAGAGGCGTGGCGAAAAATTAAAAAACTACTTTACGAATTGCCAAAAACCCAACCAATTGCAGTCGGGAATGTAAGAAAATATAAACTCACTGTTTTTTGTTGTTGTTTTATTAAAACTTTGATATTGTTACTTGAGCGTTTAAAATTCTTATTCACTTAACACTTTTATTTCTATACCACCTTTAGCTTTTCTAAAATCTTTGGCAAAAGGTTCCCTGATGATCTGGCCAAAGCATCCAATGAAATGTGCTCATCCCACCAACAATGAATTTCAGTGTGTTGATGAAGAGTACAAATTGATAATTCAGCACATTAAAATGAAATTATAAAAAAAAATTTCTGGGACTGTTTTCAAATAGTCTTTAATCCAAGGGGTTAACTGGCTCCACTTTTATTTTGTTGTATGGAGCCGTACCATTTAATGAAAAAAATCTAATATAATTATATAATATAAATGTAAATAAATAATATAAATAAATTAAATCAAATTATGCTTTTAAATTTAGTGCATACTTTTTTTTAATATTAAATTTAAGTTTTTAGTTTAAACTCTACATAATCTGACGTTGTATTCAATCTGAGAAACTCAATGCCTATTTATTGTTTCGTTTTCTTGCTCATTCCCTTGCCAAATCTAGAAACCATTGCATACTTTCTAGGCATAAGTTGACAAAATAATATTTACTTTTCTTACTATAACACAAATTCTATTTAATAATCAATAAAGACAAGGTCAATCATTAAGCTAAGGTCAATATAATTTGTAAAACCAAACAGTTTAAAATCGAATTTATAGCAAAGCAATAAACATAAATAAAGATAATTTCGTTAGACAAACCAGGGTAAATCAACACCCAGGCATAAGTATATACACGCACACACAACTGAACCAAATGTTTCTTTCAATGTATCAGATATGTGTCAACAAAATTTTAACACTCTCACCTTATCACTGTCATGGGTAGAAAAATGTTCGACAATATTAATGATCCATAAATGACCGCTAACGTTGTTGTGCCCAAGGCCTTATCTGAATTGACAGAACTCTGCAAATTAGAGGTACCGTGGAAGGCAGTGAAGTGTATCATAAATGCCAGACCAATGATAATGACATTCTTCGTTATGACAAAACGTTCTCTGGGTTCATATTGACAAGCAGGCGTCATAGCAGCCACCCCACTACGTGATTTGTTGTCATCACCATCATGTTCATCTCCAGTGTCAATATGTTGCTGGCCACTTACACCATTTACTGGCATAAGGACACGAGTTGTAAGATCAATGGCAGCAGCATCCATCACTCTTCTTGTTTGACACCGCAAATAGACCAGCAGCCAAACGTGGAAAAAATACCCCGTGAAAATGTTACTCGAAGAATTGAAGCAAAATTAATTGATCTGAAAATAAAATACAATAAAAGTATTATAAATTCTTCCCTTGGGAGACATGTGGGTGGATTTTATTAAATAAAAATCTTATTTTTATCGTTTTAAAATTTATTTATTGTCACTTTCAGCCTGTACCTACTCAATCTATTTGCGCTTTATTATATTGAGGAAAAGTATTTTTTTATATTTATTGTACAATAAGAAATTCATAGTGCCACTACATATAAAATTAATTTTAAAGTAACTGCAGAGACTTGAAGCATTTCAAAATTTTTTCTATTCAAGATTTAATTAAAAAAAACAAGAAGGATAAAAAAATTTAGAACAAATAAATAAGTCCAACAAATTTAAAAAAAAACTTTAAAAAAATTCTTAAAAATGTTTAAATTCGAACACACTTGTCAAATAAAAAGAAAAAGAAATGGGAGTAACAAGCAACCTAAAATATAATTTCACTTAATTCCAATATTTGTTATGTTAATAATACCACATCTTACATAAAACAGTTTCTTTCTATGTCTAGCAGTATAATTAGTTTTAGTTTGGGATGATAATACCAAGTTAGGTCTCGCTAACTATTAAAAAAAGTAGTGGTCATGCAACTATTTCATAAATATGACCGTAGCTTAAGAACTTCAATAATTGCAAATAATTTGAACATTTTTCAAAAAAAAATTCATAAACAAAATATAATAAAAATTTAATGAACTTTAGCCTGATTATAAAATAAAAATTTGGATTAAAAACCATAAACTGTACCCATGTTCTGTACCTTTGGTGAGAACTTCTCGCATCGAAAAGATGTGAAACAAAATATTCCATCGTTTCTCGAAAAGTGAGGAAAAAAGTCTGTCTGTAAGTTATGTCGAAAACTATCAAAAGAGATTACGTCGTTACGTTATAAATGTCAAAATTACCTACCCCCACTAATTTTGAAGCCCCGACCCACCCTTGTCACTTATGCGATCTTGAAATCGACCCGTCCTAGTGTTTGTTATCTATTTTTTTTTTTTTTTTTTTTTTTTTTTTAAGAAAAATCTGCAAGGAAAACATCTATCAAATTACTTGGTTACGTATGAGTATTATTTAATTCCAATTTATTAACATGCATACGCCATGTGGTACAACTAAGAAATAAAACTGTTAAAAAAGCTATATGCGAAAAAATAAGACTTTTTGTAAAAGAAGGGATTTTTCTGAAAAAAGTCATGTAAAGTTTTCTATAATGCTTGGCTTGTTGCAGAATAGTGACTTTTTGTAAACAAAAAACTTTCTTGAAAAAATGTAGTGAAAGTTTAGGGACTTTTGGAAAAAGTCAATTTTTTTTTAGGAAAAAGTCACTTTTAGTGAATAAAATGAGATGGCCGAACGTATTTTGAATCATCGGGATGCATTCTTGGTATTTATGACATAACCGTTGCTCCTGGCTCTTCATTTTCCATCCCAAATGCGTTGACTGTTAGTGTTTTTTTGCACGAAAACTAAAATTTTTTCACTAAAAGTGACTATTTCCTAAAAAAAAAATAACTTTTCTGAAAAGTCCGTAAACTTTCACTACATTTTTTTCAACAAAGTTAGAGTAATTATAAAAATCATCTTTTTTTTTACAAAAAGTCACTATTCTACAACAAGCCAAGCATTTTAGAAAATTTTACATGACTTTTTTCAGAAAAAGTCCTACTTTTACAAAAAGTCTTATTTTTTGCTTATTGCTTGTAAAAAGTTTCATTTATTAGTTGTACCACATGGCGTATGCATGTTAATAAGTTGGAATTAAATAATACTCATACGTAACCAAGTAACTTGACAGATGTTTTCCTTGCAGATTTTTCTTTAAAAAAAAATATGTACACTTGGGCGAGTCAATTTAAAAATCACCCAAGTGACAAGGGTGGGTCGGCCCTCCAGAGTAAGTGGGGGTCGGTCATACATTTAGACTCGATTGGGGGCACTTTAAATGGGTCATAGTGGGATTTTTCAAAATTTGACCTTCGGGTCAAAATAAGGAACATCAGAATTCATTTTAGAGGTATGGTTCCTTGAGCAAAGTTTCTTAATTTGATCCCTAGGATACGATTTTCCTTGTAACTGTGGCGATTTTGTTGCGTCTCTACAAATCGATCCGCCTTTACATATACATATATATATATATATATATATATATATATATATATATATATATATATATATTAGGGCGGGCCAAATTTTTTGTCGATTAGAGCCGCCCGCTAGGATGATTCTATGGAAAATTCTTAGCAACTTTGGTGAAGAAAACACTTTTCAAAAAATAAAACAACTTAATTATATAAAAATAAGAAAAAAGTAAATATTGGTATTTCAGTAATTTGGTCATCACTCGGGCATTTTTCAATCGATTTGATAGATTTATACATCGACGTCTTTAGGAAGAAATTTACCATTTATTTTGGTAATAAAACTTGGACTCGGAAAGATCTACGGTTCCCGAAAATAGGTAGTTTTCTTAAAAAAAAATTATATTTTGGTAATAGCTTTTTCATTAAATATGTTCTACTAAAATTTTTCTGATCTTTTGATATATAAGACGTATACATACGTCATGTAACAGCTCTAAAAATTTACAGCCGTATTCATAACGAAAATTTGGCATGAAGTTAGCACAAAGTTTATTCATAATACCCTTACCAAACTCTGGCTAACGATTTGCTAAACTCTTGTTAACCAGCTGCCAAACGTTTGCCAACTTGTGATAAACAGCCGTTTTATGTTGAATAATTTTGTTTGTTTTTTTTTTAATACACTGTTTTTTTTAGTTTAGAGGCCTTTTTTAAATATATTTTAATTTAAAAACATTTCAAATTTTTATATAAAGAGGGAAAAAAATGAAATGAAATGACAAAACCAGCGATGATTAATGCAAAACGTGTTGCATTTTTGAGTAATATAATGTGGCATCATTAATATTCAGAGTTGATTTATTAAAAGTTAGCAGACGGATAAAATTTGTTATTAATAAACTCTGTGCTAACAAGCTGCTAAGCTTAATCGGCATTCTAGTTAGCAGCTCGTTGTGCGTAGTGTACAAACTGTGGCTAACTTTTTGTTATGAATACGGCTGTTAGTTTTTATAAAAATTTGTATGGTTTTTAGCCCATTTTTGGAGTATTTTGATAATAACTTAATTATTTCTTAACCGATTTGGCAGATTTATACGCCCACGTCTTTAGGAAGCAATTTACCATTTACTTAAATTAAGATAAAAAATTTTATTTTGGGCATTACTCTTTCATTTTTGGGAGAAAAGTTTCAGGGTTTTCGGGAAATATATGATGCTAAAAATTTCTGATTATTTGGTATATAAAACGTGTTCTTATGTCATACTAGAGCCCTAAAATTTAAAATTTTGAGTATTTTCAATAATGTATTTGGATGTTATAGGGAAAAAATCATTTTTTGAAAAGTGGAAGACTCGAAAATCGTGATAGACCTATGGTTCCTTCACCAAAGTTGCTTAGAATTGTCCATAGAATCATCCGAGGGGTTGGCTCTAATCGAATTTTTGGCTCCATACAAATTGGCCCGCCCTAATATATATATATATATATATATATATATACATATATGTATTTAAATTCTGTATATGTATATGTTCCTCAACCTCCCTCTGGAGCATAGGGCGCCAAAGCAATTAATTCGCACCAGTAAAAAAATTAATAGTATCAATTAAATGTTTTATTCACTTGATTAAACGGTTAATTCATTTGCTTTAATTTTTATCTTAAACTGATTTTATTTGTATGTGTTTAATTGGTGATCAATTATTTTCTGTGTATATGGTATGGGCGGTATAGTGACAAATTCTTTATAACTGGTGCATATTTGTTTGGGCGCTAAATATGTTTAATTCGTTGATTTCTAAAACCAAACAAATGTTATATATAGAGCATTTTTAAGTCGAATTTTTCCAGCATAGCTTGTTTTGCATTTACCCTACATACGAATCCCTGAATTCGGGGGAACGATTGTATAGGGCGAGGTTAAATAATGGACCGCTTTGGCTCATTTTCAATATTTAAAAGTTTTAAATATCTGCGCCAAATTTTGCTTATTTGGCTGAGCTAATGCACGAACCCGTTTTTTTTTAGGACAAAAAAATAGTTATTTTTCTTTAACTAGATCACTTATAAATCGAGTTTCTTAACTTTCACTTCTTCTATCCTTCTCAACTGATTTCAGGTGAAAGTTAAAAAATAAAGATCCCAAATTTAAAAGGGATAACAAAAAGTGTAGGTTTATGGAAAACATGAGATTTATGGTTAAAAATTAAAGGCAGTCATGGTTTTTCGCTCATATCGCAGTCATTTATAGACTGATGTAACTGAGTTTTAATAGCAAACTATGCCGCACTATACGCGATATAACTACATAACAACCTAGTCCTCATCTTAACCGGGGATTTCGGAAACCCCATTTCAATATGCAAATAGAGATACAGAGGCGAATAACGTTAAATTATCTTAGCTACTCATAAGGATCCAGAATATTTGAAATCGCAAAACGCCCGATTTATTTTATGGGGTTCTGAAACTCGTGCGTTTAGCTTGGCGATCTGGCATAGTTTCTTACAAATATTCCAGTTCACTTAAGCATACTTTTGCAATTTGAAGTCGCCAAGCTTCTTGCCATTGCGATTAACATGATACCTTTTATTTAATTTCAAGTCAGAATCGCCAATGTTAAGTGCTTTGCGATCGTCAGAACATGCCCGATATACTCATTACAACTGTGGTGAAGGGAAAAGTTTTGCAAACTCCTAAAAATTATAGCAAAAGTATGGGAAATTTTAAGCATTTTTTTTTAATAGTCAAGGAAATTTTTCAGATCACTAAATTTAAATTATTTTTTTGATATTTACTATAAAATTTATCATGAAATAGTGGAAAGAGTTATCTCTTTCTCTTTAAGTATGTCATAAATTCACTTTTTACGAACTTAAACATTTTCATAAGCTTAAAAACAAAAAAAAAAAACGTTTGTTTTACTATCAAATTTCTCGTTATTTTATTAGCACGTAAAGTATCTAACGCAAAAGTTGTTACTTAAAGCCATAATATAATACTACGTTTTGTTTCGAAAGCAGTATTCGAATTTCATATTCTGCCTTCATGTCTGAAAAAATAAAAATTTATAAACTTTGAGGTCATGTGTCAAACAACAACAAAGTAAATTATTTTATTTGTGCAAAAAAAAAACTCATAAAAATCTGCTTCTAGATACAAACAAAAACAAAACAAGTAAGAGTGCTATATTCGGCTATGCCGAATCTTACATACCCTTCATCATGATGCGATAAGAAGAGAAAGTTATACAACTACCATTCTTTAGATATATTTTGTGTCACGCCCACTGCTCCGATCCCACCTATATTTTGTCAGATGTTGTACATTGGTGGGGAAAATGATTGTACCTAATTTGGAAAATCTATCTCTTGCCGTGCTCCAGATATACAGAAATCCCGAATGTCTTTGTATGGGAGGCGGCACGCCCACTTTTTCAATCCAGCCCATAATTTAGCAATGTTTTGTATGGATAACCCAGCTATGCGCACTAACAATTTTTCTCTTACAGTTCCTTAGACATAAATAAATCAATTCTTTGTCACTCTTATGTATCCACTGCCATCCACATTTTGCGAATGTTGTCCGTTGATAACCTCAGCCATTGGTGGACCGATTAGGCTGAATTTCAACAGCAAAATTAAATGGAGCATATGTGACATATTTATACACAAGCTAAGTCCCCCATCAAATCTGCGGTCTTCGGAAACCCCATTTTAACAGACAGGCGACAGACATACATCATTAAATCAACTTTGCTACTCATAAGTACCCAGAATATAAAACTTGATAGGGTCTTGGATTATTATTGTAGAAATAACAAACGGAACGACCAACCTATATATACCCATTTACATTAGGTGAAGTTTATAAAAAAAAAAAAATATCCATACACACATCGAAATATTTCAATATCCGATTTACAAACGCACTTACATCAGGTGAAGCAAACTTTTATTTCTTTTTTCCCCCACACTGTCTGTAAGTATCTGAGTATGTGTGTTTTTTTTTTTCGTTTGGGGCGAAATATCGTTAAAGAGTGTAAATGTATTTGTGATGTTGTTATTTTACCAACATTTTCCATCGGTATATTTGGTAGCGTTACTATTAGTGACTTTTTCAGGGAATTTTCTTTTTTTTTTTTTATTCAACTGAATGTGTGAATTGATGTGTTGTTACTGTCATATCGATAAACACTGAACAATTTACGATCTCAAGTGTTTTATTTGAAGTGAAGCTGTAGCAGTTGAACGAACAAAAAATATTCATAAAAATAATTCATGTTGGTTGTTGTTGTTATTGTTCTCCACCTTAAAGCTGTTGTTCTCTGTTTATTTGTTTAGTAGCTATTTGAATGCTGCTTTTCCTACAAAATACACTAGTATGAATATAGTATGGCCAAGAAAATACATTGATATATTTAAAATGAAAATCTCACTACAACAAGAGTAAACCACAAGTCGTTGATAACTGAGCTCAGCTTATCAGTAAGATTTCATTTCTGCTTAACTTGTATTTGCATCGAGCTTACACGCATGATTTCATGACATAAAATATGATGTTCATGTGGAATTTAAGGCCAATAGCTCTTTTATTGCATTGGCAGCTGGGGAAAAGACCAGTACTTAGAATCCTTGGGGCCACATTAAATATGTATAAGCATTAAGAAACAATTGTGTTTTCTATTAAAATGATGACGCTGAATAAACTGTCAGGCATATAATAAAATACTTTTACACACCAGGTACCATAAAACTGTCACACAAAAATTGTGTTGAACATAATTGAGATTTTGTTTAGATAACACAATAGGGGTGGGTATGTTGTAATACGAACCTTGAGCGAGCGTTTGTGGTTTGTATAAAGGGGAAATAATAAATCCTTGAGAAAATTTAATAAACTGAAAAAATCTTTTGCTCAGACTATCTTATGCCTTAGCTCTAAGACTTATGTTACTCAATTTCATGCTCAGAATAAGTACTTAAAATACTGTTTTATACTCAGACTTCTGGCTTTTACTCCAACTACCGATATACTAAGAGCAACGTTTTATACCCAGACTTCCATCTTATTTAATTAAAATTATTGTCAAACAATTTGAGTGTTAAGAGTAAAATCCTACACAGAAAAAATTATTAAATTTCTCCAATCACCCAATTTATTCCAAATTCATAATATCAAGCAAACAAGTTGTTGACTTTGCAACAATTACCAAAATGATTATATTGATTAATAAAAATTTTAAAATTTTGAAAAAAATATTTTCAATAAATGATATTTTTAATTTTAATTAAAAAAGTGATCCTAAAACTTTGCCATTTTAAACAATGTGTTAATTTATTTAATTAAATATTGACAATTCCCAACAACAATTCTACATGTTTAAATTATTTTATTTTAAACGAAAAAAGTCAATTAAGATTATTTTTTATTTAATTAAAGTTTTAATTGAAAATTTATTTCAAAGCAACTAAAATGTTAATTAAATCCAAATTAAATTTTTAATTTTCTTTCACATTTTATAAATTTAAATACTTTTTCAACCATTTTTTTAATTGATAAAACACTTTTTTCTGTGTACATTCTGTATATTTAGAGTACTCTTTATCATCATCTTTCGGTGACTATGTTCTTCCAATCGGCTCTATCTTGCGCTGCATATTTTCAGTGATTAATTACGATTTTCTTGCAGTCTTTTTCTACATAAGTCGCTTAAAAATAGGTACTTTACATTGGCATTAACAAAACGGAATTTGTCAACCAAATTGCGTTTTTAATTTTATTAACTTTCCAATTTGACTACCCTGCATTAAGGATATCAATTAAGTATTTAAATTATTTATATTCAAACCTTTTACAAATATGTAGTTCCTCATTTATAAGAAATAACAAAAAAAAAAAAACAAACTTGAAAAACAAATATGTGACCTGCTCCACGAAAAGGGACCTCTGCGCCGAAAAGAAGTTATTGATAAAAATAACAAAAAAAAAAAAAACTGGAAGAACTTCCTAAAAAAAAATCAGACAAAGGTGAAAAGCAGCAAAATACAGAAGAACCTCCAGAAAAGCGTGTTAGGAGTAAAATAGAGTAAAATTTTGATATTTTTGTAATTTGTACCTTTGATATTGAACTTTTTTTAAATTTCAAATATTATATATGTATATTATCTGTTTATATCACATTTTTAAATTTTTTCATTAATTATGTTCATCTTTACAGGTGATTTGTAAAAAAACTAAAAGACATAGAAAGAGCGTTTTTTTCCTATAAGAATCACTCAAAAAGTAAAAAAAAAATTTTTCGGCGCAGAGGTCCCTTTTCGTGGAGCAGGTCACATATGTATTTAAAATCAATTTGTATTAAATTGAATTATTAAAACAATAAATCCATTTTAATATGAATTAATTATAATTTTTGTTAATCAGCTAATAAACAAGTGATTATATAACAGATTATATGTCAGTCATTACTAAACTATATCTATGTAATGCAGATGGTATGAAGTTCACATTGAAAAATAATGTGGTTCAGTAATTGCAAGTCATTGCCAAGTTTTTGCAGGGATAGTTTAGCAACATCCCTAAATTCTCATCTAGAAGAAAATAATCAACGTAATTTTTTATTTTCTTTCGTTTATAATTTTAAAAAAAATACAAAGAAAAATACACAGATAAAACTAAAAATTGTCTCTAATAACCAAATTTATATTAAGTTGATTTGCACCTATTTCCAAAATGATTATATTGATTACAAAAAATTGTAAAATTATGAATATTTTTTTTCAATAAATGATATTTTTAATTTTAATTAAAAAAATTATCAAAAAACTTTGCCATTTCAAACAATGTGTTAATTTATTGAATTAAATATTGACAATTCCCAACAACAATTCTACAAGTTTAAATTATTTTATTTTAAACGAAAAAATCAATTAATATTTTTTGATATTTAATTAATATTTTAATTCAATTATCACATTAATTAAATTTAAATACTTTTAAGCCATTTTTTTAATTGATAAAAATTGTTTTTCTGTGTAAAGATAGAAAATATTTTAAATTATTTATTGATATACATTAGAGCGGCTCAAAAAAAAAGTGTTTTTGTTACCCCTCTGAAAATAAAGCTTGATATGTTTTATGATGATTCCCAAAATATTTCGGTTTTAGCGTTGACCAGCCGTGAGCTGAACCATTTTTAAAAAAGGTCTTTTTTCAGTTTTAAGAATTTTTTTGTACTCTGCTCCAAGACGACATACATAATATTTGGTATCATCGAAAAGAGTTTTTATAAAGCAACGATTACGGAGTTGTGTGAGTTATGGAAATTTGTTCAAATTCCGGTAATTTAATAATAATTTAATGAAAGTTAAATTCAATGAACTAAAGCCTGATTTAAATGTCTAATTTTGGATTAAAAACCGTTAACAGTTCAATAAAATAACCATAATACTAATTATTATAACTGATAATTGATAAAACAAAAATGTGAAATTTTTGTACGTATAATTTTTTTATGAATTTATGGAAACAAAAAATGCGATTGATTTTGCATTAAACAAATTTTACCTTCACTTACACCTGAATATCTACGAAATTGTTGAAGATATAAAAAGCTTTTGTTAAAATAACTTCAAGATAATTTTATTTCAAATCATTTGCTGGTAATTTTTTCCCATTAAAAAAATCGTTTTCAAGTTATGATGAAATGTATTAGCAGAACTGCCTTGTTTCGGACACAATATGAGTCATGCCCATAATAATGAAATTCATTATATGGATAATTTATATAATTAACCCGATTTCATAATACATATATAACCTATTCTATTCGTAATGCACTTTGGTTTCTGATAAATGATAAAAATTTTTTTATGAATTTTTTAAAGCAAAAAATTGTAAAACTTATTTCGTATAAAAAAAATTAAATCGCCTCTAGTTTTTAAACAACTCCGAAACACTTAAAAAATTAAATTTTATTCCTAATTATTTGTTTTTGTTTTGATCAAAATCGCACCAAATAAATAAGCAGACCCGTCTTATTTCGTGCAAAATATAAGTCAAGCCCATAAAAAAAACAAGACGTAAAGAAAAAAACTGAGTTTTAAAAATAAAATCTTTAAATCTTAATAAATCATATATTTTTATTTTAAATGATTTTATTGCCGACCAGTGTAATCAGACTACAACAGTTTTATACACAAAGTATCGTTTATGCTGTTGTTGCGCTAAAGTCTTATACTCATCTTAAGTTTTATAATAAGACTAACAATGCCAGAGTTATATTTTGACGTAAGAGCACAGCTGCCACATAAAATATTCTGTAAATCGGCAAATTTCTTGAAAAAAAATCGTCAAAACGACTTACTTAAATCGTCCAAAACAATCATCATTGTAAAATAACACTTACTTTGGTTATTTTTGGAAAACTGCTTTATATATTTCCAAGGCGCTTGACAGAGTTTGGCATGGTTCGCTCTTGTCAAAACTTGTTGCATTTGGTGTCAGTGATAATTTCTCTCGATCGAATTTATATCGAT
Organism: Pollenia amentaria; assembly: GCA_943735925.1. Classification (NCBI taxonomy): domain Eukaryota; kingdom Metazoa; phylum Arthropoda; class Insecta; order Diptera; family Polleniidae; genus Pollenia; species Pollenia amentaria. The sequence goes on along the minus strand of OX031010.1, from coordinate 10,713,150 downwards.
CTTTTTCAGAGATCGCACTATACAAGTTGTTATAGATGGGGTTTCGTCGAACGAGTACAAGATTCGTTCAGGGGTGCCGCAAGGCACCGTTGTTTCTCCTACTCTATTTCTTATTTTTCTAAATGACCTCCTGTGTCAAACTTCCAAACATATTTATCCTTTTGCAGATGACAGCAGCCTTTGCCATTCGTATTCATTTGATTATAGACCAAGCGTATCCGATGTTTGTGCTATGAGGCTGAACATGAATGATACGCTTGGCCGAGACCTAGACATCATCTCAGAATTGGATCGTGCGAATAGGGTCGAGTTTAATGCACGAAAACCCCAATTTTGCGTGCTGTGGCATAAACTCGCGACGGATCAAGGTGCCTTATCTGTATATGGGTGGTATAATTATTGAGGAATCAGAATATCTTGATGTTCTGGGCATGAGGATACAATGTGATGTCCGATGGACAAAACATATGTTTAAGGTGTCTAAAGAAGCATTAAAGTGACTGGGTTTTCTGAAACGGTTTAAGATATAATTCAATTCATCTGATCTGCTTACTATTTATATCACCTATATCCGACCGCGAATGGAACACAACTATCATGTGTGGGCCGGTGCTTCAAATTCTATTTTAAGGCTTCTCGACCGTGTGCAGAAGAGGGCGAAAGTTCTCATTGGTGACAGTAGGGTATCCAATTATATTGACTCCCTTAAGCACCGTGGCAATATGGGTTGTACTCGCCTGTTTTATCGTTACTACAATGGGTTGTGTTCTGATGAAATTAGGGATTTAGTTCACAAAACTCATATCTTTGTTCGTAATACACGTTTTTCCTCAAGAACCCATCCTTTTGTGGTCGATTGGCCGGTGAATCGTTCAACGCATTACAGGGAAAATTCGTTTTTTGGCCGGACTGTTCGTATGTGGAATAACCTTCCTGCTGAATTCTTCCCTCTCACTTTCAACAAGAATAAATTCAAGTCGAATGTTCACAAGCACTACTCCCTCTTTCTTCCTTCCCATAATCTATTTTCTTAGTTCCAACAAAATGAAATGCATTAAAAGGGCTCATCCCCTGAGTGCTGGTCCTTACCGAAGAAAAAAAAAGTGAAATAAAAGCGGCAGGCATTTTTTTAAATTGGAAAAGTCCTGGGGTCTAATTCTGGCAGTCGTGTGATCGAATACTTTTTCGATTCGAAAGCACTTTTATATCTAATTCTGATCGAATTAAAAAATAATTTTTTCAGTGTTTTAAAAACTCAAATAAATGCTGTACAACACTAAACAAATTATTCGATTCCTTCAATATCGACTGAAAGGATAAGAAATAAAATTGCTTTCGAATCGAAAAAGTATTCGATCGCGGCTGCCAGAGTTAGACTTCAGGCTTTAAATAATACAAAAAAGGAAACTATTTGAAAAACATTTTGTTAGTACATATAAGTAAATTCTCGAAACTTCTCAACAGATGTTTCTGCTTCCCTTGCGTAGGATGTCATAAATACCAATTTGCTACAAAAATTTAAGAATCTAGAATTAGAAGCGTGACTCAAATAAGATCTTTAATCATTCATAAAAAAAGTACGAAAATAGGATGCCACATGAACTTAGAGATATCGAGCACCGATTCTACGCATCAGAAATTCTGTTTCAGAGCTACAAAAAAATAGTTGAAAAATTGATCTATTATCACAAACCGAAGGGAAAACTATTATAAACTACTTACACGGGACAGTTTGGTCAACCAAATAAACGAAAGTGTCCAAGTAGTTGTTAAAAAATAGAAATAATACTAAAAACTTTAGTAAATTAGTGCAAAATTTGCAATGGAGAAATTGCAGAATTAAGGATATAAATCGTCAAGTCGTCAATGGGCCGTTTTTTAAGCCCTAAATGTTGTATGTAATGTACCCTTAATTCAGAACAATGTCTTATATTCACTATTTGTCTTATACAAATAGTTTTTCAGTGCCGAAAACATTGTTTATGTTATGTTGTTATGAGTTCAACTTGTTTGGAAAACATTTAAAAAAATTAAAAACAAAAATTTAAGAAAAAGTAAATAAAACATGCAATCAAAAAATTAAAAAAATAATAATTAAAAAGAAAATAAAAATTAAAAAAAAATAAATAAAAATTAAACAAAAAAATAAAAATTCAAATAAATAATAAAAATTATAAAAAAATTTATTTCACAAACACGAATAAACAACAAACCCAAATGCATACAAACATACATAAAACACAAATAATAGATAAAATAGCAGGGCTGATTCTCGCTTCGACTATGCACACTCAAACTTGTTTCTTGCATGAAAAGTTCTCGCAATAAGCGTCAGTTGGCTCGGCTCGGCAACAAGCGGCCACTCTGTACGCACCCTTATACAAATTATAATCAATTATACCTCAACTAAAGCCCTTTCCGTTTCATTATTAGATTTTCGACTTATGATATTTTAAACTTAGAATTTCTACCTCCTTCTATGGAAATTTAAATTTATTTAATTTAATAATCATTTATGAATACGGGGTCTAATATTTAGACTACTTTATTATACTTTTTTTATAACTTTATGCTTTTAATCAATATTATGTCTTATACTAAAATAGAGGATATCGTAATCACTTAATCCACAGAATTCGTTTATATATGCGACATAAAATAAACAACAAAAAAATTAAGATACAGGTGTGTTATAAATTGTATTACTTTGTGTAAAAGTTCTTTGGCGATATTAAAGTGTGTATGCCAGAAAATCTAAAAGTTTTGCTATAAAATTTTTATGTATTTTACGATTTCAAATGCTTGTTGCTTTAAAAAAAAAGAAAAACAAAAAAAAAAGGTAAAAAATAAACCACTAAAACGGCAGCCGTAAGAACATAAAGTCCTTTTTATTTTACTGCCTTTTAGCCATTTTATATTTCTATGTGAGTTTTTCTTTTATAGTCATTCTTCTACATTTAACCCATCTAACACATATTTTTTATACGAATTTAGTTTATTTATTTGTGTGCGTTAGAATAAAAAATTCAACAGTTTACACTTGTATTAAGGACAAAATAAACACATATTGGCAATTTGCTGAAACATCGTCATAACTCAAAAATATTCGTTGTACAGAAAACGACTTAAAAATTTTAAATTTATACACACAACACGATGTGGAAAAAGAAAATTTTCTTCGTTTCTCAATAGTTGATTTTACAATATTTCAAATGAATTAAAAACCACTTCATAAAAAACCTGATATAATATGAATAAGTGATATTTATTCAACATTTTCGTTTTTCGGCTTATGACGTTGTTGCTGCAAACCACCTATATGCACTTGAAATTGGTCTATTTCATTCTTTTGTTCTGTAAAATATTTAGAGTTGGAAGCTTAAATTTAGTTTTGGTCATGAAATGCTTAAATTGAGACTCTGAATGGTTAAGCAAACAGGCAGTTGTGTGCATTTTAGTATATTTTTTTATTAATGATTTTTGTTTTTTACTCCTGAGAGAAGCATATGGCCAAACCAAAGCACTACGGCTGAAATTGCGATTTCAGCGGCAGAAAGTCAATTTTTCAAATTTAAACAATTTTTTTGATGGTGTTCAATACCCAACATATTGATAAGAAAATCCAAAAAAAAATGTTACTGCTGGCAACCCTGGTTATGTACAAACAGGGGTTAATGTTTACATATTTTTTAGTACGTGTTAATACAAGTGAAACAGCAACATTTTTATAAAATTAGAAACTGTTTTTTTAATAATATATTCTAGCAAAAAAAAAAATTTGTAAATATGAGTTGTAATACTCGAGGTGAGTATTTTTACTATATACAAATATAGTTTGCTTAATGTTTGTATTTCGTACTTATTTTGTTGGTTTTTTGTGTGTATTTTTTTGTGAAATTCTGAAAAAATTTGTCGTTTTTCGTGGAGTAAAACTAAAAATGTCATGAAGTGTCATTGGAACTATTTACATGTGATTGTTTGTAGAAAACTCAAGTTTTATGTCATGGTAAAAGTGTATGCATTTGACTGCTAATAAACGAATTTTTAATATTTTTTTTTTGATACACTCAGGTTCAAAAATTCTGAAATATTTGAGCTTTGGTTGAGAAACAACAGGAATGTTTCGAATTATATAAAAGAAAATATTCCATACGAAATTGACAGTGAATTAAGTGAATTAATATGTAATAAAGCTCGTAAATTATCTAATTTTATTAAACTAAAATGCGATAAACAGTCTAGAAATGAGAAAACATTTAAAAAATATAATAAGGAATGGTTGGGTCGAGAAACAATTTTTGTTATACCGAAAAAGATGAATGCTATCGGGCGACCAAAAATGACATGATGATAGCTGCGAACGAATTAAAAGGAGATTAGCTTCCCAGCAAGGAGACAATGCGCAGTTATTAGTTCATGCTGCCTCTATATCTGCCAAAAAAATCCCACGCAATGGATTTGAAATTTGTCCTACAACAAGTTGCTATATCTCCAAATCGGCCATCCAAAATTCGAGAAATTCTTAATACCAGCCATAAAGAAGTTACGCCAGTATCACCTGAAAAAGCTCTAATGTTTTTGTTAGAAAACGCATTAACTAAAAAGCAGTACATAAATATGCGTCAATTAAACATAAAACACAAAAGAAGTATTAATCTGACTTATGATAAAGTTTATAAAAGCAAATTGAAATGTAGACCGGATGAAATCAAAGCGAATGAAAGCTCTGTCGAAGTATCGTTGCACAATTTGGTAGACCACACAGCTAAAAGAATTCTTGCATATCAAGATGAAGTATTGTGTACAATGGGTGTTGAAGAATCGATTATAATTTTGAGCTAAGGGTTTGATGGTTCTACCGGTCACAGCTTGATTAAACAAAAATTTGTGGAAAATACTTCAGTTCCTTTTTGTGACATCAGCAGGTGATAATATTTGAGCCGTACACCTCATGTTTTGTTTTTGACAGTAGAAGTCCGTAAATAAAATTTGATGAAGCTAGCTTCTTGGTAGGTATTTTTGCCGACAATTTTGGTTTTGGGTATAGGAAAAAGGGGGAGTGGACCATTAATTTTTTGCTCAAGATGCTTTTTTGTCAGTAGAAGTCCGTATAACCATTTTGGTGAAGCTAGCGTCCCAGGAAGAACGTTTGGCCACTACTTTGGAAAAAGGGGGCGTTTTTACCATTATAAGTCTACACACCAAATTTGGTGAAGCTAGCATGTCGGGAAGTATTTTTTGCCGCTAAAATCGCGATTTCGGCCATAGTGCAAAGTAAGAAATAATTTAGATCCCAGATCTATTTAAGGCTAAATACTTTATTTAACACCAGCTGCGACCGATGCGTGTTTCTTCCGCCTTCATTGACCTTCTCCAAGTGCTTGCAAGCCTACCTCTTCTGCGCCGCCGTTGCGGTTTCTACTCCATTGTCTGTCTGGCAATATCGTCTCTTGGCCTTCTTAAGTTAAGGCCTATCCATTTCCATTTACGCTCTTCTACTTTTTGGCTTGCAGATTTTTTTTTAGTTGCGCTCCAAAGCGCTGCCTTTGATATTACGTTGGGCCAGGATATCTTCATGATTTATTGCAGGCACCTGATTATGAACACCTGCAGTACCCTTAGCTCTATCAACGCTACGTGCCATGTTTTACAGCCATACAGAAAAGCGGATTTGACATTGGATTATAAACTAAATGTAGACATTTAAATGTTACTTAAACAACAAACTTATATTCAGATTTTTACCTTATTCTCAAACTACAGTATTCTTTGTCTACCGGCTCTTAGACTATTTCAAATTTATAATACTCAGACTATCGCCTTATATTAAGCATCCGTCTTATACTCTTTGTACGTTTTTATCCTCTGAAGATTGTCATATACCCTTTATTATATTCAGCTGTTGTCTAAGTAATTGTGCTACAGATTATTCATGTCATATTTTTCTTTACACTTTCTTATACATTTTAGTTTACACTGCACAACCAAATTAATTTGTTTTTTTTTTTTTTTTTTTGAAAAAACAATAATCAGCTAATAAACTGATTCATATAGAGGGGCCCAAAAAAAAGATATACGTTTATCGGCGTTTAAAAAGTTTACATTTAAAGCTCATTGTACGGCCTTTTTAAATTTGCACCCATGTGTAGTAAAAAAACGTAGAAAATCTTGTGATAGTTAGGTTTTTGGTCTTCAGAAGATTTATTCAGAACATTACAAGCAACATTTTGTTGGTGTACGTTAACCCTCCAATTCGCCTGAAAATGGGTCTTTTTTGTAATTTCTTAAGAAAAATTAAATATCACTTTTAAAACTGTGACTTATGTAGTTGAAATAATCCGCGAAAATATTTGTCATGAAATTCTACTACAGGTCTCCGAACACACTTAAGTCGAAAATGCAACTTTAATACCAGAAATAAGCAAAAACCTAAAAGGTGGTTTAAGGGTTAATTATATCTATTTACTGCCAGGCCAATTTTAAATATTGCAACAATTATCTTGTAGGAGAGCAAGATAAATGTTGTGCATTTTTGTGATTCGTTATTTCTGAAGATGACATCCAAAGGATGTCGAAATATTGAAAAAGAAAGAATTGAAAGAATTAAACAGACCTCGAGCACAGATTACACACAGATATGTCACGAGACGGATGATTTTTTGTCTCTTTCTTAGAAAGCTGCCCTTTTTCATTTCTCTTTGAATCATCTTTTATGCCGCAATACAATGAACACAAATTTATTAAGTTGAGATTAATTTGCAAAAATGTTGTAAAAATTAACTTTTAAGTTTACCGCAACACTAGTAAATAATATTTAAGTAAGTAAATAACCCGTTTGTTGAACTAATGTTTTTGTTAAACGTGGTTTGTGTTTTGTAATTTTTATTTTGATCGCGCAATTTGTGTTGATTGCATCGGTCTGCTTTTACACATTGCCACTTCACTACCAAAAAACGCTTCTTGTCTCTTTCTTCGAAAGCTGCCCTCGCAACTATATTGGGCTTTTTTAACCCGTCACTTTTTACATATATGTGTGTAATCTGTGTGTAATCTGTGCCTCGAGCTTGAAAAAATTATTTAATTTATAAATTATAATAAATTGTAAATTTTAAGAAATGAAAAATTACCCCCAAAAATTTTATATAAATTTTGTAAAATTTTATATAAAAATGTCTAGGACTAGTATCAAAATCCCAAATTCCCGATTTACCAAAGTGGAGAAAATTCATGCCGGCTATGCAGAGATGCTTTAGTTGGCGAAGCCTGTGTTTGTTATACCATAGAGGAGGAGATCCTTTTGCCCTGCCGACGGCTGGCTATTAAGGGAAGCTTTAGTTAGCGAATCCAGTGTTCGTTATATCACAGAGGCCAACCATGGTATCTCTCGTGCGATTTTTAAAGCCAAAACTGTATAATTATTCAGGTTATTTAAAATCAGAATTTTAAAATTCTGGGTTATTAAACTTCGAATTTTTAATTTCGGGATTGTAAGTTCCGGGCATATGAACCCAACCCAAATTTTTAATATAACTTTGTGTTTTTTTAAGTTAAATTTTTTTTGGGGTTACCATTCATTAACAATTTTGAAGTGATTTTTTATAATGAAGAATTCCCCCAAATTTTGGGCCATATTTATTTTCTTTTTAGGGCTATTTTTAATTTTTTGGGTTCATTCTTTATTAAAAAAATGGGGTCATATTGCATTATGTAAAGTAGCCCCATATTTTGGGTCCATTTTCATTTTTGTTTTGGGGCCATATTTCCTGGGACCATATTTCGCAGCACCAAATTATTGGTCTTTAATGAAATAATAAAAAAAATCACATTTCACCGGAAAAATCCGAGTTTCAGAGAAGGTTATCAAAAAAGTTGTTCTTTGGAATACATAATTTTTCATTAAAAGATTTTGTGTGTTGTTCTTAATTCCCTATTTTTATAATTAATAAAAATACTGAAATTTATTGTTGGAGGATAAGCTGTTCCTATGCGCATTTCACTGGTTGCTTAGGCCACGTTAAACTAAGTAAACTAAATACACATCTCAAAAACCCGGCCTTATAATATCTTTTTTAACTAAGAGTATTAATTTAAGCTCATAGTGTTTTTTTTTTATTAAATAAAATCTTGTTATATACAGACAACTTCTTCATTAGTTTAACTCAAACCACAGAATTATCGTCAAACTGTTGTCAGACTGCAATCTAAGAGGAAAATACTAAAAAAAAACTCGACTTATACTCAGAATAAATAGTTTTGATTTTTAAATCAATATTATTTTTAATTTTTACTGCATGCATATGTAATTTATTTGCAAATTTTCTAAGTTTTATAATTTATTTTAAATAAAAATGTCATTTAAAAAAAACGAAACTTTAAAATTTCCTTAACATTAAGCTTTAAAGGAAAACACAAGCATCTCATATCATTATTATTTTTATTATTATTTTATGGAAATATGTTGGAATGTGACATACAAAATGTCAAAATAAATCATCCATAATGTTATAAAAAAAATATATACGGTACTATGCACATACATTTGAACATTCATATACATATAAAATCAAAATGAGCATAAGCATTTAAAAACAAGTAAGAGTGCTAAATTCGGCTACACCGAATCTTATATACCTTTTACTATGGTACGAAAAGAAAAGAAAGTTATATAAATAAACATATAATGGTTATATATATATATAATCAGGTGTGTTCTAGAATCTGAATCCACTCGAAAGTGGATTACTTCAGCATTTTTGGTGTTCTGCATTTCACATCCGCATGTTTTTATTCGTTTCCAATTAGAGCAGTTAGGGGTTGGTGAAAGTAAAACGAATCGAATTTTATTCTTATATGTGATAAAATTTTTAACAAAAACATAATTTAGGTTTTTAGTTTGAAATGTTTTTTGTTCAATTTAATAAAAAAAAATATATATTCCTTTACACAAATATTAATAAAAATAAAATTTTTAGCATATCCAAAAATTTAAGTTGTTTTTATTAAACTCACTTGTGTAAAAAAACAAACATGGAGCCAAGCTTTATTTTTGGAAATAATTTTTTATACAATAAAATAAATTTTTTTTTTTTGAACAGCTAAGAAAAAGCTGTTTATTTTTTTGTTTCTGACATTTAGATGTTTTTTTCGAACACAAACTTCGAATACACAAAAACATGCGGATTTGAGAACACCAATTTATGAATTATGCGGATTCAAAAAAATTTGCGTTTTCAAAACGAGTCAAAAACTAGAACAGACCCGATTATATATTCGCGCTTAAAGCCAGTAAAAGGCTCTGCACACACCTTAGACCACCCAGCCACTAATTCACATTGCCAAAAACTATCAAAGTAAAATATATTGAGTATGGTTGTTCGATTAATACACATTTCTCTAATTTAGCGGCAAATGAGTTTGTTATGTATTAAAGTAATTCAAAAAAAAAAAAAAATATTCAAAAAATTAAATAAAAAAAGCAACAAGGGATTTAGGGGGTACAAATTAGAGGCGATCGCTGTTTTGCTCATATTTTCGCCATTTATGGCGGTATCTGGGTAAATTTCAATGGCAAACTTAAACGGAGTATATATAACAACCTAGTCCCCATAACGCCTTGGGTATTAAGCAATACAACTTCGACATACACAAGGAAAGGCCGACAGATGGTCAGACGGACATCGCTAAATCAACTTCGCTACTCATAAGAACCCAGAATATATATGTATACATATTCGCTTTATTTTGCAATTCGATTTATTTTGCTCCCTTTTACGCCAACACTATACATTGGATTTTAGCAACTGATACATCGAAAGATATTTTTTGGCAGAAGTGCACAAATTACAGTTTATTGAAATTGGTTCAGTATTTTAGAAGTTATAACGGTTATAGAGTAAAAAAAAGACAACGCATAACAGAAGCAGTATGATTTGTTTTTGTGTTTACATAGTAAAAAGAACAACAATATGCAGAGTTCTCTGCTATGCCATAATTTGGAGAATAGTAATAAATAAGGAATAACAAAGAAAAAGACTATTTTAAATATTTTGTTTTCTTTTTGGAAGAGTTGTTTTTTTTTAGTGTTACCGTTGATTTCTTAAATTTGTTGCTTATGAATAATTTTAATGTTATTGTTACATTATTAATATGGTTACATTGTAAAGAATGTGTTTATTGCATTTTTTTTAAATGAAGCACGATCTTTTGATGAGCTGCGATTTTATTTAACAGCCACTACCGATCAGGCTCATTTAGTATATGATAATCATATATTTTCTTAAAATATAGTCTAAAGAGAGGTTATAACAACATAATTCATTAACAAAAAAATATAAATGGAAAATATATAAAAGCCTTTGTTATTAACATTGAGATTACAGAACTTATGTTAGATATACATTTGTATTTTTTCATTTAGCAATCCTAATCAACTATATAAAAATATATACATACATATTTAAAAATAATATTAAATTTAAATTTATGTCAACTTTGTTATCCTATATCGTACTTAATGTTAAAAAAAAGGATATTAACTAAAAAAAAAATTTCCCTTTTTTAAAAAAATCGTAACTAAATTTCATATTCCTTTAATATAAAATTAAAAATTGTTCTGCTCTACTGAGAATGTTTAAATTTGGAGTTAATACCATCTAATAATCAAGGGCAATATGTTTTTAGCATTTAATAAATACATATATGTATAATTAATAAAGTTTTAACCAAAACGTTAAAATGGTTAATATTAGAAATAAGGGTACAACTAAGTTATTTCTAGATTGCAGTCGATTTTGTCGACTGCTGGCCCATATATATATATTTATATATATATATATCGTCACATTAAATACTAAAGGGCGTAACAACAAAAAAAAATACGAAATAGAGCTTTTGATCGATTTTTCTTCATTTTATTAAACAACATGTTCACAAAAAAATTTTGATCCCTACGATCAAAATTGGTGACTTTATTAATGAAACTCAAACGCCAAGTACATCTTGTTGTTTTTGATTTTGTAAAGTTTTTTGCTTCTCCTGTAAAAAAAATAAAAAGTGTTGTTACGCCCTTTTGCATTTTCGGTGACGATATATAAATGTATATAGCAGTCGATTGTGTAGTATGGGCCAGCATATATTAATTTATAAGGTATGATATCAATTTTCAAGAAATATAAAAATCAATATAAATAGAAATTACAAACTGAATGACATACTTATATAAGCGCCTTCCATCTGTAGTGAAGGGTATAACAAAAATATAAAAAAAAACATAGACATTTAAATAAAATCAGCAAGGGGAACAAAAGAATTGCCTCTTTGGAGTCTGATGAAAGACTTATACTGCTGGCAAACATGCAATCTAACATAATGCATAAATAAACAACATCTACAGAGGCCAACATCAAGACTAAATTACATATGTACTCTTACGTTTTCTTACACAAAAAAAAAATACATACGAAAATACATATGCACAATTAGAAAGTTGTATTTAGATTTCAAATTGTGCTCACACCAGTTAACTCAAATATATGCACAACACTTATACGCATAAATGAATGAAACTGTTTGCACACAACTGAAATACTGAGAACTACATAAATAAAATAAAAAAATCATTTATAATTGCTGCACACATACTCATACTCCCACACACACTCTCAAAATAGTCTTACATGCAGCAAGAAAAAAGAACAGACATGACAATCATTTTTCAAAAAAAAAAAAAAAAAAAAAACTAATTTACCAAAATATTGAACGACTCTCTGCACTGGAGTACTCGATGCGAATACAAACTTTTAAAACTGTTCGAATGAATAACAAATTGCTTCAAGTCACAATAAAACTCAATAATGCAGACAGCATCACAAAAACCAAATTTCACCTTTTTCCAATTTTGTCCCCCACCTTAAAAGTCCTTAACCAATAAGTGATAACGATCATTGATGGAAACCAAAAATGAATTCAAATGAAAAAATTGTCCGAGTGCTGTCGCTGACTACATGAAATGCCAGTAATAACCGGAATTTCATTTAAACAATTTGAATAGAACTAAAGCAATGGACTGTTTTGTTTTAATGATAAGTTTCAATTTAAAGCAGTAAATTTTGTGACACGTGACATTCATCAATAAAACTTTATCAGAATCTGCTGTAGAAAATCAAGGGATTGTGAAATAAGGATTTCATTAAAGAGAGAAGTAAAATCAACATAAAATAGATGGCAATTTCCATATATCCCTTTCAGACCTGACGCAAGACTACTGGGAATTTTATCATAATATTTAGAATATTTGGTCTCCATATCGTATGAATATATAATCAATGTTTAGGTTTACACTTTTTATATCCTTCAAGGATTTTTAAGACATGCACAGTTGATGCATCTCGTTAAAATTTTTAGCCAAAACGCATTTTTACTTCAATTGGCTTTAAACATAAAAATTTATAATTTTGTTCAGTTAAAATATGCCGACTTCACTATTTGTTAACGACAAAACTGAAATGTGACGCGAGAAATTCGCAATAATTCAAGTAACGGTAAAGCGAATAGCGGAATAATGTGAGAAACAAACATAAAGAATAATCAGCGCAATCGATGTAAGCCGGCATATTTTACTTTGGCCAAATAGAAGCGAAAATATTGAAACCGAAATCCACCTGAACAATCGATGCATTACGGTCTGAAAGGGATATCGCACTTGATCAACGAGAGGGTATTTGCTCCAATATTTATATTTACCCGCTGTAAAAATATAATCCTTTTTTGTCTACTTTTTCGTAATAAGACGATTGGTTAAAAAGTTCTCTTTCATTCGATTTTAATATTAAATTAAAATCTGTTTTGTTTCTGCAGAATTTTTGTCAATTTCGAATTAATATCCTCCTGTTGATCAAGTGCGACATGTAAGTTAAGTTTTATTTTTGAAAATAATAAAGACATTTAACTTCGGAAAAAAAATATATATATACATATAATACTCAAGCTTCCTTTTGCGGTTCTTAATAACCTACCAAAAATCCCCTTGAATGCATGCGCCGCTAAAAAGTTAATCTCGCTAACAGTAACATTAATCGAAAAAAATACTAATATTTAAATGTGTAGCTTAGGACATCGCCTACAAAAAAAATCACGGTAATTCTTTCCGTAGGAGAAAATTTAATTTAATAAATCGTTAAGTACAGTATGCGAAATAACGTCACACAGTGGGAGATTTTGATAAAATATGGAAATAATTCTGGATTTCCTAAACGGTTAGTCCGATTGGAATTAAATTTCAGATGGCAATTCGATCGTAAGTTTTCGATTTGGGATCTATAGACATATCGGAAGGGCCTTCATAGGATCTCAAATAAGGGCACTTTGGGAATTACACAAATTAAATACTATCAAGAATTCTTAATCTTGGCCCGATTTGAAAGATTTTTTTATCAATTATATTCTTGTTACTTCGACCTTTTTCTATTAATATTATACTTTCGTAAATTTTTCAAGCTTTAGGTCACTATTTTTTAATTATATTCCTATTATTTCGACCTTTATTCAATTAAATATTATATTTTAATATATTTTTATTAAGCTTTAGGTCACTTTTTTAAAAAAAATCAATTTAAATATTATTAATTTTTCGATATTTCGATTTCCGTTGAAAATCTTCTTCAGGAAACTTTTTTTTTTTTAAAAAAAATTACTTAAAATCATCAGGAAATTTCAGAAGACTTCCAATGGAAATATTGATATATAATAAAATTTTTGAATTAATAATTGTGATTTTTAATTGAACTGTTGCTTTTCAATTGAAGTTTTAGATACTTTAATTATGCTTAAGTTCATCAAATTTAATTTTTATTAATTTATTTTTATTGAAGGAAGGAATTTACAACATGAACTGAATTTATAAAAACGGTAGAACGCAAAGAATTCTGATGATGGGAATGTGGTTATCCTCGAAACATGTAAATTCGACCCGAGTTCAATCCCGTGTTCAGTCAAGAATTATCAAAAAAAAAAAATTAATTCATTTCATGTTGTTAATTCCTTCCTTGATGAACTTAAGTCTTATTAAAATATCAATAACTATTTTAATTAATTTATTAAAAAAAAGTGACCTAAAGCTTAACAAATATATGAAAGTATAACATTTATGAAGTTTTTTATCAGAATAATATCTATTTTAGTGAAGGAAATATCCGTCTTTGAATATTGAAATTTTAGACCGATCTTGGTATTGTACCTTAGAACAACAAAAGGAAGCTTCGTGCAAAAATTCAGCTTTCATTTAATTTTCCGAATTTTGAAATTTAATTTTTGTCTTTATTTTATGAAATAAGTCTAGCACATTATTTTAAGCTTTAAAACACTTTGTCACTTTTTTACGCGATTTTGCCCTTTAAAACTTTCACATTAGGCAACCCTGGCGGCAAAGTTTGCATCAGAATCAACAACAACACTACTAAAGTACATAATGCCATTTACTTGCTTGTTGAAGGAACAACAACAACACTACAAGAAAAAAAACATGATTTTTTTTCCATGCTTAAAAAATAAAACAATTTTTTAGAAGAATGAAAATTCCCGATTTCTATTTGCTCAAATTATTTAGTTAAGTACATGAAATTTTTAAAAGAGAAGTTTTACAATACTTATATCGTACCATTCTTATAATTGAGAATTCTGCTGTAAGCAATAGCGAATACAACAAAAGTCAAGGATGTATAACTGGAAAGTAAATAATAATATTCTTTCTCTCGGGGTCGCTCTGGTTCCCTGCGGAAGGAGTTTAGAATCAATCCCACTTTCGAATTATTTTAAGTACGAATTTGGTATTAAGCAAATATTGAAGTTCTTAAAGCAAGCGCAGTTTTAAATTGATTTTTTTTTTTTTTAAATTTTACTTAAGTCAATCGTGTTTTAGGCTAATTTTATATACTGAATAAAAATTAAGGTAAATATGGCTTAAGTAAAGAATTCTAAGTGCTTATTTTGGTATTCGTGATCGAATACTTTTTGGATGCGAAAGCAATTTCATTTCTTATTCGTGCAGTCGATACGAAACGATTCAAAATTTTATTTCAGTGTTGTAAAAACTCTGCGAAGGCAATTTTATTTCTTATTCGTTCAGTCGATAATAACCGATTCAAAATATTATTTCAGTGTTGTAAAAACTCAAATAAATGATTTACAACGATTCGAAATTTTATTTCAGTGTTGTAAAAACGCAAATAAATGATTTACAACGCTGAAATAATAATTTCGATGTGTTCAGCATCGACTGAAAGAATTGGAAATAAAATTACTTTCGAATCAAAAAAATATTCGATCACGACTGCCAGAATTAGCCCCCTGTACTTGATTAAAAAAAATCCATACTTGCCGTAGTAGTGACGCTGCTTTGGCATAATTTAAGTGCGGATGGATTAATTTCTCTTTTGAGTGTAGTTACGATAGAAGACTGTAGTCTAAGGTATTAGATCAATCTCTGTTCAGGTCTAAAATTAAAATTAAGTCTGTTTTATTAAGGGATGCCAATCCCGAAATCCCGATCCCGAAAAATCCCGGGATTTTCGGGATTCAGCAAATCCCGAATCCCGGGATTTCATTTTTCAATTCCGGGTTTTTCGGGATTAAGTCAATTATATTTGAAATTCTCCCTTGAAAGGAAAGGGAACACAATACTGATGTTTCATATTTATTTGGTTAATTCCGTCAATAATCACAGAAAAAAGTGTTTTATCAATTAAAAAAATGGTTAAAAAGTATTTTAATTTAATTAATGTGATAATTGAAACAATAATTTTTTTAGCTGAAAAAAATTAAAAATTTAATTTTGATTTAATTAGCATTTTAGTTGTTTTGAAATAAATTTTCAATTAAAATTTTAATTAAATAAAAAAAAATCTTAATTGACTTTTTTCGTTTAAAATAAAATAATTTAAACATGTAGAATTGTTGTTGGGAATTGTCAATATTTATTTAAATAAATTAACATATTGTTTAAAATTTCAAAGTTTTTTGATCAGTTTTTTAATTAAAATTAAAAATATCATTTATTGAAAATATTTTTTCAAAATTTTAAAATTTTTAGTAATCAATATAATCATTTTGGTAATAGGTGCAAAGTCAACCACTTGTTTGCTTGATATTATGAATTTAGAACAAATTTTGTGATAGGAGAAATTTAATAATTTTTTCTGTGATGTCATTGAACAGGAAAGAGCCAAATTTCGTTATTCTTTTTAAGCGTGTCCAACAACTAAAAAGAAATTTTAATTTGAGAAGTGCTAAAAATAACACTCTCCAACACACAAAATAATAACAATATTCTGCCAACTGATTCTTGAAGAGGGCCAAAAAAAAAGATAAACCTGTAACGGCGTTTTTAAAGTCATTTTACGGTCTATTTAAAGTTGCACCCATATGTAGTAAAAAAAAACCTAGAAAGTCGTTTTATACTTAGGTTTTTGGTATATAGTGTCTTCAGAAGATTTATTCAGAACATAACAAGCAACATTTTGTTAGTATGCGTTAACCCCCTTAATCGTCTGGAAATGGGTCGGGATTTGATTTTTTTAAATTCCGAATCCCGGGACTTGCAAAAACCAGACTCGATTAGCATTCCTAGTAATATTAGTATGTGACTATACTGTGTAAAGGCATACAAATATTATTAATATGTTAAAATAATATCACATATATAGGTTTCAATTCGAGTTCAAATTTAGTCTGTCAATATAACTCCGTAAAAGAGAAGTGACTATTGAAATATAATGCAGACGGGATATGAGTCATTAGATTTAGTATAAGAGTAATATTTTACTATTGTCTGCCTTACAAACTAAACAACAACACAAATTCTAGGCAATCACGTAAATGTAAGTAAACTATCCAAAGTATAAAACTAAAACACTTATGCAACTTATAATCATGGTTCCGCATTGTTGCATTGCAACAAGTAGAAGACAAAAGACCGACTACATTAACATTTAGCGTAAACTGGTCTTAAATGCATTTTTATGCTAATTTGCTTTCTTTTGCATTTTTCATTCTACTTTTGTTTTTATTTCTAAGTACCAATTCATCTTTCATACAGAATTACACAGTGTTAAATTGTGCTTAGCCCACAGAGACAAAACGACAACTTAAGTTTGAAGATACATACTTCAAATACAAGTATTGCAATGCTAAGCTCAAGAAAGCTTAAAAAGATTATGAAAACAAGAATACAAAAACAATTTTATTTTGAAAATACATGTATAAATATATTATTTTTTTTTTTCGAAAAAATACCAGTTCTCTTTAAGGATCCATTAAGTAGCGTAAAGGAAAGAAATTTACTCAAAAATATTTTAAATATAAAATAAATACATTTAGTCAAGAGTAAATTCGTGGTACATAAAATAAACTATGTTAAATAAATAAAAAAAAAGTTTGTTTTAGATTTTTTACAAGTTCTGTTTTTGCTTCTTATCCTTAAAAGTTCTCGGAAAAGACATTGTTTTACTCTAAACATTTCCTGTGAAAACTTAACTCCCTAACCATCCTCATTGGGGAAAACTAGAAAAAGAAATTGTAATAAAGTTATACATTTTATAGCTTAAACAAATTAGTGCCACAAAAAAATATATATGTAACTTGAATAGCCACAAATTCCCAGAAACATGAAATAAAAATATTTTTTGAATTTTTAATTTAAGCATTTTTTACCTTTCAACAGACAACATCACAAACCTGTAAAATTTATTTGTTTGACCCATTTAAAGGCAGCCATAAAAATCCTTTAAACGTTTTGTGTCTGCTATATGTCCTTTTTGATATTATGTAAACTAAAAGAACAACAACAGCAATAATTTTGTGTTGACTTGATGGTTAAATTTAACTCTGCCATAATTGTAAATATTTATTTAAATTTTATTTCGGTGTTCACTTTCTCATCATGTAATTTAAATAATTTGTAACTTTGTTTATCGCTCTTGGTTTTCCTTACTGACCTTATTTAATGGTTTATTAAGTCTATAAAATACACACATGCAAAGTGATAATAATTTAATAATTTTTTTTTTACTTGTACGACAAAAAACCGTAGTATGAATGGAAGCAAATTAAAAGATTAATGAAAAAATAAATAAAATTATTTTTAAATATCTTTTAAAGAAAAAATTTGTGTTATGAACTGAATTTTTAAAATTAAGAGACAAAATTATTTTTTATCTAAATATATGCGACTTTAAAAACCTATTTTTTACAGTCTTTAGTCACACAAGGAACACTGTAACGTATAATCAATATGGATTTTTTTACCGTAGCCAAAATATTAATCATACGCCTGAAGTTCTTTTTGTCTTTGGCAAGGAACTAGGGATGGGCAATATATATCGATATATCAAAATATCGATATTTAAAAAAATTATAATCTATATATATCGCCGATATTAAAAATACCCATATATCGATTCATCGATATTTATCTACGACTATCGAATTCGATATTTTTAAGACATCTTTATAATAAGAATTTTAAGAAGTGCATCATATGTTTTTTAACTAATATTAAGAAAATAACGGCGCTTTTTCATTGTACATTTTCATAGATTACCCAGTTCAGTTTTGTCTCGGTATTTTAAGAGATGACAACAAAAAAAATAAACGTGGAAAAAATATTCTGGAAAGGGTTCCTAGAATTTGAAAAGAATCGCCTTAATTATGTCGTATTAGGAGCCATAGTATAGAACTAGTATGCCGACTGGTGAGAACGTTCTCTTTTTTTTATAACTCTCATCACACATATAGGTTCTGTGTGAATTCAACACACATAAGAACAGCATACTAGTTGTATACTATGTTAGGAGCAATAGACTCATGAAATTTGGAATGTTATTAATAAAAAAAAATGTTTTATTTTTTTAAATTTTAAAATTGGTTTTTGCTTTTAATAAAAGTTACGCGAATGAAGTCGAGGGACAGGAAGTAAATTTGAAATTAAAAGAAACAATAAAGAGTAAGAATAGAATTACATGTAATATGATTGTACATATGTAAATATGTATTGACATAGGTATAATAAGTTTTTAAATTTGGCAACAATTTCAGATTAATAAGTTCGATACATCGATACATCGATATTTTAAATTAATAAATATCGCTACTCTTAAAAAATATCGAATATATTGATATAGTTTTTCAATTTGCCCATCCCTACAATGAACTTTTGGAAAACGCGTTTCTTCCATTTTAAAAAGTAGTCTCGTTGCAAAAAGTGTGCCCTTTAAGAAATTTATTGATAAAAATAAATTTTCTTAAATAGGATTTTAAAAAAAGTTTCTAGAAAAAAAATTTAAATATCTTCTATACACATATCGCACTTGATCAACAGTAGCTCCATCATTTCTCGATTTGTGTGAAAAAAGTGTTTCTGTATTTGAATGCGAGAACAGACAACACCGAATCTGTTTTAACTGGAATACTTCCAGTAATTAAGTGTCAAATGCAAGCGAAGCGTCAACGAAAGAAATAGACATAATAAAAAAAAGGGCTGCCAGACTTGACGATTTATCGTAGTTTGGACGATTTTTTTGTTCCGAAATTGGCAAAGCGCAGATTTGCTGATTGGCAAAGCGCAGATTCGCTGATTTTTTTCTAGTGACGATATTATTCAGTTTTCGAAATAAAACAATTTTAAATATTTTTATATATGTATTTGTGTATAAGGCACCACAGAAAAAAATATCTTTAGAAACAAGGCAGCTTAAATTTTTATATTTATCCCTATTGTGAAAATTGTCCTCGAAATTGTTTGTCTGTTCCCTAAAAAAATTATCGGGAAAAGCAATATGTCGAAGGAAAACTGTTTAATTTTTATTTCTTTGGATTATTAAATACTTTTGTTTTTGTGATCAAAACATTAAACTATTACCCCATTTTTCAGTCAATGCACTAAGAAAATTTTTGCATTTTTTTTTGGCCAAAAATGTTATTTTTAGTTCAATATGATATTTTGGCACGCCTTTGTGTGAATTCTTCAGGCAAAAATAACAAATTTTAAATTGCTATCGGATTAAAGAATGAGTAAAATAATTAATTTCATAAAAATAGACCTCAAGCTCCTATGAACTTTTACTAAGTTTTTTTGACTATATATTAATTATAATCGAACTAAATTTGTCAAAATTAATTTTAAATTGTCCGATTTATTAAAACAAAATAGACGATTTTTTTCTTTATTTTTTCTTAGGACATTAACGATTTTTTCACAAATTTATCTGGCAGCCCAGCAATTAAGATAACAATATAAAACAATTGTGTTTTATTTATTTTCATCATAATACACATTCTTATGTACATACATGTGCATATGTATATGGGGGATTTCATGTCAAGTGACCCAACTTTTGAAATCGATGTCTTCCGATTTGGATGAAATTTGCACCAAGGTTAGTCTTATTGGATAGTAGTTAAGACACAAATTTTCAATAAGATCGGTCAAAAAGTTTCTGAGTTAGAGGCTATTTCTTCTATCTTAGATAGCTATTTCTTCAAGCTATCGAAAATTTTTTTTTTTTGCAACCAAAACTACCTTAAAGAAAAATGCATAAGCTTTCTTTTGAGCAAAAAAAAAAAAAAAAAAAATACCGTTTCCAAAAAAAAATAAAAACTAAGTTTTAAATTTAAAAAAAAAAAATTTTAAAAACTTTAAAAAAATACAAAAAAAAAGAAATAGCTATCTAATTTGTTAGGGACAAATTTTGCTAACACCAATAGATAATAAGTTACATGGAAGAGAAAGAACACCGGTTTGGCCAAAATGTCAAATTTTGACCCCCTCTAACTCAGAAACTTTTTGACCGATCTTATTGAAAATTTGTGTCTAAGCTACTATCCAATAAGACTAACCTTGGTGCAAATTTCATCCAAATCGGAAGACATCGATTTCAAAAGTTGGGTCACTTGACATGAAATCCCCCATATACATAATTATTTTTCTCGAATAATTTGGGCTCCATTTTTTAAAATTTTATTTTTCTCGCATCAATTTCAAATGTGACTTATTTTTACAATTCTTGTGAGAAACTTTTCACAAAATATTGATAAAGAAACACTTTTTCTCACATCCTTCCAATAATTGCTGGAAAATTATTTAAATGACAGATAATTCTCGCACAGTAAAGATACAAAAACACTTATGTGAGAAAAACCATTTTTTGTTTCATATTTCACTGTTTTTGTTATAATTTACTTGTTTCATGCGGGAAATTTTACGATGCGAGAAATACAGAAACGGGCAACAGGAAGGTATTAACTCAAAATTATTTTTTTTACTATTTGGAATAAATCTGCATCCGCTGTAAAAATATAATGTTTTTTTGTCTACTTTTTGGTAATGAAACGGTTGGCTTAAAAATTCTTTTTCATATGGCTTTTATATTATATGGGCATTTCCTTCGAATGGTCAACCAGGATGAAAAAAGAAAATGTTGATAATCATCGTGTTTTCTTGTTTATAATTATAAAAAAAAAGTCTGTGTTTTTATAACAGAATGGTATATATGAAATGCAGTGATATCTCAGCTGTTTTACTTGAGGAAATTGGGCTGGAAACTGAAAAGTTTTATATTTTCTTTTTAAGCTACTTCTAAAGACATTATTATATTTAGTTATTTTTCAGGCAAAAACAATTTGTTATGTTTGCACTCTTCCTTTAAAATCTTTCTATTACAATCAATTAAGAAGGGAATAGTGTAAAAAGAACAAAAAATTAAATGTTAATTAAAAGTTAAAACATATGGAAAAATCGTACGTTTGCGACCGGTACTTAAGCCAATTAAACAAAAACCAATAGAGATATTTTATTGTGTAAATACTGAATAGAGACCTACATTAATACACTTTTAAAAAAAATTAATCACGTTTAAATATTCCTTTCCATTTCGTAGATTTTTACATTTCACTACTGTCAGCCATTGTTGACTTCTATTTTGCGTACGTTCGTGACCACATGTTTTGTAACTATCATTATGAAAACTTAAACTCGATGAAATCCATCTTTTGCACTTAACATGGAGCTACCAAACTGCAATTGAATCGCAAAAAAATGGTAGAAAAAGTTTTGTTTTCTATATATCAAAAGCGTACGGACGTAGTTTCGTGACAACAGGAAATGCCCATATTGCAAAGTGTTTAAAAGTTCGAGTTAGTACTCTCTTGTTGATCAAATGAGACATTTAAAATTGTAACGTTACTGACAGACTGATTCTTCATCGTGTAGGCTAAATTCAAATTCGAAATTTCAACCGCTGGACTTTTTTTTGAAATTCTAATGTTAGACATGTAGATTCGTAAAAACATGTAGATGCGCTAACCTCATAAGTCCTTAGGTTAGGTTAGGTTAGGTTAAGAAGGGTTATGCGCCCAAGGGCGCATATCCACTCGGAGATCAATGAGGTCCATTGTGAATCCCTTCAGTAAAGGAGAAAAAGAGAAAAAGAGAAGTAAAGAAAAAGAGTAGAAAATAGACCTAAGGTTTGGTAAATACGTAGGACAAATTCCCCCTATGGTCCCCCCAACAGAAACAGCCGTCATATTTCCCTGACAAACACCAGTAGATCGGTTGGATTACATCCAGCGATACACCCCAGTTCGTCGTGAAATCAAGCCCCTAGCCATTTCTGCTTGGGACCGTGCATCCTAGGACAGTGGATTAGTACATGCTCAACCGTCTCCAGCTCCTCGGCATCCCCGCACAACCTGCAGAAGTCCGGTATCGCAATGTCCCATTTACCCATAAAAGCCCTAACAGAACAATGCCACGTCAGGAACCCTTTAAGGGTCCTAAGACTACTCCTATCCAGTCCTAATAGAACCCTGGTTGCACCTGCGTCCGATCCGGGCCATAAGGTCCTCGACACCCTGCAATCCATTATATCCGTCCAGGACCGGTTCATAAGTCCTTAACTAATAGAGAAACAAAAAAAATGTAATACTTAGCGGTGTTCATTAAAAAGATAAATAAGCGAACAGTGTCTGGTACTTTGTAGTAAACTGGCAACACCTGTATTTTTTAACTTTTTTTTTATCACCCCATTTATCCTTTTCAACAATAAACATAAAAATAAAAATGATATCGCATTCGTAACTTTTTGAAAAAATACAAATATGAATTGTGTATTTTCTCGAAATTCTAATTTTTAAGAGATAAATAACGGACATATTTTCGCCACTTTTTTTGCCAAAAATTTTTCTCCATTCATTGACATTTACAAATCAAATTATGGGCTACCACTTAAATAAGGAAGTTTCAGATATTTCCGCTGGGAAAAATCTTAAAGGGGCAGGAAATATGGGAAATTAATTTTTTTTCTTTTACATTTGCCGGGTCAGATTTTGTCAGCCTTATATTTTGAATTATGTTTGAATATAAGATGGCATGTGTTTGTATTAAATGTTTATTGTTATAAATAAAAAATTAGTAGTTGGGTTATAAAAATATTTTTAAAGGACAAAACTATAGGACAGAAGTACTACGCATTAGGTTGAGTATAAAACTGCAGTGTGGATAGTGATTTTAGAGAGGTTTCTCAATAAATAACGTTAGTTAAATTATAATACCCTTAAGTATTATCAAAATAGGATTCCGACTGTATAAAATATATATAAAATATTTGTGTTTTAAACTTTATATGTATATATGAAAAAAAAGTAATAGGAATATAAATTAGGATATAATTTTTTTTCAAGAATTCGAAAATAAGTCAATCTCAGTATAAGACAGCCGAATTACGAACGCAGAAAAAATTATCAGAAGTTGTTTATCATTAAAAAAAAATTGTTTAAAAAGTATTTCAATTAATTAATGTGATAATTAAATCAAATAAACAGCGGAACAAAATTGAACTTTTTGTTTGTTGATTGGAAGTTTGACGCAATTTTTACTAATTTGAGGTCGCTGATCTTAAATTTAATATCCGTTTTTCTCTATCAGCTCACATTTTTAAGTTACAGGTACTAATCAAATTTTTGACTTTTTTCCAAAAATTAAAAGTCCAAAAAATCATAACTTCACTGAAGCAATTTTCAGAATTGTTCTTTTTTCAGTATTTATTTATTGAATCTTCATATATTTAATGTGAACTAACAATAACACTGTGCAAAAAATTGACACTTTTTTTTCGTGTCAAGCTGGGCACCTGGCGTTTTAACATAATTCGGGTACGCTGAATCCAGTGGTGCCCGCGATTTTTTAAGATTGGCTCTGGTTTTCGAGATATACCGTTATTTCAAAAATGGAGGAGGTTGCACAACATATGTTCGTGTAACTCAAAAACGCTTTAGCTTATTGAAAAAACTTAAAAAACCGAAATTCCGCAATAAACAAATTTTAATTAATTTTAATTCATTTTAGGGGAACTCCCATACAAATATTGCGTTTTATGAAATTCTTAAATTAATTAAAATTTGTCGACTTTTGTGAATAAAATCAAAAGTTGCAAACAGATTTTAATCATTTATGGCTTGTTTTGTTTGGAATTTCCAATTTTTTATGAATTTTTAACAAACAAAAATTTCGAAATTTTGTTAAAAAAATAATTTTATTTTCCCAAAAAAAAATTATGTTTTTTCAATAAGCTAAAGCGTTTTTGAGTTACACGAACATATGTTGTGCAACCTCCTCCATTTTTGAAATAACGGTATATCTCGAAAACCAGAGCCAATCTTAAAAAATCGCGGGCACCACTGGATTCAGCGTACCCGAATTATGTTAAAACGCCAGGTGCCCAGCTTGTCACGAAAAAAAAGTGTAAATTTCGTGCACAGTGTAATTAATCTTATCTTATCTTAATATTTACTTAATGTCCTGACAGTGCCAGATTTAAATTGTTGGCTTTAAAAAACAATCAAATTTTTGCAAATCACATTATTACTTTCACGTAAAGTCACATAATCTGTGAATAAAATGAGATGTAGATCATAAAAATCGATGAACGCGTTTCACTTTTATTCACAATCAAGTGGAGTAAAGTGAAGGAAAAAACGTCCATAAATAGAATTGCAGAAAACACACACACACATTAAAAAAATGTTATTTTTGTATATAAAGCGCGTTTTTATCAATTTAATTGTCTCAGTAAATTGTGAAAAAAATCAAAAATTACGCACCGATTACAATGAAATAAAGCTCATTTCATTCGAAATATGTTAAGCTAACAGTTTTGAATTTTGCCAAAATTTAAGTTTTTATGAATTTTTAAATAAAAAAAAATTGTGTGGTTACAATCGAAACTAGTCAGGGCAACCTGTCCGTGAAAACCTGGGTTCAATTCCCAGCTCAGTCAAGCATGAAAAATTAACAATAAATTTTTCCTTTCTCCATAAAAATAATTTAATGAACATTAAATTCAATGAACTTAAGCCTGATAAAATATCGAAATTTGGAACAAAAAATCTTAATCGATTTTTTTGTTTAAAATAAAATAGTTTAAACTCGCAGAATTTTTGTTGTGAATTGTCAACAACTGAGCTATAATTTAATTAAATGAATTAACACATTGGTTTAAACGACAAAGTTTTTTGATCATTTTTTTTAATTAAAATTAAAAATGCAGTGCCACATCATCAATTCCATAAATAAAACGCTAGTTTGGAAATAAAAATCGACAAAACATATAAATTAAGCCAAAAAATAGAACTCTGGCTACAACCAAATCAGAATAGAAAACAAAGGAGTAAACAAAAAACAAACAAAGCAGTAAACAAAAGATATAGAATAGAATTTAATAAAAAATATTTTAAAAACCTACATATCGTTAGCTAAAATGCAAAAAGGCGTAACTAACAAAATAATTAAAATTGAGTTTTTGATTGGTTATTATGAGTGCCACTAAACTTCGTCTTGACAAAATTTTACTCTTCTTCGATCAAAAATTACGCTTTTATTAACAAAACACAAAGGGACGTAACTACAAGTGTGTTTACTTAATAAATGCAAAACGACGTAATTACACATTTTTTTTTCTAAAAAATATAATGAAATTCTTTTCTTTGAAAATTGTTTGAAGAATTCCATGGACGACTTATAAATGTATATTTTTCTGGCGTGAGAAAAAACTTCGTTAAAAGTTTTATAGTTTTTATTTTACAAAGTTGTTTGCTTCTCCTGTAAAATGATATTTTTGTTAGTTACGCCTTTTTGCATTTTAACTAACGATATATAATTTTATAAGTGGTGGTGTTATAAAAAAATATAATAACAAAACAAAATATTTCGTGTTTGTGTGTAAAGAAAATTTTGTTAAATATTTTAACAAAATGCCTACGTCGACAACTACAACACAAGTGACTGATTATGACATTTGTGGTCGCATAATATTTCTTCGTGGGCCGCAAATGTATGTGAAAACTGTTACGTTGTCGGTATCTTGCATTGTCGATCGACTTGTCGTGCTGAAAATTGTTAGTGGGCCGCAAATCAGCTGTTTGTCGTTGAAAATGCAATCGAACGATAGCGGTCGACATCGGGGGGCCAGGCTCTTAGTAATCTATATAATAATTTTGGTAATAAGTGCAAAATGAACAAATTGTTTGCTTGACTCTATGAATTTGGTATAAATTTGGTGATTAGAAACAATTTTAAATTTTTTCTGTACATATTCAATTTTATGATTTTAAATTTTTTCTGTACATATTCCCAAGAAAGTTTTTCTCGAGAAAAAAATCCTTCATTATAAATTCGGCGGAAGCACAAAAATGAATAAGTGTCATCAGTGATTTTTTTTTTTTTTTTTATTTGCTCATCGACATTGAATTTTGTTGTATTGTTGCTGTGCAACAGGTTAAAATCAAAATAAAATATAAATAAGACCATCGAGCTTCACCCGCACGAATGATTTTATTCCTATAAGACTAAAAATTTTTTTTCTGTAGAAGAAAACATTTGCATCTGTGGTGGGCTACCTGTTGTCTACTTGTATTTTTTTTTTTTTTTTTTAAAGCATTTTTTTATCTTGCCAACCCTACATATCACTCTTGTTCGACAATAGTGCATTAATTTTTAATTAATGTTAATTTACTTTTTGGGGAAAATCGACACATAATATTCATAACCGCTGTAAAAATATCGTTCTATTTTGTCTACTTTATGGCTTAAAAATTATTTTCCATATGGGCATTTCCATGTCATCGTACGTGACATTTGTACGCCTTCGGAGCGATGGAGTTTTTGCGCAAATAGTAGTAACTGGAAAACTTATTAATCATTATGTTTCTTTTAGAGGGTACTATATATGAAAAAAAAAATTATTACATTCGAAACCTTGTTGTCCAAAATACCTAGCAAAATAGGTGTATATCGTACGTGACATAAAACGGAAGTGATTTTGGGGTGAATGTAAAAAAATCCGAAAATCTGCGAATTGTGGGATGTATTTTTCCTTTTTTAAATTTTTTGCATTAAACCATATATTTTTCGGTTATAGTCCGTAATTGGAAAGAAAAACATTTTTGTGGATGGTTTAATAATGAACCAAATGTAATATCGTACGTGACATACCGTACGTGACAGATTTTTCTCTTATAGTATTTACAAGATATGAAATATATTTTTGGGAAATATATGCATACAAAAACTTAAAACAAACAAGTCAGAAAGTATAGTCGACCAAGCCCGACCATATAATACCCTACACCATAATATTTTAAGAACAAATTTTTGACTGTCCCTATTTTTGACCCATCGCCAATCATGGTCGCCGGAACAGAATTATGCTATGACGTTAAGAGGTATATAAAAGTTATTTGTGCCGTATATTATTCAGATATCTTCCTCTATATGAGATTGTCTTGCCTTTCAGCGCTTTTAGGAAGGGGGTTTATATGGGACCTATAGTTAATTTTGGACCTACCAGCACAACATTTTATCACGACATAGTACTTGTCGTAAAAGGTATTGTCGCCAATTTTTATGTCAATACCAGCATTTATTAGAAAGGTACAACATTAAAAGCTATTTTCTGGAGTAGTATTTGAATAAGTGATATGGTCAAATATGGACCGATAGCAATTATAATTGTTTAGATCATTAAGACTGCAAAAAAATAATTTTTGATCAAATTTCAACCTAATACCAACATAATAAGATGATACATTTAGTTGAATTTATAGTAATACAATATCGTACGTGACGACGTTTAACAGCTTATAAAATTTTTATTATACCTATTTAAAAAAAAATTCCGGTCAATATTTTTTTGCAACAAATACCTTGCTTTGAACTTTCATTTTGAAACACGTACGACTGATCAAATACCAATGACATAGACAAATGATGATTTCGCACCACGTACGTGACATTTGAAAAGCACCCAAAGCAACCCAAAAAATATACCGCTAATCAAACTATATATTTGGTCTCTCCTCGTGAATTTTGTTCATTGTTGTTGTAACATTAATTTTAAGGTATAATTACAATGTTACCAGTATCTGTATTTAATAGGCAGAAAAGTGAAAATTGTTGATTGCAGTTACTAAAAATGAATCAAAGAGATAGTCCGTTTTAACTTTTATTTTTTGCTCTTTAAAAATTGTAATAAGCTGTAAACCTCTTTGCATACTAAAGTTTGAGTGTTTTTTTACTTTCTACCATATTCGAAAAATAGTTTCAAGGCTATTTATTTTTTGAGTCGTGGTTGACATTCTCATGGAAATGCTCATATGCCTTTAATGTTAAATTAAAAATTGTTTTGCTTCTAATGAAAATTTGTTTTTTTGGAGTTAATGCAGCAGGGGGCATATTACGGCATTTGATGTCGATTGAAATTAATTTCTTGGTGACGTAACGTAACAAAAATGGTACTTTTCTTTGAAGGTGCCCACATTGAGCTCCAACAAAAAATATGCAACGAATAAACATAAAAAACTGTTTCAATGTCGTTACTTGTTTTTAACACCTTAAATCAGACAAATCAGATTTAAAAATTACTTATTTCTCAAAATTACAATATTAAAATTTTATTTTAGTATTATTTTTTACAGCTTGCAGAAGAAAAAAAAATCATATCTTAAAAAAAACACACCTCCTTCGAAATTTCTGGATTTTTAAAGAACAGTTTGAGGAATTACATAAGAAAATCAGCAAAAAAAAAATTAGGTTTTTGACTTAGTCCATTTTTTAAATTTAATATTTTGTAGATATTAAATTTTTTTATTATATTGTTTGTAGCCCCAAGTAGTCTCTTTAAAATGACATACAAATCATCTTCGTATATGCAGTAGTTTTTGAGATATTGAAAAAATAAACTCAACACATTCGGCTAATTCGGCGAAATTATGACATTTTGAATATGACGTAACTTTTGCAAAAAAAATTCTAAAATTTTTTTTCGTTAATATATGTTCCTTACAGGATGAAAGGACCCTTTACACCAAATTTCATTCAAATTGAATTCAAATCGGGAATAAGCAAAAATTCTCCCGGAATTTAAATTCGTGTTGGGGGTGTATATAAAGTGTAACCCCCTTATGCAAAAAAAAAAAGAGTTAAGGTTCACATAAGTTAACCAATACACTTAGGCCAGCAAAAGTTAATGGGCTTAATGTATTAGTTAACTAATGTGAGCTTTAACTTTTTTTTTGCATAAGACAGTTAAAGTTTAAACACAAAAAAAAAATCTATTTTAACAAGGACTAAGAAAATAACTGGACAACTAAAAAAATGCTGTTGGAGGATTTTGATTTCATAAAAACAACTGCTCAAGATAATTTATGAAACAGGGCACTCTTCTTCGCTTTTACATATCATATGAGCTATCATAAAGTTCACTTTAAGCCTTAAATAATAATTTAAACACTCATGTCACGCAGATGAAAAATATAAAATACTTTCCACTGCATGCAGAACGTTATAACGAACCAAAAACAACTAACAAAAAATTCCCTTTTTTTAAATAAAACATTTTGCACACAATTTTCACAAGCGGTGTTACAATTTCACTAGTTTATTCAAAACAAAAATAGTGAATCCAACTATTTGATTCACTACACTAATTGAAAGTATTTGGAGGTCTAAACGTAATTATGCTTGGTATTCAATTTGTTCCATTTTGACTTAAGAGCTTTCCATATGGGTCCTGTGAGGGCGGGCCAATAAGTTCTTCACTTTTTTCATTCTTTTTTTTCATTTCAGTTTTAATTAAAAATTTAATTATGTGAATTAAACGTTAATTTAATACTAATAATTTACACTAAAAAGTATCAATTAAAGGTTTAGTTCACTTGACTAAACGTTTAATTCACTTGACTAACAGCCTGTTTTTGTAAAACACAAGTGTTCTCACTTGAAGTTTTCGTATTAAAACGAAAACGTTTTAAATATGGTTTTTAAAAAACATTTAAAAGCTTTCGTCTATTCATGTTTGTCATAAATAGATCTTTTTTCTATCGTTAAATAACGTTATTGCCAATGCGTTTATTTTCGTACCTTTTTATGCTTTTTACATAAAAGGATTTTGTGTTCAAGGTTAACCCTGGCTTTTGTTTACAAAAATAAATTATAAATTTAAAAAACAAAAACTTCCATAAAAAAATGTTTGTACATGTTAAAACTAAAAATGTTGAATTAAAAAAAATTGCAATAAATAAACGCAATATATGAAGACGATTTTTTGCTACACATCAACATATAGAAATGGTGAAGGTATTTGCGTGATAGCACTAATTTTTGATAAGATAAGGTATCGAAGTTTTAACATATGGAAGAACTTACATACACACATACAAACATGTTTCTAGAATTTTTTGAACCTGAAAATACATATTTATGAAATTAGTAGCATTTAACCCGCTACTTTATTAACGTCTCCTCTTCTTTCGTAAGCATATTTTTATGCCAATGTTTATTTTTCTAGGTTTTAACTTGTTTAAACGCTAGCATTTAATTCGCTACTTTATCCGGCCCTTTTTTATGATCATATTTGTGTGCCTAAGGTTATAGTTCTGCTACTAACATTTTTTATCTTATGGGATGATAATCACTCAGGACCTTGCGGCTTAATTTTGAGTCTCTTCAAAGTATCAAAAAAAAAAAATTATCAATTTCGCACCTTAAGCGTTTGAAGTTCGAAAAAGTGCCAAATTTAACTTTGCATTTTTTAGATAAGTTCCGAATGTGATATAACTTTTATTTTTATGTTTATTGGCTTAAAACATAGGGGGATGACAAAAAAGTACCAAAATACTCCCTGAAAGAGCAAAATTTCAAAAAAGTACCAGACACTCGTCCACTTATTTTTTTAAAGATAACGATAGGTATTACATTTCATTGTATCTCTCTAAGTTTTGGAAATATAAGGTTACCGAGTTTACCCTTGTTACCGTTTTAGTGGATCTATTTGGGAAGAGTCCAGCCAGCGGTACAAATTTCAAGTTTTTAGCCTCAGGCGTTTAGGCTGTGCGATCATAAATCAATCAGTCAATAATTTAACAATTCTATATAAATATACATATACATATATAGATACACAAACCTTTAATAATATTGTAAATAATTAAGGGTTCTTTAAGTAAAATATCCTTTTTATTTTCTATTTATTTTTTTAAACGAATGCCTTTTACTTATCGTCTTATTTTGGCATTTGTGTTCATTTATTACGAAGATGTTCATTTTATAAGAACCAAACGTTTGTGGAAAAAATGAAAGCTTTTTCAGTCACTCATTTTCTAAAAACAGGCTGTAAATTCTTTATTAAAACTGATTTTATTTTTGATAAATGCTTTAATTCGTAAAAAAAAATTTTCTGTGTATACATATATCAGATATTTTGTTACTTAACTTCAACCAAATATTGCTTGAATTTTTGTGTGTTTTGCAAACACCAAGACAAACTCATAATACTTTCTTTATCTATAGTATAGTGAAGGGTAGAAAGTGTTTTGCAATTTATTTTATGTATGCCTCACATATCATGCAACTGATATGCACAGTGCTTGAAAAAACTTGAATATGTGCAATGATTTCTAGACACCTGTAACATATGCGATGTATATATTTGCTTTATTAAATATAAAAAATGTGAACAAGTGCCAAGCACTTATTGGGTGAAAAAAGTCGTATTTTTGGGACGTGTTGTATTGATTTTTTTTCTTCTTTTGTTTTTATTGAATTGGAAAAATGGAGTTATACAGCATATCAAAACAATATTTAACCCCTGAGTTCACGAATCAGTTTTTCGGAATAATGTTGCAAAATAATGAGCGAATAACAAAAATGGCAAGTATGAACTTGATAATAGAAAGAAATAGTTTAACATTTTGAAAGAAAATTGTTTAGAAAATTGGATTAACTTATTCTAATCATTGAAATAGAACAACTAAAGTAGCTAGACACGTAATATTAAATACTGGTTAAGCTCAATGGAACTTAACACTTCTGTAATTTTTAAATTTTTATGAAATTTGCCCATTATTTAATTGTTTTTAAATAGATTGCAAATAAATAAATAAAAAAAAAAAAACTTTCTTTCTAAAAACTTTTGAACGTTTATATCGACCATTAACAATTTCTATACTTATTTAATACCTTTAATTTTAATACTTTAAAATACTTCATAAAACTGCCCTCCTAAGAAAAAAATTCACAAGGGCCAAAATTTTAAAATTGAGATAAGGTATCGAACTTTTAACGCGGTATTATATATTCTAGTTTTCAAATTACAGTTGATGATTGTATCAAGAATCCGTTTTG
The DNA here is from genome assembly GCA_943735925.1 of Pollenia amentaria. Lineage (NCBI taxonomy): Eukaryota > Metazoa > Arthropoda > Insecta > Diptera > Polleniidae > Pollenia > Pollenia amentaria. The sequence continues at coordinate 10,680,428 of OX031010.1, read as the reverse complement.
TGCACGCGTTAAAACGTTCTTCTGCATCCACTTTTAAGTCTGATTATGTTAAAGATATTTGTGATGAGATCTTTATTATATTTAAATAAAAAATTAATTATAAAATTTTTAATGCACTTCTTTCTTTCAATGAGCAACAAAACATTTTGTTAATATGACAAATTTTATAACAAAATTGTTTGTTTGATTGCTAATAAATATTTTATTTAATGTTACAAATTTATTGTTAAAAATATTTGTTGAATGTGAACTAACAAAAAAAATGTATATTTACAAATTCGGTTGTTGGTGCATTTTCAATTAAAAAATAATTTGTATTGACGAATATCGTATTCAATATGACAATCAGTAGTGGATGCAGAAGAATGTTCTAACACGTGCACAAAAAGGATAATCAACTGTAACTTGGAAATTAGAATAAATAAAATTGCGTTAAAATTTCGATAAAAAGTTTTAAATAAAATCCAATTTTAACCAAAGATTGAATCAGTTTACAATAACAGCCCTTTCGTGTACAAAATCTCGTTAAGAAATTACTATTCATTTCTTTACGAGAGGAACAGTCAAAAAACAATGAATTTTTTATTTTGTATTGAAAGTTATTGACATAAAATTATTTTATTTTTTCTAACTGAAGCTAATTGCATACCTACTAATTCTAATAATACAACGGGAACTTATCAATGGACCCATGTGAGCCGTGCTTGAGTGCGACTGCCAATGGAACCTACTTATTCTTGTAATTTTTTTCCGTACTTTAAGTGCTGGTTGTAACATTAACGACAGCTACTATTTTATGATAAAATGTTATGCTGGTATGTCAAAATTGCCCTTAGTTCCTATATAAATCCCCTCCATAAAATTAGCTAAAATAAAAAATCTCAAAAAGATGATAAAGATATCACAAAGAACTTAATCATATATCTTAACCTCATAACATAATTTTCCTCTGGCATGTTCATTATTGCCAATTGATCCCTGCGGTGTAGGGTATCAAACAGTCGAATTTTACCGACTATGATCTCTTGCTTGATTTATTATTAGTTATTGATTTTTATCATTTCAATTGAATACCAGCATAAGCAATTCAATTCGCAAAACAATTCCCCATAATACAACCAAAGACCTTCATAAATTCCAAAAAAAGAGAAGGAAAACTTGTTAATTTTTCTTTCATTTAAAATGTTTATTATAACAACAATTGACCAACTAACAGATTTTTAGCACAAACATACAAAAATAAACGCCAAGAGTTTCGTTTTACTTTTAAGTGGCATTTGGTATTTTTAAACTCATTCACTCCGACCACCCCTTGCTTTCATTTCCGTTTCCTCTGCAAGCTGTATAAGCATAATAAAAAACGCCACGAGCAATAGGTTATTATTATTTGTTTGCCCTACTCACACATAGACACACATACATACATACAATCACATAAACATGCAAACACAATCATCATCATTTGAAATGTTTAACTGAAAACGAAATTTATCCATCAACAACTACAATCTCGCAGGCAAACAAAAAAAAAAATAACAACAACAATTTAATGAAGCGAAACGGAAAGAAAAAGTTCAGTTTAAATGAGGTGAAAAAAAAACTAAGGAAAAAAAGTACAATCGCTATACGAGTATTTGGCTGTGCCGAATCTTTAATACCCTTCATCTAACGTAATGCAGCCTCTTACACCACTCACGCACTAACACACATTATCAAATAGAATTAAATAAAAAAATTTTGAGTACATTTTTTCGATTAAAACACATATCACTATTTAGGAGGAATATTATGTATGTATTGGTTATGTGTAAAAAAAATGTAAACAACAACTACAACAACAGGGGTTTTAGGACAACAATAAGAGACAATCGTGGTTTTCTAGTCATATCTCAGTCATTTATGGCCCGAATTTTAATAGCAAAATATAACTGAGCACATGTAACAGATCTATACAACAATCTTGTTCCCATTAATTTAAAAGTCTTTGGAAAACTCATTTCAACAGAACTTAGAATATGCATATTAACTTTAAAGGATCTAACATCAATAGAAATAACAAACGGAATGACAAACTTATAAAAACTCTTTCCATTTGAAGGGAAGGGTAAAAAAAGAACAACATTTTCCGGCAAATAAAAATAAATTATGACCCCTCATCAATTTCAATCAGTCATTTAATCTTGCAGCGGAATATCTAGTGCTTACAAATAAGCGGATAGAAGTGTAAAATGTAGGAGATGTGAATGTACAAATATTTCTTTGTGTGGGTGTATGAAGGAGTTAGGCAACAGATTTTGGCTTTGGTATATAAATTTTAATGCTGCTTAGAATGATAATACTTTTTGATGACGGTAATTGTGTTTACAAGAGGGAATTTGTAGTCATGAAATGTTTGAAAAGTTTAATCAATTTATATCTTCAACTAAGTCAATTGATAGTTTTATGTAAATAAGAAAATTAGTTTGTTGGCATGAAATAAAAAAAAAAACAACAACTATCTTAAATCAACAAATCTGTGGAAAAATGGTAAAAACTGCTTGAGTAGACTTTAGTAAAATTTGAGTTAATGACACCTTTGAGATCTTCATGTTCAAAAGTATACAAGGCGAATTTATTATATGTAATCTCGGTACTACTACAAGTACAACTCGTACAAAAACCACAATCAATTGGTTTTTGTTAAATCATTGGAAAATGTCAAAAACAGAAACAACTCAAGACAGAACAGATAATAAACAAAATTTCGACATCCAACAATTGTAGAAAAAAGTTATAAAAGTATTCGCCTTGAAAGTACACATGGGCAAAGTTTTAATTATTTTGTTCGATGTTTTAGATAAAATTACATTTTACTTATCTTTTTCAATGTGCCATAACATTACGAATAAGAACTTTTACTTGCGATCTGTGACATTTTGAATATATGGCAATAAAATCTTTAAAAAAAAACTATAAGCGCAGGGAAGTAGTAATTATATTAGAATATGGGTAAATTTGCAAAAATCAATTTTAAAGTTTCCAAACCAAAAAAAATTTTTTTTTAGCGTTTTTTTTTCATTATTATCACAGAGTTATTATTCTGGAATGATAAACATTTCAAAAAAATTGATAATTTTGATAGAAAAACTAACATAAATGGTGGAATAATGCACGGAATGATATAAAATTTTACATAAATTAGCTTTATACGACAGCAAAATCACAACGCCAAATTTCGTGAAGATCGCTGCCGTTTGAAAGAGCTTATCCAAACTTAAACACTGGATTATTTAAAATAAAAATTAAAAGAATATCAATTCTGTATAATTAAGTTTCTATAAAATGAAATTATTTTATGGTCCCATTTTGATTCGTTGTAGGGAAGTTCGACTGTATTTGGAGCCACCCTATTTCTGTTTCATACAGAAAGTTTTTCCGTATCAAACTGCAAATTGCAAAAACCCTCCCAGCTTTTTATAAATATAATATTATAGCTGTGATGCTCATCAACATTAAAGTCAAATAACTTATAAATGTAACAGCCCCATTGTGGTGCGGTATATAAATACATTTTTCTTTATGTATGTATGTGGTCAAATATTTGTTATGGTATGTGCCCACAAAAACATTCATACTCTTACTCACGTACCGACACTTTCACCCCAATACACCTCAATAAACAAACATGATAATGGATTATTTATCAGCTCAATTGTATTAGATAAATAGCCATAAAAAGGACTTTAACACACAAATCTGATTAGGAGTGTGAGGTTTCTTGGAACAGTGTGTTGTTTTATTTACATAATTCTGAATTTATCAGTGAATAGTGTTGGTGTTTTTGCTTAAATAAGTATTTGTTTTGGCGTTTATCAGTATGATAAGCGCATTATTTCCTTTTATTCAGACCATTTGATCTGTAGTTTAATTATTGTTAATATGAAATTTTGTTCCTGTAGTTGCTCATTATTTAACTAAATAGTATTTTAAGAAGATTGTAAACAAATCAGTGTTTTGTGGCGTTTTGATTGTTTTAGAAATAACAGTTCATAAAGTTGTGGCATTAAATTGGTGTTTAATTAATCTTAATTTCCTGTTTTTTTTTTTTTATTTACTACCAACAAGTACTGGGTGGCACAAAAGAAACGAAATGACCTAGAAAATAATGTTCAAGATGAAATTGGGCAGCAAGATAAAGAAATTTTAACAAAGTCAGCACACATACGTGGCGTTCCATTCATTTCGGAAGTGCCATAAGACAAGTAAAAGTACTATATATTTTGGTATATGCCGAGTCCTTCATACCTTCACTTAACGTGATGCAGCGTCTAACTAACCCACTAACACACATTATAAAACAGAGTTAACAGCAAGTAAAAGTTCCATATTCGGCTATGCCATATATAACCTTCACCATCGTACAATATGGTGCCCCGTTAGGCTAGTCGATTAGTGCGGGGGTTGTGGGTTCGATTCCCGCCAGAGCCTCTGTTCTCCAGCAGACGAGCGTAGAGCTTGGCTGGATTAGAAGAAGGAAAAAACATAAGAACAGATATTATATACCTATTTATCATTCTTTAGGTATAAATAAATACATTTTGTGCCACGCCTACTTCATCAATTCAGCCCACATTTTGTCGGTTATTATGCCCTAATAATTAAAATGCTTGTACCTAATTTGGAAACTCTGGCTTTTGCCATTTTTCCGATATACAGGGGTGTAATCACCGCATTCGATATCGATTAGGTTATCGTGTCGAGTAAACTATCGTATTTTTCTGCATGCGATAGACATTAACGTATCCAATGAAAATTCGAAAGATGTAATATCTTTGGTTACTCGACATCGACTGCTATCATCTCAAATTTCGGTACATTTTATGCGATATCGAGTGTTTTGCTCGATATCGTATGCGGTAATTAGAGCCCAGATATCTTTAATGTCTTTGTACGCGAGGTGCCACGCCCACTTTCCCAATACCGCCCTTTTTATAGAAGTTTTGTTTTGATAACCCAACTATGTTTACCAAATTTGGACAATTTTTCTTTTACCGCTCTCCAGATACAAATAAATTTTTTTTGCCACGCCCACAGTTCCACTACTGTACACATTTTTTTCGGATATTGTCTATTAATAACCAAGATGTTTGTACCTCATTTAAAATCTTTGGCTTTTGTGTGCTCCAGATATATAGAAATCTATAACGGCTATGTATGGAAAGTGCCACGCCCAATAAACTCTTCTCTTAGCCAGCCCATAGTTTTTTGTTGTGTATGGATAACCAAGATGCTTGAACTTTATTTGGAAACTTTGGCCGTTCCCCAGATATAAAAAAACAAACAAAGGGATTTATGAATGCAATTAAATGCAGTCGTCGGTTTGCTTCTATCTCAGAAATTTGTGGACCGAACAGGCCGAATTTTAATAGAAAAATGTATAAAGCGTATGTGTCATTAATATATAACAATTTGTCTCATTGTTCTGTAGCTCCCGCGTCGAGAAATTGTTCGATTGAAATATCATGTGAGTATGCCGTAAAATGAAGCAAACTATAAAATTTTTGCCGAGTAATAACTGTCACGCAAGGAAATTATTCGCCAATTTACAGAAAAATAGTGTGTGTAAAATTTTTGTGAGAAAGTTCCCGCTTTAAACTGTCCCGCTTTATAAAGGGTGAATTTTTATGAATTAAGTTTTTCGGGCTGGCAGCACTGGTTGGTAATTGTGTCAAACTACATCTGTGAAAGTGAAAAGTGTTCAGTATACTCTGCCATTTCATCATGAGACACTCACAAACGAGCAACGACTGCAAATCGTTGAAATTTATTATCAAAATTCGCTCGGTGGAAATCCACTGTTTTATAGAAAAATTGTGATCAGCGATGAGGCTCATTTCTGGCTAAATGAACTGGCGCATCTGGGGAGAAGAACTGCCACATGCCGTACAAGAGTTACCGATGCATCCCGAAAAAACAACAGTTTGGTGTGGTTTATGGGCTGGTGGCTTCATCGGTCCATTTTTATTCAAAGACAACCGTGGAAGAAACGTTACCGTCAACGGCGAATGATATCGAGCCATGATACGCGACTCGTATCATGCCTCGATTGGCTGAGTTGGACTTGCTTGATATGTGGTTTCAGCAAGAAGGTGCCACATGCCACACAGCTTGTGAAATAATGGACATATTGAAGGATGAATTTGGTGAGCTGTTTATCCCTCGAAATGGCCCTGTGAGTTGGCCGTCAAGATCATGTGATTTTACACCTCTTGACTTTTTCTGGTGGGGTTATGTGAAGTCGTTGGTCTATGTGGACAAGCCAAACACGATTGAAGCTTTAGTGTATAACATAACACGTGTTATTCCTGGAATACAGGCCGAAATGCTCGAAAAAGTTGTGCAAAATTTGTCCTTACGAATGGACCATTTGAACCGGAGCCGCGGGCAACATTTACATGAAGTTATTTTTAAAAAGTAAATGGCAAAGACCAATTCATCGATTCCAATAAAAATTTTGAATATATTTTTTTTTTTTTTTTTCTTTTTCATTATTTATTTATTGAATCTTCATATATTAAATATGAACTAACAATAATTAATCAAATCTTATCCTAATATTTGCTTTATGTCCTGCCAGTGCCAAACACAAAAGATTTAGTCATCACGGTTTCTGTTTACATATGTAGGTGTTTATCGCTCATCTGATTGGGTGAGTGCTGCAGTGTTTTTCTTCTTAAGCGAGTGTGGCCGCCATAATTTAAAATATTTCTAGCTAATGGATTTGGGTGCAGTTCCAGCCTTTTTAAATATTTTACTGCATATTTCGTAATCATAGTTTTTACTAATGGCACATTGAGATCCTTGTGGATATTTGAGTTTTTGACGTACCAGGGGGCGGCTGTGATTATTCGAAGAAGTTTGTTTTGGCGCCTTTGAATTTTTTCGATGTTAGAAGCCGAGGCAGTGCCCCATAACTGAATACCGTAGCACCAGATTGGCTTTAAAATAGAGTTGTAGAGTAGAAGTTTGCAATCGAGACTAAGAACAGAATTTCTTCCAATAAGCCAATTTATTTGGATTGCTTTTAGTCTCATTTGAGTTAATTTCGCTTCTATATGCCATTTCCACGTTAAACGCCGATCTAGATGTATACCGAGGTATTTTACATGCGAGTGTTGGGGTATTATTTGATTATTTATTTTAATAGGGGGGCATGTTTCCCGACGCAATGTGAATGTTATATGTGCGCATTTTTGCTCATTGATCTTTATCCTCCATTTTTTTAACCACCTTTCTAGTTCAAATATATGATCCTGTAGATAGCGAGATGCTTCTTGACAGTTTGCGTGTACGCTTAGAATAGCTGTGTCGTCCGCAAATGTTGAGGTATGGGTGTAGCTGTTTGTTGGCAAGTCCGAAGTATAAATTAAGTATAATAGAGGGCCCAGGATGCTGCCTTGTGGGACTCCAGCGTTAATTGGCTGTGGAGAACTTAAAAATTCGCCTTCTTTAATAATAAATTGACGACCGACTAAGTAGCTTTCTAACAGCTTGTGTATATTTGCTGGTAAGTTTTGCTGCAATTTCAGTAGTAAACCTTCATGCCAGACTTTATCAAAAGCTTGAGACACATCGATGAAGAGTGCTGAGCAATATTTTTTTTCTTCAAAGGCTTTTCTTATGACATTTACTATTCGATGAGTTTGTTCAATTGTGCTGTGTTTTCTTCTAAAACCGAATTGATGATTGGGAATACATCTGTTACCATTTAAAATCGGCGTTAATTTAGACACTAGAAGTTTCTCAAAAAGCTTTGATATATTAGACAATAATCTTATAGGTCTATATGACTCAACTTTTGTGGGATCCTTTCCTGGTTTAGGTATCATGGATACTTTCCACTCTTGTGGGTAGTATTCAAGGCCTAAAATAGCATTAAAAATTAGTAGAATAATTTTCTTTGCTATGCGGGGTAGCTCCAAAAGCATTTTGTTACTGATCTTATCAAAACCAGGGGCTTTCTTGGTTTTAAATCATGAATAGCCTTCTCGATTTCTTTTACTTCAAACCTTAGTGGAACAGCTGATCTAACAGCAACAGGTGGTAACTATACCGCAGTATCGAAAGATGTATGAGGGGTAAATACGGTTTTCAAATGATTAACGAAAATATTTCCTTTTTCTATGTCATTTCGTGCCCAACGTCCATTTAAGTTTCTTAATGGTGGTTTTGAATATATGATGCAAATTTGAGTGTTTTATTAGATTTTTAAAAAAAACTACGGTTAAAAAATCACCCTTTACTAATTAAGAAAAAATGCGGTAGAAAAAATTGTTTAAACTAAAAAATATATTAAAAATGCAAAATTATATGAATAATAACACGGAAAAGGTGAGGAATATTATGACATTTTGTTCTTGGCAAATTATTTCATTGTTTAATTATTTTGCTTTTAACATTTTTGAAAAATATACAAAAGTTTTCAAAGCTGTTCTGTAATAAACAAACATTAAAGTCGCACTTTACATTATTTGGTATAGCTGACGGTTGTATTTAAGCCGCCGTCGTTGAAAATTTTTCAATTTTGGAAATTTTTGTCAACGTCAACGATATGTCTAATTGGCTTTCTCAACATTTGCAATTTCACATCGGTTTCTAGTAGAATATTATGACATTTAAAACGTAACGACGAAATCTCTTATGATAGTTTTCGACATGAGTTACAAACACATTTTTTTCTCACTTCGAGAAAAGCTGGAATATTTTATTTCACATATTTTCGATGCGAGAGGTACTCACCAAAGTTACAGAACATGGCTATTGTTCCCCTGTGGTCTTCGGAAAACCCATTTCAACATACAAAAGGATAGACGGGCATCGTGGAATCAACTTCGCTCCTCATAAGGACCCAAAAAATACATTTATACTTTATAGGGACTAAGATGAATATATAACTTATAAACTTTTTAGTTTCTCTTGGGCCATCCTGTATTGAAATTGCTTGGCTAAATTTTATTTTTACCGGAAACTTTTCATTTTCCATGTTTAATACTAAAATGTCAATTAATCTTTTGAAAACTGGGTTTGTTTTTTTTTTTTTATTTTTTGTCTGTATGCAATATGAAACATTTTCTTCAAGAGAAAAACTTTAGTTGTTTTTTTTTTTTTGGGGGGGGGGGGGGAGGGGATAATTATTTCAATGTTATATCATTATTCATGTATGTGTTTATGTACATGTATGTGTTTATGAAATATTCTTAGAAACTTTCCAGAGGGAAAAAGAAGGAGCACGGTTCCCTTCTAGAAGGCCTCTGTACTCCTTCTTTTGGATTTACAAGTCCTGCTGGCTCCATTCCATACTCATATGTATCATTTTTACACACATTGGCATTGCGGGGTAGGCCTTCCGCTTTCGCTTCTTTAGCAGGTATATAAGAATGGCAACTGGATAAAAAAAAATAATTCTTTTACTTTTGCTTTGGCAAAAAAAAAAACAAAAAATTATACCCCTTCTATTCTTCCTTCTCATAGAAGCGCTCTTTAATACAAAAGAGCCGAGTCCTTCTATGAGGCCTTCTTTGTCAGTTAGATCAGAATTATAATTGAATCAAAAAAATTTCTAAGCAGGCCTTCAATAAGGCCTGAAGTAAGAAGGTCTTTGAGTTTCACTGCTGGGTTATTGAGATTCTAAAAATATTAAGGTAATTAGCAGTCTGGAGTCAAATGAGCTGTATCCTTCCATCCAAAGCACACACATACGTAGGTAAAAACGTATGTATAAGTGTGTTTGTTTTATAACTGAAATAATTTATGTACATAAATTCTCATTTTATCAATTAAACACTCAATTTGTCAATGTTGATGAAACAAACTTTGACCATTTGTTATTCTAATACTACAGCAAATTTATAATTTTAATAGTTTAATTATTTAAGATTATTTTATTATGCATTAGATTGTTGTTAGAAGCAATACTGAATTGTCGTTTAAGGTTTTAAATGGAAGTTGAACTTAAATCAACAAGTACACTGTGCACAAATTTGACACTTTTTATTTTTAACATCCTGGGCAACCTATTGGTAAAGCTAATTTAACTACGCTGAATTCAATGCTTGTAATTTTTCATAGTAAGCGCTCGTATTCGGGATATTCGCGATTAAAAATTTTATTACTAATGTGCCATAAAACGATATTTTTTTATATATTTGGTTTCTTTGCTCAATTTAAGTCAATCCAACTTCTGAAAAATACAAATTTTTGTTATTAATTATTTTTCGCGGAATTTTTTTCCCCGATTTTTGTCAAAGAATTTTTTTTCTTAACTCAATTGAATACACTGCGCTAGCGGCAATTCCAGCAAAAAAAAAATTAAATTGTATGATTTTTATATTTTTGAACAAAAATAAAAATAATTTTTTTGTTTTTATTTTTTCGAGCAAAAATAAAACTTATTCTTTAAAGAAATGTACGTGTTATAATTATTGAGTTGTCTTTAAATATTTATTTAAATGTGTAATCATCATTGGGATATCTTATGCGCATTAAAATAAATATTTAAAGTCAACTAAATAATTATAACACGTACATTTCTTTAAATAATAATTTTTATTTTTGCTCGAAAAAATAAAAATCATAAAATAACTGTTATTTTTGATCGAAAAAATAAAAAATAACTGTTATTTTTGTTCAAAAAAATAAAAATCAAAAAAAATAACTGTTATCATCAGACTTTTATGAAAAAGGAATAACTGCTACGGTCCCTGAATATAACTACTCTTCACCACTTATACATTGGCATTTTAACTCATTATTTCAACACGGTGATGTCATTGTAGGCAAGTACTTACCACCCTCACTTACAAATAGGGAGTAAAATAAGTCATTACCACGTTTGCTTACAAATAGACACTTCATATTGTTATCAACAAAACTGAATTTGTCAAACAAATTATGTCTTTAATTTAATTTGCTTTCTAACGCAAAATTTTACTACCCTGCATCACGGACATATTCATATCCAATAAACCAGAGAACGATATGATTGCAAAAACGATATTATATTTTCATAGAAAAACGATATTGTAAGGGAATGTGCAATTTAAATACTATCGTTTATGATACAAGATCGATATCATATATTATAATTTATATCATCTAGACGATATTGTTATAATATCGTTTGGTTGATTGATTAATGTAGTTTTTATTCAAAATTTTAATTTTAAAATACATATCAAAATCAATTAAGTATTTTAATTTTTCATATTCAACTTCTTATTCATTTATAACAAATAAAAAAAAAAAACAAATTGCAAGAACAAATATGTATTTAAAATCAATTTGTATTGGATTTAAATAAATAAAACCTTATTATGAATTAATTATAAATTTCGTTAATCAAATTATAAACAAGTGCTTATGTATCAGATTATATGACAAACATTACTTAACTACTTCTATGTATGCAGATGGTATTTAGTAGTCATTGAAAAGTAAGTTGTTCAGTAATTTCAAGTCATTGCCTAGTTTTTGCTGAATAGTTTAATAAAATGAACAAAAATCAATCAAAAACTATATATCGAATTTTTTTTTGTTGTTACACCCTTTCGCATTTTAGGTGACGATATGTTCAATAGGAGTTAGAAAAATAATATCAATAAATCAATAATTATTTTCGGGAATGAAATATTTTATTAATTAATTCATTTATTAATGATGTGCTAATAATCCCAATTTTTGAATGAAAACACTGAAATTTATTGTTGTGAGAAAGCTAGTTTCTATGCGCATTTCGCTGGTTGCTTAGGCCAGCTCGTCAGGAAACTTTTTCCAAATACTTTAGAAAAGCTAAAAATATTATACAAGTAAGACCATAAAGTGAATAAGAATTTTAAACACTCAGCTCTTACTTGTAACAATATCAAAGCTTCAACAAAGACACAACAATAAATAGTGAATTTTTTCTTTCTTACATTCCCCTACAATTGGCTGGGTTTTTTCCAACACGAATTGTAGTTGTAAGAGGATAGAAAAAAACAAAATTAAAAAAAAAACAAGTTGCTAAATAAAGCAGCTTGCCATTTCAGTTTTTTATTTGCCGGGCACATGCAAATTTATTATCAAAAATTATTTTCGGTAATGAAATATTTATTAATTAATTCATTTATTAATGATGTGCTAATAATCCCAATTTATGATAAAAAACACTGAAATTTATTGTTGTGGGAAAGCTAGTTTCTATGCGCTTTTCGCTGGTTGCTTAGGCCAGCTCGTCAGGAAACTTTTTCCAAATAGTTTAGAAAAGCTAAAAATATTATACAAGTAAGACCATAAAGTGAATAAGAATTTTAAAACACTCAGCTCCTACATGTAACACTATCATTACATTCCCCTACGATTGGCTAAGAATAAAAAAAATTTTTTTTTTAAAAAATCGCGAAAAAAAATAACGAAAAATTGTATTTAAAAGAGTTGAATTGATTGTTACTGAACAATATCCCAATAAAAAATTTTCTTGTTTTGCGAAGCACTAATGGTACATTTTAAAAAGTAAGCACACATTTATGCGCTACGCAATAAGGCATACGGAGATGCAGTATGGTAAGTGAACGAATGCTTAATAAATTGAAAAAAATATATATAAAATTTGAACAGCCACGACATTCCCTTACCACGAAGCAGGTTTTTAAGGGAGCATATTAAGGAATAACGGTAACAAATAATTCAGTGTGCAAAGCTGATCGTTACGTTCACAAATTTTTATATGCGCTGAATAAAGCGCTTTCTGTGTCAAAAATGTATTGCTTCAAAGTGGGAACTCGACATATAAAATTCATGTCTTCCGTAAGCGATATGGTAAGCGAAACTTTTACGTTTCTCCCTTACAAACCTGCTTCGTTCGAAGCTCCATTTTTTATTGGGATATTACTAATGAAACTATATTACGGCTATCACCATTAAACTCAGAGTACTAAATTTGGCTTTACCAGTTGGATGCCCAGCTTTTTAAAATTTGCGACTAGCACAGTGTTACTTTTAATAATAACTAGGAAAACTATTGTACTATTAATTAAGATGAACATATCGTTACCTGTACCCGTAAAGGAGCTAAGCTCAATTTAATAAATTTTACAGGAAAGGGAAAAACTTACTAAAATCTTGAGTTCTTAATATTTTTTCAATCTGTAAATGCAGTTTTGTTTTTTTGTCGACTTTTTTTTTGACATACAAGACATAGACAACTTAAAATTGTGGATCTTTTTTTTACAAAAGCTTTTGTGACAGCGCGTTTTCTGTTAAATATTTTGTACTTTTAATGTGGACTTAGCACTTTTCCTTTCACTTGTCAGTTTTATATAATATAACTTATATTTATTTAACAAGGAATAAAGTATTTTAGAGTCAATGCTTATTACGCTTGCTGATCACCGATTGGTATGAATAGGGAACTTTGGCCGACTATTAGCGGAATAGCTATAAACCTCTTCGGTGGTGAAATCAATTCTAATGTATTGTTGCAGAAAAAATTATTGCAAATTTTTTTTTTTAATTTTTTTATTTAATTAAACCGTTAATCAAAAATAAAATCAGTTTTAATAAAAAATTTATTTAAGTGAATTAAACGTTTACTAATATTAACAACATTATAAATAAGGGTAATCACGATGTTCATTGTGCAAAATGTGCTACGTCGTAGTCTTATAGGACTAGAAATCATACTGTGAAATTGTTTAAAGATCGGTTCTTTATTTACCCTAGGCCCCATATAAACCCTACGCTCCTCGGAAAACAGTTTAGTATGTTAAAAAATCGTAATAAATAATGCTATTTTAATACAATTTCGTATGTCAAAGATTTATAGGAATAAATATCGCACTACAAAATATAATATAATGTCCAATATTGTGCTCACTCGGGAAATTATTTAAATACGCCTAAACCCGTACCAGATATAGATATTGGATTAAAATGTTGTCGAATTTCATATGTCCAGAAATAATATCATGCAATTTTCTAATTATCGGTCCATTTTTACCACAGGTCCCATATTAAGCAGCCTTCTGAAAAGCACTTCAAACGCTAAACCAAATGTCACTACTGTGACATTCCGTGATGATTAGTCCATAATTTACCATGGCCATGCATGGGTCCAATATAAATTCCCCTCCTGAAAATCACTTTAGTTCGGCGTAAACCGTTACGAATCATGATATTTTATTCAAGTTAGTTTAAATTGCTAGAAGTAAAAGCATAACACTGTCTGATTGTCGTCCAATTTTCTTAAACCGGAACCAATTTTTATACTGACGTTCGTTTTTTTAGAGATTAATTCATCATTTATAGCTCTCATATATTCTAACTGTCGGTGGAGGGTATCAAAGATTCGTCCCAGCCGAATATGGTGCTCTAACTTGTTTTTAATGCAGAACCTTTTGAATGGTTATATATAGCAAGAAAATGATTCTGTAAAAATTTCAAATCGACACTTGAAATATATTGCATCGCCAATTTCACAGAATTTTTGTTTTGGAAAATATTAGAAAATGTTGTAAATTTTTTATGCCGAAAAATTTTGGAGTCGGAGTTTTCGTGGGTACTACGAAAACTCCGACCTTTGGTGTATTTGTATATGAGCCAGAAGTCGGTAGCTTATGGTGCATTTTTTTTTTTTTTTGGTTTTGACTTAAAAAAAATTGAAAAATTAAGAATTTTTAATATTTTTTATTTGTTGTTAAACTATACAAAACATAATTAAAATAAAAGTCAAGAAGTTTGGTTGCGATATGTCGAATATTTTCGTTACTACATTGAAATGTGTCTCACATGTTGGTAAGAATAGGATTAAATAAACCAACTGATGATATAAAATTAATTTGTAACGTCAAGCAAAGATGCAAACTATTGTATGTGAACCAATCAGCCCATTGGTTCTACGTAGCGGAACGATTCGGGGCATCAACTACACCGACTAAAGATTGTCAACTCAGCAACACCAACACAAGTCGAGCTTTTACCACAACAACAACAACAACCAACCAGCCAATTTAGCACCATAAATTTATGGTTCCATAAATTAGTGGTACCAAATGCATGGGATTTCACCTGCACCCATTACAATTGATATATTGAATATACAATACATACAGCGTTGCCAAATGTGCAGATTTATTTTCATTTTGCAGTTTTTCTAGTCATTGAGCAGTTTTGAAGTTTTTTGTTAAAATAAATAAGTTTTTTTGGAAAATTGTGTAGTTTTTGCCTTAAAATTTGTTCATTTCAATTTTGATATTTTATTTTTTTAATTTCTTATTTTTTAAATTCCACTCTCTTTAATCTAGCCTACAAAATAAAAAATAAAATATTCGTTAATAATATACAATGTAATTTATTTGTTTATGTATTACACGTACGTATGTTAAAAAAAAATTCAGTAAATTATATATTTTTATTTTGGTTATTTCTATGTGCAGTTTTTTTAGATTTTATTTCAGTTTTTTCCCAATTTTTTTTCTTAACATGCAGTTATTTTCAAAAAAAAAAAAAAAAAAGACAACGCTGTATACATACAATCACACATTAAATCAGTGGTGTCAAATATGATTGTGTTGGTGCCATTACTCTTGTCTCTTACATTCCCAGCGGGAGAAATCTGCGGTCGCGAGTCCTATTACGAGGCCTTATTAACATACATATTTTGCTATGAAGACTTTAGAGCAATTAATAATAACACAATTATCGAAAAATGTTGAGTTATTGACAGACACAATCAGTTATTATTTAAATAAATTTAATTTGGAACCTGCATTTCGCAGAAACTTTGATTATCTTTTGGAAAAATTGAGCACTTGACAACAATGAAAATAATATTTGCACATACCAATGCAAATAATAACCCCATTAAGTTTAAAAATATTCTATAATTATTAACCGCCATTATAAAAAGAGAAGATTTTACTAGCCTATAAAAATATACTTTTATTTACCAATAATATCTTCTTAATTTAAATTGCAGTTTCGAAACAACAAAACATTTTTTTGGTTTGTGGACGTTAAACAATACAGTTTCATTAATACATCAATAATACACATCTTCTTACCCAAAAATTTTACCTGCTGCCACAAGAAAGAAAAATATTTTTACAAGCACAAAATACCAACAAATTTTTGTGGCTATTTTTCTTAATAATTTCTGCATTTAGGTACGTCTTTTTAACGAAAGAAAAAGGGACCCTTTAACAGGCATCAAAGAATTTTTTTTCACAAACAAAACACATACGTTAGCTTAAATGCAAAACAATGTAGATATTATTTGTCAATCATTGTAAAATGTTAAAAACAGAAATAAAACAAAACATAAACAAAGATAATAAATAATAAATATATTATTTCTGTTTAGGGGCCTCAAAACAGGCCGTGTGATATAGCCCTGTGAATGAGAGTGTTTTGCAGTAAAAAATTATATTTTACGCTCGCAAAATAAAAGAGCGTAAGCGTACATGTGAGTTTTGCTTACACAATTGTGTATGATGCTGACATCCCTGCATTAAATCTACCGTTATTGTTGTTTCTTTTGCTTTTTTACACATCACAAATAAATACATACATGATTTTCCGCTTAAATAATTCTCTTTGATAATGTGGGTAAGTGGGTGAGTGGTCTAAGACGCTGCATTACTTGAGGTGATGTGCATTAAAGATTCGTCTTTAAATTTTTTAAGAGTAAATTTAAAATTTTTTAGAGCCTCATAGATTAACATTTATATTTTCTATTATTTCATGGAAAAGCATTAAGGGTTTCTATTTTGTTTATCTTAAATGTTTTTATTACTATAAATATTTTCTGTATTTTTTTTCTTAATTGTTATGAAAAATCAACAAGGTAAAAAAAAAATACAAAAATTTACATATTTGCTCTATTTATTAGTAAATATTTACTTCAATTTCAATTTTAAAATAAATTTAAAATCTTTTTCCTTTCTTTAATTTTTAAAAGTATTTTTCAAACGAAATTTAACTAAATACCAAGGACCGATTAAAAGCTCTTAAATAATTTATTTTGTTTTCTAAGGAAAACATTGAAGAGTTTTAGAGATTTCATAAACTTTGTCAGAAAAACAATTTGTTTTAATTGTTGTTTTTTTTTTTAAACTTCAAACCAGATTATATCGAAATTCTAAAGCAAAGTTTTTTAAACTTCAGTTAGAAGTTTATTTTAGAAACCAAATGCGCACTCATTCATTTAGCTCCGTTTATCTTACAATACTAAGTCCTTTAGACAAAAAGGCAGGCAGTTAGACAGGATTCTGTGCCTTATCGCAGAAAAGCAGGGTAATTATCAGAGAAAATAAGAAAACTTTTGCCAGCTTTGGAACTCTTATATTGGAAATTAAAATTAACATTTAAATAAAAACAAGTACAAAATAAAAAATACCAAAAAAAAAAAAAATAAAAAAAAGTTTCAACAATTTGAAAAGTATATGCAGGTTAACACAACTTAAGGACACTTTAGGATTTTCTGACAAATATCTGTTAAATTTGTTTAAGTAAAAAACTTGTAAAAAGGAAATTATTTTTGTAGAAAATTTAATAAATTTTGTGTGAAAACCAAAGATGAAAAGCACGAACAAAGAAAACTTTATAAAATTAAGTAGCAGAAAATTAAAAGATCAAAAAAACTGCAAAAATAAAACGTCCAAAGAATTGATGAAATATAGAGTCCTTAGAAATCGCGTATTTTGCTTAAATGACGAAATTCCTAAATAAAAAAGATAACGATGCGAAATATCGTCCCAAAGTACTTAATGAGGGATGGCCCCAAAATTTTACATAAAACACAATAACACGCCATTTTGGGGCAGTTTTTGTTTCTTGGGGCTTATTACTTGTTGGTAAGTTTTTGCTTTTACAGTGAAATTAAAAATTATCCCTAATTAAATCGAAATTATAACTATGGGACTATTTTTAGTTCAATAATGTATGTATAATAAAAATTTTAAAGAAATGAAAAATTAACCGAAAAATTCAGTTTAAAAATCTGATGTGATTTTTCATTTTAACAAATATATTTTTTCAAAATTAACAATCAGAATAGAAATATGTAAATTTTGCAGAACTTTTAAAGAAGTGGTTAGATCAATTCAAATACGAAATAATATTCATGATATAAAACTATTTTTTATTTTCTAATTTAAATGTTAACTGCCGTATTCATAAAAAATAAAATAGATTTCAAACGTATTTTAAAACAAAATTTCCATACAAATTTTTCTTAAAACAGATTTCATATCCATTTTAGTTTTTTATGAATGCGGCAGTAAATATTTTTCGATAAAAGACCAATTTTTTCTAATTTTGTAAAACACTTTATGTCACCTTAAAAATATTTTAGTTTAGAATTTTCCAACAATTTAAAAAGTTTTACAGAAAAATGTCTATGGAAAGTATCGGAATCCAGAAGCGTTCATACGATAAAGGTGAAAATCCTTCACACGGCTGATAGCCCTATCATGCCATCTATCGTGCGATTCTTAAAACCAAAACTGTACAATTATTCAGTATATTCATATTCAGGATTTTGAAATTCTGGGGCCACAGCATTCGATATAGATCTAAATTACAATACAATTTCAATGGGAATTTCGATCGATGTCGAATACCGTAATTTGGCCCCTGAATTTTTTAGCCTAGGATTTTGCAATTCGAGATTTTAGGTTTCGGGCAAATTTCTAATATACAGGGGTGTTCTGGAAATCGAAAACCCAAAACGCAATTATTTTAAAGTTCTTTTTAATATACTCTTAATTCAATTTTTTATAATTTTCTTATAGAATTGTGTTCAATAGAGAAATTCTTGTATTGTATTGAATTTGTATTTCTTTTACTTCAAAAATCTTATTAAAAAACGACTGTTAAATTCTTGCGTTTTGCGTTTTCGATATCCAGAAAACCTCTGATAACTTCCTTTTTAATTTGAACTGTTTTGGGGTAAAAATTTACTATAATTTTAAGGTGACTTTTCATAAAGAAGAATTAACCCAAATTAAAGGTCATTTAATTTTTTTTTAATAAATAAGTGCTAAATTTTCATTTTATTTTTGGGGCCACATTTCGCAGCGTCAGGGTGGGCCAACTTCGACTGACTGATTTAAATTGTTTATAATTTTTTGATTTTTACAGTTTTTTTTTAAATTTTTTTTTAATGAAAGTATAATTTATAAAATTGTTACTAACTAATCATTAAAATGACGTCCATTTAATGGCGTCCATTTTCCTGTTTGCAGTAAATGGCTCTTTTCAAGACGTTTTTCATTAGGTTTCGTAACGTGCATGGCTCCAGTTTGAAATTTCTGTGCGAATGTTCTGCTTAAATTGTTGAATTTTTGAAGTTTGTTGGCGTAAGCCAGTTCCTTTCAGGGGCCGTCAAAGCTGAGGAACGAGGTGGCCACGCAAAATCAGCATTTTTTTTTTTAAATTATTCGGTCATCAAATTCTATTTTTTGCGTATGTACACTGATAGAAAAGGCGTCATAACGCTGATGTATTTTAACATCAGTACTATGGCAACTGCCTTCGTTTTGGACCCCATGCCACTTATCATCATTGTGATGTCAGCCTTAACATCAGTTGCCCAAATTGTCATCATATTCAAAACTTGAAATTATTTCATCAATGGGATGACACATTGGCATCACATAAATGACGAATCGGAGCCGGTTAAATTCGACATGTCAACAGTGCATAGGAAAGGAACACCAGAAAGAACTCATTAGGATGTCATTACATTGAGTAATTGGAATTGACTTAAGTCAAATCGAGAGTATATTATTATTCACTTACCCGTTTCACCCGTGTTTGTTTCACTTTTGTTGTATCCCGCCCTTTGTTTACAGAAGAACTCTCAACTATAAGACACCAGCATGGCCGATATGGTTTTCCTAATCATTCTACTTTGCAAATTTGATGTATTTAACTAAATAATTGAAAAAATAGAATATGGGAATTTTTGCTTCTCATTTTACTTTTTAGACATAAAAATAATGTTCATAATACAGAAAATGTGGCATTGAATTGATGTTACTGTAGTCATTATATAGATGACTCATTAAATATGGCAAAATTTTATGATGACGTTCGTCATTGGATTGATGTCACTTTTTGCCCCATTGATGCCATTTGTAATAACATTGATGTCACAATTCTGATGTTAGGAAATCATCAATATGAAGATGCATTGTTCTATAAGTGTATATGCTAAATATTGTACTGGCAGTTAGTTCATTATTTTATTTGCCACAGCTTTCTAAAAATTTGCCAGCTTTCTAGTAAAAAAAACAAAACAACCAAATAAAGAATTTTTGTATCTATTTCGATGTGTTTTACAAGATCTTACTTATCAATGAAATAGTTTGTTAGATTTGATACATAAGCTACTTTTTGACTTAAACTTTTTTTAGCTATAGCTCATGGCTAACAAATTTGCTATACACTACTTAAGAGAAAGAAAAAATCCACACCACTGTTCTTCTTTAAATCATTGATGTCTATTTCTGCAAACAATTGTTAAGAAGACCCCCCACCCCTTTGTTTTTTACGCTCTGTAAATTAATTGCTCCTTTTTTTCAAATACAGTGTGTAAGATAAGTGATGATGAAAATACAAATATATTTTAATGCTTTTACGAAGTTGTCGTAAAAACATAAGTGTATAAGATTTTATTGGAGGTTTCTAAGATAAAATTCTTATTTTTAATTTTCAAACATGTTCGCAGTTCACACTGAATTTTTTTACTTGGTTAAATTGGAAAACTTTCAATACATATTGTTTTTTTTTTTTAAAAACTCAAAATTTTAAAAGTCAATTAAAAAAAAAATTAGTTGGACTGTCTTATAAATATTTTTAAACCAAAGCAATTTATTAGTATTAAATTTGAACTAAAATCTATGCGCTTAGTTTTACGTGTCACTGTACTTTAAAACTCTCTCATAATACATGTGCAAAAAATTTTTGGACATGAGTGCTTTAAATACACGTTTGTTTTTTTTAACGTTTGCATATAATTTACTATAAGGGTTTTTACCCTTTATAGTAAAGCCCCTTGTAGACCTTGTTAATCTTATTAATTTAGTTAAACATCTAACATTTACAACACGGCAACAACAAAATGTATTAGACTAAAATTTACTACACTGTGTTTGAAAAATACAACAAAAAGCTGTAGTAAACACTTGTGTTAATTTTCCAGAATAAAAACAGTTGACTTAACTCTATCTGCCTCTTTCTCTCACCCAGCAAATTTTAAATATATAAAACTTATTTACTTTTTAAGTTTCTTTAATTTATTGAAAAAAATTGTCTAACAAATTCCAAAAGTTTACATGAAGCAAACTAAAAAAAATTTTATTTGTTATACATAAATTTTCACACCCATAAAATTACAGATGTGGTGGGTATTAGGGAAGTCAAACGGGAAATCCCAAAATCCCGGGATTGATAAATCCCGAATCCCGGGATTTATTTTTATGAGTCCCGGCATTTTTAACATATCAACTTTTATGTACAAAAATGTTCGTTTTTTTGAATTTTTATACTCTATACAAAAATATCTTTTAAAATTTATATTAAAGTTTATTTTTTAATGCAAAAATTTTTATATTTGAGTTTTATTTTTGTTTTTGGAACACAGCAGGTATTAAAAATTTTAATTTTTTGCTTGTTATATTTTTTTTTTTTTTTTTTTTTTTTTTTTTTTTCAGTATTTATTTATTGAATCTTCATATATTAAATATGAACTAACAATAATTAATCAAATCTTATCCTAATATTTGCTTTATGTCCTGCCAGTGCCAAACAAAAAAGATTTCGTCATCACGGTATCTGTTCACATATGTAGGTGTTTATCGCTCATCTGATTGGGTGAGTGCTGCAGTGTCTCTTCTTCTTAAGCGAGTGTGGCCGCCATAATTTAAAATATTTCTAGCTAATGGATTTGGGTGCAGTTCCAGCCTTTTTAAATATTTTACTGCATATTTCGTTGTCATAGTTTTTACTAATGGCACATTGAGATCCTTGTGGATATTTGAGTTTTTGACGTACCAGGGGCCGGCTGTGATTATTCGAAGAAGTTTGTTTTGGCGCCTTTGAATTTTTTCGATGTTAGAAGCCGAGGCAGTGCCCCATAACTGAATACCGTAGCACCAAATTGGCTTTAAGATAGAGTTGTAGAGTAGAAATTTGCAATCGAGACTAAGAACAGAATTTCTTCCAATAAACCAATTAATTTGGATTGCTTTTAGTTTCATTTGAGTTATATGACGACTATTTCTGGATATTTGTATTTTGCTTAATAAAAACCATTATTTTAAGGAGAAACGAAATTTGCAGATTCACATCTGAAGCCTTTTTTACAATTACGTTTAGCAAGTTCAGCTTTGGCTTAAGACATAATACCAACATAAAAATTATTATTGTTATGCGAAATATAGAAATCAAGAAATAATTGTTATATAGCAAGCAAAAAATAAAAATTATTCACGAGCTAATTAAAGTACATTCACAGAAAAAATTATTAAATTTCTCCTATCACCAAATTTGTTCTAAATTCATAATATCAAGCAAACAAGTTGTTGATTTTGCACATATTACAAAAATGATTATATTGATTACGAAAAATTTTAAAATTTTGAAAAAATATTTTCCATAAATGATATTTTTAATTTTAATTAAAAAAGTGATCAAAAAATTTTCCCATTTCAAACAATGTGTTAATTTATTTAAATAAATATTGACAATTCCCAACAACAATCCTACATGTTTAAATTATTTTATTTTAAACGAAAAAGGTCAATTAAGATATTTTGTTATTTAATTAAAATTTTAATTGAAAATTTATTTCAAAACAACTAAAATGTTAATTAAATCAAAATTAAATTTTTAAATTTTTTCAGCTAAAAAAATTATTGATTCAATTATCACATTAATTAAATTAAAATACTTTTTAAACCATTTTTTTAATTGATAAAACACTTTTTTCTGTGTTAAGAAACTAAAGAATAAAAGTTGATATTATTATAACAATTAAGTCGTTTTAATTATGAAATAGCTCATATTCCTTCCGGTCCAATAATAACAAAAAATTTGCTTAAAAAACATACGGCAAATTAAAGAATTTTAAATTTTAATCTTAAATAAACACTATCTACCGTATTTATAAAAAAATTATTTAAACTCGAAATTTTTTTAAGAAACATTTGTATAAACATTTTGTTTTAAAATAAATTTCAAACTTACTTAAATTATTGATTATGAATCTCGCCCTCAACCTGGAGGTGTACTGCACTGCAGTCGACATAGTGTTACAGTTTTTAACTCAGCTATCGATCTCGATCAGGGACTACACTTTGCCGTGTATTAATGTCGTCACAACTTAACTCACATTAAAAATTGAATTGCTGTCAATAAACCGAAATGAATTGATCTAGAAAAACTAAGAGATACGTATAATTTTTCAGAATCTGATCAGTTTGATCATGTGTGAAGCCAGTGTTATAAACATGTGTATAAACTAATTTGTTTTGTTGATTTCTTTTTTAAAATTTATGTTATGTATATAAAATCTTTTGAATATTCAAAAAGTGTTGGTTATTTAAAAAAAAAAAGTCGTATCTTTAAGAAACACATTGATCCCGAATCCCGGGATTTTCAAAAATCAATCCCGATTGGCATCCCTAGTGGGTATTATGCGTTTGTGCTGATATGTGTAACTCAGTTCTCGACCCAACTTTTAGTACTCCGCATGACTTAGAAACACTATGTCCGTGAGTTCGGCTGGCGGTTGGTTGTCTGTCTATGCAAACCTTGTGCGCAAAGTACAGCTCACAATTTCGATGAAATTTTCTATATAAATCTAAATTAAAGGACAAATCCAATTGAAAAAAGTGGGAATCGGTTCTTTGTGCCCATAAACCTTCAAATTATGTGGGAATTTAAATTAATTTCGGTCAAAAAATACCCCAACCATCTTAACTAATTAATGTAACCAATTTTTTGTCACCGGCAACCATATTATTGTTAAATTAATCTACCATCAGGACACAACAATCATATTTTGGTTGCCTCCGAATATGTCTGGTTTGTATCATAGCGTCAGACTTGATCGACTTTACTTTCTTCTTGTTTTTTTCTTCTTTTTTAAAGGACAGAATAAAAATGTAAACAAAAAATAAAAACTAAAAATTTATTATGGTAATTTTTTTAGTTGTGTTTATGGCAAACAATAAAATTGTCAAAAAAAAAATATATTTATATAACATAGTTTTTTGTTTGTTTTTATTATTGTAAATTTGTAGAGGTTATTGCTCTATTTTGTTTTAAAAGGACCATTTAAAGACCATTGAATTAAATAAAAGTTCACGCATGTTTTTGAACTGTGAATTGGAATTAATTGAGGCTAAAAGGAGTGAAGTACGAGTATAATAAGCCATTGTAATTGTTTTTTATTGGATATTTTTTTATTTTTTTTTCTTGTATAAATTAATGATTAAACTTTAAGACCAGACAGACTTCAAATATTTTTTCGGATTACAGTAAAGCAAATTGGAACTTGAATTAATAAAAATTTGCCAAATGATTAGATAATCATAACAAAATTTTTATTAAAATCAACCAAATTGGTTAATTAAATATACGAAATAGCTAAAAAAAAAAAAAAAATTACAGAAAAAAAATGTTTCCTCCCATTGTGAATGAAGGTTTTTTACTGTTCCAATATAATGCACAGAAAAAAATTTCAGTATACTTTTATCAATTAAATGAATTGTTTAAATAATTGAATCAATTCTTTTTTAATTGAGCGAAAACTTAAAATATATTTATGATTCAATTAACATTTTAATTGTTATATAAATCACCCTTATCCTGCATTTCGATTACGTTACAGCATTCGGTTACGCATCAATCGAAAAAAGGTATTCCCACAAAAAACTGAATCCAAAGAAAAATAAGAAGGCAATATTTGCAATTTCGCTGTTGAAACGTACGAAATTGGAACACAAAAAAAGGCAGTTTTGTAAACATTTAATAAAACGTTAAAATTAGTGGGGACGGGGTCTTTCGCAGAGGTTGAAAGCTCTCTATCTGCTATCCACTTGGGGGTAGCAAGAAGCGATTCCTTTGTCCGAAATTCCCAAGCATCTCACAACTTCCGGTCTTAGACCAAGTGTTCCCTGGAAATGTCACTCAGGCACCCGTCTGATGGCAGCTAAAGTTGAGAAGGCGTGCAGGACTGAGTATCCTGAGTGCAGGCTAATACCGATGCGTCTCAGGAAACTAGGTGACAATCCGGTAATATTAAGTCACTGAAACTCAACTGTATTTAACCCGGCCTAGCGGCGTTGGCAGCCCCAACTCTAGGATCGGAAGCTTTGGCCTAATCAGTCAATCTTCTTAAATTCAAATGATTACAGAAACGTCAATAAATTTAAATTT
Organism: Pollenia amentaria; assembly: GCA_943735925.1. Lineage (NCBI taxonomy): Eukaryota > Metazoa > Arthropoda > Insecta > Diptera > Polleniidae > Pollenia > Pollenia amentaria. Next base: position 10,654,967 of record OX031010.1, on the reverse strand, counting down.
AAAAAATGATCCCCCCACGATGACGACTTTTGGCTTCAAACAACGGTTTATGATTGGTACATGGAATGTAAGAACTCTCGCTGAAACATCGAGACTTGAGCAAGTTCGAAAGGAAATGGTCTCCTACAAACTAGACATTCTGGGTTTAGCTGAAGTTCGATGGCTAAACAATGGCACAACACAGCTGCCTTCTGGTTACCATTTTATTTACTCCGGTAACACCACCTACAGGATAAACGGCGTCGGTTTGTTGCTGTCACCAAAGGCCAGAGATGCACTATTAGAACACCGGGCAATCTCAGAACGTATAGTTACTGCACGATTCAACTGCAAATTTCGCAAAATATCTATTGTGCAATGTTACGCACCAACCGACCCGGAAGATGATAGCGCTAAGGATGATTTTTATGGTCAACTTGATTTCGTGATAAGTTCTTTGCCAGCAGGGGATATAAAGATATTTTTGGGTGACTTCAACGCCAAAGTAGGAAACGACAACGACAACCTACAAGCGGTTATGGGCAAGCATGGCCTGGGATCCTCACGGAACAATAATGGTGACAGATTAGTTGATTTCTGCGCCCGTAACCGACTTTTTGTTGGTGGAACGAAATTCCCACACAAAAATATTCATAAATATACTTGGGAATCACCAGACGGTCAAACTTTCAACCAAATTGACCATATAATTGTTAGTCGACTTTTCTTGGGCTCCCTTATGGATGTAAGAGCTAGACAAGGAGCTGACGTTGCCAGCGATCACTCCCTACTCGTAGCTGTTTTTCGTCTCCGACCTGCGGCAGTTAACAGAGCGATAGAAAAGGTCGATAAATACAACACAGCTCGGTTCCACGATTCAGTCGTCTCAACGGTATATAACCAAAGGTTAAGATCCAACCTTACAAACAATGAGCAACATACGTGGTCAGACGTAGTTACAGCCTGCAAAGATACGGCAAAGTCAACTCTTGGAGTGAAACTAAATAAAATTAAACCGTGGATTAGCTCTGAATCCTGGGATGAGATTGAAAATCGAAAACGTCTTCGTAAAGCACGGTTGCAAGCCAAAACAACTGCTGCAAAAGAACAAGCCAAATTACACACACACAGGCAATCTGCGTGCAGTTTACTCTGTCATCAAGCAGATGAGCGGCAACAATATAAGAGGCACTATGTCGCTTAAAGCAAATGATGGTACAGAGCTAACAACCACAGATCAACAACTAGGACGTTGGCGTGAACACTTCTCATCACAGGCATCAACTGAAAACAACAACTACAACCAGGCTGATCCGGTAACGTTTTCTACACGACGCAATCCAAGAAGGGATATTTCTACTGATCCCCCGTCATGTTCCGAAGTTGCAGTGGCATTAAAACATCTGAAAAATTGTAAATCGTCTGGTCCCGACAACATACCCGCCGAGCTCTTAAAATATGGTGCTGATATATTAGCTGAAGTTCTGACTCCACTGATAAGACGTGCATGGCTCAACAATCAAATTCCTGCAGATTGGAAAGAGGGTGTAGTAGTCACAATCCCCAAAAAGGGTGATTTAACTCAGTGTAAAAACTGGCGCGGTATTACCGTGCTTAACGCTATAGGGAAAGTGATGGCAACTCTACTACTACAGCGAATTTCACCAGTGGTAGAACAAACTATTCGTTATGAACAAGCTGGTTTTCGGCCTGGACGATCTTGTGTCGATCACGTCAATACTCTACTCATTATTATTGAGCAATCGGCAGAGTACAACACACCCCTATACCTGCTTTTCGTAGATTTTGAACGTGCTTTCGACACAATATCCCGAAATTCTTTGTGGTCTGCATTAATTGGTAAAGGCATACCTAAAAAAATGGTCACTCTAATACGCGAGCTGTACAAAGACGCAGAATGTAAGGTCCGATTTAACGGAAGGGAGAGCCAACCTTACACAACCGTTACTGGCGTAAGGCAAGGCTGTGTCCTGTCTCCCACATTATTCATTCTTCTTTTAGACTGTGTAATGGAAAAGACAAATAGTGAGGCCCCTACCGGCATTCGATGGAATATGATGGAGTACCTAAATGATATAGACTACGCAGACGACATTTGTCTAATGGCCCATCGCTTTGCAGATATTGAAGCTAAGATAACGAGACTCTCCGAAAACGCCAAACAAGTAGGATTGAGAATTAACTTTAAAAAATCAAAGCTGATGCGTATCGGTACCAATATTTCATCGCCCCTTATTGTTGATGGTACCGTTATGGAAGATGTAGAATCTTTCAACTATCTCGGTTGTAAAATCGCAAAAGACGGTGCCTCTGCAGCCGACATTGGTGACCGAATCAACAAGGCCCGTGTTGCGTTCCTCAAACTGCACAAAATTTGGCGCGCTAACAACATATCCCAGAAAACTAAGTTACTTATATTCAACTGTAGCGTAAAATCTGTGCTGCTGTATGGTTGCACTACATGGAGCCTTACAAAACTGGCCATGAAGAAAATACAAACTTTCGTGAATCGGTGTCTGAGACAGATTTTACGTATATACTGGCCAAATTGGGTATCAAATGAAGCCCTTTGGAATCTGGCAGATTGTTGTCCCATTGAATTTGATATTAAGAAACGTAAATGGACATGGATCGGCCATATTCTCAGGCGACCAGCAAATGATATTGCCAGAGCTGCACTAGAGTGGAACCCTCAAGGTAAACGACATCGAGGCCGACCACGTAATACATGGATCCGGTGCATACGAAATGAACACGAATCAGCTCAAAAAACATGGAACGAAATTAAGCTACTTGCCAGAGATCGAAATAGATGGAGAGAATTTGTTGACGCCCTATGTTCTTCGTGAACATTTTATTTAAGTATTTTATGCTACAATTTGTATTAATATTATATTTAATTAAATAAAGGACATATATATATTAGGTTGTCCCAAAAAAAATAAAAATTTGGATTTTCTCGGAAGATCTTTCCTAATTTGGATACTCCTAAGGTAAAGTATTTTTGAGAATTTTATCAGATTTTTCGGAAGTGCTTTAGAGGTCGCGCAAACTGATTTTGTACCAAAAATCTAGCGTTTTTGACTTTTATTGAATTATTATTGAAAATTGTTAAAAAATCGGTATTTTTTCGGCTTCTGAGTCAATATTCTTAAAGAAAATTTTCCGATCTTTAATTTTATGTTCATAAATAATAAGTTTCGTCAGGGATTTTCCACATTTTGATACATTATATATCAGTTTTTCGTAAATTTTCAGCAAATATGAAAAAAAATGCTTTATAACTTTTAAAGTTTGTATTAAGACTAAAAAAACTAATGATGCAGTTTAAAAGATTATGAAGTTTTAAATAAATTAGCAAAAGTAAGTTGATAAGTTGAAATTATCATAAAGTAGTCCAAGAAATATTGGGTAATATTTTTTTAAATAAGATATGCCTTTGTCGAATACAAGGAATGTGTGGTGTGTGGGCAAAATGATTGATGACCTTGATACTGCCAAACCGCCGACAAAAAACCAAATACTGCTTTTGGAAATAGTGCACTTTTCCACTAAATGCAATTTAAAAAATCTTTGCAGTATTTGGTTTTTTGTCGGCGGTTTGGCAGTATCAAGGTCATCAATCATTTTGCCCACACACCACACATTCCTTGTATTCGACAAAGGCATATCTTATTTAAAAAAATATTACCCAATATTTCTTGGACTACTTTATGATAATTTCAACTTACCGGAGCAATAAAACTTCAGATTAACAAAATATTTTAATTAAAAAGACGGGACTTCTTGTAATAATTACATATGTTATTGTTATGTAAGACTGGCAAGTAACTATTATTTTATTTGTAAAACATTTTCTTAATCCAATTATTTAAAGTTTAAAGCAATGCAAACCTAGTTCACACCTTATAGTATTATACATTTCATACAATGTGTACAAAGCTTTAAAAGGGTATAACTCGAGAACGGTGAGAGAAAATTCATTTATTTTTTTTGCTAATTTATTTAAAACTTCATAATCTTTTAAACTGCATCATTAGTTTTTTTAGTCTTAATACAAACTTTAAAAGTTATAAAGCATTTTTTTTCATATTTGCTGAAAATTTACGAAAAACTGATATATAATGTATCAAAATGTGGAAAATCCCTGACGAAAATTATTATTTATGCACATAAAATTAAAGATCGGAAAATTTTCTTTAAGAATATTGACTCAGAAGCTGAAGAAATATCTATTTTTTTTACCAATTTTCAACCGAAATTAAAAAAAACCCAAAAAGGTCGATTTTTGGTACAAAATCAATTTGCGCGACCTCTAAACCACCTCCGAAAAATCGGAAAAAAATCTCAAAAATTCTTAGCCTTATGAGTATTCAAATTAAGAATGATCCCCAAAATTTTTTTTTTAATGGGACACACTAATATATATATATAAAATTAGTGCAAAAGTAACAAAGAAATTAGATATGTAAATAAATAAAACAAAAAAAATTAATATTTATAGTGGAAAAATTTATTAAATAAATTTGGCAGCTTTTCGTACTTTTTTAAATTTAAGTACAAAAAATATTAATTGTCTCTTTAATTACACGGTTTTTTAGCGAAATAAACACAAAATCGAAGAACTTTTCGTTAGAAAATAAGCAACTTGATAAAACGTAGGTATTATTTGATTATTATTATTAATAGGAGGGTATGTTGACCGACCCGTGAATGTTATAAGTACGAAGTTTTGCTCGTTGGCCTTTATTCTCCATTGTTTCAACCACTTTTTCAGTTCAAATATATTATCCTGCAAGTATCGAGATGCTTCATGACAGTTTTCGTGAACGCTTAGAAAAGGTGTATCATCCGAAAATGTTGAAGTTTGGTTGTAGTTGTTTGTTGGCATAGCAGAAGTATAAATTAAGTATAATAGAGTGCCCAGGATGCTGCATTGTCGGATTCCAGCATCAATTGGCTGATGAGAACTTAAAAAATCGCCTTCTTTAATAATAAATTCACGACCGACTAAGTAACTTTCTAATAGCTTGTGTGTGTTTGCTGGTAAGTTTTACTTCAATTTATGTAATAAGCCTTCATTCCAGACTTTATCAAAAGATTGCAAGGCATCGATGAAGAGTGCAGAGCAATATTTTTTTCTTCAAAGGCTTTTCTTATCACGTGTAATACTCCGTGATGTTTTTTTTTTTTTTTTTTTTTTTTTTTTTTTTTTTGTGTTACAAATTGTTTAAAGTGGTGTCTTAAGAATAACTTTAAATTCTATTTGATAGATTTAAAACAATTTTATTCAATTCAAAAATGCTTCTCATTTTGGCATTTGCTTTATTATTTCTTATATATTTTCAAGGGCGTAGGTGTCTTTAAATGATCATAACAGTCATTAAACAAACTCCTTTATTATCTAAACGAATATGTATCGTAAACATTTTTTTTTTTTTTGATGAAATTTAATGCTTGTAATTTACACGCGACAAACAAAAATCAAAACTTTTCGCATCCCATTAAAATCTTCAATTTTGTTAAAATGTTCACTTTGGCGGCTTTTTTAAGGAAATACTCACACCCAAACACGGACATAAAAAAACACACAATCACGCTCATATAGAAAACAAAAAGTCTATAAATTTTAAGTAACTTTTAAAACAACACAAATACATTTAAATACAAACACGAGAATCAAAGCGGAACACACACACACACACCGGTTAACATTTAGGAAATCCTGTTTAAGGAAGACTTGATTATAAATACAAGTACAAGAACACTTTATATAATTATGTTTATATTTTCATTGGAATTTTTGTTATAAAAAAAAATGTTACTCCGTTGTAAATCAAAAATTTACAAAAATTTCAGCACTGGTGTCATTCAACACAACAAAAAAAAAATTAATGTGTTTAAAAACTGCTATTTAAACAAAAAGTCTTTTGACAAAAAGATTATAAAATGAAAAAGGTTTACATAAAAAAATATACAATTTTATTTACGAAACACTTTAAAAATGCAATTGACTGAATATAACAACTTTTTACACAGTGACATAAAAGAGATCTGTGATCTTTAATTTACACATTATAAAAATCAGATCAGTGACCATGTTCTGTAACTCCCGCGTCGAGAAGCTTTTCGATTGAAATGTGTGAAATGAAACAAAAATGCCAAAAATTTAAACAAACAATTGTTTTGCTCACGTAACAGCGTCTGCAACATTTTTGGCTACACAGAAAAAATTATTAAATTTTTCCAAACACCAAATTTATTCCAAATTCATAATATCAAGCAAACAAGTTGTTGATTTTGCACCTATTACCAAATGATTATATTGATTACTAAAAATGTTAATATTTTGAAATTTTTTTTTTTTCAATAAATGATATTTTTAATTAATAATGTGATCAAAAAATTTTGTCATTTCTAACAATGTGTTAATTTATTTAAATAAATATTGACAATTCCCTACAACAATTCTACACGTTTAAATTAAAAGTTAATAAAAAGTCAATTAAGATTTTTTGTTATTTAATTAAAATTTTAATTGAAAATTTATTTCAAAACAACTAAAATGTTAATGAAATCAAAATCAAATTTTTAATTTTCTTTTCAACTAAAAAATAATTGATTCAATTATCACATTAATTAAATTAAAATACTATTTAAACGATTTTTTTAATTGATAAAAAATTTTTTTCTGTGTAGTAATTACTTTCACGTAAGGAAATAACTCGCCAATTTACAGAAAAAGTGTTTCTGTAAAATGTTTGTGAGAAAGTTCCCGCTTTGAACTGTCAAATAAATTCACGTACAAAAACGGGATGAGAAAAATTTTTAACACTCAAAAAATATATAAGAAAGGCAAAATGCAATGAATAATAACTCGAAAGAGGTAAGTATTTTGTTGATGTCAGATTTTTTACATTGGGGGGATTCACAAGGTGTGATATCAAGTCATATCGTCATAATGTCCTAAATAATATTTTACAATTGTTTAAAAAAAAAAATTGTTGTGTTTCAAACAACATAAAAAAATATTTTTTTTTTAAACAATTGTAAAATATTATTTAGGACATTATGACGATATGACTTGATAGCACACCTTGTGAATCCCCCCATTGTTTAATTATTTTGCTTTTAAAATTTTTGACAAATGCACGAATGTTTCTAAAACCATATTTTAAACAACAAACAACAAATCGGTTGTAAAATAGTGGAGAATACAGACAACAATTTGTTAAAAAAAAGTGCTTATTTTTTAACATAAGTCACTAAACAACATTGATACACTGACTTCTTTAGATGTACAAAATTACAAATGCGGCGGTCGAAGTGCTATGTTACAAGGTGCAATGGCAGCTAGCGGAGTAGGCCGTTTGGTGTTTGTAGATGGCGTTAGGGATCAGCATTAATGTAAGCGAATATTGGCAGGTTGCCTTAAGGCTTCCGTAGATGCTTAAAGACTTGACGAACATTGGGTATTTCTGCAGGATAATGACCTCAAACATAGAGCACATTCGGTAAAGGAGTAGTTGCTTTATAATGCACCAATGCAATTAAATTCACATCGCAATCACCTAACCTGAACCTTATCTTTAAAATGTAAATTTGGCTAAAGAGACGCACGTATCAAGAATGAACTCAAAATTGCTTTAGGGGAAGACTGGAAGGATATACATCCAGATTCTATAAAAAATTTAGAACGGTGAATGCCCAGCACACTGCAGGCCCTGATTGATGCGAATGGAGGTCCTACTAAAATATACAAATACTTTTGTACCTATGAATTTTTCTGTTTTTGTTTTTTTTTTAATATGTTGAATTTTTTTATTTTTATTTTTTATTAATGAATAAAATAATTTTCATATTATTAATTTAATTTTCATTAAATTATTTTAATGAAGGAAGGAAGGACTTGTTTACCCACCCTCGTCTGTTCATTTATTATGTTTAGCACAATTCAAGGAAAAAGTTATTACCCTCAATCAAAAGCCTGAAAGTATGCCAAACTTTTGAATAAGACATATTACAGCTCAAAACGTAAATCAAAACAAAAAATATCTCCTTGAAAAATTTAAAAAAATTACCGCTCTTTCCGCTTAATCATGTTTTTTCTTTGTAATACAAATAAAATTTGTTTAGCCTTTAATGTCAGCTAATCATTTACAAAAAAGAAATTGTCTTGTTTGCTTCTTTTTAATTGAAAATAAACAGTAAATAAATCATTTATCATTAAAAATATTTATGTTATAAATAAATCTAAATAGAAAAAAAAGCCACAAATCATGTTAAAATTTCCTTTTTTGCTAACACAAGAGAGTAACATTTCATTTAATCTTACAGAAAAAGAGTATACACATTAAATAAAAATCTTCTACTCACACCATGTTGTAAACATTAAAGAGCGAAATGTGTAAAGAATTTTTTTATGTTTGGGATAAAGAGAAAAAGTCCTTTTTTATGACAATAATTATGTTTAAAATGCTTTTAACAAGGTCAATGTCAGTTTAACAGTTTTAACTGTTGTCAGTGAAAGTAGTTCGCCATGTTAAATTAAATTTCATAGAATAAGTTGGAAATTTAATTTCAAGAATTAGCGTTAACTAAATAAAATAAGCATATAAGCGCATATGCAATCAGAAAAATCAAAAAACCAACAAAAACCGCCAAAAATTGGGTTTTCAATATAAAATTGTATTTGCCGTATTAACAAACCCCTTGTATCATTGTATCTATTGTATATTGTATTAAAATAAGAGATGTAACGAATACCGATATCTCGGCGATACTTCACGTTTGCCGATATATCGGTATCGGCTATATTTTACTGTTGATACGCCGATACGCTTTTTATAGTTTTTTTTTTTTTTTTTTTTTTTTTTTTTTTTTTTTTTGAACAAACAATTTAATTTCCAATCCTTATTTCTTGCATAACAACTAATAACAAAATATCAAACATCATTATAAATAGTGTCTTTTAATTCTTAAGGTGGGGGTCGGTCCACACCACGCGTTTTTTTTTTTCCTTTTTTGAGACGCATGCTAAAGTAGAAATTAATCCTACTTCATGCTTTCGATACGTATTAGGGAGATCGAACGGTTATTATTCGACCGGTTTTAACCGGTTATTTTAGCTTTGCCCAAGTCGGTTATTTTAAAATGCCTATTTTTCAAATATCGAATAAACTGCTTATTTTGATTTAATAAACCGGTTATTTTAGTACTGTGTAATTTATATACATTTTCCTTACTCTTGTTGTAGATGTACACGTAATTTAAGTATTTTCTTATTGAATATTGACCAAACTTAAACTTTTTATGAAGAATGTCAAAACGAAATGTAACAAAGCTCAGAAAACATTATGAACACTGTAAATACAAATCGATTATAAAAGCGTGTGTTCTTGCAGAAAAAAAACCAAAAACTATTCAAAATACTACAAAAACGTGTGCAGTTAAAAAGTAAATAGTAATTTGTGCAAGAGTGTTCTAAATATTAAATATTTTTATATATATATAGGTATCTCTAGATATTTTTCGAACGCGATTAAAAAGACAAAAATGATTGCAAAGGTTCTTCCATGCTCATACATGCTTGAAATTAATGTGATCCAAATGATACTTAACTCCGTTCAAAGTAGTTCTAAGGTGACGATAAATAATACATTACTAAAATACGCTGCAAAAAATTAATCATTGGGTGAAATATTAGCCCGTTGTGTTGCCGAGGACGAAATGCCCGTTTAGGCACTAGAAATTCTTAAGTAGTTCTTCATGCTAAATATACAACATTTTGGCGAAATCATCGATATGGGTAAATTTTCTACCAGTTTTATTTATTAAAACACTAAGAACTAAAAACAAAATTGAAGAAATCAAACAATGTCATGGAATGTTTTAAATTGTAGTCGACGAATTGGCAAATATTTTACACAAAAAGAATGTTCAGTTCACTATTCGTTTCTTTAATGCTGAAACAAAATAATTTGAAATAGATAATCCTGGCTAAGAGGTTTTGTTTGCAACTTTTGAATAATATTAAAACTGATTCAAAATAAATATGAGCGAATATTTCAAATAATATCTTTATAAAATTCCTACAATGTATTTTCTTTTGCAAAACGTTTGTCTAGATCAAATATCATTCAACAGTTTTTAAATTGCCTTATACAAATATCTTCTTACAAATAAAGTTAAGTGAATCAATAAAAAAATTGTTGAAAATTTAGCTAAAGTTTGATTAAATTACTGGTCCCACTTTTTTGGATTTTATCGTAAATTATTTGTATTTTGTTGGTTCCTTACCTTTGCAAATTGATTTGTTTTTATTCAAATTAAAGTTTTATTTTAAAAACTTATTTGATTTTTGTATTTTTGAGTATTCAAATTAAAACCGGTTAACCGGTTATTTAAAAATTGCTTAACCGAGAACCGGGTTTTTTAAAATAGCAACTATTCGTAATATTCGAAAACCGGTTATTGAAAAAAGTCGAATAATCTATCCCCCTAATACGTATATGCTTTTTACGCGTTTGCTGTGCAACTTGTCAATACAATTTTACACTACGACTTTTTTGACTGATGCATAAACGCATTGAACGCTTTTTGTGGACCTGCAGCATCAGCCGTTTTGCTTTGCTCCGGAATGGTAAGTCCTTCTCTCATTGATTAATCGTGTATGTAGTTGTACGTTTTAAGAATTTTCAGCTAATTTTGAATGATATTTGTGAAAATAAAAATCATTTCGCTACAAATTTTGGGTTACTTCAAAGAGACCACAAAATCCATAAGCAAAGCCACTGCTACATTGCTACCTTCGCTAGAAAATTTCAAAGACAATAGATCGAAAAATAGTCTTATTGAGCTACTCAACATGGCTCCACATCGAAAGTGTTGAAGACATGGTCACTAGCGTAGCCAATTACTTGACTTTTGGTTTTGTTCGAGTAAGAAATTAATTAATTTTTAAATTTTAATTTTGTCGATTAATCGAATAAGAATTTAAATATGTTCGAATAACTCGAATAATTCAAATAATTTTATCCAATGGAAAAAACATACATGTCTATTTGACTTGTTACTTTTATTATATAAATAAACAGAAAAAAAATATTAAAATGGCAATTCATTTATACCACGTTTACAGTTTTAAAACTTTTAAGTAAAATAAACAATGAGCCCTTAAAACATACAGTTTTAAGGGCTCTAAAGGCACCAAAACAAGATTAAGGAAATAAAATAAAAATAAACTATAAATAAAGTAAACACTTCTTCTGTTGAACAGACTATAAAAGGATCTGAAAGCCAAAGTTTAATACCTGCATTAGGTTCAGTAACAATCGGGGTGCATTAATTTTATTTTAGTGTATAATTTGCAATTATGTCCTTCCTGGTAAGCTTAATACAGGAATTCAGCATAGGCTTTCATCTCATATTTTTATAAACTATTTTTTAATTATATATTTAATTTTAGACGTTGTTGTCGCGGTATTTTTATGAAAGGTCCAGTCTACTTATACAAATTTATTATTCGTAATTAAATTTATCTAAATATTATTCCTGAAGACCAAGTAAAATTGGAAACAAATGAGATTCTCAGTTAATTTTTTTTAAATCACCGTATTTGTCCTGATTCTAAAATAAGTTATTTTTAAGATAAGAACACAAAGTATAAAGAAACTTTGTAAACCGGACCGTTTGCAAAGTTTGTTTAATTTCAATTTCACTCATATATATTCGATTTTCTTCATTGTAAAGCTCTACTCTGTAGGTTTGGGTAATTTGTTTCTTTAACGTATTACTATTTTGCGCCAACAATCCGTGATTTTGTTTTAAGCTACCTATCCAGTGAAACTTCGGGATTTAAGACGAATCTAACCATTCTAAAAATGTCAAAATTTATCCAGCCGTTTGGATGCTAAGAGGAAATAAAGAAATTGAAGGTGGGGTAAAAATAGGTTACCCATAATCTGACAGTGCATGGCTTACACATTTATAAGTTTTGATGAATTTTTTACAATGAGCGTCAAACTCAATATGAAAAAGCGCTATATAAGTACGAAAATGCAAACGTATGGAATTAGTAGCTTATCGTTTATTACATGATTTGTCTCACACACACCCACAAAAAAAATGTATTTAGTTAGTTAGAAATCTAAATAAAAAATATTTTTATATTAAAAAGTAGAATTTTCTAAGAAATTAATTTTAATCGATTAATTGACATAGCTGTTCCAGTTATTCGTTATTTGAAATTTGCTATTTTAAATATTCGATCAATTAATGGCGAAAAATTTCTTCGATTAATTGATGGAATACTTTAATGGTCACCTATACACCTAGTAAAAGTTTGTGAAAATCGTAAAAGAAAATTTGTAGAAGAATGATCTTCTGTTCATTCTACGCTGTGACCCTGCTAAATAAGAAGTCTAGATATACCGCAGATCTTCTAATTTTTCTAGAGACTCAGATCCGTTTGCATACTAGCGCTATTAAATATAATACTCAAAATTTTAGACCATGGCGCAGAAATACTTAAGTTGTCAAATGAGTAAAGTAACATATGAGAGACGATGTTTTACAGCAGATCTGCTTTTAACGGAGTTGCGAAATTATCTCTTTGCAAAAGTTGAGAATAATTTATTTTTTAAACAAAAATCTTATTAATATTAATTATTAATATTAATTTTTAATATTATTGATCTCTTACACTGTTTTTTTTTTTTTTTTTTTTTTTTGTTTAAAAAATAAATTAATTTTTACCAATTTAAATTCATCTCGTTATTTTTAAAATCTTATTATCTTATTAAAATCAATTTAAATAATAATAATCTCTCACACTGTAATTTTGTATAATACAGAAATTACTCTACTTGAGTTTGGTTAATTTTACCTTGAGTGTAAACTAAATATTCGTATCGGTATCAGGGTTGTCAGATTGATTTTGATCTTTTTCGCCAAATTCAATGTCAAAAATCGCCAAAATCGCCAAAGCATTTATTTTTTTCGATTTCGACAATAATATATGTATTTTTAGAATAATTAAAAATATTTTTTCATAAATCCCAAAAACAATTTGTTCCGTATCCCTAAAATCCGCCAAAAATTCAAAAAAAGTCGCCATATATTTTGTTTAATTTTTATTTAACAAAAAAGAAAGGTGCAATGTTTAAAATATTTTATAGTAGTCTACTTAAAGTAACAAAAAAAGGATTTTGCTGTAAGTATTAAACAAATATTGGATGTACAATATATTTGTATGTAGTTGCAGTTCTATTATATAACTAAAACGATATATAGTTCACCAAGAAGACTAACTTGTTGTCTTCTTTTTTGAAATACATTGTGAAGGTAGAAAAGAAATGCAACATGTGCTATTTATATTCATATAACTTTTGGCTCGTAAAAACGTGTCGAAAACTTCATATCGCATTCTACTTCAAAGCAGATATTTAGTGAATTTCAATATTTCAATACAGGTACCTGCCGTATCCTTGTAGCTATAAATTGTTGGCCTAAACTGATCTTAATTAGATTGAATATCATCATTACAATTTTCTTTTAACAAACTGTATTTTTTCTATTGTATTTTATTAACATCCAAGGGTAAGTTAGGATTCATAAAAAATCTTTAAAATATATTTAAAAACAACAAATTTTATGTGATAATTTGTCACATTTTATAATGGAAAAATTTTCATAAACTTTCATTATATTCATTTTTAAAGAATTCTACTTATTACTTCTTTCAAGAGCACATTTAAATGTGAAAAAAAAATTTTTCGAAGATTATCTTCATCAGCCATTTCAACATTATTTAGTTTTAAATACTGGTCATACATATGAATGCATCAAATTTCATACATTGAAATACTAGAATAAAAAAAATATTATTTCTTCGTTTTGAATTTAACAAATTTCAAAACAAATAGATGGCTCATCAAAAATAACCAACAAAATCGCCAACTATTTTATAAATCGCCAAAAAATCGCCATGTCGCCAAATCGAAAATTAGGTCGCCAAAAGAGTTTGAAAATCGCCACGTTTGGCGAGAAATCGCCACATCTGACAGCCCTGATCGGTATCGGTATCGGCGACACTTCTCTTTGAATATCGGTATCAGTATCGTATCTGCAAAATGGCGTATCGTTACTTCCCTAATTAAAATTCATAGTCCACTATTGGTTTTTTTATACAATATACAATCGATACAACGATACAAGGGGTTTTGTAAATATGGCAATTGTTTTTATTATTTCATCTTTGAACTCATTAAAAGTTTTTGGACAGTACTTACTACCCTTTTGCCTACAACCTTTAATGAAAGCCATATCTGTATTCTCGTCAACAGTTGTGTTCATAGGTCAATTTAAAACTCTAGTCGTATCTTAAGGCTTGACTATACGCTTCTCAATAATCTTGAATATAGTCTTGTCTATAGCTTTGTCCACACCCAGTAAAAAAAATTGGTGTTTTTTTAAGAACTTAAGTAAAAAAGCGCATAATCGAGCGTTTCAATAAGAGAGCTTTTTTGCAGCAGTAAAAAGGAATATTTACTGGCGCTTCTTGGTAATTGTGGATTTTTCGTAAGCAAAAATTTCTTTTGTTGGTGACAACGTGTGCGCGTACTGACAAAAAATACGTTAAAATAAATTACAAAAATTATGGGTAAAAGGCATTTAAACAAATTAATACAAAAGGAAAAAAAGAAAAATGTTGCTATGGAAATAAATTTGGATAACTACAATACCGGAGAAATCTCTGATGTTTCTGAAAAAGAAAATATAGTTCTTTGTAAAAGTACAAATTTAGAGGAAGACATTAAAGAATGGGTTTAAAAATACCACCCATCTGTAGATCCTATTTTCACATAGGAATAATGCAAAATCTCTTAAAGATTAAAGATGTTATAGAAAAAGAAAAAAAAAAAAAATTGTGTTAGATATAGGCATAGCGTAAGCGCTTTATGCTTTTTTAAATTTTTGAATAAAGCAATTGCATAAAGCGCCTCGTAAAAGCCTTAATGAAGCATTTTAGCAAATGCTTTCATACATTAATGAATATGTTAATATAGCAAGGTCTTAGCACTTTAAAAAAGTGCTTTGTTTGCATGTTGTATTATGTTAAAAGATGCGCTTATTGTAAGCAGAAAGCACTCCTCCAAACCGGGAACACCCCATACAAAAATCAGGCATCCCATCAGCAGGTTTTAAACGATTTGAGGTATGAATTCATACATAAAACGTGCTCCTTTTGGAGTACATTTTTTACTGGGCAGTCTTGCCTAAAGTGTTATCTATAGTCCGCTCGAACTAAATTCATATTCTCTCATTTTCTTCATCTAACCCATTTTTAATTTTCCTTTCCTTATTTTCTTTACCCTGTTCAATTATTTTTTTTTCGATTTGTCGTCATTCCGACAAATTCTCTAAGATTTTTAATATTTCACAATCCTTTAAATACAATATGGTTACACAAAAAAGTTTCAATGAATAAATAAACTCCATAAAACAGACAAATATTCAAAAAAAAATCACTTCAATATGAAACGTATAAAGTCCACCAGTGCAAAATTTTTTCTAATAACACCTTTATTTATCTTGCACAGTGCGGCGCAATGTTTTATATGGTTTATTTAAAACTCAATCCTATTTATAACCATAAGCCCACTTAAGCCCCGAGGAGTTGTAATAAGAATATTAAAGAAACATAAGACATAGAACTTAATAAAGTAAACAAAAGGAAGTTTATATAGAAATATTTTTCTGCATCAAGTATATATTAAAAAAAAATAAGAAAACGTACATTTATATACCCTGGAGTCTTGAAAACTAAAAGCAAAAAGTAACAATTGCGCCTAAAAGAGAGTATGAGAAAATAAATTGGAATTATATTTTTTTTCTTGGCTAAATCCTGTAAAAAATGAAGGAACTAAAACAATTTTTTTTAAACTACAAGAACTCCAACACAATACGAGTACTAAAGGAAAAATAAATTAAATAGAAGACAATAATAAACAATTACATCAGTTGAACCTGCAGTTCTGATAGTTGACCTAAAAAGCAGTGTGCCCAGAACTTGAAAATTTTTTACAGCTAAAACTGACATTAGACAAGGCCAAAAAATGCTAAAAATTATTTTTAAAAATGCTAAAAACAATGCCACGAATTTTTTAAAGATGTTTGTTAACAATTAGTTACCAGTATGAAACTTCATTCAAAACTAAATACGTTTAACTGACTTATTTTTTAACGAAATTGAAATGGGTGGTTTTATTTAAACAAGAGGATTTTGGTAAAGCATCTGATACATATAAATATTTAGCACAGGTAGTTGTGATTAAATTATTAATTTAGGGGATCCGCAAAATTGAAACGTTTTTTTTTTCTATGGCTATACAAAATTTTTTAGATCATTTTATTGCTGATAGTTGAAAGTTATAGACAAATTGTAGTTTTAAAATTATTATTTTTTCAGCAGTTTAGAGCAAACAAATTTTTCAAACATATACACTATAGATTTTTTTTTTTTAAAAAGTGAAATTTCTTTGTACTTTTATATCGTAATAATAAAGGCCAAATAAAATTTACAATCAACATGATGATGGCATTTATAATATTACCTGACTGTTCTATTTTTTTAACAAGACAGGTGAGATGTTTCTTAACATTAGAATTATCCATTCACAGAAAAAATTATTAAATTTCTCCAATCACCAAATTTATTCCAAATTCATAATATCAAGCAATTAATTTGTTGATTTTGCACCTATTACCAAAATGATTATACCGATTACTAAAAATTGTAAAATTGTGAATGTTTTTTTTCAATAAATGATATTTTTAATTTTAATTAAAAAAAGGATCAAAAAACTCTGCCATTTAAAACAATGTGTTAATTTATTTAAATAAATATTGACAATTCCCAACAACAATTCTTAATGTTTAAATTATTTTATTTTAAGCGAAAAAAGTCAATTAAGATTTTTTGTTTTTTAATTAAAATTTTAATTGAAAATTTATTTCAAAACAACTAAAATGTTAATTAAATGAAAATTAAATTTTTAATATTTTTTCAACTAAAAAAAGAATTGATTCAATTATCACATTAATTAAATTTAAATACTTTTTAAACCATTTTTTTAATTGATAAAACACTTTTTTCTGTGTTTTCATACCAAATTTCATTTTGGAAAAAAAGTTTTTTTAGTCAAAAAGTATTATAATTTAAAGATAAATTTAAAAAAAAACAATAAAACTATTCGTCCAACATTTTAAAATAATGCAAAAAAATGTTAAAAATATTTTCTAAAAATGTTAAATATAATGAAAAGTGCTAAATGAAAATTTTGCAGCTTAATAAATATGCTTAATGCTAAATTTAGCTGCAAAAATGCCAAAATGGCCACACTGCAAAAAGTATTTTTTTAGATAAGAGAGTCACTGAGGCTAACAGTTTTAGCGCATCGTAGAAAATCTTAAAAGCATAGTATACAACTAGTATGTCGACTTTTTGACAGGTGCATAACTCAATTGTCAGTGGAACCTAATTTATGTTTGTATTAGTAAGATTTTTTTCAAATGTATTGGTATATAAAACTATTTCCACCACTAAACATAGTTGCATAAAATCGTGTAGAATGTGGCAACAATTTTTTTTTTCAAATAAAATTTTATTAGTTCAATAAATTTTCAATTTATTTTATACTGGCTGCATTTACTTATATAAACTTTTAAAAACAACGTTTGTAAAATTTTTATTCTGCAATATCGGAAAATATTTCAATAATTTATGATTTCAAATATTATTTTCATACCACAAAATGCTACTCTGCTGGCTTTAATAATATTAACAACAGAAAAAAATTAGTGTCAAATAAATTTATGTAAAAATTTTTAGTTTGTGAAAAATAAAAACATTTTGCAAAAGCAAATGAGCAAAATGTATTGGAAAAAATTATTAATTATATGTTTGTGTCATAAAATTAAACAAAAAAGTGTTATATTGTGATAAATTTTAAATTGAAAAATTTGAAGTTTTGGTTTGTTTTTGTTGTTTTTATGTGTGTTGAATTCACACAGAACCTATATGTGTGAGCGGTGAACTATAAAATTGAGAACGCTCTCTCGAGTTGGCATACTAGTTCTATACTATGTTGAATTGTGTGAATAAACAAAAAACATGAGAACTGCTGGGTTATCGTTGACTGAAAGTTCTTTATTCAATTGCATATTCTCGCAATCTACTCTCTATCTACTCGCTCTTGTACAGCGGTCTCCAGACAATAAGACAAACGAGTGCATAAGACATATGAGAGCATTTAAATGCACTTGTATGTAGCAATTGGAGAAGAAAAAACCACAATACTTTAAGGGAAATTTTATTTCGCACATGTTCAACAATACTGTATTAAGTAAAAAGTTTATTTTGTCACTTTTAAAAAAAATCGACATGTTATATTCATATCTAACCGCTTTAAAAATGTCGTGCTATTTTGTTTAATTTTTGGTAATGAAGATGTTGGTTTAAAAATTATTTTTCATATGCCTTTAAAATGAAAAATTGTTTTGCTTCTACTGAAAATTTTTAAATATTGAGATTACAGTATTGTTGAACAAGTGCGATATTTATAAGATTTTTTTATATTTATTTTCTTAAAAAAATACACTTAAAAGTTTAATGGCTTTTTTATCATTAGGCAATTATCTTTTTTCCTAACGAAAATGAAGTTTGGGGTTCTCCCGTACAGATAAATTCAATCAGCTAACTTACAATTTTAAATCTAAAGGGTGATTCATCGTGAGGATCGATTTGCAATATGCTTTTTCCAAATCTCGTGTGACTCATATCAAACTGCTTTGTCATTTTTGCTCAGTATATATCGTTTGGCAAGACATCATGGAAAGACTCACACCACAACAGCGTCTCCAAATTGTTCAGCTGGGCTCTTGAAAAATTCAATGAAAATCCGGTGTTTGATCGTGAAATTTTGTTCAGAGATGAAGCACATTTCTTGTTCAAGGGATTCATTAATAAACAAAGTTGCCGTATTTTGGCTGATGAGCATCCCGAAGAGTACCAAGAGCTGCCATTACATTAATTTAAAACAACTGTATGGTGAGGCTTGTGGGCTGATGAAATCATTGGTCCTTATTTCTTCAAAAATGAGGGAAATCAGAATATTGCCGTCAACGGTTACCATTATCGCACCATGTTAATGGACTATGTGCTTCCTGAAATTCAAGCACATGGTCTCGGTGAGCTCTGGTGGGTATACGAGACGTCGCTACGAGCCATACAAGGCGTGAAACATTGAGCTTGCTGAAAAATAATTTTGGTGAGAACTTAATTTCAGGTTTTGCTACGGTAAATTAGCCTCCCAGATCGTGCGATATCATACCTTTTGACAATTTTCTCTGGGGACATGTAAAGTCTGAGGTCTTCAGGAATAAGCCAGCTACGATTGAGGCTTTGGGAGCCAACATTAATGGTGTTATTCGCGAGATACCAGTCTCTAAGCTCGAACGATTCGCCTAAAATTTGACCTTCCAAATGGACCACCTCAGACGTAGTCCAACATTTACACGATATCATTTTTAAACAGAAGATGCCATAAATTGTTCTTTTAACCGATAATTAACATTTTAAGTTCACTTTCTAATTAAATTTCAAACTTTACATTATAAGTCAAACCTCACGAAGAATCGCCCGAATTTTTGAGGGGCAGTGCCAACTGAAAATTATGTTTTTATCGGTATATTGAGGAAAACAAAATCGGTAACGGACAGTTTATCATCAGTCTTATAAATTTACGTCGAGATTGAGTAACAGGTAGATTGTCGATACATTGAGAAAACGGCCATAATCATTTTTTTAAAATGATAATGGGAATGATGATGGGAATTATTCCATTTCATAGGTCACTTTATTATATTCAAAATTTTTTTATTTTCCGAATTTATTCTATGAGCTAAATTTCAGTTTTAACAAATAGATTCTGGGAATTATTCCATTTCATAGGTAACTTTATTATATTCAAAATTTTTTTATTTTTCGAATTTATTCTATGAGCTAAATTTCAGTTATGTATTTTATAAAGCTTTTTGTATAAAGTCATTCCTAAAAATTTTAGGAATAGAACTATTACAAAAAGCTTTTAAAAATACATAACTGAAATTTAGCTCATAGAATAAATTCGAAAAATAAAAAATGTTGAATGATATTATTTAATTTAAAATGTTCTCACAAATATTAAAAGGGTCTTGGAAATCAAAATCAGCGCAATTTATAAACATTTACATGTGTAAACAGAAACAATGATGAAGAACATTTTCGGCCGACACTGTTAGGACATGGAATAAGCAATTAGAATAAAATTTCATTCACTAGTGTTAATTATTATTTTATATATGGAGATTTAATAATTACAAAAAAAAAAGAAATTATAGTCTTCTCTATAGTCAGGGGCTAAATTACATTCGATATCGATCAAAATTGGGAATCTCAAACGATATTGTAACCCATAATTTGGCCCTGGTCTGTCGTCTTATTTATAAAACTTTTAAAAATATTGGAATATTAGTTTAAATGTAAAAACAAATTTAAATTTCTCAATAAAAAACACATTTATTTTTCATATTTCTTTCAAATATAAAACTCCCCTTATATATTTACCAAATCTTTTGTAAAACAAGTAATAATCTCTATAGAAAGTTTACACAAACACTTATAAAGTCAAGACATACAAACAAAGTCGAAAAGTCATATGACTTATTAAATTTGATGATTTATCCAAAAAAAAAAAAAGAAAAAAAAAGCACATCGAGTATTACATAAAGTCGTCTTATATTTCAGCAAAAAGGGGAAATTTTTTTTAATATTATACGCCCGTTTCAACTCCGTGCACAAAGTGGGTGCTTGCCAAGTGAATGTTTGTTGATAGTGTTGGTTGGTGCTTGGCAGCCACTGATGCATTTCCTTTACAACGTTATAAAATTTATGAGAGTCGCTCACAATTTGCAACCAAGACTTGGGTTTTTTATACTTTGAATTTTATGTGCTTATTCACATAATGTGCTCATAAACCTTCTTTTTAAAATCTCCATAAGTATGCGAACTTCAAGGGCAACTATTCTGAACAAGTTAAAATAAAACTTAAATCATATCTTATCAGCCAGCGAACTTTTATACGAAGAAGTAAGACTACATAAAAACAGACACAAGTGAAATCGATGTTATAAATTGTTAAGATTCTTTACAGGGTTGTTTTTTTTTTTAATTTCATAACAAGTTTAAGGCAAACAAGTATGAAAATAACTCTAGAGAGTAAATTGTATATCTACTAGTGAATCCTTAAAGTATGCGTTTATTTTTAAACTAAAAATTATAGCACAAAAGTATGCAGCATTAGATAAGTAAACATTATCCCAAAAGTATGCAACTCAATTTGAAAACAACCAAAAATACCACAAACCGACAACAACTGTCTCTATTTTTTTCGGTCTCTCAGACTTCTAACATTAATTTTAAACCCTTGTCAATATTTTAAGCATTTTAATAAATTTTTTGCAATCGCTTGTCTGCCTTCCTAAGTGTTTTTTGCTTTGAAATTTTAATTGATTAATGTATCTCAATTTAAATTAGACATAAATTGAAAATTAACACATGTCTTTCTAATGTATGTTAATTAAGGATTAATTTCTTTCAAATTGCTTTTAAAATTAATTTCCCCAAAGGCTAAAACTGTTCAGTTTAACTCAATTAGAAATTTTGCAGTAACAATTATGTCAAAACAAAACTGAAACAAAAAATAAACTCAAACTCAAACCACAGGAAAATCAGTTGTAGAGACTTTCCATATGGTTAATAGTTTAATGCAAAATGTTAATTTAAATTTTAAATGATTTACAGGCTTTAAAGTCAAGGGCTATTAAAGTAATAAAGTTTTTATAAAATTAGCACTTAACTAAAGATAATAAAGTAATTAACACTATTATTTAAGGTGAATTATTAATGTGACTATAAAATGACTAAGCAACGGTGACAAGACTATAGATAAAGTGTATGCTAGACCACATATCAGTCTTTATACGAGGCAATGGGATAAACGTACTTAAGACCATACTTATATTTCTTCCTGTAATTCCTATAAGGAATATAGGCCAGCAACAAAGTTGTTCCAATAGTCTTATTCATTTGTCCTATTCACTTCAACTGTGTGCTGAAGCTTTAATTTCAAAATCGAGCTACCTTCTCCCTGTGTGGGCAAGTCTGCCAACATGTCTCTGGCCTTGGGGGGTTTCAACCGATAGCCATTCTGGTAATGTCCTAGAGCCAATCCAATGCCATTTCCAATGACAAATCTGTGTCTCAATGGGGTTTTGATGGATGGTGTTCCAGAGATCCATGTTTCTTATCCTTTTGGGCCATAATATACGCTAGATTTTGCGAAGGTCGCTGTTGACAAAGACTTGCATGCTGCTTGTGTCTTCAAAGATTCCCCACCATAAAATAGTAAAGACTTCACATTGAAGAATCTAAACTTTATATTAGTGGACACATGATGGATCTAAACAACTGGGTGAGGAACTATGCGTTTACCAACCGCCCTCGTGCATGCTCGGCAAGCACACTGGTAGCAATTTAAGTATATACTCGGCAAAAATTGTGCACCATCCCCTTGTTTAGAAGCCGGAGCTACCTTACATCCGCTTTTTTACGAATAGCCAGTAGCATCTGTCGAATAGCAATAGCACAGAGAATGTGCACAGCCCGAAACTTACCCTTTCCATAAGAGAAGTTAAAAACCAACATACACCCAGCATACTTCGTTATCTCAACCTTTCATCTGCTTTCTATTTCAGAGTCTTCATTGGTGTATAACATTGATGTCCAGCCCATACCACAATTGTGGAAATTAATTTACACGCATTCTTCACACAAATTCTTAATTCGCTCGTTCATTAAGTCCACGGATGCTTACCTAATTCTTATATTTTTTTATGAATACTTGTCTCTCTATTTACTAAAACTTATATGAAGCAATACCACCAAAGATTCCATCATTGATGTCCAAAAATGTTTTGCACATGTATTGTGAGAGAATTTTAAAGTGCAGTGACACGCAAAGCTAAGCGCATAGGTTTTTCTTCAAATTTAATAGCAAGAAATTGTTTTGGTTGTAAAACATTAAAATAAATTTTTTTTTACTCAACATTTTTTATTATTCCAAAAAAAAAAAAAAAAAAATGATTGAAAAAAATTTTGAATATAATAAAGTTGCTTATAAAAGGAAATAATTCCCAATATCTAATTATTCTATGAGCTAAATTTCAGTTATGTATTTTATAAAGCTTTTTGTAATAGTTCTATTCCTTAAATATTTAGGAATGACTTTAACTAAAATTTAGCTCATAGAATAAATTCGGAAAATAAAAAATTTTGAATATAATAAAGTAGCTTATGAAAAATAAATAATTCTCTGATTCTATTCTTTAAAAAAAAAAATTTTTTTTTTTTTTAAATTTACTTTTAAAATTCTGAGTTTTTTAAACCCAGTAAAAAAAATTCGGTGTGAACTGTGAACATGTTTGAAAATTTAAAGTAAGAATTTTATCTAAGAAACCATCAATAAAATCGGATACATTTATGCTTTTACGACAACTTCGTAAAAGCATTAAAATATATTTATATCTTCACTTATCTTACACACTGTATTTGAAGAAATATCAACACAGCTACCATGCAAGTGCATTCGTCGCTGTCTAACGAGCAACTAAATTAATGAGCGTAAAAAACAGAAGGTGGGGCTTTTAAACAATTGTTTGCTGAAATGGACATCAATGGCTTATATTTTGGACATCACTGGTGTATAACCAGACCCTCGACCTTTCTCTCTACTAAGAGTCTACGATATCTTCATCATACTAGCGCAATCACGACTGCCAGATTCGACGATTTTTGGGTACAAAAATGTTTTATTGACGACTGGACGATTTTTTCAAATGACAAATTTTGTACAAATTTACAAATGTTTTTAATATAATTTCACATTTTATTTTAGCTTCTTAAATACTTTTATTAATTTGATTGGCAATAATTTTCATGTCTGATCTGTTCATAATATAAAATACTATTTTTTTGCACGATGCATATTTTTAAGAGTTCTATTTGACCAGTTGGTATTGTTTAATTACATCCAGTTTAAAACCACTCTCTTTAGTCTGGGTTCACACTATGAAAGTTTTCTTTCAGAAAATCTGTGTTTATTGGTAAGAGTGGTTTAACTTCAATAATAACTTTCTAAACGAAAACTTTTATTTTAATCCAAAAAACAGCAGAATATATTAAAATTTTATTAGAAACAGAAACTAAAAAAAAAAATTAATCGTCAAAACATTAATAGCCTATTTCCAATGTGCGAAAGAAAGAATTCTTTCGCACATCGAAAATAGGCTTTAAAAGTTAGTGTTTTTTTACAATGAAGATTTTTGTGACGAATTATATTAGTCAATTTGACGACTTTGACGATTATTTCCTCAAAATTTTACGATTTTCGTTCAATTTTATCTGGTAGCAGTGAACGCAATACCTATTTCGACCAATCTCACAAAGCGTGTCATTAGAGTGAAAAACTCCGTCGGTTTTGTGTCGCAGCCACCACGTGATCACCGACAGTATCCCTTTGTCAAAAACAGCAATTTTGTTGAACCCCATTCCTTAAGGTACTTACGTAAGCTCAACCTATTGGAAGTACAAATTATTAGAAAGTTAAAAACAATCCTCCTGAAATATCGGAAGCATTTCTCTCAAGAAGCAGCATAATAACAAAGGCCTTAGCCAATAGCCAGACCAGTGCCGTATCATCGAGGGGCTCCTCAATCCCGTGGCATCAGATGGGAAGCAGCTCTGGTTAGCCGTCCTCCTCAAAAATTCACGATGACTTTAAAAGGCCTTTCATTTTGAATCTTTGTCGGATTAAAGGTATGACTACACCTGAATTACGCAATGGGTTTTCCATGTCCAATGAAATATATTGACACAACATATGTGTCACGTTCTTCTAGTCCATCTTCCATACCTCTCTAAGAAAGATTTTCATGGCCGCACGACTATACAATAAAAAATAAAACTGTTTCGATACCTATCGGTAGCTTCTCTATGTACGTTCCTGGTGCCAGACGTTCGGTCAATTTTGAGACCTTTCCTGGATTCACACCTGTTTTCCCCAGTGGATGTAACATCAAGAAGTAAACTTACACGTCCCCTTACACAAGTTTACAGTTGTGAGGAAAACCACACAGATTTTAGCGTATCAGATACCTGACTTGCCTTGTCTAATCTTAACTTTATGTCTTGGTATGAACCACCTGTTGTGGTAATTGTTCAATCTAGATACCACATGTTTAATATGTTTTACATAAACCAATAGTTTCATTTTTTAGAATGACGCAATAAATTATACCCCAATCCCTTTTGAATTGTTTTTTTTTTACACTAAATCAAGGTCAGAATTATTGACTGTCTATGCACATTTGAAAATATACTCATGCGCTGTCATACACCAATAAAACATTTTTTGTACACTATCTCTTTGCTTCATTTTTATGTAAATTTCAGAAACGTTTTATAAAGTAAAAACAAGAACAACAAATCAAAGAGTATAAAAAACAACAATAAAAAAAAAGTTTAACCGACTTTAATTGAAACATTGTGTAGTCACGACTTTATTTCATTTATTTCAGACCAGAAACACAAAAAGTGAATGAAAACTTTAAATAAATATTTTGCTTCAGTTAAATCGTTTAATTTTTCAAAAACGCCCATCTTTCTAAAAAGTAATTGTAAGTTGAGTGTTTGATTTTAATGTGGGCTTGTTTTAATATGTTAGTAACAAAATTTATTATTGTTAACTTTAAAATTACATTATTTATATTCGCGATAAATTTTTTAATGTCTCTTTAGAACATTTATTTTTTTATTTTTTTTTGCGTTTTCGTTGTACAGGAAGGCGCTTAACAATTAGGCAAGTCAAAGTGCAATGATTCTAAAATAAATTTATTACAAAAAGTTATTTAAAATTAAAGAAACTTTTGAAAATAAATGGTTATGGCTGATTAAATTTGCTATAAATTTAAGAATAAAATGTATGAATTATTGTTGTTTTTAGTACATAATACTTTTATAAGTTCTCTTACACGGTTTTTGTGCAAGAATATATTAAGTAGGTATGTAACGAAACGGTACCGATACTCAAACAAAAATATCGCCGATATCGATATCGATACCGATAATTTGGATTCAAGTTTAATTAAACAAAACTCAAGTAGAGTAAATTGTAAATTATAAAAAATTACAGTGTAAGATATTATTAATACACTCACAATATTATAACACTAACGGACTGTATGTTATTCATAAAGTATTCCGTTCAGTCATTTTTAAATAAATAAAAATTTAAAATTCCAAGCAAATTTATTTTTAACTGATTCTAACATTTTTTAAAAAAACTAATACGGATTTTCGATTGCATTTAATATTGTCAGTTGATTAAGTAAAAGTATTCTGTATGTAAAATTAAATGAAAATTATATTTAAAACAACTGTAAATTAACTTCAAACCCGATTTCCTTTTTTGCATTTATTTTTAACGAAAAGTTCATTTAATTTTTACTGTCAAAAATTCAACTGCGAATTCCGTAAAAACAAATGAATTTTCAGTTATTTTAAATAATTTAACTATCAAAAAAAATAACTGACAAATTTCGTAAAAACAAATGAATTTTTTTATATAATTTACTACCAAAAAATTAATTTATAGTTATCTATTTATAGATCTGTGGCGATTTGCTTGTTTTGTATAGAAAATTCCCATATTCTATTTGTTCAATTTATTTAGTTAAATACAAAAAATTGTTAAAGTTAAATAATTGCAAATACCAAATCGGGCATGATGCTGGTGTCTTATAATTGAGAGTTCTTCTGTAAACAAAGTGGTCAGTACAACAAAAGTAAAACCAACATGTATAACGGGGTAAGTGAATAAAAATAAATATTCTCCCTCTCTCATTAGAAAAACAAGCAGACAGGTGTCTGGTATTTTTTAGAAATTCGAGCAAAACCTGTATCATATAAAATTACTGAATTACACAAAATAACTGAAAATTCATTTGTTTTTACGGTATTCGTGGGTTATTTTTTTGATTGTTGAATAATATAAAATTACTGAAAATTCATTTGTTTTTACGGAATTCGCAGTTGAATTTTTGACAGTAAAAATAAATGAAAAATAAGTAGACCGGTTTTTAAATGAATATTTATTTATTTTATATTACAATTTCAGTTAATTTTACGTACAGATTATTGTGAGTGTATTTAAAATTTGATATTAATAAAATTAAAAAAAAGAATTAGAATTTGAATTCATGATAAAACTAACAGAAAATAAAGCATTTTTTGCAAAATATTAAAAACTTTTTTGATTAATAAGCAAAGTGTTATTAACTTTTGCGGAAATAAACTATTTCGCAAGTCCGTTTGAACCAGACCTGCAGTGGAAAATAATCTTTCAGATGCGAACGAACTCATTTGAAAACTTAAGACTTCCTGCGCTATTTTTTCAAGTTTTGCGCTGTCATTGCGCCCGTAAACAAGCGGATCTGTGTCTCTAGAAATATAAGGAGATCTTCGTTAGCGGAATCCCAGCAGAGGATGGACAGAGGTCCATACTCCTCGGATCCTCTTATAATTTTTTCACAAACACTCCAAACGCCAGTTCTTGTATCACAGAAAAAATGATTAAATTTCTCCAATCACCAAATTTATTCCAAATTCATAATATTAAGCAAACAAGTTGTTGATTTTGCACCTATTACCAAAATGATTATATTGATTACTAAAAATTTAAAAATTTTTAAAAAATATTTTCCTTAAAAGATATTTTTAATTATAAAAGTGATCAAAAAACCTTGCCATTTCAAACAATTTATTTAAATAATTATTGACAATTCTCAACAACAATTCTACACGTTTAAACTATTTTATTTTAAACGAAAAAGGTCAATTAAGATTTTTTGTTATTTAATTAAAATTTTAATTGAAAATTTATTTCAAAACAACTAAAATGTTAATTAAATCAAAATTTAATTTTTAATTTTCTTTCAACAAAAAAAATAATTGATTCAATTATCACATTAATTAAATTTAAATACTTTTTAAACCATTTTTTTAATTGATAAAACACTTTTTTCTGTGTAAACCTATCAGAACTTGTACCACCTGGAGTCGTGGCAGGGGTTTCAACACGTTCGGAATGCAGAGACATATTAAGTAGCTCATTAAGACGTTTTTTCGGTACGATTGAAATTTTAAATATTCGATTATAGCAAATTTAATTATTTGTCCGAGAGTACTCCAAAAAAATATAAAATGTATCGTCGTATCGACAGAAAAATATCGCCGACACCGATATATCGGAAAACCTGAAGTATCGCCTATATATCGATATCAGTATCGGTATTCGTTACGTCCCTAATATTAAGGAATGTATGAAAAAAATTTTTTCATTTTCACAATACCGAAATCAAATAGGACATTCGTCTATCGCAGTTCGGACTACATTCATAGAAAAATTATCCACTGCTTATCTAAATTTGAATGACGTTTAGAGCAGAGCAAGCACTTTAACACCAACCATTTTTTTGAGTACAAGGGATACAGATCGGGGCTTCCGAAAATAAGTTCAATCATCAGTTGAAATAAGATTAAAATAATTTTTTAACCACAACAATATGGTTTTTGCCTTATGGGCTGGTGCCCTTTGTTAATTTTCAAACCAAGAATTGTATAAAGTCTTAACAACTTTCTCCAAAACGTCACATTGATACACTGCTGCAGAGATTTCCACTCTTTTTTGAAAAAATTTAGTTTTCACCATCACTGAAGCAGGATTATGTCCCGTTTGAGCTCTTGGAACGAAGTCTGCTGCTTCTTCAGATTATTGTGAACATACTCTCTTAGTTTATTCAATCAAAATTTGAAATCTCTAACGCGTGCCCTTATCCGAACAGTGGATAATATTTCTATGAATGTTGTGCGACGATGTTGTATAGACGAAGGGCCTGATATATTTCGCATGAGCACCACCATTCGTCGTCCGCTTAAGAGAACGACAATGAGTGACTTGTTGTCGCTGGCTTAAGTTATCGATCGACCACGGGGTTTGATTTGTTATTTTTAGTTCATATTTAAATATATAAAGATTCAATAAATTAATTATGAAATATTCTTATTCCAAGGGGAGGGTTTTAAAGTTTCGGCACAATCGAAAACATAACTTTTACTTGTTTTTTAGTTTCGATTAATTTTTGAAAATTTAATTTAATATTTGTATTAAATTTTTATTACTTTAATATTTCTCCCCTGCACCAAAATTACATATAAATAAAATCATAAATCATTTCATTCACATTCAAAGTGGTTACTGTAACAATTTATCAATTTTTTTGCAGACATGGGTTTCCATAATACAAATACAAATTAAAAATCTGAACAAGAGATAAAAAAAAATATTTATGATTGACATATAGCACATTGTTTAATCATCTGAGATAAAATCAAAAGAAACCGATATAAAAAACGTTCGGTTGCTATAAAAATTCAAACGAAATTCCATACACTATTATGGAAACCCATGGAAATAGAAGTAGAGAACAAGGAATTTCATTAGTTAAACATGTTTTTGATATTTAAAAACAAATGGAATTACTATTTCAACAAATATACAAGAAGAAATGGAAAGAAGACGAGAGAGCAAACAGACAAATTAAAAGAGGAAAGCATATGCTAGAATAAAGAAACACATTCTAATACAACTTTTTTACAAAATATTTGTTAAACATTTTTTAATTAGACAGACAGACAGAAAATAATTTAAGATGAATAAAAAGTACAAGAATTAATAAATAGTGCTGCAAATCAAAGTAGAACCAAAGACTTTAGATTTATAGTCAATAAAATCTATAGTCTTTAGTAGAACCTTATTAGAGAAAAAAATAGATATGCAAGATATATTCTAGTCTATTAAAAAAGCAATATGTATAGAGTTAAAGGTAGAAGTACATAACACGCGTTAGTGCGCGAGCGCTCTGTAGACTTCGGTCAAAAAAAGTTTAACTATTGTTGTTTTATATAACAAGTTACACAAAAAACATTTTGACGCGTTTGCGGCAGAAAGTTGGTTAACTTTGAACTTTCTAACGCGTTTATTTTTGACAAGTAATCAGCTGACAACAAAAAAGAATAATTTAACAAATTTGTGAATCATGAGGGAAAAACTTATTGAAGAGTTTTTAAAACATACAGTATCGTATAAAAAAAGAGCTGAAGCTTGGAATTCCATAAAAAGTGTTAAACAAACAAAAACAGCTGAAAGAAAAGGCTTTTATAACGCGCGTTGTGTAACTTGCCTTGTTTCATGCGCTAAATTTTTAAAACGCACAATACTCGTCGTCGAATTAACGCGTGTTATGTACTTCTTCATTAACATTACAAAATATATCAAGAAATGTCGGATGTTTTTTAACTGCATGAGAGCTTTCGATATCGATAACTATATTTTAAAAGCTGAGAATGTAAAACTGTGTTGACATTTCTGTACAGTTAGGTTTAGCAAGTCATCATGACTCGTTTAACACTTGCTAAGCTTTACTTTGAAGAAAAAATAAATCTTTTCGCGAAGTTCATAGAGCACTTCGTACATTTTACGAAGCTCGTTTCTGGTTTAATGGCTACGTCAATAAACTGAATTGTCGTATTTGGAGCGAGGACAATATTGAAGCCGTTACCGTATCACCATTACATTATTGCTGAATGAATATTTGTTTCCAAAAATATCAACGATATTTGGTTCCAATAAGACGACGCAACTTGACATGCATCGCGCTTAACAATTGATGTATTGCAAAATCAATTTGGTGATAACTTTATTTCCAGAAGCGGTCCTGGTTACTGGCCCCTTGTTCGTGTGACTTAACGCCTCCGGATTAGTTTTTATGGTTACCACCCAGAAAAAAAACATGTTTTATTATGTTCACCTCCAACAAAACTATTGTCAAAGAAATTTGTAAACATATTTTATTTAATTTAACCATATTATTGTCACCGACAATCATATTCTGATTAAATTAGTCCTCCATCAAGTAGCCGCAACCATATTATGGTTGCCCCGAACATGGTATTGTTAATAATAGCAAAAATATGTTTAGCAAATATAATATCATGATTGTTTTTCAACCATAGCATATATATAACCATAACATGTTCAGAGGCAACCATAATATGGTAAAGGCTTCTTGATGGAAGACAAATTTATCTATAACTTGTTTGTCGGTGACAATAATATGGTTATATTAAGCATAATATGGTTAAAATGTTCTTTAAAAATAGTTTTGTTGGAGATGACCATATTGAAACATGTTTTTTCTTTGCTTGTAGCCATTGGCTTATGCCGTGAAACCAGCAACTCTTGAAGTATTGGAAGCTGACATTTAAGCCGCCATTGGCGCCATATGGCCAGATTTATTGGAAAAAGTAGTCAAAAATTAGTCGGATAGAATCTACCATGTAAATCGTTGCCGCGGAAGATATATGCCAGAAATCATATTTAAAAGATAAATGCCATACAATTATCTTCTAGAATATATTAGAAAAAATAATTTCAGCAATATTTCTGTCTTTAATTATGATTTTGAGTTCTCATGCAGCTAAAAAATACTCCCTATTTGATATCTGGTAAAAATAACTTAAAATACATATATAACGTATTTTGGTTTATGAACGAGCTAAATGTGTCTATACTACCTCTAAGAAAATTAATTGCGGTTATACCTGTTTATTGGCCTATCGGAAAACATGCTCAGAACCTCTGGCTCCATCTCAATGATCTTTGTAGAGGTTGCAATAACGATGAGGAAGAATCAACCGAACATATTTTCTGTAATTTTACAACACTCGTATACTTAAGATTGAAATTATTTGGTCATGAAACCGTCAGAGCGTTCAATCTCCAAGCAACATATGAATTCCGCGACAAAAAGAATTGCTTTCTTTATAAGCCAAGAATAAACTAATCGATATACTCAGCTCTGAAGTAAAATGTTTTTCAAGAAGAACGTTTTGCATCGATCAATATAAATGCAGACCAAGTCAATACAAATGCGGGGCAAGTTCTGGACTAATTTCTAAATACTTTTGAACTGATCTTGCCACAACATAGTCGAGCGACGCACAGTGTTCGATTTTGAAATTTAGGTGGCCGAAACTAAAAGTAAAAAAAGTGCCCTGTGTTTTAAAACAAACCTTCCAATTAAAATATTTCCTTACTCATTTTAGTTGGAATATAATATTATAGGTCTATGGAGATAAAATGATTGATGTGTAAAATATACAAAAGAAACCCAATTTATTTTGCTTGAAATAAATTTAAACTTTGAACATTAATATAAAAGTTTCTGTGGTATATTTTTAAATAAAGTTTTTTTTTTGCATGAAATTATAATTGTTTGTCTGCACACAACATGTATTTTGTATATTTTTGAATGAAGACAATTTTAGCTTTTGATAGATATGTATATGAGAAAAGCTTTTAATAACATTTTTAAAATAATAAGAACAAATGAATAGACGAAAACTTTTTTTTTGTTATCAGCTGTCGTCCAACTTATAATAAATTACTGACCTTGAAATCTTTCTTTAAAGGAAACAAAAAAAAAATAAACTGCCCGACACTGCCTCCGCTAGACAATTTTTCCAAAATGGCACAACCAGGGCTGTGGAGTCGGAGTTGAGGTTTTTGTACCGTAGTCGGAGTTGTAGTCGTATTATTTTTTTTCTTCATTTTTTGAACAAAAATGTAACTAAAGTTTTTTTAAATCTACTTCAGCAACAATTTATATGAAAATGTAAATGACGTTTAAATACAAAATTTTATTTAGTTTTGAATGAAAATTTCAACAAAATGTTTTAAAAAATAATAATAAATACGTTACATTGTTGTGGGCAAAATTTTCAATTGGTTTCCTAATGAAAAATGTGTGTGGTTGTGAAAAAAAATTGTTGCTCTAATATGAACACCAGTGAAAATGTTGCTGCCTATTGTGTATGAGGCTTAAGGGGTTTTATATTTTTTTTCGGTTTCAAAAAACAGACAAAATTCTATGATTTCGGTGAAACTTTTATTTCATTATAATGCCTGGATCCTGCCATTACGTACAAAATACAATATCATTTAAATTACCGCCTATAAATTGGTTGCAGCTGTCGATCTTTTAGAGGTAGTTTTCGACCACTTTTTCGCACATGTTGGGCGGTATCTTGGCAATTACTTGAAGAATTATGGTTTTCAAATGTTCCAACGTTTAGCGGACTATTTGCGTAGATACGATCTCTTATGTAGCCCCACAAAAAAAGGTTAACGGCGTCAAATCGCAAGAGCTTTGTGGCCAATTGACGTTGCCAAAATGTAAAATTACACGTTCTGTAAACAGCCAAAATCGGTCGTGTTGTGTGGCTTGTGGCACTGTCTTGTTGTAAACACATATCGTCCAATTCATAATCTTCAATTGAGGGCCAAAACAAAAGTCGGTTATCAAACGGTCATAGTGCTCTGAATTGACGGTAACGGTTTTTCCAGCGTCATTTTCGAAAGAATACGGCTCAATGATACAGACCATGATGCGTACCAAACATTTACTTTTTCCGGATGCAATGGTTTTTATATGTTTTGCGGCAGCTTTTACTTTAAAAATCATCTTAAAATTTTTTACAAACATACAATTTTGGATGTGCTTAAAACTTTTATGTCAAAATAGAACATAAATTCATGATATAAATTTCGCCCCCCTGAGTCCTAAAATTTATTGAAAATAATCACCCCTATCGTGAAAACCAATCGGAATTTTTGTTTCCATGATATTTTTATTCCCCACGAAGGGAAAAATGCTATCGTGGAACTCCCGTGAACAATTTTTCGAGCTATCAGTTCTCAGTGAACGTAAAAAAGAAGAAATATTAAATAACATTAAAAAAAAATTTTTTGTTCAAAAATATACACGTATATTTTTAAAAAAAGGTAAAAAAAAAAACAAAATAAAATATATTGTATTGGAGTGATAGTTTGATTGCAACATTAGCTTATTGCGCTTTTATGTACTACAAAAAACGTTCTAAAGGCAATTTGTACCTGTTTTAACGGAAATTTACCTTAAAATTAGTTTTTAAAACTTCAATATTCGAAATATGAGAAGAATTACTTACATAAATGTTTTGTTCCCCAGCAAAAATTAAGTGAGAAATTCAAAGGGAAAAGTGAACAAATTACGAGGGAAAAATTGTTCACTATAAGGGAATTTTTTTTTCGCGAACATTTTTTTCACGATATTATTCTCCTGTGAATTAATTTTTTTTAAGAGAGTTTTACATGATCGCAAATCAGTGATGGGATTTATGGCACAATTGGGCCATTTTTGGCACTATTGAATGTTGCTTGGCCCTATGGCCCTTCCGCTCTTTTTTGGCCCTTTTTATATTAACATTCTTAGCTTTTTTAAAGTCTTTGGAAAACGTTTCCTGACGAGCTGACCTAAGCAACCAGCGAAATGCGCATAGAAACTAGCTTTACCACAAAAATAAATTTCAATATTTTTATCAAAAATAAAAATTGGGAATTTAGTACGTCATATAGAAATCTTATTAGTAGTATATTGTTTGGGTTTTAGGCCCTTTTGAATTTCAGGTGGCAATACAATCTTATTTGTAAGGTATATACGAAGAAATATAATTTAATAATAAAAAAGTTCAATCTGAGTGTGATTATTGAAACCGGAAATATGCGCTTAAAAACCATTTTATAATATTTTCATATTGTAAACAAATAAAAATATATAGTCGGTTAAGCCTACGCCACAGTATGTATAGATAAATTTCAGAGTGTTTATGTTTGGGGCTCATGGGCAGTAATGAACCAACAAAAAAAAAATTATGTTATGTGGTTAAGATTCATTTATTTGTTCACTTAAAAAAAAATTAACAAGTGCCCAAATATGCAAATATCAAAAGGTGGAATATACCATATTTACTAAACTACTCTTTTGTCTATGCAAAAAATCCTGTAAAGATTAAAAATATGCACTTACAATAAAGCAGAGTTGTAAATCATTATTCAAAAATGCTTCAATTAAAAAACTTTAATTAAACAAGAGTTGAGTTGTAAACCGTAATAGGGGCGTTAATATATCGTAAACTAGGAAATGTCCTACATTTCTTACAGTTCTAATACTATGCATACGCTTTTTTATATATATTTGTTATCAAGTTTTATGTCTCAAGCTTAAAAAAAAATGTAGATGTTAAATACGAACTTCTAAATTAAAATAACGATATGTAATAATAACTTACAAATTTGTATTTGATTTAATGAAATGTAAATACTTTTTCTAAAATTTAAAAATGAATGCACAATCAAAACTTAAGCCTTATCTTTTTCCTATTTTTAGTGTTAAAACAATTTTCCAAAGTTTAATTTCTATAATAAAGGAGTTTGGCCCTTTTTCAGTATATTTGGCCCGTTTTCTTTACAATTTTGGCAGAAACTGAAAATGTTCAAATCCCATCACTGTCGCAAATACGTGAAAAGGGAACAAATTACGAGGGAAAAATTAATCACGATAGGGGTGAATATAACTTATCAAAAATAAAATTTGGGAATTTAGTACGTCATAGAGAAATCTTATTAATAATCAATTTTGTATTCCCGAAAATAACTTTTGATAATAAATCTGCATGTGCCCGGCAAAAAAAACTCTGAACTGGCAACTTGCTTTATTAAGCAATTTGTTTTTTTATATTGTTTTTCCTTTTTACCCAATTACAGCTATAATTCGAGTAGGAAAATAACCAGCCAATTTTAGGGGAATGTAAGAAAAGATGTTTATTGTTGTTGTTTTGTTGAAGCCTTTATATTGTTACAAGTAAAACCTAAGTGTTTAAAATTCTTATTCGCTTTACAGTGTGATTTGTATAAAATGTTAAGCTTTTCTAAAGTCTTTGGAAAAAGTTTCCTGACGAACTGGCCTAAGCAACTAGTAAAATGTGCATAGAAACAATCCTTTCCTCAACAATAAATTTCTGTATTTTTATCAAAAATTAAAATTGGGAATTTAGCACGTCATAGAGAAATCTTATTAATAATATAACGTGATTTTTATTATAATAATTAATAATTTAAAATATCAATTTCTTAAAAATAAAATCCTAACTTGCCTATCAATAGCTGTGTTCGTTTACCCCAAAATTTGCAAAAAATTGTACAAATTTGTACTGGATTTTATTGAACTGCGTTCGTTTACACAGAAATTTACAAAAGAGAGCATCTACTGAGAGAGTTAAGTGACATTTTTCAGACCAAGATCCTGCAAATTTTTACTGAACAAATTTTTGCCAGTAAAATCTAGTAGAAAACTAAAACATATGATTCCATCAGGGATGCAAAATGAGAATTTTCTAGTTGTATCAACATGTTAATAAAATTGTCCTTTTTGGACCCCAATTGTACCAAAAAGTTTTTGGTGCAATTTTTTTTTTTTTTAATTTTTATTTTAACAACAAAATCTTCGTGCATAACAATTTACGAATACATTTGTTAATATTTTTAATAAAAGCTAACATATTTAAATAAAATTTGCAAAACATCACTTGTACGTTAAAAGAACGTAAAAAGCTAAAAAAAATATATATATTTTTTTCTATTTTATAAATTTTAAATATTTTAAAGTTACAAAACGTCTTACAATTGAGATAATCATAATATAACAATCATTTATAATAATAAGTAAAACAAAAGTGATAAACTGGGAAAGTTTATAAATTTTAAATGGTGTACCATTTAAGTTTTTAAAACTCGATCGTACCAAAAATGGTATAATTGTACCCTCTTTTGCATCCCTGGATTCAATTAAGTAAACAAACAAAAGTAGGCAAATAAAAAGCCCACAATTTGTAATAAAAACAATTAAAAGAACAAACAACACTAAATTAAAAGTGCAGCAAAAACTAAAAATAATTATTTTCAACGTGAAACAAATTAAATAACACATATTATACAACAATAAGCTTTTTTGTGATCATCTGTTTTGATTAACCTGCAAGTTTTTGCAAATTTTCCATTCGCTTACTTTTTTGTGCAAGAGACATTTTGGAGAGTAAAATTTTGTTATTGCCCAAAATTTTCTCACCTACTGGAATTTACTGGAATTTAGTAAACAAACGGACCTAATAAAATCCAAATGCAAGTTAATCATTGTTGTAAGCAGAAAATATTGGGTTAGAAATTTTTTTTAAAGTTGAGAGCTGTTTTTTGTTTCCAAATTTTAAAACTAAGACAACACGTGTTTAGAGTAAAACTAGCCGGTTTCTAACTTATTGAATAATATAAAATAATGATATACATAATTAAAATAATTTTCTAATTAAATATGCAAAATATTCAATGGGATTATAGCTGCTTTACGCTAACAGGGAATTAAAGATAACAAACAGGTGATTTATTATTAGCTATTTTTTTAATACATTTTTTTTAAGAAATAAAACCTTAATTGTGTCTTCAAAATATTGTGAATATGTGCTAAATCATGAGAAATGCCATTTTTCCAAATTTAAAAAAAAAATAGTTTAGCTGAATAAGTAAAAGGTTAGCTGAATGAGGAAATTTATATAAAAAATAAATTAACATATTGCACCGTTAACTCAATCTGCCAGTTCGCATAGAAAATTTTATTTAAAACCGCAACAAAATTTGAAAATTTGTTTTTGTTTTAAATATTATTTTCTATCCGAACGTTAACGTTCGAAATCGGTTAACAGGCAGAATATATATAAATTTTTAGTAGATGCAAAAAACTGTATTTTTTAATATCGCCATATTATTTCAAAACAGCCCTAAGATTCAAAAAAGTTCAAAATCGGCTTTTTGATCAATTATGATGAACCATGTCAAAATACACGTTTATGGAAAATTGTACACTACTATAGTTCACACAACCAAATTCTGAATAAATATGTAACAAACACAAAAATTTTTTTTATCAACAGTTAGTTTTCCTTTGTTGTGGTTTAATAAAAGATTAAATGTTTTGATTTTTTTTTTTACAAAAATAAAATTTTGAAAAATTTAGAATATTTTTCAAAGTAGATTTTTTATATATGACAAAGAGGGATACAACTGTAATTTTTTGCGGCGAAAGAGTGAGAAAACGATGTAAGATTTTTACAGTAGGTAGATATGCCCACTGTATAACGTTTTCTTGCAAAAATTTACAATTCCTTAATTCTAACCGCCTTTAGAGGAACAAAAAAAATTTAAAACTTTGCTGAATTGTGTCAAATATTATTTCCAGACGGCGCAAAATTAAAATTTTCATAATTTGTGGTTGAATTTACTGAAAACAGGACTAGCTGATTTAAATAAAGGTTTAGGCCCTAATTGCGTAAAACGCAACGCACCGCTTTCAATAAAATTTTATGACATTGCGTTGCGTTTTACACAAATAGGGATTAAGTTAAATTATGGAAAATTAATTTTTTTATATTATAAACATTTTTTTTTAAAGTTCTAATAAAATGTTCTTTGTGGAATTGTAGAAAGAGTTAGCTGAATTAGAAAAAATACTCATACTTAATATAATTTTTTTCAATTTTCATTTAATTTCACTTTGCGCTATTGCAATGCAGGTTTGCTGAATCATAAAAAATATAATTCTACTAATATTGAATTAAAATGAATCAAAAATTACTTTCTGAAAAAAGTTAAAATGCTGCTGAATTAGAAAATTTAAATGCCAAATACAAAAAAATAAAAATTTTATCATATAAATTACAATTTCCCTAGCTGAATTGTATAAAAAGCCAGTTGAATTGAAGTAAATGAATCTTAATGTAAAAAAAAAATTGTTCTCTGGTGGTATCCGTCAAAGATTTTTTTTCCAGTTCCTTCTCAATAAAAATCTTAGTTAAAAACCAATAATTTTAATAAAAATGCTAATATACATAAAATGAAAATATTTTGTTATCTCTCTTATACATATTAATTACGCCTGTCCTTACAAAGTATAAACAAATAAGTAACTAATTATAATGAATAGCTATATAATTAGATAACGCTTGGAACTTAATCTGACAAAGTAAATTTTAACTAAACGTGTCTTAGAATGAGAGCGTTTAAGCGATCACGACTTGAAGCTTTTTATTTTCTTTCACTTTTTATGAAAAATTTAACCAGGTGTTAATTTCTTGACGACTATTAAGCAATTACTTATGAAAAGTATTTGAAATTTAAATGGAATATATTATACAGAAGTTCATCCGGTTAAGAATAATTTATTTAATTAAATGGAAAAAAAAACTTTTCAATAAACAACTTTATCAAACTAACTGCATAAAAATCATTTAATAAACTTACCTTGTTTAATAATTGTTTTTTTTTTTTTTTTTTATAAGTTGTAGAGCCAGCAAAAATGTTTAATAACCGTTTTTTATGTTTTTCACAACACTGAAATTTAATTTTATTATTTAAATCATATTTTGCAGAATTTTGATGATACGATATGAATAAATATACAATGTAAAAAAAATTGCTATTAAATTATTTTGTAAATATTATCTCAACAAAATTTTATATTTATTTTGGTCAAATGCTATTTTTGTTTATTTTATTTAAAGTTCTTTTTTTTAACTAAAAATGTGTGCATAAATGGAATTTTAAAATTATTTAAGTTTTTTAACTTGTGTTTTGTATTATTTACCAACAAAAACTATAAATTGTATTTTCACTTTTTTTATTTTATTATTCAAGTAACGGGAAAAAGGGCATAAAGTTTTTTTTTTAAATTAAAATATAAATTCTAAATAATCGGTGTAAGAATTGGTTACCAATAATCAAGTGAGAACCGTTTACACTTACAGAATGTGTTTATATATTAAATTTTTAAAGGAGGTAAGTCCACATATTGGTCGTTAACTTCTTCCTTCTGAAATGATTTTAAGCTCAGCCCATCAAAATAATTCTCATCTGTTGAGTCAGTCATTCTAAATTTCGAAATCAGATATCATATCAGATGTGCACAGCTCAATCCAAGAATTATTCGAACTACTTAGGGATCCAGAATATATGTTCAGATATACGTATGTATATATCATGAAACAAAGAAACAAGATAGTGCATTTAAATACATGTGGGTTTTATTTACATTCGCAAAACAATGTCGCATACTTTGAAAGATTAAAAACGTCAAATTGTGAAATCTTGTGAGATAGGTAACATTGATACTTGTCAAATTTTTCGTGTGAAATAATAGATTTTGCTGAACATTTTTCACAAATTGGAACAGAGTACTAGGCTTTATCTGCATAGAGCTGGGACTTTACGTCGAAGAAAATAATCTAGTGGCGTGAAACCACATGCACAAGGTGCTCAGTCCATCACGCAAAGAAAAAACATGGTTGATACAATCACAATCGCAAACTATCATTAATGTTTGTGGCTATGATTGTGTCAAACACGTCTTCAGTAACAATATATGTTCAGACATGTTTATAGCTAATTATTGTCTCAAAAATATTATTATGTTTAGAAGAAAAACACAAATGATCTTCCTAACCATGTATTTATTTTTCCCAATACCATGCAAAATGTCTATTTGAACAATAAAACCAATAAAAAAAACAATTTCAAAAATTTCATGTTTTAATAAAATTACAACATACATATATATACAGCTTAGCATATAATAATAAATAAAATGCAATACATACATTTATATATATATGTATATATACTAATAGCTTTACCTGTTTCAATAAACGTATGATAATTAATTTTGCAATCATGCAACCCCTTTTTCTCCCGAAAAACTTTTAATTATTTTGTAGTCATTCATGTTTCCCGATTAACTGACTCTCGCAGACTGAAAATGATGTGGAAGAAGATTTTATTTGCATCTTAAAAAGACACTGTTTGTTTTGACAATAAATGTTTGCTCATTTAGAGAATGTGTTTTAAAGCGAACAAAAATGATAGTATCAAACATATCTTTTGTGTACAGCTAATATTATGATTTTATAGTTGTATAGTTGAAAATATATACATTATAGTAGCAAATATTTCACCTAATTTAATATGTTTAGCTAGATCATGGTAACTTTTTAGGTGTAAAACACCATATAATATTATTATAGTGAATTAAAAAATGTTAAGGGGAAACAATATTTTTTCAAGTTAAATAAGGATTACAATAAGTTTATTACGGTAAACATATTAGGCAAATATGAATAAAAATGGTCGCAGTGACCATTCATTAATCATGTTTTTTCTCTGCGTGATTACGTAAAATTATTAGTGCGTTTTTCTTCACTGTAATTCACGCCGTATGACATGTAAAACCATCCTGCTGAAACTACATGTTACACACATAATAATGCCTTTTATTTGTGGCACAAAAAAGTTAATAAATATTTTCCTATACCGCTCACCACTGATCGTAACGTTCTGGCAATTGCTCTTTGTGAAGACATGGACCAATGGTTGCACCGGCCAATAAATTCTACCAAACATTGATGTTTTTTAGACATTATGGTGTTTCGACAAGGACTTGAGTACTAACATCGCTCTTAATGCAGCGATTCCGGGTATTGACATAACCATTTAACCAAAAGTGCCGTTCATCACTGAACAAATTTTAAGAATTAAATTATAGAATAATGATTTAAGAAAAATTTTTTTTTAATAATTTTAAAACATTGCTCTCGCGTCTAATCAAGATGAATTGCAAAGCCAAAATAAAGCCGTATGTCCACCACGCCTTCTTTACGTCTGATACTCTCTTGCCTTTTTTCAAGACGTATGCCACGTATAGAAAAGTAGAAAGAAATCCTTGTTCATGCGTTAGATGTGTAAATACATTCTACGCATGTGATTCTACTTTGTGGACAGACGTATAAACGGATTGAAGGCGTGGTTGGACATCCAGCTTAACCTCAACACAACCGAAAACTGTTACAAAAGACTGTGCTGCCAATTTTAAGTTCTACGCCTCTTAAAAAAATCTCCTGATATATCAGTACACAATTAGTACACAATTACTATGAAGTTTCGAGAACTGATATGCAACCAAATTTTAAGAGTAAAGGTATATTCGTCAAAAGATATTTGACGAAAAAATCCAAAAAAAAAAACCACCAATAAATTGATGCAACTTTAACTTTATTTTTAACATCTTATATTGATTTACAAAGCTTTATTTGTAAGAAGATAATTGTATAATATAATTTAGAAATTGTCAAATGATGTTTGATCTAGCAAACGTTTTGCAAAAGCAAATCATTTTTTATTTAAACTAGTGGTTACGTGTAGTACGTCAAATATGTAATAGGTGTGGACATATCTTAATTACCATTTTAATTTTATAAAAATTAGCAAATGTTTTTTTTACATTTTTTTAGCCAAGTTAATGGCACTTAAGCCCTAGTTGACAGATCACTTTATCCTTTTAAATTTTAACATAAGTATTTTTTGTTATCTCTTTTTTATTGATAATAATTGATCAAATAAAAAGACAATTTGTATAAAAACCCTCTTAAAACTGGTAAAACAAAATTTAATTATTTATATGCATGCAACAAGTTTTGTTAGTTCAAAAATTTATTTTTTTAAACAAAGTTTGCCTTTGGGATATACATATCGCACTTAATCAACAAGAGGGTATTAACTCAAAATTTTTATTTTTTTCTTTTTTTTCGAAAAAAAATCGACACGCAAATATTTATGTCTACCCGCGGTAAAAATATCGTGCTATTTTGTCTACTTTATGGTAATTAACGTTTTGTTTTAAAATTGTTTTTCATATGCCTTTAATGTTAAAATAAAAATTGTTTTGCTTCTACTTAAAATGTTTAAATTTCGAGTTAATACCCTCTTGTTGATTAAGTGCGATATGTAAGTTATATCATTAAAAAATATATATGGGGGATTTCATGTCAAGTGTCCCAACTTTTGAAATCGATTTCTTCCGATTTGGATGAAATTTGCACCAAGGTTAGTCCTATTCGATAGGACTTTCAACAAGATTGGTCAAAAAGTTTCTGAGTTAGAGGTGGTCAAAATTTGACATTTTGGTCAAACATGTGTTCTTTCTCATCGATGTAACTTATAGCCCATTTCCGATGTGCGAAAGAATTCTTTCTTTCGTATAAATATATTGAAAACAAAAACAAATTTTTAAAATTTAAACAAATTTTTAAAATTTGTTTTTGTTTTCAATATATTTATACGAAAGAAAGAATTCTTTCGCACATCGGAAATAGGCTATTATTACCTATTAGTGTTAGCAAAATTTGTCCCAAACAAATTAGATAGCTATTTCTTCAATCTTTCTAAAAAAAAATTTTAAAATTTAATTTTTTGAAATAAAAAATATTTTTTAATAACAGAAGAAAAAGGTACCCTTATAAAAAATCTTAAATTTAAAAAAAAAATTTTTTTAAATCAAAAAATTTTTTCTTAATTAGCAGGAATTAATTAGCAGACATTTTATATACACAGAAAAAATTAAAAACGTTTTTCCCACAAAAATTTAGAAAGGCCAAAAATATCAGCAAATAAGGCTTCAGAGGGAATGATTAAGAAAAAAAATTAAAAACAAATTGCTTTTATTGTTTTCGCAAGAAATCAAAATACACTTTTTGAGTGTTTGTAATTCTCATTCCCTCTGTAGTCTTATTTGCTGATATTTTTGGCTTTTCTAAAATTTTGTGTGAAAAACGTTTCCTGATGATCTGGCCTAAGCAACCAGTGAAATGTGCATAGAAAAAGCTGTTTTATCAAGTATAAAAATAGGGAATCAAGCACAACAAATAAAATCGATTACTAAAAATGGTAAAATTGCAAAAAAAAATTTTCAATAAATGATATTTTTAATTTTAAATAAAAAAATGATCAAAAACCTTTGCCATTTCAAACAATGTGTTAATTTATTTAATTAAATATTGACAATTCGCAACAACAATTCTACAAGTTTAAGTTATTTTATTTTAAACGAAAAAATCAATTAATATTGTTGGATATTTATTTAATATTTTAATTAAAAATGTATTTCAAAACAACTTAAATATTAATTAATAAATCAATATTATATTTTTAATTTTCTTTCAACTAAAAAAATAATTGTTTCAATTATCACATTAATTAAATTAAA
This sequence comes from Pollenia amentaria, assembly GCA_943735925.1. NCBI lineage: Eukaryota > Metazoa > Arthropoda > Insecta > Diptera > Polleniidae > Pollenia > Pollenia amentaria. Next base: position 10,610,675 of record OX031010.1, on the reverse strand, counting down.
ATACTTTTTAAACCATTTCATGTAAAACGCAGCGCAACAGCAAAGAATAACATTGAAAGCACAAACAATTTCAAAAATATTTTGTAATTTTGTTGTTGCGTTCTACAGAAATTCACACTGCGTTTTAAAATGTAAAACGCTGCATAGCTTGCGAGGTTGAAAATTTTAAAACGGTACATGAATTTCTATAGAAAGCAACAACAAAATTACGAAATATTTATGACATTGTTTGTGCTATCAATGTTATGCTTTGGCGTTGCGTTGCGTTTTACATGATAAGGGACTTAATATATGTGTAAAACTTTAATCCATATTTGTTTGTTTTTAATTGTCAAAAAATACAAAAATATACCAGGTTAAAATAATGCATCAGTTGAACGTATGAGTAACTTTAACGTATGTCTTGATATGATTACCTTTTTAGGGTTAAAAGCTTAAGGTTAAACAAATTTCTTGTTCTATGAAAAAACACTACTTTAACTTCTTTTGACAGATATTTACAGAGTGAGCACTAACGAGTGTTATGCACTTCTACCTTTACGTAAACGTGACTGCGTTGCGGATGAATGAAAATGTTTACCGTTTTTAAGTATCCACTGTTTAATAGGTTTTTGTTGTTTATTGATAAAGCGAACATTCCATCGACGTACACAACGTATTCTTTTTATATTTTTAAACAAATCGCACAATATACGAAGCTAAAATTAATGAAAAGTCTTTTCATATAATCAGCGTAACAAATTTCCGGTTACCTTTTTAACATAATTCAATACCACATGACACGTTTACGTATTTTAAGTAACTTAAAACGAGTGAAGTCAACCGCAACGTTAACGTGTCCACAATATTTACGTATGAGTAACGAGGCCTTGTGAACGAACAGTTTTGGTAATGTTCCTTTCTTTCAGTTATGAACAATTAAAAAATGAACAGGTCGCAGTTGTTCTCATATGAAAAATTTGTATTTTTTCATTTAAAATTTTGCGTACTCTTCAATACTAAAACAAATTAATGGGCAGAAAGCAAACGTTTCCTTCAGGACTGTGAAAAAAGTAAAAATTCTAAGCTCTGCTTGTTTTCCATAAATTTAAGAAATATCTTTATTTAATTATAGTTATGAAGAATTTTTTTTCATTTTATTTCAATGAAACAATTTTTTTCTGGCTTGTTGCACTTTCATAGTTTTTCATTATACTCGTAATTTAAAATTTTATGTTTTTTAAGGATTTTCAAGCTTTTAATTTTTATTTCAACAATTTTTTTTTATATACAAATTATAATTTAAAATTTTATAACTTTAATTAATTTTAAATATTTTAAAAAAATAATTTATTACATGTTTTTTAATTAAACAACCACCAGCAAAGACTTTAATATAGAAACTAAAAAACTACTAAATGAAAATATCAATTAAAAGTTAGATAAATAAATAAAAAGAAAAAAACTAGATAAATTATTATTATTATTAGTTTTTAACACTAGAACATACACACACACTTTATTCTAAAGAAAAAGTAACAGCAGTACACGACTGTTTGGAAATAGAATTGTAGAAACAAGATTTTTATTTTTTTTTCTCTATATTTGAATAAACAAATGGAACTCTTAGTTTGACTTTTTGTTTGTTAAATGTATATATTTTTTATCAATTAAAACTTTATTTCTTAAATATAATTCGTTTGTTAATAGAGAGTTCTTGTGGGTTTTGCGTTAATTTTGAAACTGATTTAAATTTAAAAAATTTGTTTTAAAAGACCGTAAATATTGATCATAATTTTAATGTTTATTTGCTTTTAAATATTTCTTAAAAAAAAAAAAGAAAAAAAGGCAGAAAAAAATTAAATTCCTTAAAGCTTATCAAGCGAATGAGAGTTTAGTTACGGTCAAACTGGACAAATATCTGAAGAAATAAGTGTAAGCACTGAAATTACGTTTTGGTAAAATGATTTCAAGATTTACTCTTGACAATAATATTTATTTAGGCCTTATCGATGAGAGTTAAATTACGGTCACACTTGGCAAATATCTGAATATTTGCTTTTGTCAATAATATCTGTTAAGATCTTATAAAGTAAATCAGAGTTAAATCACGGTCACACTTGGCAAATATCTGAAGATTTTTTGTCAATAATATCTGTTAAGATCTTATAAAGTAAATCAGAGTTAAATTACGGTCACACTTGGCAAATATCTGAAGATTCTTTTTTTTTTGTCAATAATATCTGTTAAGATCTTATAAAGTAAATCACAGTTATATTACGGTCACACTTGGCAAATATCTGTTGAGAACTTATAAAGTAAATCAGAGTTAATTTACGGTCACACTTGGCAAATATCTGAAGATTTTTTTTTTTTTTGTCAATAATATCTGTTGAGCTCTTATAAAGTAAATCATAGTTTAATTAATTAGCACTTGGCAAATATCCAAAGATTTGTTTTTTTTTGTCAATAATATCTGTTGAGACCTTATAAAGTAAATCAGAGTTAATTTATGGTCACACTTGGCAAATATCTGCAGATTTTCTTTTGTCAATAATATCGGTTAAATACCAGGTGAAGAAAGCGTGGACGCTAAAATTCTCTAGTTTTGAAAATGAGTTAAATTTAAGAGGTTTATTTTTATATATTGACAATTCTAAAATTTACTAAGAGTGTCAAATAAATGAGAGTAAAATTAAGGCTACACTAGGAAAATATTTAAGGAAATGTGCATGAGTACTTAAATTCTTTATTGTAAAAAACTAATTAAATTTAGAAGATACACGTTTGAAGAAATAATGACAATCAGCCATGTCACAGAGTACAATTACGTTCGGAAAGGAAGAAAACTTATTTGTTTATTAATAAAAATTATATTTTGATAGTTTTTTTGGCATTTAAGATACAGAAAACTCCCATTCCGTTCATGAAAACAAAAATGGTTTCATTCCGCAAAGTTTTTTCGTAATTTTCTGAAGCACCAAATTACGGAATGAATTCCGTTTCCGAAATGAATTGTACTCTGTGACATGGCTGTATAACATTTATTTAGAGCTAATCAAGCGCACAGAAAAAATTCTCCAAAGTTGTTTACCAATTATAGCATAAATCAAAAATAAAATCTGTTTTAATTAAAAATTTAATCAAGTGCATTAAACGTTTAATCATGTGAATTTAACGTTTAATCAAGTGAATTAAATGTTTCATTATTTCTATTAATTTATTTACTGGTCCAAACTAAATTAATTTTTTAATTAATATCACAAATTTTTTAATTAAAATCAATTTTTTATATTTTCTGTGTTATTGAGTGTTAAGTTTCGATCACATTAAGCAAATATTTGAAAAAAAGGATGAGCTCTTAAAGTATTGCTTAAAGTTTTATTGCATTTAAAGTCTGATATTTAAAATTGTTTTTTTATTTCAGATTTATTACAAAATATTCTTTGTCTTCACAAATATTTACCAAATATGCATTTAAAAATAAGTTTATGCAATAAAATTCTGACTTAAAGTTTTCTAAGATTTTTTTTAGCACTTTTTTACATTAAACGACCACAAGTGGTGAAAAAGAGGGGAAAAAAGTATATTAAAGAAATATTCATATTGGATTCCAAAAAATTAAAATGTTCTGGGTCCTTAGGATATTCTAAGACTGCGTTCACACTTATTAAATATCTGACCAAATAAGCATAACCTCTACTTTTTTAATAGCTAATGAGATTTGACATGGTCTTATAATATCACAAATAAAACTAATTATAGTGCTAGACATAGCAAAAAACTGTTTTATGTAAGATGTGGTATTATAAACAAAATAAATATTGGAATTAAGGGAAATTATCTTTTAGTTTGTCTGTTGGTCCCATTATTTTCGTCAAATATTTGACAACTGTGGCCTGGCCGTAGCTTAAGTCGTTTGAGCTGCGCTCACTTGCTGAAAATATAATCACTTGTAAAGGGCTAAGCAGCTTTGAATTGTAAATCAGCAAAATCGGTCCAGTATTTTAATGTTACGGACCGAAAAGTAGACCAACCCCAGAAGGAAAGTAATATTATGTGCTTTGCCTATTTTCTATTATAAAGTTAGTTCAAATCATTTTTACAATTTATAGTCCAAACAAGAATTTTGGGTTATAATATCAATTTACTTTATATGAGTTGGCGTCATAATGTCAAAACCAGAGCATGTGGCGGAAGTGCTTTTGACACATGATTACTCGCTCTCACAAATAAAGAAAATGATATAAAGCTCACGTACGGTGAATTTTTAGATTCTTACCAGTGTGGCCAGATCTTAAAAAATTTTACAGCTAAGTCTGGCATTAGACGCGGCCAAAAAATGCTACAAATGATTTAAAAAAATGCTAAAAATAATGCTAAAATTTCTTAAAGATTTTTGTTAAAAATTTACTGGTAATAAATTAATGAAATTTTATTTGAAACTAAATGAATTTTAATGACTTATTTTTTAACGAAATTAAAATAAATGGTAATATTTTAACAAGAGGGTAGATTTTGGTAGAGCATACATATAAATATATATACATGATACATATAAATATAATAATAACATACATACATGATACATATAAATATGTAGCACAGGTAGTTAATATAAAATTTTGAATTTAGGGGGCCCGCAAACCCCTGATAAATGCAAAATTTAAACGATTTTATTTCTATGTCTATTTCAAATTTTTCAGATCATGTTATTTCGAGTATAGAAAAGGTTTTAAAGTTAATTTTTCAGCAGTTTAAGCAAAAAAAATTTTTAAACATTTACACTATAGAATTTTTATCTTAATACAAAGTGGAATTTCTTTGTGATTTTATATCGTAATATAAAACTATTTACAATTAACAATATGAGGGCATTTCTAATATCCCCGAATATTCTATTTTTATTAAGAAGATAGTTAAGATGTTTCTTAACATAAGAATTATTTGTTTTCATACGAAATTCCATTTTGGGTACAATTATTTTTGGTCAAAATTTATTATAATTTATAAAAGAATTAAAGCAAACTCCATAAAACTATTAGTCTAAATTTTTAAAATAAGGCTTAAAAAAGCTAAAAACATTTTCCAAAAATGCTAAATAAAATGCCAAGTGCTAAATGAAAATTTTGCAGCTAAATAAAAATTTTTAACGATAAATTTAGCTGCAAAAATGCCAAAATGGCCACACTGATTCTTACTATTTATTACGCACGCTCACTCCCTTACGCGTGATCAATATTTACGGTAATCACAATCTTAAGTGATTCTCGCGTTTTAATTGAAAACGCTAGAAATCGTTTTGAATAAAGAAATAAGTGACAAATAGGTATATCTCCCCAAATATTTACTTAATCTGCCTTTAAGTTGGTTTGTTTATTCATCTTAATTGAAAAAAACCTTTCAAACAAGAAAACTTGTTCTCATGCAAATAAATGACAAATTATGACGTTTATCTTTTTGTTTTTGGTCTAGAAATTCGGGTATTGAAAAAAAAACTAGTTGGAATATGTCTTTATTTCAATTGAATCTATATTTTTTTCTGTAATTATCTCTTAAGGGGATTTTTTTATTTAACAACTTATTTAAATCAATTATATTCCAAATGAATAGATGTCAAGGCCTAAAAAGGGAATTAATGTAAAACACAACATTTTTTAAAGTAGCAGAGAACGGTGACTGTGCACAATGGGTCTAATAATTTAACAAATGTTACTACTTTTGGGATTTAAATGAATCTTAAAAAATAGAGAGAAGGAAGGAATTAAACTTTTATATCAGACTTAAAGAAGACAAATAATTCGAAACGAATTTTCAGCTAAAGTAGACTATCTGAGTTTTTTAAGATTTAAAGAGGATATATTGAGAGGGATCTTTTGAAAAAAATGTTACTCATCATATACAGGTTAAGTATGATGAGTAACATTTTTTTCAAAAGATCCCTATCAATATATCCTCTTTAAATCTTAAAGGTTTGTAAATACTGCATAGAGACGAGGTCCATACAAATTAAAGCAAAAATATTTAATTTATACACCCATAGAAAAAACATGTTATGGTCAAATATAACAATAATTTGTTATAATTAAAGGCGGATTTTATATAAAAGGGCACAAAATTTTAGCGTATTTTCTATTAATTTTAAACTTTTTTGTGCCAATATAATAAGACAACATAATATAACAAATTAAAATGTCTCTCGGCACAGGGCTTTTGTATGAAACCGTAATAAATAAACCGAGGCCGGGTTTTTGAGATGGGGATTAAGTTTAAGCTTAGTTTACGTTATCTGAAACTCGGATTTTTCCGCCGAAATGAGATTTTTTTTCATTATTTTATTAAAGACCAAAAGTTGTACACAAACTTAGAAATGGCGGCACATATATTTTTCAGATTAACTAAACCTAGTTTAACTAAGATCTAAAAACCCAGATTAAAGTCAAATTTCATGACACTGTCGATATTTTGCTATTTTTGTGGCAAAACTAGAAACAATTTCAAACCAAAATTATTCTTTTCGTCAAATCTTTCGACAGTAAATTTGTTTCCAACAACCGGACAAATGGACAGATATGGCAACTTAGAATTACTCAACTCTGGGGTTCTTGACAAATATTTCCTAAAGTAACACAGATTATAAAAAAAAATAAACCTTCCTGATTCATTCCTTATGTTATAAAGGACACAAAAAAACTATTCTTACTCAATATATTATCTGGGGATAGTAAAGTGACAATTGTGGTGCGAATTACTAACTTTTAACGATCCGACATCCGTAATTTTTGTCGACATATTGCTCATTTCGTGCAAGACCGTCACAACTCAAAATTTGGCATTTTCGAGTTAGTAATGCAGAAATGTTCTTCTCTTAAATCTCTACAAATTGATCTAAGAACGGAGAGAATTATCGAAAAAATAACGGTTATACAGATGCTTTTGACGCTATGACCTCTTGTAACAAACTTGAGCAATTAACATCAACAAGGTCACATTTCAGTTTGTGTTTGGCATTCCTCTTGTACATCTGGTTTTCTTTGTAGCAAAAAAGAAAAATTTGATTTTATTACTGTATTTTAGTGAAAGAGAAGGTGAGAAATAATAGGTTGGAATCTTAAAAAGGCTCTCCTGTAAAGTTTTAAATTTTGAGTTGTGACGGTCTTGCACGAAATGAGCGATATATATTCGCTTGCAGTAACGATAGTGTTATTCTGTAATTTATTTCTAACGATTGTAAACAGCTGTAGCTTTTGTAACATCTCTGTCTACAAAATGTTAAAATAAATGAAAAGCACAAAAGAGAATAAAGAAACAACAAATGAAATTGTACTTAATTTACTTTTTTTATATTTTATTTTGTGAATTTTCCATTTAGAATTTGGATTTTGTTCATAATTAGATTTTTTTGTACATTATAGATTTAGAATTTATTTTTTGTTCATATACATATATACATATGTATGTATGTATGTAAGAAATCGGGCCTCAGCCACTTTATCGATTAAATAAACGTATCCTAAATTTCTATCATTAAAATAACGAAAAAAAATTGTTTAAAGTAACAGCTGACTTTAATCGACAGCGAATATCGTTAAAAATTGAACTGAATAGCAAATTCAATAAATTTTCGTTATATATATTTCAACGATGCGATTATCGTAAAAAAAGTTAGTGAATCGCACTACTGATAGCAAAATATATAGTAACGATATTATACAGGATGTTCCAAATAAGACCTACCACTATCAAACACGTGTAACGATTTTATTTTGTTATTTAAATGCTTTCCCCCTCTTTTCAGGTTATAACAGCATTCTGGGAAATTTATAGTCGATGCATACAGTACACAACAACGCGGTAAAATTATCGTATTGTTTAAACGATAAATTTTTATGACGCAGCGAAATTATCGTCAATATTTTAATTCAATATCAGTTTCCCCAGCCTTTATGATTAGGAATTTAATCGGCTGTTTTGAGGTACGGGGTTCAGTGATCGACCGTCCTGGAAAAATTTTTATTTAGCTGCAAAATTTTCATTTGGCACTTGGCATTTTTGGAAAATGTTTTTAGCCTGTTTTAGCATTATTTATTTTAAAAATTTAGACGAATAGTTTAATTGATTTTGCTAAAAAAAAATTTATAAATTATAAAAAATTTTGACTAAAAATAATTGTACTCAAAATGAAATTTCGTATGAAAATGGATAACTTTTATGTTAAGAAACACCTTACATGTCTTGTTAAAAGAAATAGAATATTTAGTGAATATTAGAAATGTCCTCATCATGTTGATTGTAAATATTATCTGCCCTTTGATATAACGATATAAAAGTACAAGAAATTGCACTTTGTTTGAAAAAATTGTTTGCCATTTATTTCAATTTCGTTCAAAAATTAGTCACTTAAATGTAATTTGTTCCGAATAAAATTCATACTGGTAATAAATCTTTAACAAAAATCTTTAAAATTTTTTAGCATTTTTTGGCACTGTCTAATGGCAGATTTAGATGTAAAAATTTTTTAGACCTGGCCACACTGATCGCACTGGTTCCTCTTAAGAGAGTCAACTCAAAATTTTTAAATTTTCACTTTATACAAAAATCGATGTACAGTGGTCATAACCCGCCGATAAGCCAAAAGGCTTTGCAGGTAAAAAAAAAAAAATATCTTCCCACTGTAAAAATCTTACATCATTTTCTCTAGTATTTTGTCAAAAAAAAAAAAATGTAATTGTAAAATGCAATTTGTGATATAAGAGTACCTATCAAAAGAAAACAGTTTTATGCCTCTACTGAAAACTTATAAGTTTTGAGTTAACCCCCTTTAGAGGAACCAGTGCGATATTTTGTGTTAAATAAATTTGAAAAGGAAAATCTATAAATGTTAGAATTTTTTGTCTATAAAAATTAATTTCTTAATATTGAAGCATCATGTGAATGACCTACACTCATTCCAAGCTTTTGATATGAAAATTGGTTTAACAGAAAATTCTAAATTGATATTTCTGCTACAAAAGTTTTTGAAACAAGAAAGAGTGAAATGGGCGTACAGTTTCTTTTCTTGGTTTTAATAAACTTATTCTGTAAAAAATGTATTTAAAGTTTACATACAACTCAATGAACTTATTTTGTCTCACCCTAAAAATTCAAAAAAAAATATGTCATAATCCTAATATGAACATTATAAGTCCCCCGCCTTGCAAATAAATTAACTAGCAGCCGTATTCATAACAAAAAATTAGCCACAGTTTGTACACTACGTACAACGAGCTGCTAACTAGAATGCCGATTAAGCTTATCAGATTGTTAGCAGAGAGTTTATTCAAAACAAATTTTATCCGTCTGCTAACTTTTAAAAAATCCACTCTGAATATTAATGAAATGGTTTTGTCATTTCATTTAATTTTTTTTTATTTTCCCTCTTCATATAAAAATTTGAAATGTTTTTAAATTAAAATAAATTTTAAAAAGGGCTCTAAGTTTAAAAAAAAACATTGTATTAAAAAAAAACAAAAAAATTATTCAACATAAAACGGCTGTTTATCACAAGTTGGCAAACGTTTGGCAGCTTGTTAACAAGAGTTTAGCAAATCGTTAGCCAGAGTTTGGTATGTGTATTATGAATGAACTTTGTGCTTACTTCATGCCAAATTTTCGTTATGAATACGGCTGTAAATATTTAGAGCCAAGGTTGGCAACCGAAACGAATATCAGTATCGGTAATGGTATTAAACTACGCTAATATTGGACTACTTATGGCTAATAAATCAGTGAGTGTTTAAACGCTGGCTTAGTTGAACTAAACTTAAATTTATATGTAGTTTAAACTCAACAGTTGTAAATCAGTGTCCCATGTATTATATGTGGTTTAAAAAGTAACATGTGGCAGCACTACGATAAATGTTTACAAATTTATATGGTTTGTATTGGTAGTTTAAACGCCCAATTTTATGCGTTTAAAGATGGTTTATATGTTTTCTGATTTATAGATTTGTTGGCTTAAACACATTTTAAACCAAAAAGACAGTTGTACTTGCTCTGATTTATTAGCCCTTAATCAATTTAAAATAAAATGGACTACTTACACCATGATCCAATGTAATGCAATCATGGACCATGTCATTGCTAAAAAAGAGTTTGTAGTTAAACGACAAGTTTTGGTTTTTAAACGATTTCAAAGGTAATACTCTGGGAGTATCCCATGGAGTAGTTTCAAATCTAATCCACTGGGAGTATGTATGAACCTGGAGTAGTTTTAAGACTACTACGTTGTAATGAAAAGTTGGGTTATGTGGTCCAGGCCTAGGACACCGTTATGTTTTTATTTTAATAAGTGTGGGTTACCTTTGGACTAGTCCTAGTCCCTTAAGGACTATATTTTACATGCGTGTATGCACTAGTCGTATTATTTGCAGGGTATTTATCATTTCGGTATTTTAATTATATCGGTATTGGTGAACCGCTACAGAAACTTTTGTAACGGTATAGATATTTCGGTTTGGCAAGTGAATTAACCAAATCAACCCATAATGTTAAACATTTCTGAAAGGGGTCTAAAAGACTTAAATAACAAAATTTTAACTTGGAGGCAATTAAAAAAGGTATTTTTAAAAAAATGTCTGAATTTTGCCGAGTAAGATCAAAATAAAATTTTCAACACTTTTGCTAATGGAAAATATGTTTCTTGGTATGCGAAACGAATTTCGGTATCGGTATTCAAGCGGTAACGGTATTTAAGAGGTAACGGTATCGGATGCCAAACTTGTTTTTCCCCCTATGCTAATCACGCGAAGCTCTACGCTTGTCTGCAGAAAAGAAACCAGAGTCTCTGGTGGGAATTGAACCCGCAAACACGGCGCTGATAGACTAGTTCAACATTGAATTGACTGTAACAAAAGCTCGTTTTATGAAAATAAAGCCCCGCATAAAAATGTCACTTAAGAAAAGAAAAGTCGCAAACCTTTTTAATGACAAAATAAAACGAAGTTCTCAGTTTCAAAACAGCGTGCTGCCGCCACAAAAACGTTTATGTGCGCCGTGAAAGAATCCAGCCATCTTAAAATTTTTTTTAAATTCGAAGAAACCAATTTGGGATATAATAATGAAACGTTTGTTTTTTATATATATAAAGATAATTTCTATTCAATGGTAAAATTATCATACATATATCGGTATTGAAAAATATTAACTTCAGCCGGCTAATGATTCCGTCAATAGTGCACCGCCGCTGCCGGTTTTTTCCAGGCATAGATTTCTGACACAGCTGATGTCAGATGGTTTGTCAGAAGAAAATGGAGTACGCTCTAATGGAAATTTTGTCAGATGACTTTGCGTCTGACTTTTACAGATGCAATATTTTAAAGGTAATACAAGACATGTTTGTATTTTACAGTGGGACATTTGAGAAGTCAGATGTAAAAAACATGTCGTCTACGGGCACCTTTAAATGTTTGCTGCTTTTAAATCACTTTTTGCTAATAACTATTTTTTTATTTATTTTTGTAGAAATTCTCTAAAAGGCTGTCTAATATTTTATCCTTGTCAATGTATCAAAAAAATATATAAAACGATGTTGCCAAGGAAAGAATAATTTGGGGATTGATTTTAACCTTAAGACGACAATGCTTAACTAGATCGATGATCTTTAGTTTGAGTATTTTTTTTTAATAAAGGGGAATAGGTGCAGTAAATAGTCGCAAAATTAGATGAAATTAAAAAGTCGCAGACCTTAAAAATGGGATCAAATTGCGACTTTAGTCGACAAGCGGTAACCCTGTTTAGAACTTATATTAAATATAAATAAAAAACCACAAATTCATTAACATATCAGATTTATTGTATTAAGTTTTTAATTTCAATAAACCCACTTATTGTATAAGAATTAATAAAATTAAAAATATTTATGGAATAATTTTAACAATGACCACAAAAACAATTTTTTTTTTTAATAATAACAAAATAATAAACTTGATTACAAACTTGAGATGATTTTGATGATGTGATGCATTTTGAAATTAATTGCAAATTTAATTAAAATATTTTCTCTAAAGAAATGCATTTTTTTAACTCATTTTTTATAAATAGTTTTAAACAGAAATTCTAGCTTCTGCATCATTTTTTTTATTTTGAATGAAAATATATTTACAGCTAAATTTTAAAATAGTATATTTTTTATAGTCATGTTAAAAAATTTGTTGTATTTCTTGTCTTATCAACAATATCTTGATTGTTGTTTGCACGAGTAAAGTCAAGAAAAAGTGTCTGCAAGTTTAATTCATACTTACACGACTAGATTTTAAGTTTGTCATGTACAAATGACAAATCATGTGAAACTGAATATAAAAAAAAGTAGCCAGAGAATTAAAATAGAGATTTGACAAAAATTTAAATTTTTTTTTTTTTTTTTTTTTTTTTTTTTGTTAAAAGAATCTTGTATAAAAAAATTCAGAAAAAAAAATTTTATTGGAAAAAAATTTTCGACAAAATTATTTTTACCAAAAAACTTTAACCGAAAATTCTTTTTACTAAAAACTTTTCACTGCTTTTGCCGAATACCTTAATTCCAAAAAGTTTTTCTGAGTACTCTTCTCCCAAAAAAACTATCACTGAAATTTGTTTTACTCTTAAAAAATCAAAATTAACAGAAAATCTTATCGCCAAATAAGTTTTACTCAAAATCGTTTCGAATTAAAATTTTTCCTGAAAATTATATGTACTATAAAATTTTTACCGGAAATCCTTTTCACCAAAAAACTTTTCTTGGTTTCTGTTTTTCTGGTAAAAAAATGCCTGTTTATTTAAAAAAAAAAGATTATCGTAAAAAAAATCAATTTTTGAATGAACAAGTATATTCGCTATATTCGGATAAGCCGAATCTTTTATACCCTGCACCATGGTGCGATTAGAACAGAGAGTTAAATAAATACCGTTCCTTAGATATAAATAAATCGTTTTTGTGCCACGTCCACTTCTCCAATCCCGCCTACATTTTGTCGGTTATTGTGTTTGAATAACTAAAATGCTTATACCCAATTTGGAAACTCTGGCTATTGCCGTTATCGGGATATACAGAAATCTATAATGTCTTTGTAGGGAAGGTACCAGGCCCACTTCTCCAATCCCGGCCATTTTTAGAGATGTTGTGTATAATGATAACCCAGCTATGTGTACCAAATTTGGACAATTATTCTATAACCGTTCTTCAGATATAAGTAAATTAATTTTGTGCCACGTCCACTTTTTCGCTCCCGCCAACATTTTGTCGGATGTTCTCTATTAATAAACAAGATGGGGTACGTTCGTAAATGCATAAAAACTGCAGCAGTGATGCAAAATTTTGTTGCTGATGCGTGATCACCAGTTGCAGTTGTGATGCTCATGCTTTTTTACTGCAAAACAGCTGTGAAAAGTTTGAATTTTTGAGCACGAGCTAAATTTCAAAAGTTTCATAAACGAACATAAAATAATAATAAAAACGTTGTCAACAATAGCGATGACAAATTTAATTGAATTTATTAAAACCAAATGAACAGTTTTCTTATAAATAACAAGAAAAGGCATCGAAAAATAAAAATAAAACATTTCTTTTATATCAAAAGTTATTGCATCAGAAAATAAACTGATGCAATAATTGCAGAGCTGCGGCATCACCGCATAAAAAAACGTTTGACCTATGAGAGTGATGCCAAGTTTCTTACAGCTACATTTACATTTACAGTTACATTTACAGCCGTGTCCATGCTTGTACATAATTTGGAAATTTAGCTCATACCGCTCTCCAGATATAAGTAGATAAATTGATATAAAAAAAATACAACAAGGGATTTATGGGTAAAATTAGAGCCAGTCGCAGTTTCATGCTCAAATCTCAGCCAGTTGTGGCTGAGCATAACGAGCATATCTGACATAAATATGTACCAACCAAGTCCCGGTCATATCTGGGGTCTTTGGAAAACCCCTTTATACAGGCGGACAGACAGACGGTCAACCGGATTTGAACTTATCTTCGCATAAGGATTCTGATCATATATACTTTATAGGGTCTAGAATAAATATTGTGGAAGTCACAAACGCAATGACATTTACTTTCGGTGAAAGTTACTAAAATGAATACCGATGAAAAAATCGATTCTTAGCGGAAAAAATGGATTTTTAGTAAAACAATCGCTTTTTAGATAAAAAAAAAATTGATTTTTAGGACAACAATCGGATTTAGTTAAAAAATCGATTTTTAGTAAAACAATAGGTTTTTAGTTAAAAAAATAATTTAAAGTGAAAAAAATGGATTTTTAGTAAAAAAAACTGCTTTAATTGAATCCCGATTTTTAGTGTAAATATTAATATTAGGAAAAACGATTTTTAGTATAAAAAATCGATTTTTAGTGAAAAATCGATATATGTTAAAAAGTAGATTTAAAAAAAAAATGGATTTATCTGGCCTGTTCTGAAAATCACTGTTATTCAAATCACATGTACCTTTTAAAATCACACGTTTGATATTTTTGTGTTCAGTTTTTGTATGTTTGACGTGATTTTCAACTCCCAAAAGCAAACCAAGAAACATAAAATCGATATGTTTTTCAGGACACCACAAAATCACACGGGTGATTTTAAAAGCACGTGATTTGAAATCACGTGATTTTCAGAACATGCCCGTATTGTGGAAAAATCGGTTTACATTCAGTGGAAAATCGATGTTTGGTGAAACAATCGATTTACGATGAAAAAAAAATTTTCGTTAAAAATCGATTTTCGGTAAAAAAAAACCGGGTTTTCTTAAAAAATCTATTTGTAGTAAAGAAATCGATTTTCGCTGAAAACTCTATATTTTGATAAAAAAAAATGTATTTCACTAATTTTCTGTTAATATATCATTTGTGATATCAGATTAAAATTTTAAAAGTGAACAATGTATTGGTAAATATTTTTTAATTTTTCCGGACTTCTATTTTGGAAAATAAATTCATTTATTGTAAGGTCTGCCTTTAAGAAATAAATTGTCTGTGAAAATGTGGTTACACACTGATACATTTTTTCTGACAACAATATTGTCACCCATGTTTTACACAATGCTGACAAAAAATACAATATCAATTCAGAAAATGTTTCAGGAAACGTGATACAGTTGATAATGAAATGTAAAAAAAAAGTAACTCAAACAACATTTCTCTTTAAAATAACAAATACATAAATTAATTATTAATAAAAATCGAAACACAAAATTATCAGAAATGGAAAAAATTATTCTGTTTTTAATGAGTGATGGAAATAGGTCAATATACTGAACTGATATGGTCATATACTGAACTGATATGGTAAACTTATACAAAGGAAATCAGTTAAGTAAGAACTTTATATATATATCAATGTTTTACATGTTCTATGACATACATATTTTTTTAAAGAAAGGTAATTGTATTGGATAGCGGTATAGGATAATCTTAAATCTGTTAAGTTGGTGGTAAAGCGAGGTAATACGGGACTTAGGATCATATAATCTGTGAATAAAATTATGAAAACTATAACGTCTAAACCATGGTAGTATAAGTACAAGGTATAGTCATTAGAAAGTTTGTTCTCAATTTTAAAATCCATATAATGTCAAACAAAAGAAAATAATGAATAAAATCAAAACACGCGTCAAAAATCAAATAATTTAATTTAATTTTTTTAAAAAAACTCTCAACAGAAAAATTTTGTGAAACTATCTGCCTGTTTCTAGAACGCGAGTGCAAAAAGAGACTCGCTTAACTTTCATTTAAAACCAAAACAAATTTTGAAATTTTGTTTTAAATGTAAGTTAGATGAGTCACTTTGGAGCTCTCGTTCTACAAACAGGCAGTAAATTTTAAACATAAATCAATTTTAAATACACAATACATATATTGAATAAATTTTAATTTTACATAAAAAGTAAGTTTGCAATATCTAAAAAAGTGCAAAATATGATGAAATTTACACATTTGCAATTGAGTAATGTTTTTTTTTTTTTGGCTTGATAATTACATGGGCAAATAATGACAACTCTCCCTAATGAACCTACCTGGTACTTACCACCAGCAAAATTCAAAACTACACTTGAGATATCGCAAAAAAAACGTTTAATTATAATCATCCGCAAAGCTCACCGATTTAGGGACCTATGCTCCTTGTAGGAACGACGGGAACTTATATATACTAATGTTTGCCTAATGGTCGAAATCCGGCCATCAATTTTTATGTACATAAATATGAAGGAAAGATTTACTATGATCTAAGCACATGTATATCAATTTACATGTTTCGAGCATTTATTTTTCCTTCTAAGTGTATTGATTTGGCTAGGGACCAACCTCCAATCCTTATGTTATCTTCCTCGTGAGTCCATGAATGTTTATTTATTTATTTATTTGATTTCCAATACAACAAGATTTAAAATCATATAATTATAGTAAAGGATTTATAATTTAATTTTCTAAGTTCAATATAAAGTTATCAGAAAGAACCACTTGAAAAACAAAAAAGTATGAAAAAGTCTCCTCCTACAGATTCTTATCCACTCAGGACATTGAATGTTTAATTTTATGTTCCTTTGTCTTTTTATTGATGAAAATTTATTAAAGTACCAGATGTAAAGCGAAAAAGTACTAAAAGCCTACTCTTACATAATCTTATTCAATCAGAGCCATACATGTTTAATTTTATCTTTATAGGTCCAATATTTACAAAAATTCAAAAAGTACCAGATTAAGATTAAAAAAGTACCACCATTTTTCATTTTCAAGGTTCTCATTCACGCAGAACCTTTAATATTTGCAATTTTAATATTATGTTTATCAGTTAAATTTTATAGAAAAGGGTGGTTAAATTTTAAGGGCCGATGTTGATTTTGAAAAAAAAAAAACACAAATTATTGAGGAAATTATTGTAATTTCTTTTTATTATGATAATATTGGTATGGTTCAATTATGTATGAAACAAAATATCGGCCAAATGGCCGCCGCGACTTCGGCGGCACACCTCCATCCGATGGTCCAAATTTTCGATGACGCTGAGGCATAATTGAGTTAATATGCCGTTAATGTGCCGAATAATCTCATCCTTTACCTCTTGAATTGGTGCTGGCTTATCGACGTACACCTGTTCTTTCAAATAACCCCAAAGAAAGAAGTCCAACGGTGTCAAATCACATGATGTTGGCGGAAAATTGACATCGCGACCACGTTAGATACCACGGCAATTGAATTTATCGCGCAAAAGAGCCATTGTTTCGTTAGCTGTGTGGCAAGTGGCACCGTCCTGTTGAAACCACATATCGTCCACATCCATATCTTCCAATTCGGGCCATAAAAAGTTCGTTATCATCTGACGATAGCGAACACCATTCACATCAACTGTCTGACCGGCCTCATTTTGGAAAAAATACGCCCGATGATGCCGCCAGCCCATAAACCGCACCAAACAGTCACTCTTGGATTATCATTCGCCCAAATGCGGCAATTCTGCTTATTGACGAATCCACTGAGGTGAAAATGTGCCTCATCACTGAAGATGATTTTCACGATATGCATTTTTATTTGAACGCCCATTTTCATAATACGTCTGAATAACTTTAACGCGTAGCTCGATAGTGTATCTTTCCATGGTTCAAATTGAGTTAGTCTGAAATTGAGAAATGTCAAATGAAATGCAGAAAAAAACTTGACGGTTAGGTGTGGTTCACATTCAACATCAGCCCTTAAAATTTAACGACCGGTTATTTGATAGAAGAAAATTTGTGTAATTAGAAAAAAACCAATTTTTTATTTACTTGTTTTGCATATGCGTTCACAGAAAAAAGTATTTTATCTATTAACAAAATGGTTTAAAAAGTATTTAAATTTAATTAATGTGACAATTGAATCAATTATTTTTTTAGTTGAAAGAAAATTAGAAGTTTAATTACATTTTACATTTTAGTTGCTTTAAATTTAATTTTCAAATAAAATTTTAATTAAATAACAAAAAATCTTAATTGACTTTTTTCGTTTAAAATAAAATAATTTAAACATGTAGAATTGTTGTTGGGAATTGTCAATATTTAATAAAATATATATAAACACATTAGCTCTGTTCCAAATGCATAACGAAATAGTCCGAACTTGCACAAAGTTACCCAAAAGCGTTCCACATAACAATTTTTGTGCAGTTAAGAGAGTAATTGAGAGAGTAATTTTTTTCATTTCCTATACAAATTTGCCCGAACTTTTTATTTGGGTAAGTTCGGACAAGAATAAGCAATCAGCTGTTTTTGTTTACATATGAAACTGATAAATTAATCAGAAAATTTACAAGCAAAAGTACCAGTTTAGTTTTTATTAAAATATATATTAAAAAGCAAAGTGTAAGGTTTGAATGAACAATTTAAGTGGTAAATAGTATGTACTAAATACATTATTGCATATATATTTCCCTTAATTTGTAATATAAAAAAAAAACAAAATATAAAAAATGACAATGATGCAAATGTTTTGGTTTTATAATTATATGACTTTTAAGCGTCTAAAATCACTTAAATAGATCTTAATTTGAAAAGTAAGCAGCATTAGTAATTAAAGAAGTGCAAAAATGGTTTTTTGCGTTCCAGCAATTTTGAGTAGTTTTGACAAATTTAGAGAGTAATTTTCATTTTACTCTCATTAGTCCGAACTTGACCGAGATCTTGTGGAACACACCTATTAGCTCTGTTCCAAATGCATAACGAAACAGTCCGAACTTGCACAAAGTTACCCAAAAGCGTTCCACATAACAATTTTCGTGCAATTAAGAGAGTAATTGAGAGAGTAATTTTTTTCATTTCCTGTACAAATTTGCACGAACTTTTTCTTTGGGTAAGTTCGGACAAGAATAAACAATCAGCTGTTTTTTTTACATATGAAACTGATAAATTAATCAGAAAACTTACTAGCAAAAGAAAAAGTTTAGATTTTATTAAAAAAATATATTAAAAAGCAAAATGTAGGGTTTTAATGAAAAAATTAAAGTGGTAAATACATTATTGCATACATATTTCTCTTAATTTGTAATATATAAAAGAACAAAATATTAAAAATGACAATGATGCAAATGTTTTGGTTTTGTAATGTTGTGACGTCTAAAATCACTTAAATAGATCTTAATTTGAAAAGTAAGCAGCATTAGTATTTGAAGAAGTGCAAAAATGGTTTTTTGCGTTCCAGCAATGTTGGGTAGTTTTGGCAAATTTTAAGAGTAATTTTCATTTTACTCTCATTAGTCCGAACTTGCCCGACATTTTGTGGAACACACCTATTGTTTAAAATGGCAAAATTTCTTGATCATTTTTTTATAATAAAAAAATTTCATTTATTGAAAAAAAAAAATATTGACAATTTTACAATTTTTGTTATTAATATAATCATTTTGGTAATAGGTGCAAAATCAACAAATTGTTTGCTTGATATTTTGAATTTGGAATAAATTTGGTGATTGGAGAAAATTATTGATTTTTTCTGTGTTAGTAGCAAATTTTAACGCTTATAACTCCAAAAATATTGAACAGATTTTAAAAAAATATATTGTGCACTTCTGTAAGTAAAAACCTTTAAAATTGTGTATCTTTCGTTCAAATCGGTTGACAAACAGAGGAGGAAAGTGTTCTTAACTGTTTTCTCTTTGTCGATTTATATATAAATCTTCGACATATCGCACTTGTTCCTCGAAACAGCGTCAACTTAAAACTTATAAATTCTCAGTAGAGACAAAAAGTTTTTTTTATATGTATTCTTGTATTACAAATGGGGATAAAACTGCATTTTTTCAGGCAAAATACTAGAGAAATAAATCTAAGATTTTTACAGTGGGTAGATATGGCCACTGTTTATCGTTTTCTTGCGAAAAGTGAAAATTTAAAAATTTTGAGTTGACGCTGTTTAGAGGGACAAGTGCGATATGTTTAATATACGGTCATATTCCGTAAAAATTTTATTATTAGCATAATCTCGTCGCAAATGACAGTAATTTCAACTTAAATCTTACTAAAAAGCTTGGCTTCGATAGATAAGTAGTTGTCTACGGATTTCGTATAGTGTTCATTATCGTTCTGTTTATATCATATTTATATGTATTCTTTCTTTTCTTTAAGTCATTCAAGTTCAGCAAAAAAAAAAAAAATATTTTGAGAAGTTTAACTTTTCTCTCAATTATAAATTGTGTAACAGCTTTGACAGGAGAGTTTCATAAACAAAGTTAAAATTAAGTAATTAATT
This sequence comes from Pollenia amentaria, assembly GCA_943735925.1. Lineage (NCBI taxonomy): Eukaryota > Metazoa > Arthropoda > Insecta > Diptera > Polleniidae > Pollenia > Pollenia amentaria. Next base: position 10,590,456 of record OX031010.1, on the reverse strand, counting down.
ACATTATATTACTGCTATTTTTTTAGGCAATGTTAATTAAACATTGTTATATAAATCAAAAAATAAACAATCAGAAAACCTCAGTCAAAAACTTTAATGATGGAACATGTGTTTTTTTTCAATATGAAACTCCCCTGTGATGCAATTACTGATAAGTTCTTTAAACTAGTTTCTTGATAACGATGGAAATAATGAAGATTGCAATGACGATGATTATGTTTATGCTGATACAAATGGTACATATGTATAGCGTATTACATCTATTGGTGGTACATTTTGCTTTATAGTAACGAAGACATTTAAGATCAAGTAGTATTGTATTTTATTTTCAACTTCTTCATCTCTTCATATGCCAAATATAATGAGTGAAGTGTCAATAATGCAACTTGTTAAAAAAGAACACAAAAAATTCTGTGAACGTGAAACTTTTGGTGGGTATTCATGTGTGTGGCAGCTGCATTACAAATTGTTGTGTTAATAGTTTAAAGGTAACAGATTCTTAAACTAAATTTAGTCGTGATGTTTAAAAGCATTTTATTTATGCTGGTAATTTTAAGTGGCAGCTTTTTTTAATACACTTTTTTAACGAGCATCCTTCAAATAATTTACAATTAAGTTGAATATAAATGAGTGTTTTTTACAAATACTTAAAAAGGTTGAGAGAACGAACAATTTGTTATAAACAATAGATGGTTTAGGGTTTAATCAAGACATATTTAATATTTGCGAAATAAGAAAGATGTTTTAAAAAAAAATTTTTTAAAGCAATACTTAATCGATAATATTACTAAAAAATCGATTTTTCACTAAAAACCTATTTTTGACTTGAAAATTTGTTTCTTGAATATATGTATATCGATTTTTTATTCTTAATGATTTTTCAATATACATACGTAGATTTATTTTTCACTAAAAATCGATTTATATACTAAAAATCGATATTTTTTTACTAAAACCCCATTTTTTTAACTAAATCCAATTTCTTCTCAAAAAATGGTTTTTATTTTCAATTGAATAAATGTTTTCACCAAACTGAATTTTTTCACTTATAATTTGTTTTTTCACCGAAAAGAAAGGTTCTACATTTCTTATAGTTTTAAAACTATAAGAATTGCGGAAAGGTATACTTCTTTTTTTATTGGCGGCGTAAATGGTTTTGTGGAAGAAGCTCTTGTGTCAACTGAATCTTAAATGGAAACAAATGCAAATCCTTGTACAAAATTGTGGCGGCGTCGAATTGAGGTTTTGAACACTTTCTTGAGCAGCAGTAATGTTTTCAGCCGATCTTGCAAAACGTTGTGGTCCATGCTTGTGCCTATCACCTACAGACCCTTTTTCTTGGAAATCATTCACTACACAATAAAAAGTGCGCTTTGTTGGCACGATGTTTTCCCCAAAAATTTCACGTAACTTCCTCTCACGATGATTGAATTTGATAAAAATGTATGTTTTAACTAAATATGTTTTCTTTTCGACCTTTTAACTTTCAAATAAATTATGGTAAATAATCAGGCTCGAGGTCTGTGTTTAAAATATTTTATTTATTTATTTTATTCAATATTTCGCCTACCATCGGTAAGCATCATCAGGAAATAAAACAATGAGTAACAATAATCAAACAATTATCACTTTAACGTTTAACATTTAATATTGCACTATTAAATGTTAAACGTTAAAGTGATAATTGTTTGATTATTGTTACTCATTGTTTTATTTCCTGATGATGCTTACCGATGGTAGGCGAAATATTGAATAAAATAAATAAATAAAATATTTTAAACACAGACCTCGAGCCTGATTATTTACCATAATTTATTTGTATGTTTTAACGATTAAAACACGTTGGTTTATCGAATATTTTTCCATAATAAATTTGCCACGTGTCTACTTCACGACTGCCAACTATGAACTGTCAAGACTAATGTTTACCAAAATGGCGGCAAAACAAAATAGTATATATTCGCGGCGGACACCCTGTGTGAGTAAACTTTTTTGTATAATCTTTTTTAGCAAGTTGAATGCCCCAAACTTAAAAATATTGTAGATACGCCTTTTCGAAATTTAGGTAACGATATGCTCTCGTATAATAAAAAACGCTTCAACCCTGGATGGTTACTGTTCGTCGAATCGACAAGGCTCATTTACACTTTATTATATAACTTTTTTATGTGTATTCAAATTACGCTCTTTTTTACAATAACGTTAGCTGATGACGAAAGTTTTAAAAAACAATAAATTTTAAAAAAATTCGTATCAAATTTTGAGAGAGAAAAAAAACTTTTATTTTTAATGCTTTATTTTATTTTTTAATAAAATGCTTAATTAAATAGAAACTTTGTTGATTTTTTTTTTTCTTTAAAAATCGTTCCGCTAGAATTTTTTTAAAAAGTTTAGTAATTCGACGAAGAGTAACCTTAATGTACTAAAATGAAGAGTTACCTTTCAGGGTTAAAGAAAGTATTTGAAAAGCACCGTGTCTTTTTCCGTGTGTGTCAACATAAAAATATTCTGTATAAGAGAACTTTTTATAAGAAAAAAAAAACGAATGCAAGAAATATTTTGCTGTGCACCAATAATAATAATAGGTATGTGAAAAAAAAAAATATTTTTTATAAGAAATTTTTTTACACGGCAATACTGCATCTGCTTACGCAAAATATCTCACCAATTGTGCACATACTTACTTGCGCAAAATATGCAATATAGTGTGCACATTTGTAGTGTGCACATTTTAAGCCACAAGTTTTTTTTTCTTATAGTAAAGGCTTAACTTTTATAAGAAATACATTTCTTATAAGAGAACTTTTATAAGAGATAAATTTCTTATAAAAAATAATTGCTGTACAGAAAAAAACGCTTTTAAGAAATTTTTTCGGCTCCATACAACTTGAGTCGGTCTAATAACCAGTTTTGGTTAATTTAAAATTTCAATCAAAAGACATCAATTACTTTAGGTAACGAATATAAGAAATTAAAAAAAATCCGAATGTATGAAAATCCGAAACGAATATTTATTTAGTTAAATATCTCAATATGTAGTTCGCAAGTGGTAAATTTTTATATACCATTGGATGCTGCTTCAAAAACCCTTTTCGATGATAACAAATTTTATTTATGTCGTCTTGGAGCAAAGTACAATAAAATTCGAAAACTGAAAAAAGACCTTTTTTAAAAATGGTCCAGCTCACGGATGGTCAACGTTAGAACCAAAATATTTTGGGAATCATCATAAAACATATCAACCTTTATTTTCAGAGGGGTAACAAAATCACTTTTTTTTTGATTCACTCTACTGGTTATGAATTGTAGAGCAATTGCAGTAAAATTCAAATAAATAATAAAACCAAGTTTATTGTAAATGCCATCGAAGGCTAAAATATTAATTTTTATTAATCCAATATTTCAGGGACCGTAACAGTTATTCCTTTTTTCATTAAAGTCAGATGATAACAGTTATTTTTTTTTTTTTTTTTTTTTTTGAACAAAAATAACAGTTATTTTTTGATTATTATTTTTTCGATCAAAAATAACAGTTATTTTATGATTTTTATTTATCTGAACAAAAATAACAATTATTTTTTGATTTGTATTTTTTCAAAAGTAAGTTATTTTTTGATATTTATTTTTTTGAACAAAAATAAGTTATTTTTTGAGTTTTATTTTTTCGATCAAAAATAACAGTTTTTTTTATTTTTATTTTTTGAACAAAAATAACAATTATTTTTTGATGTTTATTTTTTCGAGCAAAAATAAAAGTTATTATTTAAAGAAATTTACGTGTTGTAATTATTTAGTTGACTTTAAATATTCATTTTAATGCGCATAGGAAATCCCAATGATGAACAACATTTAAATAAATATTTAAAGACACTATAACACTATAACACGTACATTTCTTTAAAGAATAACTTTTATTTTTGCTCGAAAAAATAAAAATCAAAAAATAATTATTATTTTTGTTCAAAAAAATAAAAATAAAATAAAAACTGTTATTTTTGATCGAAAAAATAAAACTCAAAAAATAACTGTTAATTTTGTTCAAACAAATAAAAATCAAAAAATAACTGTAGTTTTTGATCGAAAAAATAAAAATCAAAACTTTAAAAACCATAATATATTATCATAGAAAAGTTCATAAGGATCAATATGGAAAGCTTGAATCAGTTTGCCGGCATTTACTTCCATATGCTTTTTTTGTTTTAAAATTTCAAAATAACTGCTATTTTCGGTCCCTGCAATATTTCGCTATCTCAACGGATAGCTTCTTTAATGATATATGGTTTTTTAAATTTCAAAAATATTTTTAAAACTAAATTTGGAATGAAACAACAAAATTGTCAACAATGAAAAATAATAAAAATTATACACAGGAAACAAAAATTATTCTATTACAATTTTAAAAACTTATTTAATTTCCTATCCTATTCTTATAAATTAAATGTCTGTAAACAGGTTAAATGTATGACCAATCCCACTTTTTGCTTCATCCCCATCATTTGTTTCTAACATACCTACGCGCTATCTCCATTTCTTAAGGGGGCTTCCATATAAAATTTGTAATACAGACGAGAAATATATTGAAGAAAAGTCCCAACCCTGCCTAGGAGTCCCCCTAGAGGGAAAAATCTTCTACTGACCTCCATTTGTTTTTTGTCCTTAACATTTTCTAAACACATACTTGCCCTTTATCACCACCCCTTTCGGACGGCTCCCATACAAATATGGCGTTTTCTGAAATTCTTAAATCTAATTAACATTTTTCATCTTTTGTGAATAAAATCAAAAGTTGTAGACAGGTTTTAATAATTTATGGCTTTGTTTTGGGACTTTGTTTTCTATACGTATAGAAAAAAATAGAAGCATAGCTTCAATTTCCAATTTTTTAAAAACTAAAATTTCGAAATTTTGCTAAAAAAAATATTTTTTTTTGCCAAAAATTTCGATTTTTTTAAGTTTACACACAAAAATAAAACGTTACACGAATATATGTTGTGCATTTTCGAAATAACGATTTATCTCGAAAACAAAAGATAACCTTAAAAACTGTTAGCACCACTGGATTCAGCGTACCCGAATTAGGTTAAAATGTCAGGTGCCCCGCTTATCACAAAAAACAAGTTTATAATTCTAGCACAGAATAACTAATATTTTTTTAAAATATACTTTGGGCTTGAAATTTTATTTCGAAGGATTAATAATATTTTAATTGACATTATAAAATTTAAATAAAAAACGAAGATTTAATTTGAAATCATGATAAAATTAACAAAAAATGAAAAATTTTTTACAAAAAATAAAACATTTTTTTACAAAAAATAAAACATTTTCTTACAAAAAATAAAACATTTTTTTACAAAAATATTTATAAAATTTTTGTTTAATAAACAAAGTATTCTCAACTTTTGCGGCAATATACGATTTCGCAAGTCCGTTGGGACCAGACCTGCAGTGGAAAATAGTCTTTTAGATGCGACAAAACTCATTTGAAAACATAAGAATTCCTGCGCCATTTTTTTCAAGTTTGGGTATAACATGTCATTGCGCCCGTAAACAAGCGGATCTGCGTCTCTAGAAATATTAGGAGATCTAAGGTATTTCTCGACTTCTTCTTTAGCAGAATCACAGCATAGGGTGGAAAAAGGCTCTCATCCTACTCGGATCCTCTTATGATTTTTTCCACAAAGGCTCCAAGGGCCAGTTCTTGTAGACTTATCAGAACTTGTACCACCTGTAGGTTTGGCCGTATTTTCAACACTTTCGGAATGCGGAGACATGTTAAGTACCCCCAATAAGACGTTTCTTCGGTGTGATTCAAGACAATTGTCTTTGAAATATTCGAGCATTGTATCAAGCGAAGATAAACTATATGTATTATTTTTTTTTTAAAGCCTCAAATCTTTTAGTTGATCTAATGCTAAGTCAGCTCTTAAATTTTGAGACTCCGGACTATTTTCCATTTTCGTTGAATAATTTATTTATTTATTTATTTATTACAGTAATATAATAAGCCTCATAGGCCAAAAACAATTTTATATTACAGAGTATTACAGAGTATATGAAATTGTTTAATTATTCTGTTTTAATTTTATACTCTGTTGTTTAATGGGGTATATCTCTAAGTTGCTATGCAGAAATAAGTCTTCGGTGTTCGCTACTTCCCTAATTTGTAACGAACTTTATTAAAAGCTTGAATTTTGTAAGTTATAACTTATTCATTAAAAAAACAGCATTATTAATTACACTGCTGCTCTGTAATGCAGTTGGTGTTTCCTAGTCATAACAATGACTTTGCTTAGCTCTCACAAGTCATTATTAAGGGGGTTATTTTCTTAATCACTTCACCTTGCGTTGAGAAGTTTTTCATATAAAATTGTTTTGAATTTTTAAAAATTTGTATGAAAACATTTTTCAAGTGAGGTGAAGTGTTTTAGAAAATAACCCCCTAAATATTGGCTGAGAATGTATTTAACATCGTCTGTAAATAAATCTCTGTAAAATATTAACTGTTTTGCGCATGTTACCAACACACCATCCACAACAATATTTTCCATGAAAGCTTCCTGTTATATTTCTAAATTTATTAAATACACCAACCTTTTTTTGAATAACAGTTGTTATACAAAAATATTTTATACAATTATGATGTTCTTAACAGTTTTTAACAGTAAATGTGATAGACTACGTTCTAAAATTACTGTATTAAAACTATTCGAAATATTTGGAAGTTTATTCTTTTTTTTCGAACTAAAACTTGACTTTTAACTGACGGTTAAAGCCGATATAAGATAATGGAACCGATTTGGGAACAATTTATTTGATATGATTTTCTGATTCAACCCAGTGTTCTAGGATTTTTTTGAGCTCCATCGCAAAACCGGATGTTAAAAATCGCCAAGAGACAATTTTATTCAGTTTACGTTAAAATAAATTTTGCTTTTATAATTATAAAAAAACTTTTATAATATTTAATACAAAAATCGCCAAAAATGAGACAAAAAACATACAAAAAACACAGAAATCATAAAAATAACTTTAACAAAGCCGATTTTTGTTTGTGATAATAATTTACATTCAACATTTTTTATTTTTCGAATTTTTTCTATCAGTTATGTATTTTATAAAGCTTTTTGTAATAGTTCCATTCCTTAAATTTTTAGGAATGAATTTATACACTACCAGACTATTATCTTGTATCTTCTTGTTACATTTTACCGTAGCTATCCTTTGGATAGCAATGAAGTATATTTTATGTAAAGAAAAATTTACAATTATTAGACACCAGCAGAATGTAATGCATTTTCTGGCCCGCTACGGCCTTCGTCAGCATTCTTTGTGTCTGGTAGTGTATAAAGTCATGCCTATTTAAGCAATAGAACTATTACAAAAGGCTTTATAAAATACATAACTGAAATTTAGCTCATAGAAGAAATTCGAAAAATAAAAAATATTGAATATAATAAAGTAACTTATTTTTAAAATATAAGAAATAACAATATAATTTTATATCTTAAAAAAAAAACAGTATTAATAAAGGGCCGATGTTGATTTTGAATACAACACAAATTATTAAGGAAATTATTGTCATTTCGTTTTATGATTATATTGGTATGGTTCAATTATGTATGGAACAAAATATCGGCCAAATGGCCGCCTCGACCTCGGCGGCACACCTTCATCCGATGGTCCAAATTTTCGATGACGCTGAGGCATAATTGTGGTTCTATGCCGTTAACGTGCCAAATTATCTCATCCTTTAGCTCTTGAATTGTTGCTGGCTTATCGACGTGCACCTTTTCTTTAAATAACCCCAAAGAAAGAAGTCCAACTGTGTCAAATCACATGATCTTGGCGGCCAATTGGCATCGCCACCAAGTGAGATGACATAGCCATTGAATTTGGTGCGCAAAAGAGCCATTGTTTCGTTAGCTGTGTGGCAAGTGGAACCGTCCTGTTGAAACCACATATCGTCCACATTTATAACTTCAAATTCAATAACAGCAACTGCCTGACCGGCCTCATTTTGGAAAATTACGGCCCGATGGTGCCGCCAGCCCATAAGCCGCACCAAACAGTCACTCTTTATGGGTGCATTGGTTTTTCGACAATCACTCTTGGATTATCATTCGCCCAAATGCGGAAATTCTGCTTATTGACGAATCCACTGAGGTGAAAATGTGCCTCATCACTGAAGATGATTTTCACGATATGCATTTTGATTTGAACGCCCATTTTCATAATACGCCTGAATAACTTTAACGCGTTGCTCGATTGTGTATCTTTCCATCACAATGGACCATATTGGTCTATGCGTGAAGGTGTGAAGGAGACTTCACACCAGCCTTTCTACCTACCCTGGTTCAAATTGAGTTAGTCTGGAATTGAGAAATGTCAAATGAAATGCAGAAAAAAACTTGACGGTTAGGTGTGGTTCACATTCAACATCGGCCCTTAAAATTGAACCACATTCAACATCGGCCCTTAAAATTTAACCACCCGTTTTTTATGTACATATTTGCACATCTGGTAAAAAGCTTTAAAATAATGGAAAAAATTAAAAATGTATCACTTAAACTAAAAAATGCAAAAAAAACTGCTAAAAAATTTTGAAAAAATCCTGAAAAAACTGCTCTATGCTAGAAGCGTTTTTTTTCATGCTAAATGAGTTAGAAAAAATGCCAGATCTAGCATTGAAAATGCTAAATTGGCAACAGTGATTCTGGCTATATATTTTTATTCAAGTTAAATTAAAATATTTGCAGAAATTTAGAACTCCCGGAAAACCCTTTGGTACGCCCAAGAGAATAAGGATTTATTATACTGCGATTAATTTTGACTAAATTTTGTGTACATGACTAGAAATCAACCTTCCAATTATTTTTCAATAGTTAGTTCACTAATTTTATGGCCCATAATGAACCGAAGCTCCCATATAGAAAATTCCACTCACGAAAGTTTAGTGTATTCATATGTCTTCATATCCATATGTCTTCAAATAGTTATCCTTAATAGCTTTGTCGGTTTTATAAAAATATTGGTCAAAGAAAAATCTCATATGATGAAAACGAATGATGTAATTTTAAAATTCGTTCAAAATTTTTCATGGTTCCAATGTTAAGCTAAGCTCCCAAATTCTACAAGAGATATATAAATTTTATATTGTATTTTATTCGACCTTTATATAATATAAATAAAAAAACTTTTTTTTGAGCTCGAGGTCTTTTTTAATTATTTTTATTTTATAATAATTTATTAAATTTTGCCGATATTTCGTTTTTCATTGAAAAACATCTTCTGGGCTATAATCTAGAAATTACAAGTAACAAAAATAAACAACCAAATGTATAAATACAAAATTCAAACGCGTATGTATATAAAAACAACAGATTTTTGGCCAATGGCTTTAACGATTAAGCAACCCCTTCAAACTTGTTGTACCTTCCACTAGTGGTGAATGATGGCATACTAAGTTTGTCATTCCGTGTGAAACTTTTTTTATTATACATCTAAGACCACATAAAGTGTATATATTCTGGCTCCTTTAGTAATTCTAAGTCGATTTAGCCATGTCCATCTGTCTGTCCGTCTGTCCTTATGTTCGCCTGTCCGTCTGTCCGTCTGTTGAAAACACTCTCACGTTCGTAAAACACAAAAGAAAAGAGCAACACTTATCTCAAATTGCTTGTAGTTATCCTAAGCAGTTTGAGATCGAAATCCAGCACATCGGTTACGTAGGATCAAAACTATGAATCAAAATGTGGAACCACCACCCTAAAAAAAATTGATAATTAGGATACAAAAACTAGCATAAATGGTGGAATAATGCACGGAATGATATAATTTTGCACGAAATCGCTTTATGTGACTACAAATCATACTGTAAAATTTCGTGAAGATCGGTGCATAATTGACCATAGGCCCCATATACACCCGATTCGCGGAAAACAGTTTAGTACGCCTTAAACCGTAATAAATAACGCTATCATACTAAAATTTGGTAAGTCACAATCTTATAGGACCGGAAATCACACTGTAAAATTTTTTGAAGATCGGTCCTTAATCTACACTAGGTCCCATATAAACCCTTCTTCCGGAAAACAGTTTAGTACGCCTTAAACCATAATAAATTATGCTATCATAATTAAATTTGGTACGGTATGGTTTTGTGGGACTAGAAATTTATTTTATTTTATTTATTTATTAAAAATGGATGCCGCAAGCCCGTAGGGCCAAGTTGGCTAGTCTACAATGAGATCGAGAAAAAAATTAAGACTTAAATTATAATTACTAAATGTAATTCATTAAATAATTTCACTTAACAATAATACTTAATCTAAAAAATATTGTGTTAAATATCGCTGAGATCGGGTCGTAATTATCCCTAGACCCCATATAAACCCTACTCCCGGAAAACAGTTAAGTATGCCTAAAACCGTAATCAATAATGCTATCATGCTAAAATTTGGTACATCACAGTTTTATAGGACCTGAAATCACACTGTAAAATTTTTTGAATATTGGTCTTTTATTTACTCTAGGCCCATATAAACCCTACTCCCGGAAAACAGTTAATTGCGCCTACAACCAAGTAAAGCCCACTTTGGGAAAAAATTTAATTCACCTTAAACCATAACAGATATAGATATTGCGGTAAAATTTCTTCCAACTTAGATTCATATGGCCAGAACAAATATCGTGCAATTTTGTGAAATTCACTGTTAACGCTAAAACTATTTACACTGCTGTATTGAAATTTATTCTATTTTATTTTTTGTAAAACCAGAAAGCAGTCTTCAAAGTTTTAGGATGATTGGTCCATAATTTAACAAAGGTCCAATTCAAACTACCCTCCTAAAAATTATTTTAGTTCTGCTAAAACTTTTACGAAATTTCTAACAAGAAACGCATACAATTTTCTTATTGTCGGTCAATAATTTAATTCAGGTCTAAGCCGCAACTAATTTTAATGCTGACGTTCGTGTTTGTGAAGATTAGTTAATAATATATATGTGTTTATCATATAGAGCCCACTCCTGTCGGTGGAGGGTATCAAAGGTATAGCACTCCAACTTGTTTATATTTTACTTCATTGAAGTTTAAAAACTACTTCTATTAACTTCATATTTATGTTTCTCTTACAATATTTAATTAAATTCTAAATATTCTCATTTACGTTACAATAACAATATAACTAAAAAATTTATCAAATTCTAATTGTTACAAAAACTATGGTATTTCTCTGAAACCCCTTTACAGTGTAAATGGTAATAATATGTAGTTGTATTTTAAATTCTGTAAAAATCTTAATATTTACTTTGAGCCATCAGCACAAAAATGTGCAAATTCAATGAAAATCAGAAATGGAAATTATGGTACAATAGCAATTTTATGCTGCATTTTTGGCTATGTTCTTAAAGTCGTACTTCTATAAATAATTTTTTTTTTCCTCAGTATTTATTTATTGAATCTTCATATATTAAATATGAACTATCAAAAATAATTAAAATCTTATCCTACAACATTATTTTATCTCCTGCCAGTGCCATACAAAAATTTTCGTCCTCAGTTTCTGTTCGCATATGAAGGTGCTTATCGCTCCTCTAAATGGGTTAGTGCTGCAGTGTCTCTTCTCCTTAAACGAGTGTGGCCGCCATAATTTAAAATATTTAGAGCTAGTGGATTTGGATGCAGCTCAAGCCTTTTTAAATATGTTACTGCATATTTCGTCATCATAGTTTTAACCAATGGCACATTGAGATCCTTGTGAATATTTAAATCTTTAACATACCACGGAACAGCTGTGATTATTCGAAGAAGTTTATGTTGGCGCCTTTGAATTTTTTCGATATTAGAGCGGTATTTTTTTAAAGCATATTTTTGTGTATATGTAAAAAGTTTGAACATTTTCATTAAAAATAGTTTTGTCAGCAATAACCATATCGATGAATATGATTTCTTTTCATTTTGGCCCTTTCATGATTCTACAATATATATGCCATAACCAACAATTTCATATTGCTTTAAAAAAATTAAACTAAAATTATACATGCTTCATCTTAAAGGTAAAATTTTTTAAAAGTACAAAATAAGAAAAGCAATTTTCCATCCCTGATGGAAAAATTACTTGTACCGGACATTTTATAAATTCATAAATAATTGTACTATAAATTGTAGTTGACTATTCAGAGAAGATAAAAATAGATTGACAGTAAATCATTTGCAGAGATTATTATATTTTAAAATGGACACATAGAGAGCAATTAACTAAAGATTATCTTTTATGAACTAGTGTTGAAAATGAGTTTACAAGAACTAAAAAAAAAAATAATCAGTATATAACAATTGAATTACTAAGTGCAGAAAGGGATCTACTGCATTAACTTCATGTACTTATTGGAGTATTGCTATGAAACCAGTGCCAAAATGGTCATCTAAGACAACTTGATATTAAAGAAAGTTCTCATCTATAACATAAAAATTACGTTTATTATTATTAACTACACTGTTTTAATTGATTATCTCAAAATGAATGATTTGAAGTAGTCCCTTTCTGCACTTAGCGATTCAATTATATTTTAATTTTTTTTTTTTATAAATGTCATAATTGTAACTTACGTTCCCTGATAATTTCTCAAAGTAATCATTATAAATCTTTTATCACTTCTGTTTAATCAAAATTGTTGATTTTAAGAAATATAAAAAAGAAATAAAACTTTATATTAAAAACACCAACAAACTTCAATTCAAATTTATGTTTTATTTTGAAAACAATGATTATATTTCAAACATTTTTACTTAGAAAACTTTGTTAGTAATTTATTTTGAAAAACTCAAATAGACTATCTAAATATTTGCCAATGTCTGGCTTACTTTAGTATCAATGGAAACCACAAATTATAAAAAAAAATTAAAACAAATGTGTAAAATTCGCTTAAGAATATGCCCAGTAGAACTGATTTTATAAAAACTTCAATAAAAAAAGCCAATTTTTTAGAAATGTCTATAAATAGCAAATTTTTAAATAGTTTGAATAAAGAAGGTCGTTTTTTTAAATTTCCTAATAAAACAAAAGCTTGCAAATTTTTGACAAATTATTTGTAATTTTTTTTTATATCTTATAAGCCAGGGCTGTGGAGACGTCAGAAAATAGTTCAAGCTCCGACTCCATCATGTGAAATTTTTTACGTCCGACTCCAACTCTGACTCCAGCTCCGACTCCTACTCTTAAATTGATGCTAAATGTATATTAGACTGCTACTTATTTGACTTTAAACTCCTTTTTTAATGCGGTACCTTTTGGTGGTTAAATGGTTAAATATAGCAAGAAAATTATTCTATAAAAATTTCGAATCGATATTTTGAATATTGCATCGCCAATTTCAAAGAACTTTTGTTTTGGAAAATTTTAGAAAATTTTTTTAAATTTGTCATCCCGAAAAATTTTGAAGTCGGAGCCGCGAGTTTTTGTGGGTACTTCGGCTCCGACTCCGGTACAAAAACATCAACTCCGACTTCACAGCCCTGCTATAAATAGTAACCCCCATATCCATAAAAAATATTTTAGTTTTATAGCAGGCTTATGAAATGAATTTTCTATGAAAATTTGTTTAACAAACCTTTTATTAATCAAAAATATTTTTTATGAATATGGGAGAGTAAATTTTTATAAATAAAAATTTTTTGTTTAATTTCCTATCAATTTTTTTTTAATATCCTATAAATAATTATTTATGTCAAACTTTCCATAAATAAAAACATTTTGTATAACTTCCTTTAAATGTTAATTTTAGCCAAACTTCTAATAAATAGAAAATGTTGGCAAATTATTTCCTATAAATTTTATCAAAATAGGAATAACAAATATTCCTAAAAGATCCCATAAAAATTAAAATATTCCTAAAAAACATCAAATTTTCACAAAATATTCTGCGAATAGTAAATTTAAAGCAAGTTTTTCTATTAACAGCAAATATTCTCAAAATATTCTATAAAGAGCAAATTTTTGCAATATTTCCTATAATTTACAAAATTTTCTCATAAGTTCCTTCAAATAGCAAATTTTCTCATAAAATCCTATAAATAGCAAGTTTTTGCAAAATTTCCTCTAAATAGCAAATTATTGCCATACATCATCAGATAAATAGCAACTTTTGCAATATCACCTACAAAATAGCAATTTTTCGCAAAATATTCTATGAATAGCAAATTTTTGCAACATTTCCTATAAATAGAAAAATTTCGCATAAGTTTGTATAAAAAGCAAGTTTTTTCAAAATTTCCTGTATGTAACCAACTATTGCTATACATCATCCTTTAAAAAGCAAATGTTTGCAAAATTTTCTGTAAATAGCAAATTATTACATTATTACAAATTAAACAGCAAATTTTTACAATATTTCCTATAAATAGCAAAGTTTCGAGAAATATTCTTTATATAGCAAAATTTTTGGAAAATGATCTTTAAATGGAAAATTTTCGCAAAATATCCTACAGGTACCAATTTTTTTCAATATTTTTTCTAAATAAATCGCAAAATTTTCTTTTTTGCAAAGCATTCTATAAAAATCAAATTTTCGCAAAATAATCTATAAATAGCATATTTTCGAAAAATTTTGTATATTAGTTAAGAAAGAGTTTATGTAAAACTACCTTAATTTTTTCAAAAACTGTCTTATAAATATTCTTAATTTAATTCTTATAAATAGCACATTTTTACAAAATTGCCTTTTAATAGTAAAGTTTTGAAAAATTTACTATAAATAGCAAATTATAGCAAAAGCTATAATAAATAGCCAATTTTCGTAAAATATACTGTAAATAGCAAATTTACGTAAAATATCCAATAAATAGCAAATTCCTATTTTAGTTTCATGTAAAAGAAAACTTTTATAAAAATTCCTGCAAATAACAAACTTTGGCAACATTTCCTATAAATAGCAAATTTCGGCAAAAATATTTTGTCACAAAAAAAAAAACCCAGGAAAAACTTTTTGAATTTTGGTAATAGGTCGTAGTTATTTCATACATTACCTGGTAAGTAGTTGTCATTACAATTATCATTATTCTGAAAACCTCAATAAGTACTTTTCACTACTATTATTTTCAGTTATGAATATTTGTTTACTAATAATCAGCTAAATAACTACTTATCAGTTGTCTGGTTTTCAGTACTGAATATTTACTTACTGGTAACTAGCTCCATAACCAATTATTAGGTCTATAAACTAGCGCAAATTAAATAAAAACTAGTTATTTTTCGGCTTCTAGTAAGTATATTGTAAGTACTTACAATTCAACTTACTGGTAGTTAAAAAATAACTAGATATTTTGTGACTTCTAGTAAGTGTATTGTAACTACTGAATTCTGTGGACAACTCGAACAAAAATAAGTAGTTATTCAGCCGAAAAATAAGTAGTGTTCATATGTCTCCAATGTTACTTGCTAACTTACCATGTAAGTAAAGTTTTTGCTGGGAAATAGCGAACTTTTATCGTTAAATTTTTGCTTTATCATTAGAAACTCTTGGAACTGCTGGGTACTTAGAAAGATTTACCTTATTCACACAAATTTCAATTAAAAGTTTTTACATTATCAAAAACAAAATCTTAAATTATGTTCTTTCAACAGATTTAATTTTCTCAATTTATATAGTCTGTTTCACATTTTAAGCAAATCCGGCATTTATTTCATTAAAGTTTAATTTGGTTTAAACTATTTATTTATCTATTCATTAAGTTTTGAGTTAAATGCTGTATATATTTTATTACCTTAATAAATAAGTGCTATACCAGTATGTAAATATTTACATATACTTGCGAACATGAGAGCTCTTATACCTACTTATTCGTAAATAAGTGCTTATGTGTATTACAAGTGCTTATGGAATAGTGCTTATGTAGTTATTACACACAGTTTGTAAGCATGTAAATAGTACTGCATACGAGCATTTAGTGTATTCTTCTCAAGTGTCATTTTAATTTCCCTGTTCTAAAGGATTTAAGTAAAATATTGTTATTGTACTTGTTGTACTTCTAAGTGTTAAAATAATAATTTTATATCAATTTAGGCAGAAATTAATGTGGTATTAAACTTTTATATAATTTTAATTAGGTTTTTTTGATAAGCTAAATTTCTGTTTAGAAATAACTGAAAGCAATAATTTAATTGAAATTAAGATTAAATTTAGTACATAAATTTGAAAAAGGATCGATGGAAGTACATTTTCCAAAAATACCAAAGCAAAATAATTTAAAGCTTAAGCTGAAATATGAAACAAATTTAAATGTGATTTATTTTTAGGCTAAATGTTAACAAAACTAACATAAATGTAAAAGGTCATTGTCCATTTTATTGCTACAATTTTTAAAAATTCTGCTTTGTAATCCAAATTTCGATATTTTAATCAGGCTTTAGTTCATTGAATTTAATTTTCATTAAATTATTTTTATGAAGAAAGGAATTTTACAACATAAAATTAATTAAATTTTTTTGATAATTTTTCATTCTTGACTGAGCTGGGAACCGAACCCAGGTTTTTACGGACAGGTTGCCCTGACTAGTTTCGATTGTAACCACACAATCTCTTCAGAGGGGTTTGCCGGTTAGCACTCACTGCCATTGACGACGGATGACGTCATTAGTCAAACATCAATCTTTAAACCAAATGGTAATTCTCCCAAAGTAAAGATACAGAAACACTTATGTGAGAAAAACCATTTTTTGCTTCATATTGCACTGTTTTTGTCATAATTCACTTGTTTCATGCGGGAAATTTTACGATGCGAGAAATGCAGAAACGAGCTACTGATTTGCTATTTTTTGTATTGATTGTTGACATTTTTTTTATTAATACGCTTAGAAAAGTTTACTTAAAGTTAATTTTTTAGAGCGATACATGGGCGCTAAAATTTGGTTAACTTTACCGCTGGTTAACTTAACTGGTGCAAATTTAATTGATTTTTAAATTAATATCACAAATTTTTTTAATTGAAATCAACTTTTATTTTTTTCTCTGTCTATTTATTATGGTAAAGTAAATTATTATAAAGTAAATATTTTGTCAAAATAGTTGTAGTTGTGTTTGAAAAACAATGTAAACAAAAAAATTAAAGTGCCACCACAAGGATTTTGTTAAAGCTTTCTGTAATGTGGCCGGATTGTATGAGAACATCCATAAAAATTGTGCATACAAAAAATGTATCTCAATGAAACCATATGAAAAAAGCATTAATTACAAAAAAAAAAGTTATTTGTATTAAAATTCAGAATTTTCCACAAACAGTCCATCATTTCCGTTTTAATTTTCACTCAAACTTAATTAACTACTGGTTGTGCAAAAAAAGTTATTTTGTTTGTTTAAAACAAATAAAAATGCATTTGAAGGTGTGCGGAATGTATGAATTTCATTGAGATCTTGTATATCATGAGGGGATTTATAAAAATTTCCTGCATTTCAATATGAGTAGGAGAGTAACTCAATTTTCCTTTTTTTTTTTTTTTTTTGTTGCTGTTTCGGCAACCATACAACAAATATTTAAATGAAAATAAATGTTTTTGATGCATGAGGCAGTGAGTGAAAAAGTGTGTTTTGCGGTTTTATTATTTTACTATTTCTGTAGTATTTTAAGTAAGAAATTACCAACTGTAAAATTGGCGAAATTATTTGTTGAGAGCAGTTTTGACGAAACTACTAAGTGTTTGTTTGCATTAATTTATACGTGGGAATACAGTTGTGCCCTTAATACCCAGCAGTTCTTAAACTCTTTTGTTACTTACGGTTAATGGCGGTCACTAATTAAATATTATATCAAAGTCGAGGCCTGCACAATTCCATTTGAACACACATTTAAATCATTAAAAAAAATTCAAACAAAGTGTAGACGACGAATTAACCAACGTGTGTGAAAGTGTGGAAGCAAAAAAAAAACAAACGCTTTACTTTAGTGAACGTGCGGTTATAAAAAATACTCTCAAATATTAACAAAAGTTCACGTAGCAATGAGGGTAGGAACAAAAATTACACACACATTCTTTATGTTTTTAATCACGGAAAAAAGTGTTTTATCAATTAAAAAAATGGTTTAAAAAGCATTTAAATTTAATTAATGTGATTAATTTTTATTTAATTAACATTTTAGTTGTTATGAAATAAATTTTCAATTAAAATTTTAATTAAATAACAAAAAATTTTAATTGACTTTTTTCGTTTAAAATAAAATAATATAAACTTGTAGAATTGTTGTTGGCTCATTGTTTGAAATGGCGAAGTTTTTTTAACACGTTTTTAATTAAAATTAAAAATATCATTTATTGAAAAACATTTTTCAAAATTTTAAAATTTTTATTAATCAATATAATCATTTGGTAATACATAGGTGCAAAATCAACAAATTGTTTGCTTGATATTATAAATTTGGTATAAATTTATTGATTGGAAAAAATTTTTAATTTTTTCTGTGATGTGAGTTTGAAATATGTATGTACGAAAAATATTTTGTGTTTTTTTTTTTTTTTTTTTTTTTTTTGATAATACTGCAACAACAATTCCTTGCAAAAACACTTCTTTGTATCCGTACGTCACATACGATACAGGAGTAAATATCACAAGTTCTTTATATGCATGAGTTTCATAGACAGAGAATTATACATCACAAATTCTCGCAAACTGCAATAGACAATCTTCAAATACTTGGAGTATAAGCAAACATTTTTTACTGTATTAAAATATCTTGAAAAAAAAAAGTTCTGCCTGGAGTGTATTTCTTTGCATTATTGAACCCTCACAGCACTATTTAAGTAATTCGGCGAACAGTACCGCATAATATTTGTCATTGTGGTTGAAAACAAACGTCTTGTGTATTTGATTCGCAAATGCATTAATGCTGGTTTTGATATTAAAGATTACTTTAACATGGCTAAAGAAGTATCCTTTAGGATGTCAATTGTAAAAAACTAAATTTCTAGTGATTTAAACAATTAGTTATTATAACTTCAGGGCAATAAAAGTAACTATTTACAACCCATTTGTAATGATTCAATAGTTTACAACTGAATTGTACTAATGAATAAACATAATTTATTAATTTTCCCACATTTACTAATTTCGCTAATAACTGTTAAGTGGTAAGTAAATGCGAGTTAAATAGCAATATGATTATTCAATAATTCATTAAATGACATGATTGCATTTAATAGTCTCATTTATATAACTTTTTCGTTTCGATACATTTTTTTTTAAATCTATTTGATTTTCAAGAACAAAATGTCTAAAGAAAATTTGCCATTTATAGTAAATTTTGCTATAATTTTCTATTAATAGGAAATTTGCGAGAATTATGTGTCCATCTGAATAAGGATTTATCTATGTTCTAAGTTTTATAAAAATTGGTTTAAAAATTTCGGAGAGGCAGAAATTGCTACCTACCTCCCCTCGTAGTCCTAGTTTTGAAAAAATATGTACAAGGCTAATGTGTTTATATGTTTTAAATTTCATGTATGTTGTTAGCAGAAACATTTTTTTATATAAGAGTTTTTTAACACATTTTTAATGTGTAATATTTATAGATTTATATTTATAGGATGGTTTTGCAAAAATGTGCTATTTTCAGGAAATTTTGCCAATATTTGCTTTTTTATATATATATTTTATACGAAAACTTTGATGTATTTGAGAAATTTTGCGGATATTTCCTATTAATAGAAAATTGTGCGTAACATTTTATTTATAGGAAATTTTGCAAAAGTTTGCTATTTATAGGGTATTTTGCGAAAGTTGGATATATATGGGAAATTTTGCGGAAATTTAATATATATTAAACATCTGCATGGAACTTAATAATGATGTTCATGAAACTTTCATTATAATTTTGTATTTGCTTCGTTTGTATTCAGTATAATGAATAACTACGAAATGAAAGCAACAAACACACGAAATTTAAGAGACGAATAAGACGTAGTTTTTTTTTTTTTTTTTGTTCACTGAAACAAAACAACCACTGAATAAATGTCGAATAAGTTCATGGAAAAACACATTTATTTTAAAGTCAGTATTGCCAGTTGAAAGAAATGAAAACATTAGGAAAGATAAAAAAATAAAACAAAAATAACCATGAAGAGTAAAAGCAACAAGATAAGGAAGTAAGCCTAATTATTTAATTAGGCTTAAGTTCATTGAATTTAATTTTCATTAAATTATTTTTATGAAGAAAGGAATTTTACAACATGAAATTAATTAAAATTTATTGATAATTTTTCATTCTTGACTGCGCTGAGATTTGAACCCAGGCGTTCACGGTCAGGTTGCCCAGACTAGTTTCGATTGTAACCACACAATCTCTTCAGTGGGGTTTGCCGTCTTACTATTAACCATTAACAGTTCAATAAAATAACCACAATACTAATTATAATTAACGAAATTTTGGGAAAATTTGCTATGTATAAGGTATTTTTCTTAAATTGCTATTTTCAAGATACTTTGCGAAAAAATCTCTATTTATAGAAAATTTGTTTTCAATTTGCTATTTAAGAAAATTATTTTAAAATTCAAATGTTTTTCAAAATTTGCTTTTTATAGGATATATGTCTAAAATGTGCTGCATATTTATTGCTTATTTTTTCAGAATTTCTATTTATAGTAAATTTTTTCTAAAATTGCTTTTTTTATATGAAATTTTAAGAAATTTATTTTTTTTTTTTAATAAAAAATTATGCTAATTTTCAAAACTGGATTTTTTATAGCATATTTAAAAAAAACTTCTCTTTCATATGATATTTTGCAAATCTTGTTTTTTTAAGAAATCTTACTAAATGAGATTTTTTTGGGAAAGATTGATATATTTGTTTTGATTTTTTTAAGAACATTTTATATATTGAAAATTTTTCCTAAAAATGTCCATGATTTATTAATTAATTGCACAACCCATTAAGCTTAATTGAAAAACATATTATCCTTGCTTATTGAAAAAATCCACAAATAATATCTGCATAACGCATTATCCAATAAATAATTTATTAGCTTGAAATTGCCTACAAAATAAATAAATTAAATTTTAGCCCGAAATGTAGGCAAAGTATATAATGCCTTACTGCTACACTATTGAAAATCTCTTTAAAAAAAAGTTGATTATGTAAACAATTATTTAAATTCAGTATGTAGACTATTTCTATTTAATATTAGTAAAATTTAAAATTTACAAAATTTATAAAACTTTATACATATTTATTTGAACAGGACAAAAAAAACATGTTTACAAGCGCATAAATATATGCTACAACAGCAGGAAACCGGATGCATGGTAGATGTAAATTGCCGTTTGTAAAAATATAAATATTTTAACAAATTTATTTGTATGTGTGTTGGTATAAACTTAAATTAAAATGCTTCTAAATAATTGTTTAATTTCATTTAATTTAATAAAAAACTATTTAAAATTGCCTAATAGAATATTTAAAAATACGTATTACGATTCCTAGGAGCCTAAAAGTATGCAGTTAAATACAAGTTGAACATACATTTATATAAAAAAACTTGCAATAGTTTAAATATTTTTCCTTATTCCGAATTAAAAAAAAAACGTGAAGCTTCTAAATGAAACAAAATTATTTTTTTACGTAGTTTGTTTTATCAATTTTTACCAAACATTTACCAACCCTTTTTCTCTATAAAACTTTTGAGCAAACATTCAGTCATTCTGTCGTTTATTCTTTCATTCATTCTTATTTTACAAAAGTGTGTCACATTATTCCAGTCATCGATCAAAGCCAATATTTTGGGACTTTATTGAACTGTCATACAGTATGTCGTCCTCATTTTTCTCTTTTTAATAAATTTTTTTCAATAAAACAAAATCCCTCTTGTGATACCGCCAGAAAGATAGAAAATATATAAATCTCTTAAAATCGTATTATTATTATTCAGAAGTAAGAGTAGAGAAAACTTATGGTGCTAATAAATTTTAAAGAATAAGAACACGAAAAATCTATGAAAACAGCGGAACTATTAAGAAAAATTACAAATTCAATTCCCAAACAATTTTTAAGATTACAATCTACACTGAAAATAATTTGTGATGCATTTTACAAAAGGAATTTTTAAATTCAGATATATAACAGTATTGTTGTCTTACAATGGACTGACAATGCTTATTCTGACAAAGCTGTCAAACAAAAAAAGTTTAAAAGGATGTTAGACATTTTAAGCACATTTTACTGGCAATATTATTAGATCTGACCACCGTCTGTACGAAGGTTAAGTAATAGATATTTTATTGCCAGCATTACAGTTTTAGAAATCAAGAAAAATTTTGCTTACGCTTTACCGTATCTAGCCAACAAAAAGCTTTCTTTCAATTTCCCAAGGAATTACCTTTGAATTAGTAATATTTACTAACAGCATAACATATTTAAGTACTTACTAATAATTAATACAGTAATCCACTTTTATTTGTAACTTACGTTAAACATTATCTTTTAAAGCAAAACTTTACTTTTAATTATTCCCCGCATAAGTTTTGTAGTGGAAGCATCATCATTTTCTGTTGATAAATACTTAAATGTACTTAAATCTTAATTCAATTAAAAAAACAAAATAAAAAAGTAAACATTGATTTGGTTTGAGTTCCTTTAAAAAAAAAAAAACAATTACCGACGACATAAAGACAGGTGAAATAACACGTGTCTTAATGGAAATAATCTTAACAGATTTGCTTAATAAAACAAGAATTTATCAAGATTTTTAGGAATAAAAGAGAAAAATAAATAAAAATGAATGTCAAGTCAAAAACAAGTATTCAAATCTGTGTAATCATTTGGTGAATATTTATTTTACGTAAATAAGTCAGTGGTGGGCAGAACACATAATACCCCTCTAGCAAATGTCACAAGTGGAACTGTACTGATTCAATAGTGAAGGTGTTCAATTAATCGGCTTTTTTTTTTGTTCGATTAAACGATTAATAGATATATGGAATTTTTACTTATTCGATTAAACGAATTATATTTTCAAATTAATCGATTAATCGAATAATTCAAAATCCAGAAATATTATATAAAATTTTGTTAATTTCCTGAAAATGCTAACCAAAGGTTAGCGAAATATTGAAAAAATAAATAAATATAATATTTTTTATAAATAAAAAAACCTCAAGCTTAAATAAAAAATAATTATAAAAAAATAAAGGTCAAATAAGACTTAATCACATATAAATTTAGAGATTTTTTTCGATAAGTTTAGAAAAAATAAGTACTTGAGTAAATAAACATTATTAATTACAAGTATTTTAATATTATATTAACAAAAAAAAAAAAAAAAAAACAACGTAACAATTTATACTAATTGATAAAACCTTTACAACGATAAAAAAAACATGTATTGAGATCACATAATTTTATATGTACAAAAAATTAAACAAATCTTTTAAAATATTCTTTTAAAAATAAAATGTTTAAATGTTTTGCTTTACTTGGAAGCCACACAATCAAGTTTTGTCTTTCCTTTATATTTGCCATACTCTCTCATTTTTTTTTTATTAACGCACTCACACTTTTTAAATTGACCACGGGATTGTTTGCAAATTGTACGTTCAATTTAACAACTGACCACAAATTAACTTTGGCGCTTTCTTTGTAAAAATATATTTCTTAATAAATAAATGTGCTTTATTTAAAAAAAATTGTGTTCGAATAAATTCTTGTTCACTTTTACAAAATACTTTCGATCATGCTACTATTTTTAGTTGTTTCTTCGTCGTTAATCGTGTTAATCGAAATGATCAATTTTAAATTAATCGAACAATTAATCGTCTAAAATTGTTCGATAAATCGAACAAGAATTAATCGGTTGAACACCCTAATCAACAGTCAAAAAAATTGTGTTTTGTAAAAAAATATTAAATTTGCACTTGTCTTCTTTGCAACCAGTGCACATTGGGTTCAAATTGTATCAAAGTGGCGATTAATTGAAATTTAGAAATAAAGTTTTTATAATAAATTTTGGTATAGGGTAAAAGAAGATAAAATTCTGCATCACTAGCTCAATCAAGTAAGTTGTTTACTTTCTATTCAGTGAGCGGTCAAATTTAACAAATTATTGCTGTTTTTAAAAAAAAGTGAAAAAATTGGAAATTTTTACAATTCAAGGAATTATTATTAGTGTAAAATCTATTAGAAGTAAATCTTATAATAGAACCTTCTACATCAGGTATTAAATGTATATAGTAAAATTTTTTTAAATTAGTATTGTGGTTATTTTATTGAACTGTAAATGGTTTTTAATCCAAATTGCGATATTTTAATCAGGCTTAAGTTTATTACATTTAATTTTCATTAAATTATTTTAATGAAGAAAGGAATTTTACAACATGAAATTAATTAAAATTTATTAATAATTTTTAATTCTTGACTGAGCTGGGAATTGAACCCAGGTTTTCACGGACTAGTTTCGATTGTTACCACACAATCTCTTCAGATGGGTTTGCCGTTTAGCACTCATCACCATTGACGACGGATGGAGTTCTTTAAACCAAATAGTATTTTACCTTGTTAGATCGAAATTTTCCTTGAATGAATTATTACCTATTTTAATTGACTTAAATGTTCTTCCATACTTCTGTTTTTCGCACTTTTTGTCGAAAAACAGAACTAACTTTTTAATAATTTTTTTAAAAAAGGTCCAAATTTAGGAAAATTTCCGCATTTAATGGGCCACAAGTATTAAGTTAGTAAGAGTTGGAATACGTTTTTTGTATTTTAGAGAAGTATAGGATATCAGTTTATATTAAAAAAAAAAGTCCAGACGATGCCCGGCTCTTTTTTTAATTTCATTTTTGTGTAAAAACTCTCGAAAGCAAAGGTTCACCAAAAAGTTTTAAATTTTTATTTTTTCATATAAAATTTTACATTTACTTAGTGAAGGCAAAAACTGGATACAAATTTATACTAATAGGAATACATATTATTAACTTATTTTTTAAATTTATTTTGATTTTAAAGTAACATAGAAAATTGTAGATCATGTTTTTCCGAAAAACAAAAAAAGGGTAACAGGCTAAAAAAAATTATTTTCCCATTTTTTTAAAATTGTGTTTTTATGTATTAATGATTATTCATTACTAAAAAAAAAATGATAATTTTCTCTTTTGTGACTTTTTTGAAAAAAAAATTTTACATTTATAAAATTTTGTGAAAAATAAAAATTGGACTTTAAATTTAATTTTGACTAATATAAATACATATAATAAAATTATTATTTAAATTTTTGAATAGCACAATAAGTATGCTTTACTTTCCAATTTTATTCATTATTTTATCGCTTTTCATTCCAAAGTTAAAGTATAAATTGTGAACTAAGGTCTTTTTCCAAAAAACAATAATGCGCTAATTAACGGGTTGAAAAAAAAAATTTTTTTTAAACTTTTTTTTAAAATGGTTTGTTTTTATGTGCTTATAATAACTCAACAATTAAAAAAAAAAATTATAATATTCTAAAACTACGGCTTCTATGAATTAATCGCCACTTTGGGTACCATCGAACCCACTGTGCAGTTTTAATGATTATTCATTACTAAAAAATGATAATTTTCTCTTTTGTGACTTTTTTGAAAAAAATTTTTACATTTATAAAATTTTGTGAAAAATAAAAATTGGACTTTAAATTTAATTTTGACTAATATAAATACATATAATAAAATTATTATTTAAATTTTTGAATAGCACAATAAGTATGCTTTACTTTCCAATTTTATTCATTATTTTATCGCTTTTCATTCCAAAGTTACAATATAAATTGTGAACTAAGGTCTTTTTCCAAAAAACAACAATGCCCTTAACGGGTTGAAAAAAAAATTTTTTTTAAACTTTTTTTTCTAAAATGCTGTGTTTTTATGTGCTTATAATAAATAACTCATCAATAAAAAAAATATAATATTTAAGAGCTACGGCTGCTATGAATTAATCGCCACTTTGGGTACCATCGAACCCACTGTGCAGTGTTTTAATTTTCCTAAAATAAATTTAGTTCATTTTCTCAAACCGACCAAAATAAGGTTTGGCCTACCATCCGACCAAACGTAAAACATGCGACCAAATTTGGTCGGAAAAGACCAAGCTAGGCAACCCTGGTGTGTGTATACATCTCGCCTAGGCAAGGCGAATTCACACAGGTGACCTCATCATGAGATAGAGTTAAGCTAGCTATCCCTTTTTTAAAAATAAATACATTGTATTTTATATTTGTAAAAAGTTAGACTGAATGTCAAAATTATTTGTTGAAAACATAAACAAGGGATTTTTTTTTGTTCATAAAATATTCACAATTGCTTTAGCAGGTAAATATTTTTCCTGTATTGCAAATTTGTTGTGGCTCCACTTATTCCTTACGCACTTTCTATTCCTTGATTAAATATCTTGATTTAATATCTTCACTTTTTATTTTGTTTTATAAAATTTAAATAAGTATTTTATTCAAGTGTTTAGATTTTTATTAAATTTTTTCACAAAATGTTAACAAAGCGTGACATTCAGTATACACACAAATAAATAAACAATAAGCAGATAACTCGAAAATGTCACCTGAATGAATTCGCCTTGCGCCTAGGCATGGTTGTCAAGAATTTAAAAAAGTGCCTATCACTGCTTTAAATATCAATCCATAAAAACATAATATTTATATCATCAAGTCGAGAAAAGAAATAATTATATTTTTGCTTAGTACTAAACCACCCTCCCCCCGCCTCACACTATCACCATAAATTTTCCAAAACAAAATCCTTTATCTCAACCCAAGTCGTGATCAAAACATTAAAACTTGAAATAATCATCTGGAAACGATTCATTTTCTCAAAAGTTTTAGTAGTCTAAGAATTAAAAAAAAAGTTGTAACAAAAAAATATCAAATTTCTAATGCCAATTGATGTTTGAATACCAACCACTTCAAACCAATTTTTATTTAATGTTCATTGGCCAAAATAAAAAAAAAATACGATTATTTCTAACGTATTGAAGAGGAAACAAAATGAAAAAGACAAAAGCAATAGACTTGCCACACATCAATAAAAATGTATGTGTATTTGTATGTACGTAAATATATATGTACATATGTATGTAAACAACAACATCCTTTTCATACAAAAGTTGGTATTACGCATCTTCTTGCCTAAAGACCTTACGATGACACAAGTGGAATGTTCGTTTCAAATTGTATCAAATCAAAATAAAGTCAAAATGAAAAATAATATAAACAAGTAAGAAAGTATAGCCGACCAAGCCCGAACATATGATACCCTAAACCATAGAATTTAGAGGAAAATTGTCGAGAATATATTAACCATGGACCCGCCAAAAGAAAATTATGTTATGAAATTGAGATTCATGAACACGTTCTTTGTGCCGAATATTATTTTGACATTTCATCCTTATGAGATTTATTTGCCTTTAAATGATCTTAGGATGGGGGCTTTTATGCACAATATTTTTAAATGACATATCCCTGCGTGGAATTTATGGCAATTGGCCCTAAAGCACTTATCTCATGACCGGGGAACACAATATTATAATAAAAAGGAGCGAATTGTGATAGGTGCAAACAAGACATATCACTTAACTGGTGATAATGCGTTAAAAGTGTAGTTACCCTATGGGAAATGGAACCAATACTGAACTTGTCACGTGACAAGTCACTTTAACATGGCGATGTCCTACGAGGGGGTTAAGTGGCACCTTTTTGACACTTTGTAACAGGTCACTGAAATAACCTTAATGGAAACATCCAATTTCGGTTAAAATAATGGCTGTTGCAGATATTGTCCCAAATGAGCCAAGCCAATATGATAGATCCCCTTCATATAAAGTAATAGAACTAGAGAGAATCAGCCACTACCCACACAAATTCCAGTCTCAGGAATAGTTTTGTGCCAACTACCTTTCCTCTGGACCAACTACACTCTAAACACATTATCACCAGTTAAGTGATAGGTCTTGTTTTCACCTATCACAATTCGCTCCTTTTTATTATAATATTGTGTTCCCTGGTTATGAGATAATTGGTTTTGAGTCAAATTTCTTTTCACAATCGGAGCAATTTTATATACTTTCGTCTAAAAAATCTGATGGGTTTTTTCAAAAATACCGAAGAGGAATTAGGTTGGTAATGGGTAAAAAAGGAAAAATTTTTCTAAGGGTATCTCACTGGGACTTTTTAGGCACACTACCCAATTAACCCAACCATAGATTTTGTTGATAAGAACTTATTTTACAGGCGAAGACACAATTTATTCCATAATGACTGAATTTGTAACTTATCATTCGTATCTTACAGAAAAAAAGGTATTAAATCGGTGTATGATTTAAAAAATGCCCTACATAAATTTCCTTACGAAATAAGGTTTAACCCTTAGAGTACGGAGTGGGGGACTTTAGGTCCCCCAATGCTAGTTTTTCTTTAATAACTTCGAAAATAATTTCTTTCTATATTTTTCGTCTTAGGTAGTCGAGCTTTATTTTGAATAGTATACAAAAACTTATAAGTGGCATAAAAATATTAATCAGTTCGTAATTATAAGGTAAGTTATTCGCCTGGGGGACCCAAGTTACCCCACGTCGTACTTTACGTTACAAATATAAGTCTGATGCATAGGATAATTATATTTATGTTATAGGTGTTGAATTATTATATTTATTTTATTTTGTATTTTTTTTATTGTTGAGAAAAGAATTGAATTCCTTATTTTGTGTTTTTTAACAGTAATTTTAAGTTTATTTGAGGTCAAAACATAAAATATTTCAAAATGCAAATTATTTGAAAATTAATACTTTTTGATGCGATTTTTGAAAATAAATGCTGAAAATTAATAAAATAATCCTTTCTTACTTTTATAATAATCTTTTCTATACTAATATACAAACCTTTATACTATATAATCCCATTTTTCTGTGGGGGACCTTAGTGACCCCACTCCGTACTTTATGTCAAAAATTAGGCTTCGTACTCTAAGGGTTAAGTACTATTAGGGATACTTTAGTTAGATAAAAAATATTCGTTAACGGATAAAATTTTGTAAAAAATATTCCACATGCATAAAGTTGGTAATTTAGTCAAGCACTAAAACGGATGATAAATTTAGCTAGTTTCCAACAAAAAAAAAAAAAATTAGAAACATATAAGATGTCATCACTCACATAAACCGTTCTTTAACCCGGTAATTCCCACCCTTCAGTAATGAAAACAAAACTGATTTCCTTTTAAATAATATAAGTAAAAAATCAAATAAGCCCATTTTTCGCCGACCGGTGATTCTAATCACCAGCACAAATTTTTTTTTTTTTTTGTTGCAATGGTTTTTTTTCGTCTGACAGTAACTTAACATCTTATTTCGTGATTATATTGTAAGTTCACTTGTTGCGGCGAAAAATGGGCTAAAAAAATGTTGCTAATTCCGATTTTATAAGGGTGTCACTTACAGTTGACACTGGGCATAATTTACTTCACATTTTTAACATTCGGCTAAGAAAGTGATCGAAGTTACCTTCATTTTTGTCTCCTTCTCTTCATCGGTTTCCTTCCCATCCACAAGAGGGTACAGTATGATGTCGCCAACGTCATCTCCAGCGTCTAGTATTTCAATTATCGCTAATCTTCGTCACCTATAGGTATAGAAAATAACATTTAGGTTTCAATTTGTATAATACATTTTAAGGTCGGCCCGTATCTATCTCAATTAATTTTTAAGATAGAGCTTTATAGGGCTTTAAAGACTTTATAGAGAAGAGATAGAGTTACCACATTCTCTACGGAAATAAGGAAACACAAATCTCGTTTAAAATATACTGAAAATTGAAAAATTGTTACTGAAAATTTATTTATTTATTTCATTTTCATAACATATGTTATTAGTAATGGAAATTCCTAATAACGTTACAAACCCTAAAAAATAACTAAACTACCGACTTCTATACATTTCCTCAATTGAATCTGCAACAAACAAGTTTTGCCTGAAGTTATGCTACAAAAAACATATTATTCAATGTGCCTAAAAGCAGCACTCCCTAGCACATACTTACAACAAAAACATGTACGAACCATACAAAACTAAATACACAGCCAATAACAAATATTTCACACATATTTTTTTTTAACTACCCAGTAAACAATTCTTGCCGCTATAGTTAAAAAATTGACAAAATGGTAGCTTAATTTTTTATTTAAAAATTCTGAATTTACAACAGAGACTTTATATGGCTGGAAATAATATCATGTAATTTTGTAATAATCGGTTCATAGCTCACCATAACTCGCAACTCCAAAGAACTTTAAAATGCATAAATCGTTAACAAGACTCAATACTGTATTAAAATTTGGTTGACTTCAGTTTTTCTAATAGAACTAGAATTCCCTCTAGTAAATTTTGTGATGGTCGGTCCATAGGCATTACAATTAAGGCAATGGCGAAGCTCATCAGCGCTTTTTAAAACTAAATATTTAAGCAATTTCCGCACACATTGACACCACCTATGACGTGACATGACCGATGTCTCAAACGTATTCTTGGAATTTATTGGCCAATTACCATCTCCAACATCAATCTTAGGAATCGATCACGTCAAACACCACAAGATGTGGATATAAGTTTCCGGAAATTCAAATGGCTAGGCCACACGATAAGAAAGTCACCTCACGATATTACGAGACAGTCCATATAATATAATCCTCAGGGATCGAGAAGACCCCGCAGACATGCTTATACCTGGAGGCGTCAAGCCGATAGTGAATTAAGCGACCATAACGATTCGTAGAGCCCAATGAAATGACTGGCGACAAATAGGGAGCAATGGAAAGCCTTTGTTGAAGCCGTATGTTCCACTGGGAATTAAAGGACTAAATATATATAATGAAGTGCGAAAATTAAAACGATAATTAATATATATAAAATTGTCCACCAGATTAAAAAAAGATTTTATTCAAAATGGAGTACACAGGTGAAGAATATTTAGATCTAAAAGTGCTTGAACCCCCACTTCATATAATATAAATTAAGGTAAGTGAAAGTATTGCGTATATCAATATTCACAAAAGAAATTGAAAAGTTGTCCCACAGTTGTATTTTTTGTGCAAATGAATTTACAAATATAGAACACGCGATATATTGCTCAGAAAAGAAATCGTCATTATTCATTTAACAAAATAATGTTAACGCAAAATATGTTTTCGTTTCAAAAACGTAGAATTTTATGCCAACAAATCATCATTTAAGTTTTGCTTTTGTTCTTGAACTTAAAAAAAAAAAGAGTGCAGCAAGCCGATTACTCTCTGAAACTTATCGAATATGTTCTGCTGATAACAACGGACAGGAGTTATGGGAGTTACAACTTCCATGTTTCGTAAATATATTCCATAATGTTAACGATTGGTCAAATGTTGCAAGAACAGCTAAAAGATATTTGAATAAATAGTTGTTGGGAAGCTTAGCCTAACCTGATTTAATATCCAGACATTTCCATTCTTATATCATTTGTTTTGATTAAAACAGAACGAGCTCATTAATAAACGCAGATTAAAATATTCAGTATTGGCTTGATTAGTTCCTACCCTCCAAAAATGAGCAGTTCTTTTGCTGCGTAATGTAAATGTTGCACAAAAATAAAAAAATAACAATCCCAAATTTTTGCAAGACCAGCTAAAAAATAGTTGTTGGGAAGCTTAGCCTAACCTGATTTAATATCCAGACATTTCCATTCTTATATCATTTGTTTTGATTGAAACAGAATTGGCTTGATTAGTTCTTACCCTCCAAAAATGAGCAGTTCTTTTGGCGCGTAATATAAATTTTGCACAAAAATTAAAAATAACAATCCCAAATTTTGGTTTCGCTTTAACAAAAATTTCGCCATATTCTAATTCTAGAATAGAATAAGATTTATATTCGACATAGATATATTTCAGAGTTTTCTGCTGTATAATTAATATTTGATAAGTCCGTTCAATGTCTAAGAGTCATTTTTGCTTTGCATTCGTATTCAGCAACTTTATTTTATTTGCGGTTTAATAACGTTTTCGAACCGCTATTCAATACGAAATCAACCACATCTTCAGCCTTTCCAGTTCTTTCCAGTTTCGCCAAAACTCGGCACAAAATGTTCACGTGGTATGAATTCGATTTGTCAGGCAACACTCTCAGACAAACACGTCTTATTTTTCATTAGTGTATGTTGTTAAGTGTAAATTTCAAAATATCAAATACATATATTCAAGCCCAGTTAACCAAATTTTCGTTGACAACACACAGGAAAAATTCTTCAAAATTGTTCACCAATTAAATTGAAAATAAGATCAGTGTTGATTTAAAATTTTATCAAGTTAATCAAACGTTTAATCAAATAAATTAAACGTTTTATCAAGTGAATTAAACGTTTTATTGATACTATTAAATTGTTTACTGAAGCACAAATTTTTCAATTGAAATCAATTTTTATTTTTTTCTGTGCTGGCCAATATAAACGACATAGTCTTAGGAGTTCTCCTCTATCAAACTCTATGTGGGATGGTAAAAGCGACATTGTCTTAGGAGTTGTCTTGTATTAAAAGCTTTTGACGACAATATGAAAGACAAAGTCTTCGAAACTGTATTCCATAAAAGATTGAAAGGTCAGTTTCTAGGCACCGAGTATACAAAAATGTAATAACGGTAAAATAAATATAAAAAAAAAATCAAACAGGATGGTTTTCTATCAAGGATTACGCCCAGGTGTTTGGAGATATTCGAAATAAGCAATAATGTAAAGTAAAGTTAAAAATATTCATTGAAGTGAGAGAGGTGGAAGAAGACGGAGTGGTTTTTGCAGTGGTTTTCAGTAATTTTTCTTTAATACTTTATCAGCGAAAAAAGCCTAAAATATAATTTTGACATTGTCCTCTATGTTATATTTTGTATCGAATGAACAACAAGAAGAGCGACATTGTCTTGCTTTGGGTCGTGCACAATTTTTACAGCACTTGTTCAAAAATATCGTTGACTATTTTATCTGGCTGTTCCTACACCGAAAAAAAGTGTTTTATCAATGTGATTATTGAAACAATAATTTTTTTAGTTGAAAGAAAATAAAAATTTTATTTCGATTAAATTAAAATTTTAGTTGTTTTGAAATAAATTTCAATTAAAATTTTAATTAAATAACCAAATATCTAAAATGACTTTTATCGTTTAAAATAAAATAATTTAAACATGTAGAATTGTTGTTGGGAATTGTCTTTATTTAAATAAATTAACACATTGTTTGAAATGGCAAAGTTTTTTGATCACATTTTTAATTAAAATTAAAAATATAATTTATTGAAAATATTTTTTCAAAATTTTTAGTAATCAATATAATCATTTGGTAATAGGTGCAAAATCAACAACTTGTTTGCTTGATATTATGAATTTGGAATACATTTGGTGATTGGAGAAATTTAATAGTTTTTTCTGTGTAACATGTCGTATAGGAATTAATATTGTCGTGCAACCGTCTTTGAGGATTTCTTCCAGACGTGGTCAACTGGGTACATAAAACAAAACACATACAATGAACAAAAAAAAAAAATAGAGCATTGATGTTGATGGTTTTCACATGATTTTGATGGTGAGGCTGATGTTGATGTTGATATGTAATGACTTCAATGTCTATTATAATGTTGGCAATGAGTTAAGGAGAACGGCAAACAATAAAAAGAATAAAAATAAATAAATAATAACAGAAATTGCAAAACATTTCCGATAACACTAATAACATATGAATAAGATAGACATGAAAATGGCAGGCCTGTTGTTTAGAGAGACACTAGCAGGGAATCTTGGCATCTTTTAACGTTGGCTATAAATAGCATAAAACATAACTTCTTTAAGTCTTTAATTTTTATATTTTTATTTTAAGCACTTTAAGGAAAAAAGTTTGGATTCGGTAAAGAGAAAGAGAAAGAAAGTGGCTGCCATTTTAGATAAAAAATTTAAAGTTTTTTTTATACCCATACCAAAATAGTGAAGAATGTAAGTATTATGCGTTTGTGCTGATGTTTGATACACCTTAAAATCAGGTTTTGAAAAACTGCAAAAACTTTCGAACAAAAAACGAAAATTTTTGAACACCTTTTCGCTTTTTGAGTTGGTTTGAAAGCGACTGTTTACATTTAATGAATCAGAAGTAAAAGCAACAGTTTTTTTTTTTGCCAATGAGAAATGAAGAAGTGGAAGAAATGGCAGTTTTTGAACTTTGACTGCAGTTTTTTTAACGCTGTTTAAAATATTAGCCCTAGACCCCTAACTAAGAGTATTCCGATCGACTTAGAATCACTAATCTAATTTCTGATGATGATCTAACGATGTCCGTCCGTCCATCCGCGGTTTTTGGAGATAATTTATTGAAATTTGGTACTTGTTATAATTTTCGCAGGGAGCAAGCCTATTGAGAAAGTTGAGAATCGATCCATAATTTCACATAGACCCTATTCAAGCTTCTTCCGGAATAGAGTCATTATGCCAATAAACCATCTTATTATGTTAATATTTAGATTAAATTTATTGCAATCTTAGGTTCGGTTAGGTTAAAAAGGGTTATGCGCCCAAGAGCACACCTCCACCCGGAGACCAATGCGGTCAATTGTGAATCCCTTCAATATAGAGGAAGAAGACAAAAAGATTTAAGATAGTGAAAAGATACTACATAGAACAAAAAACTCCACCTACAGTCCCCTCACCAGAAACAATATTGCAATCTTAATCATCTTAAAAAATTTTACTGGAATCGGCCAATATATTCAAATATATTTAAATATCAACTCCCATACAAATACTTCTACCGAAAATTACTTTTATTGCCAAAGCCTTTTTATAAATATTGATATTGATATACAATTTGGCGACAATAATTTTAACGATAGCAACTTTCTCATGACATATGGTAGGTGCAAAATAACCCATTAAAGCCTCCTTTTGAAATTCACTTTAAGGCAAACAAATCTCATATAGATGAAGATATCTAAAAAATATTCGGCAAAAAGAACTTTTACATGAATGTTAACCTCTTAACATATAAATTTGTTCTGGCGGGTCCATGATTGCCCATGGGCCCCAAATAGGGTACAGTTTCGAAAATTTCTTTTTAAATACTTTGGTGTAGGGTATATTATGTACGGTTTGAAAAAACAAATTTTTTATATACAAAAAGTATAGTAATTTAATAAACAATAAAAAAATTTTTTTGCTTCACCTTTAAAAAATTTTTATTTCTTCGGTCTATTTTCTTCCTGTCAAAATCAGCTTTATACAAACAAGTCTTTAAGTAATCTAATAATTATTTGAAAAAGGAGGATAAGAAGGTAATTGTAAGGAGGAAGGGGATGTTGACTTATAGAAGTGTTTTTATACTGTTGACACTTAATACTTCAACAATGGCTTTGTAATTAATAACAGGAAACGGAAATACTATTAAATACATGACAACAAAAGAAACATTTTATTATACTCAAAATAAATAACACTGATAAACAGAAATTCAAATTATATTTCTTTATTTGATCTGATTGGGTTACGATAAAAACTTTATGAGTTTAAGTGTAGGAAACTAGGGATGTAACGAATACCGATACCGATATATCGGTGATGCTTCACGTTTGCCGATATATCGATATCGGCGATATTTTATGAAAAAACAATTTAATTTTCAATTTTTATTTTTGCATAACAACTAAGAGCAAAAAATACAACAGAAAAATAATTTGTTGCTTTTAATTCTTAAGCGTATGTTTTTTATATCTTTTTTCGAGACGCCTGCTAAAGTAGAAAGTAATCCTACTTCATGCTTTCCATATGTATATGCGTTTTACGCGTTTGGTATGTAACTTAACAATACAATTTTACACTACGACTTTTTGGACTGATGCCTAAACGCATTGAACGCCTGATTTGTACCTGCAGCAGAAATTTCTGCTAACTTTTAAAGATTTCTGTGAAAATAAAAATCACTTCGCTATCCATTAGCAACTGCTTTATTTTCTGACGCTATTTCGCTAGTTAACAGTCTTCGAACATTATTAGAAAACTCGATAACTGAATAAACTGAGATACAGGATGATTGGCGATTGAAAATTGGCGATTTACGTAGCATTAGCTCTGAATGAAAGATTTGAGTGTTTAGAGAATAATGAAATCTATTGCTTATCTTACATTCTCTAACTTCAAAGCAAAGCTCGAAAATTTCAAAGACAATAGATTCAAAAAAAAACGTCTTATTGAGCAACTCAACATGATTCTACATTCCGAAAGTGTTAAAGACACGGCCACTCCTACACCTAGTTAAAGTTCTGATAAGTCTAAAAGAACTGACCTTTAAAGCATTTGTGCAAATCTTAAAAGAAAATTTGGAGAAGGATGATCCTCTTTCGATCCTACGCTGTGGCTCAGCCAAAGAAGAAGTCTAGATGTACCGTAGATTTTATAATTTTTGTAGAGACGCAGATCCGCATTTTTAGTCGCGCAATTAAATGTTATACTCAAAATTTAAGACCATGGCGCAGAAATACTTAAGTTGTCAAATGAGTTCAGTCACATCTGAGAGACAATTTTTTTACTGCAGGTCTGCATCAAACGGAGTTGCGAGTTGAGGATACTTTGTTTTTTGAACCAAAATCTTATTAGTATTTATTTTGAATAATTATCTATTATCTCTTACAATGTTTTTTTTTTTTTTTTTTTTTTTTTTTTTTTTTTTTTAAATTAATTTTTACCATGAATTAAAATTAATTTCGTTGTTTTTAAAATCTTAAATATTAATAATCTCTTACATATATACTGTAATTTCGTATAATAAAGAAATAACTCTACTTCAGTTTTGTTAATTTTACCTTAAATTTAAATTTTATATTCGTATCGGTATCGGTATCAGCGATATATCTTTTTGAGTATCGGTATTGGTATCGTATCGGCAAAAAGACGTATCGTTACATCCCTATAGGAAACTTCAAGTTGATTTAAAGGATACAACAAAAAATGTTGCTTTAAGTAAATCCAAAACCGAAAATTCTGTCATTTTGGTTGTTTGTATTTTTTTTGTTTTTTTTTCTTAATATTTAATGAATAGTCTTCAGTTTATTAAAAAAATAAGTAGAATTTACATATTTCTTTACAACTAATTTTATTACCTATTTACCAAAGTGAAATCTTCTAAAAATAAAAAGGAACTTGACCTTGACGAAGCTTACAACGGGGAGGGGGGCAGTGAGTGGTAAAGTCTTGATTATATTTTTCTTTACTTTATTTGGATTGAAAATGCGGCCTCACCCTTTAAATTAGTGTACTGCCTGTAGGCTACAATCAAACTCATCATGCTCAATATCACTTCAATTTGTTAGAGGTCTAAGCCAATACCAATTTTGTAACACCAACGTACAACCGTTTTACCGTTTGCATTTCATTTTAAGCAGACGTTTTAGTTTATTTTTTTATTTTTATAACAACTGGTGGTTCTTTTGAGGGAAACTTTTTCCAAAAAAAAAAAAATAACCAAAAAATTTAATTTTATCAGTTAATTGTTGCTGATTGAATTTTAGCTGATACAGAAAAATATTGATTCAGCAGAAATTGTATTTTAGGATTTGCTTTGTATTCTTATTTAGCCGATTCCTCGAAAGAATCTATTTATATTAAACGTATTTCTATCGAATTACATTAGGAACAACAAAGTCTTCCTAGTCGGCTACAAATCGGAAAAATTCAAATTAAATATCCACAGACACTACTCCCTCTTTCCTTCCCCTCATAACCTATTTATATACATATACAGGGCTGTGGAGTCGTCAGAAAAAAGTAGTAACTCCGACTCCAAACGCTGAAATTTTTTAAGTGCAACGCCGACTCCGACTTACAAATTCTTTTTTTTTATACATATCCCACTCGCATCCTACTAAGCGACCAAAACTACCTAAAAGAAAAATACATAAGCTTTCTTTTGAGCAAAAAAAAAAAAAAAAAAATACCGTTTCAAAAAAATATAAAAAATAAGTTTTAAATTTAAAAAAAAAAATTTAAACAAATTTAAAAAAATACAAAAATTTTTTTTTCGATAGCTATAGAAATAGCTATCTAAGTTGTTTGGGACAAATTTTGCTAACACCAATAGATAATAAGTTACATGGACGATAAAGAACACCGGTTTGGCCAAAATGTCAAATTTTGACCCCCTCTAACTCAGAAACTTTTTGACCGATCTTGTTGAAAATTTGTGTCTAAACTACTATCCAATAATCCAATAATCGGAAGACATCGATTTCAAAAGTTGGGTCACTTGACATGAAATCCCCCATATATATTCTAAGTCGCCTTAGCCATGTCCGTCTGTCTGTCCGTCTGTCTGTCCGTCTGTCTGTCCGTCTGGTGAAAACACGCTCACTTTCGAAAAAATCAAAAGATAAGAACAATCTTGG
Source organism: Pollenia amentaria (assembly GCA_943735925.1). NCBI lineage: Eukaryota > Metazoa > Arthropoda > Insecta > Diptera > Polleniidae > Pollenia > Pollenia amentaria. The sequence goes on along the minus strand of OX031010.1, from coordinate 10,552,018 downwards.
TGTCAAATCGAATAATGCTATTTTAATACAATTTGGTACGTTAAAGATTTAAAGTACTCCAAATCACACTATAAAATTTCCGAAAGCTCGGTCCATTATTTACCATATAATGTACAATATTATATTGTGGTCAAACTTGGTCCAATTTTGGTGCATATGGCCAGAAATAATATAATGAAATTTTGTAATATACTGTCCATAGCTTACCTTAGATCCCATATTAAGCAGCCTTCTGAAAAGCACTTCAAACGCTAAAACAAGTTCCACTACTGTATTAAAACTTGTTCCATTTAGATTTTTAATAACAGAAATCACCCGACATGATTTCGTGATGTTTCAACGAAAATTGCCATGGATCTAATAACAATTCCCCTCTCGAAAATCATTTTACTTCAGCATAAACTGTTACAAATCATGATATTTTATTCAAGTTTGTTCAAATTGCTAGAAATAAAAGCAAGAGACTGTCTGATTGTCGTTCAATTTTTTTAAACCGCAACCAATTTTTATACTGACGTCCATTTTTATAAAGATTAATTCATCATTTATAACTCTCATATATTCTAACTGTCGGTGGAAAGTATCAAAAACTCGGCACAGCCGAATATAGCACTCTAAATGGTTTTTAATACAGTACCTTTAGAATGGTTAAATATAGCAAAAAAAAAATTATTCCGTAAAAATTTCAAATCGATACTTGAAATATTGCACCGCCAATATTTTGGAAAATATTAGAAAATGTTTTCATATTTTATATGCCGAAAAATTTTGGAGTTGGAGTCGTGAGTTTTTTTGGGTACTACGACTCCAACTCCGACTCCGGTACAAAAACCTCAACTCCGACTCTTCAACTCCGACTCCACAGCCCTGTATATATACCAACACATTGCATTGCATTAGTACACGCAGAGAAAAAACATGTTTGTGGTAAACATATTCTAAGAGCAACAACATATTATGATAAGATTCATGATTGTAGTCAACATATAACGATTATTATTGAATCGTTTTATGACCAAATATATTCGTAATATAAAATCATAATAGTTTCCCTTAATCATAATTTGTTTTTATTACATCATATTATTATCATGTTAATCATAATAAGTTAAGAAGTAATCATATTATTATCATGTTAATCATAATAATATGTAGATTAAATCTAAAACCGAAAAATATTTGTAATATATATTTATGCTTATTTAATAAATGGCAACCTAAAACTGTTGCAGATATTTCACACTATAATATGATGCAACTTCAAACATATTATTTTAAAACTATTTTTGTCGTAGGACGAAATTATTCATAAATTATTTTATAGAATTTTCATTCAGTTTCTCTAAAATAACACAAAACAATGTTCAATATTTTTGCACCATTTTAAAACAATATTGAAATTTTTTTAGCATTGATATTTTAATTTGTGACACTTTACACTTTTTTAAAGTACCTACAATTTCTTTGAACTTGGTTTTTAATGGGTATTTTTTTTTTAAATTGTTTACACAAAAAAAATTATAAAATTTCTCCAATCACCAAATTTATATCACAATTCATAATATCAAGCAAACAATTTGTTGATTGTGCACCTATTACCAAAATGATTATATTGATTACTACAAATTGTGAATATTTTTTTTTTTTTCAATAAATGATTTTTTTAATTTTAATTAAAAAAAATTAAAAAAATTATCAAAAAACTTTGCCATTTCAATGTGTTAGTTTATTTAAATAAATATTGACAATTCCCAACAACAATTCTACATGTTCAAGTTATTTTATTTTAAACGAAAAAAGTCAATTAAGATTTTTTGTTATTTAATTAAAATTTTAATTGAAAAGTTATTTCAAAACAACTAAAATGTTAATTAAATCAAAATTTAATTTTTAATTTTCTTTCAACTAAAAAAATAATGGATTCAATTATCACATTAATTAAATTTAAATACTTTTTAAACCATTTTTTTAACTGGTAAAATACTTTTTTATGTGTAACCACTGAATAAGAAATAATTCGATAGGCATATGTAAAACAAAGACACAACTGATGCAAAATTGTTTTACAAATGGCGATAAGAAAATATTGTTAGAGTAAGGAAATTTTGTTTGCATCTTAAACATATTGTGAGTATGTACACGTATAGAAAGTTATCATGTTATTGCTATTAAATATCATTATGTAGTTGTGAGGAAAATAATATGTTTTCAAAGTTATCCTTATTTAGTTGTTATAAAAAGGATTATTTTTCAGTGAACCATATTTAAATTTATAATTGCGATAAACATTGACATGTTTACAGTAACTATAATATTGTTGATGTTAAATAAATATAACAATATTTTGTGTTCGACAACAATATATTGTTACAATAAACATAGTTGCCGTAACCATGCCCAACCATATTTTTTTCTCTGCGTCGTGTAGGAGGCATCCTCCAAATGTTGGCTCAAAGTTAAAAAATATGAAAAGCGTACACAAAAATGTACATGGTTATATGTAACCATAATAGGATTGGGATATACATGCGAAGGACTGCTTCAGTTTTAATATTAACGAAAAAAAGGTATGATACAAATTACCAAAATAGTTTTGAATTCTCCGCAACAATACTGAATGTGTGGTCCGTGACCATATCGAACCATCCTTCAATTTTTGCGGGTGTTTCGGACATTTTCCAACAGAATGATATACAACACTGATTAAATCTGCTGTAATAGCTACAAAATACCTCATAATGCATTACTAGATATTTTCCCCTCAGCTATGTTTGCATGTGTATGTTTGTAGCCTCGTTAAAACCACCTTCAATTTATCTTTTGGATTTGTTGCTTCTTTTATTACAGTTGTCACAATATTTATAATGGCAATCTGTTACAGTTCTATACCATTTTAGTCGTTTTACTCCCTTTTTCGGCTGCCCAAAAAGTCTAATGTGGTTTGCTTAGGAATTTAAGAGTTGAACGGGTGTGTGCAGTGATGACAACAATAAAAATCTTTTCCAATTTCCTTATATTCTCCCTAAAGTCTTGTAAGCATAATGTAGTTTAAGATTAGTAAGCTCTAGCTTAACCAACGAAATTCTTTAGATTTGTACCAAATATTTCAATGTTTATTTATGGTCGATGGTTTTGGTATTTTATATTTTTTTTCGCAAATCTTTTTTTCTTTTTTTTTTTTGCTAAATCGTTTTCTTTTCTTTGCGTTTGTAAGTTGTTAGACAATGTTGTGTATAGTTAGAATTTTATTAAAAACAACATAAATTTGTTTTTTTGTTTTTTTTTAGGTTTTGTAGATTTTAATTTATTGAAAATAAAATTTGAATAGAAAAGGATTGCACTTGGAAGATTACAAAAAAAAAATATGTAAATTTATTTAAGAAGAAATTGGGATTTAAATCTTCATTATAAGAAATCAAGGTTAAGGTGGACACAAACCAGGATTTAAAAGCAGACGCAAATATTATTTGAAACTTATTTATAAATTTAACTCACAGGTTTAGATAATTTTGAAATTATTATTATATTTTCTTACTGCCTTTCTTTGTAAGAAAAATAGAAATTTTCGTTTGGCAATTTACTTTGAAACAACAATGAAAAAATTAACTGCCTGGCCCACAATGTCGACAAGAACAATTCTTTCGTATATTTATTAGGGAAGTAACAAATACCGATACCGATATATCGGCGATACTTCATGTCGGCAGAAATTTTCCCATAAGATGTTTTGTTTTGATTTGACTGCGATTATGTCTCGAATTGCATTAATTAACGGGGTTTCCTGCTCGAACTGCTTTTTTATAACCGTGACGTAGATATCTTTGGTACGATGCGTTGCGGCTGCTACTTGTAGTTCATTGGCCATGTTGTGCACCTCACAATTGAGTTGGTTTGATCGTTGCTTATAGAATGCTTCGGCTGACGGAGTTTTGCTCTAATTCTCCGCACTTTTCGCGGCCTTTCGCTGTAGGATTAAGTCCCATGCCACATAACGTTGCCTACATGTTACGTGGCATGTAGGCAACGAGGCACTGGTGAAGCTATTTTTGATCTCTGGCCATGACCCCGTTTCACCTGAGATGGGAATGGAGCGTGTTAGTTCTCTGGTGTAAGCGGTTGCCGTTTCCATATCCCTTAGTTTGGCAATGTAGATCTTTCTTCTGCTCGGGGGCTTTTGGTTGTGATGGATATTTTTAAGCTGGCCGTTACGATTACCAAGTGGTGGTCACTGACTATATCAACACTGACTATATCAACACTACTTGCTGTTAGTGATTCCCTTCATTTTTTGCTTATGGCGATGTGGCCTATCTGATTTTCGGTGCGGTTGTCAGGGTATACCCAAGGGACGGTGTTTATTCCTGGAAAATAGAGTTCCTCGATGAGGACATTATTCGTACGGCACGCATCTACCATGCCTTCCCATTGTATCTTCTGCGCCAACGTTGTTGGGCCCTACTTGGGCACTGAAGTCGCCCATCATAATTGCAATATCTCCCTATTGTACATCCGAAAGAGTCTTATCCAGTTGGCTGAAGAAGCTGCATTTATAAAGGCGTTAAATTAACAAACATTTACATTGAAAGGTTTTTTTTTGAAATTTTTATCATAATATTTAGTTTTTATTTCCCTGAAAATAGTAACTTTGACACTTTTAATGGCAACTTAAATAAATAAACCACAATCTTTATTTAACAATTTTTTTCCTCTAAACCCCTTTTTCCAGCCAAGAGTAATAAAAAGCAAAGGTAAGCAATTAGGGTTCCTATTCGGAAGAAGTTCTTGTAAAAACACTTTTAAATATCCTTAAAAAAACTTGGGGATTTCTATGCAAATTCTTATTGCCGTATTAATAAAAATATTTTTAATTTAATAAAGGTTTACTAAACAAATTTTCTACGTAAATTTCACTTAATAAACGTTTGTTAAATTTAATAATCGTTTATGAATACGGGGGTTAGGCTTTAATTGAAGGGTTTGTTACATTAAGGGTTAATAAATCAGTGCAAGTTAAACTCTCTTTTTGGTTTTAAATCAGTGCGCTTATAAATTATCGCTAAGCGAAAAAAACACGCCATATAAAAGTGACCACATTTATCGTAGTGCTGCCACATGTTAATATAAAACTTGGAAAACTGATTTACAACTGTTAAGTTTAAACTACATATAAATGAAGGCGGCATGGAATTACCCCTCAAGAATTAACTCCCCAAAAACAAAATGAAGTAAAGCGTGGGGCCTTATTAACAAAATTACAAAATATTTATGACGTTGTTTGTGCTTTCAATGTTATTCTTTGATGTTGCGTTGTGTTTTACATGATTAGGGCCTTAGTTAGCGAAGCCAGAGGAGAAAAGCCTTGCTTCCAAAAACGTTTGCGCTATAAATTTAAAAATGAAATAATCCCCCAAAAAATATATTGGGGCTTTTTTCATAATGACTTTTGGGGGGGTAATTTCATATGAAATAGTCCCCCAATGAAAAAAATTAAATAACACCCCAAAGAAAATAAAATAACCCCCCCCCCCCCCCCCCCAAATCGTTTTTGTTGCTTTTTGTACAAATTTTTGGGGGGTTATTTCATTTTTTTTTTTTGGTTTTTTGGAGTTAATTCTTGGGGGGTTATTTCATGCCGTAGTTCAACAAAACCAGCGTTTAAATTTAAATGGCACTAACTGTCAGTTTAGCTATGTAGAGAGTAAATGACAATTTTGTTGTAGCTTAAGAAGCTGATTTTAAAATATTATAAAACAAAAGAAAATGTGAAAAGAATTTCTGTCGAATTCTTAATTCTGAACAGATTGCGCTTCCTTTTCATTAAGCATAACCTATTGTTTTTAATTCTCAATTAAAATGTTAAGCTTACCCATCTTTTTTACTTTATTACTAACAATAAAATTCCCAAGAATGAAAAAAATTTCATACATTCCCGGAAACGACATGGAATCGGAAGTAAAGAACCCTACAAGCAATAAAAATGGTAAGAAAGAAAAATAATAAAATTTAAATGCCTCACAGAAAATTGTAACTATGCTATAATTTTTTTTTAACAAACGACTAGACAATTGAAGTTGAAATACAAATAATTGGGGGAGAAACGTGTATCTAAGACACCCCATTATGAAAAGAAAACAATAGCCCGTAAATTACAGCACCTGCTGGGAAATCAGACAATAAACACTAAAAAGCATGATGGAAAAGGAAAAATGTCTTTACACCTTTATCAAGTAGTAAAATAGAAACATGCAAACTAACAAAGACACTTACAGTCAACATGTCAAAATTTATAACAACAATATACTAGAGAAGTTACAATCAAAATGAATGTCTTGCAAGAACAAAGAGCGAAGTAAAACTAAAACAAAAGAAGGTAAGAATGTCAACTGAAATAGAGAACAATGAACCGAAAAGGTTTACGACACTGTTGCTCGGGGGAATAGAGTGAAAAGAATAGTGTAGTTGAAGGCTCTGTATTGTAGTAATGACGAATCTTTTATATCCAGCTTTATCTTCATTTAAAAATAAGTGCAAACATTTGCTTTGGTCCATACAGGTTGGATCGTTCCCTTATTAATTATCTTATTAGTAGTAATATTTGTAGTGAATTAATTAATTCACGGGAGAAGGTTTTATTCTGTTGTGATTATTAAATATTGATCGAACCGAAAAATTTCAATTTATATCCTTTATTTACGCCTAAGATAAAGGTAGCGGTGTTTCCAACCCAGGTCTATTTAATATTGAGGCGCCACCATCATCATGTTTTATATTTTAAGTTTTTCTTAATTTTTTATATATTTTGTTAAATTTGGGTACGTTTTTAAATGCATCAATGCGCTGCATCAGTGACTTCAAATGTTTATATATATGTATATATCAATGAAGTAGATGTGGAACAAAAAATTATCAAATACTCCACAAAAATAATAGTCATACAATAAAAAAAATTATAATTACTTTTTTATCGGCATTAAAAAAAGTTTGCTTTTCTGATGAAGCGCAATGATGCCTTTACGAACGCACCCTTTAGTTTTCTTTTAACTTGTAAAATTTTTCAAGTCGAATCGTTGTTCGGCCACCATTCTGAAAAGACGGTATTATATTCGCTTTACCAATTTGAATTTTTTAAATTAATACTATTAATTGTACTTGAAATTTATTTTCCACAACTAATTAAAACGATTTAAAACGCCTAGAATAACAAAGCAGGAAAGTATTTTTATTTTGTTTGAAAGTGCTTTCTATTTTTTCCTAATTTTTTCTATTGCTTTTTCATTTCTCCCTTTTACAATATCACCAAGTTGTTGGGATACTTGGTAAATATTTCGGCGCTTTATTTCACAAGCCCACCCCTACACACAGTCCATATCATCCGAAGAACGTAAATGATGTTTTTATCCTTATTTTAATTCAATAAAACAATTTCTGAAATACAACTCACAAGCTCGCAGTATCGCCGTAGTCGTTGCATAATCGTCTAATTACACTGTACAAGAAATTAAAATTTTTTTCAAAATAACAATGTGGCAAAACTGATTCTTGTAGAGGGCCCTTAAAAAAGATATACGCTTATCGCCTTAAATGTGTTTGGAGACCTATAGTAGAATTTCATGGCAAATTTTTTCAACTACATACATCCTTGTTTTAAGGGTAATTTTTGCTTTTTTACAAAAAAAAATGCAAACAAGACCCATTTTCAGCAGAGTGCTAATAATGTTTTGAATAAATCTTCTGAAGACACTTAATACCAAAAATCTAATTATCACACGATTTACTACGTTTTTCTACTACACAAGTTAACTTTTAAAACGCCGATACACGTATATCTTTTTTATTTGTCCCCTTTTCAAGAATCAGTTGACAGAACGTTGTTATTTTCTTGTGTGTTGTACAGTGTTATAAAATGTTTTGGGGGATTCACAAAGTAGTCATAAAGTTATAAAGTCATATGTTTTAAAATAATAAGAAGTAAAACATATGACTGTTGTGAGCAACCGCTCATAATTTATAATTCTATTGTATGACATATCAATAAACACAGCATACAAAATTTTTATTTTGTTTGAAACACAACAATATTTTTTTTAAGCAATTGTAAAATATTATTTAGGTTATTATGACGAAATGGCTTGATAGCACACCTTGTGAATCCTCAAATTCTATATTTGTTGTAGATAATTTTTATACAAAAATATTGTCTCATTAGGTGCGTTTGAGTACTTTTACAGTAAAATGCAGTAACAGCTGATGGCAAATAATTGAAGTGTTGAAAAATGTTTACACTTTTGACTACTTAACTCGTTTTCTTATCGGTACTCGATTAAATACTTTTTATAACACGAATATTTTTGGAAAATACAAACAAATTATTTTATGTAATCTTTCATATTTGTTTGTTTTTTATTTCATTTGAATTTGCTAAATTGTGTCCGGCAAAATTTGATCAATAGCACACGAATACTTTTTTTTACTATTGATAACTTTAAAAACAAGGGCTGTTCTAAGTACCCGAGTACTTGACACTTTTACAACTCCAAAAAATTAACATAACAAAACAAAGTTTAAAAAGTTGGTATTTAGCCATATAAATTCTTTACAAGCAAGTTTAATTAATTAATATTTATTCATTTTTTGTTTTTATTTTTGTTTTGTTTCAACTTTTCTTTTTTTAAACAATTTTTTCACAATTTGTATGCCTTTTGGTTGCTACTTTTGTTTGTTTACCTTTTGAAACATATGTTTTTTTGTTTTACAAAATTTTACTGCAAAAATTTCTGCAGTAAAAATTTGTAAGTACTCAGTCAAGAACTGTCACTTTACGCTCTCAATTTGTGTCCTCATTTACTGTATTTTGTGTACGCGAACGCAATTTAGTAAAATGCAGTAAAGTTTAGTAAAAAGTAGTAAGAACTTTTGTGTTCTCGAACGCAGCTATTATACGATTGATTTTCATGTGTTTTGAACAACGTTTTATTTATGCCAGACCTGGAAGTTTTCAATTTATTTGTAAAAATATTTTTAGAATGTTTAACTACTACCACAAATTTAATTCTGCTGAATGATGAATGTATGTTTGATTCATTTTAATTTATCTTTTAAGCTATTTTAAATAAAATTGCTTATCAATTAATATTTATTACCATTTCATATCAAATTCAAACTTCCATAGCTGATTTAATTTCATGGTATCAACCAATGTGAATGCTTACTTTATTAAAGAAGAAGAAAAAATAAATTAAAGCGAAGAGTGCAGTAAAATATTATAACTAAAATTAAATAGTGTGCTTTTTTTAGTTTTATTATTCATATGTTTTTATTATTTAGTAAAAAGAAATTTGTTAATCTTCTTAAATAATTTACTCAAAGTGAATTGACAATGTACATTGACATTTAGCAATACGAAAAAGTAACGATACAACAAATTTGTCTATTCACAAGTGCATAATACATTGAAACAATATGTTTTGCCCTACAAAATTTTAAGAGCGAAATAAGTCGTTTCATTTTGAATACATTTTGAAACATGCTGCGAAACTGGAAAACTGTACTGTCATCTCCAATTTTTATAAAAATTATCGTTAGTTTATCTGAACTAGCTCTCAAAAAACTCAAAACAAAAAAAAAAACAAAATTAAAATTCATGTTAAATAAAATAAGGTGATAATTATTAAATAATAATATAAATAAAAGTATTAAATAGTTTATTTTTAATTTTACTTATATTTTTTTATATTTTAAATAAAAACACACTAACAACATAAAAAAATGTCAAAATTAAACAAGAATGAATCGTATGAACAGTATGTTTGGCAATCTAGTTTCAGAGAGCGAAACAAGTGGTTTATATCGTCGAATGAACATAGCCAAGGCGAATTGACTAGAAGGTGGGGTCAAGTCAGCATATGGTTATTTTTTTCGGTGGTCGATTTGTCAAAGTTTGTATACGAACTAGTTTTTTTATGTAAACAAACATTTTTTTTTACTAGCAATATTTTTGACAGATCGACCACAGAAACAGTGTTGTTGTAGAGTTGACCTCACCTTCTAGTGAATTCGCCTTGGAACATAGCATAAACCAAAATCTTATATTTTTTAAACGATAAACCTTATGACAGTGCTTGTGAATTGGACAATCTTATTTGAGTAGTTATATTAATAATATATCTAGTAGAATTTTAGTAGGACAAGGATAGTTGTTCGGTTATTTATATTATCATGTGGGGCGATTTTAATCAAAGTTAGTGTTAGGATTTTGTTTTTGTCTAAATTCTATATTTTTAAAGATACTCGTATTTCTGGAATCAAATGTGATATTCGGAACAGGCCTTCTTCCAGTGTGCTGCAGTCTATATTAGACATTCTTATACTTTACCCGGCTACCTCTTCAAACCTCGAAATAGAACTTGCTAGAATTATCAGCTCTATGTACATTTTATGTACTTGGAGTTTCAACATATAGTCGAACAAGCCCGGCCATATAATAACCTACACAACACAGTCACGGACATAATTTGTGCCACACTATTTAAAAACAAATTTTAAGATTAATTTAAACTTTCTGTGTGCCACATATTATTTAGATTGCATTGCCTTTAAGTGATCTTAGGAAGGGGGTTTATATGGGGCTTATGGTTAATTTTGGCCCTACCAGCACAATATTTTGTCATGACATAGAAATTGTCGTAGCTACATATTTGGGTGATTCACAAGGTAGCCATAAAGTTGTAAAGTCAAATGTCTTATAATCTACTGTACAGTTATGACGAATCAATTAACACAACATTCAAATTTTTATTTTGTTTGAAACACAACAATATTTTTTTAAACTATTGTAAAATATTATTTAGGTAATTATGACGATATGACTTGATAGCACACCTTGTGTTACTTATGGCATTAAGTGCTATTTATTTAAAGTACCAAAGTGTCCTCTTATTTATTTAATAACAGCTCCCAGGGTCCTTTATACCAAATGTCATCAAATTATCTCCAAAATCTCGACCTGTACTTTGTGAACAAGATTTGCCACCCAGACGGACGGACGGATATATATAGTTCGATTCAAAAAGTGATTCTTTATCAAACGGTACGCGTTGAGGTGGGCCTAGGACTTTTATTTTAGGATGTTACAAACATTGGCACAAACGCGTAATACCTTCTCCACTATTGTCGTGTGGGCAATTCGACTTATTTTTGAAACGGTCTTATGGGAAGAATCATCTGTCAGGGCTCTGCAGTGTTTTCGCTTTAATGATTACTTTTAGCACTAGACACCACAAAAAGTTTGACAAATATCCCACATGCCTGCCAAATATTAAATTTTTTAATATTTCTACAAACATTGCTCCAAACGTTTGTCCAAACAGCAAACACCCCAATTAACAACACAAAATATTTGTGCAAACGTAATATTTTGACATGTTTGCCAAACAATTTGTGTGGTTTTAATGGCCTTTACACTGTTTAAAATATATTTTTCTTCAATAAATAATTTGTTTGACAGTAAAACCTACCAGTTGTTTTGACAATTGCCACTGATGCATATTATGCAAACGGTTAGTTCTGTAGGTCTTTTAGAGTTTAGCATATTATCGCTTTTGTAGATAGGGCCGTTTGTTTTTATTAATAAAATCGGTAATTTTGGTCGAAAGATTACAAAATTTTTGGTCTACAAAGTAGATTTTTAATTTAAAATGATTTTAAAGTTGTGTACCGACTTATGAATACCATTTTTAACTTAATTTTAATTCCTCAGGAAAACCCAAAATTTATTGAAATCATTAGGGGATTAGTTAGAAAATGATTCAAATACCTCCTTTCCTTTAAAGTAGCAAATACATACAAAAATAATAAATTATTAAAATAAATTATATCTATGAAACTTCAATTTTTCAGAAACCTTAAATTGAAATGACGGCTACACACACTTACAAATATGCTTAGAAATCTAAACATATGCCCAAACTCACATTTTAACAAATTGAATTGTGTATGTGACTTGTGAATTGTTATATTTTGCTAAAAAGCATTTCGGACTTTTGTGGCTGATATTATCAGAAAATTAATTTTTTCTTTTCTTTGTTTCGATTATCTCATCTTTTTTGAATTTTATTTGTATTATTATTATTTGTAGTAATTTTAGGAAAATAATAATGATTAAACACGAATTGACATGTTTGCATTGAATGAACTCATGTGTGTGCGTAAGGGTGTTAAGGGTCCTGTGAAATGAAAATAAACCATACTATTATACTCTAAGGTCACTATTAGGATCTATGTATAGTTTATTTTACTATTGTTTCTCTAAAAATAATTTTCTACAGCGAAATAAAAACTTTAATACAGAGTAAATAACAGTAACAAAGAAAACATGTTTGGGCGCCAAGTAATGGAATTTTCGACTAGTTTTTTCGTGAGGAGCAGGCGCAGAAAACTGTTATACTAAGGGAAATTTCTCTAATTTTGAGGGGAATCGAAACAAAATATCTTTAAATGTTTTCTCAACAAGCCAGCACAAAAAGTTATTTCCATAAATTTAAGTTTAAGTTTTGCATTTTTATTGCCTTTTTAAACAAAATTCTTACACATTTGTTTTAGAAATGCACCAGTTTTATGAAAACATCGATAGAGAAATTTAAATTTTCAATTTCATGCTAAGGTTTTTTCAAAAAAAAATTTATTCTGCTTTCCTTAAAAAGTATTGAGAAAATTGAAAATTTTTGTATAAAATTCAACAAGACTAAGTACTTAACATGTTAATAGCTTTCTTCTTATTTTTTGGAAAACCATAGCATCTGACTGACACCTTGTCTAGAACACACAAACCAATCATTTTGGAAACACTCTTTGACTGCAGCATAGACAAGGTAAATGATGATAGTTTTATAATGGGAAAATTTATAGAGGAATTAAAATTTATTGGAACAGAAAATTTATTTCTTTTACTGCATAAGAGGGTATTTTAACTTTAATGGAGGATGAATTGAAAAGCACAAATGTGAGGAAAAACATTTAAATTTTTATTTAAGTTTTAAGAATTAAAACACATTTGGGTGATTCACAAGGTAGTCATAAAGTTGTAAATTCATATGCCTTAAAATAATTACAAGAAATATATATGACTGCAGAGGGCAACTGCTTATAATTAAGATTTATACTGTTCAGTTATGACGAATCAATTAACACAGCATAAAAATTCTTAATTTGTTTGAAACACAACCATATTCTTTTTAAGCAATTCTAAAATATTATTTAGGACATTATGACGATATGACCTTGTGAATCACCCAATTATCAAACAAGCCCTATTCCAGCCACAAGATAAAATATTATCTAGAGTGAAAACTCAGGATATCAATCAACGAATAGGGACAATACTGAAGCAGAGCAATTAGCCACTAACCGGCCAATAGCTTTACATTAACCCCATACATTTTTCGGAGATCACTATAAGGACTTTTTACGTTGTTTGATTCAAAAGTCATCAGTTAAGGAATGTGACTGTTGTACGCCAACGATTAAGGTGTCTAGGTTAAGTATACCCTAACTTAAGTATAATAGTGAAGAGGGAATTATGCGTTTGTACTTAGGTTTTTCACACCTTAAAATATTAGTAATATGTATATCCACCTTAGGGTATACCGATTGACTTAGAATAAATATTTGAATCGATCTAACGATGTCTATCCGTCCGGCTGGCTGGGTACCAGCTTCCTAAAATCATTTAAAGAATCAAATCTCATACAGATGATGACATCTAAATAATATTCGGAACAAAGAACTGTTACTTGAATTTTAACCTCACAACATAATTTTTCTTCCGGTGGCTCTATGATTGCCCATGGGTCCATACTTGCCATATAAAATTTGTTGAAAGTCGTCATACTTTGTCGAAAAAATCGCCAAATCGTCAAAATGACTTAATTAAATCGTCATTGTAGAGCTTTTCTACATTTTTTTTTTTTAAATTTTAGCTATTTTCAGTATATTAGTATTGTGGTTATTTTATTGAACTGTTAATGGTTTTTAATCCAAATTTAGCTATTTTAATTAGGCTTAAGTTCATTGAATTAAATTTTCATTAAATTATTTTTATGAAGACAGGAATTTTTACAACATGAAATTAATTAAAATTTTATTGATAATTTTTCATTCTTGACTGCGCTGAGATTTGAACCCAGGCTTTCACAGACAGGTTGCCCAGACTAGTTTCGATTTTAACCACACAATCTCGTCGGTGGGGTTTGCCGTTTTACTCACTCGGCTATTGAGGCCGGGCGACGTCAATAGTCAAACATCAATCCTTAAACCAAATGGTATTTTACCTTGGTAGATCGAAATTTGTTTTTGAATGAATGATTATCTATTTTAATCAATTTACATGTTCTTTCTAACTTTGGTTTTTTCGTACTTTTTGTCAAGAATTCTTCTTGAAATCCAAAGTACATTTTTTGTTTTTCATGTTTTTGTCTTTCTTTTTTCTTGTTGACCTTTTCCAGCCCAACTTGAAGGACAAATGTAAACATAGCTCGTGCCTTAGCTGTTAACAATATTAGTATTGTGGTTTCAGTATGTTTTAATTCAAATTAAAAAAAAAATATAGCAAAAAATGCAAAATCTCAGAAAATAAAAAAATTCATTCTTGCTCTGTTTAACTACGTACGCAAGTTTTTTTTTTTCAAGGTCACCCTAAGTAAGTGCGGCAAGCGTTTTTTAAATATGATATCCCTAGGGGAAAGGGAACTAACACTAAATTTGTCACATGACAAGTCACTTTAACATGGCGATGTCCTACGGGGTTAATTGGCACCTTATTGACACTTTGTAACAGGTCACTGAAATAACCTTAATGGACACATCCAATTTCGGTTAAAATAAGATATTGTCCCAAATGAGCCATGTCAATATGATAGATCACCTTCATATAAAGTAATTGAACTAGAGAGAATCAGCCACTACCCGCACAAAATCCAGTCTCAGGAATAGTTTTGTGCCAATTACCTTTCCTCTGGACTAACTACACTCTAAACATATTATCACCAGTTAAGTGATATGTCTTATTTTCACCTATTACAATTCGTTCCTTGTAGTTACTGGTCAGGGGATAAGTGCTTTAAGATCAATTGACACAAATTTCCCGCAGGGATGATATGAATATGAAAATTCAGATTTTTTAAAAACAAACGTAAAATTTGTAAAAAAACAGCAAATTACTACCTCTGAAACTGTCGCCTTTTTTTAAAGAGCTAATTTAAATTAGTCCTTGCCTTACGCATCCTTCCTTTTTTACTTACAAAAAATAGGTTTAATTTTTTTTCCTTTAATCTAACCGACGAAATTTAATGACCGGAAATTATATTTTCACTGTGCTCCACTTTTAATGCTTAAAAGTTATTTAGTGCTAATCATTATAGCTGGCTTTTTATGTTATTCTCGTTTAATCTACAACCTTTAACGTAACACTTTTTTGTTGGTGGTCGTTTAATGTACAATCATTAGCATCGCCTAACTATTGGCTTCGGTAAGGTTATGACTGTGGCTGGCTGAATGACTGACTGACTGGAAGAGTCATAAGAGGTTTGTGTAAATTAAAGCACAGACATTTTTGTTAATGGATTCATTAGTATTCATAGAATGTCTGGAAACAACACAATAGAGAATTTTAATACATTTATTATGGTGGTCAAGTTTGTTTAATTTATAACGAAATCTTAATATATTTGGATAAGTTTTTAAAGCGATAAAATAAATAACGTTTTTTTTTTTTTTTTTTTTTTAATTTTTGTCATGCATTAAAATAATTTTAAACGTTTTATAGTGTGTTGATTTAATTTTATAGATGTTACCGAATAAAAGTAGCGTAATATAATTTTTTGAACAAAAAAAAATCAACTATTGGTTACTCGGCGGCGTATTTTTATTTTATACCGGCATCGGCATTAACGGGTTTTAAGCGGTACCGGTATTAATAAGGGTCTCGGTTTGCAACCTTGATTTTAAGTTCTTTAACTTTTTTAAATGATTTTTTTATTTTTAAGACGATTTTTTTCAAAACTTGATGGTTTTTTTTCCGATACACTAGAGTTATTTACGGAAAGCGGTTTATAAATGTATATGGTTATGTAGTTATATTAACAACACAATACAATTATTTATTTGTTTAATGTATTTTATTGCTGGTAATATAATTCCATAATTACCCTACTTACTTTTATTTTTTAATTACATATTTACTCGTAGATACATATACATTAGAACGTACCACATTACAAGAACAACAAGTGCGCCGTACACCCCCTAATATAAATTATTTTTGCAAGGCGATTTCAAAAAGAAAATCTTCGGCTGATTTAATTTTTTTAAATATCACCTTTCCTAGGTATTATTATACGCTTGAACGATGGCGATAGCAGTTTTTCCAAAAAAAATATGTTTTTCTCGACGTTTTGGCTAGGGATGTAACGATACGCCTTTTTGCCGATACGATAGATTTACACACTTGTTTTATTTCGCGCAAACAACAATTGTCAAAGAAATGACAATCAATATTGACAGTTTATGGTAAAATGTAAATTTACTTTTATACCCATGGCCCAATTAGTAGGTCTGCGCAAAACTACAACAATGCAACAATAGAAAAAACAACACGCATTTTGTTTGCATTTTGTATGTTAAATATGTCAAAACCCAATGCATTTGTTTGTGTAATAAATGACAAGATGTCATAAACAATTGCTGCAAAAACAATTGCACGGCAAAAATACAACTCTACAAAAAATCAGCAGGCGTTTCGAGCAGACCTACTAATTGCCATGTTTATACCTTTGTGTTGGAAACTGAAGCAAATGAAAAAAGTCAGGGTTCAAAAATCAAATTTGACTGTGTGACAAAAAAAAAATTTAAAAAAAAAAGAAAAACTTGACTGTCAAAAATTAATAAATAAAACTTAAAGTAAAATTACACACAGATTACACATGTGCTTACAAACAATATACTGGAGCCCCGATTTGCGTCGTTAATGGAAACCGGGTAAATGCGACGCAAACCGAAACGATGAAAATCACATTTTTCTATATTAATGCACTGATGTTATATTTGTTGGGTCAAAACTTTAAATGTTTAGCAAAAGATTAAATTTATGATAAAAAAAAGTCATACGGTTTCGTTTTATTTAATTTATTTAAGCAAATGGGTTGGTAGCTTAATTATTATTAAAATATAAATAAAAATATATGAATACATAAAAACAAATATATTTTCATAAAAACATAACAGAAATAAATTTTTTCATTTATCCATATTAACATAAAAATTAAATAAAAAATAGAATCCCATTTGCGAATAACTCTTCAAATGCTGCATTTTTAAATCTGTCATGTTGCAAATTGTTTATACTGTTGCAGTTGCTTAACCAAGGGTTCTGTCTATGTCAACAGCTTTTGAATTCCAAAATAATGCATATTCTTTTCTTTGCACAATTTTTTATTTTTCTTACGTTCAATAAAACAACTTAACCACAGCACATCTAATTAAAATTCTAACTTCCAAACACCCAATTATGCTTAGAATTTTAGCCTTAGAATAACTTAAATAAAGGAATAAAATAAAAATTCAACTTTTTACACGCAAATAGAAAAAATTTTCACATGTGATTATGACTTCAGTGAAAAAAACAAATACAATCAGGGTAGGTATTTCCTCGCAAAGAATTCTTTTTTTTTTATCTTTCCCTCTTCGTTTCGCGAAAAAAAGAGATTTGTTGTTTTTGTTTCATTTCTATAAACGAAGGCGAGAAACTGCTGTGTTTTCTTTCGTTGATATTTGTGCTGAAATAAAAAACCATTCATTTGGCTGAAAAAGAAGGAAACGAAATGGAGAGAAGAAGCAAACAAAATTGTTTCTTCTTTCTAAATCGAAGGAAAAAAATAGAGGGAAATAAAAGAAGGAAAAAACTTTGTTTATTGAAATTTGTTTTAATGAATGTCTATGTAATAAATTGATTTCGTTTTGGTAAATTATTAGGGAATTTTTCAAAAACGAAGTTTTAATATGCTACGGATCACAAAATTTTGGATAAGTTACCCATTGACCTTCTCGCTCCCATGTGTCCATATAGATACATGACACTTTTTGAGCTCTTATTTCTTTATAATTTTAACAAATTAAGTCAAAACTTTTAAAAAAAGTTTTTTAATAACTATTTAAAAAAAATACTATACGGTAAAAATCTGTTCTCGAAACTGCAAAATATTTTGTTTTTGCTCAGTTTACTTTCTTTTTGTTTCAAAGGTATGCATACATTGGAAAAAATGAAAGAGAACTTTGAATGTCTCTAATACAGTGGTGCCCACATTTGTTAGTGTACTAGTAGCAGCAGAGAAAGAAAAATGTGTGTATTTTTAACGTATTTAAAAAACTCCGCTGTGTGTTTGTTGGGGAGAGTTGTCAAAAAAGCTGGAGCGTAAACATTTTTTTACGCTCATTATAATTGTTGTGGGTTATGTACGTGTGTCGGCAGAATTTCTTTCCTACCACACTTTTTTTTCTCATGATCAAATTATGAAAAAAAAATTTTACCATTTACATGAAAAGAACTTAAATTTTAAAATAAATAAACAATAAAATAAATAATATTTAAATATTTTTTCTTATTTCTGTATTTACTAAACCAAGTCTTTGCTTTTAATTTTACTTCATAACAATATAATTTCAATAAAAAACAGAAAAAGAATTCTGTATTTTTTCCTTCCTTCCATTCGATATTTCGATTTCATTTCTCTTTTCTAATTTTATTCTCCTTCAGTTTGTTTCCTTCTATATCATTCCTCTTCGTTCTGCTAAACGAAGAGAAGCATTTGTGTTTGCTTCGGCAAACACAAAAGAAGGAAACAACAACAATATTTTCTTCTTTCTCGCGATAATGATAATCGAAAAGTTTTGTACAAAAAAACCTTCGCGAGAAAGAAAGAAAAAAGAAATTCATTTACCTACTCTGAATACAATCGAAGAGGGATTGAAAAAGGATTCGGATATGATTCATTGATATGCTCAAATAGGAATCAGAAAATTATTATACGAGGTGATTAATTGGTAGGGTACCATTTTCTCACAACGAGAAAAAAATTAGCTCATATTTTGCTCTTGAAGCTTATTCCTAAATAATACGATTATGATACAAAATGCTGGCTGGGTTAAATGTTGTGTTGACTGACCTATGCCATCGAAATACTTTTTTTTTTTTTTTTGCTTGTTATTTACTGATCTTAAAACCAAAATCCTTTTAAACCAAAAAGTTGACATTTTTCTATCCCTTAAAGTATTTTATGGGGGAGCTCTGTAGATATTACTATGTTTTATGGATAATAAAAATCCTTAATATAATTGTTTGCAAATGTGTAAATATAAACCTTAAATGTCAGCTTTTACCATTTACTGCATCTTAAAACAAAATCCTTTGAAATAAAAAAATAATAATTTTGTTATAGCGCTTATCCTTTTTCCATTAAAGTATTTTGTAGGGGAGTTCTTTTATTAATTTTTCAATAGGCGTGTAAACTGAATGTGTAAAATAATTTCAATTTGTAAAACATGAAATAAAATTAAGTTTTTGTTAAAGTATCTTACAAATAGATATGCTAATTTTGCAAAACTGTATACAGTGAACTCGCGGTAATGTAAACTTTTACTAAAGTGAACAATCTATTAGTACGAACACAATACTATTTGTGTTAACTCTCTAAACAGTGAACAAAGTTTAAAAGCTCTAAATAGTGAAACTTGCCTAATAACAAGCAAAAATAAACCAAAACTGGGAAATTTGTGATTACATTTCTTGGAGTTCACTGTACTTCGAACGATAAAAATCCTTGACTCCCAGTAATTTCTAAATATTTATAAATTTGAACTTTAAATGGTGACTAATGTCATTGAATTCCTTTTTTTTTTCTTGTTAAATCCATTTATTGCATCTTAAACCCAAATCCTTTTATAACTAAAGAGTTGAACATTTTTTTTATAGCGATTGCTCTTTTTCCTTAAAAGTATTATGTTGCGGAGTCCTTTTATAATAACAATGCTACAACCCCTCTTTAGACTGCTACTTTATACAATATTTATTTGTTTGCTTTTTTTAAGTTTATTTGCCAAACCAATCTCATAAGTGTTTAGGGTTATTTTTGAATTGTTACCACACAAAAAGAATGTTGACACTTGCATGTAACTGAAGTGTTTACAACAATAAAAAAAATAAGATCTCACATGAATGTACCGCCAAATTTGCTTGAGTACTTGTAGTCAATGGAACCCTTACCCACTCACATACAATACAATGTAAATAGCCTGGCAAATCATAATGGCAAAAAGTACTTTACGGTTTATTTACCAATACAAAAAAAAACTTGAGAAAAAATAACGACAAGGTCCCCAAGGGCAATTATTATAAAAATTTTGTTTTCAAAAGCTAAAAGCTTAAAATTTTTACTTCAAAAATCCTGGTAAATACAAATGGAGTGGTTACATAACTAATGTTAAAAAAACATTTACATAAATTGTAAGTTGATTAACTTGACTTCAACAAGTGAAGAAATGTAAAAAGTCGATACATTGTAGGTATAAACATTAGGAATATCTAAGTAACAATGCGGCCCCTAAACATTGTTACTGGTCAGCATAGTTGAATAAACCAGTTGACCATTAACTGTACAGGGGCCATATTACGGAATTCGATTCGATCAATAATTTCAATCGATATCGAATGCGGTAATTTGGGCCCAGGCTACAATTTTTCAACCAACTTTTCATAACCAACTTTTCAACCAACTTTTCATATTTTTGTTTTTGTTTTATACTTTAAATAAAACAACTATGGGCTCCGATATAAATAAATAAATAAATAAATTTTTCCATATATGAAAGAAAACCATTTTGTCATCGGAGCCCAACTATATCATTTATATGCAGTTTATGGTATAAAAAAAAAGTGTATAAAATTAAAAGTCAAGTTCTTAAGTCAAAGTAAATGGCTTCAGGGACAACATACATATGTAGGTACATAGAAGTACAGAATAACACATAAATATTTTTGATTTTGTACCTGTCTATTTATTCACCTTTTGGTTAACAATCAAGTAAATTTTGTATGTACTGAATAAACAAGAACCTTTTTATTTTAAGTTTTATTCATAATTTCACTTGCGGCCAACTTTTAGTTTTGATTTAAAAATCCACTTTATATTGAATTCTTTTCTTCATTCTTTTTTTCACTACACACTTAAATAAAACTTAATTTCCCAATCGGGTGCATTTAAAATTTAAAGTTTAAATTTTAAATTTAATTAGTTTCAATAACAACCGGATAAACAATGACACAATTTTATGATATTTATTTGGTATTTAGTAGTGCTACCATACTTTTACCTTAATTTAATAAGACTTAAATATCACTGAAAACCCTAAACTTTATTTAAATACGGTTAAGTTTATATTAAATTAACACTATATATGGGTTGTTCACGGAAAGCTGGTTATCAGGTTATTTAAATATATTCACAACAACAAAATACATGTAGTCATATTTTTTTTAAATATATTTTGTTGCTGTTAAAATAACTACATAACCATATAAACTGATACTCCGCCTTTCGTGAACAACCCAATAAATTTGAAATACTGACCTAAAAATTGGATATGGACATTCATGTTTTTAGCTCACCAATTTTAACAAAAAGGAATCGGAAATTTTTCTTTTTTAAAATTATTTTATATCTTAATAACAATAAAAAAAAAATGCTGGCCATAAACCAAAAATTTTCCTTGTTGTTTTACATTTTATATGGGAAAAACAAATTTTCATTAAAACACAAGCTCTGTTTCTTTACTTTTTGGGTAAAGTTCGTGAAAATGAAACCAAGCATAAATTTCTCTCAAAAAGAGACAAAATTAAGCAAAAGTACGGAAACAGAAAAAACAGAATTTTAAGCACAAATAAAAAGTCAAAGTGTTTTGGCAGTCTTAACAAAACCGTTAAAGTTTGCGTTATTCTTGAAAAATTGTATTTTGTCTGTAGCAAAAACCAGGGCTGTGGAGTCGGAGTCGGAGTTGATGTTTTTGTACCGAAGTCGGAGTCGGAGTCGCAGTACCCAAAAAAACGCGCAACTCCGACTCCGACTCCACAGCCCTGGAAATTGGCGATGCAATATTTTGCAGATCAATATGAATAAGTAGATTTAAATTTATTTTATGAGAAATAGTTGATTCAAGTACTTTACTATTTAAGTATATTTAGGTATATTTTTTAAACGTGCGGGAAAAAGTCTAAATTACATTAGCAAAACTTATACTCAGTTATTGATCTAGTTGAAAAAAGATGTGTGATTTTTTAAATAATTTACTCATGCTAAAAAATGTTAATGACAGGAATTGTCAATAATTTTAATATCAGAATTTTTTAACCATCAACGCTGAAATATTTTCAACATTGTACAAAATAAGTGTTGCTATAGCGCATAAATACTAGTTTGTATTAGAAAAATTGTGACGCAAAATTATTTCTCTTTTGTGTAGAAACATCTTTATCGGCCTGCCTTTAATTCCTACCATAACACTCATGTTTTTCTTATGCACATTACGCGGGGATTCCCATAATTCCTTTAATAATGATGTTTCTACACAAAAGAGAAATAATTTTACGTCTCATTCATTTCGCATCACGGTTAGAGTCGGAGTCGTGAGTCGGAGTCGTACTTGAAAAATTTCAGCGTTTGGAGTCGGAGTCGGAGTTAGTACTTTTTTCGGACGACTCCACAGCCCTGGAAAAACTACTTTTACCAAATATGAAATAAAACAAACCCTTTAACAATAACTTTCATTACTTTTCTTAATATTTCAACACAAAACTTTCTTAATTAAGAACACTATTTTATTCTACAACACTCCAGAATTTTGCTCAAGAACTTTTTTCTTTGCTTTACTTCGATTTGCTTATGTTTGACAGCTGTTTGACAATTTACACAATTTGCACGAAGGAAAAGTTTGGGCTGTTTCGTGCAAGAAGAAGAGGAATTTTATGCTCTCAAACCCGCTCTCATTTACACATATTTAAAGTACGGGAACGCTATTCGTGCAAGTTGGGATCAAGAGGTATCCAAAAGTATAATAAAGAAACAAGGCCAAGGCAGGATATTAAATGATCGGTATATTTAAAAATTGGTATAATGCGGCCTATACACGTTGCAACTGGTCATACAATTGAGTTGAAAATACCAGTTGAATGAAAATCAAATTATTTTAACAAAAGTTATTTTCGGGAATACAAAATTTATTACTAATTAATTGATTTATTAATGTCGTGCTAAACTTCCAATTTTTATTTTTGATTAAAAGACTGAAATTTATTGTTGTGGGAAAGCTTGTTTCTATGCGCATTTCGCTGGTTGCTTAGGCCAGCTCGTCATGAAACTTTTTCCAAAGACTTTAGAAAAGCTAAACATATTATACATATAAGACCATAAAGTGAATAAGAATTTTAAACACTCAGCTCTTACATGTAACAATATCAAAGCTTCAACAAAGCCACAACAATAAACAGTGAACTTATTTTTCTTACATTCCTCTACAATTGGCTGGTTTTTCTCCAACTCGAATTGTAGTTGTAAGAGGGTAAAAAGAAATAAAACCAAATTAAAAAAAAAAACAAATTGCTTAATAAAGCAACTTGCCATTTCAGTTTTTTATTTTAATTTTTTATTTAACCAAAGACCAACCTCACCAACGTGTAGCTGACGTAACAATTGCTTATTCAAGTTGATCAAATTTTACCAATCAATATTTCTATTTATTACACATATCAGTACAGAAGCTGTTATCATCATACAAAATTTCTCTAATGGTAAACACATATATTAGAACGTTAAACCAAAATTACACTCGCCAAGAAAAACCACTTCAAAAGTTACAAATTGAAATAAAAATCTACTACAAAAGTTTATATATAAATCTAAAGCTGCCTAATTTTGTGAAAGTAAAAATATTGAACAATTTTAAGAAAAGTTACCTTTATACATAATTATTTAAAATTTCTGTAATACGTAAAACTACATAACAATGCATTATTTTAAAAATTATCCGAAGATAAAAAATTATTACATAGTTCGAAAAGTGGCAACGCTGCACAATATACTAAATAACAACCCCGTTTTTATTTTTGACTTCTGCGCACAAATAAAAACAAACAGCTGGAACTGACACAGCTGGTTGACTATACAAAAATCAGTTTGTATTTTTACGTGATATAAATTTGTGTGCGTTTTAATTTGTTAGCCGGTTCTTGCTATAAAAATAAATTAAATTATTTTAAAAATTTACTAACTTTTAAGAAAAGTGTTAAATAAAGCGACCACTTAACATGACCCAAGATATATTAATGGCCAACGAAGAATCGGCAACACCCACCAACGATTCGGCTCACAAGCAATTGCAACAATTTTGTCTTTTGGCCAAGACAGCTCATGGTGCTGCCATTTTGGAGTTAGTTAAACAAGTTTTGGAAGCTCCTGGAGTCTATGTATTTGGCGAATTGTTAGTTATGCCAAATATACAAGATGTAAATATTACAGATTTGTTATTTTATTTATATATTCTAACAATATATTTTTAATTCAGCTTAAGACTGGCGACCATGTTAAGTATTTTAATACTTTAAATTTGTTTGCTTATGGCACTTACAAACAATATCGCCAACAACCTCAGGATTATTTGGACTTAACTCCTGCCATGCAAAAGAAATTGCAGCATTTAACTATCGTTTCGTTGGCGATTAAAAATAAATGCATACCGTATGAGGTTTTGCTAGAAGAGCTGGAAATCAATAATGTTCGTCATTTAGAAGATATTATTATTGAGGCCATATATGCAGGTTAGTTGAAATATAATGTTTGTTTAAACAAATGTATAATAAGTTTAACAGATTGTACAAAAGTAATACATTTCATTTATATATCATAAATTTACAATAAATATGCTGGAGATATATGTGCGTATATATAAGCTGAAAGTTGTGAAACGATTTTATGCTACAAAATACAAATGTGCAAACTAAGAGTTTTTTTTAAATACTTAGTGCTTTTCTATAACAAAATAAAACTTACAATAAGTTTTCTCTAAAAGAGATAAACTAACTCTATTTTTTTATAGAAACATGTTAAACTCAAGCTTAATGTTCTATAAACAGTAAAAGTTGAAATTAGAGAAATGCATGTGACGTACAATTTTCATGTTACGCGTGAATCACTCTTAATAGCGATTACATTATATATTTATTTCGCTAGACCGTGATTTCAAATAAATCTTTCGTGCATGATTAAAATCCGAAAAATCTAAAAATATATGTATTTATACATACCAATAGTCTTACTGCCTGTTTTTAGAAAAAGAATACAACATTTCGTGTGAGAAATTCTATTAACAACAAAAACAAATTTTCAAATTCTATTGCTGTTTTCAACTAAATTTCTCGCACGAAATTTTGTTTTCATTTTTTAAAAACAGGCAGTAAATTTAAAGAATTATTAGCTTAAAGTATTTTTAAACATGGAATTTAAGGTTTCGGAAGTGTGCGTAATTGCGATACTTTGGAAACGCCTCGTGAGTGAACGTATGTGATAATATTAATTTTGTCAGGAAAAGTGCGCGATTACATTTCCTTCACTTGTCAGCGAAAGTCTGCGCTTTAACAGAACGTTAAACGTCCGCAAATTTTTTTTGTAGTGAATTTAAAATAACGCTAAATTTTCTATTATTAAGTTAGAAAACGATACGAAAAATAAATAATTAAAAGGAAATATTAAACTGGTCTAATTATAGTTTTTTTTTATAAACAATTTAGATTACGAAAACTTTTATATAAGGCGGAGTTTATACGATGATTTTAAAAACGTGTCTTTTTTCGTTACATTTTTGATTTAAAAAATCGAAAAAACGAATGAAAATAAAACTAATAGAAAATTTCAAATGACAGTAAAAGAAATTTAGAAAAAAACATTCCCTTTATCTTTTTTTCTATCGCTCTTTCTTCTCTAACGAATTCGTCTTCAAATAAAAAAACATGTCTTAGAAACATGTCTTAAAAATTATAGTATAAATGCCGCCTAAAAACTTTAAATGTGGAATAGTTAAAAAAAAATAAATCGATAGAAGTCAAACTAAAGAAATTTTTTTTTTAAAGGTAGCAATTGTGATAATTAAAAAAGAAAAAGTTTTTTTTTTATAACAAGCTGAGCACGGCAAACATTGTCTTACCCTAAAATATTTTCTTATACCCAATAGTGGGGACGGGTTTTGTGTTTTTAGTGTAACGATCGACTCAAAATCACTTTCAGAGACGATCTAACGTTGTCGTTTTTTCGGGCTGGCTGGATGGCCGTCTATGTAACCTATTGCGCAAAGTACAGGCCAATTATTGGATTATAAAGCAAACAAAAACTTAACGTGAATTGACCTGAAACTGTGCTCCACAGCTCTTGTGTTAACTAACAAACGCACAAACGATTTTATATATAAGGTGTTTTTTTAGCAGCATGAGACATTTTAATGATAATGCAAGACAGAAATATTGTTGGAATGAAATTTTTTTATTCTATTGTAAAATCTCACGAACGATGCGGCCACTGAACACGACCACTTCTGGAAATAAAGTTGTTACCAAATTGATTTTGCATTAAATCGATTGTTAAGCGCGCTGTATGACAAGTTGCGGCGTCTTGTTGGAACCAAATGTCCTTGATGTTTAGCTGATTAATTTTTGGTAACATTGATGTTATTGGTGATTCGTTAACGGCTTGAGGATTGTATTTGCTCCAAATACGGCAATTTTGCTTATTGACCAGAAATGAGCTTCGCAAAATGGAAAAAGTACTCTATAAGCTACGCGGAAAGATATATCGTTACCTTAGTCGGAAAAAGTGCTAAATCCATTTTTTCAAATTATTCAGGAGAGACAAAAAACTGTTAAATTTTTTATTTAGTAGACTTTTGAAAAATCTTTAAATGCAGTTCTTTTCTTTAGTCCATGCTCTTAAATTACACGCAGTCGTGGGATTTTAAAATAAATCATTTGCGGACTTATAGGCTTTTTTGGACTTAGCACAATTGCTCTTTGAAATTTCATTATTTTAGTAGGGACTTAGCATATTTTCCTTAAATATGTTTCCTTTTATTTCTAGAATTTAATATAAGGAAATGTTCCTTATGAAGCATAATTCGTTACAGCAGTGTTCGCTGCAACTAAAAAAGCTCAATACAACTATAAAAAAAGTAAATGTATTTGGT
This sequence comes from Pollenia amentaria, assembly GCA_943735925.1. Lineage (NCBI taxonomy): Eukaryota > Metazoa > Arthropoda > Insecta > Diptera > Polleniidae > Pollenia > Pollenia amentaria. Next base: position 10,524,697 of record OX031010.1, on the reverse strand, counting down.
ATTTACAAGAATGTAGTTATATTATTGGTGTTGATAAACAAAATATTTATTGGTTAACAATAAATAAGAATTATTATTTTAAAGAAAAAGAAATAAATAATAATAAAAAGGTATATTTTTGCAATATAGGGACCATCCAATTGCTTAAAATTATACGATTATGTTGAATTCAATAGTGTTTTCATCTTAAGCGGAAGCTTCTTATGTTAAAAAAATAGGTACAGAATATTTAGAAAAACAAATCATAGATGAGGTAGATCATCATAACAAAAGTGATGGTCCTTGGTCAAAGTCAGTTTTAAAAATTGCAGATGTTCATATTTTCTTGCCGTTACTTTCCTTCGTTCGTTATAGAGTGGTTCCAAACACGAAAAATAGATAGGTTTTATATTTTTATTTATTTTCTGTGGCAAATTTCTCCACCCTTCGGTGTCAAAAAACTGTATAATTATGGTATTTTGTAATATTTTATATTTTTTAAAATTTACAAAATTCGACTGAAGACAGTAAATACTTAAGATTGTATATAGATGTGTGGTTATAACAAGGACGAAAAAGATATTGAAAATAACCTAAATTTTCAATGCATGCAAAAGCATTTAAAACTGTAATCACTTTCATATAACGAATTATATGAAATGCATAGTAGATATTTAATATTGTATATATTGCCAAATTTCTGTAATTCTTTATTAAAAAAAAAATTTGTTCCTTTCAACTGGACTTGGCATATTTTCTTACTTTTTAAATTTTTTTTGGACTTAGCATATTTGCCTACCACTGCATTCCAGCAAGAAAAAATAAAATAATGGTATTATTTTTGCTTGTAGCAAGCTACATCAAAATCTCAATTTCGACGAAAAGTGGACTCAGCACTTTTTCAGACTTTTCAATTTGGAAGTGTTGTTCTAGCGTTAAACGATTCATGATGACTTGATGCTAAACCTAACTGAACAGAAATTTCAAAAAAGTTTGAGAAACCATAGTTTTCGATATAGAATGTTCTCATGTAGCTTAAAAAAAAAAAACACCCATTGCATCGGTTGAGTCATCATTATAATGGACACGCGTGATCCTTAAAAAACATATTGAAAATCGAATAGCTTTATAAAAAAGACCGCTTCAACATGAGTGCATTTTTCCTATTTTGCATTCAACAAAAATTTTTAATATTTTTTAGATAAATTTTTTTTAAAGTTAAGTATTCTTAATTTGTCATTGTTAAAAATTCATATCTATCCATAAGTTTTAATAACTTAATGCCAAGTTTTTTTCTTAATCCTTTCATAATTTATTGCAATTTTACCCTGTATCGGTCTTTATTTGCTACTAAATCATTGTTAGCGTTTATGTCATAATCCCCTTTTATTATTCTAGATATTTTATTCGCTTGCTTTCTTTGTATGCAGTTCAAAGTTCTATGCAAAAAATGTACATTAGAATTTCCTTTTTTTTTTTTACCAATAATCCTTCAATATTGGTTTTATTTTCATGCAACAAAAACATAGAAATGAACAATAAACACGCAAATTGTTTTGTTCAAAGCTTTCCTCTGGGGTATTATATATATGTACATAACTGCTAAACTAACTAAACTATTAAATACCAAATGAAGTAAAGTATCGAGTTCAATTTAATTTATTTATATATTTTTTAGTTTAAGCATTAAAATTGATTTTCCAGTTAGCAATTAATATTCAATTTTTATCTAAACAAACATTATTGTGCTATTTTAACAATTCAAGTAATTAAACGTGTAGTAAAATTATATGAAAAACACTCAAAAAAACAGTGCATTTCATATAAATTTTACTACACGTTCAAGCACTTGCAGGGATGAGGTTTTAAATTTTGTACCAACTTCCAAAAAAATGTACTTTTTGGACCTTTAATTTTATTAAAACAACAAAAAAGTACATAAAAATTCAATTGTACACAAAAAATGAAAAATTACGAACATTGAAAACAATGAAAAATGGAGAAATTTTAGAAATGGATTTAAAAAATTTACAGAATTATGAGACGTTAAATGTGAAAGTTATAAAAATTAAAAAAAGCAGGATATGAAAAATTTCATTCGCATATATTTGTTAAGTTAAGTAGTAAGTACTTCTATATTAAAAAAAAAAAAAAAAAAAAAAAATGTTATTCATGTTTCTGTGGTCAAAAGGAAGCAAAAGTAGTAACACAGGTTCTGACTAATGTTGCCTCGTCTGTCTGCCTTTCACTTGCCACATTGCAAAAGGAAACTAAGCGCTCTATACACCACAATTCTAGTCGCATATTTAAGCGCATATTACATTAACAATTTGTTGTACAACATAAATGCAATGAAAAGGACTAAATAATTTGTTTTCTATACTAAAAATTCAAAAAGGGGGAACTATGACAAATTTTTAAATTGTACCAAATGGGTCACGGTAGTACCACGGTACTTTAGAAGGTCAAAATGTACCAAAAAAAAGTACAGTTGTACCAACTTTTACATCCCTGATCACTTGTGTTGTGAAAACAGCACGTATTATTACAATTTTTGCAATTTATACAAAACTGTTTTTATAAACATTTAAATTTAAGGACTTGTTCTTTTTGCATTTTCCTAAACAAAATATGTATTATTTTGATAGAATAACGTTTTTTGTATCCAAAGAGAAAATTTCTCTTCATCATAAATCCATACAGTCAAAGGCTTAAGCGTGTTATAAAACTACAAATGTGAAGGGTGTTTTTTTTAAGGGCGATAGAACTTACGAAGCGGCGAGAGCGCGCGGGCTACTTGGTCTCGGTAGGGACCGGATAAGGAGAGTTTTAGCGGTCATTACGGGTCACTGGGTGATAGGGACTCATGCGCGGAGAATGGGTCTTGATTACAATGACTACTGTAGAAGTTGTCATGATGAGGTGGATAAGGAGACGGTATTTCACTTTCTCTGCCTATGCCCTGGTCTCGGGAATATTAGGTTTAGGCATTTCGGGTGCCCGGAACTGCCAAGTCTGTACGATATGTGCAATGTGGGACTGAAATCGATCTCTCTGTTCTACAGAGAGGGTGGTTCGAGGCTGCAGTGACTTCTGGAGAATAATCCGCGGAATACTGGCTGACTCTTGTCATTAGCTAAGGGTATCACAAAGGGACCGCTATAAGGTGAGCCGTCCTCGTGTCGGCTGCCCATTCAACCTAACCTAACCTAACTTACGAAAGGGCTAGCATTCAAACGAACTTTCATACTGCAATCACTTTTTGGCATTAATCAGTATACTCCGGCAAATAATCATTATTAGATTCATTAATTTGAAGATCAGTAATTGCAAAATTGTGTTTTGTTAATAAACAAAATTACATGAAGAAAATGTTACCACAAAGTGGTTTGAAACATAGGTAAACTAAGGATTAATTCAGGAAGGCCCATTGTTATCGATTTTTATATTTTATTGGAATTACTATGCAAGAATCAACTAAAAGGTCGTGCGATTTGACATCTCTTGATTATATCCTTTGGGGACATCTCTTGATTCAAATTACTGGTTTATGCTGATAAACCAGCACAATTGACGCCTAACATTGTTTATATTATTTCTGATATACGGTTAGCGATGCTCGAAAAACGGGCCAAAAATTGTATTGCCATAATGCGCTTTGTCAAGCAGTGCCCATATGCCCTAAATCATTTTCAAATGTTATTGCCTTTTACTGATCTTTTGAATAAAAATTTTTTTTGGATAAAACTTTAATTTTTCGTGTTATTTTTTAAAATCTCAAGTTCTGTCGTGCTAAGCAAAAACGCCCTTTAGAAGAAAACCAAAATAAAACTAAAAGTAAGAGACTTGATGCAAAATAAAACAAATATCTATGAACCCTAAATAATTTTCTCCAATCACCAAATTTATACCAAATTCATAATATCAAGCAAACAATTTGTTGATTTTGCACCTATTACCAAAATGATTATATTGATTACTAATAATTGTAAAATTTTGAATATTTTTTTTCAATAAATGATATTTTTAATTTTAATTAAAAAAATGATCAAAAAACTTTGCCATTTCAAACAATGTGTTAATTTATTTAATTAAATATTGACAATTCCCAACAACAATTCTACAAGTTTAAATTATTTTATTTTAAACGAAAAAAGTTAATTAAAATTTTAATTGAAAATTCATTTCGAAACAACTAAAATGTTAATTAAATCAAAATTAAATTTTTAATTTTCCTTTAACTTAAAAAATAATCAATTAGATTACTTAAAAAAAATCGCAATGATTATGTAATTCTATAAGAACAAATATCTCATTACTAATTGATTACGATTACAAGTAATTAAACTAGCAATTACTACAAAATAATCAAAAAGTAATCTGATTACTTTCAACGAGTATTTTTGTTTCTTCTTTATTACTTTCAACAATTGGGTACTCATTTGCACTATAAAAAAGACAATTATTTTATAAAAATTGTTGGTATGTAATAAAAAAAAAACTTTATAAGCAAATGCCGATCACCGATTATTTGCCGATCAATCGGTCGGACACTAATAACCCTTGCGTTAACGGATATCAAGTAAAACTTGATCGTGTGGCTGCAGGATAAAGGAAACTGTGTATATGCTTAAGAAAAGTGCGAAACTAATCGCACATTTCGTATGGATTCAACTTTTTTTTTTAAATACATTTGATATGCTTTTTTTTGACAGTAGCTTAAGTTTGTTTATGTACATTCTGTTTGGAGCTTTATACCCTCGGAGAGGAACGCATGGAAGATGTTGAAAATGTAAAACATGCGTTCACACTTGAAACATCTAACATCTACTAGCAATAAAAAATGTCACCTGAAAAAAAACCTTTTTTCTTAAATACTTTTTTTTTTCTACAAAAGTGCCAACATTTAACAAGAAAACATCAAAATGTACTTGGAATTAATTTTGTTTTATAATATAAAAAACAATTAAGCACAAAAAGACTTGCAAAAAGGAAAAACTTGACAAATGGTAACGCTGCTTTCAAAAGAAATGCCACTTTGTCAGTAAATAATAATAGAATTTATTGCCACTTTTCTAGTGATGACACTAAACGAATCGGAAGATATAGAATGGATTACAATGAGATAGGAACATCTTGTAAATATGTTGTTCTTTCGCTCCATGTATTTCTTATGGGAAAATTTCAACATTTTCGTAAATTAATGGTAGATGTTAGATGTTGACAAGTTTCAAAAGGCCATAAGTGTTCTATCGATCTGTTGCATAGTATTTAGATTGTCATCGATTGTTTGACCTTTTCTATAACATAAGTAAATGTCAGTTTATTAACTTTTCTATAAAAAAGTTTTCGTTAGTTTAACTTTTCTGTAGAAAAAGTTTGTCAGTTAAATTTTTCCGTAGTAGAATTTTTCTATTAAAATATTTATAATTATCGTAAGATAAACTTTTCTATAGGAAAGTTATCGTTAGTTTAAGTGTTTGAAAGAAAAGTTATCGTTTGCTTCATAGTATCTCACATGGTTTGCTTAAATTTAATTAAATTGAATATGTCGCTTTAATATTACTCATACCTAATTTGTGTTTACTTCGTTTTAAATTTTTAGAAAGATTAAATATTTTAAGTTATTAATGTTATTTTTCTTTGTTTTTTGTTTGTTTGTGTCTGCAACAAAATATACATTTAAGATTTCGTAAAGTTTTCTGGATTTTTAGTTAAGCAAGTAACTTTTTGTCATTTCTAGTTAAAACTTATAACAAATTTTGTATCTTGTTTTATATGTATTTATGTATATTTTTTTTGTCTTATACGAGAACAGTCTGTTGTTGTTTACCTTACATTACGGCCCTAATTGTGTAAAACGGAACGCAGCACAAAAAATTACATTGAAAGCAAAAACAAATCAAAAATATTTTATAATTTTGTTGTTGCTTTCTACAGAAATTCATATTGAATTTTAAAATTTCAAAAGCTGCATATCTTGTGGCGCTTAAAATTTAAAAACGCAATATGAATTTCTGTAGAAAGCAGCAACAAAATTATAAAATCTTTTTGACTTTGTTTTTGCTTTCAATGTAGTTTTTGACGTTGCTTTTTACACAATTAGGGCCTACATTATTTTTTGGTTAAAAAAAACTTGTAAAAAATATTTAAACTTTGAGGTGGTGTTTTCATATTCTTAAGAGTTGTAATTTGTTTTTGTTTTATGGTTAAAGTATACACTACGACTTTTAAAGGCTAAAGTTGTAAATAAAACCGAAATCTCAAAGAAAGCAAACACATTTTTGAAAATGCTTGTGTTATAACTTTTAATGTAATAATTGTTTTATTGACTGTTACAATTAAATCTTAAATATTTTTTGTTAAACTTTTTCTCCCCTAAACTTTTTTTATAATATGTTATTACATTAGCTAATCAAATATAAAATTTTATTCTTAATTTTCTTTAGTTTTGTTTTTATTTTGTGTGAAGAGAACAATCAAACGGAGTGATGCTTTCAATCGTTTCATTTGTCTGCTGTGCTTTATGAATTTTTTGCTTGTTGATTAGTACAACCTGTCTGCAACACTTCATAACATTGTTGTAAAGATAATTTTAATAATGGTCTGACACTCAGTAAAAACAACACAAGTCGGTATTAATTTTTTCTGTGGTTGCTTCTGTTATTGCTGTAGTTCTTATTTTTTTCTTTTTTCTTTTATATACTATAATAAATATGTTTAATTTGAAGTAATTACGACCAGTATAAAAACAAAACAATACACTACTACTAAATCTCAAAATAAAATAACACTCCTTAGAATGTGCTTAACAATTTGGAGATTTGATTTAAATTTTTTCTGTTTTGTATTATATTAGTGGAATTTTATTGGTTAAATGTTGTCAGGTAAATGCAAAAGAACCGGAACAACTATAGAATTTAATTTTGAAATTCGTTGTATTTTCCTTTGTTTTTTAGCTACTGGAAAATCAGTGCTAAATTTTTTTTTTTAATAAACAATTGTTTTTTTACTTTCCTTCGATGTTTAACTTTAATTGAACACAAAGGCATCACCTTTTAATGAATTTAAACCATTCAGAAAAAGGCTAAAGTTATTGTTTGAGAAAGTAAAAGCAAGTAAGATAGTATAGGCGGTCAAATTTAACTATATGATACCCTACACCACAATATTTAAAAACAAATTTTCAAGAGTGTGCTCTATTTGGAACTTTTGGGGCAATTCGACCATAATTTTTTATGCAAATATGAAGAAAACATAAATATAAGTATATATGTATCTAAATGTTTAGAGAATTCGTTTATTTCGTCTTAGTGGATCGATTTGGCTAGGTACCAACCTCCGAACCAAATGTTCTCTTATACTCAAGTCCGTGAATGTTTAATTTAGTTTTTTAAGTTGAATTATATGAAAAAAGTTAGATAGTACCAATTGAAAAAGAAAAATATAGATTCTCAATATAGACTCTGCATGCTGAATTTTATGTTTCTATGTTCAGTATTATTAAAAATTCAAAAAGTACCAGTTAAAGAACGAACTGTACCAAAAAGCTCTTCCTTACAGATTCTTATTCACTCAGAGCCATTCATGTTTAATTTTTTGTTTATATTTCCAATACTAACGGAAATGCAAAAAGGACCGTTTGAAGACCAAAAAAGTTCCCTCTTATAGATTCTCACCCATTCGGGACATTGCAGGCTTAGTTTTATGTTTCTTGGTCCAATATTAAAGGAAATTAAAAAAAGTACTAGTTGTAGAACCTCTACCTTACAGATTCTTATTCCCTCAGAACAATGCATGCCTAATTTTATGTTTCTAGGTCCAATATTAACTAAAATTCAAAAAGTACGAGTTGAAGAACAAAAAAGTTCCAACATTTTTCATCTTATAGGTTCTCATTCACTCAAGACCTTGCACAAATAATTTTTTATTTCTAAGTTCAATATTAGAAAAAATTCAAAAATTACCTCATGCAGCACGGAAAAGTAAAAGAAAGTAATTAAATTTCCCGTATTTCCCTTTCTAAAAATTATTTCGCAATAAACAGAGAAAAATGTTAAAAAAGAAGTGTACAAATGGGTACGATTTTATCCCTTAAAACGTTCGAATTTCGAAAAAGTACCAAATTTATATTTGTATTTTTTAGATAAGATACGAATTTGGTATAGCCTTTATTTCTATACTTATTGGCTTAAAAGATAAATGGGGAACCCAAAAGTTTCAAAATAGAAGTTAAACCAGTTTACTCTCTGAAAGGGCCGAATTGCAAAGAGAACCAGACACCTGTCCGCTTATTTTTTTTAATGCACAACGATAAGTCTATTAGTTTTGGAGATATGAAATCACCGAATTTTTACCCTTTTTACACTTTTAATAAAATATACATTGTGCACTTCTGTAGGTAAATGCCTTTTAAATGGTGTATTTTTTGTTTAAATCGGTTGACAAACAGAGATGGAAAGTGTTCTTAACCGTTTTGCCTTTGCCGATTTATATATTTATATATCCTCATCTATATGTATGATATTTGCTTGCCTTTTTTGTGATCTTAGGAAGGGAGTTTGTATCGGACCTATGGTAGATTTTGGACCTACCAGCACAATATTCCCACTTCCAAAAAAATTTGGTAAGGTGACTTAGATTGTATTAGAATTGGATCACATTTTACTTAAATACCAATATAATAAGAAGATGGTTTATGGGCATAAAGACTCTATGCCGTAAAGAAGTTTATACGGGGGCTGTGTGAAATTATGGAGTGACTCTCACTAAATTTCATTAAATTATCTGTAAACTTTGGTTATAAGGTTTACATTGACATCTAGCCATCCAGCCTGCCAGTTGGGCGGATGGACATCGTTAGATCAATTCAAAAACTGGTTCCAAAGGGTACTTTACACTATCCCACAAGTCCTACGTATTTTGACAAAATTTTCAAAAAACAATAGCAACTTATCATGACAGGGTTGTATTTTCCTCAAAATACATAAGACTTTTGTGACAGTGTTCGAAATTAAATCGAACATTACTTAGTGTACGATACACACACCCAGAAACGATATCAGTTTTTAAGGGTTGTGCATTAGTATACAACTTTAAATATCAGGGTTGTGGAGTCGGAGTTGAGGTTTTCTTACCGGAGTCGGAGTCGAAGTACCCACAAAAACTTTCGACTCCGACTCCTAACATTTTTCAGCATACCAAATATAAAAAAATTTTAAACAATTTTCAAAAATAAAAATTCATTGAAATTGGTGATGCAATATTTAAAATATCGATTCGAAAATTTATTTAGAATAATTTTCTTGCTATATTCAACCATTTAAAAGGTACTGCATTAAAAAAAAAAAGTTGAAAGTCAAATAAGAACCAGTCTCATATACATTTAGGATCAATGTGAGAGTAGTAGTCGGAGTTAGAGTCGTAGTCGGAGTTAGAGTCGTAGTCGGAGTTGGAGTTGGACTTAAAAAAATTCAGCGGTTGGGGTCGGAGTTTGAACTATTTTTTGATAACTCTACAGCCCTGCTTAATACCGCCCATTAGAGATGGGCAATAAATATCGATATATCAAAATATCGATATTTAAAAAATTTATAATCGATATATATCGCCGATATTAAAAATACCCATATATCGATACATCGATATTTCTCTACGACTATCGAATGTGCAATATAATAAAAAACTGAAATGAAAAGCTGCTTTATTAAGCAATTTGTTTTTTTAAATTTTGTTTTTTTCTTTCTATCCTCTTACAACTACAATTCGTGTTGGAAAAAAAACCAGCCAATTGTAGGGGAATGTAAGAAAGAAAATATTGACGGTTTATTGTTGTGACTTTGTTGAAGCTTTGATATTGTTACATTTAAGACCTGAGTGTTTTAAAATTCTTATTCACTTTATGGTCTTACTTGTATAATATTTTTAGCTTCTCTAAAGTATTTGGAAAAAGTTTCCTGGAGAGCGAAATGCGCATAGAAACTAGCTTTCCCACAACAATAAATTTCAGTGCACATCATTAATAAATGAAATAATTAATAATAAGTATTTTGTTGCTGTAAATTTTTTTTGTTATATTTACCAGCCTAAAGGGCGCTGGGCACAACTGAAACAAACGAACATTAATGTGCTGCACCAAACACACCGAAGTTTGTTGTTTTTTACGAAAAACCGAACGCATTAAAATGTTTCCTTCTTTATGTTGAGTTGGATTAGTATAGAATTTTTATTGTGTACGACGATCACAAACAGAGATGCGTTTTTTAGGTATTTACTGCACAAACACTATTAGCGTTTTTGTTTTCCAGATTTCTACCGTATCGAACACTAATAAACATTATTTAACGGTTATTTTCGAAAACTGGTTAAAAAACATCTTTATACTAAAAGGACCCAAATTTTAAGGTGTCGCAAATATCAGCATAAACGCATATTGTGTTATGGGTATAATATGTCTATAGAAAATCATCGATAATTTCAAAATGGCATCATTTTCAAAGAAAAATTGTGTGAGGGTAGGGTAGAAAGAGCATTGCCATAATTTCTTTAATTTATAACAAAAGTTTTTTTTTTCGTTAAAAATTTCTCACATTCCTTAACAAAATTTCCTTACTCCTTTTTAAAGACTGACATTTAAAATGTTTCCACCTCTTAATCATGTTTGCGGCATTGGTTTCAATTCAATTGTGTGTTTTCTCTGTGGTTACTTTGTAACTCCACTCTTGTTGCTGCTTGCCATAGTACAAAGATGAACCTTTATTACTTACTGACTAGTCAGCTAGTCATCCATGACGGTTGGTTGGGCTTCTATCGTTTAGCTTTTTTCTGTCTAATGGTAAAGACAAGGTTTGTTTATTTAACAAAATGTTTGAATTTTGGCAGCAATTCTTTAAGGTTGTCTCTGTTGGTGTGTATGTAACTCTTAGGTATACATAGACTTTTGAAATGACTTTTGGGTGCGAAATGCTTCTGGGTGCTAAATGATGATATTTATTCTTGACTTTTTATTATATCTTAAGCTTGTTTCGTCTGTTTAAATAGATAATATTTTTCTTCAAAGTTCTTTGTCCTCGTTTTTGCTGGCGGCGTTATTGTTGGTGGTACTTCTGATACCTGGATGTACGAGTAGTTGTAGCTGTATGTTTTAATTTTAATTGAATGAGATTTTTTCTACTTTCAACTGACTTTTGTTATCCTTCAGGTTAAGAAATGTAGATAAATGATTTTATTTTCGTAAAAAGAAATTATCATAAGAGTGCCTTGCAGCTTAATCAGAAGTCTGCTTGCTAAAAAAAATTATTTTTTTTGTTTTGAATTTTCGGTTGTAGTAAAAGCCAATTATATTTTAATTAGTTGATGAAAATTATTTAATTAAAAGTTTGAGACATTAAAATCTTTTTTCTAAAGCATTTAGTATAAAGTGATTTAATTAATTGTTATTAAGCCTAAAAGTAGGCAATGATTATTCATAAAATGAATTTCATTTGGATTCCTGAGTAAAACTTTGTTTTTGGATTGTAATTTCTCTTGAAAAAATACAAGAAATATGAATCTGTTGTGGTTAATATTGCAATAGATTAAATAGAAATAATTAGTATTGTGGTTATTTTATTGAACTGTTAATGGTTTTAATCCAAATTTAGATATTTTAATTAGGCTTAAGTTCATTGAATTTAATTTGCATTAAATTATTTTTTTATGAAGAAAGGAATTTTTACAACATTGATTGATGTTTGACTAATGACGTCATCCATCGTCAATGGCGGTGAGATCTTAACGGCAAACCCCACTGAAGAGATTGTGTGGTAACAATCATAACTAGTCTAGGCAACCTATCCGTGAAAACCTGGGTTCAATTCCCAGCTCAGTCAAGAATGAAGAATTATCAATACATTTTAATTCATTTCATGTTGTAAAATTCCTTTCTTCATAAAAATAATTTAATGAAAATTAAATTCAATGAACTTAAGCCTGATTAAAATATCAAAATTTGGTATTAAAAATATGTTTGTTTTTTTATATATACGATAAGAAAGTATTCGAATTAAAGGTTTGTTTACTTCTTATTAACATCACTTTTATTATGATTTGCTTATTTTATTTTTTCTTATTTTTTTGAACAACAACTCGTTGTTTAAAACCTAAAAATAAACTAATTGCAATAATTTAATAAATAATAAAAAAAAAAAATTCTGCATTTTCCCCTGTACATTTTCATTTAAATCACATAAGATTTTTTTTAAATATTTAACAATATATATAACCTTAAATTGGTGGTCTAAATTTAAATAAATCAAGTAAAATGTATTTAACATGTCCATATTAATAAGCAAGACATTTTTCCATTATTTTAAAACATATTGCCCAAAAATAATATCATTAAATGCAAACATTCATCAAAATTTTATTTTATTTTTGGTTTAAAGAAGGGTTAATCCAGCAATAAATTTTCATACTTTATGAATGGTTTATTAAAGGTTTAAAAGACTATTTTTCGTTTATGAATACAACTTTAGCACTTTTTGCTTATAAACGGTTAATTAATCATAAATATATTTTTATTCACACGACTGTAAGTTTATAAAAATGTTGAGAATCGGTAAATTATTTCACATGGCTCTCCGGAATATTCTTTGTGCCCATAAACTATGTTGGTATTTAGTAGGGTATTAATTTAATAGAGCTTTTATTTTAATCGGTTAATCGCTCGATTAATTAACCGAGGTTTTGGTTTAATCGGTTAATTTTGTAATTGATCGGTCAAACGATTAATAATTTTTTTTTTATAAATTAAGTAATTTCAATAATAAAAATGCATAAATTATTTATTATTCGGAGTTTATTAGTAAAAAAAAAATAATTACATACCAAACATAACAATTCTTGAACTAAAATAAGCAAACAAAAAATAACTCATAAATATGTTATACATATTTTTTAATTAATACATAAATATTATGTAGTAATTAAAAAATAAACTGTAAGGTAATTTTATCAGTTATTTCAATAATTTAAGAAATCTTTTAGAAAAATGTTTAGGATTTAAGTTATTCTTTTCTTTAGTTTTGGTAAAACTTGATTTGAACAAATTCCTTCACTTCTCGTTGATGTTGGAAAAATCGAAAGCAACCCATAATACAGAATATCTAATTACACAGTCCTTTTCCTGGATTTCTCTAAACGTATAAAATCTTTTATTATGCCATTAGAGTATTGTTTTAATTTTTGTTAATTTTTAACTCTTCTAACTGAACACATACGGCCATGTTCTGAAAATCTAAATCACGTGAAATTTAAATTAATATAGATTTTCAATTGAATTTTTGATCAAATGAACGCAGCGATTCCTGATTTCAAAAGTAGTAGGTACCAGAAGTTGGTCCTCAAAGTATGAGATATAGAACAGGACATAATAATCTCTCTACAGCTCGAACATTTTTAAAGAAATTCTCTCTCTATCCCTCTCGCCCTAGATTAAAATATCTCTGTATCAGGGGTGTTAAATGGGGTTTTAAATTTTGTACCAAAACTGTACTTTTTCGACCTTCACGGTACCAATTTTTTTTTAATTTATTAAAACAACAAAAAGTACATAAAAATTCAATTGTACACAAAAAAAAAAAAAAAACAAAACTTAACATTAACATACATTATATGTATGAATAAAATAAGGTACATAAAAGTCTTATAAATATATGAGATCAAAATCAGGCACTTATTTGTTAATAAACTATTTGGAATTTTGACATCACAGCAGCATGAATTTGTCGATCTTAATAATGTTGGCATATGTAGTCTGTTTCTTTCCCTAGTTTTTATTATATTTAGAAAAGAAAAAACTCTTTCCATATTTGCAGACAAATGTGAAATGGATAAAATTCCAGCAACGACTCTAGAAATGACAGGAAATATATGGACATTCAGCTCTTATTGTAAATTAGCTACTGCTGACCAAAAACTACAAACGTTTTCCGTTTTTAAAAACTGCAGTTGCTCGACATCAGCTAAAGCTCTAAATGGATTATAGATTGGATCCAAATTTGCAATTTCATTCGGGAACATTTTTACTAGAAGAGGCACAATACTACTTTTTTTTACCTGATATAACATTTTCATGAGTAAATTTATGGAACCACATTAACTGCCGTATTCATAAAAATATTTTAAATTTAAGAAGGGTTTACGAAACAAATTTTCTATAAAAATTTTACTTAATAAACGTTTGTTAAATTTAATAATCGTTTATAAATACGGGGTTAAAACTTCGTTATTAAAGTTGACTTTGGTTCTCAATACTTCTCAAAATTTTATATAAAATGTTTTGCATTTTCTTTCATTTCTTTAACAATATTAATCAAGGCGAATTTACTTCAGGTGGCGGCGAGACTACAACAAGTCAACAATACAAAAAACAACATGGTATTTTGTTTTTGTTTTTCGGTCATGGAATGTCAAAAACAGGGCGAATTAATGTATAAATGAATTCGCCTTTCATAAAACAGTTGACTAAAACAGGGCTACCAGAATTGGGGTTCTAATCTCAAATTAGATAAAAATAAAAAAAATTTGTTTCGGGCTTATTTTGAGGATGTAAAAAATATTTTTTTTTTTTGGGTAAATTATTTAAAGTTTTGTTTATTTTACAAGATAACCTAAATAAAAAGGCTAATATTTTTTATGTTAAAAACTCCTTTAATACAATATATACGGCTGAAAAATCTGATTTTGCTGATCGCCACATCAGTTTTTTATTCAAAATGTTTCTGCAGCAAAATTTTTTTTATCTTAAAAAACATGGTCGAATGACTAGGTCGCGCAAAACTACAACAATGCATCGATAGGGAAAACAACACTAATTTTGTTTGTGTAAAACATGATAAGGATGTCAAAAACCTTTGTACAGAAAAACACAACCTACTAATTGGACTATATAAAAAACGTTTATGTACCCCTTCTGTTTAGGTCAACCTGTAAACATTCTAAGAAGTAAAATTACTTTTAAACGTATATATGTCCACAAATATTGATATTTCACGCGTAAAATGAATATGCTTGTCGGGTCATTATAATAATGCTAATTCTATACATTTGAAATGTTCACAGCTTCAAAAGTTCATAAACGATATAAAATCATTCAACATGGATTTTCAGCCTGAAACCATTAATTCTAAAAGTATGTTTGGCAATATGCACATGTTCCTTTAGGCCCTAATCATGTAAAACGCACCGCAACGCCAAAGAATAACATTGAAAGCACAAACAATGTCATAAATATTTTGTAATTTTGTTGTTGCTTTCAACAGAAATTCATGTACAGTATTTTAAAATTTTAACGACACAAATTTTAAAACGCAATGTGAATTTCTGTTGAAGCAACAAAAAAATTTCAAAATATTTATGACATTGTTTGTGCTTTCAACGTTATTCTTTGGCGTTGCGCTGCGTTTTACATGATTAGGGCCTTAATTATATTTAAGCCGGCAGTCATACAGGAAATTTAAAATACATATATGTATAATATTTTGGATTAACTGAATGATCCCTTTTCCTAAATACAGTATATTTTTGGTCAGAATTTGAAAGATAAGTACCAAATTGTGAAATTCCTTAAAATACACTATTGCTTTAGTGTGATTATGCTAATATGAGTTTAAAATACAAATTTATAAGCTAAAAATAATGCCCACTGATAAATAATATTAAAACATTATTTTATTTAGTAATAATTTATTTATTGGCTTCTTATTTTTAGATATTTTAAGAAATTTTTATTTTAAATTTGGGAATGAAGAAAGAATGTATGTGGCAGCCCTAGCCTAAAATGAACAAAAACATTTGAGTCAAAAAATATAAAATAAAATAAATTATTTTTAGAATCACGAAAATAACAGTTTTTATAACATAAACTTGTGCAATTTTTGTGAGCACTTAATTGCAAATTCGTTGGAAGTGAACGTGGCATTGAAATTAATTTAAAACGTTTCTTTTATGTGTTCATTTTATGCATTTGAACATTAAAACAGCACATGAACATAAAAACACCTTTAAGATTAAGTGATAATGGTAAAAATTGGTTTTTGTGACCAAAAAACGATCTGTACCTTATTCTTACACATAGTTTAATTAATCGTCCCTTTATTTTTTAACTATTTCATTAATAATTTGCAAACTAAAATTTAAATTAAAAACACAATTTTAAAAAGCATATGTAAACAAAACTTTTGACAATTCTGGCATGACTAAAAAAAATAACAGGCTGTCTCTTCGCCGCCACCTGAAGTAAATTCGCCTTGATATTAATATTGATAATATTTTTTTTTTTATATTTATTTATTAAAAATTCAAATTGATTTCAAGCCTATAAGGCCTAATTAATCTAGAAATTTACTATGACTATACATTATAAATTTTATAAAATAATTAAATTTTTTAAAAATATTATACAATTTCTTAAAATCAAAAGGAATTTCTATATTTTCCGCCCTTTTTGCACAACTATTGAAGCTAAGTAGCATCATATGTTATAAATTGCTTATATACTTTGCAGTTCTTTGTTGAGTTAGTAACAGCAAATACAAAACGTTACAAATATTGCTTTACAGTCTTCTTAAATTCCTTAATAGATTTAGTAAAATTCCTCTCATTATTTGGAAGGCAGTTGATCCATATTCTTGCAACTCTAACTAGGAAAGACCTTGCCATATACAAGGTAGAATGGTTTGGACAAATAATACTGTTGGTTCTAGAAGATCTACAAAAATTAAACTTTTCAAAAAGATAAGAAGGTTTGCCATACAATTTTATAAAATTGAAGCATTAATCGTAAATTTATAAAGCTCTGAAAGTCAGAACCTAATATAGTAAGCACATGACCAGAAATGTGTTCTCTATACCCTAGGCGACAGATATATCTAACTACACGATTAAAACAAAGTTTAAGTTTCGTAAAATTTTGCTGGGAAATTCCCGAAAAAACCTCCAGCCCGTAAAGAAACAAAGGAAGACATAAAGACAATGCCACCCTTTTCCTTATATGTTTTGGAAGGTATAAACCCATACAATAGAGTTTTTCTAGAGTAAAAGATATTCTCGATATTATAAAATTTATCTGATAGGAAAAATCCAATTGTGTGTCTATATAAATACCTAAAGTCTTGTGATGAGATACAAACTGTATACTTGTATCAGTTATTTATATATTAGGCAGAACTACATTATTAGAAAAGTACATAAATATATAAATCCACTTCTGTTCCGCAATAAAAATCTTCAAAGGGCATGTGAGTTTTGTAAAGGTCTACGAAAGATATATCACATTCATCCAAAACATTTTTATTCATGATATTACGTGCTATTTGGCGGAGCAAAAAAGTTAGCCTTTGTAAAAATGCATGCATTCGAGCATTTTCTGATTGCATTTCTAAATTAACCATGTTAATAATTTTAAGTGCATATTGCATAGACTGAAAATGCAATTTAAAAGAAGGATTTTTAAATCCTGATGAAAGAAATAATAATTAAAAAAATTTAATGAAAAGGACTCAATAATTTATTTGCTATGCTAAAAATTTAAAAAGGGGGAACTTTGACAAATTTTTAAATTGTACCAAATGAGTCACTGTAGTACCACGGTACTTTAAAAGGTCAAAATGTACAAAAAAAGTACAATTGTACCAACTTTAACATCCCTGCTCTGCATACAAATATTTAGGGAAACATTTTTTTTTTATAAAATAAATATTTTTCTTAATCTCTAAATTCTTTATTTTTCAATAGTTCGACATCCTTTGGATGCCATCTTCAGCAATTACGAGGTACAAAAATACTCAGCAATTAGTTTGTAGGTCTATTATTGCAAGTTTGAACAAATTTTTTAAATTATAAATTATAATAAAAAAGGTCGAATAACTATAAAACTTAAGAAAGGGAAAATTTTTTGCTCAAAATTTGCCAGAGCTAAAAAATGATTTTCCCTCCATCGAATTTGTCTACAGAAAATCTCTTTCGTTCTTCCCTTAGTTTTCTAGCTGCTTTCACAATAAAGTAAACGTTAAGTTAAAATAATATTAAATTCACCAAAGACTTTTTAAATCCTACTTGGTTCAACATTTCTTTCATCATTTACTCACCTAAATTTTAACTTTCTTTTAGAGCTTATTCTCAACAGTCGGCAAAAAGTAAGAAAGAACTTGCAACATACAGCATTTTCTTGGTTCGTTGGAAATTTGAAAATCAATAGTTAATGCAGTGAAAGAAAATAACAAATGGATTTAATTTCGTGCCATTTAAAACAATCAACCTAAAAATCTACAATAAGTATTTTCATGTCATATTTAGTTCGCTTGTTGTAGTGCTTTTAACACAGTATTACTGTCATAGTTTCGGTTTTTGGTGGCAAAAATAGATGTCATTCCAATAAGAAACTTTTACTTGTAGCTCGGTACTTTATTCTACTTAGGGATTTTTTAATATTTTTTTTTTGTTTTGTTCTGCTAAAACCAAAAAAAAAAAACAAAAACTTGAATGTCACACAAAAACTAAAGTAGAAGTTTTCCTTGGGAAATGCTACAACAATGTTGGCGTAAGTTTTTCTGTGCTTTATTTTCAGACAAAATGCAACCGAGAAAAATAAAAAATACGAAACAGGAATAATAGTTTTTCAAAATGAACAATTTTTGTTTTAAAGTTTTTGTTGAAAACAGAAATTTATTTTCAATATGTTTCTCTTTTCTTTGTTTCTTTAATGCATGTTGTAATTACACCATTCTTTAATGTAATAGAATTTTAATTCTCTACAGGCTGCTTTGGAAACATTATGTTCAATAAGTTTTGTAAGTTTTTTCTTATAAAGAATAACTTTTTCTTTTGTTTGAATTTTTCTTTTCAATTCGGTTTTAAAACCAAAAAAATGATTAATTTTAAAGTAATTTGGTTTAAAGTATTTCAACTTTTACTTTTTTTAGATTAAATACAAATTGTTGTTAATATACTTTGCAGTAGCAAACACTTTACAATAAGACATTTGTATATTTATATGTAATTCAATGGATTTTGCGTTTAAGGTAATGTTTAATTAAGATTTTAAGTAGAACAGGAAACCAGCATTTTCTCAAATCTAACTACAATTATATTTTAAATGTGCCGAGTGAAAAAATTCAAGTGTTGCATACTTTTAGGAGTAAGTCATTTAAATTATTCATTTAACAAATAACTGCTGTAGCAGTGACGGAAAATTCAGTACAATGGAACCATTTTCAGTACTTCTTCTTTTCATAAATACCACAGTACACCCACGTCAGTTTTAGTACTCTTTTCTTTTTATGCTTTCTCGTAAAGAAATCCAGGGCGACTTTATAAACATTGACAACATATTCTACGTACCAATAACGTACAGTGTACACATACAATAAATTGTTATTTTTCTTTCATGTTTTTTATTAAAAAAATATTGATATTCTTCAAGCACCAATGTCATTTTGAATGCGTTTGAACTACTGGTTTCGATAACAGTATAGCATAGTATATGTATTTACTATTTTTACTTACCAATAGTTAACAAACTTATTTTGAACATCCCTAGAAAATATGTAATACACGGCCAGCTCGCTAATCCGAAGGTGGTTAATCCGAATTACCCAGTAATCCGAATTGAATTTATGACGTATTACATACTCTATAGTCCGCATTGATTGCAAGCTCGCTAAACCGAATTTTTTTTTCTGCATTTTACACCCTTCGCCGAAGGTAAAAGGGCATATATAACTTTATAATTCCGTTAGTAATTTCTACAATATTGATCTAAGACCCTATAAAATATATATTTTCTGGCTCCTTATGATAAGGGAAGCTCAAATCCGGCTGTCCGTCTATTCGTCCGCCTGTTGAAATTAACTCAGGCTTTCTGAAAGAAAACTTTCATAGTGTAAAGCCAGACTAAAGACTGTAAAATGGATGTAATAAAACAGTACTAACTGATCAAATATAACTCTTAAACATATTCCTTGTGCTAAAAAAAAAAAAATCGTATTTTATATGATGATCAGGTAAGATCAGAACATTACTGCCAATCAAATAAATGAAAGTGTATCTAAGAATCTAAAATAAAATGTGAAATTATATTAAAACGTTTGTAAATTTGTACAAAATTTGTCGTTTGAAAAATCGTCAAATTTACCATTTTTGTACACAAAAATCGTCAAATCTAGCAGCCGTGGATTAGATATGGATAAGTTAAGTATTTCTGTACTTGATTCAAGAAACTCCGTACTCACTGTGCTATTGATACCGCTTCGGATTGATTTGAGTACGGATGGGTTGATTTTTAATAATATTAAAAGAAAACTTTTATATTGTCATTCTTGATTAATAAAAATAAAATAAATTTGTTTTGGAATCCTGGCTTGTGTTTTATTTTCGAACAAAGTGAATTATAATACATAATTACAGCACATCCAGTAATTCGAATATCTCGTTAATCAGAATCAGGATCTGCAATCATTAATTCGGATTAGCGAGCTGGCACTGATAATTTTTGTTCGGAAATTAAGAACAAAAAAGATGCTTTAAAACTTTGCAAAAAATGGAGATTACTTCCATTGGGTAAAAACTAATACATTTCTAGAAAGCTTATCTACATACATACACACAGCAAAAAAAATGTCAAATTAACCAGGTGCAATTTTAATTTAAAATCATAATAAATTTCTGCAAAAGTACGGACTTTATTCAAAATTATCATTGTTGCATATTAATTTTAATTGGAAAATGTTAAAATAAAATAAAAATTTTCAATATTTAATCCATAAAGTCCAGTTTTACATGTTCTGTGTGGAAACAACAACAACACTACAGGAAGCCAAACATAAATTTTTTTGTTTTCATATTTTTTTTTTTTTTTTTTTTTTTTTTTTTTGTTAGTATTATTTATTTAAATACATCAAATTTTCAAAGTGAAGTGAATTTGGAGTGCTTCAATAAACATCGAGGAAAACAACAAAGTGAAACATGTGCAACAGGAAAATAAATAATAACATTTTTTCTCTACCTCTCTACTTCAGGGGGTAAGTGTTTACTTACAATCATTCTAAAACAAAAAAATATGTTGTCTCACACTCAAACTAAATTGATTCTACATTAAGTTCACATTGTTTCAACTTGAAATAACTTTCATTCAACGTGATTCGTAGTGTTATTTCAATATCAATGTCATTTTGCGCAACTTTACTGAAAAGTTAAATTGTTATGAATTAAAGTAATTTAAAAGAAAAAAATGTTGTTTGCAAGTTATTGTCAAATCTTTTTAAGTTAACACGAAGTAACTATTAAGCAAAATCACTACCCAAAAATGTAAAATCAACCTCGTTTCAGATGATTTTACATTGATTTTTTCTGTGTGTATGTACATTTGGCATTTTCATATACTTTTATATTTAAATGTTTTAATTTTAAGTTTGTTGACCAAAATTGTATATTTTTCATATTAAAATGAAGTAATTTTTTATTTTATTTTTTAAATTTTTGTGCTTTTTGAGTATATTTTTAAATAAAAAAAAAATGTTTTATTAAAAGTACCAAAAGTGTTGAATAAAGTACTCTTTTGCTTGGTGTTCAGTACCATCTCATTTTAAAATTTTCCATCACTGTGCTGTAGTTAAAGAAAATTACATTTTAAGGGCATTTGGAAGTTGTAAATATCATTATTAAGTAGGGATGTAACGATGCGCCATCTTGCCAATACGATTCCAATAACGTTACTCAGAAAAAAATACCGGCGATATCGGTACTCTTATTGAATTTGAATTCAAGCTTAAATTAACAAAAAAAAATTAATTAAAAATAATTAGTATTGTGGTTACTTTATTGAACTGTTAATGGTTTTTAATCCAAATTTTGATATTTCAATCAGTCTAAAGTTTATTGAAACTGGGTTCAATTCCCAGCTCAGTCAAGAATGAAAAATTATCAATAAATTTTAATTCATTTCATGTTGTAAAATTCCTTTCTTTATAAAAATAATTTAATGAAAATTAAATTCAATGAACTTAAGCCTGATTGAAATATCGAAATTTGGATTATAAATAAAAAAAAATAATTTTTCACAATTTCACTGATTTTTCTACGTGAAAGCTTTCACTAAATACTTATTTTTTGCACCAAAAATTTTTAACACAAATTTTACCCGTTTTTTCCTAGACCTAAAACTTATTTTATTTAAATTTTTTACACAGAAAAAAAAAAATTTTTAAGTAAAAAAAAAAATTTTTTTTTACCAAAAATAAATTTAAAAAAGTTATTTACTGAAATTTCTTTTATCAAGAATTTGTAACCGATAGGTTTCAACGCTTAAAAATTTTATTTAGCAAAAAATTTTGATTTTTTTTAGCAATTTTTTTTCAAGAAAATTGTTTGACCGTTTTTCACATAAATTTATAATCGCCCAGCAATAACTTTACTTACCTGGTAAGTTAGCAAGTAATATTGGAGACATATGAACACTACTTATTTTTCGGGTGAATAACTACTTATTTTTGTTAGAGTTGTCCAAGAATTCAGTACTTACGATACACTTACTAGAAGCCATAAAATATCTAGTTATTATTTTATTGGCTCTAGTTAATAGACCTTATAAGTAGTTATTGCCGGGCGACCAAATAATGTTACCAAATGTTTTTTATGTGCTTTATTTGTAATTTTTTTTCACACAAAACACATTTTTGTTAACAATTTACTTTATTTGTTTTTTCGTTAAAATGTTTGTTCCAAATTCTTTCACATTTTTTGGGTGAAAATTATACAAAATGAAATTATCAATCATGTTTTAATTGAAAATAATTTGCAATTCGTAAATAAAACTCGTCTCCAAAAGACAATTCAAATATAATCCTACAAGACGATTTAAGCATAAATGATAATTTAGGAAAAATCTTAATTAAAAAAAAAAAAAAAATCATGAAGTGCTAATAAATATGCTGTGCTATAAATCGCCCTAAAGTAGGCTTTATATCTTTCACTTTCGACAATATAATTTAAGCCATTTGTAAGAAATTTCCATTTATTTAACAAAATAAATACCTGTCATTTTGAGTGCGGGAGAACATAAAGACATTTTCAGCTTATTTGCTTAAAGCTTTAAGCAAATATGCTTTAATTTTGTTGTTGTTGTTGTTTTTTCTCTCCAAATTAAAGGACATTAATTTCGTTATATTAAATCCTAATGTTAAATCTTTTTGAAATTCCATTTACATTAACAATAATCTTACTTCATTTGTCTTTGTGCAAGAGAATCTGCAAGTTTATTTGTTTTTAATGTTTGTCACTGTGGTTAGATGCCTGCCTGGCTGGGCTGCTAATGGTTGGAAGCCAAAACAATAAACGACAGACAGCAACAAAAACAAATCATTAATAAAAACGATAAATAAATCTTGTCTTCAAATCTGTTTGTTTTTCGTCCGCATTTATGTTGTTTAAAACACAACAACAAAATCTTGTTCAAATATAATTATATATTTTTTAATTATATATTAAGTGTAGAGTTTAAAGGATACATTTTGCAATGAAAGGGTAGTAGGAAGTTAAGAAAAATAAGAACAAAAAAGCGGATTTTAGGTACAAAATACAAAAAAAAAATACTAACAAATTTCT
The DNA here is from genome assembly GCA_943735925.1 of Pollenia amentaria. Taxonomy (NCBI): domain Eukaryota; kingdom Metazoa; phylum Arthropoda; class Insecta; order Diptera; family Polleniidae; genus Pollenia; species Pollenia amentaria. The sequence continues at coordinate 10,501,078 of OX031010.1, read as the reverse complement.
GTTGTTACTTTTAACTTTGTAAAAGCATAGCCCATATTTAGGCTGTCATAATAAATATTGAAAATTTGGGGTCATATTTTATTTATCTATTTATTTATTTGTAGAGTAATCGGTTTATTATTCATAAAAAATAATTCAGTTTTTTAAAAAAACTTTTAATAAGCCTGAATATTTTTTTTATATCAATAAGGCCTTAAATGTATAGTTTAAGGGCTAAGCTTATAACAGAAAGTGTAGTTAAAGTGCTTTAAAAATAAATGTAAGGGTAAAAAAGATTTTGTGCCTTATAGTGTAAAACGCAACGCAACGCCAAAAATTTCATTGAAAACAAAAACTAATTCAAAAATATTTTATAGTTTTGTTGGTGCTTCATGCAGAAATTCATATTGCATTTTTAAATTTCAAACACTTCATATGTTGTGGCGTTGAAAATTTTAAACAACTAGACCCTTAAATTAATTTAGGCCCTAATGATGTAAAAAATAAGGCCCTAATCATGTAAAACGCAACCGTTTTGTACCGTTTTAAAATTTTTAACGCCACAATCTATACAGCGTTTGAAATTGTAAAACGCAATCTGAATTTCTGTAGAAAGCAACAACAAAATTACAAAATATTTATGACATTGTTTTTGCTATCAATGTAATTCTTTGGCGTTGCGTTGCGTTTTACATGATTAGGGCCTTATTTTTTTTACGAAAAACCCTAAAACTTCTGTAAATTTTAATATTTGTGAGAATATAGCAATTTTAGTTTGGTAAATGTGTTTAATAAAAAGAAATTAACATTTACGCTATGTTCACACCTATTAAATAGTTGGCGTCCTACACGTAACCACTAGTTTTAATAAAATATTACTTGCGTTTTCAAAACGTTTGGCTAGATCAAACATCATTGAATAGTGTCTAAATAACATAATAATATTATCTTCTTACAAATCAAATTTGGGAAATCAATAGAAATTGATAAAAATAAAGCTTAAGTTTGAAAAATTTACTGGTCACGCTTTTTTTGGACTTTTTTTCGTCAAATATTTGTTAGGTCTGAACATACCTTTAGTTTGTTTAATTTCATTTCAAAATCTACAGCCTACTTTGAGGCTCATGTTAAATTTTTGTAAATTTTAATTGTAAATTAACTGCCTGTTTTTAAAAATAAAATAAAAAGTTTCGTTTAGGAATTTATATTGAAAAAACAATAACAAACACAAATTTGTTTTTGTTTTCAATATAAATTTTTAAACGAAAATTTTTTACTTTAGGTTGAAAAACAGGCTGTAAGTGCAGGGTTTTAAATATTTTCCAATTAAAAAACGTAGTTGAGCAACCAAAAGTTGTATTTTGTCTAAAAATATTAAAAAATAGAATTTTTTTTAAACAACATTTTCTTAACGTTTATCAAATTGTTTTATAAAATGGAACCCTAAAGGTTTGAGGGTGAAAGGGAGAATGTGTGTTTATACAAAAATTTTAATTTTAGGCATATTAAAAAAAGGCTCAGTTTTGAAATCCCTTTTGAGACATAGTGTTTGTAAGAAGATTTATTTTAATTAAAATTTTAAGGAAGGTATTGTCTATATTTAGGCTGCAAAATCCTTCATATAAAGATACATACTTTCTTTAAGTCTAACCGTATTACACATAACCAAAAATTACCACGTAAACAAATAACCACGGGTACACGTGTACCGCATTATAATTTTTAATCATTTTCAGCTTCCTGGCAAAAAATATTTGATTTTAAACCCGTCAAATAAAAATTTAAACAAATTAGTTAAATAATTAGTATCGTGGTTATTTTATTTTGATATTTTAATCACGCTTAAGTTCATTGAATTTAATTTTCATTAAATTATTTTTATGAAGGACGGAATTTTACAACATGAAATGAATAATTTATTGATAATTTTTAATTCTTGACTGAATTAAATTAACTTAAGCCTGGTTAAAATATCAAAATAATTTATTATATTTAATAAAATTTTGAATTGCTTATCAAACAATATTACGCTATTCCCACGACAATCGGCTCTACGCACCGGAACGACTCGGAATTCAACGAACACCATCCATGGATTGTCAACTCAGCAACGCTTGTAGTGCGATTCAATAACTTTTTTTTATCGTTAAAATAAATATCACGAAAATTTATCGAATTTACTATCAAAAATTATTTTCGGGAATGAAATATTTATTATTAATTAATGATGTGCTAATAATCCCAATTTTTGAATGAAATTAACTGAAATTTATTGTTGTGGGAAAGCTAGTTTCTATGCGCATTTCGCTGGTTGCTTATGCCAGCTCGTCAGGAAATTTTTTCCAAATACTTTAGAAAAGCTAAAAATATTATACAAGTAAGACCATAAAGTGAATAAGAATTATAAACACTCAGCTCTTACATGTAAGAATATCAAAGCTTCAACAAAGACACAACAATAAACCGTCAATTTTTCTTTCTTACATTCCCCTACAATTGGCTGGTTTTTTCCCAACACGAATTGTAGTTGTAACAGGATAGAAAGAAAAAAACAAAAGTAAAAAAAACAATTTACTATTCAGTGACATTTTTAACGATATTCGCTGTTGATTATAGTCAGCTGTTACTTTAAGCAGTTTATTTTTCGTTATTTTAACAACAATAATTTACGTTGCGTTTATTTAAGCGATAAAGTGTATTTTATGTTTAAAGTGGCTGATGCCCGACTTCCCAGCGGGAAAAAGGATGAGTACGAATGCCTCTGTAGCCCTTCTTTTGGATGTACAAGGCCTGCTCGCTCCATTCCATACTCATATCTTTTTTATACACGTTGTCATTGCGGGGTCGGCCTTCCGCTCTCCCTTCTTTAGCAGACACATAAGAATGGCAACTGAATAAAAAAAATTTTTTTTTTTTACTTTTGCTTTGGCAAAAAAACAAAAAAAGCTACTCCTTCTCTTCTCCCTTCTCATAGAAGCGAGTGTGGAAGATGTATCTTATCTTTTATACAAAAGAGCCGAGGCCTTCCATGACGCCTTCTTTATCAGTTAGATCAGGAAGGTAATTGAATCAAAAAAATTTCTAAGCACGGCTTCAATAAGGCCTGAAGTAAAAAGGTCTTCTGAGTTTACCCACTGGGTTCTTACATACATCCATACATACATACATCCATACATACGTACATACATATACAAAATTCTAAGCTCAAAATGTACAAATTTAATAAAAAAAAATTATGAACAAAAAAATAAAAGCAGTAAATTAAGCAATTTCATTTGTTTTTTACAATTTCATATGTTTTTCGTTTATTTTAAAATTTTGTAGACAGAGTTGTTACAAAAACTACAACTGCTTACAATCGTTAAAAAGAAATTAGAGAATTACACTATCGTTACTGCAACCGAATGTCGACAAAAATGACCGATAAATTTCGGGTAATTTTGGTACGACAAACCGGCCATCATTCCCTTTGCTTATCACACATCGAAATAATCATCAAAGACCCTATAAAATCTACCCCCGTCCTTGTAAAATTTAAAGACGATCTAGCCATGCATGCCCATCGAAATAAAACAGTTAGAAAGATGAAATTTGAAAAAATGTTTTTGGTATTAAAGATGGGCCAAACCGGTATATTTACCTACCGAGGCCCTACACCAAAATCTGCCCGAGATAAGACATTTGGCATAATAACAGCCATTTGGCATTTAAAAAAAACCCAGTCAATTCGATCCAGCCGCCATTCAAATTCTATTTATTTGGTGGGTATCAAGGCCTCATACTTCTTTTAGTTAACAAATTCAAACTACGTAATACATTTAAACTAAAATTTTTACATATGGGCAAATCCTAGAAACTGTCCACCAACCGAAAACTTTTCAAATTAATCTAATATATTTTTTTTAATATAATATTGGACTTAGGGTTGCCAGTCGGGCTTGTTTTGGCTGGATTGTCCAGCTTTTTAATGGCCTGTCCAGTTTCAAGCTAAAAAGAAATTTGTCCAGCTAAAAATTTATTTTTTTTTATTAATTTGCTATAACTTTTTTACTTCAAAGTACAAAAATATCTGGGAGCTTTTTTTGTTTTGTTTGCGTCTTTTTGGTATGATTTTTTGTTTTCGTTATTTAATTTTAATTCTTAAATACATATCGCTCATTTGCTGGAAAAAGTCATAATTGAAGTTTTCAATTTGCAAAGAAGTAAGTTAATGGGAAAATTATATTTCTCTCCAGAGCTGAATATGCAAGATTTTTACAATAATTTTTTTCTTAAGATAAATATAGGAGCCATAATTAATTCTACATTAAAATAAGAAACTAATTTTTTGAGTTATGACGTTGTTCCAGCAAATGAGAGGTATGTAGATATAGTACATATGAATGAACTGAAAAATTTAAGTTTAGTTATATTTTGTTATGTTAGTATTGTAGTAAAGTATTATAAAACAAACAATGTAATAATATTAATGTCATACTCGTACATATGGGTATTTTTAAATAAAATTGTTTGTACAATAAACAAGTAACTTTTCGTGAAAATTTTATTTCAAAATGTCCAGCTTTTTTTTTAATATCCAGCTTTTTTAATTCACATGTCCAGCTTTTTGATAATCTGGATCTGGCAAGCCTAATTGGATTAGATGTATAAATTCGGAAATATAAAAAATAAATACAATAATTATAACCAAATCTTACCCTACATCAGATCTCTTAATGTTATACTAGAGAATTAAAATTTTTTAGGTGTTCATAACAATACTTCAGTGTTAATATAGATGGTCCGATTGTAAGCTATATTTTTATTCGCTGAATTCTCTAAAATTTTGGTATAAAATTTTGTTGTTTACTATTTTGGAAAGATTGATATGAAATGTCGGGTCCCAGAATTGTAACGAGCGTCACGAAAAATTAGGTTTTTTTTTATATTGTGAGTAGAATGAATTTTTTTTCAAGTCATCTAAAATTTTAATTTTATTTCTTTACATCCTTTTAAGCAAAAAAAAAAAAAATTTAAATTCTACAATAAGAAAATAAAAAAATGTAACGTATTAAATTCTGTAGCGTGCGTTACAAAACTTTATGATCAATTATTTCGCAACAAATACCTGCTAAGAAATTTAGATATATGCTATTCGATAGTACACAGTACTGTCACTTAGCACTATGTATAAGATGAAGCTATCTCTTTTGAAAGATCAAAAAATATTTATATATTATCAGAAACCGCGTAGGAATGTTACGTTCGTTACGCTGGATTTGCCCATATGTCCGAACATCTATTAAATTCTTTAAAATATACATACATTTATTCAAAATCTATGGCCTAAACAATATTCTATTAAAATTTCATATGCTTTTACTTAAAAATTTTATACTGAACTTAAAATAATAATGATTCAACAAAGTTGAACAAACAAAAAAGCAATTGAGTAAACATATTATTAAATCCCTTATTTTCCTAAAAATATGCCATCAATGCCACCCCACCCACACAAATACATTTAGCAAAAATAATCTCAAAAAAAAAAAAATCACTGACAAATTGAGCAAAAGTTAATAAGAAAAATGTATAAAATTTCTATTAACATTCACTTTGTGTTTTATTACACGTTTTTCTGAGACAAAATAAATAATTTCTTGTTACTGTTTTCTTTTCGGCATACAAACAAATAAAATTGTGCTTATTTTACAAAATTCATCTATAGAGTCTGTATGTATGTAAATCTGTATGTATGTATGTACTTATGTGTATCTAAAAGCAAATAATTTGAAATCATAAAATATTTTTTTGTCTCATTTAAATTCTCCCCATTACATGCACTTAATTTATACACTTTTTTGTTGTCGTTTTTCGTTTTATTATGTATGTTTATTTGATATTCAGTTAGATGTTTTGTTTCATCTTTTTAACTTCACTTCTGCAGTACGTAAATCATTTTAAATTAATGGTAAAAAAATCTTACAGCTAAGACCATAAAGAGAGTAAAGATATATTAAAAAAAAACAAAACAAACAAAAAAAACCGGAATTTAAATGAAGTTAATATGAATAGCATACATTTGGGAAGAGAAAGGTGGTTAGAAAATAAGTTTACCTTAAGGCTGTTTTGTTCTTAAGGTTTCCTAATAAATTCAGATTCTATATATTCCAAAAAATAAATACACTGCATTCAGAGAAATATCAGCAAACGCAGGCATTTCTTTGACCAAGCTATGACTGTGGTACTTCTATAACCTCTTGAGGCTACAATAAAATTTAGCTGGCAAATACTTAACGCTTAAAAAAAATTTTTAGTTTATGGCCGCAATAAATTTATAAAAGAAATACATTTTTTTTAATAAAAAAAAAAAAAAAAATACATATTTGTTTTCCCTTGATGTTACATACTTTTGGGATGACCTTATTATAATTTGTATTGCCTAAAGCGACCTTTTTATTGTTTTTTTTTTTTTATTTTTTGAAAAATATAAAAAAATTCAACAAGGTGCTTTAAGATGATCAAATATATGACTTTTTGTTTGCAACATGCTTACTCTTAAAATGTTTGGACTCCTAAGAAAAAGTCAAAAAGTTCGATATTACATGATCTAAGTGGCCATTGGAAAAGTCACATGATCTAGGTGGTCATTGTTCGTAAACTTAACTGGTTTGTCAACGCACCTTAAAAAAAGTTGAATATTAAAATAATAATTTTAATCAGGTCAATAACATACATATCTGGTTTTTGTATAAAATATTATTTTTTTCAACGTAGTCTTTGAGCTCCGTACTCTTTGGCCAACGTTTTCCAATTTTTTAATCCTTGCCTAAAAATTAGATTTTTCAGGTCATCAAGTTTTATCGTTGCTGCCTTATCTTTTTCTTGCGAAGCAAATTTGTAAGGCTTGCAAGCAAGAAGCAGTCACTCCGGCTAAAGCCGGATAATAGGGCGGATGAGGTAGAAACTCGTAGCCTTATTCATGAGTGCTTAATAAGCACACGAAATTTAATTTTTTTTTTTCAGTTTCTCCTCAAATGATGAGGTACCAATTGCTGTCACACAAAAACTCAGTTACGCAATTTATTAAAATTTTGACAAGTCAACTTACAGATGTCTGTTGACAGGAGCAGTGTTGCCAATTCAGTTAAGAGGCGGAAAAAAGTCACAGGCGGGCCCACGCCTCTTATAATAAAAAAAAAAAAAAAAATCAAACCGCGTTAATACGTACTCCGTTAATTTGAAAACCTCAACAATTCGAAAAAAAAACTGCTGGTCCCTTGAGAAAAATTCTTTAATTCGCAAAAAATGCCATACATTTTGCTCCCCTCGTTAATTCGTCTTATAATTTTTGGAATTTAAAGTCTAAGGAGACCTCTCCAAATCGTAGTTACTCGTAAAAAACATCTTATAATTCTTAATAAAAACCAAGGACATTTTTTTTGCAAGTTTGTTTTCTATTGCCGTAAGTTTTCTTTCTGGAATTTTTTGTGTTTCTTAAGATTTGTTTATTTCTAGTTGCTGTGATGAGTGTGACGTAAAAACTTCAAAGAGAAATACTTGTTTTTTTTTTTTTTTTTTACTTAAGTTAACGAATCTTACAATTGGAAGAACTTCACTCCAAGTGGAGCTTCTAGCAACAACAAAAATTAAATAAACATATAGCAGTGTGTATACAAAATATAAAGTATATAAATAAATTAAATTTAAGAAATGTTATAAGGATTCAACGAAATTTTTGAACATTACTCTATCCTGAGCTAGGCTACTTATTTCTGGGCACGATAATCTCTTACTCCTAAGTTCTGCTTCAACCGATCTACGCCATGTTTCACGTGGGCGACCTCTATTTCCAAAGCCTTGTGGGTTCCATTGGAAGCAGACCTAAGTAATGTCTGTATTGTCCTTTCTAAGCGTATGTCCAATCCATCTCCACTTTCTACGCCTTATCTCAACATCAATTGTGTTTCGTAACTTTCCAGGTTGGAAATTGTGTTCGTAACTTTTCAGGTCTCAAGCAGCACCGATTAGACACTAGTGTTGAAAATTCTTATTTTATGCTTCTTAGATATTTGTGGCGACTGCCATACTCTTCCGAAAGAAGCGTTCGCGTGACGTGCTTTATTGATACGACTAGAGGCATCAGCATCTGCTCCACCGTCTGTACCTTTAATGCTCCCCAGGTATATAAACTAATCCACCTCTTCAATGATGTTTCCATTAACAACTATGGGAGTATAATAATCGGTTAATATCCTAATTTTTTTTGTCATCCGGAAATTTATCTTCAGTCCGACTTTTATGCCATTTTCGTGTAAATTATTAATTTGGTCTTATATGCCGCTCAATGTGTGTGACACTTGCTTTAATTAAACGCCTATAAAGCGTTCTTTTTTAATTTTAACCAGGGACATAACTGTTATAACCAATATTTGAAAAAATCCTGAAATAATAATTTATCACGAATTTTTAAAACCTGCTCTCTGAATAATAGTTACAAATAAGCAATATTTTTTTGGTCTTTGATAACCGTTAAAGTTTGTTGTTGTTTTTTTTGGTCTTCCGTAACCATTACAAAAGACTTTTACTTTTTTTTTGGTCTTCTATAACCATTACACAAGATTTTTCTTTTTTCGGTCTTCCTGTATTCCAAAAAATTTTCTTTCCTTTTTTTTCGTTTCTGTTATTAGAGAATTATCTTCATTTCATTACTGAATTTCTTCACAAATTTTATGAAAATATTCGTTGGAGTTCAGCCAATGACACTCCTAATAAAATCTATGAAACAGGTTTTGTTACAATAAATGTTTATGAAAAGCTTCATAGAATTAATGAAACTCTTTACAGAAACAATAAATCGTCAGGTAATGAAGCATTTTATAGAATCTATGAAACAGTTTCATAAAAGTCATTCCTAAAAAGAGCTTCATTTAATTATAATTTTTATTACCATTTGTATTACTCTAGCAATATTTGCATTTGTTGCGGTTTTTGTTTAAGATTTCTTCAACCTCACTTTAGAATTAATTAACTACAATTAATGTTGGGAGAATTCCAAATAATTGTAGCGGGAAATGTAAGAAAAGATAAAACTCATCACTGATTTATTGTTTGGTATTTTGTTTAAGCTTTGATATCGTTGCAAACAAGACTTTTTGAGTGTTTGTAGGTAATTCTCATTCCCTCTGTAGTCTTGTTTGCTGATAGCTTTGGCTTTTCTAAAATTATTTAGGAGAACGTTTCCTGATGATCTGGCCTAAGCAACCAGTGAAATGCGCATAGGAACAGCTTATCCTCCAACAATAAATTTCAGTATTTTTTTTATCAATTATTTAAAAAGGGAATTAAGCACAACAAACAAAATCTTTTAATCGATGAGATTTTTATTAATGTTATGCGCTTGTTCACACTCATAAAAAAATGTCAGTAGAAATAGCGAAAACCTCTGCAAAAATAACTGATAACAGTACCAGTATTTTCGACTGTAGAAAAATCAATGAAGGTAAGAATCATTGTCTGCTATATTTAGATGAGCTAAATTTTAGAAAAAAATTTGTTAATATTCAAAATTAATTAAGCTAAAACCGGTCTTTGAATTTAGCTGAAATTTCAATTGAATTAGCTAAATTTATAGCAAAATTTACAAACAATGTTCAATGATTTTAGGAATATTTTCTGCTAAAATTTCGAAAAAAAACTCTGGGTTGTTGAACCCTCTAGATCCGGCCCGAATTTATTTTTGGAAATATAGTTAGTTTAATTAGACCAATTGATATAGAACACGTTTTACAGACTTTCATACTATATTTTTTTTTCGAGTATATATAAAACGGGTTTTGCTTTTAATTATGTTCCTTTTTGTTTCTTTATTGTTACTATTCAAACTTTTGTTAATATTCATTCGGGCATTGTTTATTACATTGATAACAATTTTTTATCGTAATTAATTAAAATTTTTAAATAATTGCAAGTACTGGATCGATTTTATTTAAACTCAGCACTATAATTGTGTGGCATAATTTGTTTCTATTTACCAAATATGAGATAGATATCAAAAACTTTGCGGATCCTAACCAAAATCAATAGAAAAAACTTCGTCCTTGTGCAAATATAAGTCAGTGTGCGAAATTTTATTAAAATATCTTAAGATTTGCGAACTGTAGCGTGGTTATAGAAGAGAGAAAAAATAAAAATCCTTTATAATGGTTATAGAACACCAATAAGAATAAATCTTTCATAATGGTTACCAAAGACCAAAATGAATAATAATCTTTCATAATGTGTGTAATGGCAGAACTACAATTTTCTGGGTAATTTATAATTATTATTACAGGACCAATTTTTTTTTAGTTATTTTTTCCATAACCTATTGGATATTTAAAAAATAATAATAGTTATTTCGGGCCCCTGATTTTAACCTCTTTAAATCAAAATCTCTTTATATCGGAAACTCTTCTAATTCGTAAGTCGGTCCCTTCGATTAAGAATTATCGGGATTTTATTGAATATAAATTTCTAAGCTTCAGTACATACGTTTTTGTTTTCAGCAGAGTGTTAAGTGTAGACTAGCAAATTAAACATTGACTTACGGCCAATTTTAAGGTTTGATATTAAATCACGTTTATACTTAAATCATTTTAAATACAAAATTATTTGCTTCACTAAACACTTACTTAAATGAAACTTTATTCACCAATCTGGTACTTTTAAATTCAGCTTAAGTTTCCATTGAATATAACTTAGCAAGGTGACCTTATATCACAAAAAAACAATAACAGACCAAGCAATAACAATCAGCTGTTTTTTGAGACAACCTTGTAAATAAATACATTTTTGTTATGTTAACTGAATAAGGCTTTTCAAATAAAACTGAAAAACTCAATGTGTATTTAAATACGATTTAAGTTTATATGAAAATTAACATAATTAGTCAATTCACAAGGTATCCTAACATGTCATATTGTCAAAATGTCCTAATATTTCACAATGGTTTAAAAATATTGTTGTTGGTTTGTTAACAAAAAGTGTCTTAAATAAATAGAACGTTGCTTGCTGTGTTTATTGTGCTGTCGTAATTAATCAGAAAAGTCCAGCGCTGAGCGGCTGAGCCGTACAACAATATTTTTAAACCATTGTGAAATATTAGGACATTTTGACAATATGACATGTTAGGATACCTTGTGAATTGACTAAATATATATTTAAATACTATCGTGAAAATTGGGCATTAAAGTATGCTCTAAAAACGTCACTAAAAATGTCACAAAGTGACAAAATCTCATCAATGTAGGCTGTAAACTTTTTTGAAAACTCGTTTAAAATGAAAACATTTGAAGAAAATATCCATCTAAATTTAAATGCTGCTACATCCACGTTTATCTGATACAAAAATATTGATAAAGCATTGTAAATTTTTTTTATTTGGTTGCTTGTTTGTGTTTAAGATAAATTCAAAAATTTACTGTATGATTTAGGGCTGGTATATTGAATAACATGTATTGAGGCTAAAATAGAATCTCTGGTGTATGTATTTATTTTTGAATAAATATTTACATAAAATACACGCATAATACGTTCATTTGTGCGAGTAGATATAAAAAATATTTTTTTTTCCTTTTAGACATACATATTTGCAAAGTTTAAAAATATTAAAAAAAAAAAATGCTCCTGCCCCTGTTTAAACGTGATTGAAATTATTTAGCTGTTATTGAATTTTTACGCAGTTATAATCATTATCTTGCACAAAACGACATTATTAAGGTTAGAAAGATGATGTCGCTGCTGATGATCATTAATGTTATTGTTTTTTTTTTTCTTTTAATTTTCAATTTCTGTATTGAGGTTAAGTTGAATTTTATTTTTATTAAAAGAAAAAAAAAATATGAATTTATTTTGTTTCAAAATTACAGACATCCAGGTGTTGTCTACGGCTGACATGCTGCTATCGTTTTGGAGCGTGGCTTTAAATATGTGGGTGTATTTTAAATATTAATTTTTTTCTGTTTATAAATTCAATTTCTTATAAATTGTGCTTGTAACATTTTTTAAAAAAGTAATATTTTTTAAAGCCTTCTTTTTGTGTTGTTAAAAACTCGTATATAGATTTAAAATTTGTATAAATTTTTTTGTGATTGGTATGTTGGCAACTGTTGCTTGATGTTAATTGTACTGGTGCGGGAGACGAAATTCTTTTCTGGTTTAATATGTCATTATATGGTGGAATAATTGGAGCAGGGGCTTTCCTGGCATGCGTGTATTTTTGTTGTGTTTGTCGTTTAAAAAAAAAAAAAAAAAAAAAAAAAAAAAAAAAAAAAAAAAAAAAAAAGCACCCACAAGGAAAATCTTATTTCAATTTAAACCCTTAGATTACACTTAGCTAAAACCTCTTAAAAATTACTTCTAATGCCATATGAAAACATTAAAAAAAATGGTACATTTTGTTTTTTTTTTTGAAATTCTAAGCAATTTATTTTAATATTATTTTGAAAACTAGGCGAAATATATACAGTGAAGGACTAAAGTCTACATGCAACCTACTTTTTTAAGATTTTTGGGAATTGGTAACGAAATTGAGAAAAACTCGTATACCAACATTTAAGGCATTAAGTAATACTTTTATTAATGACACAAAAATATAATTCAAAAACATAACAAAAGCAATAATAACCAAAATATTAAAAGTTTCAAAGGACAAAAGTGTACATACAGTAAAAAAGGAACAATAGAATTAAAAATTACATTTAAAAATTTAAATATTTTAAAACTTAATATTTAGATGGTTCGCCCTGAGCATCGTTCACAGCTTGCAAATGTCCAGGCATGGAGTTTACTTAATTTTCTGTGATTTACGCAGTTATTTCTGCCCAAGTTCGATTTAAAGCAATTTTCAGCCATTCACTGCTGCTTATTTTATATTTTCTGACTTTTTTTTCTCTAAAACATCCCAGATATGTTTTTTATGATTAAAATACGGTGATCGTGGTGGGGAATTGAGTTGTCTGGAAGCATAATATAGAAGCTATTGGCGAACAATGTGCGCCGTTTGCTTAGGATCATTGTCTTGCTGAAAAATCCAGTTATTTTCAATACCTAAGTTCTTAACCGATGGTTTTAAATTATGTTCTAATATGTTCTTATATATACATATATCGGTCCATTGTGCCTTCAACTTAAACCTAATTGCCACATACAGATGATGCCATGGCTCGCTAAGGCATACACTGCCACTTCCATGTTTTGCTATGGGTATAATATTGTTTAGTCTAAGACCAGTGATGGAAAATTGAAAATTTGAGATGATACTGACCACTAAGCAAAAAAGTACTTTATTAACCATTTTGGTAGTTTTTATTTAACCAATTTTTTTTTTATGAAAAATATAAAAAAAAAAAATTTATAAAAGAATAAAATATTAATTGTCATTATAATTAATATTAATATTAAAATTATAAAATTTTGCTTAACAAACTAAAAATTAATTCATTATTAATTCCGAAACAAAAATGTTATTATAGTGGTGTTCAAAATATGTTTGTTAATTATTGGTGAGTAATAGGAAATTCATACTAGTATGTTAAACCGCCATCGAAACCATGTAGTTAAAACGTATTTAAAATGACATTGATGCTTGAGGCATATCAATATTTTTGCAACAAAAAACATGAACGATAAAGAACATTAAAGTGTATGTGTACCCCCTGTATGTTATTGACAGGTAGGAAATGTTGCAAAAAAATAGCAACACTGGATTTATTAGCAAAGAAGCATAACAAGAAAAGAGTACTAAAACTAACGTGGGGTACTGTGGTATTTATGAAAAGAAAAAGTACTGAAAATAGTACCATAGTACTGAATTTTCCATCACTGTCTAAGACTGTGTTGGATTCTCTCCAAACTCTGGAACGGCTATCTCTTTCAAAAATATTGTATTTAATCTCGGCAGTAAATAAGATTCGTTTCGTTTTTTGTTAATGTGTTTTAGCAAATTCAAGATAGAGTTTTTGCTTTTGGGCAGATATAAATGTTTTTTCGCGTTTAACTCTGCTTGTAAAGCGACTCTCATGCAAAGGTCGTTGTAGAGTTTTTGGGTGGACACTATTCCTGGAACATTTTTCAATATGTTCCGCCAATTTTGGGGGTCTTATTTTCCGAACCGCATTTACTTCTTTAAGAAAACTGCTAACATTGCGTCGTGGCAGATTTTTTTACGGTCATATCTTGAATGATTTTCAGCACTTCCATTTTTTTTTTATATAGCTTCTAATAATTGTTGTACTGTAATTGCTCCATAATATTTTTGCTCTTTACGAAGTTTTCTTATAAAATTTCTCACTGAAATAGATATTTTTTTGGCTATTCTCCATTTAAAAGATCAATAATTTTTCTAAACACAATATTTAAATATAATGTTACTAGTTTAAAAATTGTTATGGTAAGTTAAATTCAATAGCAGTTAAAAAAAATGGGATTCCCCCTGTTTCGTTTTGTATTTTTCAGGTTTTCCTAGAAGTATTCACGTTGTATGTAGACTTTAGTCCTTCTTAAAATTTTGCTAAACGCTTGAAATTTCCATGTTAAGCTTTTCCTTTTAATTTTTTATTTTTTTTAATAATGTTTAATTGTGTCTTAATTGGTTGTATAAAAACATTTTTCATTATCGTTTCAAATTCCCAAAAATCGTAAAAAAGTAGGTTGCATGTATTTGGGAAACTTTCATTTCAAATGCTTTTTTCGTGTCCGTAAAAGGTGTGATTTGAAAAGTAATAAGTAAATGTACATACGTTTTTTTGCCTTAACGGGCATTCCGCCCTGGGCAACACAACGGGCTAGTATTTCACCCAATGATTCATTTTGGGCAGCGTATTTTAGTGAAGTATTATTTGTCGTCTCTTTAGAACTACTTCGAACGAACTTAAGTTTTATTTGAATGTCAAGCATGTGGACTAATTTAAGACGATTAATAAGTCGTGACGTAGAAGAACCTTTGAAACCAGGGTTGTGGAGTCGTCCGAAAAAAGTACTAACTCCGACTCCAAACGCTGAAATTTTTTAAGTGCGACTCCGACTCCGACTCACGACTCCGACTCCTACTCTAACCGTGATGCGAAATGAATGAGACGTAAAATTATTTCTCTTTTGTGTAGAAACATCTTTATTAAACGAATTATGGGAATCCCCGCGTAATGTGCATAAGAAAAACATGAGTGTTATGGTAGGAATTAAAGGCAGGCCGATAAAGATGTTTCTACACAAAAGAGAAACAATTTTACGTCACAATTTTTCTAATACATACTAGTATTTATGCGCTATAGCAATACTTATTCTGTACAATGTTGAAAGTATTTCAGCGTTGATGGTTAAAAAATTCTGATATTAAAATTATTGGCAATTCCTGTCATTAACATTTTTTAGCATGAGTAAATTATTTAAAAAATCACACATCTTTTTCAACTAGATCAATAACTGAGTATAAGTTTTGCTAATGTAATTTAGACTTTTTCCCGCACGTATAAAAAATATACCTAAATATACTTAAATAGTAAAGTACTTGAATCAACTTTTTCTCATAAAATAAATTAAAATCTACTTATTCATAATATCTGCAAAATATTGCATCGCCAATTTCGAAGAATTTTTATATTGGAAAATTTTAGAATTTTTTTTTAATTTTTTATGCCGAAAAATTTTGGAGTCGGAGTCGCGCGTTTTTTTGGGTACTGCGACTCCGACTCCGGTACAAAAACCTCAATTCCGACTCTTCAAATCCGACTCCGACTCCACAGCCCTGTTTGAAACTTATCATTTTAGGGGGCAAACTTTGTCTTTTTAATCGCGAAATATCTCCAGGGATAACATCTATATAAAAATATATTTAATATTTAGAATACTCTCGCACAAATGACTTTTTACTTTTTAACTGAACACGTTTTTGTAATATTTAGAATTGTTTTTGTTTTTTTTTTACAATATAACACGCTTTTATTAGCGTATTTACATTATTCGTAATGTTATTTTTGACTTTTGTTAAATTTTGCTTTGACATTTTTCATAAAAAGTTTAAGTTCGCCCAATATTCAATAAGAAAAATATTTTAATTGCGTGTATATTTTCAACAATACTAAGGAAAACGTATATAAATTACACATTCTTAAAATAACCGGTTTATTATACCAAAATAACCACTTTATTCGATATTCGAAAAATAGACATTTTAAAATAACCGGCTTGGGCAGAATTAAAGTAACCGGTTAAAACTTGTCGAATAATAACCGTTTGATCTCCCTAGGTGCTATACTACTTATAAGAACAACCGATCGTTTAGATATTGATTGTTGCGATGGTTTCGTAGCAATTGCCGGACGATGGCACGATGAAACTTCAGTTAGTCCACTTTTGAGTTATTGGCTTCCTTGTACAACTTCAATGAGTTGACGACGATTGAACTCATCGTTGATGTGAAAAGCGGTCGCCACCACCTATTTCCACGAAATTTAGTCATGTAATTATTTAGTGCTTGATCATGAAGGTCAACGCCACCCATTTCTGAATTGTAATCTGCAATTAATTTTAGCTGTTGGACTCTTATCTTGGTTTTTTCGGTCGAGCACCATTTCACAAAAATAAATAAGTGAAGGAAACATTCTCTTTATGACCATTTGCGAGAAGTTTGACTTGGTGTTGAGTGCTGGATTCTCCTACGCAGCCCTTGAAGGGCGTCTTCGCTATCGCTGTTGAAAAACACCTCTATATTACCCAGAATATCTGGCGGCATGATGTTAGCGATAAGATCCTCAGCATCACCGTTTTCCTCATCTGGAATATATGCAATATCAAAAAAATTATGATTTAAAGACCCTTTCACAAAATCCAAAGTGCTGTCTAGATTTTTAATTCTGCCATAAAATATTGATGGGTTCATGCTTTCAAGCGCCATGTCAATTCGAAAAATATAATATAAAAAATCTTATCAAAATATATACGTTATCAGCCACTGTGCCCCAGCAAGTGGCTTGGGCACAGTTGGTTTGAAAATCACTCTTTTTTTGAAAAAAAAAAAAACACTTTCAAATTAGAATAAAACAAGCCTTTTTATTTGCAAATTAAGTGCAAAGTTTCTTAATTGTTATGCTATAAACTTCTGGCAGAGTCAAACAATCACTGACCTACCCGAAATGAGAAAATCTGGATAAGGCTAGACAAAACAAAGCAAAATTCGAAGTATTTTTTTTGCTGCCGCTGCTTTTTCAATTTGTTTTTATTAGGCAGAGTACACTTAACTTAAAATCAAAATAACCACATACAAAACTCATTTCTTACTGGATTTATGGCAATTCAAATAAGGCCAATAATGGGTTTTAGGTATTATAATAGGACTGCATTTTATAATGAAAGAAAAAAGAATAATATATTTAAACCAATTGCTCAGATCTGACAATCGTTTGGCAGCTTTTAATAAAAACGGACATTTAAGAAACATTCTCAACTGTTCATATTGTTATTTAATTCAAATTTAAAAAATAAAAAAATCTTTGAGCGCCTCAAAGCATACTGTATTCGAAACCCCTAAAAAAATACTTTAATATTTGATTTAACGTTAAATTTAAAAATAAATTTAATTTTAATGTCTAAAACTATGCCCTGAAATGTTGTTTAAAAAAAACACTGAATTTATCTTTCCTAGCCAAACTCTAAATAAAAACAAACTTTCTAAAACTTTTCCTAATAAGAAACTTAATTAATAATAATTTCTTTGAGTTTTTGATTATCCATCTGTTAGTTTACATTTGTTTCTCTTACTAAGTCTTAAAGTAGGCATTGACTTCTAGAAGAAACTTATTTAAGCATGTTAAATACTTGAACTTCATTTCAAATAGCATTTAAGCTGTTTATATTAAGTTCAAGGATTTTCATTTTTTTTTTTTTTTTTGTAACACTTGTCTTTTGGCCGTGGCAAAGTTTTGGATCACGATGATACGTGGAGGATAAAATAAAAATTTCGTTAAAAATGTTATAAAAAATAATCAATTCGAATAAATTTTAATTAATTTTGTTTTTGTTAAACAAGCTCTCACTTCAACGCCTTTTTGTATTAAAAGTTGTTCATTTTTTTTGGCGTTTGTTAAAAAACAAATTCCTCAAATTGTTAAAACATAAAATTCATTTATTACGCAATAAAATTCCAGGCCATTGATTTTAGATTTGTAATGGATTTTTGTTTTTTTTCTCTTTTTGAGAATGAAATGAAACAAAAAAGAACAACTCATCGTGTATTTATTTTTCTGAACAAGTAGAAAGAACTAAAATCATGTAAAAAAAAAATTCTTTAATCTGGATTTAATCTGACACATACAAAATCCCTAGTGGCAAATTATTACATATTAATTTTTCAAAATCAACTTTGTCAAATTTTTTTTTCTTGAAAAGTAAAGAACTTTAATACACATTTTAAATAAGAATGAAGCTTTAAACATAATCTATCATATGAATAATATTGTGCGACCATAAAAACTGCCTAAAAGCAGGCAGCTGTTGTTGAAACAACAGCTTTGCATATTAATCATGTTCTAAATTCAACCTTCTCTGTTTAAAATTATGTAGTTGAAACTATTTTTTGTTTTGTTTTTGCAGTCTGTACAACATTGTATTATTGAAAAAGAAAAAAATTATTTTAACCTATTTTTTTTTGTACATTGTTTATAACTTTATAATTGAAAAACTTACAGTTTTTTTTTATATAAACAACCATATTTTTTTTTTTATAACGAAGGAGGCCCGGCCCCTCCCTCCTTAAAAATAAACAAACAAAAAACACTCAATTGAAAAACTTTTAGCTGTGAAAAATTTTGGAATATGTATGTGCTCTTAATAGAATATTGAATAGATGTTTAAAGGTTACATTCTATTGTTTTCTTAAAAAATGTGTACAAAAAATACTACAATAATATATCCTGAGTCTAATTTGAGGAGGGGAAAATGAAGATGGAAATTATGAAATATTCTTAGGCATAATTTTATGTGTTTACAGGGCATAAAACTTTTTTTTTTTTAGTGAACTATGAAGTAATTTGGCATAGTATATTTTGTGTTTCTGTTATTGAAAAAAAAAATGGTTTTAAAATTTAAAGCATATGCTAGGGAGGCATATAAAATGAAACGGAAAGGTATAATTAAGGCGTGTTAAAAACAATAAATTGTTTTTTTTATATACAATTGTAAGAAACGGAAGGGAGTATTATGTTTTCTATGGTCTTTAATATTAAATACTAGCAAATGTTTAGTCATCACTCTTAAAAAGTATTTAGTAAAATTAAATTTTTTTTAAAAAAAAAATAGGTTTACTGAATGAATTAAACCATTTTATCTTAATTTTGGAAACAACATAATAGGAAATGAATAATTTAAAAAAAAATTTATGTTTGTTGATATATATTTCCTCCAGGCCCTTAGATACTTTCGAATCTTTATACACAGAACAAGTTTTTTGTAGGTTTTTATTAATAAAAAAAATTTTCTTGAAAACATAACGTGATAATTAAATCATAAATATAATTTTGATTTTATTAAAATTTTTAGTTGATTTGAAATGAATTTTTAATTAAATAACAAAATATCTTAATTGATTTTTTCGCTTAAAATAAAATAATTTAAACTTGTAGAATTGTTGTTGTCAAAGAATTGTCAAAAGATGAGCTATATTTAATCAAATCAATTAACACATTGATTGAAATGGCAAATTTTTTTTTTTATCATTTTTTTAAATTAAAATAACCATTTATTGAATAAAATTCGCAACTTTTAATTTTTAGTAATCAATATAATCATTTTTGTTATAGGTATTGCTTGATTCTATGAATTTGGTGATAAGAAACAATTTTTAATTTTTTTTTTTGTGATTAAGTTGTTTTTGTATTAAATATACTACTGTATTGCTATTAAAAATGAAGTTATAGGTAAAAAATTAAAAAAAAAAACAAAACTATTAACTACAAAAGTTGAGTAAATGAAATCAAATTAAAGAGAAAATAAGTTAAAAAATAGGCCTAAGGCCATTATAAAAACTTGGCGTTAGTTAAAGGAAGGATTTTGTCGGACGCAGAAAGAGTTTATCATTATTACAACTGATGAAATTATCACAATCATTTTGTTGCACCGAAAAAATACGCCGAAGCCGCTGAAACGCAAACATGAGTTTCCTGCATGCCTGTTTAAATGCAACTGATTTTAATGTGTTTCAAACAGGTTTCACAATGGGCGCGAAATTACGAGTTCTAACCCCACAAAAAGCTTGAGCGACAAAAACAGAATTTTAACAGAGAAGATTTTTTTTTATTACATTTAATAAAAATTTTGTATGAAGTTTGGCGCTTAAGCAAATTTTTTTTTTTGCTATAAAATCGTAACGGTGCCTTATGTGAGCATGACATTTGGAGAAGATATAATATATTCATTTAATAATAAAATCATTTATAAAAATAAAAAAAAAAAACGAGAAATTAAAAAGCTATTTTTGCGGTAAGGGCTCGATGTGCGGTCTCTCAAGAGAGTCTATCGGGCATGTTCTAACTTCAATAACATCGAAAAAGCCTGATTGAGCTACTTAACATGACTCTGCATTTCTAGAAAAAGTTCTGATAAGTCTACGAGAACTGGTCTTTGAAGTGTTTGCCAAACAATTATAAGAGAATCCGAGGAGAATGAGCCTCTGTCCATCCTCAGCTGTGGTTCTGCTTAAGAAGAAGTTGAGATATACATCCTTAAGATCTTCTTATATTTGTAGAGACCAGATCCAATTGCTAACTGGCGCAATGACATGTTATAGCCAAACTTGAAAGAAAATAGCGCAGAAATTCTCAACGAGTTTTGACGTATCTGCGAGTCTATTTTCCACTGCAGGTCTGTTTTAAACGAAATAGTCTATCTATCAGAAGTTGAGAATGCTTTGTTTTTTAAACATAAATCTTATTAATATCAATTTTAAATATTAATAATCTCTTTCATACACTGGTTTTTTTTTTTTTTTTTTTTTTTTTTTTTTAAAAAATTATGGCCTTTATCATCTACAACGCAACGCAACGCCAAAGATTTACATTAAAAACAAAAACAATGTCATAAATATTTTGTAATTTTGTTGTTGCTTTCTACAAAAATTCATGTACCGTTTTAAAAATTGCAACGCCTCAAACTATGCAGCGTTTAAAATTTTAAAACGCAATGTGAATTTCTGCAGAAAACAACAAAAAAAATTACAAAATATTTATGATTTTGTTTGTGCTTTCAATGCAATTCTTTGGTGTTGCGTTGCGTTTTACATGATTAGGGCATATTTCTTTGTTGTTAAGTTTACCATAAATTCAAATACAATTCGTAGTTTTTTTTTAAATCTTTTTAACATCAATTTTAAATATTAATAATCTTTTCCACTGTAATTTTGTATAACAAAAAATTGCTCTAATTGAGTTTTATAAATTTTAACTTGAATTCAAATTCAATAGGCGTGTCGGTATCTGTATCGCCGATATGAGTATCGGTATCGTTTTGACAATAAATATATATGTATATGTATCCCTCAAAATTATTTTGTACATGCAGAGAAAAAATATGTTTAAAAATGGTCACCTCCAACAAAACTATTTTTAAAGAAAACATATTATTTTAATTTATTTATTTATTCAATAGTTCATAAGCCCCTAGGGCCAAATTGAACCAGAAAATACAATATGGCATTATCATTTTATATTAAAATATACTTTTTCTATAAAATACTATATATTTAATAATTATAGTTTATAAACCCCCCCTTAAATGCACAGTCTCGAAGAACGACAACAAATCCAGCAACCGTTTTTAATAAAAAGAGATAACATAAAATGTATGAAACATTATGTTTAATTTAACTATATTATTGTCAGCGACAAACATATTATTGTTAAATTTGTTCTCCATCTAGAAGCTTATAATATATTACGTGCACTATCATCTCACTAAATAGAACTGCAAAAAATTTGTTTGCACTATTTTTAAGCGATAAATGGTATGTTTTCCACTAGCACTAAAAAAATGGAGTGGTATTGCAAATTTTTTCACTGTTACTAACTGTGATTAAATGCATAAAATCTGCACTCAATTCAAATAGTAAAAAATTTAAACTTGCAATAAAAAAATTTAAAAAATGTAATTTTGTGTCTGCATGGGTTTTAATTTTTGTGATTATAATCATAAGCAAAGGAAACTACATAAAATGAAATTTCGTTAATAACGGAATAAATCTTGGCTTTATTCATGATTTTAAACTTAGTGTAAAATTTTTAGTTGTACTCAAATGAGTGAAGAAAGAAAAGTTGCAATAAACTGATGATTGCTTTTTTTTTGAAATCAAACTAATTTTGTTTGAGTGCGACATTTTTTAACATCGCCTTTGAGATGGCTAATTTTCAATTTATCACTCAACATCAAAAAAATGATTGCAATAATTTTGTACTTTCACTTAGTGTGAATTGAAACTGCAAAATTAGTGCACTACCCCCTTCTATGGTACTTATATATGGTATAGGGTCGAATTGGCATGTTTAAACTCTTTAACTTCCCTACACCCAGAGAAAAAATATGTTTAAGTATGGTCACCTCCAACAAAACTATTTTTAATAAAATTGTAAACATACTATGGTTATTTTAACCATATTGTTGTCATCGACAACCATATTATGGTTAAATTAGTCCTCCATCAAGGAGACACAACCATATTATGGTTACCTCCGAACATGTTTTGGTTAATAATAACTAAAATATGCTTAACATCTAAAATAGCATGGTTGATTTTCAACCATAGAATGTTGCTCTTGAAAAATAGGAATATACAATTGTTAATTTAAAAACAAATTATTGTCATATTTAACCATAACATGCTTAGAGGCAACCATAATATTGTTGCGGCTTCTTGATGGAGGACTAATTAAACAATAATATGGTTATCGGTGACAATAATAGGGTTAAATTAAACATAATATGTTTAAAATTTTCTTTAAAAATAGTTTTGTTGGAGGTGACCATATTTAAACATATTTTTTCTCTGCGTGTAGAGGGAAGCGAACTGGTACTGAAGTAGTCCCGTGATAAGTTCTTTTGTAGCAGAGACCGGTCCTAGTTCTAACACTTTATATGAGTGGGACCTATCACTTTAACATAGCGTTTTCATTGTAGGGGATTAAATTACAACTAACAGCCGCCATTTGACTTGGTACACATCTTTCTCAAGAAACGTGTTAAGTGCTACCCTGCGGAAAATTTGTGTGAATTGCTGTTAAAGCACTTATCCGGTGATCAGAGCACAAAATTTTATAATTAACAGGAACGAATTGTGATAGGTTAAAACAAGACATATCACTTAACTGGTGATAATGTGTAGTTGGTCCAGAGGAAAGGTAATTGGGACAAAACTATTCATGTGACTGGACTCTCTAGTTCTATTACTTTATATGAAGGGGATCTATCATATTGACATGGCTCATTTGTGACAATATCTGCGACAGCCATTATTTTAACCGAAATTTCAGTGTCCATTAAGGTAATTTCAGTGACCTGTTATAAAGTGGCCAATTAAACCCTCGTAGGACATCGCCATGTTAAAGTGACTTGTCACGTGACAAGTTTAGTGTTAGTTCCCTTTCCCCTAGGATAGTTACTACAATGCAAGTCCTTGACATTTTTCCAATAAAAAAGTCCTAGAATTAATTTTAAGAACACATTTTTTAATAGTCTCAAAGAAATGTATCACACCACCTGTGAATACTGAAGCTGTTACAAAAACGATCCAATAAATAAATACGAAATCATTTATAAAAAATTATTCAAACAAAATTTATACAAAATTAAAAAATCTACCTTTTTGTTCGTACTTAATAAACCATTTAATGAATTAGTTCTCTATTCACATGTCATTAGTTTTTTTTTTTGTTCTTATTCTATTTTCACAAATCATAGGACCAGTTCTGTTTGAACAATTGACACAAATTTTCGCAGGGTTGTTTGTTATATTCGCTTTATTATTCAGGCTGCAGTTTTTGCAAAATATTTTTTTTAAATAAAAAGTAAAGCATATTTTAAGGATTAGTCAAATAACTCTTATTATGTAATACCTAATGTCATTTTCCTTAACGTCCTTAAAGAAACTTTCAAAAATGTCTTAACTCCTTTTAAACTGTTTTAAACGTTTTCCTTATATTTACTCCGACTGCATGGTAAAAACTTGTATTAACATAAAAAACGTTCTATATTTTAGTATTGCTACTTAGTACTAACCTTAAATTTAATGGATCTCTATTAGCCTAAAAAGCTACTTTGTTTAATTTTATAAACTTTTATGCTGCATTGAGTTTTATTATTCTTTTATACTGATATATCCTTAAGGTATACTACATACTGATGTAGCCTTAAGGTATGCTAGAGTTTTTATTTTATTTTGTGTCTTTGTTTTCTTTTCATTTTCTATTTTACTTGACCTATTTCCGAGGTTAGTTTAAAAAAAAATCCCTTTTGCAAAGCTTACTCTTACTGTGTAAGATTATTTTATCATTTAAAATATTCTTTTTTTTTCTATTCTGTGTGTGTGTGTGTGTTTTTTTTTCGTTCTATATTTCCTTATTTCACTTTGCTATTACATGCATATTTACCCCTTTTTTCCAACTAATGTAGCTATTTAATACTTTCTATTTGATTTTCTCATTTCATTGCTTTCAAACAGTTTTGTGTTCTGCAAATATAATAGTGTGGTGTTAAACATCATACACTAGATCCTTTGGTAACGTGTATAAGAAAAAAATAATAGAAAAAACCTTTAGTGAAACCCTTTAACTAGTCTTTATTATACTGATTGCCTAAATTTAGGCTTCATTATGATTTAAATTTTTTAAATGGCTTTTTAATTTTTTAAAAACCTTTAAAAATTTTGTTTCCAAAAAATTCATTTAGCTTAAGTAAGATTTCGAAGGTCTATTTGTGGTAACGTACTACCTGTTTCTTTTTTAACTTTCATTTAATTCATTTACATATTTGATCTTTGTTTTTTAGACACGTTTGGGTAAGTGCTTTTCTACTTGCAATCGTTTTTTATTTTATTATTTGCAGTCATCAGTTTGCTAGTTTGTTGTTGCTGCTGCTGTTTCTCCTGGTGCTACTGCTGTTTGTTGTAGTTGCCCTGAAGGGTTTGACAAACTGTTGCTATTACTCGGGTTATAAAGGATACATGTCATGTCTTGTTTTTTTTTTTTTTTTTTTTTTTGTATATTTTGCTACTTATGAAGAATTTTAAGTATCTGGCAAACACAAAGAGTCAACTTAAATTGTAAGAACCCCAAGAGAATGAGAAAGGGGTTTAAAGGATATTTTACAGGTTTATAATTTAAAATATTGAAATTGCTTGCTAAAGACTATAGAATTTATTAAAGTAACAATAAGTTTTTAAAGAGAAGGTACATTTTTTTTATTAAAAAAATAAAAAATTTCTTTATACAAATATTCTAGTACTTACGAGATTTCGAAACAAATCTAGTTTTTTTTCGCTACATTTCCCATACAAAACCAAATCTACTCCGTGACTAGATTTAGTCGTTTTTCCATAAAGCAATAAAAAATACAAACCTGCACAAGAAAAAAATTAAATTTTAATAAAAAAAAAAAAACCAAAACAATAATAGCTGCTTGGAAAAAAATTAGAAAATTTTGAGAAAATAGTAAAAAAAAAAAAAAAAATGCAAAAGTCAAATAATATTGCTGAAATAAATCAAGTTGTTTATAAATAAACGGTTTTTGTGAATGCCTATTTTTTATATGTAAGTATGTGTTACACAAAAAACTCTCGGTCGGCTGTTTTTGCTACGAAAACAAAATCTCGCTAATGTCAAAAAAGTATAACGTAAACGCACTACACTGTTAGAAAAGGCGTCATAACGCTGATTTTTGATATTTTGACATCAGTACTATAACAGGTGTCTTCGTTTTTGACCCCATGACACTTTACATCATTGTGATGTCAGCCTTAACATCACTTGGCCAAATTGTCATTAGGGTCAAAAATTATTATGTCATCAATGGGATGACATATTGGCATCACAGAACTGACGAATCGGAATCGGTTTTGTAAAGCATGTCATCAGCGCGACGACAAACTGTCATCAAATTGAGTCATTGTAATTGGTCTTAAGTCAAATTAAGAGAATATCATTATTTACTTACCCGTTACACATGTTTGCTTCACTTTTGTTGTATTCCGCCCTTTGTTAACAGAAGAACTCTCAATTATCAGACACCAGCAGCATGTCCGATATGGATTTTATAATAATTCTACTTTAAAATTTTGATGTATTCAAATAAATTATTTTAAAAAATAGAATATGGAAATTTTTGCTTCTAATTTTACTTTTTAAACATGAAAATAATGATAATAATATATTATGACATGATATATTATGCCATCGCACTGATGACAGTTTGTCATCGTACTGATGACAGTTTGTCATTGCACGGATTACAGTTTACCATCACATTGATGACATTATATATTAGTCATCGCACTAATGACAGTTTGTCATCGCACAGATGGCAGTTTGTCATCGCACTGATGACAGTTTGTCATCGCACTGATGACAGTTTGTCATTGTACTGATGACAGTTTGTCAGCACACTGATGACATGATATATTATGTCATCGCACTGATGACATATTGTCATCACACTGATGGCATTGTATATTATGTCATCGCGCCGATGACAAATTGTCTGTACTGATGTCAAAATACATCAGCGTTATGACGCCTTTTCTACTGTAGTCATAGCGTAGATGACGCATAAAATATCACAAAATTTTTGGATGACGTTCATCATCTTCGTCACTTTTTGCCTCATTGATGCCATTTGTAATAACATTGATGTCACAATTCTGATGTTAAGGTATCATCAATATGCACATGCTTATTCACGAAACATTTTGGTTATTTCAAGTAGAAAACTGTAATTGCACAAGTTTGGATGCGTAAATTTCTCTTAGCTGTGTGCAAATAAGCGACAAATACTGTTGCGGTTTGCACAATACAAGTGATTGAATGTGCTAAATACTTTTCATATAAATTTAACTACACGTTCAATCACTTGTATTGTGAAAACCGCACATAAACAATGTCGGGGATTAAATACAACCCTGTATTGTGCCAGGCTTTTGTTACGAATGGGTCGGACGTGATGTTGTTGAATTAAGCTGCGTCTGTGTTCTGTTTTTACAATTCGTTTATGAACCTTACTAGATGTTGTGGTACAGTTAATCTAGTATTCTCTTCTGTAAATTATAAATTGTTTTCTATAATTTGCCGCTCATTTAAAATGCGATCCCTTTTTCCTTTCCCTGGATTAAACCTCCGTCATTATGAATGGCTTAAGACGATGGTAGGGTATCAATTGGTTGGCCTTGACGGACTATACTTTCTAACTTTTTTAAAAAAAAACTTCTCTTATTACGTACAACTGCTATATTTTAACTAAAAATTGCATTTTTTTTAACTTAACTTCACGTTTTTTACTTAAAAGGGTAATTTGCTAAAAACACTCTTTTTTATATATTTGAGGGATTCACAAGGTGTGCTATCAAGTCATATTGTCATAATAGCCTTAATAATTTTATAATAGTTTAAAAAATTATTATTATGTTTCAAAATAAAAAAAAAAAAAAAACAAAAAAGTCCTAAAATAATATGACTTTTGCTGTGTTTATTATTTTGTGCCAACTAGAAATCTAAATTATGAGAGTTATTATATATTATTTTAAGACATATGACTTTATGACTTCCTTGTGAATCCCCCAACTGTTGCATGTTTTACGAAAAGGGCATTTTTTACTAAGCAAAAAAAAAAAGTACTTTGAAGCAACTGAATTTAATCAACTGGGATTTAGCTTTTATTTCATAATATTTGCGCCATTTCATTTAATATTTATTTTTTTAATATTTCAATAAAACATTTGTCATAATTGTGTCATATTTTATAATTGAATTTGTTGTTGTTTAAATAATTTTAATTAAAAAAAAAACTATTTATGTATATATTTGTCCTTTTTATTTTTTGTTTTATTTGGCTGTCATAAGTGATAATTATTTAATAATTGAAATAAATGCAAAGTGTTGTAAAAAATTATTGTCAATATTATAACACATAAAATACGATAATAAGATTCAACAAATTAAAATAATAATTAATATTAACCCATTTGCTGAAATGAAATCTGTAAGAAAAAATTAAAAGGAATTTCAGAATTCCATAAAAACAAAATTTAAATAAAAATGGAATTTTTGTTTTTAATAATTAACTTTTCTTTAATTTAGATCTTTGGCAGTTTTTTAGTTTGTTGATTTGTATACCTTATTTTAATTGTTGATGTTGTTTAAGGGGATAATTTGTTTGATGTTTTTTCAAATTAACCATTTTTTCCACAGTG
The DNA here is from genome assembly GCA_943735925.1 of Pollenia amentaria. NCBI lineage: Eukaryota > Metazoa > Arthropoda > Insecta > Diptera > Polleniidae > Pollenia > Pollenia amentaria. Next base: position 10,472,646 of record OX031010.1, on the reverse strand, counting down.
ATTATTTACATAAATATATTTTTTGTAATAATGAATAAAGGAAATGGTAATAATTTAATTCGATTATGTCCATTAACAGTAACTGCCTGTTCGGCCTCATTTTGAAAAATGATGATGCCGCCAGCCCATGGCTTGGATTATAATTCGCCCAAATGCGGCAATTCTTCTCATTGACAAATCCACTGAGGTGAAAATGTGCCTCATCACTGAAGATGATTTTCACGATATGTATTTTGACTTGAACGCCCATTTTCATAATAAGCCTGAATAACTTTAACGCGTTGCTCGATTGTGTATCTTTCCATGGTTCAAATAAAGTTAGTCTGAAATTGAGAAATGTCAAATGAACTGCAGAAAAAAAATTGACGTTTAGGTGTGACTCACATTCAACATCGGCCCTTAAAATGTAACCACCCGATACATAGGTGCACATTAATATATACGTATTAATTCGCGTATATACGCACATTAATTCGTGTAAATATCAGACGACATAAGTCCCGCGATAATAATGTGCCAATACAATGCGAATTTTTAATTTTTGAGTAATCTTTTGTAAATAAAATTCCTAATATTAAATCAATTTTCAAACGGTTCGACATCATAGTTGAACTATTTATTTTATTTTTTATGTCTTTCTTTTAAACTTTACTTGTGCAAAATTGGTTCGCCTCATGTGACAACTGTTTTTCCAACGCAATCTTTGTTTATATTTTTTTTTTGTATTATAAGTGCAAAAATCTCCGTAAGTAACGAAAATATACACACTACTTAATAAACACGCATTTTTCTATTTATTTTGTTTTGTGTTTTCTTCCATCTATGATTGATATTTTTCGTTTTTAAATGCAAGAAGTGGAAATAGTACAAAAATAAGTGACAAGGTAAAGAAGTTTCCCCCGAGCTAGAAAATCTGCATTTTTAAGCCAAACAAGGTCAAATCTGCATTTTGGCAATTTCGGGATATAAATTCGGCAAAATGCAGATAAATCTGCACGTCTGGCATCACTGCGTATAAGGTGTTTTTCGAGAGTACGCAAAATATGGCACTTATGGTAAATTAACTGCCCGTTCGCCGATATCGAACTATACGTGGACGATACCTTTAAGTCCACTAAACAAAAAAAAATTATTTTGTTTTTTATGGCGAAAACCCAAAGCTATAAAATTTTGCAAAATAGGCTCTTACTGCCCGTTCGCCGATATCGAACGTTAACGTTCGCATAGAAAATTACATTTAAAACAAAAACAATTTTTGAAATTTTGTTTTTGTTTTAAATGTTATTTACTATGCGAAAGTTAACGTTCGATATCGGCGAACGGGCAGTAAGAGCCTATTTTGCAAAATTTTATAGCTTTGGGTTTTCGCCATAAAAAACAAAATAATTTTTTTTTGTTTAGTGGACTTAAAGGTAGAGTTAGCCGAACGTCCACGTCCCCTAACGAAACGTCTGGTCCGTTTTGTTATTTGCTTACAATGTAAATGCTTACCGAATTTAAGTGTCACGTAACGGAACGTCTCAATCTGTATAAATTAGAATTTCTTGCCGTCGTTACGTGACACTTGTAAAGTAGTGATAGCCTGCTTGTATATTAAATTGAATGCGGGTATTTTCGCTCTTTTTTTTTGGTACTTTTTTCCAGTATATCTATGGACTTTCGACAAAACGACTTACAATACAACATTTTTCCATATATATAAATATACATATGCTTAGATGTACAAAATAAACAAATGCATATGCACATACAATAGAAATAAGAAATATATTAAAGGCTTTAAATGGTTACAAAATATTGTTTTGTCTATGCACATTTACAAAATAATACATGTAAATGTGTATGTATATGCTAAAATACATATTTGTTTATTGTAAATCTATAACATAAATACCTATGAGATATTAAATTATTAATGTTTTTTTACTAACACTAAATACTGTTTTAATACCATTTTAATCACTTGGTACTTTTTCTGCACAGCGGTCAACATTTAAACCTTTTGATTTCCCATCACTGTGTGTGTTGTTTTATGTATACTATTGCTTTTTTGTTTATGTATGTGAAAAACATATGACACGTTTTTAGATGTTCTATAAGTGCACCAACGCACAGTGGCGCCCGTAGAGCAAGCGAGGTTGCAAAAATCAAAATTTTCATGAGTGCCGACGAAGTTTTGAATAAACCCATGTTATAGGAAACTTTTCAACGATTTCAAATATGCCACTCTTAATAATATCACATTTTTAGTTTAGAAGATATAACCGTTCAAAGTTGACCGACTTTCGGTTTTCAAAAAAACACACAATTTTTAGTCAATTTGTTGCGATTTCAGGTGTAATATCACGAAATATAGGTAACGAATCGCCTTATTTTTTGTTTGTATTGATTGATGTATTTATTAAATGTATAATGATAAAAAAAAAATTAACTGTTTGCTTTGTGTTTCTCCTGGTAAATCACTATTTAAAAACTATCCGTTTTTTCACTATTTTTCAACTTTGACGGAAAATAAAAAAAAACTATATTTTTCTATATTTGCCATATTTGCAAAACCTGTTCTTTGATTATTTCTTTACATAATGCAAAAGGTTTTATCTGCCCGTACGTGCCCGTTTGGCTTCTAGAGGTAAAAAAGTTTAAAAAGACATGGTTGCAGAAATTGTATGGCGTCCATCCCTTATATGTTTTGACTGACAGTAGTTTGATCTAATAGTTTGAAAAAAACTACTCATTGAAATTAGCAGGTACGTACCTCACATAAACAATACTTTGGCGTACAAATGGTCAGGAACAATATTGACTTATGGTCCCTACAGGTAGGCACAAATCTTATTTGGACACGTGCATAATATCAAAATTGCATTATTCAGCCTAAATCCATATGTATGCAGGGAACAGGTAAATTTTTAGGCATGGTAGCAAAAGCCTATATATTGCAAAATAAGCATAATGCCTGGATTAGTCTACGCCTGAAAGTTGGCGCAACAATTACTGAAACCATTAAACAATTTAAGTACTGAAAACATGGCGTTGAACAATTTAAAATTATTTGAACTGCTTAGAAAGTCAACCACACCAAAGTTTTTCACGGAAGTGAAAATTCTTCCTGAGAAGTTGACATTGATCAGCAAATGGGGCTGCGATGGATCATCCGGACAAAGCGTTTATAAGCAAAGGATATCTTCCGATGACGCTACAATATCGGACGGAAATATGTTTATGGCATCTGTTGTTCCTTTGCGGCTAAAATCGGATAATTCCCTACACTGGAAAAATCCACGTCCGTCATCAGTGCATTATTGCCGACCAATAATGTATCAGTTTGCAAGGGAATCGGCAGAACTCATAACGACTACGGTGAAGGACATTGAAGAACAAATAAGCAAGATTAAGCCTACAAAGCTGCAAATTGGAGAAGGAAAATATATTGAATGCAATTACGAGTTCCACCTGACCATGGTTGACGGAAAAGTCGTAAACGAACTGACAGGAACAACCTCAACAATGTCATGCCCGATTTGCAAAAAGAGTCAGAAGAACTTTTTTCAATTAAATTCAATTTATTTCATATATAATATGTTACATCTCAATTTTATATAATTAGTTGTAAAGAGTTTAAGATTAGTATCATTTTCTGCTTAATTATAACATATTTCAATTAGTTATCATATACATATATATAGACAGAATTATATTGGAGGTAAAAATTTAGCAAAACCCTATTTAAACCCCTTTTTTCGCTTCATTTTTATATATTTTTTATCGATTTTTTATTATTATTTGTCAGAAGAACTTTGGTAATTTAAACGATTCTACAAATGAGGAGAATTACGAATATGGAATGTCACCATTCCACGCAAGGATAAGGTTTATGGAATTCTTGCTAAAACTGGCATATACCCTACCACAAGAGGAGGAAAACTTCGATGAAAATACATCAATAAAGGATAAGGAAAAGATCAGAAAGAAGCAAATACAGGATGCTTTTTTTAAACAAGTTGGATTAAAAGTAGACTGTCCCAAGCACGGATACGGTAACTCAAACGATGGAAACACTTCTAGGAGATTTTTTGAAAATGATGAGGCAATAACTAGAATCATTGGAATTGGCAATCAAATCGTGAAAAGATTGGGAACGATCTTGGGTGTTTTAAACTGCAAAGAAAATGTCAATTCTACAAAATATGGAGAATATGCGTCGAAAACTGCATCTCTTTTAGCAGAAATGTATCCACAGAAGAAGTTGACCCCGACCGTCCATAAAATATTGGCGCATGGCAAAGATATAATTGAGTACCAGTCTTTGCCAATTGAAGAGCTTTCTGAAGAAGCACAGGAGTCTCTTAACAAATTTTATAAAAAAATATAGATTGCAGAACACATTCAAAGCATCAAGGGTAAGGCAAAATGAGGACCTCTTCAACATGTTGGCAGCATCTTCCGATCCACTTATTTCTTCCCTGCGGCATGTGAAGTCACGAATAGAGTTACAAAATAATTATAGTTTAGAAATGGTTAGTCTTTTAGATATACCTTCTCTTACGAATTGTGATGAATATTTTACAGAAAATTCAAAAAATAAATTTAAAAAAAAAAATAATTTTTTTTTTAATTTATTGGGTAATAATTTAAAAAATAAAACCTTTAAGAAAAAAAATAAAAACAATCTAAAAATGTAAAAATAATTTTTTTTAGTTACCATAAAATTGATTTTTCTACTAATTTTAACTTTGATAACCCATAAGTAGGCCCCTACAAAGCGTAGCACCCTTTCCAAACGCTCATTTCATAGGCTGAACAGTTATCTATCATATGCTGTTTAAACTGTTCAATTATCTTATTCGGTTCAAAAGATATGATTTTTGCAACGAAAAAACTCAAATGGCGCCACTGTGCAACGTGCAGGCAATCCGTTACAGTAAGTTACGGGAACAGCAACGTTCGCCTAACTCAGCCTTTACACATATTCATCATAAAAGTGTGTGTTATAATTTCAAATAAAATGAATTTATGCAAAATATCTGTGTTTCGCCTACAAAATGTTGCAGTCATACCAGGTTAGGGGGTTTCCCCTCCAGATTTCATTAAGGAGCAAAATTACGGGTTACAAATTCTTAGTAGGAAAATTTGCGGGATTTATATTTAGGGGGTTTTCAGGGGGTTTCACTATTTGCTTGTATGCACATAGCAATATCTAAGTAATTAATAATGTTTTTGGTTGACCAAAAATCGTTTTTGAAAAGATATAAAAGAAAGCGTTTGAAGTATATATAGGTGAACTATTCATGGAAATATAAGTGTCACAACTTTATTCTAACACCTGAAATGCTCAAACGTTTTAATTCCGATAATATGTACAAAGTTAACGAATATGATTTGGCAACACTCGATATTTTTGAAGAAACTTTATTCCAATATCTTAAAAAAAAGATTTGTTCTAACTCTATTTTGATTTATATATGTATGTGCATATTTTACAGTCTTTTTTAAACTGTTTATAAATGGGTTTTTAAAATATTTTATTAAATAAAAATATTCAAGACACTAAAAAAAATCTTTTTGGGGGAACCATAATACTAATTATTTTTGGGGGAATTTCTATAAAATGTTCAGTAAAATTTTGCCATTTTTGCTTTATTGAGGTATTGATATTAGAACGTAACTTAAAACTGAGTCAATTAAAATTAATTGAAATGAAATTATTATATAAACTTTTACATTTAGGGTAATTATTTTTCAAAATACGTTAAATGTGGGGCGTTTTCAAATCTTTTTTGGGGGAAAAAAATGATTACCTGGCAACACAGATTTTATATTTTATATTTTATATTCAATTTTTTTGTTTTATAAAATTTAAACAAGTTCTTTTTTCAAGTATTTAGATTTTTATTAAATTTAAAATTTTAACTAATTTTTTCACAAAATGTAATCAAATCTTGAAATTCAGTATACACACAAATAAATAAACAATAAGCAGATGACTCGAAAATGTCATGTGTATGAATTCGCCTTGCATACATACCATGTTACGTAACTTCCACTCTGATGAAAGGAAAAAAATGTTTACTGGAATTACAATATAACGCTTGGATAAATAAAAAAGGGATTGATGATGGTTTTAAAATATTTAACGCTGTGTAATCAGAATAGGAAGGCAGGGTGATACACAATTCGGTCCAAAACTTTTTTTAGTTACGGATAATAAGCCTTTGCATCACATTTGGAATCCAAAGAAGATAATACCGCTAAAGGCATTAAATAGATTGCAGCTTAAAGCGTTGGCCATGACGGGTTATCAATTTGATATTGCTCATATTAGCACAAAATTAAATCATACAAACAAACACGAAGTCAAACCTTTGATATGAAATGACTTTAGCATTTGACCTCAAATACAATTTTCAAACCTTTTTCAACTGTTTGATTTTAACATTTGAATTCAAATTGATAATAATTTGAATGTAAACATTTGACATACAATGTTTTATCAATTTGATATCAAATTGTTATCAAATGTTATTCTCAAACCAAAAAAAACTTGACAGCACTGAAGCGAAAAATAAATATAAACATTTAAAAATAGCGATTAAAGTTAAATATGTTAAACAATTAAAGATTAATTACATATAACGTGAAGTGAATTTGCCTTTAAAAAACCTAAATTTGTTGCTAAAAAATATAAAATATATTTGTGAATTAAAAATTAATTACAAAGTGTAAGAATGAAAATAAAAATAAAACGGGAAAGTGAAGAAATTTTAAATTTGTTGTACGCTCGCGGTGCTACGCCATGACAATCCTCAAAACAAAAAGGAGCCAAGTATTTCGTCTTTGCAAGAATTTGCTATGGTTTCGAATGTAAAGCCCACAGCATATTTAAATAAATAATGAATTTAAATAAACAAAAAATAAAAAAAATTTATGTTCCACATTGTATTAAAATTCCCATTTGAAAAACATTTGAGAATAACGATTGAAAGCAAGTTGATAATAAATGCATTTCTCAGTTTGAAAATAATTTCCCCTTTTTGTTGAGAATGCTAAAATTTTCAAATGATTTTAAAATCCTTATCAAACGTTTGTCGTTTGCGAAAAGGTTTGATTTCAAATTGAAAATGTGTTTTTTTGGGATATTAAATCATAATGCTGACTACTTTTCAAGGTATCCAATGGATATGAAAATGATAGCTCTTGCAATGGATATTTAATTTAATTATGTCCAAGAGACTTAGTGTACTACAAATTTTTGAATCTTGAAAAAAAATTTTTCTTCACAAAAAAGCAGACAGAGAAAATTCTTTCTGGCTCGTAATAACGAAATACTGATTCCAGAAAACGAACAGCACAAAAAAAAAAGTTGCATAACCGCCGAAGTATATGCTAAGAATAGCGCGAGGCCAAACATTGTGATGTTGCTTTAAGCTAATAGTCGAGAATCTTTTAGCAATAGTTCGTGCTGCCATTGCCAATCGCTCGTGCTGCTATTATCTCCTATTGTGCTGCTGCTCGCTGTGTGTTTTATTCTTTTTTCCATATGCTGTTTCCTAAAATTAAAAAATTAAATTTAAAATTTATAAGTTTCTCCTATTGTTAAAATAAAAAAGTTGGCAGGCACTAGTGCGCTTGAAAAAGTTACGTTTCAAAAGCAGTGTGTTTATTTCGCTACTGTTTTTGAAAAGAGTGGACTATTTTAATTTTGGCACTTGTAATCTTTTGGGTTTTATTTTTTATTTAAGCATAACGTGTTCTTTTTTCATAATGTGGCTGAACAAAACCAAGAATATGTTACACTTTGCCCTTTCACTATTGTCAAAGGGTTGGATATGCAGCATTATTATTTAACTTATTTTGCGCTCTTTGTATTTTTTTCTTTAAAAAAATTCATTATGAAATTTCTTAAAACCCTACATAAAAGAAAATTACATATATGGCCATGATTTTTGTAACACATTTACCCCTATTGTGAATAAAATTTCCCTGCAAATTTATTCCCTTTTCCCTAAAAAATTATAAGGTACAGCTAAATTCCACGGGGAAAAAACTGTTCACTTTTTATTCACGATAGGCGTGATTTTATGAGGGTGTATGTAACCTTCGATAAGTGGTACAAAAAATGTTGCCAACATTTAGTGTTAGAAAAGAAAACGCCATAAGTTTAATGTTTCTTGATTTAAATAATTGGAATAACAAAATATACCCCTATTCACCACTTTTGCTGGTGGAGGGTACAAAAACCAACAAATTGTGTTTTTTGTTCATTACGATTGAAATTCCAAAAAAATTCAAAGATCATTCAAAAAACGTTTAAATCTAGAATTGCCACAAAATAGTGTGTTAGGATGTTTGCAGTAGTTCCCAAATCTTTGTTATGATTGAGTAGAAAAAAAAATATGTATAAGGTAATTTATTTAGTAAGAAAGCGTTATACCTAAAGCCTTTTTCCTTTCGGGAATCAAGAAATAGCTTTAATGAGGTACTAATTGTAATGTAAAACATTAAGATTTAAGAACCACTATTTTTAAACACATCACCACGAAACAGTGTATCTCATTAAGTTGGTCAGAACGTCTTGCTGCTATTTGCCAATTTTTCCACATACCAACAAATTCTTTTTTTTTTTTTTTGGTTTATTCGGCTGTGAACTACCACATCATTGTTTTACAGATTCATACATACAAAATGTCTATTGTGTAACTGTTGTTGTGCACGGACCTTTTTCGAAAAAGAAAAAAAAAAAAAAATCAAGTGGGATTTACAAAAGAATTGCTTTTTGTATTTTAGTTTTTTCTTGCGGTGGCCATTATTTCGAGGGTGTGAGGCAAAAAATTTAAATCCCCGCTAAACAAAAAACAGCTCCTCACCAATTAAAGCGTTTGTTGGGTCGGGTTTTTGGAAGCAAAAAATACACAGGCTGACAAAAGTTATTGTAGTTATCTACATTCACTTCACTTCAATTCAGTTGTTCAGTGCTTTTATGTGATCCTTTTGTGGTTTTTTTCTTTCTCAGCGAACTGGAAAATCCTTTTCTAATTTTTTTTTTAGCAGTTGTAGCATTTTGCTGCTGCTCAGGCGAAAAGAGTTTTTTTTTATTGTTTAATATTATTTTAAAAAACTCTGGGAAATTTAAGATTTTTTTACGTTTTGTTCATATTTTTTAAGTTGTGTGCGTATGTAATTTTTGTTTTTAAACTCTTTGCTATTCAGCAGCAAAACGAAGGAGTAGAGTGGCCTTAAAGTAGGCCTTACTTTGCAGTTATAAGTCTTATTGTTTATAAGATGGTATATCCTTGGGCATGTACAAAAATTGGATGACGAGTATAACATTTTTTAAACAAAATTAAAGATGAGAGAATTTTATTGAACTCTACACAGAAAAAAATAAAAATTGATTTCGATTAAAGAATCTGTGATATAAAAATAAAAAAATTAATTTAATTTGCACCAGTAAACAAATTAATAGTATCAATCAAACATTTAATTGACTTGATTAAACGTTCAATTCACTTGATTAAACGTTTAATTCTCTTGAATAACCGTTTAATACATCTGATTAAATTTTTAATTAAAACTGATTTTATTTCTAATTTTTGCTTTAATTGTTGAACAACTTATAGAGTTTTTTCTGTGTAATTTCTGAACAGTTTTGAATAATAATAAACAATCTATTCTCTTTGCCTTAATCAGGTAATTTTGTTGCAATAATTAATTGTGTTAATATGTTATATTTATTCAAATATATTGGTTCCTTTTGCTCCTGTGAGGAGCAAAATTCTTTCCGAAAAAAAATTGGCAGAAGTATCAATTTTATTCGTTTCCGGAAATGGAAAAAGTCCGGTAAATTAAAAACCAAAAATCCCTCGTCAAATCTCGTGGTGGAGACCTCTACGAACATATTAGAAATAAAGATAAATCTTTTAGAAAGGAAAAGTCAAGGAATAGATCATTGCTAGGCCATCCTTAAGAAGCCTAAAACGAACAAAATATGAATCCTTCAGATAGGAAAGTGAAGACATTCTAGAAATACAAAAGGCCTTGCTTTTTTTTGCCCTTGTTGCGTTTGTATATGTATATGCGACTGTTGTTGTATGAGTGTTTGCCCTTGTCTGTATTAGCTACAACATTTCAGTCTGCTTGTCTGGGTTTCTATTTAAATGTCAAAACTAATTAAAAGTTTTATTTTTCACTACAAAAGTTTCTTTTGAGGGGTATTTTTCCATGTCTATTTTTTTTTATAAATATTTTAGTTTATTTTATATATGTATTTATTATTATTTCCAAAACCGTTCGTTTTATTTATATAAACTTTTTGCAATTCTACACAAAAAGTTTGGTTTTGAAAGATACATTTTTATGTTTGAACAAAATTGTTTTATTACATACAAACAAGCACTTAACCCAATACTTTGTTAACGTCTCCCTTTGTTTCGCGGACATATTTATATGCCAAAGTTTATGTTTCTAGGTTTTAGCAAAAAAGTACCAACATTTTTCATCTCATAACTTCTTATGCACTCAGCTCCCTGAACCTATAATTTTAAGTTTCTAAGTTCAATATTATAAAAAAGTTAAAACGTACCACCTGTAGGGCGGAGAAGTATTTCCCATTTTTGATAATTTTTTCTTCCCATTGAAGCATCAAAAATTTCAATATTTCAGTGGGAGCCCATAATTTAATACGTATGTATATGTCAATGAAGAAAAATGTTTTTAAATAAAAGTACCAATAATTGGTACGATTTTCATTCCTTGAACGTTGAATTTCGAAATTTTAGGGAACCATTCTGGTTCCCCCCAAAAATATAAAAAATTACGTTCGCGCCATGAATACCCAGAAAAAATTAAAAAATTTCTCTAATCACCAAATTTATACCAAATTCATAATATCAAGCAAACAATTTGTTGTGATTTTGCACCTATTACCAAAATGATTATTTTGATTTCTAAAAATTGTAAAATTGTGAATATTTTTTTAATTTTAATTAAAACAAGTTAGAGTGCTATATTCGGCTGTGCCGAATTCTTGATACCCTCCACCGACAGGAGTGAGCTCGATATGATAAATACATATATATTCTTAACTAAGCTTCACAAAAACGAGCGTCAGCATTAAAATTAGTTGCGGTTTAGACATGAATTAAATTATTGACCGACAATAAGAAAATTTTATGCGTTTCTTGTTAGGACTTTGAACATGCTTGAGTAAAATATCATGATTCGTAAAAGTTTTAGCCGAACTAAAATAATTTTTAGGAGGGTAATTTGTATTGGACCTATGGTAAATTATGGACCAAGCATACCAAAATTCTGAAGACTGATTTCTAGTATTACAAAAAATAAATTAGAATAAATTTCAATACAGCAGTGTAATTAATTTTAGCGTTAACAGAAAATTTCACAAATTTGCATGATATTTTTTCTGGCCATATGAATTTAAGTAAGACATTTTACCGCAATATCTATATCTGTAATGGTTTAAGCCGAATTTTATTATTTTCCCAAAGTGAGCTTTATTTGATTTAAGGCGCAGTAAACTGTTTTCCGAGAGTAGGGTTTATATGTGGCTTAGGGTAAATTATGGACCAACCTTCACGAAATTTGGCAATGTGATTTCTCGTCCTATAAATTTGTGACGTACCGAATTTAAGTAAGCTAGCGTTATTTATTGCGGTTTTAGGCGCAATAAACTGTTTTCCGGAAGTAGGGTTTATATGGGGACTAGTGTAAATTATGGACCGATCTTCAAAATATTTTACAGTGTGATTTCAGCTCCTATAAAATTGTGACGTACCAAATTTAAGTATGATAGCATTATTTATTACGGTTTTAAGCGTACTAAACTGTTTTCCGGAAGTAGGGTTTATATGGGGACTAGTGTAAATTATGGACCGATCTTCAAAATATTTTACAGTGTGATTTCTGGTCCTATAAAACTGTGACGTACCAAATTTAAGTATGCTAGCGATTTTTATTGCGGTTTTAGGCGTACTAAACTGTTTTCCTCGATATGGGTTTATATGGGGTCTATGGTAAATTATGGACCGATCGTCACGAAATTTACCAGTAGATTTGCAGTCGTACAAACCAAATTCGAGCAAAATTTTATGTCATTCCGTGCAGTAATAAACCATTTATGTTAGTTTTTGTATCAAAATTATCAATTTTTTCAGGGTGGTGGTTCCACATTTTGATTCATAGCTCTGATCCTACTGAACCGATGTTGCTGGATTTCAATCCCAAACTGCTTAGAACTACAAGCAATTTGAGACCAAGTTTGTTCTTTTCTTTTGCGTTTTTCAAAAGTGAGCGTGTTTTCAACAGACGGACAGACGGACAGACAGACGGACATGTCTAAATCGACTTAGAATTACTCAAGGAGCCAGAATATATATACTTTATGGGGTCTTAGATGTATAATAAAAAAGTTTCACACGGAATGACAAACTTAATATACCCTCATTCACCACAGTGGTGGTGGAGGGTATAAAAATGATCCAAAAACTTTGCCATTTCAAACAATGTGTTAATTTTTTTAATCAAATATTGACAATTCCCAACAACAATTCTACAAGTTGAAATTATTTGGTTTTAAACGGAAAAAGTCAATTAAGATTTTTTGTTATTTAATTAAGATTTATTTCAAATCAACTAAAATGTTAATTAAATCAAAATCAAATTTTTAATTCTCTTTTAATTAAAAAACTAATGGATTCAATTATCACATTAATTAAATTTAAATACTTTTTAAACCATTTTTTTAATTGATAAAATAACTTTTTTCTGGGTATTTGGCTTTTGTGATGACGCGTCTGGTTATCCGGGCTTCACAGACGATTTCTCTCGCTTCAGGTTGTCGTAATAAAGGCATTTTGCATCGCCAGCTAAAGGTGCCCGTAGACGACATGCTTTTTACATCTGACTTGTCAACTTTTCAAGTCATATGTAATTCTGAATGTCTGTCAAAATCGCTGTTTTACAGAAGGTTAATAACATTTGGTCACAAACGTACATGTAATTTGCTTCTGACATTGTCTATTTTTTTTCTCTGTAGCGTGCTGCCGGCACAAAAATTTTTATTTACGCCGTAAAAAAGTTCAGCCATCTAAACATTTTTTTTCTTTAAATTCGAATATACCAATTTAGGATATTATAATGATGCGTTTTTATTTATATATGTACATTAGACCGACTCAAGTTGTATGGAGCCGAAAAAAGTGTTTTAGTTACCCCTCTGAAAATAAAGCTTGATATGTTTTATTTGTATGAAAACCCGAAACGAAAATATGTATTTAGTTAAATATCTCAATAAGTAGGTCGCAAGTGGTAAAGTTTTATATACCATTGGATGCTGCTTCAAAAGCCCTTTTCGATGATAACAAATTTTATTTATGTCGTCTTGGAGCAAAAAAGACCTTTTTTAAAAATGGTCCAGCTCACGGATGGTCAACGCTAGAACCAAAATATTTTGGGAATGATCATAAAACATATCAACCTTTATTTTCAGAGGGGTAACAAAATCACTTTTTTTGAGTCGCTCTAATGTACATAATATCTATTCAATGGTGAAATTAAATTATATACAATTAAATTATATTAAGTTAAATATTAACTTAAGCCGGCTAATGATTCCGTCAACAATGCACCGCCGCTGCGGATTTCTTGCCAGCATAGATTTCTGACACAGCTGATGTCAGATGGTTTGTCAGAAGAAAATAGAGCACGCTCTAATTGAAATTTTGTCAGATGACTTTGCGTCTGACTTTTACAGATGCAATGTTTTAAAGGTAACACACGACATGTATGTATTTTGCAGTGGAAAGTTTGACAAGTCATATGTAAAAAACATGTCGTGTACATGCAACTTAAAGAATATAAAGCGAAACTTCCTGTAAATGATGGTTTGTTGGCACAACATTTATTTTTTCACTTCTCTCTGTTTTAATTTGTGTGGTATTAAATTTGCTTGCAAGCGATGCCTGCAAACTTTTTTGAATTTGCAGCATGAGTGACTACTAATAAGTTCGCAACGTTTTCTAAGATTTGACAATAATCTCTATGAAGCAATGCCTTTATTACCACTTTTTAGCCGCACAAACCATCACTCCGATGTTCAAATTGATGAAACATATTCAGGATAAATTTCGCTGTGCTATCGATGTTTTTTTTTTTTTTTTCTTAATATAAAGAAGTAAAGCAAAACTTCCCGTAAATGATGCTTTGTTGGCACCAATATTCGACATTTTCTAAGAAAAAAAAAAAAAAAAAAAAAAAAAAAAAAAAAAAAGTTTACCCTCCAAAAAGTCATAGAAGGGCGTAGTGCACTAATTATGCAGTTTCAACTCACAGTTAGTGATTGTGAAAATTATTGCAATCATTTTGTTGATGTTGAGTGATGAATTGAAAATAAGCAGCCTCACTAAACATGAGTGATAGTGATGTTAAAAAATTTTCCATTAAAAAAAAATATTAAGAAATGTGTGATTTAAGAAAAAGCAATCATTAGTTTATTGCAATTTTTGTTCTTCACTCATCTGAGTGCAACTTAAAATTTTGTACTAAATTTACAAACAAAAAAATGGTTTTTTCATGATTAAAGCCATGATATATTTCGTTATTGACAAAATTCATGTTGTTTTATTTCCTTTGCTTATGCATATCATCACAAGACTCAAAAACTATGGGCATACAAAATTACATTTTTTTTAATTTTAGTGAGAGTCTATTTATATGCAGCTTTTTTTGATTGCAAGTTAAAATGTTGCACTATTTAAATTGAGTGCAGATTTTATGCATGATAGTGAAAGAATTTGCAATACCACTCAATTTTTTTTTAATGCTAGCGAAACAAATAGCAATCATTACTAAAGATGGTAAAATATTTCTTTGCACCTTTTTTTTTGATTGTGCAATGCTGACTTAAACCAATAATTAGTGCACTACCCCCAACTGTGCAAAAACTCATATGCTATGTTCACATTTGGAGTTTTAAACGCGTTGAAGCAAAATATTGATTAAGTTAATCAAACCCGTTCACAGTTGATTAATAAATAAAACACAACAAACAAATTAATATTTCGTTAAAGTATTAGACATGTGATAAAAATGCTTTAATAAAGATATCAGAAGAATATTTTAAACATATAAATGATAAAATTGTGAAAATTTACGGATTATTTAAAAAACATTAAGAAGAAACCGTAGTCGGTTGTACACGTGTGAGCTACATACGTTTATTGTGGCCGGGGCTACATCATACTCAGTTTGAGGTATGTTCAGATGATTCCATGTAATTAATGAAATGATTTAGTTTTAAACATGTCAATTTGAAGTGATTAAGAAATCACTTAAATGTATGGCCAATCATCTCGATTTTGAAGTGTTTAGAGCTTAATCACGTTCGAGGTGGTTAAATGCGTTTAAAAACACGAGTGTGAACATAGTAATACACATAAGTTATTAAAATAATGTTGTGTCATTACGACATTACTTAACAAATCATTTTAATACTGTCATACAAATATCAGAGAGAATTTGAGTATTTTCCTATAAATTACAAAAATTTGTATTTTAAAAAGAAAAAGAAAATCAAGAAACAAAATCCTAAAAAAATACATACTTCAATAGTATTCTGAATGGCTTTTTACTCTAGAGGAATTGTTAAGTTGCATACAATAAATTTCTAGATGTTCGGATCATCTTAATAAGTAGCATCATCAAAATCATCAACATCTTCATTATTATTGTCATGTGGTCACATGGTTTTCATAACAACCGAACAAACATCCCACTTGATTTGGACACTATTCAACAATCATTATTAATAAGATTTTTGACATGTTTCTTTCTTCGTTACTCCTAAAAGCATACTGTGGCTTAAATCGTATTCAAGTTGTCTGAATGAAGGACACGTCTAATGCACACATACTCATATACTTACAATAGATACAAACTAATAAATATTTATATGTACATTGTACACCTACCAACTGTTCATCATGATATAGTACATTAAAAATATATTTTTTACAAACTAGTATACGCACACATCCCCCATAATTGCGTATCCTTAAAGTTGAACGCAGGAATGAACATACATAATAATATCTACGATAATGTTAGAAGAACACGCAAAAGGTCCTTCTGGCTGCTTCGGGGCTGTTGCAAACAAATTTAAAGAATCATATTTATGAGTGTTGCTACGCGAGTGGTTTGAAAAGTGACTGAATTAAAGAAGTTTTTTTTTCTAAAATTAGCATTTTTGAAAACAGAAAAATTCTTTAGTAGTTAGATTTTCCACAATCCCAATTTCTAATTACGACTTTAGTTGTGTGATCCGTATCCGGAAAGATAACCAGAATTAAGCTACATATATATAGCAGAGAGCTGCAACAAGTATGATCGAGCAGACTCAATTACTACAGCTTAATATTCGGTATAAATCAAAAAAGTATTCTCGTTCAAAACCAAAAACTTTTGTAACAAGTATGAATCGGTCGCAAAATTGTACTTGTATTTGTTTGGTTAAAAGCGAAGCGTCTGTAAATGAACAATATCTAACTGCTACTCGGGCTTCGTTTCAGCGATTCACGCATGATTTTATTGTGATCAGTTGCAACGACCACCAGTGCTGCCATAATTGTTTCACGAGAATATGCAAAAAAAAAAAAAAAAAAAAAAAAAAAAAAAAAAAAAAAATTGAGTCCGCTAAAATCTGCTAAATCGTAAAATGAACATTTTATAAAAATTTAACATAAAACTTTCAATATATTAAATTTGCTAAATAAATGTGACCTTCTCCGAGAAAAGGGACCTAGCGTGTCATAAAACGAACTTGGACTTAAGAGTGGATTCTGGTACCCAAAAGGGTGTAGAATAAGATGAAATGAGTTAGATTTCTTATAAAAATTACGAACTTGGAAAAATCGATAAAAATAAGAAAAACATTAAAATTTTAAACTTTAAATGCGTTTTTCTCAACACTTCATTTTCACACACTAGGTCCCTTTTCTCGGAGAAGGTGACATATGGTAAATTAATAGTATCTGGGAATTTTTTCTTTTTAATAAGTTACTTTATTATATTCAATATTTTTTATTTTTCAAATTTCTTCTATGAGCTAAATTTCAATTTAAGGAATAGAACTATTACAAAAAGCTTTATAAAATACATAATTGAAATTTAGCTCATAGAATAAATTCGAAAAATAAAAAATGTTTTATATGGTAAATTTAAAAACAAAAAATGTAATGCTTAAAATCTGCTGAATTTTTATGAAAGAATTATGCTAAAAATATGCTTAATAATATGCAATTTTAATATCTTATATTTCATTACTAATTTTATTAAAAAAAATGTTAAAAATGTGCTTTTCTAAAAAGTAAAAATATGCTAAGAAATCTGCTTTTAAACAAGTAAATATGCTATAAAGCAGTTAGCATATTTAAAAAAAAAATATATGTATATGCAATTCCCAATCTGCAAAATCTAGCAGAAAATATGCTTAAATGGTAACACTGACCACCACTCAAATTTTATGATTCAATCGTTTATGTGCGACAACAAGAAATGATTTTAATCTTAAGAGCATGTTCGCAGCGAACATGAATGTAAATATTTATTTGTTATAATAGTGGTAAAATTCCATTACATCCAGTCAATTTTTAAATGAAGAAAAGTTAGTTTTATGTCTTATAAGGGATTATCATTTTTAAAAGTAGGCCTCACGTAAAGAAACCAAATTTTTAGATATGGTCACTTTTAACAAAAATATTTTTAACGAAAAATTTGTAAACATATTATGGTTGTTTTAACCATATTATTGTCACCCGTATCCATATTATGGTTAAATTAAATTATAGTTGACTCCGAACATGTTACATGATTTGCCGCTAAAATAGAGAAATGTGGTTTAAGCGAAAAAATTTACTTATCATATTTTTACTCACACCACAATAGTGGAGAGAGTATTTTGCATTTGTGCTGATGCGTGTAAAGCCTCTAGTACACGGAATGTAAAAAGCCACATGCGCATGTGGTTCTGACGTAATTTTGACGTCAATGCAAAGCCACAATAAACATTGCGTGTTGTGTGATGACGTCAAAATTACGTCAGCACCACATGCGCATGTGGCTTTTTACATGCCGTGTACTATAGGCTTAACACCTTGAATTATTAGTCCTAGACCCACCTTAAAGTTTACCGATCGAATCAGAATCTGAGCCGATCTAATGATGTCCGTCCGGCTGGCTGGTACGCAGGATGGCTGGCTGTCCATGAATGTGCGCAAAGCACAGGCCGCTATTTTGAAGACAATTTGATGAAATTTGGAACATATGTTCTAAATTGGCACAAGTAATCGGTCCATAATATAGTCATATAGCCCTCAAATAAGCTACTCTCCGGAATATGGTCTGTGTGTCCACTATCAAACCAATTTTAACGAAATTTAAAACATAGATAGATTGGTATTTATATGGGCAAATAAGCTATGTATTTTTTTAAATAAATAGGACCATGAGGGGAGATAAGAGGGCAATTTCTGCATCGCTGAAACTAAGAGATTTTGATAAAATTTAAAACATAGATAGATCTCTATTCATATTTCAACATTAGCTATGCATTTCCCAAAACTTTTCTTATATACTGTAGTGTAGGGTATCATATGGGCGGGCTAAATTTTGTTTGATAATGCGTGTTAGTAGGTGAGTAGGCTATGTTCGTTTTTTCGTAATTCGCTCTCTTATTGGTAATCCACAGCCCTAATTGCATAATTCGTTATACAGAATTTAGAGAGCGAATTATCTTAATTTGAATAATTATGCCAAATACAAACAAATCATTGTCATCAGCGTTACCTCTGTGATACTTACCTTTTATGACCCTTTTCTTAAATTTCCCATTTGTGTCAGTTTCAACAATTGCGTGGCACTTGTTTACCCCTTTAAGCAATAGTACATATTGTTCTTTGGCAACAGTGCAATAACAGCTTTTTTAAGTAGTTAAAACGTTTATGTCGCAAGCAGCTTTTATAAGATTTTCGGAGCTTTCGCTCGAAATTAAATACCTACCACCAAAAAAAAAAAAAAAATTAAAGTGGGTAAATCCTTTTCTTTCCTTCCTGTAATGACTTGTAGATATCGTTTTAGGTGCTTCCAGAAAAATAGTTTACTCTTAACTACCAACATTCACTTCACAAAATTATGTCCAAAAATAATAAACGTTAACTTTAACAGCTTGCCGTTGAATAAAATATATTAACCCTATTCACAATCTTGTCCATTGGAGATTGAAAATTTATGCACTTGTAAATATTTTATTATCGTTTCTGAATGACCTTTTGGTTTAGTTTAGTTGCAACGAGAGAGTAAATTTAAAAATTACAAAATTTGTCTCCCAGTTATTACAAAAAGTAAATAAACGCTTTCCTAGCAAAAACTAGCAAGTTAGGCATATCTACAACATCCAGCTGCAAGATACGATATTCTTTCTTCCTTAATTCAATTGTATTGAACTATCAGCACATGAATATTGTTTATCGATAGAGGAAAAATATATATTTTATGTTATTGAAAGACTAAATAGAAAAACGAGGCGAATTCATTACACGCAATCTCTTTACTAAAACAAGTACAACTCGTACAAAAACCACAATCAATTTGTTTTTGTAAAATCATTGTACAATGTCAAAAACAGAAACAAAAATAATACACGACATTTTGACATCCAACAATTATAAAGCTAAAAATAGTTATTAGCAGGGCTTTTAAGACCACATGCAATAAATTCGCCTTGTTTTAAAACTTTAAGAAGAATTCTTGACAAAAATATAAAAAAACAGAAGTAAGTAGGAACATGTAAATCAATTAAAATAGATAATCATTCAAAAACAAATTTCGATCTACCAATTTGGTTTAAAGATTGATGTTTAGCTGTTGACTGCAAGACGCCTTCAATGGCGGTGTGTATTAAACGGCAAAGATTTCTGAGGACTTAGTGTGGTTACTATTGAAACATGTCAAATCAAACTGTCCGCGAACGTGGGTTCAATTTCCCGGTCAGTCCAGAATGAAAATTATCATTGAATTTTAATTAATTTTATGGTGTAAAGCTCCTTTCTTCATTAAAATAATTTAATAAAAATTAAATTCATTGAATTTTAATTAATTTTATGGTGTAAAATTAATTTCTTCATCAAAATAATTTAACAAAAACTAAATTTAATGAACTTTAACCTGATTAAAAATATTAAAATTTCACTTGATTAAACGTTTAATTCACTTGACTGAATGTTTAATTGGAGAAAAATTGGAGAGAATTTTTTCTGTGTATCATCTTTTTTCTCTTTGGCTTATCAAGTTTTTCAAAACACTTATTATGAAATTATTATATTTTTAATTATTGAAAATAAGCGATAATTTTCAGTTATTGAGTCGGCCTAATGCATGTTGCACAACACGAAATTCACAGCTGATTGATAAATAGCTTCACTGAGTGTCAGCTGTCAGTTTACAATCCAGTGTTGCATATTAACAAAAGAGAAGCAAGTACATTGTATTGCATTGTTGGATATTTTTTTTGGTGTAGAGTCAAAATAAACCATACCATATTGCAAATGCTGCGATGCAAGACCATTTGTAAATAGGGCTATTGTGAGCAATCTAAAGCGGCATTTCAAAGAAGAGCAATACTACCTCATTTATTTTAAAGCACATTGTTAGCTTCAATGTCATTTGAGTGAATAATGAGTGAAATAAATATATGGCTGATTGTACCATATATGGAACAAAATGCATTTAAGGGTTAAAATGAATCACAAAAATTTTCATCGGAAATTCCTTTAATAGGCCTGTCATAAATCTACAAAATTTTTTATAAACAAGCCTTAAGGTCAGAGTTATAAGTGAAAATCCCTTACTTGTCTTCAAGCAAATGTCACTCGTTGAGGATTTTTTTACTTAAAGTTTTTACAAAACTTTTCAGTTCGAACCTTTTGCTGGAAATGTGTTTGTATTAAAAGTATGACCGTATGTATCATAATATCATAATGGCTACAACCAGTTTATGTATATGTCATTCTTGTAACATAGAATTTTTGGTCAACTTCTTTCACATACAATTACACACATTTTAGCTACACTTTCATAGTTTATGACAGTCATCACTGTGGCATTGGTACACC
The DNA here is from genome assembly GCA_943735925.1 of Pollenia amentaria. Classification (NCBI taxonomy): domain Eukaryota; kingdom Metazoa; phylum Arthropoda; class Insecta; order Diptera; family Polleniidae; genus Pollenia; species Pollenia amentaria. The sequence continues at coordinate 10,451,467 of OX031010.1, read as the reverse complement.
AAGCAACAATAACAGCAAAAAAAAAAAGAAAGAAATTAATTCATACAAAGTAACATGTTTACACACTCATTTCTATTTGGACGCACGCAAGCATTTTAACACATTTATACCATTTTGGGCATTGAATAGAGTAAAAGGAACTTGTCCTTGTTTCCTATGATATGGAACATTTATAGTGATTTATGTTATGAAAGCCGGACGTTGGCATTAGAAGGAAAAAAAAACACTTTATGAACGCTGACAAAAATATTATGGGAAAAACGAGGGTCGTTTAAGTTGTTAAAAAGGTAATACATATTAACGAAATAAGTATTAATTGTATAAACAGATTCTGGTTGGCCATAGTGGCTCCATTTGTTAAGGATGCCATACATTTTTTTTTTGAAAATTTTGGGGCTGTTTTTTTAAAACATTGTAGTTTTTTATCGCCTTATTTGGCAAAAGGGTTGTGCCACACGCATATGCTTTCTCCAAAATCACTTTAACAATTAAGATTTTAATGTTGAAAACGAGGAACGCTCCAGAAGGTTACACTTAAGAATGTAGAATTATTGACATCACTCGTTTAAGAGATATATCAAATATAAACTAAAAAAACTTGCAAAATAATTGGGTGTAATAAAAAGGAAATTTTTTTTTGTTGTTTTCAAGCATTGGGATCATTTGAAACCAAAGAATTGGGGTAACACTTCCTCTGCTACTGTCAGGCCTGCGTCGAATTACGATCCAAACACTTCGGGAGCGATGTCATGTGTGGCTTGGGATCCCTGAGAAACGTTGACTGGAAAATCTTAAGGGCTTACGGCCGGGTTTACGTACGGGAAATTAGGTTTCTAAACGCCGGACTTTAACCCCTCCCTATAGGTAGAGGTAGCACTATCCACCTAAATCTTTCATGTTTTTCTTCTTAAGGAGCGCTCAACAGGCCCGATAGTGGCCTAGGTGTATATCGCTACAGATGTGAGGTTGCCGCTCGATGCTTTGTCCTCCTTTCGACCTTACCTAACCTTACCTAAAGGTAAAGGTAAGGTCATGAAAGAAAATATCATTCTGCTTGAAAAAAGGTTTGGGCTGATTGAACAGCAAAAAATTGCCTGAGAACAGAGCGGATACGTCAACATCTGGTGGTAGTCCTAACAATAAGCAGAACATTTCATCTAATGATGATGCAATTGTAAAGCTTTGCGGTCTTTATGGAGCTTTCGAGGGCTTAAAAGGTGTACGATCATTCGGCGTTTCTAGAAAAGGGACAAATTAGCCCAATTGAAATGGAATTCAATTAGTGTAATATAGAACCCAGGCAATTAAAGATAAAAGTTATTAAGTAAAAACTATAAATTCCCAAACCCCCTGGCTAGATAACATTTTGCTTGGCATAAAATTCATCTATTGCCAGAAAGAGTTAAACAGCGTTAGCATATTTTTTCTACCAATACAAATCTCTTTTTATGGGATTTTTCTATTATCAAATGATTTAATTTCTTGCGATCCTCGTTAAAATGTTTATTAAACATTCGAGTGCGTAATAGGACTTAAACCGAAATAAATGTCAAGTTATTAGTTTCTTCTTTACAAAAAAAAAAAAAAAAAAAAAAAAATGTAAATGGACATGTACTGCTATTCTGATTTTTCCGCTAAACATGTTAAATTGGCAATAAAAACGTATTTGTTGTAGTTAGTGTACCTTTAGAACTTGTATCAAAGACATATTAAAATAGTTGTACGTTATGTTTATTACTACCAGAGTTGAGAAATGTAATTTACATTAGTGTAACATCTGATAATCATTTTAAACATGTATTCAGTAGGCTTTAAGGATTCAACTACACACAGAAAAAACTCAATATAAAATCGTCGAAAACAAAGTTGATTTTACAATTTTCACTTCATAGTTGCTTCATGTTAATTTTATATGATTTAACAATATCTTGCGAACAAACTTTATTTCTTTTAAAATAACTAAAACTCATGTAAATTTAATATTCCAGTAAAGTTATTTCAAGGCGAAACAACGTGAATTTAATGTAGAATCGATTCGATTTGAGTGTGAAATGACAGTGAGAAGAAGTTTCTGAAAAACCATTTGTTTTTATTTGCGCAGCAAAAATGATCAGTTGTTTTTTATCAATTAAAAAAATTTCGATCTACCAAGGTTAAATACCATTTCGTTTAAAGATTGATGTTTGACTATTGACGTCATCCGGCTTCAATAGCCGAGTGAGTAAAACGGCAAACCCCACTGACGAGATTGTGTGGTTACAATCGAAACTAGTCTGGGCAACCTGTCCGTGAAAGCCTGGGTTCAAATCTCAGCGCAGTCAAGAATTAAAAATTATCAATAACATTTTAATTAATTTCATGTTGTAAAATTCCTGTCTTCATAAAAATAATTTAATGAAAATTAAATTCAATGAACTTAAGCCTAATTAAAAATATCTAAATTTGGATTAAAAACCATTAACAGTTCAATAAAATAACCACAATACTAATATAATTAAAAAAATTGCTTAAAAAGTATTTCAATTTAATTAATGTGATAACTGTATTAATTAATTTTTTTTAGTTAAAGGAAAATCAAAAATTATATTTTTACGAATGTGTTTCTATGAGTTGTATTTCAATTTATAAAGCTTTTTACAATAGTCTTATTCCCTTATTCAATGTTAACCAAAGGTTGGCTTAAGCAAAAAAGTATGTGAAATATTATGGGATTAAGGCTATTGTAAAAAGCTTTATAAATTGAAATACATACAACTCATAGAAGCACATTCGAAAAAATGGTTAATATAATTAAAAATATTAATGATGTGCTAATAATCCCAATTTTTTTTTTTTTATAAATGAAAACGCTGAAATTTATTGTTGTGGGAAAGCTAGTTCCTATGCGCATTTCGCTGGTTGCTTAGGCCAGCTCGTCAGGAAACTTTTTCCAAATACTTTAGAAAAGCTAAAAATATTATACAAGTAAGACCATAAAGTGAATAAGAATTTTAAAACACTCTGGTCTTAAATGTAACAATATCAAAGCTTCAACAAAGTCACAACAATAAACCGTCAATTTTTTCTTTCTTACATTCCCCTACAATTGGCTGGGTTTTTTCCAACACAAATTGTAGTTGTAAGAGGATAGAAAGAAAAAAACAAAATTAAAAAACAAGATGCTTAAATAAAGCAGCTTGCCATTTCAGTTTTTTATTTGCCGGACACATGCAAATTTATTATCAAAAATTATTTTTGGGAATGAAATATTTTATTAATTAATTCATTTATTAATGATGTGCTAATAATCCCAATTTTTTTTTTTTTTTTAATGAAAACACTGAAATTTATTGTTGTGGGAAAGCTAGTTCCTATGCGCATTTCGCTGGTTGCTTAGGCCAGCTCGTCAGGAAACTTTTTCCAAATACTTTAGAAAAGCTAAAAATATTATACAAGTAAGACCATAAAGTGAATAAGAATTTTAAAACACAATTGACGGTTTATTGTTGTGACTTTGTTGAAGCTTTGATATTGTTACATTTAAGACCAGAGTGTTTTAAAATTCTTATTCACTTTATGGTCTTACTTGTATAATATTTTTAGCTTTTCTAAAGTATTTGGAAAAAGTTTCCTGACGAGCTGGCCTAAGCAACCAGCGAAATGCGCATAGAAACTAGCTTTCCCACAACAATAAATTTCAGTGTTTTCATTTAAAAAAAAAAAATTGGGATTATTAGCACATCATTAATAAATGAATTAATTAATAAAATATTTCATTCCCAAAAATAATTTTTGATAATTAAAAATAGTTTATGAAAAAGAAGAAAAAAAAAAAATCCCATATTCTATATGTCAAAATTAAAAATATAATTTTGATTTAATTAATATTTTAGTTTTTTTGAGATTAATTTTTATTAAAATATTTACGGCCTAAGTTATAAAAAATAAAGCATGTCAATAAAGGGTTTATGAAACGGATTTTCATACCAAATCCGTTTCATAAACCCTTTATTGACATGCTTTATTTTTTATAACTTAGGCCGTTATTAAATAACAAAAAATATTAATTGATTTTTTTCGTTTAAAATAAAATAATTAAAACTTGTAGAATTGTTCTTGGAAATTGTCAAAACCTGAGCTACATATATTTAATTAAATCAATTAACACATTGTTTGAAACGGCAAAGTTTTTTGATCATTTTTTTAATTAAAATTAAAAATATCATTTATTGAAAAATATCATTTATTGAAAAATATCATTTATTGAAAAATAAATTATATTTTTTAACAATTTTTATTAAGTCATTTTAATAAATTAAAATGCAAAAATTATTTATTATATAGAGTTTATTAGTAAAAAAAAAACATAACAATTCTTGAACTAGAACGAGCAAACAAAGGAATAATATGTAAATATTTAATGCATAGATTTTAATTAATATTAATTAAAAAAAAATAAACTTTAAGATTATTTTATCAGTTATTTCAAGGAGACTTTAAAATATAAAGTTTTAGAAAAATAATTTGGCTTAAAGGTTTAGGATTTAAGCGATTCTTTTCTTTAGTTTTGATAAAACTTGACTTGGAAAAAATTCTTTCACTTTTCGTTGATGCTGGAGAAATCGAAAGCAACCCAATATCGAATATCGAATTTCTCAGCCCTTTTCCTGGATTCCTCTACACGTATAGAGTCCTGTTTTATTTTTTTTATCATTTTAACTCTTCTTATTGTTTCGCTTAATTCTGTTTAAAGATTGATAGAACACCTTCTGTGTTTGTATGAAAAAGTATTTTCTAAACACATACCTTTTGTGTAACACCCAATTTTCACGATGATTTTTTCCCCTATTTTAAAATCATGTCTTTATTTGTTTGATAGTGAGCGGGGTAGAGAAGTAAGCAGGGTAGAAAAAAAGACATGAATCGTATTTCTGTGTTTCTGTTTTGACATTCCTCTTTGCACTTATTTGTGTTTTTTAATTTCTGTTTTATTCTTATTTCAAAATGACATGTGCTTATTAAAATATAGAAAAATAAAAAATTTTAATTAAAAAAAATTCAAAATATATCAAAATTATGTGGAATAACAAAATTTTAAATATTGTTACGAATAAGAAACTAAGGAAATCAGAAAAAATCAACCCTGATTGCAAAAAAAAAACGAAACATGGTGAAAATTTAACAAGTTTTTGGAAGTTTCTTTAAAAAAGAAATACAAAAAAGACATGTCTTTTAAATCATCGTGAAAATTGGGTGTATGAGACGAAACAAATAATTAAAAACTCAAAAAAATATGTCTTAATACTACAAAAAAATTAAAAATTTTGTTACTTCGGTTAATAGGTTAATCGACTGAAATTAACCGGCTTAATCGTTAATCGAAAATAGCCAATTTTTAATTAACCGATCCGTGAATCGGGTAGTAATTAATCGGTGAACCGTTAATCGAATACCCTAGTGATTAGAGACTATTTTTAAATTTTTTCTGTGTTAGCATAATTTTAAACACATACCCCCTGAACCAGAAAGAAAGGATTATTATTATTTATTTTCCTGTTACACATGGTACACATGTTTCAGTTTTTTTTTTGTATATTCCTTTGTTTAAAGAAGCACTCAAAATTTAAAGACACCATCCAGCCGAATGGCCCGATATGTTGTCGTCATCTTTCTACTTCGAAAATTTTATGTATTTAACGATATTATTATAACAAAAAGATAACGGGAATTTTTCTTCTTTTTATAAATTATTTTAAACAAGAAATTAAAAAAAAAAATTATGTGTTTCTTCTTGTAGTGTTGTTGTTTTGTTCTTACACAAAAAACGTAAAACAATATTTTATGGATTCAATATTGAACAAAGATTTTTAACATTTTTGATTTCAAATTATGTGTTATGAAACAATGATAATTTTAAATAAAGTCCGTTCTTTTGCAGAAATTTACCATGGTTTTCAATCAACATTGCGCCAAGTCGATTTGGCATTGGTTTTTTTTCTGTGTTTAGTTGTTATAAGATTTCTTTCGGCATTTTTAATCTAAAATACACAATAGTATTATTTTTATTTTACTTAATCTGTATTTTAATTATTAATAAAAATTTTATAATGCATAGCTATTGTTGCATATATTAAGAATATATATTTTCATTTAAAATATGTATTACTTAAAAAGAATGTCAATTAAATGTTGCAACATTTCAATTATTTTTTTAATTTAAATAAAATTTCCTTTGAAATAAGTAATTTTTTAAAAATACTTACATGTACATAACATTTTTGTTTGTTAGTTAACGCCTTAGGTTAGGCGTTATTAATATAAGCATTATCATAAATTTACATATACCAATGAAAAATTCACATACATATATATTCATATGAAAAGAAAAACAACAATGAAACTTAATAAAAAGCCCCATGTGACACGTGCATGCGCCATTGATGATAAAGGAGAAAAAAAAACATCAACTTGAATCAATCAAATAAAATCCTTATACCAATAAGTACATACAAATGTATATACAAAGTTACATAAATGTACATTTTAACATAACTACACATGCTGACTGGCACATTATTAGTGGTAGTAGTGTACTTCAACGTTTCGTTAAACTTACCCTGCAGCTAAAATCGTTTTTAGTAAAGTCTTGGACTAGTTTATTACTAGTTATTAGGCGTCCAAAAATGAGAAAGCTGATGCAATTCTTGCTACGTAGCTTTATACGTGACGCCGTTTGTTGTAGAGCCAACAACAACATTACAAAGGTAATATTTGTTCGTTGTGGGATACAAAAGTAGATAAAAAACCATTTGCTTGCCTGTGTACAAACAACAAAAACAGTACAAGATGAAAAATGTAAGTTTTTTGTTGGTTTTGGAGTTGACAAATTATTTTCATGTTTAAAAAAAGAGAAGGAAAATTCCCGTATTTATTTTGTTAAATTTTTTTTAGTTAAATACATCAAATTCTTCAATGTCGAATGATGACGAAAACCATTAAGGGGCATTTTGCTAGATTCTTATATTTCTGTAAACAAAGTGGAATTCAACAAAAATTAAAAATGGTGTAAAAGGAAAATAAATAATACAGTATTCTCCCTCTCTCTCTCTCTCTCTCTCCTACTCTAACTCTTTCTCTACTTGGTTCCAGGGCAGGGATGTCAGCTCCATACACAATTGTGTCAGCAAAACTCATATGTACGCTTACGCTCTTTTATTTTGCGAGCGTAAAATATAATTGTTTACTGCAAAACACTTTCATTCAGCGGGAAATATCGCACGATCGCACGGCCTGTTTTGAGGCCTCTAAACAGAAATAATATATATATTACTTATTATCTTTGTTTCTGTTTGGTTTTATTTCTGTTTTTAACATTGTACAATGATTTTAAAAAAACGAATTGCTTGGGGTTTTTGTACGAGGTGTAGTGTACTTGTTGTATTATCAAGAATAACTGTGATGAATTCGCCTTGATGTTGTGTTTATTGAGCTTCTGTAAACTTCAAATTTGAATTTTATTAATTAGTCTTGTAGACAGCGATAACGAGCATACAAGCGGATGAGTTTATTTAAAATTTAATCATCCAGATAGGGAAAATATTATTGAGTTCTGGAAAAATTTAGACGTGGCACTATATCATGTATTAAAAAAAAAATCCTTCAAATGTTTGTCGCTTTTTTTCCTCAATATATCTTTGCGAACAAATATTTTCCGATTTGAAATACATTTGCTCAAAACAACGTAATAAATTAACGTCCTCAAACCTAAAAAATGTTTTGTTGTTTCGAAACTGCAATATAAATTTAGAAGATATTATTGGTAAAAAAAAAGTATATTTTTATAGGCTAGTAAAATCTTCTCTTTTTATAATGGTGGTTAATAATTATAGAATATTTTTAAATTTAATGGGGTTATTATTTGCATTAGTATGTGCAAATGAATTTTCATTGTTGGCATTCGCAAAGATATGTTGAGCACCAAATTAAAAATTTTGGAAAGAATTGTATAAGGTTGTAAAAAGACTTCAAATATTGTCAAATGCTCAATTTTTCCAAAAAATAAGCAAAGTTTCTGCGAAATGAAGGTTCCAAATTAAACTTATTTAAATAATAACTGATTGTGTCTGTCCATAACTCAACATTTTTCGATAATTGTATTATTATTAATTGCTCTAAAGTCTTCATAGCAAAATATGTATGTTAATTAGGCCTCGTAATAGGCCTCGTAACCGCAGATTCCTCCCGCTGGGAATGTAAGAGACAAGAGTATTCGCACCAACACAATCATAATTGACACCACTGTTCCAGGGGTACGTGCTTACAGACATACCTAAACAAGAGAGGAACGCGTTTTCTAGCTGTCAAAAATCCACATGCCCATACAATTTTTATGAAGCATCCCTAAATAGCGCGGCGTCAACGCTTCGCAATTGGAAAATCCGCGTTAAAATAAGCAGGGTTGCTATATTTGTTGTTTTGACAACCCTGTTTTTATCGTTTAATAATAATGGCAACTTAGCTATTTTTAGGTCAAACAAGCGGTTTTAATTCCATTTATTATTCCTTTTATGAGGGTTTTAGTAAGTACGAAAGTTAACACTACTATTTGTGACACAACGCTGGCGCTTTTATTTAGGTATGGCATATCAGCGTACAAGCTACGGGGAAGAAAACGTTCCGCCTTCCGCTCTAGCTTAGGTACGGCTGTTAGAAGTATTCTCAAATAAATACATACACCATAAAACAATTAATAATTATGTAAAAAATTGAGTGGAATTGTCAAATTTACTTTTACTGTAAATAAAGCAGCTAGTGGTAAACTATTATAAAAATGTATAAAAATGAACTAGTTGGTGCTGTGACAACCCAACGTTAAATACGATAGTTTGATAAATGAAGAAAAACTAAAAGTGCAACTAGTTTAAAGTAAAAACCAACCAGTATATTTCTAGTTTCTTTGTCTGCAGGGTACTTTCCCACTTGTTCTCTTTTCTGTCACACGCGACTATATTGTCATACAAAAAAATACTCTAGCTTACCATATCATTGACAAACATAAACCGTAATTCTTTACGGAACCTTAATTTCAGTATTGCAAAATATTTGTGGTCTGTCTTCAATACTTGGAAAATACTTAGCTAAATATAAGTATGTCTGCATTCGCCTAATAATCAATCAGACTTAATGTCAATTTTGAGATTGACAAATTGTTTTACATTTCACCCAAAACGAAAAAAAACGTGTTGAATTATTTTTATTATTGTATCTGCAGTTGCTCCAAAGTTAAAGAATAGACAAAAAATAAGCCGTAAACACCTCTTTTTTGGCTTTCAACTAACCCAATTTAATGTGACATACTTAAATTTTTAGGTATTAAGTTATTTTTATCTATGTTCACACATTTTTACTATTTATTTTTAATTTAAGGGCTATGATGAGCTGTTACAAAAGTTATTTTTAAGGATGCTATCTGACAGATAAATGGGTGTTTTTGGTTTTTACAAGTTAAGATTAACCTAAAAAGTGACTGAAAAGCTAACAGTTTTATCGTTATGGTATCTTTGCAAGTGAACCTTAAGAATATTCGTCACCAAAAATAAAACATATTGCTTTATATGAAAATACACAATAATAGGGTCAGCCGAAATTCGTCATACGCGGCGACTTTGCAATAGATTTATTTGTATTTCATACGCCGTCGAACGACGAACAGATCAATACCAGGTGACCATGTTTGGTTTTAGTTTGGAAGTATATTAGGAAATAAAGTTACTTTTTACTGTAATAATTGTTTTTTTAATGTTAACATTTTTAATAAATATACAAAGAATTTTGCTATAAAAATTGTGTTTTTGATTATGTGTTATTTTTAAGCATTATTTTTTTTTAATATGGTCACACTTATTCTCTCTCTTTGCACAAACAGCACTCAACTCTCTTAATTGTAAAAGCTGCTAGTTATCCGTCGTTATGCTAGGAACACAACAGGGACGAACGAAGAATTTCGCTCAACACGACGAATTTTTTTGTAAAAATTCGCTGAGTAAATTCGTCGTATGAAGCACAATAATGACGAATTTTTTTTTGCATCACAGTCTTTGGATAGTAATAGCTGAACAGGCCATATCTTAAAATAAATCGGCCAATTTATAGATGTTTAATCTTAATCAAAAACATTAAATTCTTTTAATCTTAATACTTATATTTCTCTTTTACTGCTTGCCTTTAAAATGTAATATATTTTTCTCTCATTAAAATAACTTTATTAAGACAAAAAGATTTTAAAATTAATTTTGTTGTTTTAAGTAACCTTTTAAGCAAAACTTGCTTTGCAAAAATGATAGACTTTAATTAAGTTGATTATTTGCAAATGAAAATTTATAAATGTAATTCTCTTATTCTACGCTTGTTATAACATTTTTCATTAAAAAAATAAATTGTTTTATAATATTTTTTTGCTACAAACAATAGAGTTTATGTAAGCAGAATACTCCTTGGTTTGGTTTAGTTGCAGTAGTTAACTGAACTAATACAAAGACAAATATTGACATAAACTCTTGAAAACCATGTAAAAGTATGTATGTATTAGTGAATGTCGTTTTGGTGTGTTTGTATGTAAACTTAGAAATTCGTGTAACATTTTCAACAGACATTTTAATACTAGAATCAAACATAATCTGTTTAAGCTCTTTTAATTCTTTCAAAAGAAAAAAAACAAAAAACTACTACTAGTACTGTCGTCATTACCACAAGGATTAAAAAGTTAAAGGATAAAAATGAAAAACTGTATTTTAAATATTTTTTTACGTTAACACTAGTGATTACATGAATATACTAAATACATATTATAAATAAAAAATAATAATATTTATTTTATTTAAAAAAAGTTAACAAAAATGCTTAAATAATTCGCGTCTAAAGTGCTTAGCATTGCTTGTTGTTTGAATATAGGGGGGTAATCGGTTCCAAAGCTGGATGGAGTTTATAAAAAATGCCTTTCAGATATCTGACTACTCTATTTGATCTAGAGAGGAGTAGTCGATTATATAAATAGCCTGGTTGTTTTGTATAAATAGTTTTATGTAAGAATATTAGACAGCGGCATTTTGACAGGTTATCAAAAGATATATTGTATTACTGCTTTGCAAAACGGGAAATTCTTGAGTAACGTGTAAGACCAACGTGAAAGTTACATTGAGTTTTTTCTTACTTGCCGAATCACAGCTTGCGAATAGTTCACATCCATACATTAGGGTTGGCATTAGGTATTCCTTTGCCAATAGCATACGGATTTCAAGGGGAGTGTAATCTTGAGTCATCCACAGATTGCGCAACAAATTGCATTTATGTGATTAGACCAGTCAAGTTAAGAATTAAATATAACACCAAGATTTTTAGCTATTTTCCACTATTTTTATATTTGAATTGTTAATCTGAATTGGCGGCAAAGATGTTGGTATTCGTTTGCTCTTACCAATTACCATAGCCTTAGTTTTCCCAGCGTTAAGGCAAAGACCGTTCTTTGAAGCCCATGTGTTAATCCTGTCTAGATCCTGGTTTAGCTTACTAATGCATTCTGTGGTCTCGGATGGTTGACAACTGATATAAAGTTGTACATCTTCCGCATACATTTGTATTCCACAATGCTTTAGTTGAGAAGGTAAATCATTAGAGTATACGGAATATAAAAGTGGACTAAGTATAGAACCCTGTGGTACACCTCTCGATACTAAACAACTATTTGATTTGTCTTTACCATAGTAGACAGCCTGGGATTATACGTGTCGATTATTTTCTAAAAAGTGAAAAAATAAAAATTTCTACTTAATACCCTCTTAATGATCAATATGAAACATTGCTCTCAATTAGAATGGTAAATAACAGAAAACAAAAGTTTTGTTCTTATTTTTTGTGTATGAGCACTTTATGCAAGTAAAAGAGCTTTTATATTTGCACCATCGAAACATATAAGCCAGTTTTTTCTATAAGCATTGTCGATGCATATAACCGAGTTCTCATGTATGCATTTTCCTTTTATTAGAACTAAAAGTCGTGCATATTTAGAAATGCATATAAGCGAAAGCGCGATAATTTCTGTGTTTACTTTAAAGATTTTTTGATTTCTAAAGTCTTCCTAAAATCGGCTTAGAAATTTCAAAAGCCAATCTTTTAATATAGTAAGTTTTAAACAAACATTTTAGGCTTAATTGCTAACTTAGTTAAGCCTTAATAAAGTAAAAATGACTGTTACTGATATTAAAAAAAATTACATTAAAGAATATATTCAACATACAGTGAAGTAAAAAAGTTTACTTAGAGGCTATTATTTGAATATTATGATAAATTGTCAAAGCCTGTTGGTCAAGATTATTAACTGCCTATTTCACTAAATGCGAAAGAGTTCTTTCTTTCGCACAACTAAAGTTAAAATAAAAACAAATTCTCAAAGTTTTTTCTTGAGAAGGCTAATGCTACAGACAAATTTTTACGTTTTTAGGCGTACTAAAGTGTTTTCCGAGAGTGTGCTTTGTATAGGGTGTATAGTGTCCGCCTGAAAATGTCAATATTCAGCCATATCACGGAAATCGAAATCAGATGAAATTGAAATCGAACAAATTTAAAAAACTCTCCCGTATTAAAAGTTCATAAAGATATTTCCTTTTATATACCTCATACTTTGAGGACCACTTTCCTCTGCCTAAACTACTTTTGAAATCAGAAAAAGCTGCGTTAATTTTTACAAAAATTCAATTTAAAATATATTTGTCGATTTAAATTGCACGTAATTTCGATTTCTGTGACATGGCTGATAAAGAAAATTTTAAAAAGGCGACCCCAACGTTCAACAAAAGAATTTTGAATAAAATTTATTCTAAATTCCCAATTTTGAATTTTGTTTTGCTCGACAGGAAACTTTCCAAAGACTTTAGAAAAGCTTAAAATATTATACAAATAAGACTATAAAATGAATAAGAATTTTTAACACTCAGGTCTAACTTGTAATAATATCAAAATTGAATAAAGCCACAACAATACGAGGGCAGATCAATAAGTCCGTGACTTTTCGAACTTCCCTCGTAGTTATATGAAATGCAACACTGCTCCCATCAAGTACCACCTGTTAATAGACTGCTGTCAAGTTTTGAGCAAGTTCCGTCATTTATTTTGCGTTAAACAGCTGTTCAAAATATACAACCTCTTGAATTTTTTTAAAAATTGAAAAAAGTGAATTTTGATTGCTCATTAAACATTATTTTTTGCGAAAAAATAACCGTCAATCAAACCAAGGAAAAGCTTGATAATTACTATTGGAACTCTGCACCATCGATTTCAATGGTAAAAAAGTGGTTTACTGACTTTCATTGTGGTCGCACAACTACAAATGACGCTGAACGTTATGGACGGCAAGTTTAAGTCACTACACCCGAAAATGTCGAAAAAATTTACGATATAGTGTTGGCCGATCGTAGAGTAAAAGTGCGTGAGATTGTTGATGCCATAGGCATTTCATATGGCAGTGTGGTTTCGATTTAAAATGATCAGCTGGGTTTAAGATAGCTGTCTGCAAGATGGGTGCCGCGTTTGCTCTCAATTGACAATAAACGTAATCGTGTCACAACTTCAAAGGATTGTTTGGAGTTGTTTAACCGCAATTCGAATGAGTTTTTGCGGCGTTTTCTAACTGTGCATATAACATGGATCCATTACAACACTCCAAAGACCAAGCAGCAGTCTAAACAATGGGTTTCTCCGGGTGAACCGGCTCCGAAGAAGGCCAAGTTTGTCGGCCAATAAGGTGATGGCAACAGTTTTTTGCGATGCATGCGAAATAATCCACAGCGATTACCTTCAAAAGGGAAAAACAATAAACGGCGAATATTATGCAAACTTATTGGACCGAAGGAGAATTTATAAAAAACGACCCCATATGGCCAAGAAAAAAGTCATCAAGATAATGCACGAGTGCACACGTGTGCAGTCTCAATGGCCAAATTACATGAATTGGGTTACGAATTGGTACCTCATCCACCATATTCTCCGGATTTAGCCCCCAGTGACTATTTCCTATTTCCGAACCTAAAGAAATTGCTCGGTGGAAAGAGATTTAGCTCCAACGATGAAATTATTGGTCAAACAAATGCTTATTTTATGGGCATCGAAAAATCCTATTTTTTGGAAGGGATACACAAATTGGAGAATCGTTGGACTAAGTGTATTGAGCTAAAAGGAGATATGTTGAAAACAAAATTTTTTTTTGTTTAAAAAAACCGTATTTTATTCTAAAAGTCACGGACTTATTGGTCCGCCCTCGTAAACAGTGTGTTTATCATTTCTTAAATTAACCTACAATTGGCTGAAATTTTTAAAATTTGAATTGTTGTTGTAATAGGATAAAAAGAAAAAACAAATATAAAAAAACAAATTGCTTAATAATGAAACTTGCCATTGCATTTTATTGCAGGGCACATGCAATTTTGTTTCTTTTTTCAAAACCGCCTTGCAAAAGTACTTTATATTAGAGGCTGTGCGGAGCACTTTGTTTTTTCTTGTAATGTGGTTCGCTCTGCCGACCAGAGCTCCTTCCTATCTGGTACCACGACAGCCAGTAGCCCCCGGTGACACGGCACCGAACTGAGAATTGATTGAGCTTGCGTACTTTAGGGTTAGTGGTAGTTGTAGCTTAAACCCAAGGTCGCGGGAAAGGAGAATCCCATATAGAAGACTGATTTTTTACCCTTGCAGGAATGTTTGCCTCTGACGGTTCCCCCTAACTCCAGCTCCTTAGCAAAGGGCGAGTCTATAATTTATGCCGGATTATACACTTAAAACTTCTTCCGGGGTGCCTCACATTCGGGGGGCATTTGGTAAACGCGTTGTTTGTCACGGATTGGTTAAGGTCCACCATGTAATTAGGCCATATGGCAGGTGCTCATGTAAATCATTTCTACATTTGTCCTTATTTGTTTATGAGACGATATTTCACAGAATCAGGAAACATAAACAACTTTTCTGTTCAAACAGAAGTTAAAACACAATGTGAACCAAAAACTATCAAAAATATATCAGTTTTTTTTTTATATTGCATAGTTGAGTTTTTTATGTTAATTTTACGTAAGTATAGGCAGACTTTGTTTTTATAAATTTCTAACCTTTTCTTGATTTTTGCTATTGTTACGCATTGAAAAGTACTCAAAAAACTGAGTGCTTTTCAAGTAAATTTTACTAATTGTCCAATCACTTGTATTGCGAAAACAGCACATTATTTTAGAAATAAACTTCTTAATTTGTTTGCACTTTAAATATTAACAAAACAATTTTCAAAAATTAGTATTATTAGCACATCATTAATAAATGAACTAATTAATAATAAATATTTCATTCCCGAAAATAATTTTTGATAATAAATTTGCATGTGCCCGGCAAATAAAAAACTTAAATGGCAAGCTGCTTTATTTAGCAATTTGTTTTTTTAAATATTGTTTTTTCTTTCTATCCTCTTACAACTACAATTCGTGTTAGGAAAAAACCAGCCAATTGTAGGGGAATGTAAGAAAGAAAAATTCACTATTTATTGTTGTGGCTTTGTTGAAGCTTTGATATTGTTACATGTAAGAGCTGAGTGCTTAAAATTCTTATTCACTTTATGGTCTTACTTGTATAATATTTTTAGCTTTTCTAAAGTATTTGGAAAAAGTTTCCTGACGAGCTGGCCTAAGCAACCAGCGAAATGCGCATAGAAACAAGCTTTCCCACAACAATAAATTTTAGTGTTTTCATTCAAAAATTGGGATTATTAGCACATTATTAATAAATGAACTCATTAATAATTTTCCAAAATGTTTTTACAAATTCCCTAAAAACTCGAAATTCACTAGATGTATGTAGAGTTTTTTCTTCGACTGTATATTGAAAAATACATATATTTCTTTAATACTGTTCAAGCTTTAAACACTAAAAACAAAAAAAGACTAAAAAAAAGAAAAATTTACTTTACAAAAGATGATGAGAATAAAAAAAATACTTAACAAAAATCTTTTCTGTTGTTTGTAATTTTGTCTTTTTTTAACGCAAGGATCTGTATAGATTTTAGAGATTAAAAACAAGAATTATTTTTAAATTCTTGGTTTTCAAAAAATTTTTGTTTTGAGTACACAGCGACAAGAAACCGACATAACTAATGATGCATAAATAACAATTTTTTGGTGATGGAGGTTTGCAAATTTAATTTGTATTAAACGCAGTAATTAAATTACTTGTCATGCTAACACTACCACAATGATATATCCATGTATGTTTGTGACAAAACGAATAACGTGGAAAATGGGTATAATAAAAGCGAAAATTTTTTATACTCAACACTAAAATGTTTTCTAAAAGCACGTGCCAAACAAGTTTTAAACATTTCATTTTGTGAAAGAAACAAAAACAAATGCCGTAAAAAGAGGGAATACATATCGCTTATTTACTTCAATAGTGACATAACTCAAAAAAAAAAAAAAAAAAAAAAAAGAATCCATTTCGAGTTAAACGCGCTTAAAGTTTTTGACTTACTTTCTTTTAACGGGAAAAGAATATAAGATATAAAGATGAATTCTATACACAATAGAGAGAAAAGCATAGCGAACAATTCTGCATCACTTACTCCAAATTTAATTTTTTGAGTTATGTCACTATTGAAGTAAATAGTCGATATATAAATATATATATATGCAAATAACAACAGCCAAAATCTTAAGAAGAACACGAAAAAAAATTCGAAGAATGATATGACAGTTTTAACGGTATCGCTTGGTTAACAATTATGTTATGTCATGCAAACAGAAGCGAAAATGTAATTAGAAAATGGCAACAAAAGGCACTAAATAACTGTCTCCTTTTGTAAGATTTTCTTTAGCGCAATAACAAGTCAAAAAAAAAAAAAAATTTGGGATTTTTAAATTTTGGTTGTTTAATGGTGTATGAGGGATTGAGTTAACATTAAATTAAGTTAATTTGATAAGGAAAGAGAAATAATGAACATTGCTTAAATCTAATTAAAGGTAATAAAATTCTGACACTGCTGTGCCTTTGTATATAAAATTTATATAAAATGCCGCAATTGCTTAAATATTATTTATGATAAACTTTAAATATAAATATTTTTGGTGTAATTTCTGTAAAATTGGCGGATTGCTTTAAACTTTTAAATTGACAATTTTCTATTCTGTTACGACCGGCTCTGTCATGCGCAGTAGTAAAAAAAGGCACAACCTGAATGCTGATGAGGTAATGCTGATGAGCTGTTTGATAATACGCGACCTCAGGAACCGGCATTTAGGGTCTTCACTGATGGTTACAGGATGGGCAGTAGGGTAGGTGGAGGTTTCTTCACGGAGCAATTGGGCATAAGGGTCTCTTTAAGACTGCCTGAATGCAGTAGTGTACCGCAGCCGAAAATCTCCGCCATTAGGCGGGCGGCAAACTGGCTGACGTACTATCGTATATTGAGGGATATATGTATATTTACGGACAGCAGGGTAGGTGTTTGCACGACATATATGTTAACAGTGGAATGTAGGATGTCTCTTAATGAAATCGCGGAACATACCAGGGTAACGCTGGCATGGCTACCAAGGCACAGTGGATGCCCGGGCAACAAAATTGCAGACGGTCATGCCAAACAGGGCTCTCTCTTGGAAGACATGTCCCCGTCGACGGCCTGATAGGTATTTCAATGACTCGTTGCAAGACTCTCATCGGGAGTGAGTCGTATCGAAGGACTCAGGAGAGATGGCAGCGAGAACGGGCGTGCTACTTGGTCTCGGTAGGGACCAGATAAGGACGGTGATATCGGTCATTACGGGTCACTGGGTGATAGGGACACATGCGGGGAGAATGAGTCTTGACAATAGTAACTACTGTAGGAGTTTCACTTTCTCCGCTAATGCCCGGTCTCGGGGATATTAGGTTTAGCCATTTTGGGAGACCGGAATTGCCATGTCTGGACTATATGTCTATTAAAATTGATCTGAAATCGTTCTCTGTTCTGCAGGGAGTTGGGGTGGTTCGAGGCTGTAGTGAATACTGGCTGACTCATGTCATTAGCTAAGGGTATCACAAAGGGACCTCTATAAGGACCCAAGTGAGCCGTCCTCGTGTCGACAGCCCATTGAACCAAACCTAAACTAACATAACAGCAACAAAAGAAGGTAAAACGCGATTTGCTTGTTCTGTGTAGAAATAACAATGTTTAAAAAGTAAAATACGAAGCAAAATTTCAAAAATTCTACTTGTTAAAATTATTTAGTTAAATACATCAAATTTTCAAAGAAGAATAATAAGGAAAACCAGTGTCTGCTGGTGTCTTATAATTGAGAGTTCTTCTGTAAACTAAAAGCGGAATACAATAAAAATTAAAAAAAAAACATGTGTAACGGGTAAGTAGATAATTCCGTTTTCTCTCTGGTTCAATGGAGGAAGTGTTTAGGTTAGAATCAATCTAATCTTATTTGCGGATATTATATATAAGTATGAAGTCGGGATCAAACCAACTTAGAAGTTCTTGAATCCAGCACAGCTTTTGATTAACTTTTATCTCTCTTTTACTTCAGTCATTCCCGTTTTTGGATTATTTTAAGTACGGGGCTTAACCGTGATTGAGTCAAGTGTTATGTACTTTATTAAAGGGAATCCGTACTTACTGTACCATTGATACCGCTTTGGCTTGATTTAAGTACAGATGGATTTATTTTTCTTTTCAGTTTTCGTTTGAAATCGAGGTACCGGCAGTTAATTCTACAATAAAAAAAATTTAAAAAAAATTAAGAAAACAAAAAAATGTTTATTGATTTGCCATATGAAAACTAAAAAAGAAAAAAATTATTGGGATTATATAATGCCGGCTTATAAACTGCCGGTAAACGAAACGTGTGACACATACTATGCAATTAAACTGTGCAATATTTTATTTTTAATATATAAGAACATGCTCAAATAAAAATAAAAAAAAACTAAATATTTTTTTTTATTATTAACATTCCAACTTTCATGAGTCTATTGCTGCTAATACGCCATAATTAAGGCGATTCTTTGCATAATTCTAGGAACCCCTTCCAGAATATTTTTTTTGTTGTCTCCTCTAACAAAAACGAGACAAAAGTGAACTGTGTAATCTTTGAAAATGTACAAGTGAAAGGCGCCGCTATTTTCTTAATATTAGTTACAAAACATATGATGCAATTCCTAAAAAACAACAGTATTGTAAGCAGTTGAGCAACGGTTAAAATTTTGAATTTTATTATAAAGAGATCTTAAAAATATCGAATTTGATAGTCGTAAATAAATATCGTTGTATCGATATATGGGTATTTTTGATATCGGCGATATATAAAGATTATAATTTTTTTAAATATCTATATTTTGATATATCGATATTAATTGCCCATCCCTACTTCGGGCAGAAAATGGTCTCTCGTCAAATAAATCGTTGAATTTGTCTTGTGGGTTCGGTATAACGTATTCAAGTATCAGCTTAGATCATCAGAGAATACTCGGACCCTTAACCCACGTCAATTTTTGAGGCAGCAGATTGTCTTGAATAACGGAACCTGCACTCCCCCCTTCTTAGTACAGATCTGCACATATGTATACTGTTTGCTTATCTTAGGCTGCTTACCCTCAGTGCAATCGAGCTATTATATGATGGGCGAATACAACGATATTTTACCCATATATTTTTTTCGCAATCCGTAGAAATCAAAATTGCATTATTTCCACATTTAATGCCCGTTTCATACCCCAAAGCTGATGCCAGGAGCTATGTAATCCGTCTTTGAGGTCGATTTTGAAAATAAATACAAGTTAAATGCAGACATGCCACTCCTAGTACACTTGCAGGTTTGACTGCTTTCCTTTACGCTTAATTAGTGTTTAAATCAAGAAATTATCCTTTAAAAAACTGCAAATTAAATGCATTGTCATTTTACTTTGTTCAAAATCATCTTCAATTTAAATAACGTTTTGTTTGCATATCAGTTGTGAAACAGATGGCTTTAGTAATGCCATACTTTGTCAAAGTTTGGACTGCACTGCAAGTCAACATTTTTTTGTTAGTAAGTCAGTCTTTTAAATGTTAAAGTGATACTATTTTAGAGCGATATCCTTCCTTAGGCAGTGTTGAAATATTCTTATGTGATTTATCAATGATCAGGGCGAAGCTTTCCTTTACCTTACCTGTTTTCAAATAGAATCTGGGAATTATTCCTTTTCATAAGTTACTTTA
Organism: Pollenia amentaria; assembly: GCA_943735925.1. Taxonomy (NCBI): domain Eukaryota; kingdom Metazoa; phylum Arthropoda; class Insecta; order Diptera; family Polleniidae; genus Pollenia; species Pollenia amentaria. Next base: position 10,431,228 of record OX031010.1, on the reverse strand, counting down.
TTATATTCAAATTTTTTTATTTTTACAAGATAATAGTCTGGTAGTGTATAAAGTCATTTCTAAAATTTAAGGAATAGAACTATTACAAAAAGCTTCATAAAATACATAACTGGTATTTAGCTCATAGAATAAATTCGACAAATAAAAAATCTTACCTGTTTTCCAAAAATTATTTCCAACTTTCTAACTTTTAACATGGTTTTCCAGTTAACTTTAACAATTTATGCACACCAAAGTCTTAAGGGCATACGTTTCTATAATATGTTCCAATAAATTTTCCTGTACAGAAAATATTGAAAAAACTTTTGAAAAATTCCTAAAAAAAAAGAAAATCTAATAATTACTAATTGTGAAGCAATTTATCTTGCAGCAGAACGATAATACAAAAAATTGTTTAAAGGAAAACCAACATAATAACAATTATGACTGCAAATGCCGAAATGATATTTCCTAATACTTAGAGAGTTAAATGGAATACCAATATAGTTACAACTATGACTAAAAATGCCAAAATGAATTTTTCTAATACTTAAAGAGCAAGAAAGAGAGGCAGACAGACAACAAATTTTACCATAAATTTAGTTCACTTTACATACAAAGTAGGACATAGCAGGGATGGCAAAGGCAGTTTTGAAAATGTATACAAATATTACTTTATAAATTTTTAAAGCCCATATTATTACAAACAAAATAGAGCAAAGGCGAATTGTGTAATCACAGAGCAAAATAGAAATTGATTTCAATTAAAAAATTTGGGATATTAATTTAAAAAATTAATTTAATTTGCACCAGTAAACAAATTAATAGTTTCAATTAAACGTTTAATTTACTTGATTAAACGTTTAATTAACTTGATTTAACGTTTAACTCACTTGATAAAACTTTTAATTATAATTGATTTTATATTTGATTAATGCTTTAATTGGTGAACAATTTTGGCGAATTTTTTCTGTATTATAATTTCATATCTCTTTCTAATATAGCGAGAGTAGTTGTAGAGCTATATTAACCGCATTCACAGCTATTGCACTAAGGCCTCTGGTAAGGTATTACTTAGGGATGGGCAAATTGAAAAAATATTTCGATATATATCGTATCGATATTTTTTAAGAGTATCGATATTTATAAATTAAAAATATCGATATTTATTAATTAAAAATATCAATATATCGATGTATCGAACGTATTAAGCTGAAATTATTACCAAATTTCAATACATATTTACATTTTTATTACACTTTTATTGTTTCTTTTAATTTCAAATTTACTGCCTGTCTTTCATTCGCTTAACTTTTATTTAAAACAAAAATTTCAAAATTTACTTTTTAATGTAAGTGATGCGAACGAAGTTTTCAGTTGAAATCGAGGGACCGGCAGTTAATTCTACAATAAAAAAAAATTCAAAAAAAAGTAAAGAATACAAAATTTTTTTTATTTATTCACCATATGAAATCTAAAAAAAAAAAATTTATTGGGATTATATAATGCCGGATTATATACTGCCGGTAAACGAAACTTGTGACACATACTATTCAAGTAAACTGTGCAATATTTTATTTTTAATAGGTATATAAGAACATTCTCAAATAAAAAAAACAAAATACTTTTTTTATTATTAACATTCCAACTTTCATGAGTCTATTTCTGCTAATACGCCATAATTAAGGCGATTCTTTGCATAATTCTAGGAACCCTTTCCAGAATATTTTTCCGCGCCTATTTTTTTGTCATCTTTAAAAAACCGAGAAAAAAACTGAACCTTGTTATCTATCAAAATGTACAATGGAAAAGCGCTGCTATTGTCTTATATTAGTTAAAAAACATATGATGCAATTCTTTAAAAACGACATTTTATAGCATGTTCGCACGGCAGCGTATTTAAGTAATTCGCTCTCTTATTCGTAATTCACAGCCCAATTATGGTCCAAATTACATAATTCGTCATACAAAATTTTGAGAGCGGATTATCTCATTTGTACGTAATTCTATTTCTATTACCCTGTGGATTACTTCAAAATCAATGTGAGCTCTAATTTTTATCGGTTTTTTACCATCACCAGCTGTCAAAGCACTAAAAATTCGCCATATCTCCAACAATGCCCGCTCGCTGCATTGACTCCATTTGCTAACAGCTTTTCTATTTACTGAAAAAATAATTATTTTATATATTTCTTTGAAATAATATTTTTAACATACTTTTTCTCTCCATTCTTAACACATTTAACTTCAAACAAACAATTAAATTTAGCAATAAATAAAAATAAGAAGAAGAACTGTTAAAACCGATTACGAAAGTGCCGTGCGAACACGGTAATCCAAATAAGTAATAAACACAGAGAGCGAAGTAATCCAAAGCACCGTGCGAATATGCTATTAATAAGCAGTTGAGCAACGGTTAAAATATTGAATTTTATTATAAAGAGATCTTAAAAATATCGAATTCGAAAGTCGTAGATAAATATCGATGTATCGATTTATGGGTATTTTTAATATCGGCGATATATATCGATTATAATTTTTTTAAATATCAATATTTTGATATATCGATATTTATTGCCCATCTCTAGTATAACTAACCTTTGAAAAAGCATCAGCATATTTTTGTTCTTCATAATATTCTGTCACAACCGCTACCCATTGAATAACGTAATAACAGTATCTAGGACTGTTAGTTATATTATTCTCTATGAGAAGTCAAAAGTCATAATTGGGATTTATCATATGTTTCATTACCCAGTCTGTCTATTGAATCATGGTAGACTTTTCCATTATTGTACAAAAGTTATCATTGTTGTACCAGTGTGTACTTCTAAAGTTCGAATAGGTTCAACTTTACCAACCCTGTGCTCCAGTGTAAAAAAATTAGAAAAAGGAAATATAATTTACAAGTTAATTTTTTTTTAAATATCTCCTTTCAACATGATTTTGGTCATGTTTTCTGCATATTCTACATAAAGCACAATTGTCGAGTACTTGGCTGCCTTCTATAACAGCATCAATAGCAACAGACTAGAAATAATAATTGCAGCAGTTGATGATGCTGTTGAAAATTCAAAGTATTTTATAGAATCAACTGCACCCACTTGAAAACTGTGTTAAGCATGCAAAATTGTCTGGGGTCGATATTTTATAATTTTTTTTCCTTATTATTTTCCGGTTAGAGTGCAAGGAAAAGTTCTTGTTCTATATTTTGTTACTAATAAAGCTTATAGGATCATGACTTGTGCAGGATAAAAAAAAATTCTTTGAAAAATGTTTTTCTTTAGCAGAGAGCAAAAAGCCATTTAACATTTAGTGGATGGTAAGGAAAATCAAAAAATTTAAAGTGACAGCCAAAAGAAGTGTGTGATTCTTTTGCTTAAAGCAAAATTTAAAAATAATACAACTTAAAATTAGGTAAAGAAGGCTTAGCTAAAACGAAAGGGGTTTTGGCAATAGATGCATATTTTAGATTCTGTTTAACAGTTCTTAATTTTGGGCGAACAATAATAAATCATGGTGAAAACCGACCGAATCATAAAGGGAAAAAATGTTAAAATTAAGGATTGCTATTCGGTTTTAATCGAAATCGAATCCCCGGTTTTTAATGCCTAAAAACCGAAACCGAAAACCTACAAAAAAACCTCGGCTTTCCACTATTACTTCATAATACGAGTATAATAGAATATAATTATTGCTCAAGAAATTACAAATTATACATAACACTCGTACTTCTCATATAAAAAGTTTATACATTACAGCCGGCAACAATGGGAAGGTGTTTCAAAAATTCTTAGAATTACAAAAAAGTAATGAGAATGTAGGATCTCTTGTCGAAATCTTGTATTTTAAGCCAAGCTCCAGTTAAACTTATTTATAAATTATTTTTGTGTATTTTAAAATTTTTAAGAACTTTTTTTTTATAATATCAGAATTAAAAAAATCACTCATGGATGTCAAAATATGCAAAAAAAAAAAATATGCATTGAAAACCAACATATGCAAAAATATGCATTTTCACCAAAATATGCAACAATATGCAAAACCATTTTTACTATTTTAACGCAAATTTATTGATTGGAAAGATAATTGGTCGACATCGTTCTTAGAATGTCGACAAAAAACATGCATATGCATCGAAATCGTCATATTAATTACCAATAATATTTGGCAACATACTAAACCCTTTGTTTAAACTAGCACAAAGGGTTGCTAAACCGTATCCTTATTAATTGTACTCTTATTGAATTTATTATATTATATTAATTATTAAATTAATTTGCTCTGAAATTTGAATTATAACCGTCCGGTAAATGAATTTCCTAATTATTAATGTTACAGTTTAAAAGCCACTGAACAAGCTTAAAACTAATGTTAGTACGCGGATAAAAAATAACATCTACAATTGTCATTTTTGCCGCCTCTTAAGAGAGCCATCTTTTTTCTACACCCAACTTTCGTGGTTTGTCATTATTGTATTCTAAACTTACTTACTTTTCAATCGTCTTAGAAAACATATTATTAGTAACATTTCAACTTAAGCAATTTAATCATATTTGTTGTAACCCTTTACATTTAATCACAATTTGTTAAATAAACTTGAGTCTTTGAATTTAAACGTTATTAGCTAACTCTACTTATTTCTGGAAATACTGAGTTTGCATTCCCTGCATTTGCCTTGGCTCCACAGTGGTACCGCTTGGAGTTGATCAACCTGGTCAACCATCATCTGCATCATTCCTGCTAACATACACTCAAGTATAAAAAATACAGTCCACACCCTTTTTTCTTGGTCACCCAACCAATCTCCGAATTTAACTTCTCAAATTTGATTAATTTTCTAAGTCAAAAGGAAATATTACTCTTAACTACCTACACAAAACCCACCCCTATTCCTCCATACTAATTTCCTCATACCAATTTATTCACCCTTTTTACTTATTATACAAATTTCAGAAATTTCTGAACTAAAATATGGAGTTTGGAAACATTTCGAATTATCAGAGCCACAAGTCAAATATGCAAGATTTGTAAAAAAAACCGAAAATCGAACCGAAACTGACCGGTTTTAATCATTTTAAAACCGAAACCGCGGTTTCCCATTTTTACGGATTTTAGCAAACTCTAGTTAAAAATACTTGGATTTTACTGTTTTGCCTAACAGAAATATTCGGCCTTATTGTGTAAGGCGTTGTCATTAACGAGCAAGTCGTTTTATTTTTAAAGGGGTGAATATTTAAGTTGTTTTGAAATAAATTTTTAATTAAAATATTTCTTAAATATCAAAAAATATTAATTGACTTTTTCGTTTAAAATAAAAAAATTTAAACTTCTAGAATTGTTGTTGGGAATTGTCAATATTAAATTAAATAAATTAACACATTGTTTGAAATGGCACAGTTTTGTAATCATATTTCTTTTAATTAAAATTTTTTTTAATTAGGCTTAAGTTCATTGAATTTAATTTTCATTTATGAAGACAGGAATTTTACAACATGAAATTAATTAAAATTTTATTGATAATTTTTCATTCTTGACTGCGCTGAGATTTGAACCCAGAGCCCTGACTAGTTCGATTGTAACCACACAATCTCTTCGGAGGGGTTTGCCGTTTTACTCACACCGCCATTGAAGCCGGATGACGTCAATAGTCAAACATCAATCTTTAAACCAAATGATTTTTTTTACCTTGGTAGATCGAAATTTGCTTTTGAATGAATGATTATCTATTTTAATTGATTTACATGTTCTTCCTAACTTCTGTTTTTTCGTACTTTTTTGTCAAGAATTCTTCTTCTAAAAAAATTTCAATCAATTTCATGTTGTAAAATTCCTGTCTTCATAGAAAATAATTAAATGAAAATTAAATTCAATGAACTTAAGCCTAATTAAAAATATTCATAATTTTACAAATTTTAGTAATCAATATAATCATTTTGGTAATAGGTGCAAAATCAACAACTTGTTTGCTTGATATTATGAAGTTGGTATAAATTTGGTGATTAGATACAATTTTTAATTTTTTCTGTGTTACTTAAGGTACGTTCAGACTGATGAAATATTTGAAAGCAAACATCAAACGTAGTCTGAACACAAAATATTTTTGAGTATCAAATTAAATAACAGCTGATTTTAAGCAAATAAAAGTATTTGCCGACAAACAAATATTTGTCCAATGTGAACATAGTGTGAACACAAAAAATCAAATATTTTAGTAATTTTTGAGCAAACATTTATTTGATATTACAAAAAAATTGTAAGAGCAAACAACGACAAATAATTTTAGCCATGTTCCGGATAGAAGCAATTTTTCCTGTAAGTTTTCGGATTCTTTACAATTTTAAAGATTTTTTATAATTATTAGACTTTGCTGTCGTGCCGCTATTAGCAAATTTTTGCGAATTTCCGCTAATATAGCAATTTTTATAGAATTTTTGCAATTCCTTTTAGTTTTAGGCACTTTTAATAAATTTTATGGCTTGTTTGAAATATTAAAATGGTTCGCGAATTTTCGCTATTTTTGCAACATTTTTTTTTGTTTTTTTCTTGACACTTTGTTTTTTAACCAATTTAGCAATTTCAAATATATTTTAGGGTTTGTTTCCAACTTTGCAATTTTTCGCAAATTTTAGCCATGTTCCCGTAACCCAGTGGCTTCCATTTTTTTTCTTTTAAATTCTCCTGTTCTAACACTATAAGAGCCACTTTTTGGGTTAGAGATTAGAGATTAAATTAACTTTAATCTCCGTATTAACTTTTTGAGTTGTATTTTTTAAACTTTTTTTGCTAGTTTAAGCGGCCAATGGTGGTGGTTTAAACCTAATATTTAACTGTCAATATACACATGTTTAACATATACAGCTTTTGCAAAAATATAATCAAAAAACTATTTTAAGAAAATTAAAATATGTTTATATTGTTATTTCTTTATTTTTTCTCTTAAACTTTTTCTTTAGTAATTCTTGTAGCTTGTAAACAATATTGAATTCGGGCATTTTCTTCTTCTTCTTTGAAAACATCCATGTTGTTTTGATAAAAAATTTGACATTTGCACAAAAATGTTGCCATTTATTTGTTTTCAGTATGGTAGCACTACATGGTTTAAGCCACCACCCAAAAATATCAAATTCAATTAATGCTAGTTAAACTTAATTCTCAGATTAGCTAATTATAGAATAAGATTAAGTTTAATCTCAAACCCAAAAAGTGGCTCTAAGAGATGCTGATCCACAGAATAAAATAAATAAATTAGCTTTTGCGCTCATTTTTACTATTTGAGAAATATATTTTTATTTTTGAACACTTTCATTAAATAATTATTTGATGCAAATATTTCTTTTAGTCTGAACGCATGGCAAACATGAATTAATTAATTTTATTTAACACTGTTTGCCAACTGTTTCATCAAACAAAAATTGTCAAATATTTGAGCTTAGTTTGAACATTAAACAAAATATTTTTTTGTTTCACACAGTTTGAAGCAAATATCAGAACAAATATTTTCGTCAAATATTTCATTAGTCTGTACGTACCTTTAGAATATTAAAAAAAAATCACTTCAAATTTTTTAAAGCCTTGATTTAATATAGAAATGAAAACGAATCTAGGTCAGAAGTTAATTTTAAAAAATAGTTCATGTCATGAAATTGGTTAGAAGACTGAGTTGAATTTAAGTATTTCAATCGAATTCCAAATTTTCAAACATTTATCCTTTGCTTAATTTTTTGTCGAAGTTAGATTATTTTTTAATAAATATCGAATACAAAATTTTACCATATGTGACCTTCTCCGAGAAAAGGGATTTGGCCTTAAGAGTGGATTCTGGTACATAAAAGGGTGTCGAATAAAATGAAATGAGTTAGATTTCTGATAAAAATTTATTTTTCCCATAAAAACGTACAAAACGAACTTGGGAAAATCGATAAAAATGAGAAAAACATTAAAATTTAATACTTTAAATGCGTTTTTCTCAAAACTTCAATTTCACACACTAGGTCCCTTTTCTCGGAGAAGGTCACATATATAGAAAATCACGCTTATATAAACTGATTTATTTTTGCAGCAAACCCTACTCATTTTGCATGCTTTATAAAATTAGTATTTTTTCAAAATTCAATTAACTGATTGTCAGAGGATGCCCGATTTATTTGAAAACGTTCAAAATAGTATAATAAAAACTCACAACTAGAATAATGCTAAATATTGAAAATTTTATTTAGGTAAAATACACTTGCTCTCTTCTTTGGCGATTTATGGCGAATTTTTTTTTACCAAAAATCTAAAAAAATAAATTTTTGGCGATTTTCGACATACTATTTGGCGATGAAGGTGGAAAAAAAACTGTCAACCCTGGATCTCCGAAAGGCTAGTTTACACGGTAATACAATGTATTACGACTTTGTAGAATAAAAATATTATGAAATTCTCTCCCTGTTTATAATAAGAAAAATAAAAATCTGTTGTAAGTATTTTTCATGTTTACACGGATGGTATAAGTAAAATCAAAGTAAAGATATTAAACAGCTGAGTTTATAACAAAAATGCCGATGGTCACAGTTTTACAATATTTACAAAAACAACATGAAAATTTCCTGAGTTGATTTTCGTTGTTTTTGTAATTGTATAAAAATGTTAACACCTTCAATATATACATTTAAAATGCACCTCTGGTGGGATGGTTTAGAAAATAAACATTTACCGACCGTTTGTCAAATTTTGTATCCGTATTATCTCTTACTATAAACATTTTGTTTTTACATATTAAGATTTTTCTCATTCTACATCATTTTTTGGCATGTCGTTATACATTGTATTACCGTGTAAACTAGCCTTAAGTAGTTTGGGATTGAAAAGAGCCGGAAAAATGTTATGAATTCAAATGTGGACAACCACCCTAATATATGGATATTTCTGTTAGAAAAAGGAATATTAATTGGTGGCGGAATGCAGCAGCTATTATCATTAAATTTTGCAGAAACTCAACTAAATTTTTGCGGTAATCGGTCCATAATTTACCATACGCCCCATAAAAATCCTACTTAAGGAACTTTAACGAATTATGGTATAGTATGTAGTTAAATTTGTTCTCTCATAGTTGCAGAAGACTAGAAATCATATAATTTAATTTTGTGAAGACTGGTCTATAATTTACCATATGCCTCATAAAAAGCCCTTTCCTTAAATATTCTAACTCAGTGGGGGGTTTCAGAGATTCGGCACTGCCGAATAAAGCGATCTAACATGTTTTTCTTATAGTTTCTAGAAATATCTGTCACTGTAGAATAGAAAGTAAATTTAAATCATTTTTTAATGTATGTATGCGCAACAGTTTTGGTAATTTTTCTATTATATAAAAATGTTCAACATTGGTTTTTTCAAAGAATTTCTTTTCATAAATGTTTAAAAAAAAAATATATTTTCTTTAGTGGGTAAACAAAAGCCAATTTCCATAAAATTGCAATATACCATACAAATGCATAATTTTGTCATTAAATCTACTTAGACTGTATTTAAAAGTCAAATGCAGATGGTCAATAATAGTCCAATTGAGATTTAAAAATAAATTTAAAATTAACTTGAGTACAATCTAACCTTTGCAGATTTATGTTTTCCTTAGATTCTTAAGATTTTAATTTATAAAATCGTATATTAAAGTCAATCTTGCCTATAAATTAAGTTGTTTTGTGCATGGAAGTCTTAAGATATCTCAAGTTTTAATATTCCATTTCAAAAGATTTCCTGTTAACATACTGTAACAACTTTTAATGCTAATGAGTTGGCATACTAAATCATATATGTATGTATGTATGTGTTAAATAGATTCTCGGTAATAATAAACACCTGGAACTTTATATACGGCTGAATGAAAATTAACTGCCTTGGCTGCAATAACGACAAGAGCATTTCTTTCGCCTATTTATATTGAAAACAATAAAATTTGTTTTTGTTTTCAATGTAAATAAACGAAAGTAATTTTCTTGTCAATTTTGATGGTCAGGCAGTCAATAAATAAAAAAAACTGTGCTGTTAAAATTTTTTGCAAAAAGTTTTATTTTTTAGGCATTTTTGCGAATTCAATTTCAGATTTACAAATTGTTTACACACATGCTCAAAAATTGTTTTTTAATAGTACGGGAAAGTTTAAGAATATCTTATTGTATTCCTCAATTAAGGCCCTTTTACAATATAATACTTAGTATTACGACATGTCGCAAACAGAAATAAATTCAAAATGTATATTAATGTAAAAGCAATTGGTTTTATAACAAATTGCAATGACAAAAGAATACATAAAGAAATTTGATAGACGTATGGCTCTCACCATTATTTTTTTTCAATTTTTCAAACGCAGCAGTCAGTCACACGTTGTAAGTTTCGCTTTCAATATTTTTACACATACTACTTGTCAAAATTCACAAACATTTGAAGAAAACAGCACATAAACGGGCAGGTTTTGACAATCGCAAAACGCTTAACATTTGAACCTGAAATCGTATAAAAGGTGTTCTAAAATTCGTAATCGCAAGAAGTTTGGCGACTTCAAATTGCAAAAATAAATCTGTCGTTTTGCGATTTTAAAATAGACCTCAAGTGTAATTAAAAAATTAATAATAACTTATATAAGTCGAATCCCTATAACAATTTTTAATTAAAATTTGTTGAAACATTTTTGCTATTAATTTTTTTTTTTAATAATAAAATGCAAAATAATATAAAATTTCTAAATATTTTTTTATTTTCAAGTATTAATAAGTTGTTACAAATTGTTGAAAATTTATATAATAAGAAAAGAAAGAAAAAAACCCCGGAAGAAGGCACTCAAAGAACCGGCACTTGGTTTGAATAAAAGTTTAAAGTTTTTTTAAAAAAGACCTCAAGCTCGACATTTTATTAATACTTGATAAAATTTTTAATTCTATCTTTAAAATTTAAAATAAATCACAAATTTTTGATGAAAAAAGTACGATCGTATATACTTTTTCACCCTTGAACAAAATAACAAAAACGGCTGTTGAACAATTTTCCGCCAGCATCAGGATAAAAATTATTAAGTTTTAAAAACAAGTATTACATTTTAAGTTTTTGGCTTTTTATTTTTTTATATCTGCTTAATACGACCAACATTTTAACGGACTTTAAATAAAAATATAACTTTTTTTTGCTGATATTCTACAAAGATTTTTATTCTTATTTAAAGTTTAAAAGTGTTGACGCAAATGTAAAGAAGATAATTTTCTATCCGATTTTTTGACAATCAGACCCAAAAATAATTGGTTTTTGTGAGAGCAAAAACCTCAAGCCTTGTTGAATAGTGTGAATGGGGATTTAATGTTCACATATAAATTGCCAAACATTCATTTCCTCTTGGATAATATTGTCTGTAACTTATTTTATATTTACTAGAATTGTGTTGGCCAATGGAAATACATACGATGATTTGGTGAAAGATGGGAATGATAGTTGATTTGCACAAGTCTTGGTATGAATGTACAGGGTGGGCCATAAGTCACTGAACATCTGTTAATAATTTGGTATATTTTTCACAAAATCTTAAGTCGGTCGCAAAGTTGTTGTATCTTGTACGAAAACAGCAATACAATTTTTCGCAGTAAAGTTCTGGATATTTGAAGCTGAGTGGCACGTTTAAGAGTCGGTTTTAAAGAGTTCTCATTCACGCTATCCCGAACTTGTTCGATATTATTTTGGCTTCATGCTTCAAGCGGTGATACATAAGTCACCGTGATACATATGTCACTAACAGATCCCGAGGACTGAAAACGAGCGACTAGCGTAGTTGATTTGGTGATAGATTTCTGGTGTTAAAAAATTTCAAATTTTCTTTGGGTTTGAATAATTGAATTTTGACTTGCAAAATAAAACTCAAAAATTTTACTTCTTAATCTTCCAAACGTTGTTTCAAGGCGAATTCATACAAGGTGACCTTGGCTTGCTACGTAAGCAACAGGTGATAACTTATATGTCATAATTATACGACGTTTCTTTTTTGACCTTTCTATTTAAATATTTATTTAAATTTCAAGATTTATTTTTTTATTTTTGACCGATTGCAATAAAATAAATAAAATAAAATTATACGACGTTTCTTTTTTGACCTTTCTATTTAAATATTTATTTAAATTTCAAGATTTATTTTTTTATTTTTGACTGATTGTAATAAAATTTGGTAAGATGATTTTTATTGCAATAAAGTATACCAAATTGAATTTATATACGAACATAATAAGATGGCTTATACGCAGACAGACTTTTCCAGAGAGCAGAAATTATGGACCGATTCTCACCACTTTCAATCAAATTATCTCGAAATTGGCACCTGTAGTGCCAGCTGGACGAACATCGGAATACTTAAATGTGGGTCAAGGACCATTACTTGAAGGTGTTACAAACGCATAATACCCTCTCCACTATTGTGGTGTGGGTATAAATATAACTTTTTTCCGTCCAGTTCTTAAAAAAGAATTTTACATAATGGTATTATTTTTTAAAATTTTCGCTCGTTGAATTCAATGAAACCTTCTAAGAAAAAGATTCGATGAGCATTCAGCCTGCTTCATCTGCTCTTTTTTTTAAATTAAAAATTAGCAAAACTTCTTGCAAATAATGTTTTGTTAGCACACGTTTTTAAATTATTAAATTGGACAACACAAGACTTAAAGTTAAAATTAAAAACAAAATAAAAAATGACAGCATATATTTTTGACACAGCTATTTTGTTTTTGTTTACTGTTGTTTGACACAACGGTAAAGTATTTGACAGTGTTGTATCCATTTTCAAAATAAGACCACCTTGCATGAATTCGCCTTGCGTTGTTTCTAATACTGACAAATAAAAAAATAAATAAAAAAAATTCAAAATAAAATAAAATAAACAACAATGTTCAGTGTCTTATTGCCCACCCTGAATATCAAAATATTTATGAGGATGTTATGAAGTTTGGGATGCTACTTAAAATGCTATTGTTATGCAAATTTCACATTGTTTGAGTTAGACACAACAAAATCATATCGTTAGACTATGAATATTTTTGCCTGGCCTTAAAATGCAAATATTTCTAACAAACTTTGCCTAATTTTATAAAAATGTTTCCTTATTTTGTGATTCTTTTTTCTTTTGCAGACATTATTCATGGCAAACTCTTTCAAAACAATCGCTTTTTGGAGATTGATTATGCTCAAGGTCGTGATATACCGCCTGGTTATACGGCTAAAATTGCTGAAACTTTACAGGATTGGATAGATTCTTGTGATGCCATTTCCAATTGTATTGTAGATCAAATAACGCGTGCTAATGCCGAAAAAGCGAAAAAATTGGATAATAAGAAACAAATTGAACAGGAGGTAAGTTTCTTTTTTAAAATAAAAGAAAATTTATTGTTTTCCAAATTAAGATTTATTTTTTGAAATTAAGATTTTTCAAACAAATAAGTTTTGGCGGCCATAAATGACAATGGACTTCGCACGAAATAAAACTTTTTGTATTTTAATTGGTAGTCAGATGAGGCGAAATTAAACTTCCTATCCGCTTTTTTCCAAATAAATATTTTTTTATTGTACCGCAAAATGTAATTGCTGAAAATGAAGGCCCTAATCATGTAAAACGCAACGCAATGCCAAAGAATAACATTGAAAGCACAAACAATGTCATAAATATTTTGTAATTTTGTTGTTGCTTTCTAGAGAAATTCACATTGCGTTTTAAAATTTCAAACGCTGCATAGTTTGTGGCGTTGAAAATTTTAAAACGGTACATGAATTTCTGTAAAAAGCAACAACAAAATTACAAAATATTTATGACATTGTTGGTGCTTTCAATGTAATTCTTTGGCGTCGCGTTGCGTTTTACATGATTAGGACCCCAATTAATTTTAATATCAACATCAAAACAGTTTGCATTATTAAATTTTAAGTAATCTTTAGAAAAAACAATTCCTTGCAAGGATTCATTTTCCAGGGAACATCGAAATTTGATTTTATTAAGTTTCACTTGGCTATAAATTTTTTCCACATTTGCGGAAGAATGTGGAAGGACCATAATTTGTTGCACAAACTTTGACAACACTCCGTAGAATCCCCATGTTTTAAGTCTAATATTTTTGCCAAAAATTTTGGAAATTTTCTTCAATTCCTTCTAAATCTTCTTAAAAATTTTCACTCTCTAAATTAAGAGTCTAAAATTTGTTTTTCTTTTCCAGAAATAAAGATAGGGAACTCTTTCAGAATTTTCATAAAGTAAATATTTTACTTTTTCATAATTTTGTTAGGATTATCATATTTAAAGATTTGTAAGATTTTCGTTCAAAATCAAAACTTTTTAATATTTGATTTGCAAGTTCTATATAAAAATTAATACAGTTATTAACAATTTTGTTATTTTCGCTTTTGTTGAGTTTTGATTTTGAGAGTAACTCATTAGCCAATAAGTCATAAAAATTAAAAAAATTCTTTGTGTTCATAAATTCTGTTCAGTAAATTAAAATTTTAACCGTTTTTATAAAATTAGTTAATACAGTTTAAAAAAGACTTTCCACTTGGTTTTATAGGTTATGACAAGTGCTCTAAAGTTGCCCAAAATTAATAATTTACACGTTAACAAGCAAAGTAACCGAGGTTTAAGCGTTTATGAAAAAATCGGCCTTTTCGGAGCAAAAATCGGCAAATAGGTACTTTGCTAATTTTAAGGCAAAAAATCGGCAATATGCCGATAAATCGGCAAATATAGCAGCCCTGAATATAGGTGACATCGCTACGGCATCAAATAGAAAAAAAATTTTAAGCAAAAATCAAAGCGTGCTGCTGAACATGATGAAATAAATTTTTAGTCAATTTTTATTTAATTATGGTCAAATACTTTTTTATTTTTAAAAAAACTTTAATAAAATACACTAATCACAACACAAAACGTGGACTTTTTGGAAACATAAACAAAATTTTGACATTTAGATTGGACAAACAATGCAAGTGCAAAAAATCGTCATCTGGCTTAGTAGTGCCAGCTGTTTATTTCACAATGTGAGCATGATTGCCTTAAGGGGGCCTGTACAAGATCAAAATGCTTGTCATGCAGGCGCATTCTTTCGTGTACGTGTTCTAGATGTAATATTCGCCGTCATATCAAAATTTTTTGATTTTCCATCAAGCATCGTCGGAGTCACACATAAAAATACATTTGTTCTAATACTACCATAGCGCTTGATGAGAAATTTTGACTGTGTACATTCCTCTTTATACTTCAAGCTTACGTTCTGCTAAGGCGAATTCATGTACCAGGTGCCTGCAATACTACCTGGGCTTTTACACAGGAAAGTAGTTTCTTAAAAGTCTTTCTACTTTCAGTCCAACTTTCAGCTATCTTTCAATGAAAATTTCAAGAAAGCGATTTCATGAAAGTAAATGACAATAACTAAGCAGTGTTGCCAATTGAAATTGTTTTTTTTTTTTCGTATATATAAAGAATTTAAATATATTTTTTTAACTAAATATTACGAACATAATGATTCTAGTACAGATTCTAATTAAAATTTATAAATATCATGAAAACTAATAAAAATAAATATTATTTTAAACGAATGCCTGAAGTTCGGCCTGAATAATTGGCTCGGTAACTCTGAAACTTGAAATAAGCAAAACAATAAAAGAATAAGAAGAGAAATTTTTGATAGAAGTTTACCCTTTGACGACATTTTGAAAATGAAATTTTACTTTCATGTAAATTTTCATGAAAGTTTATTATTTTTCTGTGAAATTTGTGGTGATAATACGTATACAGAATTTTCATGAAAGTACTTTCATGTGTAAATACAGCGTAAAATAATACGAAATTTTTTGTTACTTTTTTGCTATTTAAAAAATTCAAAAAAAAAAAAAAAAAAAAATTCATGATAAAAATGATAACAAAACATGAATTTTAACAGTTTCAACGAAAAGTCATAGCCAGCTGATCGGCTGAGCACACCTACTAGATGAATTTGCCTAAATTTCTGCACACTTTATTAAAAATAACATAATGAAATTTCCTACAAAAACACTTTTGTGGGTGAAAATTTTCCATTTCCAAAGCAGTAGAAAACAACAGCTACCTACTCACACTATAAGTGTGATGTCGTACTTTTTAGGTAAAGTTCGGTAAACTGAGAGTTAACAAAAATGTATCTCACTAATGGCTAATAAATCAGTGAGTGTTTAAAAGCTGGATTAGTTAAACTAAACTTAAATTTAAACGTAGCTTAAACTCAACAGTTGTAAATCAGTGTCCCATGTATTATATGTAGTTTTAAAAGTAACATGTGGCAGCACTACGAGAAATGTTGACAAATTCTTATGGTTTGTATTGGTAGTTTAAACGCCCAATTTTATGCGTTTAAAGATGGTTTATATATTTCTGAATTATAGATTTGTTGGCTTTAACACATTTGAAATTAAAAATAGAGTTTAACGTGCTATGATTTATTAGCTCTAATAGACAAAAGTGTACAAAAGTACGGGAAAAATAAAAACCAACATTGGAAATAGGCTATTGTAGCCTATTTCCAATGTGCGAACGAATTCTTTCGTTCGCATAACTACCTTGAAAACAAAAACAAAGTCTAAAAATTTGTTTTTGTTTTCAATGTAGTTATACGAAAGAAAGAATTCTTTCGCACATCGGAAATAGGCTACAAATTTCTATCCCAAAAGAATTCGTTAGTAGGCAATATGTTCAAATAAATATATAAATGACACATAAGCATGTATGAAAGTAAATGTTCTTACATTTTCCAACACAGCTTTTTTTGACACAGCTGATTGTATAACAATATTCTCAATCAGCCCAAAGAAAAAGAACGGGCTACTTCGTCCAAGAAGAAGAATAATATGTTTCTCTTTAAAGCTCTCCCACTTTACCAAACTTTGAGTATGGGATCAGTTTTCGGTATGATTGGGATCCCGCGGGCTCCCAACGTTGAGTACGGGATTACACCTTATGCAAACTGAGTATTTGTATGAGGTGTCCCACTTATAGTGTGAGTAGTTGTATGTTTATATATAAAATCAGATGTCAATTTCAAAAGCAAATGCTTGTGTGTTTAATGCAAATGGGCTTTATAATTAAGAAATTCCATATTAAGAGCCAATACTGTCTATTTTAATATATTTTTAGGGCGGATTTTAACGCATCTAATTTTTAAAAATATGCTCAAAGATTCCAAAAAGAAAAGAAAATATGCATTTATTATTTCAAGAAAATCTAAAAAAAAAAAAACAAATGCATATACAGTGTGTGTGTGTACTGTGCGGAAAATGTTGCTATTATAAATGTGATGCTATATATTCTCGATAGTGCTTATGGCGAGCGTGCTCTCTTTATAGTTACTCCTTAAAACATGGTGATCTTAACGATGATGAGAGGACCTTTCGGACTTGTCAAAGTATAAAATAAATTAAATTTCTTTCACTTTCGAGAAGGGAGATGGAGTTGCATATAATTCGGCCCCTAGTCATTATTATTTTGTCTGTAAATTTATTCAAACTTTATTTTGTATTTTAAAATTTTAAACGAGCAAACTAAAACCTATTAAAAGTTAAGTTAGTCGCTCATTAAATTGAATCACCTGTCAAGAAAACTTTTTTCTTCTTTGTATTTTCTGGTTTTTAATTAATGCGGAAAACTTAGTCCAAAAATAACAACACAATTATCTTTTATAGAGTAAAAAAGTTTCTAACTACTTTTACAGCTTTATATACTTCTTG
This sequence comes from Pollenia amentaria, assembly GCA_943735925.1. Lineage (NCBI taxonomy): Eukaryota > Metazoa > Arthropoda > Insecta > Diptera > Polleniidae > Pollenia > Pollenia amentaria. Next base: position 10,413,501 of record OX031010.1, on the reverse strand, counting down.
CTATTTATTTTTCTCAATTACAATTAATTATTAATTTAATTAAAAGTTTTTATTGTTGCGAAAATGAAATAAAGCAAAAAAAAAAAAAAAAAATGAGAAATTACAAAAAAGGAATTCACGATTCTAGTCATTTAAATTTTGTAGCTGAATGAAGAAATTAGAATAATGGAAATAAAACAACAACGAAGTCTTATTCTTCTCCTCTCTCTCTTTTTATTGCAGATAATTAATTTGAAGAAAGTTTTAAAAACTCAAAGCAACGACAATGATGAAGCCATGCAAATCGATTCACGTGAAACCTCATCCACCAGTCAGGAGGCTCGCAAAAAAACCTCCAAAGTTAAGCCATCACGATCAACGGGTAAGTTGTTGCAAAAAAATAAAAAAAAAAGGAAACAAAAAGTTGCTAAACTAAACATACAAATTTAATTGAGGTGGCGGTTGATTGTTGGCTTTTTACTTTTAGTTTGTTTGCTGGTTGGTTATCTTTGATGAAAAGTTAACTATGCGAGTGAACTGGGAAAAGGACAAACATTCATCACAACTGTTGCTCACAACTCTGCAAACAAAAAGCCAACACACCGATTGAATTCCTAAACAAAACAATAACGATAAAACGAAAAGAAACCAGACTTGTTTTTTTTAACCGCTATTTGATGGAAGGGGGTTAGGAAAGGCATTGTTTAAAAAACAAAAAACACAAATTGCTTTTAAGAATTACGAATTACCTCTTTTTGATAAAGCAATAGTGCATCAATGGAAATCTACAGATCCCTTGTGATCTGTGTAGATTTTCTGGGAATCCGGGTGAAAGAGTTCAAAAACTTTTTTATTTTAATTTACTTAACAATTTAGAGCTTTAATATTATTTAATCTTCAAGAAGTCATATTTTCAATTAACCCTTAAGTGGATACCAGGCCATAGCTAGGCATTTTTGAACTTTTTCTTAAAATTTTTCCTAGATGGCATCGACAAACCCCCTCTAATTTTTTTAATTCCACAGTAGGAAAGCCAAATGGGACCAGTTTTTTTTGAAATCCGGGATTCGCGATTTTTACTGAAAAAATACGGGATCCCGGGAGGGATCGAGATTTTTCGGGATTTGATATAAAAAAAAATTATAATTTATATAATTGTGATTTATTAATTTTATTTACGTAAAGCAGTGTTCACACTAGAGATGAGCGATATTTCTGATCCTGTGATTTAATCACTGTTACTGAAAAATCACGAATCACAGTTTGACTAAATTTGTCAAGTAACAGCTACTTGCTAAGTCGTTATTTTCTCATTTTGTTACATACACAAATTTATGATATTCTACTGTTTGTGTGGGTAATAGCGTTTTTTGTATGCAGTAACGAATAATGGTGCTATTTTTTTTATTGACAGTTTTTGTACATGATAAAAACACCTTCTTAAAAGAACTTTATTTGTAAAAATACATGTGATAGTGCATATCTTGTTGTGTTTTTAGGTTTTGAATCTATTCACTTGGTTCGTGCAATCAAAAATTAAACATATACTAGAAAATATAGTATACTTGTCTTATTTTATGATAACTATAAAAGAACTGAAAACTAACAAACCGTGATCACAATCACAGTTTTAAAGATCAGTGATTTTTAAATCACATTTACTAATTACGATGTTCCTTAAAAATCACGGGATCCCTCATATCTAGTTCACAACTATTACGTATTTGACGCCCTGCACGTAACCACTATTTTTTTTTAATAATTTTTGCTTTGGCAAAACGTTTTCTGGGTCAAACATAATTTAATAGTTTCTTAATTGAATTATACAATTATCTTCTTACAAATAAAGATAAAGTCAATAAAATTTTTTAAAAATAAAGCTAAACTTTGATCAATTTGCTGGTCATGCTTTTTTTTGGATTTTTTTCGTCGAATATTTGGTAGGTCTGAACATACCTTAAGTTTTAAAACAAATAAATTAATGAAGAAAATTTATTTTTGGAAAATTTTTTTGTGCATTAAAAATTTCTTGATGAGCTTTTTTATAGTATGGAAATTAAAAAAAATCACAAACAAATTTCAAAATATGCATTGAAAACCAAAATATGCAAAAATATGCCAAAACCAATCGATGCCATTTTAACGCAAATAATTGGTCGGTCGACTTCGTTCTTACACCATCGACAAAAAATATGCATTTGCATGGAAATCGTAGCCATAATAATTACCAATAAAATTTGGTAGCATATTACGAAACTTACTAATACCTGGAGTTTGGAAACATTTCAAATTATCAGAGCACCAGTCAAACACAGCAATATGCAAGATTTGTAAGAAAACTCAAACCGAAACCGACAGGTTTTGATTATTTTAAACCCGAACAGAGGGTTTATAATGACAATCCCCGATCTCTTGTGGCTTTAAAGGAAAATATTCGTCGAGAAATCAGCTCAATTGAACCAAGTTTACTGCAGCTTGTGGCGCAAAACACAGGGCCCCGTTTTGAACAGTGTGTTCAACTCGACGGATGTCATCTGGAAGACATACTCTTTAAAAAATAAAATCCGCATTTCCATTCAATCGTTCAATGCTCTGAATAAAACGTTGTGTCAATTATTACGGTTTTTATTTAATTTTGAAAATATAAATCTGCTTCCAGACACCCTGTACAAGAAGTCCCAGCCGGGCCCTGGTGTTCCTTTGTGTAAGTACACTTTGGTATTTGCTTAAGGGTTAATTTGCAAAAAAAAGGGTTAATGCGTTTTGTAAGAGGACGGTTGGATGGAGTAAACATTTTATCTTTCGGGCCCTTCAACGTAATTTGGTTAGGACAGTTATGGCATTATCCACCACTTTTGCCAGCCACTGTTTTTTGTTAGTCCACATATTCGTCTATAGCTGTTTTTCTTCTAAGCCGATTTAAATAATTGGAAGAACTTAAAACAACTTGGGACCAACGTAATTATTTGAGCAAGAACAAAGCGGGGCTTCCACAGGAAAAATAAAAAAAACGTATAAGCTAAATCAAACTAAATTCCTTAAGAGCTCAAAATATTTATACGGTTTTTATTGAATCTTATATAAATATTTCATGGATTGTTAAATTAAGTATATGTGTGGAGGTAACTCTATTTATTACTGGTGATGGTGGAAAATATCAAAAGGGATAACCCTATAAAAAAGGAATTTTAAAATCAGTACAAAACTATACTACAAGTAGCAGCAGGTGCAACAAAAATATACTAAAAAAGTCTAGTTAAAAAATAGGAAGAGCCACATTTTCGCTACTACTGCTGTTACCTTCTCGCTTGCTTAGCAAAAGCTCTGCTCGTAGAAAAAAGTTAAATTTTAAGAGTAGCAGAGTTATTTAATTTCGTTTGCTGCTGCTATATATACAATTAAAAAACAGTAGTGAAAGCATATAACTAAGATAAAGTATACGAAAAATAGCAAAATATGCAACAATTAAGTAAATAGAAAGTTTGGTAGCCGTAGCAATTGCTGTAAAAATAAGGTAGCCCATTAGGAAATAAAAAAAAAACAAAAAACGGATTTTCATCGCAATTATTTTACGAACGTCTGATACGGACAAAACTGCTTTTCATTTTAATGCCTAATTTGATAACAACAACAGCAACACATAACATTTTTTTCAGCTCTGTTGAATACTTTCGTATTAGGCTATTCTTTATTGCTACTTAAAATATACCTTTTTTTACTTCTTAAAAGCAAAATTGTAAAAGTTTAAATCAAAAAGAAACTACAAATGGAAAAGTAGCAAGTTATTTGATTTTAAAATTATTGGTCGATTTGTTTTTCTTTTATTGCTCCTTTTGGAATATAATTTTTTTCAACATTTAGCAATGGTAAACCAATAAGACATGTAACTAATTTAATGATATTGCTATGGCTATTGCTATTGATATTGCTATTGCTATAGCTGTTGTTATTTCTATTGCTATTGCTATTCTTATTGCTATTGCTATTGCTATTGCTATTGCTATAGCTGTTGTTATTTCTATTGCTATTGCTATTCTTATTGCTATTGCTATTGCTATTGATATAGCTGTTGTTATTTCTATTGCTATTGCTATTGCTACTGCTACATATTCAGCCTTATTGCGGTTTGTTAGTCGTAGACGACTGTTTAGTTTTTTGTAATAGATTAAAGAAACACACAACCTGTGGTCTTTAATCTACTACAAGAAACGTCTTAGTCCTTTACTAGAACGACAACCGTAAGAAGGCCAAATATTTGTGGCAGCAGTATTTATTGTTGTAGTAATAAAATTGGTAGCAATTGAAGTCTATTAGGCACTGGCCAAAAGTTGATTTTTAAGTGGTAACGGACTCATTAGTCGTTATTTATATACTCGTAGCAAAAAAAAAAATAAATAATTGTAATTTTTTTTCAATTATTTCGATATTTGTTAGCTTTTGTTCTTCAGAATTTTTTTCTTATTTCAACTACAAAATATTCAAAAAAAAGTAATAGCAAGTTTAACCGACGCTTTAAGTTTATTTGTAGCTTTAAAATTTTGAAATTTCACATATTAACAAGTCAGCCATAATTTAAAAGACAAACGATATTGAAAAGTATTTATCTCTTCTACTTTATTATCTCTACACCCTGGGGTACATATGGCATCCTTAGAATATACTTATATCAACTAAGAATATAACTTTGTAAAAAAACGAACTTTGCCCTTTTTCTTCTTAATGATTTATTTTTAAAATATTTTATCTTAATTTCTTCTCATTTTTTATTTTCTTTGCAGATTTATTCAAATTCACCAAGTAAAGTTTTTGCTAACTGTCAAAGAAAAGAAACGAAAAACAACAAAGAGGGGTTGATTATTTTGCAACATCATTATCATCATCTTTATTATTTCATAAAGCTAAAACTCCATGTAAAATAAATTTAATATAATGGATTTTTATTTATAAAAAATTTAATCGTGCATACCAAATTTATTTGAATTTAAATTTTTTTTTAAATCTTTTCTGATATTTAAATAGATAAAGGGGAAAACTTTTTCAAACATACAGATAAAATAAATTTCCTCTATACTAAAGCTCATGTCAAAGAGTTCTTCAAGAAAATGTTTAAATTTTTTATAAAAAAAAAAAAACGAAAAAAAACTAACAGCCGTATTCACAACGAAATATTGGCATGAAGTTAACTCATAATACACTTAACAAACTCTGACTAACGACTTGCAAAACTTTTGTTAACGAGCTGCCAAACGTTGGCCAACTTGTATAAACGCCTGTTTAATGTGTTCTTTAATTTAATGTATTTTTTTAATTTGTAAAACTTTTTAAAATTTTTATATGTGGAGGGAAAATCAAAAATAAAATGAACTGACAAAACCAGCGATGATTAGTGCAAAACGTGTTGCATTTTTGAGGAATATAATGTGGCATCATTAAAATTCAGAGTTGATTTATAAAAAGTTGGCAGACTGACAAAAGATTGTTATGTATTAATTCTGCGCTAACAAGCTGCTATGCTTAATCGTGAAATTATTTTTATATTTTTTTTTACATTCTTATCGGTTTTGTCCAATTCTGCCGAATTTGTTGTGAACACATTATTTAATAAGATCACATATACATAGAATTAGTAATGTGTATATATCGAGCCCTAACCGCACAAAAAGCTTAGGCGACAAACAAACAATTTTATAGGAGGAGGTTTTTTTTTGAAATATATTTCACAACAATTTTGTATAAAGGTTGGCACTTAAGCTAAAATTGTTTTATTTATTTATTTCATTGACTGCCCTATGCAACAAGATTAAATCTTATAATTACAGCATAGGGTTTTATAAAGCTAAACAGGTTAATTTATTGTTGATTAGAATTACATATAAAATTCAAAATAAAATGATATAATATAAAGTATATACATAGATTATAAATAATATCTAATTTAAACATTAATCATATTGACAAAAAACAAAAAAATTTTTTTTTAATTTATTATCATAAAAATAATAAGAAAAAAAAATCATGAAACAAAAATTATTAAACAAAATCATTATAAAAGTTAAGCGTATGATTTCAGAACTTAAATTTTAATTTTGATGCGTTACTATATAGATGGATGTGATATGGCAGTTCGTTCCGAAGTCGTATGGCATTTGTAATTTTTTTTTTTGCTATAAAATCGTAGGCGATAATTCTTTTTTTTTGGCTATTAAATCGTAACCTTATGTGACCATGTCATTTTAGGAGAAGATGCAAGTGTTGCCAATTAATTCATTTATTAAAAAAAACGAAAATTTAAAATATTGTCGCTTAAGCTTTTTTTCGGTAAGGGCTCGATATAATATGCCCAGCTTATTTCTTAATTTACTACATTACCTTCCCTATAATCTTCAATTTGGATTCAGAAAAAAAAAACACAACACAATCGAAGAAACACATAGGCGGCAAATTATTTTTTTATTTTCTGTCAAAACTGCTACCAAAATCTTTTTATGATGACTTTAAGACTTCTTTCTTATTGTTGTCTTAAAAAATAAAAAAATAAAAATACGGATAAAAATAAAACATAATAGCAAAATTAGAAAAAAAAATATGTCTTAAAGACATGTCTTAAAAATCATCGTATAAATATGCGATAGACTAATAAACGTCATTAGAAAACACTTTCCAAAAATTTTTTTTGTTTTGCGTTCTTCATTGATGTTATTAACACTGAAGCTAAACTTACCCATAAATAACGACAAGCTGTTGGAGAGCTTTTTAAATGGTCGGAAATTTAAAAGATGGGCATTTTTTAAGTCCTCCTTAACCAATTAATGCTGGAGTCCCACGGGAAAGCAATCTAGAAACACTATTGTATCCGATATATTCTCAAGACATGCCAATCAACAACTACACCCAAAGATTAACACTCAAAGATTTGCTGATGATACAGCTTTTCTAAGCATCCACGAAAACCGCTATAAACAATTTCGATACCTACAGGGCCATATATTTCAATTGGAAATGTGGTTGAAACAATAGAAAATAAAGGCTAACGAATAAAGTATTCACTAAAATATTTTAAATGGTATAAATTGCATTCAAATCCATTAAGTGTTGGCGGCCACACTCGCTTAAAGAGAAAAGATACTGCAGCACTTGTCCGATTAGAAGAGCGGTAAACACCAACGTGGTCGGGAACCGTGATTAGGAGAATTTTCAACCGACATTGCCAGGACGTTTTAGTATAAGATTTGATAAATAACACTATGCTAGTCGCAAATCCTAACAAGCTGGGCACCCTACTGGTAAAGATAGTTCGAGTACGCTGAATTTTTTTCAAAGTTAGCGCTCGTATCTGCGATTAAAAAATTCAATACTAATGCACCATATTTATAATTGGGGTATTCACAAGGTGTGCTATCATGGTTTATTGTCATAATGTTCTAACATTTTACAATGGTTTAACAATATTGTTGTTGGCTTGTAAACAAAAAGTGTCTTAAATAAATAGAACGTTGCTTGCTATGTTTATTGTGCTGTCGTAATTAATCAGAAAAGTCCAGCGCTGAGCGGCTGCGCCGTGCCTCGTTATTTTTTGTAGCCGTTGCCGTTGATGGTATAGTTTTATCCGGGTAAGATCTGTTTTTAACCTGCGGCTAGCAATTTTTCCGACAAATTACTTGCGGCGTCAAATAAGATCGGCTTAGGACTCTGCTGTTTGGTAAACAAACAAAATAAAATTTATTTGTAATTTGCAACATAACCGAAAAATGGAAAATACTTGAGTTTGCCATCACAACATCTAAAATGTATTTTTCACACAAACTGGCTATTATTTAAGTTTTTTCACTTATGTTTGGCATTGTGAAAATTTTTATATTTTTTTTTTAATCAGCTGATTTAAATTCAAAATAGCACATTTAATTATGAGGGGTTGCTTACAACAGTCGTATTTTTTAATGTTATTATTTTAAGACATATGACTTTATGACACCTTGTGAATCCCCCAAATATGTAAATAAGTCCCTGTGGTATGTAGTCTCTGAAAAATTCCTTGCTGAGACCAAAGTTTTAAATACAAATAAGGCTGGGTTTTTGAGATCTCAGTTTAACCACCTTGGATAACGATCTTGCAGCGATGTGGTGGCTGAGTCTAGGCTGTGGTTTGTATTTCAAGTACAGGTAACGCCACAAGCGGCGCCTGAGTTTGAGATACGGAACCTAAAAGCCTTGACGACGAAAGGTTATCCACCCCTAAACCGAGGTGTCATGCGACCCGTGCCTATCGGTCTGGTTTGCAGTCAGGGGTTACCGACTGTATTATCACGGAGCTTTGCTGATACCTGGGCACCTCAGCAAATAGACCACGCCCTTACCACGTTACTGGGGGCTATGACGTGGCGGACTTTCAACTCCCCTACACTCGTGGGACTTTTAATGAACAAATCTGAACAACAACAACAAAAACAAACAACGGAAACTGATGACGGACAGGCGAGATTAAGGACAACGATTGACAGTAAAACGACAAAGCCAGGGACTGTAACAGTCCCGGCGACCAAGGAAGATCGGCCTAGGCTAATCGGAAGTGGTAAGGCAGCTCGACCAGAAGGCGGCTGCTCTAAAAACTGCGGTGGGGTGCCTCTGTGCTTCAATCCAAGCACCTCCAAAGCCGCTTCTGCCCTTTCCGTCTCTGGAACGGATAAAACCCCTGCTTCGGGTGCTGCTAAGTTGGGAATGACAAAGTCGCCCAAAATTGCAGCTTCCCATGTGCCCATTGTGCAAGGAGGGATGGCGATGATAACATCCAATCCCAAGGTTGCACCTCCCCACGCCAAATTCGGCGACCGTAAAAAGTCCCCAAGGCACAAAAACCCTACAAAGAGGGCATCGAACACAAGGCGTGCCGCCTTGCGTTTCATTGAGCTTCTAGGCTCCAAAAAAGCTGAAGAGCTTTCCAGTGAACAAACAGCTTCACTGGCATGGGCAAGAGCCCACATAGCTGGGCTGCCAAGTGCTACTCCTTCAGTCCCTGCGAAGGTGACAATGCCTAAACGGCAACGTTCGGAGGAGGAAGCTGCAGCCGCGAAACAGCAACCAGGGACGAAACGTCCCAAGATTGCGCCGAAATCGATAAATAGGTCTTTCAGCGAGGTGGCCAAAGGTCACCTTGTACGGGCTGTTATCGATAGAGGTGTGGATAATGGTGCCATCTCCCATACCAAGTGGGACCTGGTTAAACAAAAATTAATGGGGGTGTTCTGGACGATCCTTAGGGAGAATCCAGGGCCACCCCCTCAATGCGATGATGCTGGCTGGTTCCAGGGTCACGTGAAGTTGATGGCTTGTGCAGATGAGCGCTCAGCGCTGCTTCTGAAGCGGGCCATGCAAATGCTAGGAGAGGTCTGGGAAGGTGCTAGGCTCGATGTGGTATTGGTTGATGAGATACCACGGAGACCTAGATCGACTGTCATCATCCCTGCCGAACCATCGGAACCTGAGGAGATCTTGAAGATCATTCAGTGCTGCAACCCTCAACTTCCCACGCAGGATTGGAAAGTTGTAAAGGTTTCGGCTGCTGAAGGGTCCTCGAGGACGGCGATTGTGGTGTTAAACCAGCAATCCTTGGAACCACTGAGGGAGAGACAGGGTAAGATCTACTATGGTTTTAGTACGATCTTGCTCCGTGTCTACCGAAGTGATAACAAGGGCAATCCGGCTCCTTCGGTTAGTGAGGCCAAGCAGCCTGAAGAGGGCTTGTCTGGTGACGATGCCGTAAGTTCAGGTGACAAAGAGGACACCCAGTCTATCTCCGGATTGGTGTCTGTCTTTGGGCACCTGGGTGATATGGTTGATGAGGGCGTACTTCTGGAGTCAGACCAGGAGGACGTCAACATCACAGTGGTCGCCAATATGGATAATGGTGAAGGTCCTGCAAATCAACCTCCACCACTCTAAAGCAGCATCTGCTGCATTGCTCCTCCGTGTGGTAGAAAAAGGGGAGGAGCTCGTAATGGTCCAAGAACCCTGGATTCATAAGGATCGGGTTTGCGGACTCAATCTCAAAGGCTATAAGCTTCTGTTTGCGAAAGGTACAGGTAACATAAGATCTTGTGTCTTAGCTAAAAATTCGTTGAATATCTTCATTCTCTCTGATTACAGTGATGAAGACACCACAACAGTTGTTCTCGAGACACAGGATGGTATAATCTGGATGGTCTCGGGATATATGGCGCATGATCACGGACAGGACCCACCCAATCGGCTCATCCGTGATGCAGTAACGAAGGCAGCAGGCACTGGAACGCCTATTATAATCTGTGCCGATGCTAATGCGCACCACACTATATGGGGTAGCACGAACACGAATATTAGAGGTGAGTCACTATTTTCCTTTATTATTAATCATAATTTAGGAATAGTAAATAGGGGCCGTGAGCCAACGTTTGTTGTAGCAAATAGGTGTGAGGTTCTTGATGTCACGCTGGTTAGCATTGACCACATTGACATGATCGAAAATTGGATGGTTTCTAATGACTGTTCACTTTCTGATCATAGATATGTGGAATTTAGTCTGGTACTTAGATCTGTAGGGTCGAGTGTTATGTTGAATAGGAAACGAACGAATTGGGGGATTCATTCATCCTCTCTGGTTCGGTCTCTATCTGATCCTCCCCGGGTTGATGATATAGGGGGGATCGATGCGGCAGTGGGTCTGCTTACAGACTCACTGCAGTTAGCGACTTCCTTGGCGTGCAAGCCAAGGATGTATAGGGGCAGGGATCGTCCACCGTGGTGGGATCCTGATATTGCGCAGGCAAGAAGAGACTGTCGTAGGTTGTTCAATATGGCTAAGCGCCATGGTAATTGGGCGGAGTACAAGTCTTCACTGAATAGATTCAGGAACTTGGTTAGATCGGCGAAAAGGAGTGCTTGGAGGAACTTCTGCAGCGGCGTGGAAGGATCCTCTGAGACAAACCGTTTACGTAAGATAATGGCCTCGAGCCCTGTTGTCCCGACCTATATCCGTAAATCGGACGGTTGCTGGACTACTACTAGTCAGGAAACACTCGAGGTGTTAATTGACACTCACTTTCCTGGAAACTCCCAAGGGAGCTTGCGGGATCAGGTTTGTGAATCGATGCCCGGTCCTCTGTCCGTCCCAATGGACTACGACAGGATTAAATGGGCTGTCGACAGCTTTGACCCGTACAAATCTCCGGGTATGGATGGTATAATTCCGGCGGACCTGCAGAAGAATTCGACTGTGATAATACCCTGGCTGATGGCTATATACAGGGGATGCGTTAGATTTTCGTATGTACCTGTGAGCTGGACCTTATGTAGAGTTGTCTTCATCCCCAAGGGAGGGAAGACTTCTCACACTGAGGCGAAGGATTACAGACCGATTAGTCTTGCATCCTTTCTTCTTAAGACTCTTGAAAGAGTTATCGACATTCACTTAAGGATGACCATCCCAAAGTGTTTACTCTCGGCCTCTCAGCATGCCTACACAAAGGGTAGGTCTGTTGAGACGGCTCTTCACTCACTAGTTGGAACTATTGAGAGATCACTCGAATTCAAGGAGTGTGCTCTGGTGGCCTTTCTCGACATTGAAGGGGCCTTTAATAATGTCAACCCGGATTCTATCGTTGCATCCATGAGGAGTGTGGGGGTTGATGACGGTATATGTAGATTTGTGGATAATCTACTCAGGAACAGGGTCATCTGTTCCACGATAGGTGAAACCAGCGTTCAGAGGCTGGTAAACAGGGGTACTCCCCAAGGAGGAGTACTATCCCCACTATTGTGGAACCTGACTATGAATACCATGTTAACGAAAATGGACGACATGAGGTTTAAAACTGTGGCGTACGCTGACGATGTTGCAGTGGCCATCACGGGGAAGCATTTGAATATAATGTCTCAGTGTATGGAGGCTGCACTAAAGGTACTTAGCACCTGGAGCGTATCATGCGGCCTGGGTGTTAATCCGTCTAAGACGGAACTGGTACTCTTCACGAGGAAGTATAGGACTGAGGCCATGAGACTTCCGATGCTAAATGGGACTGAACTTAAGGTCTCTTATAGCGCCAAGTATCTTGGCGTAATCTTGGACAGTAAGCTGTCATGGGGGCTGAACATCCGGACGAGGATGGAAAAGGCAATTGTTGCTATATATGCGTGCAGAGGTGCAATCGGCAAGAACTGGGGCATGGGCCCGAGATGTGTCAATTGGATCTTTGAAGCTGTAGTAAAGCCGACTCTGTATTACGGTGTTATCGTATGGTGGACTGCGCTGGGCAAGGGCAGGAACCGTACGATGCTTGAGAAGGTTCACAGACTGGCCGCATTGATGATCACAGGATCAATGCGCTCCACTCCCACCAGGGCGCTGTTTACAATGCTAAACTGGCTGCCGGTGGACATCATGGCCAGACAGATGGCTCTTTGTTCGGCGATTCGGTTGAACGCGGCACACGGCTGGTCGAGCCGGGACTATGGACACTCCAGCATAATGGGATACTCGATTGTCCCTGAGGGAGTGGACTACTGCACCCCTGAGCCTTTCTTTAGTGCGAGATATGCGACACATATAGCGCACGAAAGTGCTCCGTCGGTAATGGGCTCCTTCCATGGACCAGCCCTGGGGGTTTACACTGATGGTTCAAGGAAGGGGGAAAGAGTTGGTGGAGGTTTCTACATAGAGGAACTGGGCGTAAAAGTCTCCTTTCGCCTGCCGGATGGATGTAGTGTCCTGCAGGCGGAAATCTCGGCTATAAAGCGGGCAGCCAACTGGCTAAAGTATTATCGCGTATCGGGAGATATACGTATATTTACTGATAGCAAGGCTGCCATTGCCTCTCTTGCGGGTGTCTATACGACATCTAGGTTAACTGTGGAATGCCGGATGTCTTTGAATGAGATTGCTGAACATTCAGAGTTAACGCTTATATGGATACCAGGGCACTCAAACTGCCCGGGAAACCAGATAGCAGATGAGCTGGCCAAGGAAGGTGGTCGTATGGATGAAGCATTCATTGATCAATTCATTGGCCTTCCAATGGCTCACTGTAAGTCACTCATTATGCGCGAGAATTATAGAATTGCGCAAGAGGGATGGACCCGTGAGTCCACCTGCTCCATATCCAGGGCCCTTTGGCCTGTATATGATGAACGGAGAACCAAATCTCTACTTGGGTTCAATAGGAACCAAATCAGGACCGTGGTGTCGGTCATAACTGGACACTGGCCTGTTGGGACTCATGCTAGAAGAATGGGTCTGGTATTCAATGACTACTGTAGAAGTTGTCATGATGAGGAGGAAGAGGAAACTGTGCTTCACTTTCTCTGTCAATGCCCTGGGCTGCGGGGCATCAGGGGAAAATACCTGGGAGAACCGGTGTTTTCCTGTTTGGAGGATCTATCGGAAATAGAACTAAAATTGCTTCTTCTCTTCATTAGGAAGACGAATTGGCTCAACACTGCAGTGACGCCATCTGAGTAACTGCTCTTTGGGATGGGCATTGGCGCTGGGTATCACAAAGGGACCGCTATAGGACCCAAGTGAGCTGTCTCTTGATGGCTGCTCATGGAACCTAACCTAACCTAACCTAGGTTTAGTTAATTTGCAAACAGATTTGTACCTCCATTACCAAGTTTGTATACCAAATTTAGCTTAGTTTTGCTTAAAATGTTGGTCTTTAATTAAATAATAAAAACAAAAATCACATTTCTCCGGAAAAATCTGAGTTTCAGACAACGTGAAACTAAGTTAAAACTCAATCCACATCTCAACTACCCGGCCTAAGCAATTTAATTGATGTTGAAAATGGATTTTTTAGTTGAGAGATGTTTCTTGGCTTGTTAATATACACTTTTACTTTAAATATAAAAAAAAAAACAAAAAATAAAAATATAATTTAAGGAGCTGTTAAGTCCGGTAAACGTGGAGCGTAGTTTAATCGGGTGATCGACAAATAATGCGTTTGCCGCATTCTTTGAAGGCCAAATCCTGCTATTTTGCTTGTTGACGTAGAAAATGGGCTTTATTGCACGTTATAAAATTTTGATAAAGTCTGAACTTTTTTCTGAAAAATAAAATTCAATTATACTTAGCAGGGCTGTGGAGTCGTCAAAAAATAGTTCTAACTCCGACTCCAACCGCTGATTTTTTTTAAGTCCGACTCCAACTCCGACTCTGGATCTAACCTTGATGCCAAATGTATATGAGACTGATCCTTATTTTACTTTTAACTCTTTTTTTTTAATGCAGTACTTTTTAAATCGTTAAATATAGCAAGAAAATGATTCTATAAAAATTTAACGATATTTTAATTCTAACACATGCTGCATTGAGCCTTAATATAGTTATTTACATATGTAAAGTAGAAACATTTTGGATTCGGAGTCACGATTTTTTGTGTGTGCTTCGACTCCGACTCCGGTACTAAAACTCAACTCCGTCACTACAGTCCTTGTATTTATTAGATTGTTCGATTGTGTGCTTATTCATATTAAACACTTCTTCAAAAAAAAAAAAAAAAAAAAAAAAAAAAAAAAAAATAATAATAATAATAATAATTAAAAATTGGGAATTATTTCTTTTTCATAAGCAACTTTATTATATTCAACATTTTTCATTTTTCGAATTTATTCTATGAGTTAAATTTCAGTTATGTATTTTATAAAGATTTTTGTAATAGCTCTATTCCTTGAATTTTTTTTTTAGAAATGACTTTATACACAATATAATATATAATAATTCCCAATATCTATTTGTTAAAATAGTTGAGTTAAATACATTCAATTTATAAAGTATCACTATCCAGTGTGACACAAAGAATGCTGACGAAGGCCGTAGCGGGCCAGAAAATGCATTACATTCTGCTGGTGTCTAATAATTGTAAATTGTAATTGTAAAATGTAACAAGAAAACACAATAAAATAGTCTGGTAGTGTATAAAGTCATTTCTAAAAAAATTCAAGGAATAGAGCTATTACAAAAAGCTTTATAAAATACATAACTGAAATTTAACTCATAGAATAAATTCGAAAAATGAAAAATGTTGAATATAATAAATAATTAAAAATGCTAAAATGAATTCAAACCATAAAACCCATTTTGCGCCACGCCACCTTGAAGATTAACTGGTGTTAACTTATTTTACTATTGACTCATTGTGCAAAATATTTGTTCAATATAAAACAAAATGTTTGCTACTAAAAACCTTCAAATAAAATGCATTTGGAAGTAAAAGACTATATAAAAAATAAACTGATTTAATTTTTTAAAGCCCTTCTAATTCTTTTATTTTCAAAAACACATAAAAGAAATAAACTAACAATAACTACAACTTCTACCAAGTGCAAGTTGAGCAAGTCAATAACTGCTTAAATACATAAATGAATTTTGAATACATTTTATTTTGTCTAAAAAACAAGAAATTTATGTATATAAAAAAATAACTGTAAAATTTAAAAAAAAATAACTGTCAAATTAAAAAAAAAGAATATATTTCAAAAAAGGAAATATTTTAAACCAGTTTCTTTTATGTTTCTCAATCAAAAATTTAATGAATTAAAAAAATATCGAAAAGAGCAACAAAAAAAAAACACGTATGTATGAATATCGCGTCGGCTATACCGGATTTTCGATACCCTTCGATAAAAATTAAAATAATAATTACTTGACAGCATAATAAAAAACGACTTACTCGTTAACGACAACGCCTTACACAATAAGGCCGATTAATTAAATTTGTATTAATAAATTAAGTTTGTACCAGTTAACAAATTAATAGTATCAATTAAACGTTTAATTCACTTGATTGCACGTTTAATTATAATGATTAAAGTTTGATTTAATACTGATTTTATTTTTGATTAATGCTTTAATTGGTGAACAATTTTGGAGAATTTTTTCTGTGTACAATATTTATTCTTGTATTCTATTGCTTCTTTTCTTGCTACCTTTCTCCATTTCGCGCTCTCTCGAGTTTTTATTTCCTGGTAAAAAATCCGTAATGTTTCTGGAGTTTTTTTTTTTAGAAATTTTTTAAAAATCTCTTATAACTTTTAAAAATCATTACACAGAAATTATTAATTTTTTCCAATCACCAAATTTATACCAAATTCATAACATCAAGCAAACAATTTGTTGATTTTGCACCTATTACCAAAATGATTATATTGATTACTAAAAATTTTAAAATTTTGAAAAAAAAACATTTCAATAAATGATATTTTTAATTTTATTTAAAAAATTGATCAAAAAAACTTTGCCATGTCAAACAATGTGTTATTTTATTTAATTAAACATTGACAATTCCCAACAACAATTCTACATGTTTAAATTATTTTATTTTAAACGAAAAAAGTCAATATAGATTTTTTGTTATTTAATTAAAATTTTAATTGAAAATTCATTTCAAAACGACTAAAATGTTAATTAAATCGAAATTAAATTTAAAATTTTCTTTCAACTTAAAAAATAATTGATTCAATTATCACATTAATTAAATGTAAATGCTTTTTAAACCATTTTTTTAATTGAAAAAACACTTTTTTCTGTGTATGTTATATAACACATTAGTTAAGTTTATTTTAATATTTAAATGTAGGACAGATTTTTATTTACGACCATACATTTTTATGTTATTGTCTACTCATGATCTTAATGCATGGCAACGGTCGCTGGGCAGATACAAAGAAGAAAAAAAAATAAAACCTGAATATTTTGAATCAATTAAATAAATGACGATAATCTTGATTTGTCTTGATATTTAATTTATGTAATTTTTTTTATAAACATAAATCTTCTTTCATGTTCTGCTTAAACGACATTTTCCCAAATCGAGACTAATCAAAACAGTTTAACTTATTTTTTTAAAGGTGTTAATTTTTAATTTCATCTTATTTGTTACTCATACCAGAAGTGCTGCCATAAAGTCTTTTGTATATTTATTAATGATCCAAATGTCAAATGGCGTTTAACATTTTTTTTGGTAAATTTTTTTTTGTCTAATTAATGCAAAAAAAAAAAAAAAATATAGATAAAATAAAAATGCAAATAAAAGGTGATCCATTTCGAGGTTCCCTAATTTTTTTTAAAGAAAAAAACACAGAAAATTCAAATTTTATGGGGAATGTTTATTATCATTTGAAAGAACATTCTTTGTCATCTTTTTTTTTGAAGATTATGTCTATCAAATGTTGGCCGTTGCTACGTCGCAGATGGTCCATCCGTTGAGTCCGATTTTCGATGACTCGTTCGAGCATTTCGACTGGCAAATGACACGCGTGATGTTTTCCTCCAAGGCCTGAATCGGAGAGGGTTTGTCCGCATAAACTTTAGACTTTACATATCCCCACAGGAAAAAGTCTAACGGTGTGATATCACACGATCTTGGTGGCCAATCGACCGGCCCAAATCTTGAAATTATGTGCTAATCGAAGTGTTCTCTCAATAAATTCATTTCATCAAATAGTCGGTTATCATGGCACGATAACGGTCGCGATTGACGGTTACGTTCGCACCGGCATCATTTTTAAAGAAATATGGACCGATGATTCCACCGGCCCACAAACCACACCAAACCGTTGTTTTTTCTGGATGAAGTGGCAGTTCTTGAATCTCTTCAGGTTGCTCTTCGTCCCAAATGCGGCAATTTTGTTTGTTTACATACCCATTGACCCAGAAATGGACCTTATCGCTGAACAAAATTTGGCCTCGAAAACGTGGGATGTTCTTGGAACTTTACAAGAGCCCATAGAGCGAATCGATGTCGCTTGGGCAGGCGTAAGTCATTCCATTATGAAATGCCAACCAATACTAAACAATAATAACATGACAGCATGACACTACTCACACGTGATCTGTCAAAAAAAGGCTATTGAAAAAAGTATCTCTACTTGAATCACCCTATATATTTAAACTCGTTTGTAAACTGGTGACAAAAGAAAAGAAATTAAAAATAAAAAAAGCAAAAGTGAATCTGGTTTAAAGCAAAAAAAAAAAAAAAATCGAATAAAGGCTATAATTCTTTAATATTTTTTTCTAGTTGTGCAATATTTTCAATAATGCCAAAAAAATTTAAAACATGATTTTAAAACAAAACAAAATAGGTATAATTAAATTTCAAATGACCTTTAATTAATTAAAGTCCCATAACTTTAGTTACATACCCAAAACAGAGTTTTTCATTATATTTTTTTTATAAATTAGTTTTCAACCCTTTTGTAATTTTCCTTAAAAAAAATTATAAAAATTTGCAGAATATCGTTTACAAAATGCGAAATGATAAAAACTATACAGTACTTTTCGCATATAGTCACATCATTTATTTGCAGACAAATCGTGGACTATATAGCTAATGGAACTATAAGCCTTAATCACATAAATGACGCGATGAGGCATATAATCGAATTCGAAAATATTCAAGTTATGTAAATATGGAAAATAAAAAATTCATATAAATTACACCGGCAGCAGGCTTATGGGCTTGCAACAGAATTGCAGACTGTATAAAAAATAGTTAAAATCATAATAAGATATTTCATAATTGATAACAACGGAAAAAACTAATTTTTTACAAGTAGGGAGTTGATGACAAAAATTAAGCGATTTAATTCTTAGATCTTTAGCTTGATTGTGGTTTCGAAAATTAACTTTTTAAAAAGTTAAAGTACACGGCTGATCCCGTCAAGCAACAAAAGACATCATTTAAAAACAAGTTATCCATCTAGGGGTCTTAAATGCGCCGGTCTGGCATGGCTTTCAGTTGTTAAATATCTAATACACATGGTCTCTACCTGAGATAAGATATAAGATTTTTATATCAGCAAAAGTGAAATTCAATCGCAGAGAATATTATCTTACGTGTGGACTCTCAAATAGTGTTAGTATTAATAAAAATAAATGTTATGAGACAGTTGTTATAAGAAATCTTATAACAACTATCTTATAAGATGAGCTGTCAAAATACGCATACATACATACATACACAGAAAAAAGTATTAAATTTCTCCAATCACCAAATTTGTTCTAAATTCATGATATCAAGCAAACAATTTGTCGATTTTGCACCTATTACCAAAATGATTATATTGATTACTAAAAATTTTAAAATTTTGAAAAAATATTTTCACTAAATGATATTTTTAATTTTAATTAAAAAAGTTATCAAAAAACTTTGCCATTTCAAACAATGTGTTATGTTAATTTATTTAAATAAAAATTGACAATTCCCAACAACAATTCTACATGTTAAAATTATTTTATTTTTAACGAAAAAAAGTCAATTAAGATTTTTTGTTATTTAATTAAAATTTTAATTGAAAATTTATTTTAAAACCACTAAAATGTTAATTAAATCAAAATTTAATTTTTTTAATTTCTTTCAAATAAAAATATAATGGATTCAATTATCACATTAATTAAATTTAAATACTTTTTAAACCATTTTTTTTAATTGATAAAACACTTTTTTCTGTGTATAAAATAATAATAAGCCGCCATTATTAAAATATCCCAGTAAAAAATGTGCTCCAAAAGGAGCAGGTTTTGTGTATGAACTCATACCTCAAATCGCTTTAAACCTGCTGATGGGATACCTGATTTTTGTATGGGATGTTCTTGGTTTGGAGAACGTTTTTCTGCTGACAATAAGCGCTTCTTTTAACAAAATAAGACATGCAAATAAAGCACTCCTAAAATGCTTTTTTAAGGGCTAACTATATTAACATATTCATAAACTTTTTGCTTTTACTGTTTTAAATGCCTTTTTTCAAGCATTTTCATAAACCATAATATATTTTTTTTTTTTTCGCTTTAGAACCTTCTTCGTTGTCAGCACTAAAATAGCAGCTTTTTTGTATATTTTTTCGATATCATTTACT
This sequence comes from Pollenia amentaria, assembly GCA_943735925.1. Taxonomy (NCBI): domain Eukaryota; kingdom Metazoa; phylum Arthropoda; class Insecta; order Diptera; family Polleniidae; genus Pollenia; species Pollenia amentaria. The sequence goes on along the minus strand of OX031010.1, from coordinate 10,393,644 downwards.
GTTGTATAAGACCTCTCTTATTGAAGCGCTCGATTATGCGCTTTTTCTCTTAAGTGCTTTAAAAAAGACAATTTTTTTTTACTGGGATGTAATTTATTAACACAATTTATAAAGACAAATTTTTTTTACTGGGATGTAATTTATTAACACAAATAGTGCCAATCTTGTGAAAAGTGTTTAAAAAAACAATTTTTTAAGCTATAAATCAAAAAATTAAAAAAAAAGAACTAAAACGATATAAGTTTACTGTACGAGAATCAGTCGATTATGAAATCTTATGAGATACGTGTTCCCCTTGTTTATCATTAAGATCAGTGTGGCCATTTTGGCATTTTTGCAGCTAAATTTAGCATTAAACATTTTTATTTAGCTGCAAAATTTTCATTTAGCACTTGGCATTTTATTTAGCATTTTTAGAAAATGTTTTTAGCTGTTTTAAGCATTATATGAAAAATTTAGATTAATAGTTTTATGGATTTTGGTTAAATTTTTTTATAAATTATAATAAATTTTGACTAATAATATTTGTTCCTAAAATGAAATTTCTTATGAAAATAAATAATTCTTATGTATAGAATTTTTTGTGTTTTTGTCCTCCTAAATTCTAAAATCGAACACTGTGCGTCGCCCAGTGCTGCCAATTTAGCTATTTAGGGTGGGGTTTTAACATGGAGATTTGTACTTGTAGTTTTTAAGATGAGGATTAATTACTTTTATTTGCCAGTTTAAGCGGCCAATGTTGGTGGTTTAAACTTAATCAACAAATGTCAACACATACACATTTTTGTATGTATAAAAAAGCAGCTGATTAAATATAAACAAAAAAAATATACATACATAAAAGAAAATATTTTTTTAGAAAACAGAAAAATGGTTCATTCTAGTGAATAAGAAGACTTTATTGATTCTGAAACAATAAAACAATATAAATAAAACAATTATATGAAGAAATTTTCTTATTATAAGAACTAAAAGGGTGGATTGTCTTCTTCTTCTGTATAAGATGCAAAGTGCATTGATAAAACGTTGCCATTTTTGTTATTTAGTATGGCAATTCTGCGAGGATTAAGCTTCCTCTTAAAAACGGCAAACACAATAAGTACACAATTAAATTTGTTCTCAGATTAATTAATAACAGTTTGCTGCGAAGATTAAACTCGATGTTAAAAACCCACTCTTAGTTGCTAGAGTTTGTTATTTTGCACCTTGTTTAGCCATAAAAAATGAGTTTGCACAGAAAAAAAATAAAAATTTATTTCACTTTACAAATTTGGGATATAAATTAAAAAATTAACTAAATTATATCCAGTAAATAAGGTAATAGTAACAATTAAACGTTTAATTCACTTGATTAGACGTTTAGTTCAATTGATTAAACGTTTAATTCACTTGAATAAATTTAAAATTGATTTTTTTTTGATGGTGAAAAATGTTGGAGAATTTTTTCTGTTTAGCCATTAGCCATTTTCCAACTTTTTTAGCCATAAAAATGTTTTTCCGTTTTTTTTTTTAAATAATAATTTTTTTTTCCTATAAAAATTAATAAAATTGCTAAGAGTAAAATAAAAAATTTTAACAATTAAAACGCATGTAATTTAAATCACAACATTTACAAATGTTGAAAAGCGCTATTTTATCCACAAGAGAAAAAAAACAAAGCAACATCTCTTATCATCAACAAATGCAGCAGTGTATTATGTGCAGGTGGCAACAAGAAATTTTTAGAAATTTCGGAATTTACTTTTAAGATGCTCTCACTTCCATGGTCTAATGCTAAAGTAGAGAAGGTATTTAGGCAAGTAAACGTCGTTAAACGTAATTTGAAAAATAGGTTACATTTAGCAACCGTTAGTTAATTCGACTTTATCAATTAGGTAAATATTTTTACCATAACAATAAAATATTTTTTGTCTTTTTTTATTTTGTTTTAGAGATTTGGACTCAAAAGGTTGTGTAAATGTTGCCATCATTATGATTTACCTTCAAAATATTTAAAACTTAAAGTAACAATTGATTTTTATTAGATGAACAATAACGACATCGAATATGTCGACGATTGACTTTTTTTAATTCCAAAAAAAAAAAAAAAAAAAAAAAATAAATTATTAATATTCGCTTATTTTTAAGTTACAAATTGATCTCAATTTACAATTTCATTGTAAAAAACTTTAAATGAATTTTTTTGTTTTGTAATTGAATTTTATTGGGTTTTTAAAAAAAAATTTTTTTTTGCCATTTTTTAGCCAATGTTTTCTGCAAATTTAGCCATTTTTCGTCACCACGTTTTGTCAGCACTGGCGTCGGGTTAAATAAAAAAAAAATTTAAAAATCTTCGTCTGTGAGATTGTCAAAATCTAAAACAAATTATAAATTTTAAATATTCGCCCAAACGTGTTCCTTAAGTTATATTTTTATTCGACCTTTAAAATTCAATATTAAATGAAAATACTCAAGCTCGAGGTCTGTTGTATGTAAAGTTTTTCTTTATTTGTTTCCAATATTTCGATATTCTTTGAATATCATCATCAGGGAATGTTTAATTAAAATTTACATAGACTACAATAAAGGAGTAATAGCTCTTTACGTTTCAGCATCAAAAACACCAAAACTATAATAAAAAAACAAGTATGAAGCATAATCGGTCAAGCCCGATCATTTGATACCCTACACCCCTTTATCGTAAAAGACGGCAAATTTTGCTTATCGCCATAAATTTTAAGGGAACAAATTTCGAGAGAAATTTTTTTCACTATAGTGATAAATAGTGGAGGATAAACCCATTGACTCAGAGTCAATCACTTTCTGAGTCGATCTAATGACGGACGTCCGTCCGTCCGTTCGCTGGAAATCTGGTCTGCCCATTTAAACCTTGTGAGCAAAGTACAGGCTGCTATTTTAAAGATATTTTTGATGAAACTTGTTTGTATTGCCATAAGGATGAAGTCTATTAAGAAATTATGGAACTTCTTTCCGGAATAAAATCTCATAAGAAATTATGGTACTTCTTTCCGGAATAGAGTCTTTGTGTCTATAAACTAAATCTTCGGTTGATTGGTTAACGTGGTAGCACGCCCAAAACTAGGTGTGTTGCAAGTGGAGTCAAATCCATTTCGATACCACACAACTCATCAAGAGTAGGAACATCGGATCAAGCGTGATACCAGGGCAATACCGATGTGGCTACAGCCAGCCCATTGTGTTGAGGTATTTCAGCAAATTACCGAGTTTCACCCGCGATATCTCAGCGAGCCCTTGTAGAAGGTAATACCCAAATAATCTATGTCGTGTTGAATTAAACACTGGGCAATCACATAGGAGATAAAATACTGTCTCCTCAGTTACAGGTTCTCTGCAGCTGCGGCAGCATTCAATAAAATGGAGACCGAGTCTCATAGCGTGCTTACCGATCGTCCAGTTACCAGTAAGTGCGTATACCAGTCACGAAATGTCCCTGCGACTGAAGTTGAGAAGTCGCTCAGAGCGACTTATGTCGTATGTGGGCCACGTTACTTTGGTGGCCCTCCAGTTTTCTCCGTTTATCATTAGCCAAATCTAGATAAAAAAAAAACTTTATCTTATTATGCTGATATTTAGATTATTTTTGGTCCAAAAATTGTTTATGGCAACATAAGCTATCTTACCAAATTTTCTTTTAAATCGGTCCATATTTGACCAGACCTCCCATACAAATACCACTCCCGAAAATGGCTTTGAATGCCATAATTTTCTTATATTGGTAAACAATTAAGCGAAGATAACTTTTATGATCGCTATTATGCCTTGGTAAAATGTTGTACTGGCAGGCCCAGAACTGGCCATAGATGCCATATTAACCCTCTTTCCAAATCGCTTTAAGACGAACAAAACTAATATTGATATCAACATTGAGATAATATTCGGCTCTAACAATTCTAATATTCATTATAACCTTATAATATATTTTATTTTTGCTGGGTTCATGGTTGACCATGGGTCCCAGATATGGTACACTCTCGAAAAATTGTTGGAAAATAATGTGATGTAGGTCATCAAATGGTCGGGCTTGACCGACTATACTTTCTAACATGTTTTTGTTTTTATTTTTTGTGCCATAAACTTAAACTTAAGAAATAAACTTAATTTTGTTGTTGTTCCCTGTATTAAAATATATATACAGTTATTTTTAAAAGATATTTCCATTAACAGATTTTGCAAACAAAAAAAAAAACACGTAAAAGTTTTACTTTATCTTATTTACCTATAAAGACCCAAAGAAATAATTAATTTTAATTACAAGCCATATTATTAATTCATTATTAATTGGGCCCCCGGGAACACCTTTATTAAGTTATCTAAAAATTCACAGTACAACAATTATAAAATCTACCCTTAAAGCAAAAGAAAACAAAATAAAACAGGCTTTTAATTGAATTTAATTTATAAATATTAATTTTATTTAATTGCACAAAACATAAAAATAAAACACATACAACCTCATTAAGACTCTGAATGAATTCTGGATTAATTAGACTGGTTTCATATATCAAAGAGAAAAATCCAGTTCCCTGAAATTAGATTTTTGGAAATAAAACCAAAAATTTAAAAAATTATATAAAAGCCAGACAAAAATCTGAAATCGATACAGTTTAACAAACTTTTATTAATCTGCTAAAACAAAAATGTTCAAATTAGTAAGTAAAACAATTAATTTAAAATAGAGTTTTGACAAAAAAAAAAAAAAAATCCTTATAAAAAATATTAAAACTTTCAAATTAAAAATCCTTTTCTAGTTGATTATCGCCACCTTGATTGCCTTCGCTGCTGCCGTTAGCGACGATGATGTCCATGCTGAAGTTACTCTCTTGAAATCTGATGTAAGACCCGACGGTTTTGATTCTGCCTTGGATACCACCAACCACATCCACCAAGTCGCTTCCGGTAATGAACATGGCGACATTAATGGCGTTTTCTCTTGGATTTCTCCTGAAGGTGAACACGTTGAAGTAAAATATGTGGCCGATGAAAACGGTTACCAACCCATCAGTGACTTGTTGCCCACTCCCCCACCAGTACCAGAATTCATCTTGAAGGCCCTTGAATACATCAAGTCTCATCCTTCTCACGAAGATTCCCATCATTAATTTGATTATTTAAAAAGTTTTTTAAACTGACAATAAAATAGCAATTGAAACTAAATCAATTAAAAAATAATCAGGTTATTACTTTTTTGGACAGGGACCAACATTTGACAGTATGTATCCTATTTGCTTCGGTTCGATTTGCGACACTTTTTAAAATATGGTTAAAACCGGTTTGCATCGTTTTGATTCTGATTCGCGTCGCTACATACGATTGGATTTTTCAATGAAGTCATAATCACACGTGAAGAATTTTTTTATTTGCGTGTAAAAAGGGAAATTCCCATTTTATTCTGGTATTCAAACGATTAACCGTTGTTCGATTAATCGATTAATTTTGATCGATTACCTGTTCGAATAATTTAAAGTTGCCTTTTTTCGAATAACGAATAATCCGAATAATTTATGTCGATTAATCGATTAATCGAAAGTTTGTTTTTTCACAGTAAATATATATAATTTTTTTTTCCCTAAAGAAGTGCAGAAATATTGGATAGAATAAAGATTTCAAGTTTTTTATATAAAAAGACCTCAAGCTCGATAATTTAATTATATTATTTTTTTATTTTATGTAAAAACACATGCCTGTACGCTTTAAATGCCCTTTTATTGTTGCTTAACTCAGGGAACATTTCCTTTAATTAATCATTTAGATGAAGAAGATATTTTTTTTGTGAAGAATAAAAACAACCTTCTACCAGACCTGAACAAAACTATTAAACGTATTAAAAATGTTAAGAAATCAAAAAGAGATTCAAGTGATATAATCGAATATTATAATTTTTAGCAAAACAAGACAAGAAAACTAATAGAGAAATTGGATATGCTTTATAACGCTTTCCTTTCAATCGCTCCAACGTCAACAATAAGTAAAAGAATCTTTTATAAATCAAGTTTCATCAAAACAAAAGAAAGATATCATAAGATACATAAACATTTAAGCTGTATTTTAGAAGATTAGCTTAAATTTGAATGCTATTTTTTATAAAACAGAATTTACTCTTTTATTGCATGAAGTACCTTTTGTTATATTTTTGTTAAAAAATATCATTTTTATTTTTATTCTTATTTTTTAAGCTTTAAACTAGACAAAATTAAAATTATTCGATTAACCAAATAATTTCAAATTGTTCGATTATTATTCCATTAAATTTTTACCTATTTTAACTATTATTCGCGCGATTAATCGATTAATACAAAAAATCGATTAATTGAATACCCTAATAGTTACGTGCTAGGAAATAAGAACACAGTTTTTAAAAAGAAATGCTTTGGAAAAATGAGTGCAAAAAAAAACAAAATGCATTTCCTTGAAACTAAACTTGGACGTATTAAAACCTTTCAAGTCGGGTGAAAAAGCTGTTGACATAGGCATAACCCTTAATCATTTGGAGATAGCACGATTTAACCGCAAATGAGGTTATATTTAATGCTTATGTGAATATGGATAAAAAATAAAATAATTTTTTTTATGTACGTACATACGTATTTCTTTATAAATTGGTATATATATATATAAATTAATAAAATAAAATAGAAAATAAATAAATAAAAAAAAGATATATATTTTCCAATACATAAATATATTTTTATTTTTTTTTATAAGAGTGGGTTAAACTTGCTAAAATAAATAGAATATAACGTAACCATATGACTTTTTTTATCATAAATAGAATTTTTTGCTTAATTATAGATTTTTGACTCAATCGATATAAAATTAGTGCATTTGTATAGAAAAGAGTGATCCGATTTGCATCGTTTCGGGTTGCGTCGCATTTCCCGGTCCCCGTTAATGACGAAATTTGTGGCTCTAGGGTATACGGTTAAAATGGTGTAATTTGTTTTGTCAATTTTCTTGATAAATATAAAAATATTGCAATATTTTTATAAGAAAATAGTTTCTATTTCTAAAAAATAGCAAAAGTTTTTACAAAATCTCCTTCCTACTAAAGCCAATTTCCTATAAAAAAAATAATTTGCTAACGAAATTTTTTTTTATTTTTTTTTTATTTGTTATAATTGTGTAATATATAAACATAGCAAATTTTCTAAACATTTTCAGCAATGTCTCTTATAATAAATTTGTATCAAACCTTTGGACGCATTTTAAAGCTAGTTAGTAAGAAGCTTAATAATGAAAATGTTATGTAGTATGTAATAAATATATATATATTTATTATTTTTATTTCATTTTATAATTTTTGTTTATATAGTAATTATAGTATGTATAATTCTGTTAATAAATATATACATATGTATACTAAACTAAACTTTTAACACACTAAACTTTTATACTTTTTTGAAATTTAGTCATATATTATATTTTATATTTATTAAAAACTCTTCAATATGACCTTTAATCAAAGGCATTTTTACAAGGATGGTCTGAAGGGTATTTTAAGAGCCATTAATTAAAGGCCTTTCAACATACCTTTCTTAAAAGACCTTCAAGATAACCTTTATTCTAAGGCCTTTTGACTGTCATTCTTTGGATAGCCTTCTAAGAGCCATTTATTTGAATGCCTTTCAAAAGCACTGGCGAAAGAAAGGAAAGCGAAAGGCCTACCCCGCAATAACAACGTGTGTAAAAAAGATATGAGTATGGATTGAAGCGGCAGGCCTTGTACATCCAAAAGAAGGGCTGCAGAGGCCTCCGTACTCCTTATTTTTCCCGCTGGGTACATATATTAGAATTTGTGGCATCACTATAGTTAAAGACGCATTATCACTAAGGAAATAAATGGTTCCATTTTTTTCCCAAAGCTTAAAATCCTTTTCATTTCCAGCACACGGAAATATTTAAAAATATTTATTTACAAATATATTTTTTGATAGCTTAAGCAATACAAAAGTAAAAAATAAAAAATAATTTCAAACATTTTTGTATGAACTGGAATTTTACTTGAAAATATGGCAAAAATTAAAGCTGGATTCCAGCAATATTTAAAGCACGTGAATATTTAATGTTTGAGTGCTTATTGGGTACGAAAATTAATCAGTTTTATAAAATTATTTTCCTTATAAATTCTATACGAACGGTAAAATTCGAAATTGTCGAACAATTTAACTACGTTCACAAGGTCAGCAACATTTTTACTTGGTGTTCACAATAAAGCAAAAATTTTTTTCACAACCAAACATATTTTTAATTTAGAAATGGCTTGCAAATTTTTCCTAGAAGAATATTACGTACATACTTATTATTAAATTTAAAAATATTTTGTTAAAATTTTCATTCAAAACTAAATAAAATTGTTATAAACGTCAACTAAAAAGTCATACAAACTGTTGCTGAAGTAGAAATAGACACAATTTAAAAAAAAAAAATTAATCACTCCTTCGTTCAAAAAGTTAAAGGAAAAAAAATGAAATATTTCAAGATGAAAGAAGGCTCAAGAAAATGCGAAGTTGTGAACGAAGCTTTAGTTAATAATTTGAATGATTTACCAAAAATAAATTTATTTTTCGTGTTTTTGAGTTTTTATATACAAAGTGTTTTTGACTTTGGACATTTTTTCAATCACAAAGAAGTTTTCAGAAATTTTGAAATTTTTTCCTTAAACGATTTTTTTAATTTGTTTTAAAAAACATGAAGTTTTTTGAAATTTTTTTAAAAACTTAAAGTCGTATCAACTATCACAGTAATTTTTTTAAAGATTCTTACTGCCGTATTCATAAAAAATAATATAGATTTCAAACGTATTTTAAAACAAAATTTCCATACAAATTTTCCTTAAAATAGATTTCATATCCAATTTAGTTTTTTATGAATATATATATATTCTACTTAGACTGCTTAGCTAAAACTCTGACTATTAAAATTAGAACGAAAACCGGTCAAATAGTGCATCTTAAACATGAAAAAATTTAAAATTTGTTTCAATAAATCAAAACAATAAATTAAATAGAACTTGATTTAATTAAGAAGTTTAATTCTTCTTTTCACTTCATGCACTACAGAAAATCCAAAAATTAATTTCTTGATTTTATGCAAAAATATCGAGCAATAAAAATTAAGTTATTGAACTAGTTTTAACACTTTTTCACAATAAAATAAATTTAGAAAACTAATTTCTTAAATGGTATAAAAAGGAAAAGAAATTTTAAAACAAGCACAGTTAAATAAGTTTTTATAAACCTGCAATAACAAAAATGTTGAAATTCGTAAGTTGAAAAAAATGTATTAAAATTTTCTAACTGCACTTTGCTATAGAATATTAGTTTGAAACTTTTCGCTTCATTTCCAATAATCTAAAATTTTTGTGTTTGTTTACAGTTTCTTCTTGCTGCTTTAGTCGCCTGCGTCGCCGCTGGCAACCCTGAGGATGTTCACGCCGAAGCCACCCTTTTGAAATCCGATGTCAGACCCGACGGTTTCGATTCTGCTTTGGAGACCACCAACCACATCCACCAAGTCGCTTCCGGTAATGAACATGGCGACATTAATGGCATTTTCTCTTGGATTTCTCCTGAAGGTGAACACGTTGAAGTAAAATATGTTGCCGATGAATATGGTTACCAACCCGTCAGTGACTGGTTGCCCACTCCCCCACCAGTACCTGAAGCCATCTTGAAGGCTATTGCATACATCGAAGCCCATCCCCACAAGGAAGAATACCATCATTAAATTTTGTTAAAATTTAAAAGAAAACTTGTTAGTTAAACTGATAATAAATAATATTTATGATTAATTGAAATGTTTAAAGTTATTTTTCTTAAGGATCCAATAGAACCATTGTGTAATTATAATAAGTCTGTATTCACACTATGAAAGTTTTCTATCAGAAAGTCGGAATTTATTGTTGAGAGGTGGGGAGAACATGCTCTTCTTCTCCCCCTCTCAACACTGAACTAAAACATTCTGAAAGGAAATTTTCATAGTGTTAACCCAGGCTAAAGTGGCCTCGATAAACCAGCTATTTATTATATGCCTTTTGTGTTTGTATATATTATGAATTAAAGTTGGTATATTATTTATGTCAATAGGGTATATCATGGTTGTCAAATTGTACATTAAAAACAATACAACAAATTGTTTTGTTGTAATAACGGGGCCACATTAAGTATGAATAGAACTTACTTAGGTAATAAAAAGAACATAGGCAAAATACAAACCTTCGATATTGGATTCAGTGACCCAGCTCCGTAGGTACCATAACATTTTTTTCCTTAAGCACCCGTTCTTTCATAAGGATACGTTTTTATATCATAGTGAAAAAACAGGCTTATGAAACGGGTTGTCTTTGAAAATTTGTTTAATAAACCTTTTATAAGGCCGTTAGACTTTAGCCATTACCATGATAAAATATACACAAAAAAAATTATTAAATTTCTCCAATCACCAAATTTATACCAAAATCATAATATCAAGCAAGCAATTTGTTGATTTTGCACCTATTACTAAAATGATTGATTACTAAAAATTGTTAAATTTTGAATATTTTTGTTCAATAAATTATATTTTTAATTTAAATTAAAAAAATTATCAAAAAATTTTCAAACAATGTGTTAATTTATTTAAATAAATATTGACAATTCCCAACAACAATTCTACATGTTTAAATTATTTTATTTTAAACGAAAAACGCCAATTAAGATTTTTTGTTATTTAATTAAAATTTTAATTGAAAATTTATTTCAAAACAACTAAAATGTTAATTAAATCAAAATTAAATTTTTAATTTTCTTTCAACTAAAAAAATAATTCAAAAATTATTTTTGGGAATGAAATATTTTATTAATTAATTCATTTATTAATGATGTGCTAATAATCCCAATTTTTTTTTTTTTTTTTTAAATGAAAAACACTGAAATTTATTGTTGTGGGAAAGCTAGTTCCTATGCGCATTTCGCTGGTTGCTTAGGCCAGCTCGTCAGGAAACTTTTTCCAAATACTTTAGAAAAGCTAAAAATATTATACAAGTAAGACCATAAAGTGAATAAGAATTTTAAAACACTCTGGTCTTAAATGTAACAATACCAGCGAAATGCGCATAGGAACTAGCTTTCCCACAACAATAAATTTCAGTGTTTTCATTTAAAAAAATTGGGATTATTAGCACATCATTAATAAATGAATTAATTAATAAAATATTTCATTCCCAAAAATAATTTTTGATAATAAATTTGCATGTGCCCGGCAAATAAAAAACTGAAATGGCAAGCTACTTTATTTAAGCATCTTGTTTTTTTAATTTTGTTTTTTTCTTTCTATCCTCTTACAACTACAATTTGTGTTGGAAAAAACCCAGCCAATTGTAGGGGAATGTAAGAAAGAAAAAATTGACGGTTTATTGTTGTGACTTTGTTGAAGCTTTGATATTGTTACATTTAAGACCAGAGTGTTTTAAAATTCTTATTCACTTTATGGTCTTACTTGTATAATATTTTTAGCTTTTCTAAAGTATTTGGAAAAAGTTTCCTGACGAGCTGGCCTAAGCAACCAGCGAAATGCGCATAGGAACTAGCTTTCCCACAACAATAAATTTCAGTGTTTTCATTTAAAAAAATTGGGATTATTAGCACATCATTAATAAATGAATTAATTAAAAAATAATTGATTCAATTATCACATTAATTAAATTTAAATACTTTTTAAGCCTTTTTTTTAATTGATAGAACTGTTTTTTTGCGTACGTATTTTCTCTTGGGGTTCTGTTGAAAACTGGGGTCTAATTGGGGCAGTCGTGATCGAATACTTTTTCGATTCGAAGGCAATTTAATTTCTAATTCTTTCAGTCGATACTGAACAAATCGAAATTATTTTTTCAGTGTTGTGAAAACTCAAATAAATGCTCAACAACACTGAAAAAATAATTTCGAATCGTTCAGTATCGACTGAAAGAATTAGAAATAAAATTGCTTTCGAATCGAAAAAGTATTCGATCACGACTGCCGGAATTAGTCCCCTGGTATACATTCAGACGTAACGTTTTTTTTATCGCAATTAGACGTTCGACTACACAAAAGAAAAAATTAAAATTGATTTCCATAAAAAAGGGTTTGTGATATTAATTATAAAACTAATTAAATTAGAACCAGTAAACAAATTAATAATAAAAATTAAATATTTTTTGATATTAATTACCTTTTCTGGAGTGATGTTGTTGATACGAGTACAAGCAAACGTTTAATTCACTTGATTATATTTTTAAATTCGAACTGATTTTATTTTTGATTAATGGTTGAATTGAAAAAAAAAATTATAAGACTTTATTTGGTGTAAATTTAAATATAGAATTTAAAAATTTATGTTATTTTTTTACATTGAGTGCTACATTATTTTCCCCTACGAGACTCTACATCCTTCCCCACAATCTTTTGTATCATGAAATATTTTTGTACGACATGTCGCATAGTGTAAACCAGTGTCCATGTTCTGTAACTCTCGCTTCGAGAAAATTTTCGATTGAAGTGCGAGAAATGAAACAAAAATGCCATAAATTTAAACAAACAACTGTTTTTCTCACTTAACTGCGTCTGTAACATTTTTAGCGAATAATAGCTGTCACGTAAGGAAATTACTCGCCAATTTACAGAAAAAGTGTGTCTGTAAAATTTGTGCGAGAAAGTTACCGCTTTAAACTGTCAAATACACTCACGCATAAAAACGGGGTGAGAAAAAAGTATTACCACTAAAAAATATATTAAATATGCAAAATGCAATGAATAATAACATGGAAGAGATAAGTATTTTGTTTTTGACTAATTTTTCCATTGTTTAATTATTTTGCTTTTAACATTTATGAAAAATATACGAATGTTTTCAAAGCAATTTTTTAAACAACAAAAATTAAAGTCGAACTCTACATTATTTTCTATAGCCGACGGTTGTATTTTCGCCGCCTTCATTCAAAATTTTTCACTTATAATAATTTTGGCCGTCAACGATATGTGTTACTGGCGTTCTCAACGTCTGCAAGTTCACTTCGGCTTCGAGTGGAATATTATGACATTTATAACGTAACGACGTAATCTCTGTTGATAGTTTTCGACTGAGTTACAGATACACGTTTTTCTCACTTTTCGAGAAACGATGGAATATTTTGTTTCACATCTTTTCGATGCGAGAAGTTCTCACCAAAGTTACAGAACATGGGTATAGGTTAAATTCTGTTTGGTTGGGAGCAAAAATGTTGCATATTTTATGCATATTTCTGCTTTAAAGAAATAACAAAAAACACTTACTTACTTATTCCGGACCTCTTTTTCCTTTCAATGTGTAATTTTTGCAAGTGTTACGCGATTTCTCTCTGTCTTGAGTTGCTGTTTTGGCTATTCGTTTGTCTAAGCAATTTTCGTTGAAGATGTCATCCATTGTACCTTGCCAAGTTGTTTTTATGCGTCCTCTTATCTCCTCTGATCTAGCCTCTAGAGTTCTTTTTTTGGCAGTCAAGAGTCTGACATCCTGTGGTGCGATTCACTAACTTTTAACGATCCGACAATCGTAATTTTTGTCGACATATATATTCGCTTGCAGTAACGATAGTGTGATTCCGTAATTTATTTTTAACGATTGTAAACAGTTGTAGTTTTTGTAACATCTCTGTCTACAAAATGTTAAAATAAATGAAAAGCACATAAGAGAATAAAGAAAAAAACAAATGTAATTGTGCTTAATTTACTGTTTTTATTTTCTGAATTTTATATTCAGAGTTTAGTTTTTGTTCATAATATGCTTTATTTTGTACATTTTGAATTACGAATTTTGTTTTTGTTTAAACGTATACATACATATATATGTATGTATGTGTGTATTTATATGTATGTATGAAGTATGTACGTAAGAAGTCGGGCCTCAGCCACTTTAATCCCAGGATTACCGTCTTGGTCTGGCCAGACCTAATTTGTGTTTTGCTTGTAATATTTTTCGCATAAAACAAGAAATCAAAAATACAGGGACGTGAATTCTAAAAATGACATGTTTTGAATCGAATGAAATTAATTTGGATTCGATTGGAGCAAATGAGTGGGGTTAAATTCCATTTTTATGTAAAAGTCTATGAAATGACCCTCTTGGTCTAGCCAGACCAAATTTTTTTTTTCTTGAAATATATTTCAAATAGGACAAAATATTAAAAAATAGATACGTGAATTCTATAAATGATATGGTCTTAATCGAATGAATCAAGTTTGAATCAAATCAGAAAACTACAGCCCATTATGCGCTTAGTTCAATCTAACTACAAAAACCTAACGCAAAACTCGTTTCAGCTGTGGTAAATGCGAAATAGCAATGTGCGAAATGACTTGCAAATAAAATTTGTATAATCTTAAAATTAGCATACGTTCAATAAAAAATATATTTATTTACTTTTTATTTAATTGGGGTTTTTAGCTGTATAAATTGTGGTCTGGCCAGACCAAGAGGAGAACTTAGTGCTAAAAAGTTACCGATAATCCTAGGGTTAAACATAAAATACACTTTATCGATTAAGAAACACAACGTTAACATAACGAAAAAAAAACTGCTTAAAGTAACAGCTGACTTTATTCGACAGCGAAAATCGTTAAAATAGCAAATTCGATTAATTTTTGTTTTATTTATTTTAACGATACGATTATCATAAAAAAAGTTAGTGAATCGCACTACTGGCAACGTGCACATAACACAACATCTTGGAGCGATTAGTTACAATTTGAAAGGGTTCTCTTTCAAATTTTTTTGTCTCTTCTGCTCTTTCCGGCTACTTTTCTAAGGTACTTCATTTTAACTGCTCTAATCTGGCTTTGTGTCATCGTCGGTAGTGCACATGATTCACAGCCGTATGTAAGGGTAGGTGGTCTTGTTTTGTTAGATACTTTTCGTTTATTCAGGAAGTTCTTGTTAACACCTGAGAATAAACCAGCTGAAGGCCGTTCAAAATTTTCAAAAAGGGGCACAAAAAGGGGATTTTCAAAAAATAAGTGGCACAAAAAATCGAATTCTGAGAAAAAAAGGGGCAACTTTAAAAACAAGAACATTTTTAAAAATCAAACCTATTTATTAAGTTATTTTCATCGAAAACATTAACATTAAAAAAAATAAACATCTTGCACAGAGAAAATATATCAATGGTTAATTCACATGGCGAAATGTTAATTGAAAATCATAGTAAATTTCTACAAAAGTATGGTCTTTATATTAAACTGTCAATGTTTTATATTAAATTCAAATGAAAGATGTCAAAATAACATTGTTCAATTTTGAGTCCATAAAAGACCGTTTTACTTATTTTGTATAGAAACAACAACAACACTTCAAGAAAAAAAACATCTTTTTTTGGGTTTTCGTGCTTAATATAATTTGTAAAAGGAAGGAAAATTCCCGTATTCTTTTTGTTAAACCTATTAACTTAAATACATAACATTTTCAAAGTAGAATGATGACGATGGGCCATTCTGCTGGTGTCTGTTAATTGTGAGTGCTTTTGTATACAAAGAGGGATACAAAAAAGGTGAAACATGTGTTACAGGAAAATAAATAATAGTATTCTCCCTCTCTCTGGTTCCACGGGTAAGTGTTTAGAATTATTCTTAAAAAAAAAAACATATGTTGTCTCTGTAGCTTCTTTTCACTTCCCCATAATGAATATGCATGGAACCAGAAAATCACTTCATTGTACAGAACTTGATTTTTTTTTCACTTTTGTTTATCAAAACCGGTATTTTAGTTTCAATTACACATCCACAAATTTGGCCTTTGCTTCATTAAATCCTTAAAAGGTCAAGTTTGAAATCTATTGCGTTTAGTGCTTAATTGCTTATTTCTACATTTTTAGAATTGCCTTTTAAATAAAGCGCTGGAATATAAACTCCTTATAAACAAAACTTTATGTGTTACTGCTTTAACTTTAACTAATCAAATTGTCTTAAACCAATTAAATGCTACTACATTTTCTTTCACTAAACACGAGATTTTTATCTTTTGGTATCGCCGAATAGAAAATTTTTATTGAAATAATTTTTTATATGCAGACAAAAATGTATGAAAGTGAAATTTATATTTGAAAAATTGGATCATTCTGAAAAAAACGGTTTGAAAATTTATTATAAGGAATTTATAAAAAATATACGAAGTAAAAACATATGAAGATAAAAAAGCTGGCAGGCACATGTGCGATCATAGACTGTCAATTAAACATCTGCATATTACCTTAGAAAAAACTGTCTCGGTGTAATATCACTCAATTTGTTATGCTTGTATTGTTTGTTCTCAAAATGTGAGCAATTATCAATACTTGAACAGTTAATTAAATTTACTCATAAAATGATAAAAGTGAGATCGATGGAAATCTCGTTTTGCTTGTGTAAATATTGGTCATTTCCTGTATGTACGCAGAGACATAACAAATTAATAAAAAAGCGTGTCAGAACTTTTTTTCTAGGCACATACTGATTTTCATAAAAAAACAGTTTTTTCGTTTATCTTGAACCAGTGACTAATTATTCGGTTGTTAGATCACCAGAATTTCCAAAATCTTACAAGACAAAATGAGATTAATGGTAAAATAAGCATATCGATGAGTTTCCGAGATTATCATTTCTTAAAAATGAAAGATAATAAATTTTTTGTTTAAGCAAGAAAGGATGATATTGTTTGTGTTTTGAGTGGGCAGGTACTTGTGTTGTCTTTTGAGAACAAGGGCATATTTTTGTATGGTTATCTTGTTGTAGCCCTTTACTGCCACTATAAAAAAATTTAGTTCAAAAAGGGGCAAAAATGATACTAAAGGAGATGTGAAAAAAAGGGCAAAGAAAGTGGCAAGTCAGTCAAAAAGGGGCAAAAATGCGACTTTAGTCGCATAACGGTAACGCTGCTGACGGCGGCGATATTCTGGCGTTCAAGTCTTTTTCCAATTTCTCACTCTCACTTATCATTGATCCAAGATAGAGGAACTGCTCAACCTATTTAGTTGTTCCGTTCCAATTTTAAGTGGTCGAGTATTTCAAGGCATATAACCATTACATAGAAAAAATTCTAGCCAAATTTTTTCATTAAATCATTAATCAAAAATAAAATCAGTTTTAATGAAAATTTTATCAAGTGAATATTTTGAAAGCTTTGAGAAGACCTGCAAAAAATAAGAATAAATTAGGCCTTATCTTAACATAATTGTTGTTGCTAATAATGTGAAGCAAGTAAATCAATACCTTTTAATGATAAGTTTTTTTTTTCGTAAATTTTCGTTAAATATGTAATAAATAATATTCTAAAAGCCCTTTTCAAAGAAAGTGGAAGGCGCTTGTAATTTTTTCCGCAGTGTTTTTTTCTGGCTCTGCTCCGTATAAATAAGAATACGAAAAACTACACAGAAACAATAGAAATTGATTTCAATAAAAAAAAATTGTGATATTAATTAAACAAATAAATAAAAATTGATTTCAATAAAAAAATTTGTGATATTAATTAAAAAATTAAATAAAAATTGATTTCAATAAAAATATAAATAAAAATTAATTTCAATAAAAAAATTTGTGATATTAATTAAAAAATTAATTAAACAAATAAAAAAAAATTGATTTCAATACAAAAAAATTTGTAATATTAATTAAAAAATTAAATAAAAATTGATTTCAATAAAAAAATTTGTGATATCAATTATACAAATAAATAAAAATTAATTTCAATAAAAAAATTTGTGATCTTAATAAAAAAAAATTAATTAAATTTGCACCAGTTAACAAATTAATCTTATCAAATAAATAATTATTTTTTTAAAATAAGAGCATTTTCTGCAGAAACGTTTAATTCAGTTGATTAAATTTTTAATTAAAACGGATTTTATTTTTGATTAATGGTTTGAAAAAAAAATTGACTAGAATTTTTTTTGTGCGCTTAAAAAGTTTTTTGTGTAAGCACGTTTAAAAAAAAGTTCGAATGAACGTTTCATTTCGTAAAAAAGTATAAAATTTGTAGTATCCAAAGTTTTCAATGAAACGGCAACTGCAAATTAACAATTGAAGATCTGAAAACGAATTTCGTTTTAATACGTCAAATATGAAAATATTTTACAATCAATCAGAAATATTGTATTTTTTAGAAAGGAAATTTATAAGTCACAATCTTATAAAAATATTAAAAAAAAAAATATTTAAAATTTTTTTAATGCTCTTTATTGTCAGATTAACCAACGTTTTTTTCACGTCTTATTTTAACAAAATTTAATGATGGTATTCTTCCTTTTGGGGATGAGCGTGAATGTATTCAATGGCCTTCAAGATGAATTCTGGTACTGGTGGGGGAGTGGGCAACCAGTCACTGACGGGGTGGTAACCGTGTTCATCGGCAACATATTTTACTTCAACGTGTTCACCTTCAGGAGAAATCCAACCGAAATCACCATGAGTGCCATGTTCATCACCGGAAGCGACTTGGTGGATGTGGTTGGTGGTCTCCAAAGCGTAATCAAAACCGTCGGGTCTCACATCAGATTTCAAGAGAGTGGCTTCAGCGTGCTCGTCTTCGGGGTTAACAGCTGCAGCGCAGGCGATCAAAGCGGCGAGAAGGAACTTAAAGAAAATGAAATTTAGATTAATGAATTTAAACTTAAGCACTTTTACTTACGAACTTGAACATTTTTGTTAATGCAGGTTTAACTAAAATTGGTAAACTGTGCTAATTATTAGATTTCTTTAAACTTTTATACATTTTTTTAATTTTGATTATGCTTTTGAAACTAGTTTATTAATTGTTATTACTCTTTTTGATTTAATTTTGTGTTTTATAAATCCAGAATATTTTTTCAGGATTATGTGTTTTGAAACAGGTCAATTTGTATCTAGTTTTGTTGATTTTATTATTTATGGTTGGCATTTAATAAAATAATTTTTTTTAAATAATAAATTAAATGCACTTTTGGCTGGTTTTTATTTTATGTCTTTTCTCTATACAGATAAATTTAAATAAGAGTTTAAGCTTTTTGGCATTTGAAAAATATTTAATATCAGGTAGTTTTTTCAAACTAATTATTGGGTTTAGTTCAAATTAAAAAAGTTTTATATCTTGCACATTTTTTAGAATATTTATTATAACTTTTTTTTGTCTTATTTATGATAAGAACAATTTAAAATAATCTCACTCTAAACAATTGCCAAATGCTGTGCAATTGTTTAATGTTATAATTTTCTGGGCATCTGCCCAGCTGATCGGCTTTTATATTTTACTCTGGTTTAGTCAGAATAAGTTGCTCGGATGAATGAATGTTATGAGGGAAGTTGATGTTTTTTTTGGCGATTTCTTTTCCGAGAAATATGTTGCATATATGTATGTTGACTGTTCTACATTTTCGTACAAACGACAAAAAATAAAGATTGGTATTATTAGCACATCATTAATAAAAGAATTAATTAATAAAAAATACCATTGTCGAAAAAAAGTTAAATTTCTTTTGTGAATATGGTGCATTAAAAACATGTAAACATGTTGCATATGCCCTTTTTACATCTGTACTACTTACTAATTTGTTTGTACAACCAAGGATTTATTTTGTTTATCATTTATAGCCCTTTTACATTAAAACCAAATCTAGTAGCTTTAAGTGCTGGTTCACACTCTTCAAATCTAAGTTGTCAAGTCTTGAGCTTTTAGGAAAGAAGGGAAAAGAGAATGTCCTTTCTTTTCTTCTCAATCCTAAAAGCTTTAGACTGGACGGCTAAAACTTGAAGAATGTAAACCAGCACTAATTCAAATTCTTCCTTAAAATCCAGTGCTTTTACATTGTACTTTTTTGATATTAGCGATACAGTGGGACCTCGATTATTCGTAGTTTGATTAACCGGCAACATCAATTATCCGTTAAATAAAAAGTTAGGAAGAATATTTAAGTCAATGAAATATATAATCATTCATTCAAAGCAAATTTCGATCTACCAAGGTAAAATACTATTTGGTTTAAAGATTGATGTTTGACTATTGCGTCATCCGTCTTCAATGGCTGTGTGAGTAAAAACGCCAAACCCCTCCGAAGAGATTGTGTGGTTACAATAAAACTAGTCAGGGCAACCTATCCGTGAAAGCCTGGGTCCAATTCTCAGCTCATTCAAGAATGAAAAATTATCAATAAATTTTAATTAATTTCATGTTGTAAAATTCGTGTCTTCATTAAAAATAGTTAATGAAAATTAAATTAAATGAACTTAAAAATATCGAAATTTGGATTAAAACCCATTAACAGTTCAATACAATAACCACAATACTAATAATTTTTTCTTCTTTTGTTATCCGGAATAATAAGCAAACTTTTTTTTTTTTTTGCTTTTTTCAACAATCAAAGACAATGTCAATAAAACATAGAAGGAACATTGTATAATGCCGGGACAGCTCGGGTCAGCAAGGTACTGAGTGCGTGTATTGTTCACTGTTTTTTACCAAATTTTTATTCCCTTATACTTTTTGAATATGTAAAAAATTCTTGAATAATATATTACTCAATTAACCGGGAAAAATTATTATCTAATGCGTCCGGTACCGTCCATAACGGATAATCGAGGTCTTACTGTATTTTGTTTTCATAAAGGAAGAAAAGCTTTTTAGTTACACATACAAACATACATATGAAGAAAAAAACTTTTAAAAATTTGCATTTCCTTCAACTTCATTCATTTTTATCAATCGTTTTGCCTGTTCCATTTGTATACCCTCCATGAATAAGGGAATACTAAGTTTGTCATTACGTGTAGAACTTCTTTAATATTCATCTATGTACGACCCCATTTAGTTATATATTCTGGGTCCTTGAGTAGTTTTAAGTCGATTAAGCCATGTCCTTCTGTTGAAAAACGCTTAATTTCGAAAAACTCAAAAGAAAAGGACCCAGCAAAACTGATTCAGTAGCATAAAAGTTATAAATATTTTATGAAGATTGGTCCATAATAAACCATAACCCCACCAGGAAATTTATTTATACCAAAAACTGTAATTTTGCTATAAGTAGATGTATTTAATTATTCACAGAAAAAAATTACGACATATCAATTGTCATATTGAATACCATATTCGGCAATACAATTGATTTTTTTTTTATTGAAAAGGCACCAACAACTGGATTTGTAAAATCAAAAAATGCATATGTTAATTCAAATTGTTGATAATAAAATTTTTGTTGACAATTAGATATACATAGATATTTTTAACGAGTTTATCATATAAACAAATTATTTTGTTGAAAATTTGCATTTTGAAAGAGTGACTTTAAATAATTTTTTATTGACATTAAGGGTGGTTAAATTAAAAAAGGGCCGATGTTGATTTTGAATAGAACACAAATTATTTAGGACATTATTGTCATTTCATTTTATTATGATAATATTGGTATGGTTCAATTATGTATTAAAAAAAATATCGGCCAAATGGCCGCCGCAAATTCGGCGGCACACCTTCATCCGATGGTCCAAATTTTCGATGACGCTGAGGCATAATTGAGGTTCTATGCCATAATGTGCCGATTTTTCTCATCCTCTAGTTCTTGAATTGTTGCTGGCTTATCGACGTACACCTTTTCTTTCAAATAACCCCAAAGAAAGAAGTCCAACGGTGTCAAATCACATGATCTCGGCGGCCAATTGACTTCGCCACCACGTGAGATTACGGCAATTGAATTTGTCGCGCAAAAGAGCCATTGTTTCATTAGCTGCACGCAGAAAAAAACTATGTTTAAAAATTTTCACCTCCAACAAAACTATTTTAAAAGAAACATTTTAAACATATTATGTTTAATTTAACCATATTATTGTCACCGACAACAATATTATGGTTAAATGGGTCCCCCATCAAGAAGGCGCAACCATATTATGGTTGCCTCCAAACACGTTTTGGTTAATAATTACTAAAACATGTTTAACACTTATAATAGCATGGTTGGCTTTCAACCACAGCATGTTGCTCTTGGAAAAGAGGAAAATACTATTGTTAATTTAAAAACAAATTATTGTCATATTTAACCAAAACATGTTTAAAGACAACCATAATATGGTTGTGGCTTCTTGATGGAGGACCAATCTAACAAAAATATGGTTGTCAGTGACAATAATATGGTTAAATTAAACATAATATGTTTAAAAATTTTCTTTAAAAATAGTTTTGTTGGAGGTGACCATTTTTAAACATATTTTTTTTCTGCGTGTGTGTGGCAAGTGGCACCGTCCTGTTGAAAACACATATCCTGCACATGCATATCTTCCAATTCGGGCCATAAAAATATATACATACATATATATATATATATATATATATATATATATATATACATATATATACATACATATATAAGCTTAACTCAGTGAGCTTCGCTACC
This sequence comes from Pollenia amentaria, assembly GCA_943735925.1. Taxonomy (NCBI): domain Eukaryota; kingdom Metazoa; phylum Arthropoda; class Insecta; order Diptera; family Polleniidae; genus Pollenia; species Pollenia amentaria. The sequence goes on along the minus strand of OX031010.1, from coordinate 10,371,254 downwards.
CTCATTACAATAAAATATGAAATTTTTTCAATACAGATCTCGTGCATTGCTTATGAAGTTATTTATATATACTTTTACTGTTACCATTCGCCAGTGGCACATAAATCTATATGGTATTTGTATTGAAGTTATCCGGCCTATGTCTACAATAAGACAGTGGGCCTTTTACAGATATTGTTCATTTATAACCAATCTATTTGTTGCAAATTTGTAAATTGTAGCTGTGGCCGTTTTCTAGATATACAGAAATCTATTTTGACCCACGCCCACTTTCCAATCCCACACATTTCTTGTCGATGCTGTCTGTATATTGATAGCGATTCTAATTGGATTAAATTCAGACAATTTTACGGCGAAACTTATAGCTCTTGATTAGCACTATAATTTGGGCTAAAGTGGTTTTTGAGCAATTGTTCATTTTCAAGATAATTACAAAAAACCAAGGCATTTGCATGCGACAAAAACAGAAGTCGCTTTCAATGCAAAAAGTTCAAACACTGATTTCAGCGAAACCTGAAGGAATATTTTAATGCGAATAATTTTTAAATATTATGCACTGATGTATCTTAATAATGCTTTTTATTTAATTTAAAAATATTAAGTAGTTTATTTTTTATTAAATTTTAATCACAGTCGCAAGCAACATGGTGCATGCGACATTTTGTGCCATCATACTTTTATGTTAATTTTTTAACTTTTTATGTAATTAGACATTATTTTTAATATATTTAATATATTTATTTTCTCAACAAAAATCAAAAATTTAAAAAAATATTTTCAATAAAGAAAAATAAAAATAAGTATATTCATCTTATATGTATAGTATATGGGCAATTCCATACTGTCGTACAGGACAGTCTTAAGCATTTAAAGTGGAAAAGAGATCAAAATAAAATAGATTTTTGTTTTGATTATTAAGTTATGGCCCCTGATTAGCTCTATTGATGGTGCTAAATCCAATTATAACCAATTTTTAGTTTTAAAGATAATTGAAAAAAACTTAGACTGTCGTACGAGACAAAAAAAGGAAGTAGGCTTAGTAGCAAACAAATAATTTCAGCGAAACCTGAAACAATAAATTAATGCGACTAATTTTAGAATGAGGTGAGTCAATGTTTCTTAAAATGGGCTAGATCTTACTAAAAAATTATGAATAGTTTTTTTCTTATTTAACTTTAATTATAGTCGTACGGAACATGGCGTACGGTACATTTTAAAATAATGAATAAATACTTAAAAAATTAAATAAAATAGGTTTCAAAGTATTCAAAGTGTTTATTTTAACATAACGACGAACTTAAAGAAAATACAATTTATATTTAATTTATTGTTTTGCAATTTAATTTAATTTTCTTTTAATTTTTCTCTGTACCGTTTGCAATTCTCGCTGTTTTTATTCATCTTGATTTAAATAATTGAATTATAGAATGGTCTTCCAAAAATAATTTTTTATTAAAGAAAATGTTTGGTTAATAAAACTTTAAATTTCACACTAGCGATGGCGAACGAGACAAATTTTGCATAGCCGCCTAGTCCAGTCTATTTTCAAAAAAAATTTTTTTTTATTTTAATTGCAATAAAAATGTCTGTTTGCAATCATTACTTGATGAACTTTCTTCAAGCAGTTTCGATGTATTTATAAAAAATGATGTTTTTCAATGTCGTACGGTACATTGAATTAACGGATAATGCAAAGCAAAATTTTATAGTTATTTTTAATCGTATTGAATCTTATGCATTATTTTCTTACTCTTGATATCCTTACGGAGATCTAAGAGAGAAAAACTCAATATATAACGACTAGTGTTAACAATATTTTTCAAAACAAAACTTACTTTTTAAATTAAAAAAAAAATGGGCAAAAAGTTTCACTTGCTTCACTTTGGACATGAATATCTCGAAATGAGTAATGAATAAATGAAAAACTTTTGCAGATTTATTAAAAAATTTTTTCAACAACTTTTAATTTTTTCGTCTCGGTAGACCTTCTGATAGAAATGCCCATATGTAAAAACAAAGAACATAAACTAACTTAACTGAGGATAGTATTGCTAGTGCCAAATAAAGTTTTTTTTAATAGAATATGCAGTCCTAGCTGCTTAAACCTGTTGGCTATTGCAACAAAACGAATGCAACTGGGATATACCAGGAATACTTTTCACTTCCTTCCATTTTTCTTCCAACTTATAATGTAGAGACAAATTTTCAATTTGAGCAGATGCCATAAAATACATACATTTTAATTATTTTTATTTTGTTTTTTTTTGCACATTGATAAAACGATAGTGCATAGAAAGATAGTCTACATTCAAACATTTTATACCGGGTTATCCATTTCGTGGTTTCAAAAGTATAGGGCTGGAATTCGACATCTGACAAACTAAGTTGTTAAACCAATTTTTTTTCTTTTCAGCTGGAAGTCTGACATTGACAAAAATGGATCGCTTAACTATCACACAACGCGTTAAAATTATTAAAACCTACTACAAAAATGGTGATTCTGGCACAGCCACATATCGTGCTTTAAGAGGAGATTATGGTTTACATAATCGTCCAACTACGCAAGCAATTGGCAAAATTGTGCAGAAATTTGAAGAGACTGGAGCGGTTACAGATATTGTAAGGCCAGAGCATCAGTGTTTCTCTCGTTCCGCTGAAAATATCGCTGCTATAAGTGAAAGTGTTGCCGAAGACCCGAATGAGTAGATTCCTCGTCGTTCTCAGGAACTAGGACTGTCTTACGGCACATTATGGCGTATTTTGCATTTGGATCTACACCTACATCCATATAAAGACCAGCTAAAACAACAACACCGTGCCACATGCCACACAACTCACTTTATTGCAAGAGACACCTCCTGGCCGTATAATTTCTCGTCGTAGCGACATCAACTGGCCACCAAGATCATGCGATTTGACACCACTAGACTTTTTTGTGGGTCTACGCGAAAGACCGTGCTTATGCAGATAAACCTTTAACTCTTGAGCACTTAAGAACCAACATTCGTCAAGTTATGGCTGAGATACCGCCAAATATGTGTCAAAAAGTGGTCCAAAATTACCTCAAAAGAATCAATGCTTGCAACACTTCGCGTATTGGTCATTTAAATGATATAGTGTTTCACACATAATGTCAGCGTTCAAACTTTATAATAAATAAGAAATATCAAGAAAAAAAAATATTTTATATGTGTTTTATTTACGTTTACTTTTGAAACCGCAAAATGGATAACCCTTTATATTGGGTTTACATAGATTACACTGTGCAAGAAATTTACACTTTTTTTTCGTGACAAGCTGGGCACCGGGCGTTTTAACAAAATTCGGGTACGCTGTATCCTGTGGTGCCCGCGGTTTTTTAAGATTGGCTCTGATTGGCTTAGGTTTCGAGATATACCGTTATTTCGAAAATGGAGGAGGTTGCACAACATATGTTCGCATAACTCAAAAACGCTTTAGCTTATTGAAAAAACTTAAAAAACCCGCAATAAAATTTCCTTTAAGTCGTTTTAGAAACATAATTTTTTTTTTGGAAAAAAAAAATAATTTTTTTAACAAAATTTCGAAATTTTTGTTTTTTAAAAATTCATAAAAATTTGGAAAATGCAGCTATGCTTCTAATTTTTTGCAGACGTATAAAATTAAAAAAAAAAATCCTATGACATGCTCCATATAAATTATATTCTTCATATATATGGAAGAAAAAGTCCCATAAATTCCCAGAAGTCGCCCCTAGTGGTATATAATGTATGACCGACCTCAATTAATTTTTTGTCCTTAACATTTTCTCGAGACATACTTGCACCTTATTTTCACTTCTTAGGGGGGCTCCCATACAAATATTGCGTTTTATGAAATTCTTAAATTAATTAAAATTTGTCGACTTTTGTGAATAAAATCAAAAGTTGCAACCAGATTTTAATCATTTATGGCTTGTTTTGTTTGGAATTTCTGAATTTTTAAAAAACAAAAATTTCGAAATTTTGTTAAAAAAATAATTTTTTTTTCCAAAAAAAAAAAATTATGTTTCTTAAACAACTGTGGATATAAGAAAGAGGTTTTACTTTTCTTAAAGGAAATTTTATTGCGGAATTTCGGTTTTTTCAATAAGCTAAAGCGTTTTTGAGTTACGCGAACATATGTTGTGCAACCTCCTCCATTTTCGAAATAACGGTATATCTCGAAAACCAGAGCCAATCTTAAAAAACCGCGGGCACCACTGGATTCAGCGTACCCGAGTTATGTTAAAACGCTATGTGCCCGGCTTGTCTGTTTTTTCAACTAGCATAGTGTTATTATTATTTTAGAAAAAAAAATTGTTTTGCATTTATGCATTTGACACTTACGATGTCGAACGCTACAAACTTTAAATATGTACCAAAAGCACAGCGCTGATTATTTTCCAGCAAATGTTTTTTTATTTTATTTGAAATAAAACTATCTATTTGTTACTAATATTTGATGAGCATTATACAAATACCTTCGACGCTCTGATAACAAATGTTCTTTTTCAATGTCGCATGCTGCATCGAAATATACGGTAAAGCAAAGAAAAAATGTACCGTTATTGGCAATCGCATCGTTCCTTTTACATTTTTCTTATATAAACCGAGATTTAAAAAAAGCAAATCTGAATGCATAATATTTCTCATTAAGATCATTAAGCTAAACAAAAGGTGCAATAAAAATGGTCAAAACAGAACTTTTGCACTTGTTCGACTTTGCATTTGGATATTTCAAAGGGTGTTATGAGTAAATATAAATTTTGTTTACATTAGTTAAAGTTGATGGATTTCCTATAAAAATATGTTAAAAACATACTTCTATAGACTTTGAATTTTTTGGCTGCGGTTGACATTTCTGTGGAAATGCCCATATAACCTTCATCTCAAAAACCCGACCCTACAGAAGTAAATTAAGCCTGTCTTAAATTACTACTATTAGTTTCTTTATTATCCCCCTTATACAAAAAAAAAGTTAAAGTTCACATTTATCCCAAACACTTTTGCTGGACTTAATGTGTTGGTTAACTAATCTGTACTTTAATTTTTTTTTTGCATGAGGGGGTACATCTTTTTATTGGCAGTTTTAATGTTTCTATCGTCTTATTTTCATTCAACCTATTCTTTTATAACATTTTTCCTTTTAGGTTTGAGCCTCTTCGCAGGAGTAGATTTCGAAATGTTTCCGATAGCGAGCCCACAATCACAAATGGGTTTTTGATCATGTTCCTTGGCCAAATAAGTTATCTTAACGTTTTTACCTATAACGGAAATCAATTCAAAATCACCATGAAGATTGCCAGTTTTGTTATTGGAAGCAGCTTGTTGAATGTAATTGCTGAAATCTAAATCGGTCTCGAAACTATCTGCTCCGGCAACTGAGTTAAGGTTGTTACCTTCCGCCTGAGCATCATCATTGGAAATGACAGCAGCGCCAGCATAGGCCACAAATGCAGCAATAAGGATCTGAATTAAAAACATATTAAATTTTTTGTTATCTTTGAAAAGAAATAAATTTCTTTGAATTTAGACACTTACGAACTTATACATTCTGCTACTGTTTTTTTTTTTTTTTTTTTGGTAATTTAGTTCTTATTGAACTGTGCTAATTGCAAAATTGTTAAAGGTATTTATACAAAAATAAAAAAAATTTGTTAAGGTTTTCTTTTTTTTTTTGGTTTTTTATCAAGTATTCAAATCAATTAAATGCATAATAAAAGCGATTATTTGGTTGTTAATTATTTTTACTCGTAACTGATAAAGAATGGACTATAAAAGCAATGAAATATCAAATTAGAAATTATAATAAAGTTCCTAAAACTGTTTAAGACTTTGACATAATAGCTGCTTTGAACCGCTTATTTTATAGATATCAACATTAGTGGTCTGAAACTATCGATAGTCGACCAACCATCGATAGCAATCGATAGTATATCCAAAAATAAAAAACATTTCTAACAAAATCAATGAGACTTTTAACATATGAAACATTATTTTTTTTAAGGGAATTTTTGCATGCGGGATTGATGAATTCGTTAACCACTATTTTCTGTAGACTGTGCTTTGGGCCAACAAAAGCTTTTTTTTTTTTATCAAATTGCCTTTGAAAGTTATGCTGAGTCGATCGGTATATTTAATGTTGAGTATAGTAGTAACATTTTGTTCTGTTGCAAACTTTGGCACAGCCGCGTACTAATTTCCCCATCTGTGATAGTGTAGGGTATCATTGTTGTTGTAGCTTTGCCATGTAGTTCCAAAGCTATAATATTCCAGAGGCGATCTTATTAAAAGCTTTTATTTAACTTGCAATGTATGATGAATGTTTGTTCGGGTGAAATCTAGCAACTCAATGTAGAAGCAGATGTCTCAAAACCGATTAAGCTGAAGATTTGTATACACGTTCAGTTTGGATGACAATTCAGGGTAAACTGTGTGACGTCATTCTAACTCTAATATGGCGGCAAAGCCAAGATGGCGGACTAACTATTTTTAATGCACTCCTACAATATGGATATCAAATGAAAGGGCTTGCTAAGAATAACTCGAAAAATAAAGCGACGTCAGTCTTAATCCAATATGGCGGTCTTCTAAGGCTTGAAACTAAATTGTAAAGCAGATATCTTCAACCAATTGAGCTGAAATTGTGTACACACACTCAGTTTGGGTGATAATACATGTTTTGCTCTGTGTGGCGTTATTCTAAATGTAACATGGCGGCACACACAATATGGCGGAATTGCTATTTTTAATGCACTCTTACAATTTGGGTATCAAATGAAAGGGTTTGCTAAGAATAACTGCAAAAATACAGTGACGCCATTCTAAATCCAATATTGCGGACTTCTTAAGCTTGAAACTCAATTTCGAAGCAGATACCTTTAACCGATTGAGCTGAAATTTATTCAGCTCGGATGTGGCGTTATTCCAAATCCAAATTTTTAATGGATTTCCTACAATATGGGTATCAAACGAAAGGGCTTGCTGAGAATAAGTCAAAAGTAACGTGACTCTTAATCTACTGTGGCTTAATAAGTTTTTAACACTTGCCTACAATATGGGTATTAGATGCAAGGACTTACTGAGAATACGAATGCGAGTTTTAAATAAATAAAAACCTTTTTAAAAAACAAGCGTTAAGTAAATGCCCTAAAAAGAAAAAAATAAATTTAAGGCAAAAAACCTTTTCAAAAAAACAAGCTCTTATTTAAATGCGCTAAAAAGAAAAAATAAATTTTTACTTTAAAGCTTTAACTATCAATTCATTACGTCATTACACAGTTTATATGATATAAAAGCTTGTCCCGAGATTTAAGTACACGTATTTACTTATTTGGAAAATTGTAATGGTTAAAATCTCGCGACAAGCTTTTATATCATATAAATTGTGCAATGACGTTATAAATTAATAGTTAAAGCTTTAAATTAAAAATGAATTGTTTCTTTTTAGTGCATTAAAATAAAAGCTTGTTTTTTTAAAAAGCTTTTTTACTTTTAATTCATAAAATTTTTATACATCGACACTTAATCTAGTCTTCAATTATGAATTTAAGCTTAATTATAGTTTTAATTAAACACATCATTTAATTGTATTTTCTTGGGCAGTTTATTGGCAGTTTTAAGCAAATGTCTATTTCTTCTTATTAACATTCAACCTGTTCATTTATGATGTTCTTCCTTTTGGGGATGAGCTTCATTATAAGCAAGAGATTTCAAAATGAATTCAGGAATGGGATGAGGAGTGGGCAAAACATCACCAGTGGGTTGGTAACCATGTTCGTTGGCAACATAAGTAACCTTAATGTGTTGGCCTTCAGGAGAAATCCATTCAAATAATCCTTGAATATTGCCATGTTCGTCACCGGAAGCAGCTTGATGAATGTGATTGCTGGTATCTAAAGCAGTCTCGAAACCATCTGCTCTGACATCTGACTTAAGATTCGTGACTTCAGCATGAACATCATCAGTGGAAACAGCAGCAGCGCTGACATAGGCCACAAAGGCAGCAATAAGGATCTGAATAAAATATAATATATAATTTTTTTTTTTAAATTAGAATAGAAATTAAGTCAATTGATTTTAGATCCTTACGAATTTAAACATTCTGCCAAAGATGTTTTTTGTTAATTAAGTTCTTTAGAATAAACTTGTTAAACTGTGCTAATTTCAGAATTGTTAAAGGTATTTATTTATACAAACAAAATATTGTTTGATGGTTTTTATATTTTTTTATATTTCATCAAGTATTTAAATCAATTAAAATGCACATTAAAGGCGTTTATTTGCTTGTTAATTATAATTAAAATAATTATTTTTACTCATTAACGACACAGAATGTTCTATAAATGGAATTTAATATTTTAGAAAAATAAGAGAGTTGAAAAAAATTTAATGGCTTTGACAAATTTAGAACCAAAATTTCAATTATAATTGTCTATTATTAACAAAAAAAAAAAAAAAAAAAAAAAAAAAAAAAAAAAACCGGTTGTCTCGGTAGTAGATTTTATAGAATTAACGGTTTATTAATAAATTGTGTTAAGGTAACAAAAAAAATACTGGTTCTAAATCTCTGAGATAACAAGAGGTGAAATGAAGAATGCACTCTTGCATTGTTAAAAATATAAAAAAAATTATATAAAATTGTGAACCCAAATAAACCGGAATAATGGTATTAATAGCTAAATTTCTTTTAATATTAAAGAGTTTCTATTATAAACTCATAAAAATTTAAAAAAAAATTTCACTTTTAATTAGATTTTAGATCTAATATAATTTTTAAAAAACTCAAAATTCAAACAGAAATTTTGTATAAATACTTTAAACAATTAAACAATTTTTACAGTTTAATTTACTCAACAAAACAAAATGTTTAAATATGTAAGTTGTTTAATAATGAAAAAATTAAAAAAAAAAATTTTTTTAAATTAAATTCTTACCCCCAGATCCTTATTGTTGCCTTTGTGGCCTATGTCAGTGCTGCTCCTGCCGGTGAGGATGATGCTCATGCCGAAATCGTTCACTTAAAGTCGGATGTTAGACCTGATGGCTTCGAATCTGCTTTGGAGACCTCCAATCACATTCATCAAGTTGCTTCCGGTGATGAACATGGTGACATCGAAGGTTTTTTCTCTTGGATTTCTCCTGAAGGCGAGCACATTAAGGTTAGCTATGTTGCCAATAAACATGGTTATCAGCCCAGTGGCGATTTTGTACATCCTATTCCCGAGGCCATTTTGAAATCAATTGCTTACAATGAAGCTCATCCTTATCAGGAAGAACATCATAAGTAAAATGGATTTAAAAAATATCTACAAAAACAAATATTTAAAGCAAACTGCTAATAAATTGCACATAAACTAATTTGAATGTTGTTTTATAATTTAAAGATTTGTAAGGAACTGTTTGGCTACAGGGATTAAATTCCGTATTTTGGTTAATAAAGATAAAGATTTTATATAAAAAAAATTTATTATTTAGGAGCTAATATCTCATAATTAACAAATTGAATTTAACCCGTTGTGTATTTTTTTTGGCGCACTTAAAAAAAATCTGTTTTAAGAACTGTGTGTAAATATTTAAAAAAGCTGCTTTTTTAAATGTCACACAAAAAATCGATTTTGGGGGTAATGGGTTAACCCTCCTGTACCCATGTTCTGTAACTTTGGTGAGAACTTCTCGCATCGAAAGAATTCCATCGTTTGTCGAAAAGTGAGAAAAAAGTGTGTCTGTAACTCATGTCGAAAACTTTGATAGAGATTACGTCGTTACGTTATAAATGTCATAATATTCCACACGAAGCCGATATTAAATTGCAGATGTTGAGAACGCCAGTCAAACATATCGTTGACGGCGACCAAAATTGACTTAAATTGAAAAGTTATTTGGTGGATTTTTTTTTTATAATCGGTAACTTTTCAAAGAAAGAGTTTAGGGTAATAAAAAATGCTTCTACTGAAAAATTTTAAATTAAGGGTTCAAACGGAACTGTGTCAAGGCCATATTTTCCATACAATCTGACATAAAAATTTGTCCTAGAAAGCCGTCGTAAAATAAAATCTATTTAAATGATGAAACAGAACTGGGGCTGAACGCTGTTTTCCATACAGTTTGACATAAAATTATACCAGAGAATGCGGTCGAGAAATAAAATCAATTTTATTTTGAAGACGTTTTTTCTCATGCTCTCACATAGAGACAATTATTCTCCCAACAATGCTACCATACTTTCATTCAATTTCATACATTTTGTGAACAAAGAAAAAAAAGAACAAAAGAAAACGAAAGAAATGAGAGAAACTTGCAGTTACGGTCGACGTTTTAATTATGGGCTTAAAAATTTTTGCCTGAAGTTAAAGACTCAATTCTGTTTCATCATTTATTTTGAGAACGTTTTTTCTAATGCTCTCATATATAGACACTAATTCTCTCAACAATGCTACCATACTTTCATTAAATTTCATATATTTTGTAAAGAAAATAAAAATTCAAACAATAAAATGAGTGGGAATTTGAAGTTACAGCCGACGTTTTAATTATGGGCTTTAGGATTTTTGCCTGAAGGTGAAGACTCAATTCTGTTAATTAAATAATTAAAGATATAACTACATACAAGGAAAGCTTTAAAACAAAACGAAAGATTGAATATAGTCTCGACTGACAGTTAAAAATAGCGACAGGATTAATTCTTTTGCCGACATTTCTTTATCATTCATTTTTAATTTGCAAACGAATTCAGTAATTTTTCCAAATGCTTGTTATTTAGTTGAAATCTCAGTAGCTGCCTAAGTGAAATAATTCTATTAACCCTTAAATGCCTCATTTTCCAAATTTGCATAATTACGGTTTCCCGGTGTTAATATTTTAAAATAAAACAATCTATTATTTAAGGTACTCAAATAATACGAGTATTTCCTGTAAATATAACAGTACAAATTTTTATCACCTTCCTCTGAATCAGATAAAGTATTTAATGTTTTTTTTTTTATTTCATTTGAAATATGTATATGACATATTTCATTTAAATATTTCATACTTTTGTGTGGGCCAAGTAAACAAACGCTTTAATTATTCTTTGTTTAAAAAAAATTTAATAAACTTCTATTTAATCCAGTTTAAATTTAAATTTTTTTAACAACAGAAAATATTTTATAACACAAAAAAAAATTTAGAGTTTTTTTTTGTATGTTTTTAATAATAACAAAAAAAATATAATTCATTTTATGCAAAATTAAATAAGTTTATGAAATTTTATAATTAATTATTGACAAATAGAAAAGGAAATGGAACAGCAGGAACTGCGCAAAACAAACGAATTATCGCAAACAATGAAGAATAAATAGCAGTTGTATTTAAGAATGACTGTCTAAAACGAAATTTTTTTTTAATCTAATTTACTACTAGTGGCAGTGTGACCAGATGTTGAAAATTTTACAGCTAAATCTGGCATCAGACATGGTCAAAAAATGCCAAAAATGATTTTAAAAAATGCTAAAAAGAATGCTAAAATTTGTTAAAGGTTTTTGTTATAAATGTATTACCAGTATGAAATTTTATTCAAAACTTAATACATTTTAGTGACTTATTTTTTTTTATCGAAATTGAAATAAATGGTTATATTTAAAAAAAAGAGGGTCGATTTTGGAAAAGCATCTGATACATATAAATATGTAGCATAGGTGCTTGAGATTAAATTTTTAATTTAGGGGCCCGCAAACCCCTTATACGTGCAAAATTTTAACGATTTTATTTCAATGCTATATAAAATTTTTTGATCACTTTATTTTTTATAGTTGAAAGTTATAGACAAGTTGAAGTTTTAAAATTATTATTTTTTATCCGTTAAGAGCAAAAATATATTACAAGCATTTACACTATAGAATTTTTATCTATATACAAAGTGAAATTTCTTTGTGCTGGAACATCAAAGCGCAAATAATATTTACAATCAACATGATGAGGGCATTTATAATATTCTTTGTAAGTTCTATTTTTTCCAAGCCAGGTCAGATGTTTCTTAACATAAGAATTATAAATTTTCATACTAAATTTCATTTTGGGTACAACTATTTTTAGTCAAAATTTATTATAATTTTTAAAAAAATTTAAGTGAAATAAATTCGTTTATTTAGCATAAGTACGTCCAGATTTTTCAAATACATAATGCTAAAAAAAGCTAAAAACATTTTCTAAAAATGCTAAATAAAATGCCAAGTGCAAAACGAAAATTTTGCAGCTAAATAAAAAATTGTAATGCTAAATCTAGCTGCAAAAAAAAATTCTTAAATGGCCACACTGATTAGTGGACTTTTCTAATGAAAGCTTTTGGATTACTTAATTTTTTTTATTAGCTTTCGATAAAATTTTGATAGGAAATTTATGAAACTGGCAAGTTCTAAACATAAATTCAAGTTATCGGCAAAAAAAAGTTATCGATGTTTCAAACGATTTCTAGTACCATTTGGCGATTTTAAATCACAAGCCTACAGAAATGTGATCCACATGTGAACTTGTAAATTTCCTTTAAAATTTATTTTCAACATCAATAAATAGCAAATAAAAAGGAAAGTTAATGTTTTTCTTTTCCATTTATTTTAAAAACTCATAATCTTTTGAGAAAATTTTCATAGAAAATATAAAATTAAAAAACAACATTGTTTTAATACTGATTGTTGTTTAACAATTTCTTTTTAAATTTGCGTTTTGATTGTGAGCAGCTGTTTCTATTTAACTTCGAAAAAAATATGTAAGAAATTATAACCATTTATCAACAACATGTACTTATGGTACTTACCATTGTTCAGGAATATCTCTTCGGTTGTAATAATCCCTTAGAAGACGTTTTCTGATACGTTCTTGTTTAAAATACAGTTTTTTTAATGAAATAACACGTAATATAAAAGCTGCCGGCATTTTTCATGCAAATAATTATTTTTTTTTGTTCAAATTTGACAGCTAAAACATATGTTTTATTTTTCGACCACTACTTCGAAAAAAAACCAAAGGCGTGAACTCTAGTACATGCTTAAATAAAATTGGCGATTTTCAGATCGCATGTGATTTTCAAATCATGCGATTTTTAGCACATGGCCGTAATATTTAGCTAGAAATATGAAGGTGGGTTTTTACTATGGTATTAATCTGTTAATCGATTAATTATTACCCGATTAACTGATCGGTTAATTTAATACTGCATATTTTCGATTAACGATTAAACCGGTTAATTTCAGTCGATTAACCGATGTAACAAAATTTTTAAGTTTTTGTAGTATTATTATTTTAATTACTTGTTTCGTCTCATATACAAAAGGTAAATAAGAACAATTAGAAGTGCTAAAATTGTGAAGTGCTTTTGATTTCTTCAACATCTACGATAAATGAAAGAATTTTTCAAAGTCAAGTTTTATCAAAAGTAAAGAAAATAATCGCTTAAATCCTTAACATTTAATCCAAATTATTTGTATAAAAGATTATATTATAAGATCAACTTAAACTATTTAAATAACTAATAAAATTATCTTACAGTTTATTTTTTAATTAATACATAATACGTATTATTTAAAAAATATGTATTACATATTTATGAATTATTCTTTTGTTTGGCTGTTTTAGTTCAAGCATTGTTATGTTTGTTATGTTATTATATTTTTTTTTACTAATAAACGCAACATAATAAATAATTTATGCATATTTATATTTTGAAATTACTTAATTTATAAAAAAAACTTTGTTAATCGGTTAACCGATCAATAACCCAATTAACCGATTAAACCAAAACCTCGGTTATTTAATCGAGCGATTTACCGGTTTAAGCAAAAGCCAGATTAAATGAATACCCTAGTTTTTACTTTTAACTAGTTGCACTTTTGTTTTTTTTTTATATCAAACTATCGCATTTAACGTTGGGCTTTCATCGAAGCCCAAACTAGTTTATTTTTATGCATCGTCATCATTTTTCATCGTAAATTTAATGTATTCAACAGTGTTGCCAGGTAACATTTTTCTTTCCCCCCAAAAAATTTAACGTATTTTGGAAAAAATCCCCTTAAATGTAAACGTTTAGACAATAATTTAATTTCAATTAATTTAACTTAACTAAGTTTTAATTGACGTTATGATATTATTATCTAAGTAAAGCAAAAGTCGCGAAATTTCTACTGCCTATGTCCGATGTGCGAAAGAAATCATTCTTTCGTACAACTACCTTTAACCCAAAACAAAGTTTTTAGAATTTTTTTTTGTCTTATATGTAGTTGTTCGAAAGAAAGTATTCTTTCGGACATCGGAAATAGGCTATTAATATTTTACTGAAATTCCCTCAACATTTTTTTTTAAAGTTTCTTGAATACTTTTAGTAATTAAAATATCTTAAAAGACAATTTATAACCAGCTTAAAAAATACTGTAACATCTAAACATTCATATATAATTAATATATGTATCTGATCAAAATAGAGTTTTTTTTCGAATAATATTCGAATCAAGTTTCTTCAAAAATATCGAATGTTGCCAAATCATTTTTGCTAACTTTGTACCTATTATCGGAATGAAACATTTTGAGCCTTTTTATAATAAAGTTGTGACATGTATTATTTAATAAATAACACTGGTTTACAGTCAAAAAATACCAAGAACCGTTTTTTAGATAACGGTACTTTTGTGTTTTTCGGTGTATGGTCCCACTCAAACCCTTGGGGCGCCCAACCGAAAAGTCCGATCGAGATAAATGGCATATCGTAATTGAATGCCTTTTCCGGCGATATGCTGCAAATTTCTATCTGATAAGAAATGGCTGAGTTATGGTACCTCAAAGTTCAAAATTTGCCTATTGTTTACGTTTGTTTCAAAATTTTTTTACGTTTTTCTTTTCGGATGGATCTTCGCGAATGAGGAACCAACAATAGTTCGCCATCATTTGTTCATCCCACCAGCCTTTGTAAAGTCTCTCGATTTCTTCCATTTCCTGGTGAAATCTGGAAAATACATAAAGGAAACATATGAAGCAATGAAAGAACTTCTCGATGTCATACATTATGATTGCAATTTTAGGGTACCATAACTAAGCCATTTCTTATCAGATAGAAATTTGCAGCATACCGTCGGAAAAGGCATTCAATTACCTTTGCAACAATATGCCATTTATATTGGGCTCCACAAGGGTTTGAGCGGGACAATACACCGAAAAACACAAAAGTACCGTTATCGAAAAAACGGTACTTAGAAAAAAAAAATTACAGCGTTTTTGGTGTTCAGGAGTTCCCAATTAACTTATCTAGGCATGTGATGTTCTTGGTATTTTTCCAAAATAAAAATTTGTAAAGCAGTGTAATTCACCGTCAAAAAGCTTTTGAAAAAGCTTTACTTCGTAAGTTTTCCTTTTTTAAATTCCACAGAACAAAAAAAAAATGAAAGTTGAATAAGCAGGAAAAATTCAAAAATATTGATACCAAAGACAAACTTCAGCAGTTGCAGAATATGGTACTTTTAGTTATATAGTCGAAGATTAAGCTATTTTCCCTTGAAATCTACGTGTCCTGAGATACATATAGCGCGATTCTCAACCAGAAACGATCTGTAAAATATATTTAGTATTACTTAGTTATTGTAATATACAGGTAAACAAATAGCAACACCCCCTTAAAAAACCGCTAAATATAAATTTATGCCAACCAAATTTTCCCCCTACATATGGGTGGAAACCCCCCAAAGCTGGCAACTCTGGTATTTAACCAAGTAGTTTTAACAAAAAGAATTCGAGAATTTTCTTCTTTTCATTTATTTTTAAGCATGAAATTATTTGTTATCCTTAAACCAAACTTAAAATTTACGTTTTAATTCATGTGGTATTGTAGTTGTTTCTACAACACACAAATAATTTGTTTTTATCTTCTTTTGTAGTGTTGTTGTTGTTCATGCAACGACCAAGCAGTAAAACGTTTTTTACTAACTTTTGTAGCGTTGTTGTTTTTACAACAAACGGTGTTACGTATAAACCCTGGTACTCTGTTCAGTATTTTGTGCGATATGTTGTCAAACTCAATATAGAAAAATTTCTGTGAAATACAAACGAAAAAATGTTGATAGAGTTGTACTCTATTTATATTACGAAAAACATTCGAAATGTTTCACATTTTTATTTTTCGTGTGAAACGAGTGCAGCTCATATTTTTTTCGCACGGAATTTTAAGCAACAGCTTATCATTTTTGCAATTTTTTATTTTGTATATGAAAAGTGGTTTTTATGACAAGCGTTTCACAAAGAAAATGTAGAAAATTGCTAAAATTAATAATAAAATTAAATTTTTTTGTTTTTTTATTTGGGAAATTATAAAAATAATATTGTTTTACTTTTTTTGTTTACAATTAAAAAAAAAATATGTTTTTTGTTTACCCTCGCAAAACAATGTTGTATACTTGCAACTAATAAAAAGGTTAAGTTTTGAAAAATCGCATAATATTGATACATGTCAAAATTTTCGTGTGAAATAATCAATGTTGCTCAAAATTTTTCGCAAGTTCTAACAGAGTACTAGGCTTAAAGCTGTTCAGTCGAAATGTTTTCAGATTTCTCATTTTTGAATGCCTAAAAACTAGTCTTAAACTAGTCCAAAACATTAGTAATAACGAGATTAGCTGTAGGAGAGTTTTTTTTTTAACTTGCACTAGAATGTGGCAATTGCACAAATTTTTTTTTTTATTTTCTTTGAAAAAGTTCTATCTCATTAATTTAATTTTATTTAATTGAAATCAAAATATTGTTATACATATATTTTTTTTAAATAGTTTTATTAAAGAAATTCCAATGTTTTTCTTAAAATTTTCCTAACAAATATAAAAAATATAATTTTTTCTTAAAAAATTACTATTCCTAATAGTGTCCATGGTGTTCCTCATGGCTGGGATGGGTACGAATATATTCAAGAGCCTTTAAAATGGCAGCAGGTACTGGGGGTGGGGTGGGCAAGACATCGCTGCTTGGCTGGTAACCATTCTCATCGGCAACGTATTGTACAGCAACATGTTCACCCTCGGGAGAAATCCATTCGAAGCCACCGTGCATATTGCCATGTTCATCACCAGCAGCCTCGGCTCTGATATGGTTGCTAGTCTCGAAAGTGTAGTGGAAGCCTTCAGGATGAACATCAGAATCTAAAAATTTAATTTCAGCATGAGCATCTTCACCAGAATCATGGTGGGAAAGGGCTGAAGCAGCAGCTACAAAGGCTAAGACAACGACCTGAAAGTATTTTTAAAACAATTGTTATAAACGTTGATGAAATTTGTTTAAAAAAAAAGATTTAATTTTTGAAAAAAAAACTTTTAGGCGACTTACAAATTTGAACATCTTGATTCTACGAGTATGCAGCTGCTTTTTTTGGAATTGACTGATACATTTCTCTCAAAAACTTTTGTATTTAAATAGATTTTTTTAGTTTTGCGCTAAACTTGATTTAGTTTTTATTTATGTATGACTTGGATTTTGGCATTTATTTAAGTGTTTGCATAAAAACGTTTACCCATTCAGAGGTTAAGGTTTTGAACGGGAAAAAGTTTTTCAATTTTGAATATATTCAAGCAAACTTCCTCAATGTGCATTTGAGAATTAATTGTAAGAATTAAGTTTTGTCAAAAAAACGGACACAGACCAACAACTAGTTAAATAATTAAGAGGTAAAAACAAATTTAGCTCAATATTCTTAATGATGTCAACTAATCTTTTTAGTTTAAGACCAGTTATCTGACTTAATTTAAAAAAAAAGAAAACATTAAGTATGTCCACAGTGTGTAGATTTAATGAGTTTAAGACAACAAATAATTTAATTAAATTAAGACACTGTGCACATAAAATTTGGAAATATTGTAGGTTTTTTATTTTAACTAAAAGAGTTACATATTTTGTATCATGATGATGAGATAATGATAAATGTCGTTAATGTTATAGAAACACAAATGTCTATTTGTTAAGGGGGCTCTAATAAGTATAATTTTTTTTTTTAAGAGTTTGCCACTGATGGAAAATATTTACAAATTCTATGAAAAAATTCATGGTTTCGATACATTTTCGATAGAAAAGTCCAGTTAACGATACATTTTTTATAGATAATTTAAGCTATCGATAAATTTTCAATGGAAAATTCTTGTTTTCGATTAATTATTTATTGAAAATATAAGTTTTTGATAAATTTTCTTTGAGACATTCACATTTTTTTACAGAATAAAATATCTATAGAAAATTGACGTTACTTATAAACTTTCTATATAACATTTAAGTTATATATAACAAATTATCGATACATATTTATAGAATAAAATCTCTATACAAAACTTAAACAATCGACTATCTTTCCATAGAAAATTTTAGTTGCCAATTAGCTTGTTATTGTTATATATATTTCAAGTTATAGATCTATAAAAAAGTTATCGATGTATTTTCTATACACAAAAAAAGTGTTTTATCAATTAAAAAAATGGTTTAAAAGGTATTTAAATTTAATTAATGTGATTATTGAATCAATTAATTTTTTAGTTGAAATAAAAGTAAAAATTTAATTTTGATTTTATTAACATTTTAGTTTTTTTTTAAATTAATTTTCAATTAAAATTTTAATTAAATAACAAAAAATCTTAATTGACTTTTTCGTTTAAAAAAACATAATTTAAACTTGTAGAATTGTTGTTGGGAGTTGTCAATATTAAATTAAATAAATTAACACATTGTTTGAAATGGTCAATTTGATCAATGTTTTAATTAAAATTAAAATATCATTTATTGAGAAAAAATATTCACAATCTTAAAATTTTTAGTAATCTATATAATCATTTTGGTAATAGGTGCAAAATCAACAAATTGTTTGCTTGATATTATGAATTTGGTATAAATTTGGTGATTGGAGAAAACTAATAATTTTTTTCTGTGTAATGATCACAAGTTAAATTGATAAATTTCTTATATACAAAATTAAAGTTATCGGTAAAATTCTTTATTGAAAATTTAAATTATCTATATATTCTAAATATAGATTTCATGCTATCGATAAATTTTCTATAAAAAAATTTAAATTATCGGAATTTTTAGGAAAATTCAAGTTTTGGATAATATTTTTTACTAAAATTAAAGTTATTGATAAACTTCATCAAAAAAAAATTTAAAAATCGCTAGAAAATTTCAATTACTGATATATTTTTTTATAGAAATTTCAAGTTAACGATAAATTTTATACTGAATATTTAAGTAATCGATAAGTCCCTAACAGATTATTCAAGCTATTGATAGATTTTCTATAAACAATTTATGATATCGATAAATTTTATATTGAAACCCCAATTCAAGCTGTCGATAAATTTTCTATTGGAAATTAAAAGTATCTGTCAGTTCTTCATACAATATTTAAGTTATTCATAAACTTTCAATAGAAAATTTTAGGTATTATCGATAAAATTCCTGTAGAAAATTTTAGCTACTAAAAAATTTTCATTAGAAAATTTAAGTTCTTGACAAATTGTCGATTGAATATTAAAGCTATCGATAAATTTTTTGAAAAATTCAAGTTATCGATCAATTTTATATAAAAAATTCAAGTTATCAAAAAATTTTTGTTGAATAGAATGTCTAGAATATTAAAGCTATCGAAAATTTTTTTTAAAAAATTCAAGTTATATGATCAATTTTATATAAAAAAATTCAAGTTATCAAAAATTTTTGTTGACTAGAATGTCTAGAAAATTTTAATAATCGAAAAACTTTCTATAGAACATTTTAGTAGCCAATAAGTTATTTTTTTTTTTATAGAAAATTAAAGCTATCAATAAATATCGTGCAGAAAATATAAGTTATCGATGAACTATTTATAGAAAATTTAAGTTATCGATAAAATTTTTAACAGAAAATTCATGCTATCGATAAATTATCGCTATAAAATTCGAGATATTTTTAAATATTTCTTATAGAAAATTCAAGTTATCGATAAATTTTCTACTGAAACCCCAATTCAAGTGTCGATTAATTTTAAATGGAAAATTTTAATTAGCAATAAGCTTTTTATAAGTAATTTAAGTTATAAAAAAACTTTTTATAGAAAATTCAAGTTAGCTATAAACGACCTGTAGAAAATTTTCGCTATCGATATTTCTTCTTTAGAAAATTTAAGGCTTTGACAAATTGTCTATTGAAAACCAAAAATATAGTTTTGTAAATGAAAAAATGCTTGTGAAAACCTTATGTATCGATACATTATCAATAGAAAATTTAAGCAATCGTATATTTTCTATGGGAAATTTTAGTCAGAAAAATTTATTATTTATATAAAATGGCAAATAGGAGAATTTTTTTTTTTTTTTTTAATCCATTTATTGAAAAGTAATTTATTTATTCTACAGCAAATGGTATATGCTTTCAACTCTTATTAGAGCTTCAATTTATTCACAAATATTTTAGTTTCTCTAACTTAAATGAATGACATTTATCAAAATCTACTCATCGTTTTGGTCTATTATTTAAATTTTGTTGTTGTTTAAAATTTTTGACAAGTGTACCTGATACAAAACATCTTTGTTTAGTTTGAGACCAGTTTTGTGGCTTAATCTTAAAAAAAAAAATAATGGCAGAGGAAATATTTCTTAATTTTATGTGCACAGTGCGTGCATCTGATGATTTTAAAAGACAAATGCAAAATTGATTTTTATTTAAAAATTATTTAACACGTTTTAGGTGTCAGTTTTATGACAGCAATAAATTATAACAATTAATCCGCTAAATGTACAATAAGGAAAGGTTTTTAAAATATTAACACCTATTGCAACTCTTAATTTAAATTGCATATAAAAATTTTCGAACAAAAGATTTCTTTAATCACACTAGTTCTGAGAGGTATAAAAAATATTAATTTGAATGGTCCCGCTAATTCTCAAAACTTTGACATTTTCATGGGTTAATATGCAAATATTTTTTCTGATTTTATGCAAAAACTAAACTAAATGCCAAAATCCAAATCATAAAGAACCAAAAACTAAATCAAGTTAAGCATCAAATGGAAAATAATTTCTTTATAAATAAAGAGTTTTTGAGGGAAATATATCAGTTAATTCCGAAGAAACCAACTAGAATCAAGATGTTCAAATTTGTAAGTCGACTAAAAATTTTTTCTTACAAAACTTTAATCTTTTTTTTTTTTTTAACAAATTTCATCAATGTTTATATTAATTGTTTTAAAAATACTTTCAGGTCGTTGTCTTAGCATTTGTAGCTGCTGCTTCAGCCCTTTCCCACCATGATTCTGGTGAAGATGCTCATGCTGAAATTAAATTTTTAGATTCTGATGTTCATCCTGAAGGCTTCCACTACACTTTCGAGACTACCAACCACATCAGAGCCGAGGCTGCTGGTGATGAACATGGCAATATGCACGGTGGCTTCGAATGGGTTTCTCCCGAGGGTGAACATGTTGCTGTACAATACGTTGCCGATGAGAATGGTTACCAGCCAAGCAGCGATGTCTTGCCCACCCCACCCCCAGTACCTGCTGCCATTTTAAGGGCTCTTGAATATATTCGTACCCATCCCAGCCATGAGGAACACCATGGACACTATTAGAAATAGTTTTTTTTTTTATTAAGAGATTTTGTTTGCAAGCAAAATTATAAAAATATTGGATTTTTTTCAATTTAATAGATTTTAGAAAACATAAAACGATTTGTTATTTTAATAACAGAAAATTTCTTTTAGCGACAGGATATGCAAGTTATTTGAATTATTTTTACAGAAAACTTACATTATCAATAAATTGCCTACACACGCAAAGAAAAAACATTATTCAGAAAATCATCATATCGACAGCTCAATTCCAAAAAGCTGAGTTTTGCAGAATAAGTTCTGGTTGACTCTGTTCAAGTTTTGGCCGTCAAGTCTTGAGCTTTTTGGAAAGAAGGGAAAATAGAATGCCATTTCCTTTCCTCTCTCTCGCCTAAAACTCAAGACTTGACGGCTAAAACTGGCAGAGTGTTAACCAGCACTAAGCTCTTAAAGCTTACAACTTTCATTTGTATGCTAAGTTATTTTTTTGTGCATAACTTTGATTTTTTGAAATACCGATTTGTAAAACCACTCCCGATTGACATCCCAAGTTTGAATCCCCAAAATGTTAAAAAGTGACTATGGAAAACTAAAGTTATTGATAACTTTTTTGTAGAAAATTTCGGTTGTCAAAAACTGAAGTTATCGATTAACTTTCTATGAAAGATTTATGTTATTTTTAAACGAAAAGTTAACGATCAGTTATGTTATGAAAACCGATCGAGGCCAAAATGGTCGTATTTAAAAGTTGTGATGAATATCGATCGATTCTAAAATCCATTTTTGAATTAAAGTCTTAGGGGCTTATTTTATAAATCCCTTGGGTTGAAAATTTTATCATATAAAATTTTTTGAATTCTCAAAAACTTGTATGAAAATAATTTTCAAGTGAGGTGAAGTGTCTTACGAAATAAGCCCCTTAATTTCTTGTTCAAAATACAGTTGAATTAACATATAAAAATATTATTAAATTAAAGGCCCTAATGATATTAAACGCAACGCAACGCCAAAGAATTACATTGAAAGCAAAAACAAAGTCATAAATATTTTGTAATTTTGTTTTTGCTTTCTACAGAAATTCACATTGCGTTTTAAAATTTCAAACGCTGCATATCTTGTGGCGTTCAAAATTTTAAAATGGTACATGAATTGCTGTAAAAAGCAGCAACAAAATTACAAACTATTTATGACATTGTTTGTGCTTTCAATGAAATTATTTGGCGTTGCCTTGCGTTTTACATGATTAGGGCCGTAAAGAATATACATATACATACAGAAAATAAGAGCAAAATGTACTAAAAATGTATATAATGATACTGAAAATAATCTTGTAAAAAATGTATGGATAGCTTTAGTTGTCCATTAAAATTTTGTTTGATTACAAAATTATTTTAAAAAAAAATTATCGATAATGTAAATTTTCCAAAAAAAAAAATTTATCGATTGCTCAAATATTATATTAAAAGTGTATCGATAAATGGAGTTTTATATGGAAAGTTTACAGACAACTAAAATTTTTTATTCAGAACTTGACGATTACTTGCAACTTATTTTAAATATTTATCGGTAATTTTAATATTCTATAGAAAATGTATCGATAACTTATATTTTAAATAGAAAAGTAATTAATTAAAAGAAAATTCCGTAGAGTTAATCGATAGCTTCAATTTTCAATTAAAATTGATCGATTACTTTAAGTTTCCAATTAACTTTATCGTTAACTTGAATTTTATATATAGCTTGACTTTTTCCATACAAAATTTATCGATAAATTTAGTTTTATATATAAACTTAATAACTGGAATTTTCAGCAGAAAGTTTTTCGATAATTAGAATTTTAAATAGAAAATTTATCTACAACTTGATTTTTATATAGAAAACTTATGGGAGCTTAGTTATTCTTTAAAACAATTATTGAAAATTTATCGTTTACTTGAGTTTTCTAAAGAAAACTTACAGAAAACTGAAATTTTGTATGTAAAAGTTTACCGATAACTTAAATATTATTTAGAAACGTTATCGATATTAAAAACTTGCTGTGGAAAATGAATAGATAACTTAAAGTTTATATAGAAAAGTTATCGATTAATAAAACTTTTCATTGAAAATTTACTGATAGCTTAAATTTTCTATACCAACTTTATTCCACAGAAAATTTATCAATGACTTAAATCTTCAATAACAATTTTATCGATTTCTTGAATTTTCTTTGAAAAACTTATTGTTAACTTTAATTTTCCATTTAACTTAATCGATAACTTGAAGTTTCAACAGAAAGTTTTTCCAATTTTATATATAAAATCATCATCATAAACTTGAATTACATATAGAAAATTTATGGAGAGCTTATTTATTCTATAAAAAATTATTGACAACTTGACTATTTTCAATAGAAAATATATATACAATAACTTGAATTTGTTATATAAAATTTAACGAAAACTTCAAAATTATTTAGAGACTTTTTTGAAAATTAAAACATTCTGTAGAAAATATTTCGATAGTTTGAATTTTATATAGAGAAGTTATCAACTAAAAAATAATTCCTATAGAAATTTTACAGATAACATAAATTTTTAATAGACATTTTATTCTTTAGAAAATATATCAATAACCTCAATTTTCAATAATAAGTTTATCGACTACTTGAATTTTCTATAAACATTTTATCGATGACTTAAATTTTTAATAACAAATTTATTGACTTAATGAATTTTCCATAAAAAATTTATCGATGACATTAATTTCCCATATATATTTTTTCGATTACTTGAATTTTTTAAAGGAAGTTCATCGATAACTTGAATTTTATATAGAAAAATGTTCTAGATCTGGAATTTTATATTGAAAATTCATTGAGAACTTGATTATTCTATAAACAGATATTGACAGCTTGACTTTTTAATTATTTTTATTTAAAGTTGTCTATAGAAAAGTGATTTTTATTCATACTTTAGATAACTTATCGTTGTTTAAAGTAGCTTCTTAAAAATTTATCGTAAGTAAAATTTTTTTATAGAAAACTTGTCATTATTTAAACTTTTTTTTTTTGTAGAAAAGTTATCGTTAATTACACATTTCTGTGGAAAAGTTATTAGTAGTTTAACTTTTTGCAAATTCGTTATCGTTACTTTTATTTATCTAGAAAAAGTTTTTTATACTTTTGTCTAAAAAATTTCGCGTAACCTTTACTTTTCAGTGGAAAAGTTATCGTTAAACCATATTTTCTATAGAAAAGTTATCGCTGGCCTAAATTTTTTTTCTAGTCAAGATATCGTTAGCTTAAATTTTTTTCTAACCACGAGATTAATGAATTTTTTCCCAAAAAAAGTATATACCGCTAAGTCTTTCTTTAGAATGGCCAATATTATTTATTCATTTACTTTTTATACATTCGCATAACAGTCTTAGTATTTACGGCCATGGTGGGCTTCGGGTTTAGGTGGATGGGTTTCAATGTATCTTATAGCCCTCAAGATAGCCTCTGGGATTGGTGGTGGGGTGGGCAATAGAGCACTGTCGGGTTGGTAGCCATTTTCATCGGCAACATAACTTAAAGCAACGTGTTCTCCTTCAGGAGAAATCCATTGGAAATTACCGTTAATATTACCGTTAGCATCACCGCTGGCCTTGGCACTAATGGCATTGCTGGTTTCCAAGTGGTAATCGAAACCATCGGGACGAACATCAGAGGCAGCAGATATGACTTCAGCATGGGCATCATCACTTGAGGCAACAACAGATTTGCCTACCGCACGGCTGTGAGAGAAACTACGAGCATTGCTGTGGCCATGACCATGATGTAGGGCAAAAGAGGTAGCTAGAAAAGCGCAGAGTACCACCTGTTTGAGATGAAAAAAGGATAATTATAAATTTTTTGTTTTGTTTTTTAATTTCCTAAAATCATCTTACAAATTTGAACATTTCGTTTGTTAGATATGATTTGTTTTATGTTTTTCAATTAACTGATTTGTTTTTGGATTGTTTTTTAGTTTTTATATGATTTGAATTTGTCTTAAATCATAAATGTTTTATTATGCACTAATAAGTTGTAGTAGTTTCATAAATTTAAGCCATTTATTGCTTTTAAGTATTTAAATTATTGTTAAAATTATCTTTATGGGTGTGCATATCTTGATGATATAACATGTGTGTTTGTGTGTGTTTGATTTTTAAAAAATAAATTTTTACGTCAACAAAATGTTGACATTTTTACACCAGGTTGGCTGAATGGTGACATTGACATTGACTGATATGTTTAACAAGCCATTTGCAGAAAGATCTTTTGTAAATGAAAATTTAAATGATTTAAAAGACAGGTAATGCTAGGAACACAACTGGGACGAACGACGAATTTTCGGCCGCGAATATTCGTCGCCAAAAATAAAACATATTGGTGTTAATGAAAATACACAAAATAATAGGGTCCGGCGAAATTCGTCATACGCGGCGTCTTTACAATAGATTTATATCTATTTCATACGCCAACGAACGACGAACAAATCAGTACCAGGTGACTATGTTTGGCTTTAGTTTAGAAGTATTTTAGTAAATAAAGTTATTTTTTACTTTAATAATGTTTTTTTTTTTATTGTATAAATCTAAAAAAAATTTACAAAGAATTTTGCTACAAAAATAGTTTTTAGTTGGGTTTTTGATAATGTTTTAAATTTTTAAGCATTATTTTTTTTATATGGTCACACTATTTCTTTCTCTTTGCTCAAACAGCACTTAACTTTCTCAATTATAAAAGCTGCTGGTTATTCGTCGTTATTGTGCTTCATACGACGAATTTACTCAGCGAATTTGTACTGAAAAATGCGTCGTGTGGGGCGAAATTCGTCGTTCGTCCCAGTTGTGTTCGTAGCATAACGCGGTCATTTTATCTCGCGACTTGCTTTAACGATTTTGCTTTTTTTATTAATAACGCTACCAAATATTTATTTAGACAATAGGCCTGGTTTGTCTTAAGTTGTGATCATATTTTTTATTTGCCTACAAAAAAGTAACTACTAAAAGCAATAGATATTGGCACATGTCATTGTCTTGGATGGGGAAAAAACCTGTACAATAAAGTTATTAAAAGAATAGGTCCATTTTAAAAGATCTATTGTTTATTGTTTTGAAATATTTCTTAAGCTTAATACTTTTTAAGAAATATGGTTTTTAATTAATACTCGTATTATTTGACACAATATTTACATTTAGTAAAAAGATCTAATTTATGTATCGCTAATTAACTGAAACAACGTCTTAACTCAAAATAATCGATTTTCGAATTAAAAAATCTAAACTCGCTTTAATCTTTTCATCCGTCCAAGTATAAAAATGCTTTTAGAATACAGAGTTCTGAGTTTTAATACAAACAAAACTTAAGATTTTAAAGGCATTTTTCTCTTAAAATAAAATTTTTCAAGTTATGACATTTTTTAAGTAAATGAAGCAAATAAATTTGAAAAACATATTGGCGAATGTTTAAAAGTATATTTATTGTATTTATAAGTGTATTTTTTATGGGACATTAAAATAACTTTAGGTTACATACCATAAAGGGACACTTGTAAATCACGAACTCGTTTCCGTTATTAAATTCATGCGTAGGGCGCAAAAAGTTTAAGCGTTTTTCAAGTTGGAGGTTAAAAGCAAAAACTATAAAAAATTTCATTTAAATTTTAATTAGAATTCATTGATTCTTGCTGTTTAAACATTTGTTTGTATAATTTATGAAAATTATATTATTGATGAATTATTGGTATTTCAATAAAATACACTGAAAGAAAAGCCCTAGTTAATACATTTTTTTAAATAAAATTTAATCACCAATTTTTCAAAATACCAAAACTTGTTTCTCCCACTTAATTCAAAGTGTGAAATTTGCAAAAAAAAAAAAAAAAATTTTGTTTAATATTTTTTGGATGCATAACTTAAAACTGGGGGGATTCACAACAAATGAGTCTTTTACTACATTTACACCTAGACAAAATCTAGTATTTAAGAGATTTTGAGCGAAATCTTGTTCATTTCTACTAGATTTCCCATACAAAATAAAATCTAGTTGGTCACTAGATTTTGGCAAAATCTCACGAAATCTTGCAATACTCAATGATTCAGCTATGAATTTCATACTAATGTACTAAAAAATACAGCTCTGAATAAGAAAATCTGACAGCTTGACAAAAAAAAAAAATATATAAAAAGAGCGGGGAAAAATTAATTTGCGGCAAATTAATTATATACAAAAATACAATTTATGAAAATGGATAAACCAATAATAAATAAATAAAAGGGTATGTAAATTATATTAATATAAGCTGTGTAGCATTACAAAGGCCTTAATTTATAGAAAACGTACCTACAAAAAGTAAAAGCAGTGGAATTCCAACGAAGAGGCGCTTTTAATACTTATAATATTGTTTTTTAAGTTTTTATTTGTATATGTTTGTTTTGCAATAAAAATGTTTCATTTAAAAATTTGCCTTTTTATCTATTATTTGTTCACCTTTTGGATTATAGTCGTAAGTAAACTCCTCGCCACTTGGGTGCTCTTTTTCCGTATCAATCGTCTTTTCCAAGGTATCATTTATTGCGGGTAGTACATGAAACCTTATATTTAACAAATGCTGTTTTTTTACGCAAGAATGTTAATTTCGATTGTATTTTTTAGATCTGGATGTAAAATATAATAAAATTTGTTTTTGGCTTTCCATTTTTGCTAATAAATAATAGTTTACAATACAATTTCTTTTCTTTTTCAATCAGCTGTTTATTATGAAAACCAAATCCGACAATATGTCAAAAGCATTGGTGTAAACGCCAAAAAATTTCTTTAGGATTTTAACTAAAATCTACTAGATTTTGTGTAGGTGTAAATGTAGTATTTAACAAAATGTGTTAAGATAAAAAATGTTTTAAGCAACTCAAGCAAATTTTCAAAATCTTTCAAGGTACATTTTTTTTTGTAGAGAGAGGGAGAGAGCGGGGAGATTCCTCCCAACGGAGACGGTAACGCGACCAATCCAGGTCTATTGTACATTTTATTGTAGGTGAGTTCGTTTACAGAAAATCATTGATTATTTTCCATAATTGTTACTTTTAAGTGTTCACGTACTCGAAAAACTTGCAATGAGAGTTGTGAAAAAAGAGCATACAAATTTGAGAGACAAAAAATTTGTTGAAAATTTCTGATAGTAAAATTTTTACTAGCAAGAATTATTCAACCAACTGTTTTATGTTTTTGTTAACAAAACAAAAATTATTTTCATAATTTTTAAATTAACTGCCAGGCCCACAATGTCGACAAGAACATTTCTTTCGCATTTTTATATTAAATACAATAATAAAAAATTTTAAATAATCTCGTATCTTACAGCTGAAAAGTATGGCCACTTTGTGTATGGGCAAATTGAAAAAATATATCGATATATATCGTATTGATTTTTTTTAAGAGTATCGATATTTATTAATTAAAAATATCGATATATCGATGTATCGAACATATTAATGCGAAATTATTACCAAATTTTAATAACTTAATATACCTAAACATATCAATACCTATACCTATACATCAATACATATTTACATATGCACAATCATTTTACATGAAATTCCATTCTAACTTTTTATTGTTTCTTTTAATTTCAAATTTACTGCCTGTCCCCCGACTTCGAACGAAACTTTCATTCGCTTAACTTTTATTTAAAACAAAAATCATATATTAAGGTTATATTTATGAGATTTCTCTATGGCGTGCTAATTTTTTTTTATTTACAATATTGTTTCGTATATATTTCTTTGGCCAATTAATTATTTATTTTCAGTTTATTTTTCTTTTTAAGCTAATAAGACCTAATGATATTGATGTAAATAAAACAAATTTATTACATTTCACCCGACGTTTCGTCACTTTTTTGGTGACTTTTTCAAGGGTCGTAAAATTTATATATTATTTTACATTAAAAACATTAGATTTTTAATAAAATTCAATTGCACAAAAACATTTAACAAAAAACAGTAAAGCACAACTTAAAATTATTATTACAGAATTAATTATATTGCGGTTCTGTAACTAGCGCTAATGTTTTTTATTGTTGTTTACTGTATTTCGTAATTCACTTTAATTTTCACTTGATATAAAAAAGTTATTGTATTTTCACAGCAACATACTACAATAAAAAAATTTTGGTTTTTGTGTATGTTCTTCTTTAATGCAAATACTGTTATTCGAGTCTCAATTAAAATAAAATAAGAACCCAAAAAACCATAATTTAAAAAATCGCTAATAGTTAAATCAAATATTTTCCCGCAAAATTGAAGTAAAAATCGCTAGATTTGACGAGATAATAGCTAAAATGGCAACAGTGAAAATGTACAACGGAAAAGGGCCGTTATTTTCTTAATATTAGTTAAAAAACATATGATGCAATTCTTAAAAACAACAGTATTGTAAGCAGTTGAGCAACGGTTAAAATTTTGAATTTTATTTTAAAAGATCTTAAAAATATCGAATTATCGATGTTTCGATATACGGTAATTTTTAATATCGGTGATATATATCGATTATAATTTTTTATAAATATCGATATTTTGATATATCGATATTAATTGCCATCCCTACTTTGTGGGTAATTACCCGTATTGGGTGTCATTTTTGCTGTCATAGGTAGAACATGGGTTATTTTTTTTAGGTGTAGGTCAGGTTTAATTTTAAATTCTTTCGTTTTAAAACAAATAATAGCATAATGATTTGATTATAGTGATACGTTTTATACCATTTAATTTTTTGTTGATCCAAAAAATTAACAGTCTTCTCAAGGCTTCCAAAGTTTAATCGCTTATCAAGCGAAAGCTTATTAAAGAGTGACGCCAGATGGACTATTAGAATTCGATAAATATGAGCTTCTAGCGATTTAGAAAAAGGTATTTGCACTAAAAAAATAACCTCAAGGAAGATATTTTGCCAATATTACAAAAAGCAATGAATTTTATTTGGAATCTGTTACTGAGCCAATCGTACAATGTCCGTCCGTCTAGCTGGATGGTTGTCTGTCCATGTCAACCTTGTTCAAAAAGTACAGGACACAATTTTGAATATTATTTAAAGAAAATTTGGTACATACGCTTATTGAAAATTGTTAGAATCGGTCTATAATTTCACATATCCCCTTTACAAACTTGTGTCTGTAATGGAGTATTTGTGCCCATAAACTTTCTTATTATTTTGGTATTTATATATAATTTAATCCAATAATATTTTATTTCAATCTTAATCATCTTAATAAATTTTTCTGAAATTGGTCCATATTTGACCATGGCTCCCATACAACAATCACTCCCAAAAATAACTTTTAATATCATAACTTCCTTATTGAAATAAAGTTTTGTGACGAAAATTTCTATAATAGCAACATGTCATGTCAAAATTTAGTACTGGTAGGTGCAGCATTCACCATCGGTCCCACACAGAAAAAAGTGTTTTATCAATTAAAAAAATGGTTTAAAAAGTATTTAAATAAAATTAATGTGATAACTAAATCAATTATTCTTTTAGTTGAAAGAAAATTAAAAATATTCAACATTTTTCATTTTTCGAATTTATTCTATGAGTTAAATTTCAGTCATGTATTTTATAAATCTTTTTGTAATAGCTCTATTCCTTAAAAATTTTTTTTTTTTTTTTTAGAAATGACTTTATACACTACCAGACTATAAAGTCATTTCTAAAAAAAAAAAACAAAAAAAAAAAAAAAAATTTTAAGGAATAGAGCTATTACAAAAAGCTTTATAAAATACATGACTGAAATTTAACTCATAGAATAAATTCGAAAAATGTTGAATATAATAAAGTTGCTTATGAAAAAGAAATAATTCCCAATATCTATTTGTGAAAATTAAAAATTTAATTTTGATTTAATTTACATTTTAGTTGTTTTGAAATAAACTTTTCATTAAAATATTAATTAAATAACAAAAAATCTTAATTGACTTTTTTCGTTTAAAAAATAATAATTTAAACATGTAAAATTGTTGTTGGGAATTCTCAATATTTAATTAAATAAATTAACACATTGTTTGGGATGGCAAAGTTTTTTTTAAAATTTTTTTAATTAAAATTAAAAATATCATATATTGAAAAAAAAAATTAGTCAATAATCATTTTGGTAATAGGTGCAAGCAAAATCAACAAATTGTTTGCTTCATATTATGAATTTGGTATAAATTTGGTGATTAGAGAAAATTATAAATTTTTTCTGTGCAGAATTCTTATTTTAATTTTATCCTCATAGCATAATTTTGTTTTATTGGGTCCATTATTGCCTATGGGTCCGAACTAGAAACCAACCTTGACAATTTGTCTGTAAACACAGTGGGGGCGGCATCAAATCGTCGGACTTGATAGGTTAATTTTTCTTGTTCCTTTTTTAATTTTTTTTTAATAAAATGAAACGTTAATTTGTTATCAGGGGTAGTTTTATTTCAATCGGGTAATTTTGCTTCATCTCAAGTGTAATTTTAAATTTTGCTGCTGGTAACACTGCTAACTTGCTAGATTTGGCTGGTAAAAAATGCTAAAAATGATTTGAAAAAATGCTAAAAATAATGCTTACATTTTTTTGTTAAAAATTCATTACCAGTATGAAATTTAATTCGAAACTAAATACATTTTAGTGACTAATTGCTAAACGAAATTGAAATAAATGGTTATATTTAAGCAAAAGGCTCGATTTTGGTAAAGTATCTGATACATATAAATATGTAGCACAGGTAGTTGAGATTTAATTTTAAATAAACCTCTGATCTATGCAAAATTTTAATGATTTATTTCTATGATATACAAAATATTATATATCATTTTTTTTTATAGTTTAAGAAAAGTTGAAGCTTTAAAATCATTATTTTTTTCAGCAGTTTAAAGCAAACAATTTTTCCAAACATTTACACTATTGAATTTTTATCTAAATACAAAGTGAAATTTCCTTATACTTTTGTATCGTAATATCAAAGGGCAAATAATATTTAGAATCAACATGATAAGGGCATGTCTAATATTCCCTGAATATTCTATTTTTTTTTTTAACAAGACAGGTAAGATGTTGCTTAACATAAGAATTATCCATTTTCATACGAATTTTAATGTTGGGTAAAACTATTTTTAGTAAAAATTTATTATAATTTATAAAATTTTTTTTTAGTAAAATCAATAAAACTATTAGTGCAAATTTTTAAAATAAATAATATGCTAAAAAAAGCTTAAACCATTTTCAAAAAATGCTAAATAAAATGGCAAGTGCTAAATAAAAATTTTGGAGCTAAATAAAAAATTTTAGTGCTAAAGTTGCAAAAATGCCAAAATGGCCACACTGCTGGTAAAGCGTATTAACTTTTTTATCGTTTTGAGGAATTGGGAGAAAAATTTTGTGAATTTTAAATTTACTGTCTCGTTGCAAGTTTCTGCTAGTAAAGTAAATAAACACACTTTGTGTGATTTTTTCAGAATTTTAAAAAATTCCATAAAAATTTAGCCAATTGATGTTTTTTTTTTAAGTCGCATAGAACTTCTATAAAATGAGACCTTCTCGTTATCTTATTTTATACGCGGTGAAGACAACACAGATAAATTATTTATTAATCTATAAAGGTAATCGTGACCAGTCTTATCGGTTTCCTATGGAAAACGCTAGATCCTTTACTTTTGCATGATTTTAATTTGTTTTTATTTCTATTTGTTTCGAGCTTCTGGTCAATTATTTTTTTAAAAAAAAAGTATAAGCCAATAGAAAAAGAAGTATTAATAAATAGAAATAAAAATAATTTAATTCATCCCTGCATAAAATAATTAACATTAAGTATATAAGCTAAATATTTCTATAAGGTGTCCCACTTATAGTGAGAGTAGCTGTATTTAAGAATTTTTTTTTGTATAATTTTAATAAATTTGGTCAAATGGTTTTTTTTTTATTTTTCGAGTTGATCCAAAAAAAAAGCAAAACTGGTCGTGGCAAAACAGAATAAATAAAACTTGTCTTAATCTATCATCACACATTTAATCATCTTTTTTTGGATATTTCGACTTTAAAAATCAACATTATCAAATTGAGCTGTTTATGTTAAAATTAAACTAATTTCATTTAATCATAAATCTAACAATCAATAGAATAAAAATGTATAAATAATTATTATGAATTCACGGTCTTATTATTTAAATAAATTTTTTATGAATATCAATCGTCTAATTTTCTTAAAAAAAGCTTGTTAGCAAATCACCCTACAAAATGTTTTCCAGTTTTTTTTTTTGTTCATTTAAATAATTTCAATTATTCTACCTAAAATCAACGTAAAAATGTCTATAAACGACATATATAACCTAATACCATTAAAATAAAAAAAAATTATTTAAAATCGCTAAAAGTAACACCACAATCGTTTAAAAAACCAGCCGTAAAATTACGACAGAAAATTCAAGTTCTAAAGGGTGTCAAAATTTTAGGTATCAATGGTCAATGGAAATCGCTACAGGGAGAAGACCCAAAGCTTTTTGTGGCGAAAAATTAATAATTTAGACAAAGAGAATGTGTGGTTCTTACATCAAGAGAATCAATGGATATTTTTATTGGGAAAGTTAAAAAATCGCATTATTTTTGTAGAGGAGGAGTCAATTGCCCACCAAGTTTGTCCGATTTGACACCTTTGGGCAATTTTTTGTGGGGTTTTTTGAAATCGAAAGTGTACAGCAATAATCTCACAACAGTTCAAGAGCTTAAAAATAACACTATCGTGCAGATATAAGCCACTGACAATTTTTTTTTTATTGAAAAACGCGATTGAGAATTTTGGCAAAAGATTGGGAGCCAGTTGGGGAGTTACTTGACCGACATAATTTTTAATTTTTAACTGGAACCTATTTGTAATAAACTGATATACAAACATTTTTAATATCAAAAAAACTCTTTATTTTATAAAAATTAAAACGATACCCCAATTTTTGGATTCCCTTTATTTTTAGTAGGAATTGAAATTTTCAGAGAAAACAAAAAATTTTAGGGAAACTTTTTAATTTTTAGTAGAAATAAAAATGTCAAGTGAAAATTAAAAATTTTCATATTAATTCGAATGTGTATTCTAAAGGTACGTTCAGACTGATGAAAATTTGAAAGCAAACATCAAATATTTCATTTACGTAGTCTGAACACCAAATATTTTTTGGGTATCAAAAAAAATAACAGCTGATTTTGAGCAAATAAAAGTATTTGCCGGCAAACACATATTTTAGTAATTTTTGAGCAAACATTTATTTTATATTACAAAAAACTTGTAAGAGCAAACAACGACAAATAATTTTAGCCATGTTCCGGATAGAAGCAATTTTTCCTGTAAGTTTTCGGATTCTTTACAATTTTAAAGATTTTTTATAATTATTAGACTTTGGTGTCGTGCCGCTATTAGCAAATTTTTGCGAATTACCGCTAATTTAGCAATTTTTATAGAATTTTTGCCATTCCTTATAGTTTTAGGCACTTTTACTAAATTTTATGGCTTGTTTGAAATATTAAAATGGTTCGCGAATTTTCGCTATTTTTGCCACATTTTTTTTGTTTTTTTCTTGACATTTTGTTTTTTAACCGATTTAGCAATTTCAAATATATTTTAGGGTTTGTTTCCAACTTTGCAATTTTTCGCAAATTTTAGCCATGTTCCCGTAACCCAGTGGCTTCCATTTTTTTTCTTTTAAATTCTCCTGTTCTAACACTATAAGAGATGCTGATCTACAGAATAAAATAAATAAATTAGCTTTTGCGCTCATTTTTACTATTTGAGAAATATATTTTTATTTTTGAACACTTTCATTAAATAATTATTTGATGCAAATATTTATTTTAGTCTGAACGCATGGCAAACATGAATTAATTTATTTTATTTAACACTGTTTGCCAACTGTTTCATCAAACAAAAATTGTCAAATATTTGAGCTTAGTTTGAACATTAAACAAAATATTTTTTTGTTTCACACAGTTTGAAGCAAATATCAGAACAAATATTTTCGTCAAATATTTCATTAGTCTGAACGTACCCTTAAGTCAAATTACAATTTATAAAGCTTTCATATTTTAATAGAACTAAAATTTCTAGGAAAAATAGAACGAAAATTTCTAGGAAAAATTTTATAATAAAAATGATACTCAACATGAGAACTAAAATTCCCAGATTCTATTTGAAAATTAAAATTTTAGTGAATATTAAATTTTTAGGGAAAATCAAAATGTTTATGAAAATAAAATTCATAATGAACATTTAAGTTTAGTGGAAATTGAATTTTTAGTGAAAATTTAATTTTAGTGAAAATTAAAATTTTAATGAAAATTAAATTTTAGTGAAAATTAAATTTTTGGGGAAAACAAAATAAATTTTTTGTGAAAATAAAATTTTTAGTGAAAATTAATTTTTTGGTAAAAATTAAATTTTTAGTACAAATGAAAATGTTTAGGGAAAATTAAAATGTTTAGTGAAAATTAAATTTTTAGTGTAAATAAATATACTTTGGAAGGGAAATTTTTTTTAAAAAAGTTGGACAATTTGGAGAAACGTTGGCCAAAGCGTGACAAAAGGAAAATACGTTGAAAAAAAAAAACAATTTGTTATCCTAAAATCTGAGTGACGGACTTATTGACCTGCCATCGTATTATCTTTGCACTTTTAAAAACTACGAATAAATAAGAAACCGCATTCAATAGGAACGAATAATAATAATCGCAGGCAAACAAAACTTAAGTGAAGCAATGAGAAGCGCATAGTAAGTACTACTTCTTTCAGTTGTCAATTAATTTTAATACTTTTAACACATGGGCTAAGAAATAACTGTAAAACATCATTACAATTTTAAAAATTTGTTTAAAATATATTTTTTTTAACAAAACTTCTTGCAACTAAAAAAAGATTGCGTTTTAATTGTCCGCGTGCATGTTCGAAAGTGTTAAACTAAATAGAGAAAAGTCGTATACACATTCGTTATACGAGCACAGAATAAGTTGTTAGAAAACTAACTTTTTAATGATGAAAATCACCAAAGCGGAAAAACTTTAACTTTTAGCCATATCTGAAGAGTATTTTACTTTATTTTAACAAACTTCCAGAATTTATAACTTTTTTATATTTTCTGGGAAATAATTTTAAGCAAGATTTTTCCTGTTTAAACATAAAAAGGAAAATATATTAATTTAAAAGTACTGCTCATGTGAATTCCTGGGAAAAACATTCAAACATTGTGAAAACATTGTAACAAAGGAGAGCACCAAACGCACACAACTTTGACAGTATGTACAGGGTGGCGCAGAATGAGCTATATGGTTAGAATTGTTAATAACTTTTTAATTTATGAGATAATTATTACATTTTTTTTAAATACAGTATATTTAAGGGATAGGTCCCTTACCAAAGCCATTGAGGCACCTGCAGTATGTGCTAATGTAGCCAAAATCTCTCGAAAGTATAATGCACTAAAAATTCTCTGCAGGGACCGCCGTGACAGACCAAGGTTGTGTCGAACGTCTCCTTGTTGATGTTGAAGTACGCTCTCCCCTACACGTTCAATAGTTTGAGCAGTGTTCTGGGTACGTGCTATCTCGCAACCGGGAAGGGTTCTTACAGACCCATGTTGACGATCAAATGGCTTAATTGTTGACGCAGTGGGTGCTGTGTCAATACAATAGATTATTGGTTTGAAAAATAAAATTCAATTATATTTGTTTGTTGTTTGATTGTATAGTTATTAGGGTATTCATACGGTAAACCGTTAATCGGTTAACCGATTAATTACTACCCGATTTACTGATCGGTTAATTTAACATTTTCTTTGTTCGATTAACGATTAAACCGGTTAATTTCAGCCGATTTAGCGATATAACAAAATTTTTTAACCTTTTATAGTAACTTTTAAACTTTTTATTTGTTTCGTCTCATATTCCATATGCTTTTTTTGTTTCAAAATAACTGCTATTTTCGGTCCCTGATTTTTTTTTTGTTTTTTGCTCGTCCTAGTTCAAGAATTTTTGTTTGTTATGGGATTGTTTTTTTACTTATAATAAATAACTTATGCATATTAATTTATTGAACTTACTTAATTTATAAGAAAAAAATATAACCTGTTAACCGATCGATAACAAAATTAACCGATTATTAACCGATTAAACCAAAACCGATTAAAGCAAATGCCCTATAGTTATGAATACCCTAATAGTTATTCATCACTAATTCCCCAAGTCTTCTTCACAAAATACGGAAAAACCAAAGAAAAAATTATAATAAAAAAGGATAAAAGAATTAAAATCATATAGTTCATTCTGCGCCATCCTGTATGATGCAATCTGGCATTGTCATTTTGTGTTACAGTGAGTTTGAAAACTTCTCTTACGAGCAGCGAAATCGCCCCAGCAACCGAACTTCCGCTCAAGGTGGATAACCAGCCTGAGAAGATCTCTTCCCTCGATTTTGGGTTTAAGCTACAACCTCCACGTGATCCCCCAAGGACCCTCAACCAATAATCTGACTGGGACCGAAGTCCCAGGGGCTTACGGCTTCCGGGGTACCAGATTAGATCTCTGGCCAGGTGTGAACCCAAGAAAAGCGAAAACGCCAGCAGCCGAACTTCTGCTCAAGATGTATAATCAGCTTTAGAAGATCGCCCTTTCCTCGAATTTGGGATTAAGCTGCAACCTCCACATGATCCTTGAATGGTCCTACACCAATAATCAAACTGGGACTAAAGTCCCAGGGGCTTCTTACTCCCGGGGTACCCGATTAGATCTCTGGCCACCTCCGATCTCAAGAGATCTTTAAATTTTGCACTCTTTCGAATTCTAGATTTTGATTCCATCTGATTTCCTCGCAGGATGTCACACCTAAAGGTGATATATCCATCCTAGGACGACTCGATATAAAATTAAAGTCTAAGTCTAATTTAATTAACAATTTCTAGTAAACATTTTCATAAAACTTTGTTTTTTGTGATTAAAATACTTCGTTGAATATTTTTAAGAAAAAGGAAATCCGATGAAAATTTTTTTTAATTCATAAGTTCGGCGAAACATTTTAGGGAATATAATTGGCAAACATTTTTGCGGAAAAACTTAGGTAAACATATTTTTATTTATACAAATTTGGTAATGACTTTTAACTGATAACCATTTTGGGAAACAAAAGTCCCAAGAACATTTTTCTGTAAAAAAGTTCGCTTAAAAGTTTGAGTAAAAAAGGAAAAAAAGTTCGATGAAAATTTTTAAGAAAAAAAAAAATAATATTTTTAAGAAAAAAAGTTCGGTGCGTGTTTTAGAAAACAAATATGTTCAAAACTTTTTGTACTTAAGAAATTTAAAAAAAATTAAAAAGATTTCGGTAATTATATTTAATGCTTTTCAAAGCATTTCATTTAATCTCTTTCCCTAAGTCTAACTAGAATGCCATTTTCGGATTTCAAGGTTACTCTGATATTTAAAACGGGATCAAATTCACTTTGTGGTACACAATCTTTACGTGAATGATCATTAATACCGGAATGAAGGTCATCCTTAGCGGGTAAGATCTCGAAATGACGTACAATTTGAGAAAGCAAAGCTTTTAGTTGATAATTGGCAAATTTTTCGGCTGAAATTCAAAATACAAATATACAATTGAAGCGTTCATAATTTATCGATCGAGAAAAAAACTAACCTATACACTTTCTTGGCCCTGCACTAAATGGCACCGATTTAAAAGCTTCTATGCCCATATTCTTATCTTTGGGTATATTCAAAAATCTCTCGGGCTTGAACTGACAAGGACTTTCAAAGTATCTTTCATTATAGCCCATGGCAATTAAACACATGATAACGGTTTTTTTCTTAGCAATTTGAGTGCCATCTAAAAAAACATTTTAGTTATAATTAATTTTTCAAATTGTAAAAATAGTATAAACTTATTCATTTCTATGGCTTTTCTATTAGTACGTGCTATTAAGGGCACTGAGGGATATAATCTCAATGTCTCCCTTAATACCAAATCCAAATAAGACATTTGCTCTAATTCTTCTAAAGTAGCCTTACACATCTTTAATTCCATCGATGTTTTACATTTTAAAACATCTTTTTGTTCTTCATAAACTTTTTGCTGAATCTCCGGATGACGTGATAATGTATACAATGTAAATGATAAAGCAGCGGCTGTTGGATCATGCCCCTTTAATTAAATAAAATATAAGTAAAACATGTTCATGTTGAAAAGACAATTTAACAGTCATTTAAATCGTTAGTTAAAATCTTACTGTGAATATAAATGTGGATAATTCTTCAAAAATTTCGCGAAATTTCAACTCTCTACCATCCAATTTGGCCTTTAAAAGGACATTTAAAAATGTTTTCAATTGTGTGTCTTTTTCAGACACGTCAGCTGCGTTCGTGGTGTTGCCGGTGGTTTGCAATTGACGTCTTTGTTGCTCCACAATCTATTAATTAAAACATAAAAGACATTGTTGTTGCGCAAATGAATTTTTCAACATTTTATATTTCAATATATCCCTTAAGTTTTGCTAAAAGGATTTTAAATCCTTTTTTTTCCTAAAGGTTGCTACAGATACTTACCCGATTAATTTCGGTTTTTAAGGAACGCAAAGCTCTTCTTTGTTTGCCATAATGGGGTGTTAATTGAAACAGAGTATCGAATCTTTTAACAATGCTGAACGTACGCTCTTGTATAACATTACAGAGGCTAAAGGATATTTCACGCAGACACACACAGGCGTACAATAGAAACAGGATTCCGGATAGTCATGAACAACATAAGTGTTTACATGCGGTTGTATATTTATTTGTTGGTTTAAGAAAAAAGTTAAAGATAAATAATTAATGTAATTTCTAAATTGGTGGACTTACAAAGAATTTATCTGAAGTTTAAATTTTTATGAAAGGCAAAATTCAATAATTTTTTTTTTTTATAAAAGCAGATTACTATAAACCCTTAATATTGCGTATAAAGCTTTCAATATTTTAAAAAAATAAAAAGGAAAATTTAATTTTGACAAAATTGTTTTTGGAAAATTTCCTATAAAAATAATTTAGCACAAAACACTAAAAATGTAACATTTGGCGAGGTTTAAAAAAAAATTTCATATAGAAACAAATTTTCAGAAAATTTCCTATAAATAACAAATTTTAATTAGTATTGTGGTTTTTTTATTGAAATGTTAATGGTTTTTTATCCAAATTTCGATATTTTAATCATTAAATTCAATAAATTTAACTTTCATTAAATTATTTTTATAAAGAAAGAAATTTTACAACATGAAATTAATTAAAATTTAATGATATTTTTTCATTCCTGACTGAGCTGTGAATTGAACCCAGGTTTTCACGGACAGGTTGCCCAGACTTGTTTCGATTGTAACCACACAATCTCTTGAGAGGGGTTTGCCGTTTAGCATACAAATTTGGAGATATAACCAATTAAATAACCAATTTTAAGAAAATGTCCTATAAAAAAAAATTTTGGCAAAATTTCCAATAAAAAACAAATTTTGACATAATTTTCAACAAAAAACTAGTTTTGACAAAATTTCCAATAGAAAAACGTTTTCACAATATTTCCAATAAAAACCAATTTTGAACAAATTTTGAAAAAATTTTCAATTAAAAACAAATACTGACAAAATCTATATATATAAAATAGGATGTGTGTATGTATGTATGTATGTATGTATGTATGTAACGTATGGACTCCAAAACGGCTGGGCCAATTTTGATGAAATTTTCAGGGAATCTTCAGAATATTCAGGCGGGTGACATTCTGAAGTCTGATTTCTGATTTTTGGTCTGGGAGCGGAGGGGCGTGGCAAAATCCATAACTTGAGAACGGCTTTTCTTTCAAATGTTCGTATTAATCAACTTTACCACGCCTACTTTTACGCCCACTTTTTCTATTAAGCGCATAACTGGAGAACGGCTTGACCGATTTGGACGATTTTGTCTTTAAAATGATCGCCATGGTCTAACTTAAGTTTTGCGGAAAGAAAATGTTGCCTCGCCCACTTTTACGCTCACTTTTTTCGTAAGATTCACAGCATATATATACATACATACAGCCATATGTATTTTCAAATCAAATGCAAATCAAACATATGTATATGAACAACATTTTAATTTATAATATTATAATGATGAAACAGAACTGGGGATATTTAAAGACCGTAAATTTGGTTTAAAGATCAATTTAAATCGTCTGGTAATACAACACTAATGTTTGCTTAGGGCCAGCAACGCGGACCGGGTCAGCTAGTTTCCTATAAAAAACAAATTTTGACCAAAATTTTCAATAAAAACCATATTTTGACAAAATTTCCTATTAATAAAACATTTTGACAAAACTTTTCTAATAATAACAAAAATTTCCTGTAAAACACAAATTTTGACCGAATGTCCGAATAAAAAAACTTTTGAGAAATTTCCTATAAATCACAAATTTTTACGATATTAAGTATAAAAAACATAAATTGAAAAAAATTTCCAATATAAAAAGAATTTTGACAATCCTCTAAATAACAAATTTTGATGAAATTTCCTACATATTTTGACAAAAATTTTCGATAAAAAACAAATGTTGACTTAATAATATTGATCAATAAATTTTGAAGAAATTTTGCTGTTTACACGAGTTTGAAGCATTTTGAAGAAAATTTCAATCGTGGTAATCTAGCCTTAATTACATATAAATAACAAATTTTGACAAAGTTTTCTATAAATAACAAAATTTTCTACAAATAGGAAAATAACAAATTTGGACAAAACTTTCCTATAAATAGCAAATTTTTAAACAAATTTGCAATAAATAACGAATATTTTCAAAATTTCCTCTAAATAACG
Source organism: Pollenia amentaria (assembly GCA_943735925.1). Lineage (NCBI taxonomy): Eukaryota > Metazoa > Arthropoda > Insecta > Diptera > Polleniidae > Pollenia > Pollenia amentaria. The sequence goes on along the minus strand of OX031010.1, from coordinate 10,328,812 downwards.
AATTTTGACAAATTTTTCTTTAAATAACAAATTTTAGACAAAAATATCCTATAAATAACAAATTTTGACGAAATTTAGTATAAATAACAAATATGGAAAAAAATTTCATATATATAGAGAATTTCGACAATGTCCAATAAATGACAAATTTTTACGCAATTTCCTATAAATAACAAATTTTGATAAAACTCTCCATAAAAAAAACTTGACTTAATTTCCTATAAATAACAAATTTTGAGAAAATTATTTATAAATAACAAAATTTTCTGCAAATAGGACAATAACAAATTAATAAGAACATTTTGAAAAAAATTTTCAATAAAAAACTTATTTTTTCAAAATTTACCCTAAATAACAAATTTTGACAACATTTTCTTTAAATAACAAATTTTAGACAAAATTTCTTATAAATAAAAAATTTTGAGAAAATTTCCTCTAAATAACCAATTTAGACAAAACTTTGCTAAAATAGCAAATTTTTAAACAAATTTGCAATAAATAACAAGTTTTTTTTAAAATTTCCTCTAAATAACAAATTTCGACAAAATTTTCTTCAAATAACAAATTTAAAAAATTTTGAGAAAATTTCCTCTAAATAAAAATTTTGAGAAAATTTCTTATAAATAACAAATTTTGACAAAATATCCTATAAATAATAAATTTGGACAAAATTTCCTATAAATAAAATATTTTGGCAAGATTTATTATAAATAAAAAATTCGGACATTTCCTATAATTTCTCTCCATATAAGAAACTAATTTTGACATATTTTTTGGACAAATTTGGGCAAAATGTACTTTAAATAAAAATTTTGTAAACATTTTAACAAAAGTTCCTATAAAAAGTAAATTTTTACAAAGTTTTCTTTAAATGGAAAATTTTGGGAATTTTTCTAAAAATACCACATTTTGCCAATACATATTTTCTATAAATAGCAATAATTGGAAAATTTGCAATAAAATTGCTAATTTTCTGCTAGATTTCCTAAAAAATATAACATTTTCTTGTTAAGTTTCCTATAAAAAGCAATTTCTTGCAAACATTTTTAAGAACCTTCCTATAAAATTCCTTCAAAGGAACACATTTTTTTTTAGCAAAATTTTCTAGCAATAGCAAATTTCTATAACCACACCACAATAGTGGGGTTATGCATTTTTACTGATTCAGAATCACTTTCAGAGTCGATCTAATGATATCCGTCGGGCTGGCTTTTAATTATTTATTTTATTATGTCTGTATTTAAATTAAATGTGATTTAAAAATTTTCTATTGCAACGTTATTCATCCCAGTATATTTTTCTTAAATCGGTCCATATTTAACCCTAGACAATACAAATAATGCTCCCGAAAATAGCTTTAACCTTAGTCTTACCAATACCCACCCGGGTGGCCATTTTGATCTTTTTTCTTATATAACCTTTTTCAATTTGCTTCAGTTAAAAGGAACTTTTTTCTAACTGGTGGGTATTGGTAAACGATTTACATAAAAATCTTTGGTAAGGTGAAGGGTTAATGCAATAACTTTCTAATAAATGTTGGAATTTACATAAAAGTTTGATCTAGCAAACGTTTTACAAAAGCAACACATTTTTTAATAAAACTAGTGGTTACGTGTAGGCCGTCAAATATTTGATATGTGTGAACACAGCTTTAAACTCATACACATAATTTGTTTTGCCATGTTCATGATTGCTCGTGGGTCCCAGATATGGTACACTCATGACAACTTGTCTGTATTTGATGTACCCTATTTAAATGATCGGTCTTTACCGACTTTCTTACTTGTTTTGAATTGAAAACTTTTCCATAATTTTTCTGTTGTTCAATCCTAACAGTTTAGGTACTTCTTAACTTACTCCGTAATTGCTAGTTGCATCTTAGATGGCTGATTGTCCAATAATTTGCTGGGTACACCAGCTCCGTTCTGAAAACGGAGCAGAAAAATTCTTAGAGCCAGTTTTTGACTTCGTATTTAAATATTAATTATATTTAACTTCTATCTAAATACAAAACTGAGTTTTCGAGTACTTGTTTTAAGAATACTTAAATAGCCCACGTTGCTTATTTAATATCTTTTTCAAGTTTTTCTATTTTGGTTAAACACCTGTTTTTTTTTTTTTTTGTTAAATTTAGTAGTGCTACCATACTTTTGTCTTTCTTAAGTAAGACTTAAGATAGTAGCATTAAAAAAATGAAACCGTATTTAAATACAATTTAAACAGAAATTAACTAAATACTTAATTAAAAACGAAGCCAAACACTGGCCATTGAAATGTTCTTTATTCTTATTTAACCCTTTCATGCACTAGTTGCGGCAACGACAACACTTTTAACCAGAGACCGTAACAGTTATTTTTTTTTTTTTTTCATAAAAGTCAGATGATAACAGTTATTTTTAGATTTTTATTTTTTGAACAATAATAACAGTTACTTTTCCATTTTATTTTTTTGAACATAAATAATAGTTATTTTTGATTTTTATTTTTTTCGATTAAAAATAACAATTATTTTTTCGAGCAAAAATAAAAGTTATTTTTTAAAGAAACGTACGTGTTATAATCAGGGACCGTAACAGTTATTGCTTTTTTCATAAAAGTCAGAAAACAGTTATTTTTTTATTTTTATTTTTTGAACAAAAATAACAGTTATTTTTTATTTTTTCTATCAAAAATAACAGTTATTTTATGATTTTTATTTTTTTGATCAAAAATAACAGTTATTTTTTGATTTATATTATTCGATCAAAAGTAACAGTTATTTTATGATTTTTATTTTTTTGAACAAACAAAAGTTATTCTTTAAAGAAATGTACGTGTTTTAATTATTTAGTTGTCTTTAAATATTTATTTTATACGCATAAGAAATCCCAATGATGATCACACATTTAAATAAATATTAAAGGTCAACCTAATAATTATAACACGTACATTTCGTTAGATTTCGAAAAAATAATAATCAAAAAATAATTTTTATTTTTGTTCAAAATAATAAAAATCATAAAATAACTGTTATTTTTGATCGAAAAAATAAAAATTAAAAAATAACAGTTATTTTTGTTCAAAAAATTAAAAATCAAAAAATAACTGTTACTTTTGTCCAAACAAATATAAATCAAAAAATAACTGTAATATTTGATCGAAAAAAAAAATCAAAACTTTAAAAATCATAATATTTCATCATAGAAGAGCTCATAAGGAACAATATGGTATACTTGCATCAGTTTGACAGCATTTACTTCCATATGCTTTTTTTGTTTCAAAATTTCAAAATAACTGTTATTTTCGGTCCCTGGCTATAATTATTTAGTTGACTTTAAATATTTATTTTAATGCGCATAAGAAATCCCAATGATAATCAAATATTTAAAAAAATATTTAAAGTCAACTCAATAATTACATATAACACGTACATTTCGTTAGAGAATAACTTTTATTTTTGCTCGAAAAAATTAAAATCAAAAAATAATGGTTATAACTGCTATTATTGTTCATAAATAAAATCAAAATATAACTGTTATTTTTGTTCAAAAAAAAAAAAAAAAAAAATAGAAATAAAAATAAGACTGTTATTGTTGTCAAAAAAATTAAAAATAAAAAAAAAACGGTAATTTTTGATCGAAAAAGTAGAAATCAAAACTTTAAAGCTCATTATGTTTTATCATAAAAAAGTTCATGCCGACATTTACTTTTATATGCCTTTTTTGTTTAAAAATTTCAAGATAACTGTTATTTTCGGTCCCTGCTTTTAACAGCAAATTTCTAATGGTACATTTTTGTTAAACAAAATTTAACAATTAAAATAATGTAGTCCCTTCAGCCTCACTTTCAACTTGGACACACAGAATATAAATGCCTTTTGTGTTTCATATTTTACTGTTTAAAAAAATTGAGCTGACCCAATGACGTTTAGGGCATAAAAGGGTTAATTTCTCTGACGTACCGCATACAATACCTAGTGTACATTTTTTCACCAACTGCTGCATATCGAACATTTAACCGTTTGCGGCATAATCTTACAATTTGTGTACAAATTTTATACCAGTTTTATCTACCACCTGCATATAATTTTTTATAGCATTGGTGTCAAAAGCAGGCATATAAAGCTTTTGATGCTTAAGCCATCTTGCACTGGAGCTGGTAAGTAAACCATCACCCAGCCAGGGGCGTAAAAATGAATATAAATGTTCCTTATACAACAAAGAAGAACTGGAAAGTATGTTCTAAAAATTGAAAAAGGATAAAACAAAAAACAAATGTGTTGCATATCAATACAATACGCACATATTTCCAATAAACATTCATGCATGTGTAATTTACTTTACCTGTATTTCCGCTGGGTCACTCAACATCCCATGGTATTGAAAAAATACTAATGAACGGAAACCTTGAAATTCATATTTCCGACAATATTGTAAGATCTTTTTGGGATAATCTAAAATAAAAGTGGTAAAATACAAAAAAAATTATTAGCTCTACTCACAATCTTCTGCATTTGGGATTGCTAAAGGGGCCCGTAGACGATATGTTTTTTACTTCTGACTTGTCAACTTTTCAAGTCATACGTAATTGTGAATGTCTGTCAAAATTGCTGTTTTACATAAGGTTTATAATATTTGGTCACACACGTACATGTAATTAACCTCTGACATTGTCTCTGTTTTTTCGCATAGTTATTGCAGAAACCAAAGTAGTTCTCGGTTTCAAAATGTCGTGCTGCCGCAACAAAAACTTTTATTTGCGCCGTAAAAGAGTTCAGCCATCTTAACATTTTTTCTTTAAATTCGAGGAAACCAATTAAGGATAATAAAATAATAAAACTGTTTTATTATATTATGAACAAAATTAATATTCAACGGTGAAATTATCACACATACATCGGTATTGGAAAATATTGACTTCAGCCGGCTAATGATTCCGTCAATAGTGTACCGCCGCTGCTGGTGTTTTCCCAGCATAGATTTCTGACACAGCTGATGTCAGATGGTTTGTCAGAAGCAAATAGTGCACGCTCTAATTGAAATGTTGTCTGATGACTTTGCGTCTGACTTTTACAGATGCAATGTGTTAAAGGTAATTAGCTGGATTAAAACATTTTTGATATTGATAACTATCGATTGATAGCTGACAATTTTGCAAATTGGTTTCTTTTTTTTTTAGAAAATTTTTCAATCTTAAGTTATTTATAGGATATGTTGGCTTTTACCTTTTAGCCATATTCCAAATGTTCTTTTCTTTTACAGTAAACTTTGCACAATTTGCTTGTTTGTTATTGGAAATTTTGATAAATATGTTTTAGTTTAAAGTTTGCAAAGATATACTACTTTTGCAAAATTTGCTTTTCTTCAGAGTAAATTTTGCATAATTTGTCTTTTCTTTAAAAAAATTTTTAATAGGAAAATAAGCTTTTCCTTAAAAAAAATTTTGCTTATTTAGAAAATATTCAAAAAATATTCAAATTTTGGTTTTTTGTTATTAAAATTTTTAAATTTTAACTTTTTTTTTTTGCAATATTGCATAATTTGCTTTTATTTTACAGTAAATTTTGCATCAGTTGCTCTTTTAATATTTTTTTTTTTTAACAAATTTGTTGTTTTTATAAAATGTTGCTTATTTTTTTGTAGAACATTTTGAAAAATAGGCTGCTCTTTTCAGTTGCTAAATTTGCTTTTTTAAGAAAAATTTGATTTTCCAAAATTTGCTTTTTTTTTAGAAAATGTTGGGTTTTTTATGGAAAATTTAGAGAATTTGCTTTTATTTCAAGAAAATTTGACACAATTTGCTTTTTTTTTATAGGAAATTTTGCAATTTGGGCTTATTTTTTTTAGATTATTTACATTTTTATAAAAAATTGCTATTTTAAAAAAATTTATCCAAAATTTATTTTTAAGTCGAAAAATTTGGTAAAATTTTCTATTTTATATAATTATTGCTATTTTATAGGAAATTTTGTCAAAAGCTTTTTTTTTTAATTTTGCTGGAAATTTTCTTTTCCATGGAAAATATTTGCTACAGATTTTCTATTATTATTTTGAAACTTTTGCTAAAATGTTTGTATATGTAAAGAATTTTCTTTTTCATATGAAATTTTTAATAACAACTTTATAAAAATTTTAGTTGTCAAATTTTAGGGGTTTTAAGAAATAAAAATTTCATAAAAGATAAAAAGCTCTTTGAAAGCTTTCTTTAAGTTTTAAGATTAACATTAACCTCCATATTCATTATAAATATTTTTGATTAATAAAAGGTTTATTAAACAAATGTTTATAGAAAATTCGTTTCATAAAACTGCAATAAACCGAAAATATTTTTTATGAATATGGGGGTAAATCTTTTAAAACAACATTATAGGCATAATTCTATTTAATTTAAGTGCCCATTTCTGTGGCAAATAGAAAAAGTGCTTTAGTTGATTTAAGCAAAAGTTGAGCTTATAGCACCTTTGAAATCTCAATGTTAAAAAGTACCCATGGGCAAAGTTTTAATTATTTTGTATGATTTTAAAAAAAGTTATAGAAAATTACTTTTAGCTTATTTTTTATTATATATGGAATAAAAATTATATTTGGAATAAAAATTTAAGTTTACTTCCGATTTGTGACGTCAGGAGTATTTAGGAAATAAATATCAAGTCATGATTTTATTAGAATAAAAATATCTCGTGATTTTTTAATTGAACTGTTTGTTTTTAATTGAAGTTTTTAAATTAATTAGGCTTAAGTTTATCAAATTTAATTTTCGTTAAATTATTGTTATTGAAGGAAGGAATTTACAACATGAAATTAATAATATTTTTTTTTATGTTTTTTTCTTTGATAATTCTTGACTGAACACGGGATTGAACTCGGGTCGAACTTAGATTTATAAGATTTGATAGAAAATCTTCCAAAAAAAAAAAAAAATCGTTTCAGTCCTTTAACTCAAATCAAACTCACCATCTGGTTTCAAACCAAATTGAAATAGATTTCCCACAAAGGGATAGGGCGTGGGACCCGGAATCATTTCCATTATACCAGCAACGTGATCAATATAATTAAATATTTTAATTCCTTTAAAGAAAAGCACCGTTAATAGCAATAAAGCTAAAGCAACTAAAAACATTTCCATATTTGCGTGTTTTTTTCGTTAAACTTTTACACTTAATAATGGCAAACTTAACACGTTACGCGACAAAATCGAACTATTCCGATTTATTAAAAAAAGGGAAATAACTAATTTGAAAATTACTGCCCCAGTCGGCAATTTGTGACTACTGAGCGTCTCGTCAAATGAATTTTATAAGTACATAGTTACTATAAGTCTGTATTGGGTCTAGATAAGCTTGCGCAGCTTATCGCTTTATCGATAATATCAAATAAATTGCGAGCATAAAACAAACAAAAAAAGTTCTGAAAAGGAAAGTGCACTTGTTTGGTACCGAAATGCTCACCAGCAACTTGAAATGTAAATTATGAATATAAACTATATATATGAACGAATATAAAATATTATTGACTCATTTATTTTGATATAACTTTTCATTAGGGAAGCCAATCGAGGCTGGTTTTCGCAAATCCCGGGATTCGGCGTTTCAAAAAATCAAGTCCCGGGATCCTGGGATTTTTCGGGATATCAAAATTTTTAGAGATTTTTGAGAGTCAAAGATAAATGCTTTTTATAGATATTTATTTAAAAAAAAACTTCTTTAAAAGAGGTTTAAAAACAAAACTTGTATAATTTATTTAATATTTTAAAGTTGTTTAATGATTATATTGATTACTAAAATTTGTAAAAATTTAAAACTGTATTTTTTTTTTCTTAATTAATGATTAACTTAATTATAAATATGATAAAAAAAAAACAACGAACGATTTCCAACAATTTGTTAATTGATTTAATTAAAAAATAATTAACATAAAATCTATATTTTACTCAATTACTCGGTTGTTTCAAACTTAATAAAAAAATAATTTATAAAGTAATTAAATAAAGCAGGCTAGCAATTAATTTATTTGTAAGATTCTATTAAAATTTTTATTAAATGAATTAATATGATTAATTGAAATTTCAATTCGAAATTAATTAACAAAATAAAAAATCAACATATTTGCAAGATATTCCTATATTTTTGTACTCCATCAAATTATCTTCGAAATCACTAGAAAAGTGGCAATAAATTCCATTATTACTGTAGCATCACTGACAAAAGAGCATTTCTTTTGAAAGAAGCGTTACCATTTTTCAAGTTTTTTCTTTTTTGCAAGTCTTTTTATGTTTAATTTTTTTTAATATTATTAAACAAAGTGAATTCAAAATACATGTTGGTATTTTCTTTTAAAATTTTGGCGCTTTTGTAGAAAAAAAGTATTTAAAAAAATAAAAGTTGTTTTTCAAAAATGGTGAAAGTTTTTTATTGAAAGTCGATGTTAGATGTTTTAAGTGCGAACGCATATTTCGCAGTTTTAAAATTTTTAATGCATTCCTCCGAAATGTATGCAAGTGCAGAAAGGCTATAAGAAATACATAGAGCTAAAACTCAACATCTTTCCTATCTCATTGTATTCCATCCTACACTAGAAAAGCTGCAACAAATTCTATCATTATTGTGACATCACATGCAATAAGGCATTTATGTTGAAAGCCGCGGTACCATTTGTTAAGTTTTTCCTTTTTTGGAAGTCTATTTTTGGTAAATTTTTTAATATTATTATTCACAATGAATTACAACTCCATTGTTCTGTTTTTTTTAAGTTTTACTACTTTTGTTTAAAAAATATATTTAAAAATAAAATAAAGTTTTTTTTTCAGAAATGGTAACATTTTTGATTGATAAAAGATGTTAGATGTTTCAAGTGAGAATACGTGTTTCACTTTTTCAACATCTTCCATAAGCTTCTCCAAAATGTATGAAAGTATTTAAAAGGCATAAGTTTAGCCACCATTAAGGCGAACTTTTCAAAACCTCAACCGCAACTGTCCTGTAAATGTCAGTATATACCAGAGTTGACAGAGGCAGGAAAACCACAACATGGTGGTTTTTTCTTTATGAAAACAGAAGAGTATAGAAAAGCGTAAAAAATTTTATTAGTAGGTTATTTTGTAATACCTTGCGTTACCAATAAAATACAATTGAACAGTATGAACGTAGTAGCGTACGTTGCGTTGTCAAATAAAAATGTAAAATATTTTATTGAACGGCACATGGAATCTTTTAATTTTATTAATAAAAAAAAAAAAATAATAATAAACAACTATTTACGATTACGAGGGAATTGTTTGTAAACGGACCTTGTTTTTAAAATTTTACGTTGTTACGTTATTACGACGTTAGACCCAAATTGTAATCCTATTATAATATAATATTTCTATTCCGCTTATAATTTTTTTTATATCTTTAATTAAGGCCCTAATCATGTACAACGCAGCGCAACGCCAAAGAATAACATTGAAAGCACAAACAATGTCATAAATATTTTGTAATTTTGTTGTTGCTTTCTACAGAAATTCACATTGCGTGTTAAAATTTCAAACGCTCCATTGCTTGTGTCGTTGAAAATTTTAAAACAGTACATGAATTTCTGTTGAAAGCAACAACAAAATTACAAAATATTTATGACATTGTTTGTGCTTTCAATGTTATTGTTTGACGTTGCGCTGCGTTGTACATGATTAGGGCCTAAATTAAATTAATTAATCAAGATAGCACACAGTGCTGATAAAGCAGTTTCAATTAAATTAAAATGTTTACAAAAGACAGTTTTTTTTGAATCGTTATTTCTAATGTATATTTTAAGGCTTTTTATTCAAAAGTTTTTATTCCTGCAAACTGTTAATATAAACCAGTGTTCGAAAATAAACTGAACTTTATTTAGCGTACGGTAGACATACCCAGAAACGATATATATTTCTTTGTGTATAAATAAGTACATTATGTAGAGTTCTCTTTTGCGTTATAAAGCCTGGTACTCTGTTCAGTATTTCGTGCGAAGTGTTATCAAGCTCAATATTAAAAAATTTCTGTGAAATACAACAAAAAAAAAAAAAAAATGTTGATAGAGTTGTACTCTATTTATATTACGAAAAACATTTGAAATGTTTCTAGCAACAGTTTTATTTTCCTTGCGAAACAAGTGCAGCTCATATTATTTCGCACGGAATTTTAAGTAACAGCTTATCATGTATCCTAATTTTTTATTTTGTATGTGTAAAGTGTTTTTTATAACAAGCGTTTTACAAACGACAATATAGGAAAGTGCTAAAATTAATAATAAAATTAATTTTTTTGTTTGGGATATTATAAAAATAATATTGTTTTACTTTTTTAATGACAACTAAAAAACATGATTTTTGTTACCCTTCGCAAAACAGTGTTGTATACTTACAACTAATAAAAGCGTTAAGCTTGGCAAATCCGCAAGATTATACAAAGATGATAATAGTGAATGAAAATTCGCAAGATTATACATAGATGACAATAGTGATACATGTCAAAATTTTCGTGTGAAAAATTGGATGTTGATCAACATTTTTCGCAAGTTCGAACAGAGGTACTAGGCTTAAAGCAGTACAATTGTAGTGGTTCTGTAGACATAATTACATACATTATATTTTAATGTTCTTTAGTGTTGTTTTTAAAGTCTGGTACTCTGTTCAACATTTTTCGTGAAATGCTGTCAAAACTCATATGAAAAAAAATTGTGCGGAATTTCTATGAAATTATGTTGATAGGGGTGTACTCTGTTCATTTTGTGAAAAAGTTACGAAGCCTCTCTGGAAACATTTTTTTACAACTGCGAAATAATATAAGCTGCACTTATTTCGCGTGGTATTTTAATCAAGTGGTAAATGGTTTCAACTTAATATTAAATAAAAAGGAAAAATTTAAATAACACAGCCGGTAACTAATTTTTATCCATATTTACTTTAATTTTTATATAATTGTTTATTAAAAAAATACTTATTAGTAAAATACATGTGGGTTTTGTTTACATACAAAAAACAATGTCGCATTCTTTGAAATATTAAAAACGTCAAATTGTACAAACCGCGAGATACGTAGCATTGATATACATCAAATGTTTCGTATGAAATAATAGATGTTGCTCAACATTTTCCACAAATTTGAACAGGCTTAACTGAAGAAGGAATAACCCTTCAGGAGATTAGGCGTTAATTATCAAAAAGCCACCAGCACAATTACTAGAACAAGAGGCACTAGTGGTAACGGCGTTAGAGATTTTATATAAAAATACTAGTGCTTAAGGCTAGATTACACTATCTCACAAGCCTTACGTATTCCAAAATACTTTGTGAGATAGAAATCAAATGAGTTTTGTTTCGACTGTCAAAAAATCGAATGTAACTTTACAGTTTGTAGTCACACTATCACACATGAACATGCTTTTGTTAAAATGCAACCCTGATCCAATGAAAAGTATTAGCTTTTAGAAAATTTTCAAAAAAACAATGAAGTCGTATGGGATGTCAAATTTTTTTTCGGAACACTTCCATTTTCATGACACATTGCATTCACACTATCACACTTTAGGCCTTGTCAGATACAACTTTGTCGCTTTGCGTGACGTTTCTACCTTTGGCAGAAAAACGCAAAGCAAAAGGTGTATGACACAATGAAAACTTTGACAACACTCACGCATTGTTTGTTTACTTATAAAAGCGGTTGGTAATTTGTACATTTAATTATTTGTTATAAAAATAAAAGTTAAAAATTTAATTGGACGGTTTTTTGGAATTGAATTTGCCAAAAAAATTAAAAAAAAAGAAAATTTTACTAGGCAATTGTCAAAGCGCGCAAAAAGATGAGAGTTGGCTAACTTTTTGCTTCGCTTCGCTTGGAAAGTACTTTATGTGACATGTTTCGTATAAATATGTATATTTTATCTTAGATGGCAAAGCGATTCGGTAACGCAACGCGAGGCAAAAGTTTTATCTGACATGGCCTTTTGTCATATTACTTGAGTTTTTGACATGCATTAATACAAAGTATAATAGTGTAATCTAGCCTTTAGTAGTAATAGTACTTGATGAAGTACAAGAGCATCACTTGTAAACTGATAGAATTTTTGTGCAAAAATTTTTTTAAAAACACAAATTCGTATTTTGATACTTATTTTTAAATTTGATTTCAAATAATTTATTTATAATTTATTATATTCAACATTTTTCATTTTTCGAATTTATTCTATGAGTTAAATTTCAGTTATGTATTTTATAAAGCTTTTTGTAATAGCTCTATTCCTTAAATTTTTCAGAAATGACTTTATACACTACCAGACTATGAAATGTATTTTCCTGTTACATTTTACCTTAGCTTTCCGTTGGATAGCAATGAAGTATCTTTATGTACAGAAAAATTTACAATTATTTAGACACCAGCAGAATGTAATGCATTTTCTGGCTCGCTACGGCCTTCGTCAGCATTCTTTGTGTCACACTGGATAGTGATATTTTATAAATTGAATTATTTAACTCAACTATTTTAACAAATAGATATTGGGAATTATTTCTTTTTCATAAGCAACTTTATTATATTCAACATTTTTCATTTTTCGAATTTATTCTATGAGTTAAATTTCAGTTATGTATTTTATAAAGCTTTTTGTAATAGCTCTATTCCTTAAATTTTTCAGAAATGACTTTATACACTACCAGACTATGAAATGTATTTTCCTGTTACATTTTACCTTAGCTTTCCGTTGGATAGCAATGAAGTATCTTTATGTACAGAAAAATTTACAATTATTTAGACACCAGCAGAATGTAATGCATTTTCTGCATTACATTCTGCTGGTGTCTAAATAATTGTAAATTTTTCTGTACATAAAGATACTTCATTGCTATCCAACGGAAAGCTAAGGTAAAATGTAACAGGAAAATACATTTCATAGTCTGGTAGTGTATAAAGTCATTTCTGAAAAATTTAAGGAATAGAGCTATTACAAAAAGCTTTATAAAATACATAACTGAAATTTAACTCATAGAATAAATTCGAAAAATGAAAAATGTTGAATATAATAAAGTTGCTTATGAAAAAGAAATAATTCCCAATATCTATTTGTTAAAATAGTTGAGTTAAATAATTCAATTTATAAAATATCACTATCCAGTGTGACACAAAGAATGCTGACGAAGGCCGTAGCGAGCCAGAAAATGCATTACATTCTGCTGGTGTCTAAATAATTGTAAATTTTTCTGTACATAAAGATACTTCATTGCTATCCAACGGAAAGCTAAGGTAAAATGTAACAGGAAAATACATTTCATAGTCTGGTAGTGTATAAAGTCATTTCTGAAAAATTTAAGGAATAGAGCTATTACAAAAAGCTTTATAAAATACATAACTGAAATTTAACTCATAGAATAAATTCGAAAAATGAAAAATGTTGAATATAATAAAGTTGCTTATGAAAAAGAAATAATTCCCAATATCTATTTTTTATAATTTATTTATAAATTATTTACGGCCATGTTCTAGAAATGGAAATCACGAGAAATTCAAATCGAACAAAATTTTAAATTTATCCTGTGTTTAAAGTTTATAAAAATATTTTTTTTTATATGCCTCATATGTTGAGGTCCACTAACCTTTACCACTACTTCTTTTCAAATCAAGAAAAGATGCGTTTTACTTAAAAAAAATTAATTGAAAATATCCAATTGGGTCCAAGTGTACTGGTGGTACACGACTAGAACCAATAGTACTAGTGATTTTCTAAGAACACGCAATGCTAATTTGAGCATTAAGATAGTAAAGAAAAGTATTCGGTCGAGAACTAGTGCTGGTGATATTTGTACTAGTTAAGTACTAGCTAGGTACTAGTTCGATCTCCGGCAGGGAAGCAACCAAAAAAAATTTGGCAACGCTTCTCACTACATAGTATTGCTGTTGTTGTAGTGTGTGTGTATTGTTTGCATGTTTTGTTTTTATTAAAAATTTTTTGTTGGCTTTTTGTTTGTTTCCCCTTTCAAGAAATAAAGCCTATTTTTCTTAGGTAGTACACCTAATTCTGAGAATCCCACATGCAAATTACATTTTTTTTAATTCGCCAAATTTTACATTCTGTGCAGTCTCCTCACAAAATACTTGTGTGCACCACTGTTGTATACCTTTACCAGAAGATCAACTGTCAGAAGATGTAGTTGAAGCAAGTCATAAAAAGTATAAAAATTTAAGACAATATCACTTCAGAAAAACTTCAAGAGCTAATACCATCAGTGACATATTTAACTGGATGCGGTTTATTCGGGCCCTGTTGTGACCGATAACCGAAAAAAGCTTAAAAAAAAAGTAAAGCAAAATTTAATGAAACTGTACTAAATATGCTATGGGTGCCCACTTTCTGTGGCAACGAAGAAGAGAATTATGAACAGGTGTTTGATGACGTCCAATACTATGTAGATGTTAATATAGAATAAAATAAAAATTTATATAATGTCCCCGTATGTCATATTGATATTTAAAAAAAATGTGAAACAATTAATTATAATTCTTATTATTTTAGGTAGTATCATCACCAGTGGATAAAATTTAAATAAAAACTTTGAAGAAATATAATTATTAATACTGCTTTTTATAAGTATTCTCTGACATCAAAAATTCCGTGTAATAAGTTTTAAGCGAATTCGATAGATTTCTTAAAAATTGTACGCCATATTGGATCCGCCATTTTGAATTTTAAAAAACTGACATCAGATTCGTAATCAGCGACCATAAAAACCTTGAGGTACATAGTTTTTACAATTTATTGAATCTATATGAAGTAAATAATTTTTTCGCACTAAATTTTCAATTTGTCCCTGTGTGCGACGTGAGATAACACGGTCATGGAATTTCTCGCACAAAATAGCCATTGTTTTGTTGGCTGTGCAGCAAGTGGCACCATCCTGTTAGAACCACATATCGTCTAGGTCCATTTTCTCAATTTCTGGCCACAAGAAGTCCATGATTATCTGGCGATAGCGAACACTATTCACGGTAACTTCTAGGTTGTAGTAAGTTTAAAAAAAAATTTTTTTTTTTTTTTTTTTTTATATTTTTGTCATCTAAATCAGTTTGGTCTATATGTTCAGTCGCTTGGAAATTTGACAGGGCTTAGCTCGTCGGAAGTGGGAGGGTTCTTGAACATATCTGACTTTAATAACTACACAAACAAAAGTATAATATTTCCAAGACTTTGCTACAAAAAAAAAATTTATTAATTTGGGCTATTGCAAAATAAATTTTAAGACTTCAAATAAAATATCCATAACGATGCGATAGGTGTATTTACCACACTTAACACTTTATGAATTAGCCCACCCTCATTTACCTAAAATACCACAGTGTTAATTATTTTATGCTAGGTATTTTCCTTAAAAGCTCATTAAAATTTAACAACTTTCAATCCGTAATATCTGGCCTGTTATCAGCATTTCCAAATTAATACACTACTACTCCATTACGTTCAGTTTTGCCATTTCAACTCTAACAATTTATTTATATCCAGTAACTTAAAATTATAACGAAAATGTATGTTTAAATTTATTATATATTATACACTATCATTTAAACTCGATCAAAATTAAAAAAAAACTTTAAAACCATGTTAAAATATTAATCCATTAATTGATTTTTCTTTTAATCGATAGCATGTTAAATAAATACGTCTGTATATTATAACTTACAGTTTCATTGATTGATACCCTCTATTTTTACACCTCGTTATTCCGTAGATGGTGGTTTGAGCTCAAAACATCCATAACACGCGACATGGAACGAAAAAGAAAATCGTTAGTAAGGCATAATAAAAATTCCAGAAAAATTAAGATATAATATACGATTGATAATTTGTCTAACATGCCAGAACAAATAATTTTATATTTAAATATAGATTTAAGTTTTATTTATATTAGAATAAAAAAAAATCATGTAGGGTACATGTTACTTTACCATTCTGTCACTGCTAAATTTTAATAAATTATATATATATATATATATGTAATTGCATATGTAAATTTAACAGAGCGATGGCAAAATACCAGTTTTCTTAAAAAGTATAACAGTTTGAAATGTTAAGAGATACTCTCTTTATATAGATAAAAAAAATTCATATGCGTAATTTACATTACATTAACTCACACAGGTTATTGTTTTTATTAAGTTCTTTTTAAAAGTTCAAATTACTACTTGCTTTTTGTTGAAATAATGACGTCACACGTTGTCGTCTTGTTATTTCTACTTTTTTTTTTTTTAAGTTGTCATTTCGTTTGCTAATTCAATTCTTTGAATAAAAATAAAAAAAAATTATACATCTACATATATTTAATTACTACGCACATAGAGACAAATCAAGTGAGATGTAGACCATTATGCATCTGCCTTCTGCATTTTTATGCATTTGCCTTCTGCTCAATCTGCCTATCAATGGACCTCGAACCGTGATCGCGTTTTGCGTATGATACAAAAAGGTTTCCTTTATTAAAACCCTATTAAAATTATTGATAGAATATATCAAATAACTTTTAAGAATCGGAATTAGTTTAATTGCTCTTACCAATTTAATTGGGTTTTATTTCAACAGTTAATTGTTTGTTCTGAAGACACGGAGAAAATGTGTCGTTGTTATATTGATGAAATATATTACTTATGGATAATTTTGTACTTACATATGTGATTGCAGATTATTTTATATAAAAAAAATTTTCCTCTTTTTACAAATTTTTTTTTCTTTCCTTTATTTTTTTTTTAATTTTAAAAGAAACTTAACACTTGAGTTTAAGAAATAAAAAAGCAAAGTGAACGAATGCTTTGCTTAAGCTCTACCTCTCGGTCAAGCTTTTATATTTACTTCAGTGCTTGCTTGAAATTTATCGTTTCCCAACTAATTGCCAATGATGTCAACTCATTAATTAATGTTATCATGATATCATATGTCATGACATTAATAATTGATGTATGCAATCATGTTAATCATTTTGCCTAAATACAATATACTTTATGGCACAATAATATAACTTAATTAAGGTTTTAAACTAATATTATATTAACTAATATTGTTAATATTATTAAAAGTAATATTAAATACTATATTTTTTTTTCAAAGTATCGATAATTTCAAAATCTGTTACAAAACCTTCTGTGTAGAACTAAGTTACTTAGGGCGAAAATAAGGATAATCAGATTTTGACGATTTTACCTTCGTGGGGCTCGACTACACCCTGAGAATTAAATAAGCCGGGTATATTAAACTTGAACGCTTCGTATTGGCCTAAGGTCCTTTGCATGATACATGCCAATATATTTACAAGAAGGAGTCTCAAGCTCATAACATGCTGTCCCAACCTTCTTTCTGATCTTACATTTAACATATGGTGGAAGTAACTTAGCATTTATCCCTTTTGCCATATTAGACTGCTGAAAATTCTTCCTCAAAACATCTTGCCCTGGTTTATATAATATATCCCTGCTTCTTAAATTATATCTTCTAGAAGCCTTCTCGTGTGCGATAGTTAAGTTTTCCTTTACCTTTTCATGAAGAGTCAACATTCGACAATCATTGGGGACCACATTCATTTGAGGTTCATTAACGGAATTCAGTTTCTGTAGAATTGCATAAGCGGATCCATGAGTTATCATATTGTAACTGTTTAATGATGAACCATGTTAATCAAAACACCCGGTGTTTAATGATGACTCATTATGAACACAGCACGCTGTAAAATAGTAACGGTCCTTAAATTGTTATTTACTTTTTCACATTTGTCATTGCACTATTTTTCTATGTACTGAAACTTAGCTTGTAAGATCATTTTTAAAACATTAAAAACTCACTCTAGTTGCGACCTTTGTGAGACAAACATTAAAAAACTTAAAACAAACGTGAATTGAAAAATAAAATAAACAAAATACAAAAACAACAAAACAACAAACAAAAAAAGTGTTTTATTTAACAAAAAAAAGAACCAACCCCCAAACATTTGGTCCTTCGAACCGGATGCAAAAAGTGTAGTGAACAATAGTATAAAAAACAAAAGTTAAATTTTTATTAAAAAATTAAAAAAAATAAAAATTAATTAAATTAAAAGTGGTTCAAAAAACAAATTTGCAAAGTTTAATAGTGAACAAGCTAACGGGACCCAAATTCTTTGGCGCAGTAGCAGCAAGTTCAACAGCATTACGAGCAGACTCAGCAACAACAAAAACAACAGAAGAAGTAATCAACAAGCAGTGACACAGAAAAGAAAAAAAGACCCAACAACAACAAGTAAGTCAAAGTATACAATACAACAAACAACAAGAAATAAATTCTCTTGCTTGTTGTGTTACTCTTAATATTTCTTTACGCTGCATTTTTTAAGAACGAAGAGAACCAACAGGGTTACCACCCCCATCACATTTTAAACAAATACCGGGGAAACAAATCGCTTTGTGGGACTCTAATTATTTTTAAAAATAATATAATTTTTTCGATACTTGTTGTTGTTTAATCGCTAGCAGGTACTTTTTTGACCCAATTTAAAATAGTTTTTCACGATTCTGGTTAATTCAAAAAATTAATAATGGCACTCGATAAATTTGTTAATTGTACAAATGACCTTTTAGATTTTGAAAGTGAGTATTCAGAATCAAAGGCAGGTGAGGACATTCATAGTTTAGAAGTTCTTCGTGTAGAACTAGACTCACTTTGGCAGCAAATCAAAAGGGCTTATGAAGAGTGTAGGGACAAGAAACCGGAATCGGGCGAACAACCGATAGACAGGCAGAAACTTCGCGATCGGTACAAAAAAGCCCTGGCTGCATACAAAACTTGTTTGGCATCACTTAACGCGGAAATTATGGCGCTTTCTGCCCCAACTGATGACACGAATAAGCACGAGCGTTTTTCGTCTGCCGAAACCCCAATTTTAGGAAACAAAGACGTTTCGTCTATTCGGCTGCCACCTTGCGACATAGATACGTTTTCAGGTGATTTTGTGACATGGCCAACCTTCCGCGACCTTTTTACCGCCCTATATTTAAATAATTCGCGACTTAGTAAAATTGAAAAATTATTTCATTTGCTTCAAAAAACTGGAGGAGACGCTAGGAACATAGTTTCAAATGCCCCATTAACCAACGAAGGCTTCGATATAGCCTGGAAAAATCTTGTTCTTCAATACGAGAACAATCGGATTCAGGTCAACGAACAGTTGAAAATTTTATTTGACCTTCCGAAAGTTACCGAAGATTCAGGCCAATCTATTCAGACACTACAACGAACCGTTAATGGCTGCCTTCAAGCTTTAAATGCTTTAAGGGTAGAAACTGGCACTTGGGACCCTTTTCTTGTATATCTTTGCTCGACCAAGCTCCCCCGAACACTTTTGAAGGAATTTGAAAACTCTCTTCATGAAATAACAAAGGTTCCATCGTGGGAACAATTTAACACTTTTTTGACACACCACTCTAAGACTTTAGAGTCAATAGCGGCCATCACCAAACCCAAACCCTGTCAGCAAAAAAGGGAATGTTCTAAGCCGTTCACTAAACAAAAACAGGTTCACAGTTTTCAAACAAACGCGACTCAAACCAATAACGAGTCGAAAACTCAGAAACGTTTTCCATCAAAGGGGGGACAAAAAGACTCTACACACAATTGCCAACATTGTAAAGAGCCCCACCCATTACGATCCTGCCCTAACTTTTTGGAAAAGAATGTGAATGACCGAATTCACATAGTAAAGGTCACAAATTCATGTTTTAATTGTTTGTCAATAAATCATGGTGTCAAGGACTGCTCAAGCAAATATAGTTGTAGGCTGTGCAAACAAAAACATAACACTTTGTTGCACAAGGCAACGGTGACCCAGCCTATAAGTTTACCACCAAATAACGCTGACGAGCAAGCTAGTACAAGTGCTGCAGCGCAAGCCCAATATATACAGTCCACTTCCAGATCAGGTATTCCTAACCTGACTTCCTTGACCCTACGGGGAAGCAATCAGTCCTCGACACAACTAGTAGACAAAGAAACTTTGTTATTTACTGCAATAGTACAAATCGAAACTAGAGGCGCAAGATACCAGGCAAGAGCAATCATCGACCCTGGATCCCAATCCACGTTTATATCGGACAAGTTGAAAAACCGATTAAACTTACCTACAAAACGTAATATAGTACACGTTTCCGGCTTGAGTCAGACAGTTTCTGAAACTTCGACCAAGGCCTGTTTGTTTAACCTTTGCTCCAGGGTGGACACATCGTTTAAGTTAGAGGTATGGGCACCAGTTTTGAAGACCCTTCCATCCAATTTACCGCCCCAAACGTTAAACGCAGAACAATTCGCAGAGGCTGCAAAACTAGAACTTGCAGACCCACACTTTCATCAAAGTCGACCCATCGACCTACTAATAGGCCTCGACTTAGGCCCCTCAATATATAGTATGGAAACACCGATGCGGTCCATTGGATCCCTTTTGGCACAAAAAACAGTATTTGGCTGGATTGTGGGGGGACCAATTTGTACAAAAACTTCACCTAGAAAAACGATATCGTTACTGAACACATCGTCCCTGGACCGAATCCTCTCACGCTTTTGGGAGGTGGAGGAGACCCCAAAAAAGGTTTTGAGGTCAGAAGAGGACACGCACTGTGAAAATCACTACAAGTCTACAACCCGTAGAAGTGATTCAGGTAGATATATTGTTACCCTACCCTTTAAAAATGGCGAAGAAATAGGCGTATCTAGGAATATTGCCATGGCCCAATTTTTGAGAATGGAGCGCATGCTTAGCCAAAAGCCAGAACTTAAGACACAATACGACCAAGTTATTGTAGAATACCTCGAGCTAGGACATATGAGGAAAATATCTCCCCTGGAAATTAATAAATACCCAAATTATTACCTGCCGCATCACGCAGTAATAAAACCCGAAAAGTTGACTTCGAAGATTAGAGTAGTTTTCAACGCATCGAGCCCGTCTTCAAATAAGAGAAGTTTGAATGACATTTTGTATCCAGGACCCATACTTCAACAAGACTTAGTGCTCATAATATTGAAGTGGAGATTCTTCCGTTTTGTGTACAACGCAGATGTCACAAAAATGTATCGCCAGATACTCATTGACCCTACGCAAACAAAATATCAAAGGATATTGTTTAGAAAATCCGAGACTGATCCTATTGAGGATTACGAACTCCTCACAGTGACGTTTGGAGTTAATTGCGCGCCCTTTCTTGCCATAAGAACCCTTCTTCAACTAGCCGAAGATATCGGGACATCTCACCCCCTGGCGTCAAACATCTTACAACACAACATGTATGTAGATGACGTCTTAGCTGGTGGCCACACATTAAACGATGCCATCAAATCACGGAAAGAACTTACAACTGTTCTAAAATCTGCCGGTTTCGATCTGATGAAATGGACCTCAAATGATCCACGAGTTATTCAAGATTTGCCAAATGAGACCCTACTACCGCTCGACTGGTTAAACTTATCCGAGAACGCCGGAACCAAGACACTCGGGATAAAATGGAACATTTCCTCAGACTCTTTTACATTTACTGCCCCAGGTGTTGAATTGAAAGAAAATTACACAAAAAGGGAAGTTCTATCTACAATTGCCAAATTCTTTGACCCTTGCGGATGGATAGCTCCAGTAATTGTTGATGCCAAGTTAATCATGCAACAGATTTGGTTAGATAAAGTCGACTGGGATGACAACCTAAAACCCTTGACTTGCCTCAAATGGCAGAAACTCGTCAAAAACTGCCCTGCAATAAATGCCCTGAAAATTCCTCGTTGGATCCAGTACAGCCCTAATTTAAATGTGGAAATACATGGTTTTAGCGACGCCTCAGAAAAGGCTTATTCTGCGACTCTTTTCGTCCGAATACAGTCTGAAAATTCTATATTTACATATTTACTGGCCTCTAAGACTCGTGTTGCTCCCATTAAACAAATATCGCTACCACGTTTGGAGCTTTGTGGATCCGTTTTACTGGCAAATTTAGCCTCAGGAATTCTGCCAAATCTTCAAGCTACGCAAATCGACACATATTTTTGGACCGACTCAACAATAGTACTGGCCTGGTTAAAGAAGCCCCCCTGCACGTGGAACACTTTCGTTGGAAATCGTGTCTCAGAAATTGTAGATAAAGTCGGCAATAGCCATTGGCAACATGTCGAATCAAAAGAAAACCCCGCAGATATAGCCAGCCGGGGATGTACGCCCCAAGAATTAGAAACCCACAACTTGTGGTGGCTTGGACCTTCATGGCTAAAATTACCCAAAGAAAAATGGCCAAAATCCAGAAGTCCAGATGACACCAACTTAGAAGCAAAAACTGTAAGGACGTTAACTACTACGACTCAAGAGGATCCATTGAACCGTTTCTCCAATTTGTCACGTGCTTATAGAGTATTAGCTTATGTCCTACGATTCTGGAGGAATACTGGTGTAAACAGAAACAGCTTTCGGACATCTTCAAACGAAGTTACACCAGAAGAAATAGTAGATGTCAAAACACGACTCATTATTTTGACGCAAAAACAACACTTCCCAGAAGAATATAAGCAGTTAAAGCTCAAACAAAGGATATCGTCCTCTAGCAGTATTTTAACTCTCAACCCGTTCATGGACCAACTAGGCGTCATCCGAGCCAACGGACGTCTGGTTCAATCACCAGCGCTCACATACAACGAACGACATCCAATTTTGTTGCCGTACAACTCTAAGCTCACCAGATTGCTGACCGAGTTCACTCATAAAATAACTATTCATGGTGGAAACCAACTTATGACCCGAGTACTTCGGACGGAATTTTGGATTTTTCGTTTAAGGCCCTTAGTAAAAATGGTGATTAATAATTGTAAAACTTGTGTTTTGTACAAAAAACACACACTGAGTCAAAACATGGCTTCCTTACCACCAGAGCGTACAACACTTTCTCGCCCTTTCACCACCACTGGAGTCGATTACGCTGGACCCTTTACCATTCGAAACCTTACTGGTCGAGCCTGCCTCATCACAAAAGGGTACGTCTGCATTTTTGTATGCTTTGCCACTAAGGCCGTACATTTAGAACCAGTTAGTGATTTATCGACTCAAGCATTTTTAGCCGCTTTTTCCCGCTTTATTGGAAGGCGTGGGTGTCCAGCAATCATATATTCGGACAACGGCACGAACTTTGTCGGAGCAGCAGAACTCATCAAAAAAGATCGTCTAGAATTTCTAAAAACCCTTCAAACCCAAGTTACTCACAACTATAGCCATCAAAATATCATTTGGAAATTTCTACCCCCCGGTGCCCCACATATGGGCGGACTCTGGGAAGCCGGTGTAAAATCATTCAAAACCCACCTAAAGAAAATGATACCAGATATGAAATTCACCTTTGAAGAGTTGTCAACAATTCTCACCCGCATAGAATCGTGTTTAAACTCTAGACCCTTAAGTCCTGCTAGCGATGACCCAAATGACCTTAACCCATTGACCCCTGGACACTTCCTTATTGGAACTCCATTATTGACCCCAGCCGAATCTGATGTAAGCAGCGAAACCCTGACCCTCATCAACCGCTGGAAACGCCTAAAGGTCATCTACCACTCATTTTGTAGAAGATGGAAATCCGAATACCTGGCAGAACTGCATCGCAGGTACAAGTGGAAGTATCAAAAGGACAACGTTAAAGTCAATGACTTGGTGGTCATCAAAAACAACAATTTGCTACCCAATGAATGGCAACTGGGTCGAATCACAAAGACTCATATTGGAACTGATAAAAACTGTAGAGTGGTTGACATCCAGACAAAAAATGGGATCGTTACCAGACCCATTTCAAAAATTGTGGTTTTATTTGAAATATAGTATAAGTTTTTTACAATTTTCCACACTAATTTTATTCTGCATTCCTACTTACAGGTATGGCATCCCACGAAACATTTCGTAGCGTATCTTCAATAGATTGATTGCCGTCAACATATACAACCTCACACGACCCGCAACCCTGAATCGAATTGAGATCCTAGATGCCATATCTGTCAAATTCATCACAACACCGTGCTACATTGTTTCCTGTTTTATGGACCTTTGGTAAACCTGCACCAAGTCATGGGGGCCGGAATGTTTAATGATGAACCATGTTAATCAAAACACCCGGTGTTTAATGATGACTCATTATGAACACAGCACGCTGTAAAATAGTAACGGTCCTTAAATTGTTATTTACTTTTTCACATTTGTCATTGCACTATTTTTCTATGTACTGAAACTTAGCTTGTAAGATCATTTTTAAAACATTAAAAACTCACTCTAGTTGCGACCTTTGTGAGACAAACATTAAAAAACTTAAAACAAACGTGAATTGAAAAATAAAATAAACAAAATACAAAAACAACAAAACAACAAACAAAAAAAGTGTTTTATTTAACAAAAAAAAGAACCAACCCCCAAACAGTAACCAAAGGTACAAAAATACGGTGAACATTTTATTGCATCATGATAATTGCTTCTTAATATATTTGCTATTTTGGAAACATGAGTATCCCATTTATCTTGTTTTTGTGTTATCAACACACGAAGTTTAACTAAGAACTCACGGTTCGTCCTTTCGGACACATTCGCCTGCGGGGAATATAAAGCCGTTTTTATATGGGTTACACCGTGAACTTTTAAAAAGTCGAACATTTGTGATGATACAAATTGTCTGCCATTATCCGAGTGGATATACTGTGGAATGCCAAATTGGTGAAAGATATTTTCTTCTAAATACTTTATTATGGCAGAACTAGTGGCCTTTTTAAGTGGCTTTAAAAATATATATTTAGTAAAATGGTCTATGGCCACGAAAACCGAGGAATTACCCATTTTTGTTCGAGGATACGGTGCCAACAGATCCATGTATATTCTCTGAAATGGCCGTTCAGTTATAATTTGTCTACCCATAGGTGGCCTAATTGTTTGGTTGGTTGGCTTAACATGTTTACATATTTCACAGTTGGATATAAATCCCTTAATATCAAGTGTCATTTTCGGCCAAAAGTATTTTTCCCTAATTCTATTTAAGGTTTTCGCAAAACCACCGTGGCAAGATAAGGAAACATGATTTAGTTCAATTGCCCGTTGGCAAAGTTCCTTTGGAAGCCATAATCTCCACAAGGACATTTCATCGAAATATTCACCCTTGCGAAACTTAACCCTTTGGTAAATATACCCATCAGAAACTAAAGTGTCAGGAAAACTTCCAGGATTTTCAGAAATTTCGGTTCTCAACTTAACATAATCTTTTGAATTGAAGATCTCAGAATTTAGGTCAATCTCAGAAGGCAAGGTTGGAAAAGAAATTTCATCTACGTTTAACCTAGATAAGGCATCAGGTACTACGTTTGCTGAACCCTTTCTGTACTCCACTTTGAAATCAAAACTTTGTAACTTTAAACTCCAGCGGCCTAAGCGACCAGACAAATCCTTTTGGGACATTAGCCAGCGGAGGCTGGAATGATCAGTGACAATCGTAAATGGGAGACCTTCCACATATGGACGAAATCTTTTTAGGCACACTATAGCGGCAAGACACTCCAGCTCTGTAACGGTGTAATTTTTCTGGTTTTTATTTAATTTTTGCGAAACATATGCTATGGGGTGTTCCTTGCCTTCCTCATCCTTCTGCGTCAGTACCCCACCCACACCTACTCGTGACGCATCACACTGGATGGTGAATGGACGATTAAAATCAGGCTGAACAAGAACAGGGGCACACGTTAAAGCCTCCTTTAACTTAGCAAATGCTGCTTCTGCTTCCGGGGTCAAGTGAAATTCTTTTCCCTTCTTTAAACAGTCAGTTAGCGGCGCTGCCAAGTCTGCAAAGTTAGGTATAAATTGCCGGTACCAACCTGTCATGCCTATATATCTTCTGATTTGTCTCTGACTCCTAGGTAATGGAAAATCTACTATCGCTTCTATTTTAGACTTATCAGTTCTCAAACATCCCTGTCCCACTATGTAACCAAGATACTTAATCTCCCTTTGGCAGAAGCGACTTTTCTCGACATTGATTGTTAAATTTGCACCCCTGAGACATTTGGCAACCTCCCGCAACATATAAATATGAGTTCCAAAATCCTTTGTACAAACCAATAAGTCATCGAGATAAATGAAGACGTTTTCACGGAGCCGGCTTGGTATAGTCTTGTCCATCAAACGACTCATTCTTTGTGCAGCGTTACACAGCCCGAAAGGCATAACTGTAAAATGATACAGTGGCCGACCAGGTACTGCGAATGCTGTCTTTTCTTTTGAACACTCATCTAAAGGTATTTGCCAAAACGCGTCTTTTAGATCAATACCTGTTATGTAATGAGTATCCTGCAAACGACTCAAAAGTCCATTGATATGTGGCAATGGATATGCATCCTTTTTTGTCAATGTGTCCAATTTCCTAGAGTCGAGACAAAGTCGTATCTTACCAGGTTTTCTAACCAGAACTATGGGGCTACAATATGGACTGTTGCTTTCCTCAATTACTCCCAATCGTAACATACGGTCTAACTCGGTATAAGCCCCTGCCTGCCTAGGGGGTGATAACGGATAATGCTTCATCTTAAAAGGTAAGGAATTACCCGTATCTATAGTATGAGTCTCTAATGAGAAACCCAAACCCAGCTTACTAAATGCAGGAAATTCTTCAACTACACGCTTTAGTTCAAAAAGTTCTATATCCGATAGACCGTGAATATTACTATTACTAAATGTTTCACTATCAAGTGAAATATCTGAAACAAAAAGTTGGGGAGCTATATCAAAACTTTTCCAAAAGTTTATACCCAAATAAACGGATTGCTTTAAGTTAGGAGATAAATAGTAAAGAATGTTCCTTGTCGACTTCTTGTAAGTAGTTGGTATTTCTAGAAAACCAATGACATTTTGTTTACCACCATCTGCCGTCTTCAAAGTGGTAAAAATTGATGTATAACTCAATTGAAGTTTCGTTAGAAGTTCAATAGAGCCTTTACCCAGTACACTTATTGATGCCCCAGAATCAAGTAAACCAAACAATTCAACAGAACCTAGATAAATTTTCGCGTATGGCCTATTATCTCTTACCTCATCTAATACCGTCGTCTCAACTATTCTCGCAAACGCCCTTCTTTTCTTGTATCTTTCCCTACATTTTTTTATTTTCTCAGAAACACAACTTTCCTTAAAATTTCGGGCTCTTGTTTGCTCATATCGTAATTTCCTTTCGTGAAATGAATCGGTGTATATGTTACCATCGTTTGCTTCCTGAAATTTAATATTCTCTATAGAATTCTTCAAAGTTCTTACATTACTATCGGCTGCTTTATTCGAACCTAGATTATTAACCTGATCGAATAAATTTGTATTTGAGGGATTTTTGGGGGAGAACGAGGAACCCTCTTCTACTCGTTCGTGTTCCTGTTTTTCGAGTGCTTTTTGCACTGCGGCGTAGTTATGTTTTTCTCTCCACATCTAAAGCAGAAAAGATTGCGTTTTTCAACTGGGCAATCGTAAAAGGAATGACCAATTTGGTCACAGTTCCAGCACTTATAGTGCCTTGTATCTAAGTCCTTACGTTCCTTATTATGGTTAGCCTGGTATTTAAGTGCCGCTATTTCCTCATCTTCATCAAATATTGCATCAGTATTTTCGATGGTTTCTAACTCTGATACCTGCATTTTCCGAAATCTCAATTGCTGTTGCCTACTAACATATTTCTCAGCCTTCCTAGCACAATCTCTTAAGTGGTCTAAGCTAAAGAGATCTGTTGCAAATAGAAGTGAACCAAGAGATTCCTTCACATTATTCTTAATAAGATCTATTAATTTGGCCTCATTCATAGGCTGTGAAAGACGAACATTCATTGCTATCATATCCGAGTAATAATCGTCGAAGCTTTCTTTTGGCATTTGCCGGCGTTCTATCATGCGCACGAGCTTATCACAATCGTTTTCTAATTTCCCAAACTGCTTTGTTAACGCTAACTTAAGCTCGTCAAAATTAGCATTTGGGTGTTGTTTCAAAAACGACCAAAACCAAGTATCGGCTTTGCCTTTCAGAAGAGTGTGAAAATTTGAACTGATATAATTGTCTGTGCTATTATACCTCTCTTTGAGTGTATTGACTTTAAAAAGAAAATCGTTGACGTCATCTGAGCCATCATAAGTGACGTTCCACTTCTCCATTCTAACGGAGTCATTTGAGGATGTACTCCTGCCAGATTCGGTATTGATACTGTGGTTGTGAAAAGAGTTATTGTTAGAAGTATTTCCATTCACGCCAGGATAGTTGGGATTCGGTGGCTGATTATTATAAGGGTTAGAATTTCTGTTAACAGTTCCTACTAGAGAATGTCTCAAACTTGAAATTTCGCCCATAAATGCGTTATGGTTTAAAGTTAAAACATGTTCTAATCTTGCGGTTAAATTGTTTAAATCATTTGCGTTAGTCATAGCCGATTGCACTTGTTGAGACCCACTGGTAGGTAAATTGCTACCCTCATTTTCATTACCCATGTTAACAGCCGATTCTGCCGGATGTAATGAAGCTGGTAAATTAACGTCTCTAAATTGTGCCATAATTGGACCTTGAGCAATTCTGGCTCTTGAATCAGAAGGGTTATTTAAATTTTCTTTCGACTGTACAGAAAAGTTGGGATTTCGGGCCCTAGATCTAGTTAAAATGGGACTTTGGCTTACGCGTGGTCTAGGAATAAAAGGATTATCAGAATTCTCATCAAATGTATAATCTATCTGACTGTCACTGGTAGGTTCTTCAACATCTTTTGATTTCCCTCTTCTCTTTGACATTACTTAACATAAACCAAAAAAAAATACCAAAAAAAATTATGCAAATAAAAAAATAACCAATAATAATTTAGAAATGCTGAAACAAAGCTTCAATTACGGATAACTTACAGATATTTTAAAAGAAATCCCCCTCCAAACACTTGGTGCACTACTTGACTACATTCTATTGTTGCCAATGAGATTTTCTATTTAAATAGAACAATTCATGACTTACGTAAAATATGAATCAACCTATTGAAACTAACATGAGAAGATTTAATTTTATCAGTTGAAAGTAGCGGGATCTATACTTAATTTTAACAAAATATTAAACGACTTACTTTCATACACTGTTAAATAAGGAGAGCCTAATTTGACTTATCACCGCAATATGAATACACTGTATCCATAATGTCTTGTAAAAAGTAAAAAAAATATATAAAAATAATAGTAAACTGCAAATTTACATCCGATTCAATAGAATTAAATCAGATTAAGACTAATCTTACTATAACTTAAAAGTTGAATTCGACATCTTTGCCGAACCCGTTGGGCGCCATTTTATTTATGTAGTAAGTTTAAAAAAAAATTTTATTTTTTTTTTTTTTTTTATATTTTTGTCATCTAAATCAGTTTGGTCTATATGTTCAGTCGCTTGGAAATTTGACAGGGCTTAGCTCGTCGGAAGTGGGAGGGTTCTTGAACATATCTGACTTTAATAACTACACAAACAAAAGTATAATATTTCCAAGACTTTGCTACAAAAAAAAAATTTATTAATTTGGGCTATTGCAAAATAAATTTTAAGACTTCAAATAAAATATCCATAACGATGCGATAGGTGTATTTACCACACTTAACACTTTATGAATTAGCCCACCCTCATTTACCTAAAATACCACAGTGTTAATTATTTTATGCTAGGTATTTTCCTTAAAAGCTCATTAAAATTTAACAACTTTCAATCCGTAATATCTGGCCTGTTATCAGCATTTCCAAATTAATACACTACTACTCCATTACGTTCAGTTTTGCCATTTCAACTCTAACAATTTATTTATATCCAGTAACTTAAAATTATAACGAAAATGTATGTTTAAATTTATTATATATTATACACTATCATTTAAACTCGATCAAAATTAAAAAAAAACTTTAAAACCATGTTAAAATATTAATCCATTAATTGATTTTTCTTTTAATCGATAGCATGTTAAATAAATACGTCTGTATATTATAACTTACAGTTTCATTGATTGATACCCTCTATTTTTACACCTCGTTATTCCGTAGATGGTGGTTTGAGCTCAAAACATCCATAACACGCGACATGGAACGAAAAAGAAAATCGTTAGTAAGGCATAATAAAAATTCCAGAAAAATTAAGATATAATATACGATTGATAATTTGTCTAACATGCCAGAACAAATAATTTTATATTTAAATATAGATTTAAGTTTTATTTATATTAGAATAAAAAAAAATCATGTAGGGTACATGTTACTTTACCATTCTGTCACTGCTAAATTTTAATAAATTATATATATATATATATGCACAGCGTCTATTCAGCGAACAGAGTTTCGAGCTTGAGCATAAAAGGCGAACATTTGCATATTTGGCGAACAGTCCGCCAAATGATCATGTGCCTTGAGCATATTCACCGGACATGTCAATTTTGCCAACATTTTTTTAATTTTTTTTTTTTTTTACATTTTTTTACTTTATTTAACCACACTGTGGTTATATATCGATAAATTTATATTAAAACTTCGATATATAAGGTTTAAGTGCGTTAATTTTGTATTTTTTAACAAATTTTGTTGCGTAGTATTGCCAAGGATTTTTTATAGTTTCCCGTTTTTTTGACTTCGACGCCGCCAATACACTAATGTTTTTACGCCGTTTAGAATGTTTGCTTCGCACTTGATCAAACAAATTTATTTGTTCACTTTTTGGAAAATAATATTAATCTCAGCTATGTATACTGTGGCCCAAAATTTGCTTTTAGACTTCAACCGGCATATCGTGCTATAGTGGTCATTTATATGCGTTCAAAAAAGTAAGTGCAAATCCAAAAATTATGTACAAAGTGTTTATGTAATCATGCCTATCCTTTTAATAGATTTGGAAACTAGTTTGGCATTTTTCTTTGGTTTCTCCTAAATGTCGGTCGAACGAGTGTTTTATAGCTAGTATAACACAGACAGACTTATTTGGTGTGGCCAAAAATTGTGGCAGCGGGTGTGTCACTCATTTCATATCTTTGTACCTGCTGTAAAAAGATCGTGCTGTTTTGTCAACGTTTTATACCCACACCACAATAGTGGAGAGGGCATTGTTATGCATTTGTGCTGATGTTTGTAACACCGATCGGCTCATAATCACTAACGATGTCCGTCCGGCTGGCTGGCTGTCCATGTAAACCTTGTGCGCAAAGTAATAAGAAAAAATTAAATAAGAAAGTTGGCGCAAATGCTTAGTTTTCGAGTTATGGACGTTTAAAGTTTTCATATAATGGCCGGCATTGCTTTAGTTAGCGAAGCTAGTGTTTGTTATACCATGGAGTAGAAAATCTTTGCGCCCGGGCGATGGCCGGCAATGCAGAAAAGCTTTAGTTAGCGAAGCTAGTGTTTGTTATACCATGGAGTAGAAAATTGCTCCCGGCCAAAGGCCGGCAATGCAGAAAAGCTTTAGTTAGCGAAGCTAGTGTTTGTTATACCATAGGGGAGAAAATCCATGCACCCGGCCGAAGGCCGGCTATGCCGGGAAGTTTTTTGTGACGTTGGTGTTTGTTATTTTATAAAATTTGTATTACACTTTTATTTAAATTAACTATATACTTTCCTAGTGCACTTCCGTTACATTTTGACGTAAAATGAAAAAAAAACATGTGAGCTAGTTTAAAATTTTGCAATAAATGTTGTATATTCAGAAAAATCTGTTCAAGAGCTTTAAAATGACACCAATATTGGCCATATACTCTTAGAATTGTAGTGGGAACTCGCATATTTATATGAAAACTTTAAACGTACATAACTCGAAAACTAAGCGTTTGCGCCAACTTTCTTATTTTATTTTTTCTTCTTATTTTTCCATTTTCTATCACCCTGGGAACGTTTTTTTTATTTGGAGCTGCCCAAATAGAATCTGGGAATATTAGTCCGCATGTTGGGTTTCATTTTTATTATGAATTTTTATATTAATTCGAATGTTTATTCTAAGTCAAATTACAGTTTAAAAAGCTTTTATATTTTAATAATCTTATTCCTTCAATATTCCTATATATTCCTGGAAAATATTGCAGGAATAAGATTATTAAAGTATAAAAGCTTTTAAAATTGTAATTTGACTTACTGTAATTAGTAATTGTACTGTAATTTGAATACTCATTCGAGTTAATTAAAAAATTTATAATGAAAATATAAATTTTTATAAAAATGTTTTCCATAATTTAAATTTTCCTCTTTAAAAACCAACTACACTTTACTTAATTACATAAATTTATTTTTTTTTAGAAATTTATTTTTAAAATCAAATAACAAATAAAAAATTTTAATTAAATTGAAAATTATTGTGATTTTTAATCAAATTTGTGAAAAAATTTAAGTTTCAAGTGATTCACGTGATAACTAAAACACTTTATGGCTCATATAATAGCTACAGCCCCTATAATCCCAGTCCAAGTCCAGCACCTTCACCATATCCTACACTTACTATACACTTGGCTCCTGTTTTACCAGAAGTTGGAGATAATTTCAAAGTTATGGGTGCGTTCGTAAATGCATCACTGCGCTGCATCAGAAAAGCAAACTTTTTTTATTGCAGATAAAAAAGTAATTATAATTTTTTTTATTGTGTGACTATTATTTTTGTGGAATATTTGAAAATTTTTTGGTCCGCATCTACTTCATTGAAATACATATTAACATTTGAAATCACTGATGCATTTACGAACGTACCCTCTAGTACACGGCATGTAAAAAGCCACATGAGCATGTGGTTCTGACGTAATTTTGACGTCATCACACAACACGCAATGCTTATTGTGGCTTTGCATTGACGTCAAAATTACGTCAGAACCACATGCACATGTGGCTTTTTACATGCCGTGTACTAGAGGCTTAAGAATACATTAAAAAACTTTTTTAACGCAAGCTTCGCGGAAACTCAAAATAATTTCAAATATATAAAAAGATTTTTAAAAATCTTAATATGTACCTGTTTCTTTTATTTTTAATCATACAAAAATAAAGTGTTAAAAAATATGGAATATTTGGGGCCAATTACAAATGCTTTTTAGACTTTTTGACCTTTAATAATTTGAATGTTCCTTCTAAAATTAAAAAAAATATAAGTATAAATATTTGTCGGTAGCCATGGCGTCCTCGTTAAGCATCCATCTGAAAGTAGGTTCATCCATGTTGATCTTTTCCAAATTTACTTTGGCTGCATCTTCAGCATTCAATTGTGGTGTAACTTCATCTGTTACTTTTGCCTCAGCGCATGCAACAGCCTGTGCAAAACAAAATAGTAAAGTCAAAGTTACATTTGACATTGTGTTGGGATTCCAAAATTTTTGCAGCTTGAATGCCCTCCCAGGTGGAGGATAATTTTATTAGAATGCGATCCTTTCCAATTCCCATGTCTTCGTACAATGAAATCAATTTTAATGCCTTTTCAACGCTCTTCTCGGTATCAAACTACAGACGAGCATCTACTTCAGTCGAAACACGCCCGGGAACAATTTTTAATATTTCACATCCAAATAAAACGCACAAATAATCCATGGCGTCTTCAATTTTTTCATCCGCAGATCTGCAAAGGAATAAATGTATAAACATAAATATGTACATACATATTGCATTCGCTGCTTGTTTGAAATCATACTTACCATCGTTTTTTTCTCATATCCTACTGCTTCTTTTTTTCCTTATAGCGATCCATTTTGTACTTGGTCCATGGGTACAACTTATTATTTCCAACTGCACGTGTTGTTTTTTTTTTCAATTTGAGTTTTTATATTGAAGGCACAGTGTTGCTTTTTTTTTGACGGCTACAAGAATGTCAACTTAAGTAAGAAAGTTGCCATACTTGATCGTAAAGTTACCCACAGACGAGGCAACATTTCTCGAAACATGGGCATGTTTCACTATATGTTGCTAAGTGTGTAGCAATGTACCTGATTGAAATTCGTGTTACTTATTATGTATAATGGAATATAAAAATTTGCCAAATTTATGGGATATAAAATGTGATTGGTAGAAAAACAAAACAATAAAAATTGTTTTTTGTTTCGTAGTAATATATTCAAGAAACACGCAATACTAATGTTTAATTTTTAGTGTCATCATCTGTGGTAAAAACTGAAACATAAGTAGTTAATACCTGTTTCGACAAATGTTGCCTGGTCTGTGGGTACCTTAAAAACAGAAAGGGCTTAAGTCCAGTTTACCAACGCAGCTCCAAATAAAAAAAAAAAGTACATAGGGTGATAGAAAATTGAAAAATAAGAAGAAAAAATAAAATGGCAAAATTCTCGGAAACGCATAGTTTCCGAGTTATGGACCTCTGAAGTTTTCATATGAATTTGCGATTTCCCATTACATTTCTGAACCTATATGGCCAATATTGGTATCATTTGAATTACATAATTCAATAGCATACTCCAGCGAAATGGGTACTGGAAATCCAGTCGAACATAACAATGTAAATACAGTGTAATTCAAGCGTTGAATTACAGTAAAATTCCAGCCTCAAACACATAATAATTAAACTTGAATTCAAGTATTTAAATCAAGTATAAATCAAACCTATAAAACCAATATAAATCAAGCCTACAATTCCAATGGAAATCAAATTAAAAAAGTGAATATTGAAGAAAGAAAAAAAATAATGGTGTATGAAATTGTTGATCTTCCTTAATAGTTTGTGGTTTATTCTCATTTTACTATAAAGCATCTGCATACAAATGTGATATCATTGGAAAACAATTTTAAAGTGCTATATGATGGTATATTTTTTTGGTGCTAGAGTAATATAATACGGTTTCGAAGACAATAACGCAAACGGTACCATTAGATTTACCTTTAAAATTTTTCCGTTATACCACATAAATATTACATACATTGTTTATACATATGTATGCATGTATATTTGTATTTGTTTTGTTGAAGACCTCGTTACGTTTGATTAAAGTCCAAGGAAATTAATAATTTAATTTTTTTCGAAATGATTAAAATCCTTTTCCTCCCTTTCAGCGCATAGAAATAAATTTTTAAAAATATTTTTTCCCAAATATTTTTTTTTTTTTTGATAGCTTAAGCAATACAAAAGTTTAAAAAAAAGAGTTTCAAACATTTTTGTATGAACTGGAATTTGACTTGAAAATTGGGCATAAATTAAAGCTGACTTCCAGTAATATTTAAAGCACTTGAATTTCAAAAATTTTAGTGCTTATTGGGATGTTTAAGAAAAGTAAAATCAACCAAATTTCTATTTAAAACTCAGTTTATTAAAAGTTTATAAATTGAAACTTTTTGTATGTGGCCTTTCAACGACGATCAACGAAATTTTGTCAGCTCATTATTGGTTTGACCTACCGACCATTTAAAAAAATGAGTTAGAGGGTAATCAAAATATATGTATATACCACATATATATTTTGGTTACTCGCTCTCTGAATCCAAAACCTGTTCCACGAAATTTTTTGGATTTCTGAGATATTAAGCATTAATTTTGCTACATATCAACTATTTTAAATTGTATTAAGTATTGTTTTGCTCTATTAGCCTGAAATTCACTGTTAACGCTAAAACTAATTACATTGCTGTATTGAAATTTATTCTCATGTATTTTTTTTTTTAATCAGAAATCAGTCTTTAGAATTTTGGGATGATTGGTCCATAATTTACCATAGGTCCAATACAAATTACCCTCCCAAAAATTATTTTAGTTTGGCTAAAACTGTTACGAATCATGATATTTTGCTCAAGCCAGCTCAAATTTCTAACAAGAAACGCATAAAACTTTCTTATTGTCGGTCAATAGTTTTATTTATACCATTTACTTCACCCCACTGACCTCGGTTTGGTGACTCCATCTAGCCATTCTGCGGCTAACTCAGACCTCAGCCTTTACAAACACTTTTCATCTTTTGTGATTAAAATCAAAAGTTGTTTACAGATTTTAATAATTTATGCTGTTTTCTATACGTGTGGGTTTTAAAAAAGAAAAACTTTGAAGTTTTGCCAAAAAATTAATTTTTTTTTGCACAAAACGACTGCACATATTCGAAAAGAGTTTAACCTTACTTAAATATAATTTTATTGCAGGTTTACGGTTCTTTTAGGTAATTCAATAAAATAACCCGTTTTTGAGATAAGCACCCCATACACGTTTCAATCCAAGTGACAAAGAATATATTCAATTGAAACGTGTATGGGCTGCTTTACGCGAATACATATTGTGCAGCCTCCTCAATTTTCGAAAAACGGTATACCCCGAAAACAAGAGCTTACAAAAAAAAAAAACGGTTGGGACCACTGGATTCAGCGTACCGGAATTACGTTAGAAAAGGTTCAAACATTAAAAAAGTACCAGTTAAAAAATAAAAAAGTTTCCTTTTATAGATGACATTGCATGTTTAATTTTATGTTTCTAGGTCCAACATTAACGAAAATTAAAAAAATGTACCATAACAATACTTTTTGTTAAGTTTTATAAAACTGTCATTTGCTTAAGCAAAGTGCGTAACTGATCGACCATTTGGTACGTCAAATGTTTCTTATTTTGTTTTTTAAATACATTTGAGACTTTTTGTTAATTTTTGACAGTAGGTTAGGCAAGGTTATGCATATTATGGTTGTTGGGCCTTAACTTTTACTGCCTGTTTTTAGAACACGGGCGAAACACTCATTCATTTAACTTACATTTAAAAAAAAATTTTGAAATTTTGTTTTAAATTCTAAAAACAACCAGTAAGTTAACTTTTCTGAGCGTATTAATAACAAATATCAACAAATCAGTACAAAACATCTTAAATCACATTAGAATTTAAGCAGAAATTGTGGTATATTTGAAGTAGCCATCTCAAAAATAAAAATGGAATGCCACAAAATTCTCGAGGCTGTAGAAAACACATAGGAAAATATAACATGTACCGAAATTTTCTGATATTAAAGCAAATTCGTATAAGTTTTCCTTGAAGCTATGAAAACGTAATTAAGCAATGACTGGTCCAATTTCTGCAACCTGAAAAAACAATAATGTAGTTAATGTTGGGCTGGCAAATTTTTAAGACACAGTATTCGTGATCCGAAAATTTGTGAAGAACTCCTTTAAAGGCAAAAATCGGATGATGTATTTATATACATAATTGTTGTTCAAGAAGTTGTGCACTTTAAACCAGGAGATGCAAATTAAATCTAAGTCAATTTATTGTAATGAAAACTAAGTAATAAATTTAGTATGTTATTTCCAAAAAAATCTTTAATTGTTTATTTTCACATTTTTTTTATAATTCTATAATAAAACAGTCTTTTGCAGTTCAAGGTTTAAAAAAAAACAAAAAGAAAGTTAACAAACATAAAAAATTAACATTCATTTGTATTAAACAGACGAGGCTCCATTTGTCGAAACATGGGCATGTTTCACTAAATGTTGCTACGTGTGTAGTAATGTTCCTGGTTGAAATACGTATTACCTCTTTGGTTTCTCAAATATCAAAAAAATTTATATTTTATGTTTCCAAACACAATGTTTTATCGTGTGCAGCGATGTTGGCAGTTTTTGCTTTCTTTTGCAACTCTCGGATAAAAAAATATGAAGAATGAAATCGGAAAATTGCAACAATTGCAAATTATGAGAATTGGAAAACAATTATGTATAATGGAATATAAAAATTTACCAAATTTATGGGATATAAAATGTGATTGGTAGAAAAACAACACAATAATAATTAGTTTTTGTTTCGTAGTAATATATTCAAGAAACACGCAATACTAATGTTTAATTTTTAGTGTCATCGTCTGTGGTAAAAACTGAAACATAAGTAGTTAATACCTGTTTCGACAAATGTTGTCTGGTCTGTGGGTACCTTAAAAACAGAAAGAAGCGATGATTTGGCGTTGAAGATATAACCAAATTTATAATGCCTCTTTAATAATTTAAAAGAACATTAAAATTTATTTAAAAATGCCTTGAAATACAACTTATAGTTAAATAACAATTAAGTAAAATCAAGAAATGTAATTCGTTAACATATTGGAAAAAATAACGTGAAACCTTATTCATAAAAAATATTTATGTTTAATAAAAGTAAAATCAACCAAATTTCTATTTAAAACTCAGTTTATTAAAAGTTTATAAATTGAAACTTTTTGTATGTGGCCTTTCAACGACAATCAACGAAATTTCGTCAGCTCATTATTGGTTTGACCTACCGACCATTTAAAAAAATGAGTTAGAGTGTAATCAAAATATATGTATATACCACATATATATTTTGGTTACCCGGTTCAAAACCTGTTCCACGAAATTTTTTGGATTTCTGAGATATTAAGCATTAATTTTGCTACATATCAACTATTTTAAAGTGTATTAAGTATTGTTTTCCTCTATTAGCCTGAAATTCACTGTTAACGCTAAAACTAATTACATTGCTGTATTGAAATTTATTCTCATGTATTTTTTTTTTAATCAGAAATCAGTCTTTAGAATTTTGGGATGATTGGTCCATAATTTACCATAGGTCCAATACAAATTACCCTCCCAAAAATTATTTTAGTTTGGCTAAAACTGTTACGAATCATGATATTTTGCTCAAGCCAGCTCAAATTTCTAACAAGAAACGCATAAAACTTTCTTATTGTCGGTCAATAG
Organism: Pollenia amentaria; assembly: GCA_943735925.1. Taxonomy (NCBI): domain Eukaryota; kingdom Metazoa; phylum Arthropoda; class Insecta; order Diptera; family Polleniidae; genus Pollenia; species Pollenia amentaria. The sequence goes on along the minus strand of OX031010.1, from coordinate 10,290,166 downwards.
TTTTATTTATACCATTTACTTCACCCCACTGACCTCGGTTTGGTGACTCCACCTAGCCATTCTGCGGCTAACTAAGACCTCAGCCTTTAAAAACATTTTTCATCTTTTGTGATTAAAATCAAAAGTTGTTTACAGTTTGTTGTTTAAGTCATTTATGCTGTTTTCTATACTTGTGGGTTTTAAAAAAGAAAAACTTTGAAGTTTTGCAAAAAAATTATTTTTTTTTTTGCACAAAACGACTGCGCATATTCGAAAAGAGTACAAACATCTTAAATCACATTAGAATTTAAGCAGAAACTGGTATATTTAAAGTAGCCATCTCAAAAATAAAAATGGAATGCCACAAAATTCTCGAGGCTGTAGAAAACACATAGGAAAATATAACATGTACCGAAATTTTCTGATATTAAAGCAAATTCGTATAAGTTTTCCTTGAAGCTATGAAAACGTAATTAAGCAATGACTGGTCCAATTTCTGCAACCTGAAAAAACAATAATGTAGTTAATGTTGGGCTGGCAAATTTTTAAGACACAGTATTCGTGATCCGAAAATTTGTGAAGAACTCCTTTAAAGGCAAAAATCGGATGATGTATTTATATACATAATTGTTGTTCAAGAAGTTGTGCACTTTAAACCAGGAGATGCAAATTAAACCTAAGTCAATTTATTGTAATGAAAACTAAGTAATAAATTTAGTATGTTATTTCCAAAAAAATCTTTAATTGTTTATTTTCACATTTTTTTTATAATTCTATAATAAAACAGTCTTTTGCAGTTCAAGGTTTAAAAAAAAAAACAAAAAGAAAGTTAACAAACATAAAAAATTAACATTCATTTGTATTAAACAGACGAGGCTCCATTTGTCGAAACATGGGCATGTTTCACTAAATGTTGCTACGTGTGTAGTAATGTTCCTGGTTGAAATACGTATTACCTCTTTGGTTTCTCAAATATCAAAAAAATTTTATATTTTATGTTTCCAAACACAATGTTTTATCGTGTGCAGCGATGTTGGCAGTTTTTGCTTTCTTTTGCAACTCTCGGATAAAAAAATATGAAGAATGAAATCGGAAAATTGCAACAATTGCAAATTATGAGAATTGGAAAACAATTATGTATAATGGAATATAAAAATTTACCAAATTTATGGGATATAAAATGTGATTGGTAGAAAAACAACACAATAATAATTGGTTTTTGTTTCGTAGTAATATATTCAAGAAACACGCAATACTAATGTTTAATTTTTAGTGTCATCGTCTGTGGTAAAAACTGAAACATAAGTAGTTAATACCTGTTTCGACAAATGTTGTCTGGTCTGTGGGTACCTTAAAAACAGAAAGAAGCGATGATTTGGCGTTGAAGATATAACCAAATTTATAATGCCTCTTTAATAATTTAAAAGAACATTAAAATTTATTTAAAAATGCCTTGAAATACAACTTATAGTTAAATAACAATTAAGTAAAATCAAGAAATGTAATTCGTTAACATATTGGAAAAAATAACGTGAAACCTTATTCATAAAAAATATTTATGTTTAATAAAAGTAAAATCAACCAAATTTCTATTTAAAACTCAGTTTATTAAAAGTTTATAAATTGAAACTTTTTGTATGTGGCCTTTCAACGACAATCAACGAAATTTCGTCAGCTCATTATTGGTTTGACCTACCGACCATTTAAAAAAATGAGTTAGAGTGTAATCAAAATATATGTATATACCACATATATATTTTGGTTACCCGGTTCAAAACCTGTTCCACGAAATTTTTTGGATTTCTGAGATATTAAGCATTAATTTTGCTACATATCAACTATTTTAAAGTGTATTAAGTATTGTTTTGCTCTATTAGCCTGAAATTCACTGTTAACGCTAAAACTAATTACATTGCTGTATTGAAATTTATTCTCATGTATTTTTTTTTTAATCAGAAATCAGTCTTTAGAATTTTGGGATGATTGGTCCATAATTTACCATAGGTCCAATACAAATTACCCTCCCAAAAATTATTTTAGTTTGGCTAAAACTGTTACGAATCATGATATTTTGCTCAAGCCAGCTCAAATTTCTAACAAGAAACGCATAAAACTTTCTTATTGTCGGTCAATAGTTTTATTTATACCATTTATTACACCCCACTGACCTCGGTTTGGTGACTCCACCTAGCCATTCTGCGGCTAACTAAGACCTCAGCCTTTAAAAACATTTTTCATCTTTTGTGATTAAAATCAAAAGTTGTTTACAGTTTGTTGTTTAAGTCATTTATGCTGTTTTCTATACTTGTGGGTTTTAAAAAAGAAAAACTTTGAAGTTTTGCAAAAAAATTATTTTTTTTTTGCACAAAACGACTGCGCATATTCGAAAAGAGTACAAAACATCTTAAATCACATTAGAATTTAAGCAGAAACTGGTATATTTAAAGTAGCCATCTCAAAAATAAAAATGGAATGCCGAAAAATTCTCGAGGCTGTAGAAAACACGTAGGAAAATATAACATGTACCGAAATTTTCTGATATTAAAGCAAATTCATATGTTTTCCTTGAAGCTATGAAAACGTAATTAAGCAATGACTGGTCCAATTTCTGCAACCTGAAAAAACAATAATGTAGTTAATGGTGGGCTGGCAAATTTTTAAGACACAGTATTCGTGATCCGAAAATTTGTGAAGAACTCCTTTAAAGACAAAAATCGGATGATGTACTTATATACATAATTGTTGTTCAAGAAGTTGTGCACTTTAAACCAGGAGATGCAAATTAAATCTAAGTCAATTTATTGTAATGAAAACTAAGTAATAAATTTAGTATGTTATTTCCAAAAATATCTTTAATTGTTTATTTTCACATTTTTTTTATAATTCTATAATAAAACAGTCTTTTGCAGTTCAAGGTTTAAAAAAAACAAAAAGAAACTTAACAAACATAAAAAATTAACATTCATTTGTATTAAACAGACGAGGCTCCATTTGTCGAAACATGGGCATGTTTCACTAAATGTTGCTACGTGTGTAGTAATGTTCCTGGTTGAAATACGTATTACCTCTTTGGTTTCTCAAATATCAAAAAAATTTTATATTTTATGTTTCCAAACACAATGTTTTATCGTGTGCAGCGATGTTGGTGGTTTTTGCTTTCTTTTGCAACTCTCGGATAAAAAAATATGAAGAATGAAATCGGAAAATTGCAACAATTGCAAATTATGAGAATTGGAAAACAATTATGTATAATGGAATATAAAAATTTACCAAATTCATGGGATATAAAATGTGATTGGTAAAAAAACAAAACAATAATAATTGTTTTTTGTTTCGTAGTAATATATTCAAGAAACACGCAATACTAATGTTTAATTTTTAGTGTCGTCGTCTGTGGTAAAAACTGAAACATAAGTAGTTAATACCTGTTTCGACAAATGTTGCCTGGTCTGTGGGTACCTTAAAAACAGAAAGAAGCGATGATTTGGCGTTGAAGATATAACCAAATTTATAATGCCTCTTTAATAATTTAAAAAAACACTAAAATTTATTTAAAAATGCCTTGAAATACAACTTATAGTTAAATAACAATTAAGTAAAATCAAGAAATGTAATTCGTTAACATATTGGAAAAAATAACGTGAAACCTTATTCATAAAAAATATTTATGTTTTATAAAAGTAAAATCAACCAAATTTCTATTTAAAACTCAGTTTATTAAAAGTTTATAAATTGAAACTCTTTTATAATTTAAGAAAACACTAAAATTTATTTAAAAATGCCTTGAAATACAACTTATAGTTAAATAACAATTAAATAAAATCAAGAAATGTAATTCGTTAACATATTGGAAAAAATAACGTGAAACCTTATTCATAAAAAATATTTCTGTTTTATAAAAGTAAAATCAACCAAATTTCCATTTAAAACTCAGTTTATTAAAAGTTTATAAATTGAAACTTTTTGTATGTGGCCTTTCAACGACAATCAACGAAATTTTGTCAGCTCATTATTGGTTTGACCTACCGACCATTTAAAAAAATGAGTTAGAGTGTAATCAAAATATATGTATATACCACATATATATTTTGGTTACCCGGTTCAAAACCTGTTCCACGAAATTTTTTGGATTTCTGAGATATTAAGCATTAATTTTGCTCCATATCAACTATTTTAAAGTGTATTAAGTATTGTTTTGCTTTATGAGCCTGAAATTCACTGTTAACGCTAAAACTAATTACATTGCTGTATTGAAATGTATTCTCATATATTTTTTACATACACTGTTTGTCAAAATTTATATAAATTGAAAGCTGTGACGTAGGCTACTCGCAATTTTTAAGCAATTTACTTTCAAGATGTCATCAAGAAAACTATTTAAAAAGCCAAACGAAAAATTTGCTCACTTAACTTCTAATCAGCTGTTAAATTGAACGAAAAATTGCCAAACAAATAGAAAAGTAAAATTGAGAACAATCTCGTGGTCAATTTATAAAGTGTGAACGTGTTAGTAAAAATATGAGAGTGAGAGCCAATTTAAAGGAATTGAAAGACAAAACTTGATCGTGTGGCTGCAGGCTAAGTACAATAAAAGCAAAGATATTAAACAACTGAGTAAATAACAAAAAAGCAGATTGTTACAGTTACCACCTTAAATATTATCTGTCAAAATGTGTCATGAGAATAGATAAGGTTCTAAAATGGTTTAGAAAATAAGCATTTGCCGACCGTTTGTTAAATTTTGTATCAGTATTCTCTCTTACTCAATGCATTTTGCTTTTACATTATAAGATTTAGCTCATTCTACATAATTTTTGACATGTCGCAATACTTTGTATTGCCGTGTAAACTAGCCTTAAATAAATTCAAATGACAAGTTCATCTTGTTTTGATTTTGTGAAGTTTTTTGCTTCTATAAAAAAAATAAAAAAAAACTGTTGTTACGCCCTTTTGCATTTTAGCTGACGATATGTACAAATTTGTTTTTTTTTTATTAAGTTTTTTGTTTTTGTACTTTTTATTAATCAAAAATAGTTTTTATGAATATGGGGGTTAGAATTTATGTAGTTAAAAAAAAAAAATGTTTAAGTTTCTTTTTGTTTTTTTTAAACCTTAAACTGTAAAATACTGTTTTATGATAGAATTATAAAAAAAAAATGTGAAAATAAACATTAACTGCCTGGCCCACAATGTCGACAAGAACATTTCTTTCGAATATTAATATTGAAAACAAAAACAAATTTCAGTATCTTATTATTGTTTTCAATTTAAATATGCGAAAGAAATGTTCTTGTCGACATTGTGGGCCAGGCAGTTAATGTTTATTTTCACATTTTTTTTATTTTTACATTTATGTAATTAAAAAAAAATTGTTGTCTTATACAAATGAATGTTTATTTTTTATGTTTGTTAAGTTTCTTTTTGTTTTTTATAACCTTAAGCTGTAAAATACTGTTTTATTATAGAATTATAAAAAAATGTGAAAATAAACAATTAAAGATTTTTCGGAAATAACATACTAAATTTATTACTTAGTTTTCATTACAATAAATTGACCTAGATTTAATTTGCATCTCCTGGTTTAAAGTGCACAACTCCTTAAACAACAATTATGTATATAAATACATCATCCGATTTTTGTCTTTAAAGGAGTTCTTCACAAATTTTCGGATCACGAATACTGTCTTAAAAATTTGCCAGTCCACCATTAACTACATTATTGTTTTTTCAGGTTGCAGAAATTGGACCAGTCATTGATTAATTACGTTTTCATAGCTTCACGGAAAACTTATACGAATTTGCTTTAATATCAGAAAATTTCGGTACATGTTATATTTTCCCATGTGTTTTCTACAGCCTCGGGAATTTTGTGGCATTCCATTTTTATTTTTGAGATGGCTACTTCAAATATACCACTTTCTGCTTAAATTCTAATGTGATTTAAGATGTTTTATACTGATTTGTTGATATTTGTTATTAATAGGCTCAGAAAAGTTAACTTACTGCCTGTTTTTAGAATTTAAAACAAAATTTCAAAATTTTTTTTAAATGTCAGTTAAACGAATGAGTGTTTCGCTCGTGTTCTAAAAACATGCAGTAAAACTTAAGGCCCAACAACCATAATATGCATAACCTTGCCTAACCTACTGTCAAAAATTAACAAAAAGTCTGTAATGTATTTAAAAAAACAAAATAAAAAACATTTGACGTACCAAATGGTCGATCAGTGTCGCAATTTGCTTAAGCAAATGACAGTTTTATAAAACTTAACAAAAAGTATTTTTATGGTACATTTTTTTAATTTTCGTTAATGTTGGACCTAGAAACATAAAATTAAACATGCAATGTCATCTATAAAACGGAACTTTTTTATTTTTTAACTCGTACTTTTTTAATGTTTGAACCTTTTTTATATATGTGATATGTTCATATATTTTGATTACCTTCTAACTTATTTTTTTAAATGGTCGGTAGGTCAAACCAATAATGAGCTGACGAAATTTCGTTGATTGTCGTTGAAAGGCCACATACAAAAAGTTTCAATTTATAAACTTTTAATAAACTGAATTTTAAATGGAAATTTGGTTGATCTTACTATTATAAAACAGAAATATTTTTTATGAATAAGGTTTCACGTTATTTTTTCCAATATGTTAACGAATTACATATCTTGATTTTACTTAATTGTTATTTAACTATAAATTGTATTTCAAGGCATTTTTAAATAAATTTTAGTGTTTTTTTAAATTATAAAAGAAGCATTTTAAATTTGGTTATATTTTCAATGCCAAATCATCGCTTCTTTCTGTTTTTAAGGTACCCACAGACCAGGCAACATTTGTCGAATCAGGTATTAACTACTTATGTTTCAGTTTTTACCACAGACGATGACACTAAAAATTAAACATTAGTACTGCATGTTTCTTGAATATATTACTACGATACAAAAAACCATTATTATTGTTTTGTTTTTCTACCAATTACATTTTATATCCCATAAATTTGGTAAAATTTTATATTCCACTAGCCTTTAACCCGCCACTTCGTTAGCGTCTCATTTTCTTTCGTGGACATATTTTTACGCCAAAGTTTACGTTGCATTCACTCAGGAACTTGCGTGTTTAATTTTATGTTTCTAGGTACCAGTTAAAAAACGAAAAAGTACCAAAAAGATCCCTCTTATTGATTCTTGTTAACTCAGGACATTTAATGTTGAACTTTATGATTCTAGGTCCAATACTAACGGAAATTCAAATAGTACCGGTTTACGACCAAAAAGTACCAAAAAGCCCCTCTTACAGATTCTCATTTACTCAGGACCTTGGATGTTCAATTTTATGTTTCTAGGGCCAATACAAAAGGAAAATTCAAAAAGTACCAGTTAAAAAAAAACAAAAAAGTACCACAAATTTTTCTCTTATAGATTCTTGTACACTCATGACATTAAATGTTGAATTTTATGTATCTAGGTCCAATACTAACGGAAATTCAAATAGTACCAGTTAAAGAACAAAAAAGTACCAAAAAGCGCTTTTACAGATTCTCACTCACTCAGGACCATGCATGTTTAATTTTATGTTCACAGGTCCAATATTAACGAAAATTAAAAAAAGTACCAGTTAGAGGACGAAAAAGTACCAAAAAGATCCCTCTTACGAATTCTCATTCACTCAGGACCCTGCATGTTTAATTTTATGTTATTAGGTCTAATATTAACGAAAATTAAAAAAGTACCAGTTTAAGAACGAAAAAGTACCAAAAAGATACCTCGAACAAATTCTCATTCCCTCAGGACTTTGCATGTTTAATTTTATGTTTCTAGGTCTTATACTAACGGAAATTCAAAAAGTACCATTTGAAGAGCAAAAAGTACCAAAAAGTACCCTCATAGCTTCTTATCCACTCAGGACATTGCATGTTGAAGTTTATGTTTCTAGGTCCAATATGAACGATAATTAAAAAAATTGCTAGTTGTAGAACCAAAAAGCTAAAGTAAGAAATTAAATTTCCCGTATTTCCCCTTTTTGGTACTTTTTTTCTCCCCATTGAAGCATGAACAATTTCAATATTGTAGTGGGAGCCCATAATTTAATACGTTTATGTCAATAAATAAAAAAAAATGTTTTATAAAAAAAGTACCAAAAATAGTTACGCTTTTTACCCCTTAAACGTCCGAATTTCGAAAAAGTACCAAATTCGTATTTTTTAGATAAGTTTCAAATGTGATATAACCCTTATTTCTATGTTTATGGGTTCAAAAGATAGATGGGGTGACAAAAAAGTACCAAAATACAGGTTTTACCCGTTTACTCCGTTAAAGGGCTGAATTTCCAAAAAGTACCAGACACCTGTCCGCTTATTTTTCTAAAGAACAACGATAAGTATTACATTTTTTTGTATCTCTTTTAGTTTTAGAGATATAAGGTTACCGAATTTACCCGTTTTTGCCCTTTTTTACCCCCTAAACATTCGAATTTCCAAAAATCCCGTCTTAGTGGATCGATTTGGGGAGAGACCAGCCCCTGGTCCAAATTTCAAGTTTTTAGCTTCAGGCGTTTAGGCTGTGCGATGATGAATCAGTCAGTCAGTCAGTAACGTTACAATTTTATATATATAGATTATACATAATTGTTTTCCAATTCTCATAATTTGCAATTGTTGCAATTTTCCGATTTCATTCTTCATATTTTTTTATCCGATAGTTGCAAAAGAAAGCAAAAACCGCCAACATCGCTCAATCGAAATATTGTGTTTGAAAAGCCCCAATTTACACGTTTCATCTTTTGATGCTCAACTTCTTTTCAATTCCATTTTGAAGATGCCATTATGTTCACACGCAGCAACCGGTTTCAACTTTTTTGCTTCAAAACAACAACACTTTTATCCAAAGCGAACCAAAGAGAAAAAGAAAACAAAAAAATTACATGCAGCCATTGTTGTGCATATACCTACGAATGAGAACACAAAGCGTACTGCCCGAGTACAGACATCTCCGTACCAACCCCTTTTCTTCTTGGTTCCCTCTCCCACAAGAGTTGAGCATCAAAACATGAAACGTGTGAATGTAGATAAACATAAAATATCAAACAAGTTTGATTTTTGAGAAACCAAAGTGGTAACACGAATTTCTACCAGGTACCAGAGAGCTGCAAGGAGTATGATCGAGCCTGCTCAATCACTACAGCTAAAAATTTAGTTTAAATCAAAAAAGTATTCACAGTTTTGTTCTAGTTCAAACGTCAGCACGAACCAAAAAATTCAGTAAGAAGTATGAATCAGTCGAAAAATTATGCTGGTATTTGTTTATTTAAAAGTGATGCATCTGTTTTTGAACGACAGCTAACTTGTACTCGGCTTTCGGCTCGTTGATTCGAACATTATTTTATTGTGATCAGTTGCAACACCACTCGAATTTTATGATTCAATCGGTTTTGTCAAACATCAAGAAATGATTTTGATCTAAAGAGCTCATTTCAAACCGTCAGCTAGAATTCTTGTACTCGCAACGAACATGAATGTTAATATTTCTTTGGTACGATAGTAGCAAAATTCATGTTATAGGCTCGAGCCACTTGTTTTTTGTGTATTATTTATGTATGTATATAAGCAATATAAAGTTCATACATATGTATGTATTTAACATACCAAAGTAGGGGCGAAAAATTTAGAGTAAACTGTAATATATTTTGGGGGTTAGAGAAATTATGGGTTAAAGGTAAAATTTTCATACAAAAAAGTCGAATTCATTTGGTCGAATTCATTCTATAAATATCTCATAAAATTTATTTTTATGCCTAAGCAATAATATATAGGTATGTACATACACATTTTTCGCAAATTTTATTTTCAAATAAATTTTTGGTTGTGATTTTTAAATAGTTTTTTCTCTATATTCATATTGCCTAACAATGCATGCATACAATGTTAAATAAACAGTATAGATCTTACATACACTCCAACTTTTGCATATTTTTAACCAATAATGTTGCGACTGATACATACACATGTATGAAGTTCGAATGAGAACAAAGCTGTAGAATACATGACTGGTTTGTATTTCATTTTTAGCGTTAATGATTAAGTCGACTCGTTCAAACATGCTGCACCTGAATGAACATTATATCGCATTTGAAAACGAATATGGCAAGAGTGATGCGAGCACCGCTTCGTTTTCTTGCGGTGACTGTAGTCATACCAGAAAAAACATTTACAAACATTCATGTTCGTTGCGAGTACAATAATTCAAGCTGATTGCTTGAAATGAGCTCTTTAGATTAAAATCATTTCTTATTGTTGAACAAAAACGGTTTGAATCATAATAATTCAGAGTACATGATTGGATACACTCCAAATTTTAGTATTCGTTGCAGTTCTCTGCCAGGTACTTTGCTACACACTTAGCAACATATAGTGAAACATGCCCATGTTTCGACAAATGTTGCCTCGTCTGTGGGTATCTTTACGATTTTCAAGTATGGCAACTTTCTTACTTTCTACCCAGTCGTCAAAAAAATAGCAACACTGCATTCAACAAAACAAAACAGAAATTATAATTTCTTTACCTGGATTATTAATTTAACAGATTAGCACTTAAGATGAACAGAAAAATGTGACCAACGGAAAATGTAAGTATAAACTGTATATATAACATATTTATATAACATATATTTGAATTAATTGAAAAGCTTTTAGAAAAATGCTTCAATCATGAACAAACCATTCAACAGTTGCCTCTTTATTGGGTGATGAAAAGCAGCTGCAACAGCAAACTGAATTGGAATTGTTGACTAGACTGCTAGGAGGTAGAACAAGTTCCTCTACAGAAACTTCACCAACGCAAGTCTTCTACCAGTGAAGATTAAATAACTTTAAGTGAACTTATTGTAGGCAGCTAGAGGCAAACAACGACAAAATAAATGTCAACAAGATTTCACTAAAGTACGACGTCCTGTACAACGCAAACGTGAAGCAGAACTTTTCACAGGCAGTGTAAATCTATTTGGAAGTATATATTACAGCTAAGGAGAAAAAATATCATATTCTGTGGTTTACGGAATATTTCGAAACGAAAAAGGATATTTTAAGGAAGAGAAAATATTGAAACCCAATAACAAAATCAAGTTAACGCATAAGCAGTGGTTGAGTGGTAGCATTTGTAGTAAAACGCTTAAAATTGTTAAATATTCATAATAAAACCTGAGAAAACAACGTTCGTTATTAAATTTCAATAACCTAGCCTATGGGCCATAATCTGCGGGTCAACTCTTTTGCGATGCGAAAGAAAATGGAAGCGATATAGTGATCGGTACTCTTTAATGCTTTTGCGCGTTTGTCTTTCGCATCTTTTTATTTTTTTTCTTTGCGCAAATTATCACCATTTATTCGATTCAAATTTGCCAATTTAAAATATTTTTTACGTATTTTGGCACTTCATTATTGTCAATCTGCGCATCTTTAATTTTTATTGCCAGTATTGCTTAATTTAAAAAAAATTTTGCGAGTGATAGAGAGTACCAAGTTAACATTTAGATTTCGTATTGAAATTGCATTCGCATCACAATAGAGAGAAGCCCCCATGATACCATTTGCAGTTAATATTTTTGCACAAAATTTTTTATATTTATAATGTTTTTAATTTTAATTAATATTTTTGAACGAGAAGTTTTTTCCACATTAAAAAATGTTTTTATTTTAAATGGCACTAACTAAATGTAAACAAACATGAATAAATAAATGTAAACAAACCAGAAATTTTTTTGACATTTTTGACAAATTACAATTTAAAAAGCTTTTATACTTTAATAATCTTATTCCTGCAATATTTTCCAGGAATCTATAGGAATATTGAAGGAATAAGATTATTAAAGTAAAAAGGCTTTTTAAACTGTAATTTGACTAAGAATACACATTCGAATTAATATAAAAATTCATAATAAAAATGAAACCCAACATGCGGACTAAAATTCCCAGATTCTATTTGGGCAGCTCCAAATAAAAAAAAGGACCCAGGGTGATAGAAAATGGAAAAATAAGATGAAAAAATAAAATAAGAAAGTTGGCGCAAACACTTAGTTTTTGAAATTCAACGAAAATCTTAAATAATTTTGTTACTATTTTCAAAAAGTTTTGTCCATCTATATAAACAAAACAAAATTGTAACATTACTGACTGATTCACATGGGGCATTCTAAACGCCAGAAGCTTAAATGTTGAAATTTGGATCGGAGGTTGGCCTTTCGCCAAATCGATACCCTTGGCGGAGGAAATTTGATGGAATTTGTGGACAACGTGGTCTTTTATGAAAATCTATTCTCAGAACCTTAAAGGTGTTGCATCTTTATACGAATTTTTTCAATTCGTCCGTATTTTCAAATTCTCTGTAAGATGAATTGCAGGAAAACGCATGAAATTTTATGGAATTTGTGGACAAAGGGGTATTTTATGAAAATTAATTGCCAGAACCTTAAAGGTTTGGCGGCTTTATACGAATTTTGCAACACTTTTAAGGTTCTGACAATTAAGTTTCATAAAAGACCACTTTGTCCACAAATTCCATTAAATGTCTCCGCCCATCTACCATCGTTTTCCTGGAAGTCATCTTAGAGAATTTCCAAATTTGAAAATATGTATTGACAAATTGCAAAATTTGTATAAAGACTCAACACCATTAAGGTTCCGACAATTAATTTTCATGAAATACCACTTTGTCCAAAAATTCCATCCGCCCATCTCCTACCGTTTTCCTGGAACACGGAAAAATATTCCAGAGAAATTGTAAACTTGAAAAACTAAAAACACCACTGTCGGAAAATACTAAATAACGCGTAAAACTGTAACGACTAATGCTATTATAATGGGTACGTTCATAAGACGTAGCTGTTGAGCTCAACTGCTAGAAAACTGTTGACAACTGTTGAGCCGAACATTTTCGTCTTAGAAACGGCATTATGAGTATAATGCAAAATTAACAGCTGATAAACATAAACAATTGAAAAAAAATAAAGGCTGAGGTTGAGCACAACATGTTGACTTTAGGTAGCTAAAAAATTTTATGATGGAATAATTAGCCTCAAATACCCAACTGTTGTGCTGAGCGGAAGTGCTCAACTATGCGTTTCTAAGACAAACACTAAACGGTTACACAACAGTTACGCCTTATGAACGTGCCCAATGTCGCTTTTATATGATTAGAAACCACACTGTCAACTTTCGTGAAGATCGGTATAAAATTTATAATAGGCCCCATATAAACTTTGCACTCGGAAAACACTTTAGTTACACATATGAAATATTTGACGTCCTACACGAAACCACTAGTTTAGTTAAAAAAAATTTTTGCTTTTTCAAAACGTTTTTCATATTTTCTTTAACGGTGTATTTTCTTATGTAATGCTTAAGGTTTTATTTAATTGTTTTATTTATTCCACGGCAAATCCACAATTTTCTTCAACTGCTTTTGTTTGTTTATCATAAAGCAGTTGATATCTGTCGTAGGGTGCCAAATCAATACTATTGAAACATGTATGTATGAACTTTCGGTAGATTTTGTGTGGGCACATCTTGGATTAAGTGTATGGTGGAGTCGTGGCCCTACAGCACCTGTTGAACCCTGTAAAGCATGGAAACCTTGTAAAGGAACACGTAATGAGCCCGTAACAAATTGCAAAAGTATAGACGACATTTCCTATGAATAGCATTCAACCACCTTTAAAAGATGAAATAAAAAATAAGCAAAATAATTAAAATTGTGTTGTCTAATTAACAACAAAATATAGTAAAACACACCTGCCAAAACCATATAACTTGTTGAGTATCTGGTGCAATGTTTTAGTTCACAATAACCTTTTGAAAAATTAAATTAATTAAGTTGTTTAATTTCTATTGAAATATAAAAAAATTACCTTTTTGTAATGATACAAATTTTTGTTCAATACCCCGCATAAATCTACATTTTACAAAGAGTTTAATATATTCTCATGTACAACTAAAGAACCAAGACCATTATTTTCTACACTTAATGTAGAAAAAACAAACAAAATTCCTTAAATTTATATTTTTAACAAATATTTTGAAAAATTTGCATTGACATGCAACTTATTAAATAAAACCAATTTAGTGTTGTCATATTTCATTTTGTAAAAAATTTTTTGCGGGTTTTTTGCAAAAAAACGCTTCATTGTTGAAAATTAGCGTTGAAAAGAATGATTTATTGTTTTGACAACACTAATTAAAATAAATGTACACTCCAAAGTCGGCAGACATTAATAACGTGCCCTATAAGAATTTGGGAATAATAATGTGGAAACATGGCAACAAAAAATTTCATATACACGGAGCATATTAATTAGTCATGTTCGCCAATTAAATACAACGTATACAGCTGTTCGTCAATTATGCGCTGTCGACAAAAACCCATTTTTAAAAGACTTCTAAAAAGTTTAGAAGAAAAATATTGAATTTAGATTTCTAAAATATTGCAATTTATAATATTTAATTAAAAAATTTCAAGATTTTTTCTGTTCGCCAATTATTCCCTGTGCATATATATATATATATATGTAATTGCATATGTAAATTTAACAGAGCGATGGCAAAATACCAGTTTTCTTAAAAAGTATAACAGTTTGAAATGTTAAGAGATACTCTCTTTATATAGATAAAAAAAATTCATATGCGTAATTTACATTACATTAACTCACACAGGTTATTGTTTTTATTAAGTTCTTTTTAAAAGTTCAAATTACTACTTGCTTTTTGTTGAAATAATGACGTCACACGTTGTCGTCTTGTTATTTCTACTTTTTTTTTTTAAGTTGTCATTTCGTTTGCTAATTCAATTCTTTGAATAAAAATAAAAAAAAATTATACATCTACATATATTTAATTACTACGCACATAGAGACAAATCAAGTGAGATGTAGACCATTATGCATCTGCCTTCTGCATTTTTATGCATTTGCCTTCTGCTCAATCTGCCTATCAATGGACCTCGAACCGTGATCGCGTTTTGCGTATGATACAAAAAGGTTTCCTTTATTAAAACCCTATTAAAATTATTGATAGAATATATCAAATAACTTTTAAGAATCGGAATTAGTTTAATTGCTCTTACCAATTTAATTGGGTTTTATTTCAACAGTTAATTGTTTGTTCTGAAGACACGGAGAAAATGTGTCGTTGTTATATTGATGAAATATATTACTTATGGATAATTTTGTACTTACATATGTGATTGCAGATTATTTTATATAAAAAAAATTTTCCTCTTTTTACAAATTTTTTTTTCTTTCCTTTATTTTTTTTTTAATTTTAAAAGAAACTTAACACTTGAGTTTAAGAAATAAAAAAGCAAAGTGAACGAATGCTTTGCTTAAGCTCTACCTCTCGGTCAAGCTTTTATATTTACTTCAGTGCTTGCTTGAAATTTATCGTTTCCCAACTAATTGCCAATGATGTCAACTCATTAATTAATGTTATCATGATATCATATGTCATGACATTAATAATTGATGTATGCAATCATGTTAATCATTTTGCCTAAATACAATATACTTTATGGCACAATAATATAACTTAATTAAGGTTTTAAACTAATATTATATTAACTAATATTGTTAATATTATTAAAAGTAATATTAAATACTATATTTTTTTTTCAAAGTATCGATAATTTCAAAATCTGTTACAAGGTCGACCTCATTTTCGAAGAAATGAGGTCGACAAATTATGCCTCTCCATGGCATAATTTGTGAAACACTGAAGCAAAGAAATTACAAATTACGATAAGCAAAAAAATTTACGTTAAGGTGCGACTCACAATTAACAGCATGCATTACTCTTGGACCACCCCTTATAAAAAATTTTACCGTCTAATTTAACAGAGTATCGACGCCGTGTTCGACGTGTTCCTACCGTGATGTTTAAGTGTTCAAACAGAACTGCGTCGAGACCACATTTTCCATACAATCTGACATACAAATTTGTCATAGAAAGCCGTCGTTAAATAAAATCTATTTTATTTCGAGAACGATTTTTCTAATGCTCTTACATTTAGACACTTATTCTTCCAGTAATGCTACCATACTTCCATTAAATTTCGTAAATTTTGTAAACAGAAAATGAAAAACAAAAGAAAATAAAAAAATTAAAACAATAATCTGAGAGAGAATTGAAGTTACTGCCGACGTTTTAATTATGGGCTTAGGATTTTTGCCTGAAGTTGAATACTCTGTTCGGTTTGAACACTGAATTTTTAAAAAGGAAAAACTTTGTGAACTAAACCATTTCTTTTTAATTTTCTTAAATTTTATTAAAAATGAATATTAATAAAATTAATTAGATATGGGTTGGTACGATATTTTCTAAACTTTTTCTTAGAAACCGACAAATCCAATTACTTTTTATTCTAATCGAAGTTTGGTGAAGGGTAAATAAAATTCAGTACAGCCAAATAATAAAGATTTTTTTATTTTTGCTGCGTGATGTTCTCTTAAATTTGTAACTTATTAAAACAAAAATTACATATCTGTAAATTTTAGAGACCTGTATTTATTTTTCATTGTCTATCAAGAATTAAACGTTTCCTTTTCTTAGAGCTTTTAGTTTTTTTTTAAACAGAGAGATTTAAAAAAAAATTTTTTTTATTATTAACAACAAACCTTCACTCAAATCCATTTTAATTAACAATGTGCACTTGAAATAATCAGTTTAGAAAGCGCTTAAAAATACGGAGAGATTTTTTTTGTTAAGAAAATTTGCTGTTAAAAAAATTGTTAAAAAAATGTTTTTATTTATAATATTAATTGCTTGTCTTTTACCTCTTATATATTTGGAGTTAAAAACATTTCAAATAAAACAACTTATCAAACATACACCGGGTCCAAAAACCCTGCCTTTGGTCGGCAATGCTCATCAAGTGGGAAAAACACCAAGTGGTAAAATATAAAGAATGTTATAACTAAAAGATCTATATGTATTTACAGCATAGAAGAGGATTAGAATAGAAAGGCAGAGAAAAGACTAAGTCCCAATTTACATTATACGATTTTTGTCGTTGCGATTCTTACCTTATTGGCGAGAGGGGAGAGAGGAATTAAAAGGGGTACACAAGCGAGTGTACTCTACGATTCGTTTTGTTCATTCATTCGTAGTGTCAAATTATATGTATACACAAAAAGTTGTAACGACAAAAATCGTACAATGTAAGCATAAGACCGACTTCAAAGAAGAAACGACAATAATCGCAACGACAAAAATCGTGTAATGTAAATTGGGACTAAGCTTATCTTTTCAAACTACTGAGCTCTATGATTGTGTTAGTAACAAATGTGTTTACATACATATTTTGTTGTTGTAACTTGAAACGTTTGAAATTTTGTGCATGTTTTTTTTTAGTTTTGTCTCTTTCTCCTTTCAATTCTAGTCGCCTTCTTTGGTTTACAGTTTTACTAAGAAGAAGGGAGAGCATTAAGTGGGGAACAGAATATTCGCTGTAGTTCAACGTTACGAATAGCGCTGCAAGCTGTGACAAGTTAAAAGCGTCAGTTTGAAAGTGGTGTAAACGGAATACGTAGTTGTAGTAGTCGTTGCAGTTGAAGTTGAAGTTCAAGGTACGAAATTTTGAACTTTGTTGCGCTACAGAGCATTCGTCAGCCTCAGCTACTACTACAACTGCTTTATTCTGTTTCAGGCCTAAGTGTCGGAAAATTTTAGTTTTGTTTTTAAATTGCGGAAAAAAAAGTCAAAGCTTTTTTACCTCTTAGTTCTATTAACTAATGTGAGAATAGTTCTTGAAGCAATGCTTCTTTTACACCTGTTTACGTTTCAGACAATTACAAAACGTTAAAAAAAACTTATATAACCCAGCATTTAGACATGCAAGTGCAAGTTCGAAAAACACAATACACTCGTACTTTTTCACTAACACCATCACAATTTTCATACTTGCAGCCAACTTGTAGCTAACTTGCAAGACATTTCTGACGACAGTGATTTTTTGGCACTTGCATGCAAGTTAATGTCAAAAATATAAACAGAGTTGCCAAATTTACTTGATTGCGGAAACAATAATAATAGTTTTAACTTTTTTTTAAGTATATTTAAAACTATTTCGTTTATTTTTTTACAAATATACCTATAGTAGACAATTGTTTTAATTTTAAAACATCAATCTCAATAGAAAACGTAAAAATAATTATTAATACCAAATGTTTGCATACAAGTGTATCCCTGTTTTGCTATTGGTAACTATTATACATATATAAACAAAACAAATGAACTTGCACTTGACTGTGTAAACACTCAAGCTACTTGAAAGACTTTCGGCTATTTCTTCGAAATTTTTGTTGATAATACGTATACACCACTTGCAAGTAATTTCTTGCATGTGTAAAGGCAGGGTAAACAAAAATAACACATCTCAAAATTTATGGGAACTCAATAAAGGCTCGCATTTGCCACCAGTCTTGCCAGCCGAATAGAAAAGTCCCTAAAATAGTAACGTAGAGCGTTTTCTTTTAAGTGCCATCCATAGTGAAACGGTCGATTGAAAAATATTTTATCTTGTATAAAATGCTGCTAAGCAACGTACCGAAAAGTTGCTGGTCTAACATAAGTTGCCTGCAATGTTGCCAAAACTGGGTGACCAAAAATGGCTAAATTTTGCGGAAAGCAATGGCTAAAAATTGGCTAAAAAATGGCCAAAAATGGCTAAATAAAAACACATTAAAATGTAATAACAAAACATCAATAATTCATTAAAAGTTTTTTACAATGAAATTGTAAATTGAGTTCAATTTGTTACTTAAAAATAAACGAAAATAAAACTTTTTTTTTTTCATTGGAATTTGTATTTGTATATTTATTGTTCAGTTAATATGAATATTTTACAATCATTTTAATAGAGTGTAGTAAAGAGTTTAGCACATTCATATGGCTTTTTATCTTAAGTCTAATTATATGTAGGTAGATGTAAAAGATCAATGTTTTAATTGATATATTTTCAAATGGAGGAAACAGTTGTAAAAAAAACCTCAAATAGATTCTTTGGAATTAAAAAAATTAAAACGTCGATAAATTCGATGTGGTTATCGTTCATCTATTAGGAATCACTTGTACCTATCAGTTTTAAATATTTTGAAGGTAAATCGTTATCACGACAACATTTTATTTTACCCAACCTTTTGAGTCAAAATCTCCAAAACAAAATAAAAAAAAAAAATAAAATTTGTTTTTTTGTTATGGTAATTGATTAAATCGAATTAACAGTTGCTAAATGTAACCAATTTCTTAAGTTACTTTTATCAATGTTTACTTGGCTAAACACCCTCTCTACTTCAGCATTAGACCATGAAAGTGAGAACAACTTAAAAGTAAAATCCGAAATTTTTAAAAATTTCTTGTTGCCATAATACGCTGATGCATTTGTTGATGATAAAAAATGTTGCTTTTTTCTTTTTGTTTTGGTGAAAACTGATCGTTTATAGCGATTTTGAACATTTGTATAAGTTGTGAATTAAATTAAATGTGGTTTGATTGTTAAAAATGTTTATTTTACTTATAGCAATTTTATAAATTTTTATAAGAAAAAAAAAATTAGTGTTTTTAAAGAAAAAACGGAAAAAGTTTTTTATGGCTAAACAAGTTGGAAAATTGGCTAAAAAAAAATGGCTAATGGCTAAAAAAGGTGAAAAATTGCTAAATCTAGCCACTAAATGGCTAAATTGGCAACACTGGATGCCTGAGTTATAGTGGATCAAAGCTTAGATTTAATGTTTTGTAACACAATTAATAACAATATCCATAGTTTCATAATTTAATTGTAAACTTATTTTAATTTCAAAAATTTTAAGCCATAATGGACTGAAATCGAATAAATACTAAAGATCTTATAATACTTTTTTTCAATCTAAGCATATTAGCCACTATTTGACAAGTTATATAGTAGCAGTTCAAACAAGATATAATTTATTTAACTCTGGATGGCGGCTAAAAGGGAAGTATACATCGAAAAACGCAAATGAACCGTTATCTGTTAGAGATTGGGTACGAAACCGCTGTGTAGTCTTAAAACTTGCTTACCTGGTCTTATTAGATCGGTGGTTTCTAGCGTTTTAAGCTTCACAAGCAAATCGTTTTTTGCTATTCAATGATATATAACTTCCTAAACTGCCTGTTTTTCAAAATAAAAATAAAAGAAAAACTTCGCTTGGGAATTTATACTGAAACAAAAAAAAAAAAAAAAAAAAAATTTTAATTTGTTTTTGTTTTCAATATAAATATTTATTTTAAGCCTGGTGCTCTATTCAACACTTCACTTGAAATGCTGTCAAAACTCATATGAAAAAAACTTGTGAGGAATTTCTATGAAATATTGTTAATAGATTTGTACTCTGTTCAATTTTTGAAACAGTTGCGAAATGTTTTTGGCAACATTTTCTTACAACTGCAAAATAATATAAGCTGCACTTATTTCACGTGGAATTTTAAGAAAATGAAAAAAGTTTACAATTTATATTAAATAATTTATATTAAATAAGAATTAAAAAACATATATTGCACAACCGGTAACAGTTTTTCATCCATGTTAACTTTCATTTTTATTTAATTTTTTTTATTTAAAAAAATGCTTTTTAGTAAAATACATGTGGGTTTTGTTTACATACGCAAAACATCGCATACTTTGAAAGATTAAAAAAGTCAAATTGTGCAAACTCTCGAGATAGGTAACATTGATACATGTCAAACTTTTCGTATGAAATAATAGATGTTGCTAAACATTTTTCACAAATTGCAACAGAGTACTAGGCCTTAGTTTAAAAAAAAAACAGGCAGAAATTCATTTAAGCCTGGTACTCTGTTCAGTATTTCGTGCGAAATGTTATCAAACTCAATAAAAAAAAAAATTCTGTTCAATACAAACGAAAAAAATGTTGATAGAGTTGTACTCTATTTAAATTACGAAAAACATTCGAAATGTTTCTAGCAACATTTTTATTTTCCGTGCGAAACAAATGCAATTTTAAGCAACAGCTTATCAAATTTTGTTATTTTTGATTTCGTATTTGTAAAGTGGTTTTTATAAAAACCGCTTCACAAAGAAAAATGTAGATAAGTGCTAAAATTAATAATAAAATAAAATTTTTTGTTTTTTGATTTTTTTTTTTTGGTTAGGACCAGCACTCAGGGTATGACCCCTACTAATGCGTTGCATTGTATTGGAACTAGGAAAATAGGTTATGGGAGGGAGGAAAGAGGGAGTGAAAGTAGTGTTTTTTGATTTGGGAGATTATAAAAATAATATTGTTTTACTTTTTAATGACAATTAAAAAAAACATGATTTTTGTTTACCTTCGCAAAACAATGTTGTATAGTTGCAACTAACAAAAACGTTAAGTTTTTAAAATTTGCGAGATAGATAGTATTAATAGCCGTCTAAATTGTCGTGTGAAATAATCAATGTTGTCCACATTTTTCGCAAGTTCGAACAGAGCACTAGGCTTTAGACGCTAAGGTCGTGAAAATATTTTTTTTCGTAACATTTTTTTTTCTTTTATAAGAGATAATAAAAAGCTCTTAAATTCCCTAAATTATTAGCAGGGCAAGGAAGTTTTCGCACTTAAAATCGTAAAATATACAAAAATTAAAAGGAAAACTTTGTTATAATACATTTAAAAATATTTTAAAAGTGGTAAGACTTAAATAAACATTTATTTTTAATAATAATAAAAATAAATAATTTTTTTTTTTTTAATTTTTATCAAATGCAAAATTCATCATATTAAGTCTTGAAACAGCTTTTACACTCTTACTTTTTTATTCTGGTTGAAATTATAAATTAAAGCTTATTTTAAAATTCAAAACACGAATTCATACAAAGTTATTTTTTTGCTTATTAATTTCAAACAAATTCTATAAAAATGGAGAAAATTGGTTGTTTAAAGCGTATAATAAATTGCGGAATATTTAAATGCGCACAAATAATAAAAAAATATTAAATAAACAAAATAAGTTCTCCAATGAATAAAAGTGCTTTTAATAAACAAGTTTGAAAAGTGATTAAGATAATTAAACAAATTTATTAAATTAAAGACAAAAATTGGCTTGATACAACGCAAAAAGGCCGACAACAACAATTATTAAATGCAAACATACATTTGCAATATTATTAAGTACTTTATTGCTGTTGTTATTGTCGAGTTGCTCCACATTATTCAATAGGTTGGGCAATACAAAAAACAAAATACATAAAGCGTAATTTTTTAATTGAATACAAGTAAAAGTGAACGAAACTAACGTACACATGTGCGTATTGTACAATATTAAATATTTTGAAAAATATTTCTTTTTGCACAATATAAATCATAATACTTTTGATTTTATCCAATATATTAAGCCACCTGTCAATTGTACAGTGTCCTGCGTACAGTATCCATTATTGCACAATAATTTTGCAAATGTATGGGCACTTTAAAGTGTTTTGTGTTCCGATTACGGTTTACTCGATTAATATGTCTCAACTTTCGTAGAATTTGTTTGGATTAAATTGCTCTTTATAATTGTTGAGGATTGAAATAAAAATTTATCTCTTGCAGTTATGCGAGTTATTGTGGAACTATCTATACCAATTACTAAAATAAAAATTTAATTTTTCTTAACGCTCTTAAATTTACAAAACTAGAACTAAAAAACAAAGCTTTTTTTTTTGATTTTTAAGGACAAACATTTGTCGATATTATGCCACAGATTTTTCGATTGCTTTTGGCATGAGGAAAAACGAGTTACACTACGACATATCGAAAAAATCGCCCAAATTTCAATTTTTGCATTTTTTCTCAACTTTTATTTTTTAGGGTTTTTTAGTAGGTAATGAAAAAAAATCGGTTGATTTAATTTTTTTTTTTTAATATTACCTGTTTACCCGGGACCGAAAATAACAGTTATTTTGAAATTTTAAAACAAAAATAATCAAAAGTAAATGCTGGCAAACTGATTCAAGTATCCTTATAAACTTTTCTATGATAAAATATTATGATTTTTAAAACTTTGATTTTTATTTTTTCGATCAAAAATTACAGTTTTTTTTTGATTTATATTTTTTTGAACCATGGCAAGCTGCTTTATTTTAGCAACTTGTTTTTTTCAATTTTGTTTTTTTCTTTCTATCCTCTTACAGCTACAATTCCTGTTGGAAAAAAACCAGCCAATTGTAGGGGAATGTAAGAAAGAAAAATTGACGGTTTATTGTTGTGTCTTTGTTAAAGCTTTGATATTGTTACATGTAAGACCTGAGTGTTTTAAAATTCTTATTCACTTTATGGTCTGGTAATAATACTATGGTAATACTAAAAATATTAGCTTTTCTAAAGTATTTGGAAAACGTTTACTAACGAGCTGGCCTAAGCAACCAGCGAAATGGGCATAGAAACTAGCTTTCCCACAACAATAAATTTCAGTGTTTTCATTCAAAAATTGGGATTATTAACATCTTAATAAATGAATTGATTAAAAAAATAACAATTATTTTTTGAATTTTATTTTTTCGGGCAAAATTAAAAGTTATTTTTTACAGATATTGAGTTATCTTTAAATACTTATTTAAATGTGAGATCATAATTGGGACTTCTTATGCGCATTAATTTTTTAAAAAAAATTTAATTTTTTGGGTTTTTAGATGAGTTTTTGTCGAGAAAACGGGCTTATCGATTTTTTACTTCTTTTTGTTAATTTTCAGGATCCAAACCCATTTTAATGTATTTTTCCCATATCAAATAGCTCATTTCTAAAGAAATTCACACGTTAAAGGCGATGCTGTTAGCAGTTTTTCGAAAAAAAAAAAAAATTTACCGGTCAAAAAATTGATTTCTTTCGATAAAAAAAAGTTTAAAAAAATTATATCGCCATCGTTTTAAGAGTAATATTTTACATTGGATAGGATATATATAGGATAAAATTTTAATTCGTCGATTAAAAATCAACGCGTAAAAAATAAAAAAATTTCTACAAAACCTCAAGAATTTTTTTTTTTTGAAAAAATTGCTATCGCCATCGTTTTTAGCGTACAATTTCACATTGGAAAGGTAATATTTAAAAAAATAAAAAATATTAACTCAGTCGATTTATTTATTATTTATGCCTGGTACTCTGCTCAGAATTTCGTGCGAAATGTTGTCAAACTCAATACAAACAAATTTCTGTAAAATACAAACGAAAATTTTTTTATAGAGTTGTACACTTTTTATATTAAGAAAAACATTCGAAATGTTTCTAGCAACATTTTTATTTTCCGTGCGAAACATGTGCAGCTCATATTATTTCGCGTGAAATTTTAAGCAACAGCTTATTATTTATTGTAATTTTTTATTTTGTATTTGTAAAATGGTTTTTATTAAAAATATTAGGGATTTTATGGAAAAAATTAGAGCTTCGTGGATTTTTGCTCATATCTCAGCCATTTATAGACCGATCTTGCTAAATGGCATAGAAATATACCAACTAAGTCCTCATCGTATCTGGGGTCTTCGTTAAACTTATTTCAACAGACACACATACAGACAGACAACCGGAACCTGAACCTCTCTTCTCATAAGGAGGCAGAGTATATGTACGAGTATATACTTTAAAGGGTCTAAGATCAATCAATATTGTTCAAATAACAAGCGGAATGTCAAACTTATTTGTACCCTTTAACCTTCGGTGTAAGGTATAAAAACATAAAATGGAAAGATTTAGGAATATATAAAAATTTTGTATATTATGTCATTGAAGAATCCATTTCAATCTTAGTGTCGGAACTGTAGAGTATATTGTCTAAAATTAAGCTCGATTAGTAATTCGGCTAACTACCTATAACATGTTAGCTAAATCTTTTTACGATTAAAGATTTATTTAACTCTTTTATAGCTATTTCTTGAACCTAATTCTAGAGATAAAGCTTAACTTAAGAGCTTTAGTATTTATAAATGTAAAAAACCATCAATATCAGTAAATAACAGTTATAAATTTCTTATGCGAGGGTTGCTAAATACGCCAGCCACCCTGGCTTCGAATCCCAGGTCAGTCAAGAATGAAAATTATCAATAACAATTTTAATTAATCTTCCATGTTATAAAAATTCCTTTCTTCATAAAAATAATTTAATGAAAATTAAATTTAATGAACTTAAGCCTAATTAAATAGTAAAAATTTGGATTAAAAACCATGAATAGTTCAACAAAATAACCACAATACTAATTATTGTTAAAGCTAAGGCACAAGCTCTATGTGTTCATTTGTCCTTCAAGTTGTGCTGAAAAATGTCAACAAGAGAAAAAAAAAGAAAGACAAAAAACATGATAAACAAAAAATGTACTTTGGACTTCAAGAAGAATTCTTGACAAAAGTACGGAAAAAAACAGAAGTAAAGGAAAAACATGTGAGATCAATTAAAAATGGATAATCATTCAATAAGTAAATTTCGATCTACCAAAGGTTAAAATACAATTTGGTTTAAGGATTGATGTTTGACTACTGACGTCAGCAGTCATCGATGGCTGCGAGTGTAAGACGGCAAATCCCTTTGAGAAGACCTAGTGGTTGAGGTCGAAACATGTCAGGGTAACTAGCCGCCTGGGTTCGAATCACACGCCAGCCAGCCTGGCTTCGAATCCCAGGTCAGTCAAGAATGAAATTTATCAATAACAATTTTAATTAATCTTCCATGTTGTAAAACTTCCTTTCTTCATAAAAATAATTTAATGAAAATTAAATTTAATGAACTTAAGCCTAATTAAATAGTAAAAATTTGGATTAAAAACCATGAATAGTTCAACAAAATAACCACAATACTAATTAATTTTACTAAATTATTAACTTAATAATTTACAGAAATTTTAAGCACGCTCTTTAGCTGGTGGTATAAATATAATCAAGGCAATATGGCCATCTGGATTGGGCCCTATTTGAATATATTGGTATCCGATATTAAAGATGTGGAGGTAAAAGTCATTTTCCAACATTCTTCATAATTTATTAAATTAAAAATTTTTCTTTTTATAAAAATCAACCGAAATTTCAGTTCATTTTATCTAGCAACACTTTAATACAAAAATCCGATATCTACGATCTATTACATCCCTGGCTGGGCCAAGGTCTTTTAACTAGCAGTGGTGCCAAATGGCATAAGCATCGCAAGATGATTACACCTTCATTCCATTTTAAGATTTTACAAGAGTTTCATGAAGTCATGAATGTTAATTCCAGTAAATTCATAGAGAAATTAAAAATTCTTTCGAAAGGTGAAGCAATAATTGATTTCCAAGATCAGTCCCATTATTTAACCTTGGATATTATTTGTGGTAAGTTTGCTAAGCTGAATTTTAAAAAAAAATATTAATAAGAAATAAATCTGATTTAAATGATAGACACCGCCATGGGTGTTCATATCAATGCCATGGATAATCATGATTCGCAAATTGCTAGTGCTTTTAAGGAGTAAGTGATTTTAAGAAATGAGTTGATTTGTCGAAAGCTTTTAATAGAAAATGTTTTTCTTTTTATTTAGTATATGTTATAATATCAATATGCGCACCTTCCAGCCCTTGAGACGTAATAACTATATTTATCAATTGTTTCCGGATTATAAGAACTATTCTAAAACTTTGAAAATATTACAGGACTTTACATACGAGGTGAGATTAATACTTGTATAAGGTACGTTAAGAAAAAGTAAACTTTTTAAAAGAGAAATTTAAAATATGTAAAAATTGCTTTAAAAAGAAGCACATTTTGGTTTAAAAATAAAATCAAATAGTACTTTTTTGGAAACAGTGGATTAATTAGTACCTTTGTTAAGTACCTTGCTAAAAAAATTTTGTTAAAGCTAATGAGCTTAAAAACTATCTCTTTAAAAATATGTTATTAATTTTTAATATTCCTCTTTTTGTAAATAACCACTTTTAGGTAATATGTAAAATGTGAATTTTTGAAGAAAGTACTTTTAGGAAATTGTGTGATTTTACCATTTTCATATATAAAATTTTAGTTCAATTTTGAAAAATTTTACAAAATTTTTTAAAGTATTTGGTAAAAGTACCTTGTTTGTAACAGTACCTATCCAAGTCCTACATGAAAAAATGTAGCTTTTAAGACACGCCTCTTTTTTTTTTTTGTAAAAACTGCCTATTTAAATAAAAAAAAAAAATACGTTTAAATTAATATTTTTAAAAAATATTTATAATGTAAAGTTATATTCCTTAAAAATATTTTTGGAAAATATATTATTTTTAAGAGGTACGAGCTAAAAGTAAATTTTTCTGAAATTTTTTTATTTATTCCTACGTTTTT
The DNA here is from genome assembly GCA_943735925.1 of Pollenia amentaria. Taxonomy (NCBI): domain Eukaryota; kingdom Metazoa; phylum Arthropoda; class Insecta; order Diptera; family Polleniidae; genus Pollenia; species Pollenia amentaria. Next base: position 10,262,866 of record OX031010.1, on the reverse strand, counting down.
TTGTATAAACACAACCTTGGACGAACGACGAACTTCGCATATGACGACGAATTCGTCGGCAAGAATTCTTTGCGCTAATTCTTCAAATGAGACACAATAAGTGCGTGAATATCAGGAATTAATGTAATTTGAAATTTTTTTTTTTAATTTATAAAAATAAATACCAGATTATATAATTTATTTTTCTAAACTTCTTTTTTAATTATTTTATTGCTATCTATTAATTTTCTTCTTTTTAAAATATGTAGCACCAAATTTTATTAAAAGTTTTTTGTAAACTAATTTTTCTTATTTGTTTGTTTACATTTAACAAATCATAGGGTGACCAAATTTTAACAAAAAAAAAAAAAAAAAAAAAAAAAAAACGAGTAATAAAAAAAGGAAATATTAACAAAAACTAGTTTAAAACAATATTATATATAAGTATTATTAAAAACGTCGTAATTAATTTTTATGTGGTATAAATACATACAAAATAAAATAGTTTTTAAAGAAATATTAAAATTATTTATTAAAACACTTAAGAAATTCTAATAACAAGCGGTCACCCTGTCCCAATTTATTAGTCGTTCGTCTGCTTAAGAAATAGAAATATGCCTATCGCAGAGTTCGTTACGTACGACGAATTTCGATCTTCTCATTGATTGTGTGTTTTCATATACACCAATGTATTCTCTTTCTGACGTCGGATATTCGTTGAGAATAATTTGTCGTTCGTCCCAGTTGTGCTTCTCGCATTACCTGTGACTTCGCTTACCTGAAAATTAGACCAAGATCTAAAAAAGGGGTTATTAAATAAAAATTTTAAGAAATTATGTTAAGTTTTCTACATCTATAATTTTTTATGTTAAAATATTTCTATAAACAACATTATACGGTTTATTATATTCCGACAACATATATAAGTTTTTAGCACTCGATACTCTTGAGCAACCGATATGCAGCTGTACATATGAAAAGCAAGGGAAAGAGGAAATACTAAAGGTAAAAGAGTACCAAAAGTACTAGCCTTTCCTCATTTTAGGTCCCAGAGTGTACACTGTAAGTAAATGTAGGCTATAATCTGTATATATACGAAATTTACTGAAAAAAGAAAAAGTCCCATTTTGATCCCGTTTTACCCCTTAAAAAGTACCCTATAATTTCCCCCTTTTTTACCTCTCTTACCCTATATATGAACCTATATTTTAATCTGGTCCATATGCTACTCCTATACCAAATTTATCGAAAAGAGAAAAAGTAACAGAGGTAAAAGAGTACCAACAGCACCAGCTTTTTCTCATTTAACGCCACTGGAAAGTACACTGTATGTTAATGCAGGTCATAATAATAAATGATTTCAAATTTATCGGAAAGAGAAAATATACCAATTTTATCCCGCTTGTAGCTCTTAAAAAGTACCCTATATTTTAATCTGGGCCAAGAAATAAGTACAAAAAGTAAAAGAGTACCAAAAGAAGAAGCTGTTTATCATTTTAGGCTCCCAGAAAGTACTCTGTATGTTAATGTATATGTGTTGAAATTGTTGACAATTTTAATTCACCATAGAAGTTTGATAACATTTCACATACATTCTTAGTGAAAAATACATTTTTAAAGAGCATTAAAAATATTTTTTACTACTTTAAGATCATTCAAAAACGTATCCAATCACGCAGACTGGAGGAAAATAAAAAAAATGAACCTGTTGTAGACGAATTTAGTAGACGTAAAATGGCTTTTTTGGATACTTTGCTATCATCCACCATTGATGGACGTCCATTAAACACTCAAGAACTCTATGAAGAGGTTTCGACATTTATATTTGAAGGTCACGATACTACCAACTCTGGAGTGACTTTCGCCGTGTATCTATTGTCCCGCCATTTGAAGGTTCAGCAACAAGTCTTTGAAGAGCAACAAAAAGTCATGGGTGGCAACCTGAAAAGAGATGCCACATGTCAGGAACTAGCAGAAATGAAATACTTGGATTTAGTATTGAAAGAGGTGCAACGTTTGTACCCCAGTGTGCCAATAATTGCCAGAATGGCGGAAAAGGATTACAATATAAGTAAGTATAAGTAAAAATATAAGTAAGGTAACAACTTTTCATATTAATTATCTTCTAGATGGTAAATTTATTCCCAAAAACAGCTCTTTAAACATCTTCCTTATGGCCTTGGGCTACAATGACAAATCATTTCCCGATCCCTATCGCTTTAAGCCCGAACGTTTTGATTTTTCGAACAGACCAGAAAAGCCTAATCCATTTGAATATGTACCCTTTAGTGCGGGTCCTCGCAATTGCATAGGACAAAAATTTGCCCAATTGGAAATCAAAACGGTAGTATCAAAAATTGTGCGTAATTTTGAAATTTTACCCGCCCTCGATGAATTGGCCTCAAAGGATGGTTACGTTAGTACACATTTTGGACCCCATAAGGCCGATACGCCCCAACACAAATATGAACCTATACTATCGTCAGTGCTGACCTTGAAATCGGAAAATGGAGTTCATTTACGCTTAAGAGAACGAATTTAATTTTTAAATTTTATTTAAAATAAAGTTTAATGATCGTTTTTTATTATTTCTAAAATTTAAACATTGACTAAAACAGCTCCAACTTCAGCTTCAATTAGGAATTGAGTGGGGTCCACAATTTGTCTGAAAAAAGAAGAAAAATTTGTGAATAAAATTCTTTGATTCCTGTTTATTCAAACTCACCCGTCGATATGCTTCGATTGCATGGAGATGGTAATAATTTCGGCTTTTGTTCCCAAATTGTAATAGTTATTTATATTGATGGTTTGATCTTCTTTGCTTAGATTTAATACGATCACATACATATCACTGCCGGCTTTTTGTCGAGAATAGATTATAATATCATTAGCTATGGCCTGAATTTGTAATTCTCCATCTTGCATGGAAGGCTCTTTACGCAACTTAATTAATTTCTTGAATATCTGCAAATGAGATTGTGGGGATCTGAGCTGGGCTAGGGCATTGTTGACTTGATAGTCATCGGCTACGGGGAGCCAAGAATGATCACCGGTGGTGAAACCTAAACAGGGATAAAAATATTTTATTTCACTTTTTCCTTAAATGCCACTCCAGTTATTTCACTTGCTCTTGGGAATTTTCTCGGCTTTTCAATCGCTTAAAATAAAGAGCAACAGAGATAATGCGAATTTTAACTTACCTGCCAAATTTGAAGCATCCCATTGATATGGAGTTCTAGCTGGATCTCTAGAATAGCCATAATAAGTATCTGGATTGGCATTGCAAGCTTGAGGATCAACTGAGTCTTCCCAGGAAATAAATACATCATGCATAGCAAGTTCTTCACCCTAAAACCAAAAAATAGCTAAAACTCTTTCACTCCTAAAAATCTCTTATACCCACATTGTAAGTCACAGCATTGCCAGGTAAAGTTTGCAGCAATATATTAAATAAGTCCGCGCGATTAATACCCAAACGTGAGGCCAAACGTTTATTGTCATGATTACCCAATACCCAGTTTGCATAAACACCCGTGGGCATAGCATTCAACCACTTTGTAATATGACCCACAATTACCTCGGCCGATGTGTCATTTAAAACACTGGTTAGAAAATCAAAATTGAAAGGAACATGTGAACCGTTACGAGTGCCATCACCATAAAAACGTATGATATTCTCAAAACTGGTGTAAGCTTCAGTCAATAAAATCCTAATATCTCCTCCATGTTCCTTTTTGAACTCATCCACTAAAGCACGCCACTGATAGGCCATATCAAAGGTTTCGGGTTGATCATTAGTATAAATATGCTGTAAATGGCAATAATCATCTGGATCTGGACAGGAAGCTACATCGGCAACTACGGGCTCATCGGGATACATATTGTCCTTATCCAATTCTTTTTCGAATAAAAAGGGCACAGCATCAATACGAAAACCAGCAATACCTTTGGCCAACCAGAAACGCATGACATTTTTCATTTCATCCACCACCTTGGGATTGCGATAATTCAAATCGGGCTGTTTAATGGCAAATTGATGTAAATAGTATTGCTGTCTTTGTTCATTCCATTCCCAGGCACTGTAGCGGAAAGCACTTAACCAATTACTTGGCGGCTCTCTTTCACCAGTGGTCTCATTGATGCGTCCATTGTGCCACACATAAAAATCACGATAATCGGGATCATTATTAACAGATTTTGTAAACCATTCATTTTCATCACTCGAATGATTTGGTACAAAATCCAAAATAATTTTAATACCAACTTCTTTGGCTTTTTTGATCATATTCTCGAAATCTTCCATGGTGCCATATTCCGGATGTATTTGATAGAAATCGGAAATGTCGTAGCCGAAATCCGCCATGGGTGATTTAAAAATCGGTGAAAGCCAAGCGGCAGTGAAACCAATGTCTTTAAGGTATTGAAGTTTTTCGGCAACACCTGGAGAAATATATTGAAAATTATTTTTGCTAAATATCTAAGAAATTAGAGAAATATTTTTTTATTGGGTAGCCGATTAATAAATATTCGCTTGTGGCATTCGTTTCGTTGGTACTTATTAACTATTTAAATTATACTTATATGAATATTTCAAACAGAAAAATGTCTGTGTACATATTTTATTTGTTTAACTCGAATAAATTAACGAACAATTATTCGCAAAAATTAAATTAATTAATTTCAAAAGTTTAATAAGACGAGTAATCTAAGTAGTTAAATAGATTTAATAGTACTCAAATAGCAATTCATAAAGAGTTTACTATTTAGTTAAGTTATAAAAAACTCTTTTTGTTTCGTAATTTTTTCTGGCGAATTGGTTCAAATATTTCAAGCGTCGTTTAATGTTTTCTTTTAAACGAATACAATTGTTACCAATTTCTTATTATCCGATTATTCCGAATTTAAAATTTTTTATTCGACCTTTTAAAGAAATTACAATTAGCTTAAACAATTAAAAAATTTTTTAAAATTTATTTTTTTTTGCAAATATAAAAGATTTTTTTAATTCGAATATTGCAACTTTTCTAACAAATATTTTTTTTATATTTTTTTTTTTAGCAAAAATTGTCTGTGTCTTACCCCCATATTCATAAAATATATTTTTGCTTTATGGCAGGTTTATGAAACGAATTTTCTATGAAAATTTGTTTAATAAACCTTTTATTAATCAAAAATATTTTTTATGAATATGGGGGTTAGACTTAATTTTTGTTTTTTTTATTTTATTGACTTTTTTTCACATAAATTTAGTAAAAATGTACTACAAATTTATATTAATCAAATGTTTTCATTATAATGTATTAATACTTGAGTTCGAATATTTGAACCAAAATAAGTCTGCAATGAAAACTGTCTTGTTTATTTTCTGACAATATTCAAAAACTTATCATTTAAAATATTTTTTGTTCATGCACTCTAATTTTTTTGATTATTCCATTTTTTGGGGTTTTTACCAAATATTTTTGTCATTAAAAATATTGCTTTACTATTAAATATTATATTTTTTTGAGTTTTTTAAATAATTATATTCGCATAACTTCATTGCGCTGTTTAAACAGTTTTATTTGGATAACCGAATATTTTTATACGAATAACCGAATAATTTCATTCGCATAACCGAATATTTATCCGGTTAAACAAACATATGAAAAAAGTATGATTAAAAAAGAAAATTTCTTATTTTCACAAACATCTTGGTGTTGTTGTCAAACTTCTTGTGAGGTTAATTTGACTTTTAAAGACATTCTGCAGCACTGAAGTCGGGGGTTTTAAATCGTATTCGCCAACATTAAACTATTTTATGACGTTTTTTTCACTTTCTTACCATTTAAATCACCAATGCCATCACCATCACTATCACGAAATGACCGTGGATAAATTTGATAAAAATTCCCATTTTCCCACCAATCCTTGGCCAAGCAACCAGTCACCAGGGAAAATAAAAAAATAAATTTTCCCACTAAATGCATTTTTTCGATTTAACAATTTTTTTTTATTAAATTTTAAAAAAATAAGCACATGCGTTACCCTTAAACTAAGAAACGATTTTTAAATTAAAACTACTTTGATTTTTTAGAATTCTGGCTGCTTTTATAAGCGTTTAATTGAAAAGTTGTTTTTTATTTGCAAAAAATCTTAATTGTTATCAATATGTACAACAATTGTTTTGTCAACAGCTGGAAAAAAAGTTAAATAAATTTCCTAATATTTTCTATAAAATACTTAAAATAATAATTTAATTTTTTTTTTGTTTGAGTAATTTTGTTGCCTTTTAAAAGTTTTGTCATAAGCAACACTCTACTGAAGCATGACCACTTTTCTCATTCCCATTTGAGGGGGAGGTATTAATTTTGTTTAGAAAACTTTTCATTAGTATTTCAGATTGTCTCTGTAAAAATTATTTTTTAAGGCAGAAAAGTATCTTATCGGGGGTTTTTTCTTAAGTTGTGGCAAGTGTTCAGGTGCTCTTGAAATATATTTGTAATGATTAAGATTGTTCATGATTTAAATTTATCTATGTATCGACTATATTTCTGTTATCTAAAGTCAATAGTTAATATTTCAATTGTTTTCTTGTTCTGAAGTGTATCTGTGTTGGATAGTTTTATGTAGTTATTTTAATTTTTTTATGGAAAAATGTTGTGTAAGGTTTAGAATATGATTCAATTACAACTACGAAAAATTTTAAAGTTTCGGCTTTTAAATGAATACAACATTTTTAAATAATGTGTTTAAGCATATATTTTGTTTTTTTGTTAAACGGATTAATCTAAAGCATTTAATGTTTGTTTCTATCAGATTTAGTACTTCAGAAGAAGTTTGGCTGTTGCAGTATTACGACTGGTAAACTTTTATTGGCTCCTTAAACCTGTACCTCCATATCAGGTCCCTGCAGGAAATTTGTGTAAATCGTCCTCAGAGCACTTATCCCGTAACCGGTGAACATAATATTTTAATAAAAAGGAACGAATTTTTATAGGGGGAAACAGGACATATCACTTAGGCCGGGTTTTTGAGATGTTGATTAAGTTTAAACTTAGTTTAACGTTGTCCAAAACTTTGATTTCTCTGGCGAAATGTGATTTTTTTTATTATTTCATTGAAGACCAACATTTTAATCAAAACTAAGCTGTTCCATCAAAATTTTGTTTACAAAGTTGGTAATGGCGGCACAAATCTGTTTTCAGATTAACTAAACCTAGTTTAACTGATATCTCAAAAACCCAGTTTTAATTGGGGATAATGCGTTTAAGCGTAGTTACCCCCATGTGTCTCAGTTATTAAATGGAGTTAAAATTGTTGGAATCTATGCAGACTAGGGTATTCATTCGGTTAAGTATTACCCGATTAACTGACCGGTTAATTTAAAATTGGCTATTTTCGATTAGCGATTAATCCGGTTAATTTCAGTCGATTAACCGATTAACCGAAGCAACAAAATTTGTAATTTTTTGTAATATTATAACATATTTTTTGTGTTTTTAATTATTTGTTTCGTCTTATATACAAAAGGTATGGGTTTAGAAAATATTTTTTCATACAGACAAAGAAGATATCTTTATTTTAAAAAGGCCTTTGCTGTCAACAGCTTTTTGTTTCGCGTTCTTTTTATATAGGCATTTCCATTGTGACGTGACGTGATATTTGTACGAAAAAATGTAAAAAAATTAATCCCCTCCTAAGATATCGCCATGATGTAGTTCTCTTCCCCTAGGGATAACTCGAGATATTTTTATCTATAGGCATGCAGAATATATAAGCCTTTCTACATTTTTCGCCTTAAGCAATTTTAATTTATAAATGTTCCTCTATGTTATAATAATAATAAAAGTAAAACAGTTTTATTAGCTTGTGCCATATCTTTGCTACCCTCCACCAAGAGTAAAAATATTTCAGAAGTGGGATCTATATGGCATCTATGGGTTTTAGGCCAATCTTAATTAAAACTGACCTCGCAGTAATAAAATTCGTTTGATTTTTCAACTCTTTTTTTTGTACTTAACCGATTGTGCTCTTATCCCAAACTGCTTAGGTTAACTAAAAAAACAATTTCAAACCAAAATTGTTCTTTTCTTTTCATTTCAATAGATGGACAGACAGATGGACATGGCTTAATTGACTTAAGGTATGTTCAGAGCTAAATATTTGAAGAAAAAATCTAAAACATGCGTGACCAGTTAATGGATCCAACTGTGGCTTATTTTTTTTTATTATCAATTTCTGTTTATTAAGAAAAAAGTAGTTCAGTTGTGTTTTTAACGTCAACTGAGAAGTGAATTCGCCTTGAATTTCCCCTTTTTGTTTTACTTTTTTCCTTCACCAATCTGAAAAACCACACAAATAGATATACTTTTATAGATAATGGCATATCTATTAAGAGATTTATATAATGGTGAGTTTACGTTTATATCTTTCGATCAATATTGTTGTAACAAGCTAATTTTTAAATAAGAGGGGAGCGGCTTAAATAACATTTAGAGACTTTTAAATTCAAAATTCTTATATTGTTATGAAATTATTTGCACAGATGTATTAACAAACAAGTTAAAAACAATTCGCTAAAAGCCATTATATCGAGCATTAGCCGCGAGAATAGCTTAAGCGACATAATTTCAAATTTGAGTTTCCTTAATTTCTGTATTCATTGACAATATTTGTATCATCTCTTAAAATGTCATGGTTACACAAGGTACGAATTTAGCACAGAAATAATTTAAGCTTAAGTGCACATTATTGCTTTGCAAGGTGAATTTACTAATAGTGGCACCGAAAAGCCTGCTAATTTTGACAGTTCAAAACAATTTGTTTTGGTTTTACAATGTTTTGTTTAGAAACGGTTGACATTTTGAGGCATAAGAACTAACAATACAATGCAAAAACCCTCTGTGGTTTTTGTACTGCAGTACATAAATTTGCCTTCTTCCTTTGTTGTTGTATTTTTCTGATAGCGGCTTGTCGTTTGAGCTTAATTCTCCAAAAAAAATATCAAAAACAAGCAAAAGTGCTTTATTTGGCTTATTAATTGGTTTAGTTGTATTCAGTAAAATTTCGAAACAACGCTTTATATGGGACGTTTGTTAAAGAATGGAACGGCTATTAAAAATTTTTATATTTTATTTTTATTCATATAAAATTTAAGCTGGAGATGCACCTTCTTAATGCGTCGATGCTTCCGTCAAAAAAGTAGAATTAGTGTAAAATTTTATTGACAAGTTACACAGAACACGGGTAGAATGCATACATGTACGTAGCGAACGCATGAAGTAGGTTGACGCGTTCAATGAGCTGATGGTTCTGTCAAAAAAAAATTAAATTAGTGTTAAGTTGTATTGACAAGCTACACCCCCTTAATAAATGTGCTCTAAAAGGAGCAGGTTTTATATATGAATGCATACCTCAAATCGCTTCAAAGCTGCTGATGGGATGCCTGATTTTTGTATTGAGTGTTCCCGGTTTGGAGGACTATTTTCTGCTGACAATAAGCGCTTCTTTTAACATAATAAAAAAAATGCAAATAAAGCACTTCTAAGTGATCTTTTAAGGGCTTACTATATTAACATATGTATTTATTAATGTTTTACTTTTACTGGCTTAAATCCCTTTTTTTCAAGCATTGTAGTAAACCATAATATATTTTTATTTTTTTCGCTTTCTTCATTGTCTGCAGTAAAATAGCAGCTTTTTTTTGTATATTTTATTCGTTATCATTTACTGCTGTAGTAGAGCTCTCTTATTGAAGCGCTCAATTATGCGCTTTTTCTCTTAAGTGCTTCAAAAAACACAAATTTTTTTTACTGGGACAGAACATGCGTAGATTGCATACATGTACGCACTGATTGCATCAAGAAGGATGACGCGTTCAATGCTTTGATGCTTCTGTGAAAAAAGTAAAATGAGTTGTAAATTTTATTGACAAGTAACACAGCACATGAGATGAACGCATTCTTTTGCATGCATCTTAAAAATATATCAAGAAAGTATCAAACGCATAGAATGCCTGATGTGGATCTCCAGCTTTAACTGTACCTAATTTCAATAAAAGATATAAATAGGCAAGGGCAAAAGAGTTAAGAAGACTTTCCTCCTCTATTTGTACAACGACTTGAACAAAAGATACAACATTTTAAAGGTATTTACTTACAGAAGTGCACAATATATATTTTATAAAAATTTGTTCTATATTTTCGGGGTTATAAGCTATCAAATAATAGCAAATATAAATAATATAAAAATACGAACTACATACATATAAATAGCGCTGCGACGTGTTCGTAAACAGGAAGTTATTTGCCCTGATATATGTATGTATAGTGCTTTCTCCAATGCTGTATGGAGTGATTGGCAGAGCCGAATTTGTATCGTAGTACACAGGAACAAAATTTCCAAATTTTGATCACAAAAGATATTGAATTTCTGCCAACCTGAAATTGAGCTTTCCCTATGATAAGGGTGAGTCTCTCATCATGACAATCAATCAATATATTAGCCGACAAAGACAAAACTGGATGGAACCCTTTCCTCCTCTGATTGTCAACTGATTTCAACCATACACCATTTGTTGATTCGATAACCTCATGGTAAAAAAAATCAAAAAAGGGAAATATGGGATATTAAATTTCTTTCTTTTATTTTTTCTTGCTGCATGTGAAAATTTTTGAATTGTCTATTATGTTGAACTTAGAAACATAAAATTATAAGTGGAAGGTCCTGAGGGAATGAGAACCTACAAGTTGAAGAATGTTGGTTCTTTTTTGTTCTACAACTGGTACTTTTTTTAATTTTCGTTAATATAGGACCGAGAAACTTTTATTTAAATATGCAATGCCCTGAGTGGATAAGAATCTAAAAGAGGGAACTATTTGGTACTTTTTTGTTCTTCAAATGGTACTTTTTGAATTTCCGTTGGTATTCGACCTAGAAACATAAAATTAAACATGCAAGGCCCTGAGTGAATGAGAAAACGTAATAGGAATCTTTTTGGTTCTTTTTCATTCTTTAACATTACATTTATACTTTTATCTATGTTTTTTTTCATATTTGCATAAATAATTATGGTCTAATTTCGACCACTGGTCTAACACTAGTTTCAATAAAAGACCATTATTCGTTTCGTATTAAAGTGATATTGTGGGGGGTGATTAGAAAAACTGAATTGAAATTAATTTTAATACAGTGTTGTAATTTTTAAGAGTTTTAAGCATTTTTAAGCCCTTTACGAAGGCCGCTTTATAGGGATCTATGGTGAATAATGAACCGATTATCACAAAATTGTATGATGTTACATCTATACATATAAAGCTAATTATGGACCAATCTTCACGAAGTCTAACTATAAAAGCATTTTCGGTTAACTCTTTAGGCGTAGTGTCGGCTTCTATGGTAAGTTATAGTTCGATCCTTACGGAATTCGAGGGTGTGATTTCTGTCTTATGAAACTATTACACACCAAACGCATTATTTGTTACGTTTTTAGGCAAACTAATGTAAAAGAGTATTTCTTTCTCAACCAAAAAAATATTTAAGAGAAAAATTGTCGTTATCTTGTTAATATGTGAAACAAATTGGCTCCATTTCATGCAATGGACAAAACAGAAGCTTCATACAAATTTTGGCTGTGTTAACCAGATTTTTAATTAAGACTTAATAATAAAAAAACCTTCTCCTGTAAAATTTTGTTTTTGTCGCTTAAGCTATTTTTCCGATTAAGACTCGACATTTTCTCGGTCGAATATCATAAATAACTTTAATTGTTTCTTCTAAATAAGTTTTGGTCGGGACCAGAAATGTTATTCTGTTTTCTTAGTAACAATTAATAGCAGTTTGTAAACTAGTGGCAGTTATTGTATTCGCTGAAAATTAAATATTTAAGTAGATCGTTTTCAACATGATCACGCCAAATATTTGCTGACTTTAAGATATGACAGCTTATAATTTAATGAAAATATTTAAACAGTTGTCTTTATATACAAATGTAAAACCAATTTTCTTTCAAATGAACCAAATAAAAAGCTTAAAATTGTTAAGCTCGTCACAGTTTCAGTATTCAACTTCTAAGAGAAAGTAATAATCCGGAACTAAAATGTTCAAGTTGTTAAACCTTTTAGTAGTTGGCTTAGTGGTAACAGTTAATGCCAGAGATTGGTGGGAAAATGGCAATTTTTATCAGGTCTATCCCAGATCCTTTAAGGATAGTAATGGTGATGGCATAGGAGATTTAATTGGTGAGTTTTCTTTTTTGGTATCAAATCAAATGCTGTTGCAACAAGTTTAATATAAAATATTTAAAGGTGTGGCTCAAAAAATCGAGTATTTAAAGGAATTGGGCATGGATGGTGTTTGGTTGTCGCCCATTATGAAATCTCCCATGGCTGACTTTGGCTATGATATTTCCGACTACTACCAAATACAAGGCGAATATGGTTCGGTTCAAGATCTATTGGCTTTGGTGGAGAAGGCTCATAATGTAGGGTTGGGGTTAATTTTGGATTTTGTCCCTAATCACACAAGTGATGAACATGAATGGTTTATAAAATCGGTAGCCAATGACTCGGTATATCGCGACTTTTATATATGGCATGATGGTGTTTACAATGCGTCTACTGGTAAACGTGACCCTCCAAGCAATTGGGTTTCTCAATTTAAGTTTTCTGCCTGGGAATGGAATGATCAAAGACAACAATACTATCTACATCAATTCGGTGTTAAACAACCTGACTTAAACTACCGCAATCCAGCCGTGGTTAAAGCCATGAAAGAAATCTTAGTTTTTTGGCTAGATAATGGCATCGATGGTTTTCGTATTGATGCTGTGCCCTTCCTGTTTGAAAGCGAAATTGACCCTGAAACTGGCACCTATCCAGATGAACCTGTAGACGAATCGAATGCCTGCCCTGACCCTACAGATTGGTGTCATTTATTACATCCGTATACGAACTCTTTGCCCGAGGACATCGAAATGGTTTATCAATGGCGTGAAGTGCTTGAGAATTGGAGACAGGAACATAATGCTTCGACTAAGATCTTGCTAACTGAGGCTTATACTAGTTTTGAGAATCTCATGCTTATGTATGGCAATGGCGAGCGTAATGGATCTCATGTTCCTTTCAATTTTGAAATGTTAGCGGGTTTGACCAAGCAAAGCAAGGCTGAGGATTATAAATACTATGTAAAACATTGGTTGGATAATATGCCTGAGGGTACTTATGCAAACTGGGTATTAGGTAATCATGACAATCGTAGATTGGCCTCACGTCTGGGTACTCAGCGTAAAGACTTGATCAATATATTTTTGCAGACCTTGCCTGGCATAGCAGTGACATATAACGTAAGTTTTTATTTTTTTTTATATAAAAGTCTCAGTCTAAGTCTTTTATTTATTTTGTTAACAAAAGGGCGAAGAGTATGGTGCCGAAGATGTTGAAGTCTCTTGGGAGGATACTGTAGATCCCCAAGGCTGTAACGCTGGCTCAGAAACTTATCAAAAATATACCAGAGATCCCGCAAGAACTCCTTTCCGATGGGATTCTACGAAAAATGCCGGTTTTAGTACAGCTGATAAAACTTGGCTGCCTGTGGGTTACGGTTATGAACAAGAAAATGTACAAAATCAATTAGCCGCTGAAAATAGTCACTTGAAAATCTTTAAACGTTTAACACAGCTAAGAAAAGACGAACCTGCCTTCAGTGGCAAAAAAACTGAACCGATAGTTGAGGGAGAAGTTTTAATATACGAAAGGTAAGAGAAGCTAAAAAAATAAATCTTTAAATCGAATCTAAATTTATTTTCTACTTTTTCAGAGCCGCTCCTTCTGATGAATCTGATTCCTTTTTGGTGGTTTTGAATATTGGTGACTCAGATTCCGCTCTGGATTTAAGTCAATATTCTAATAAAATTGGTACGCAAGCTGAGGTTTCTGTCAGTTCTTTACAATCTGGTTTGGAAAATGGGTATGAACATTTTTTTTTCATCTTACTCTTGTATGTTGCATTTATTACTTGCTCTTTTTCCTTTTGCAGCGCTCTTGTGGATTCTAAGAACTTTGTAGCTAAAGCTTATGTTGGCTACGTTTTACGTTTAATCTAAAACACAGAAGCGAAATGATATATTATATACATACGTATTATATATACAAATATTATAAATAAATGTTGCATTAGAAAAACTTCATCTTTTATTGTTGCTAGAAAAAAAAGTTTTAAAGATTTCATGTAAAGCTCTGTAGTCGTTGTTTAAATAAGGATATACATCAAATAGTTTATAACATATTTATAATATTTAGTAATACTTTTTTACTTTTTTCGCTTAAAACTTTGTAAAAGATTTACTAACTGCCAGGCCCACAATGTCGACAAGAACATTTCTCTCGCATTTTTATATTGAAAACAATAATAAAAAATTTAAATTTGTTTTTGTTTTCAATGTAAATATAAGAAAGAAATGTTCTTGTCGACATTGTGGGCCAGGCTGTTAATTTCAAAATAATAGAGTGGCACAAATTAAAAAAAAAGAAGCCGAATTAAAATTTAACTGAAACTTAAGAAAAGCGCAGAAAGACTTAAAAAAGAGCAACTAGACAGACTCTTAAGCAGTGGTGGACAAATAGGCAGCATCAGTAAGAAGCAAAGTCAACTAGACAAAACTAAAAGATGCTTCTACAGTTGAACTTTATTTTTGTTCTGTTCTTATACCATTCAAGAATGATGAAATAAACAGGTGTCATTACTATGCCAGATGACGATTTTGTGCTGTTACATTGTTTGTCCAATCCAGTGTCAAAGTTTTGTTTATGTTCGCAAAAAGTTCACGTTTTGTGTTGGGATTAGTCTATAATTTATATTAAAAATAAAAAAGATTTTGACCATAGTACAATAACGTTGACCAAAAATTATTTATTAATTCATCGGGCTTATTGGCACGTTTTGATTTTTGTTTAAAATAATTTTTGACGTAAGCCGGGACTAGTTCCCATTTTTGTTGTTATGTTGTATGTATTTGTTGCCGTAGCGATCTGTATCACTTCACAATGCGTACAAGGTAAAAGGGTAAAAATAACTTTGTCATTCGTTTTGTTATTTCTACAATATTGAAACTAGACCCTATTCTGGATCCTTTTGAGAAGAGAAGTTTAAATCACGATATCTGTCTGTCCATGTGTTCGTTGAAATGGGTTTTCCAAAGATCGCAGATATAATGAGGATCAGGTGGTTTATGTCACATATAGTCTGGAATTGCTTGCTATTGAAATTTCGCCTGATCGACTTACAAATGGCTGCGATATGAGCATAAAACCACGACTGCCGCTCTATTCATAAAACCCTTGTTGTTGTTGTTTTAAATTTTTTTTTAATGTATATTTGGAGAACGACAACATCAAAAGTTTTCAATTTAGGTACAAGCATCTTGGCTATCAATGGACAATATTCGAGAAGTGGGCGTGGCACAAAAT
Organism: Pollenia amentaria; assembly: GCA_943735925.1. Lineage (NCBI taxonomy): Eukaryota > Metazoa > Arthropoda > Insecta > Diptera > Polleniidae > Pollenia > Pollenia amentaria. Next base: position 10,247,441 of record OX031010.1, on the reverse strand, counting down.
AGATTTTTTATATCGTAAGAGCGGTAAGAGAAAAATTGTTTAAATGTGGTACACATAGCAGGTTATTCAAAAAGAAGCGATTAGAGAAGTGGGCGTGGCACCTTCTTTACAAAAACGATACAGATTTCTGTATATCTGGAGAATGCGGCCGGGAGTGGAGAAGTGGGCGAAGGACATAATAGATTTATTTTTATCTATAAAATGCCATTTATATAACTTTCTGTTCACTGACATATGACACTCTAACTTGTTGCTTACACATTAATAAACAACTCATACTATTTAAATTATTTTAGTAGAAGCCGTTCTTAAAAATTTAAGTACGAAGATCGTGCGAAATTGATGAAGATTTGTGTCATAGTCTCAATTTACACGTTTCATCTTTTGATGCTCAGCTTCTTTTCAATTTCCTGTTGAAGATGCCATTATGTTCACACGCAGCAACCGGTTTCAACTTTTTTTGCTTCAAAACAGCAACACTTTTATTCAAAGCGAACCAAAGAGAAAAATAAAAGAAAAAATTTTACATGCAGCCATTGTTGTGCATATACCTACGAATGAGAACACAAAGCGTACTGGCCAAGTACAGGTATCTCCGTACCAACCTCTTCTCTTCTTGCTTCCCTCTCCTTAAAACACAAGAGTTCAGCATCAAAAGATGAAACGTGTGAGTGTAGACATACAGAGAAGTATATTTTGTTGGCAAAAAAAATATGCATTTGTAAACAGAAAATTTAAAAAATTTCATTGCAGCTTAAATAAGCACAAATATATCGATGCAAAAGATGTTATTTTAATAAAAACAAAACATTCAATAAAAAACATTTGCATAAACATCCGATCCTACTAATAAATCTTAATACTTACGACAACGTATTTAATATGTCAACAATTTTAATTTTCGGCTTAGGACACAATTAACAAACTGAAGTATTCCTCATTTCAAGTATTTGATTTTTAAGTATTTTCATATCATTACAATATGTTATTTATTATAAGTAATTGAACTGAAAAACACTTACAAATAAGGAAAAGAGTAAAAATTTAAAGCCACTTACGATGTTAATTGAAAAATTAAAATCAGTCTTTAACAAAATGATGTGGAGTATACTATTCTACTTGTCCGCCTATTTAACAGTTTCGCTGGGATGTCAGGCTGTAGCGAAAAATTCACCAAGCGAATGGTGGGAAAATGCTTCTCTCTATCAAATCTATCCTCGATCCTTTCAAGACAGTGATGGGGATGGTGTAGGAGATTTGAAGGGTATTACCTCACGTTTGGAATATTTAAAAGAGATTGGCATAACAGCCACTTGGCTATCACCCATATTTGAATCGCCTATGGCTGATTTTGGTTATGATATATCCAATTTTACTCGCATTGATCCTATTTTTGGTTCATTGGACGACTTTGATGAAATGATAGCCAAGGCTAAACAATTGGGTGTCAAAGTGTTATTGGATTTTGTGCCGAATCATTCGTCCGATGAATGTGAATGGTTTCAGAAATCTGTTAAAAGAGAACAGGGCTTTGAAGATTTCTATATGTGGCATGATGGTAAAGTAGATCCAGCTGATGCTAGTAAAAAATTGCCACCAAGTAATTGGGTAAAATAGATTTTTCCCGTCTAAATTAAAGTTATTAATTCATGTTTCTTTTTAGAATTCCGTTTTCGGTGGCCCCATGTGGACCTGGCACGAAGAGCGCCAACAATATTATTTACATCAATTTTTGGCCAAACAACCCGATTTGAATTATTCAAATCCTTTGGTACGCCAACAAATGTTGCAGGTTTTGGAGTATTGGTTGGAACGAGGTGTAGACGGTTTTCGCATTGATGCCGTTCCTCACATCTTCGAGAAAGGCAACGATGATGGATCTTTCCCTGATGAAGATATAAGTGGTGTTTCTTCAGATCCCTCTAGTTATGACTATTATACTCATAAGTATACAAAGGATCAGTATCCCACCATAGAGCTGTTATATGAATGGAGAGCTTTTTTGGATGATTTTCGTATTAAAAATGGAGGAGATAGCAGGTCAATTTTCTTTAAATTTTTATTAAAAAATTCTTTTCATGGCAGTTTTGATTTATGTATTTGCAGAATCCTTTTAACTGAATCTTACTCTCCCATTGACTTCTTAAGTTTAGCTTTTGCTAATGCAACTCATAAAGGCGCTCAGATTCCCATGAATTTCAACCTAATGGACTTAACCGGTACTTCAAACGCTAAGGACGTAGAAACTTTAGTTAGTGCCTGGATGAATACCATGTGGTCTAATCATCAAATTGCCAATTGGGTTGTGGGCAACCACGACAGCAGTAGGGTAGCCAATCGTATTGGAACAAATAAAGTAGACTTACTTAATATCATCGTCCACTCCTTACCTGGTACTTCAATCACTTATTATGGTGAAGAGCTGGGCATGATTAATGCCGTCACCTCGTGTACATCAATATCTTGTGATGATCGTGACCCCGAAAGGTCTCCCATGCAATGGAATGCAAATTCAAATGCTGGTTTCTCTCAAGCAGCCACCACTTGGTTGCCCTTAGCGGATAATTATGAATTTTATAATGTCGAAACCGAATCTCAAATCGGACGGAGTACTTTAATGATTTTTAAAGAATTACAAGAGTTGAAAAAAACTTTAGCTTTTCAAAACACTAAGGGAGACAAAGGATTTTCCTATAAGGCCCTAACAGACCAAATATTTCAAATCACAAGAGCTTTACCGGATAAGGAGGAATATATGATATTAATTAATCTAAGCGATAAATTGGAATTTGTGCAGAATTTGAGCTCAAAAACGTTTGAGTATGTTTTGATGAATATATTTTCGCCTCATGTTAAAGGGTGAGTTAAAAAGTTGTGTTAGATATATATTCAGTTTAAAAGAAATAATAAACTGATTTAATTTTTTATGCCATTTTAGGGATAAAGCCGATTTAAGCGGCCGGTTGTATTTGATGCCCAATGAAGCAGTGGTTTTAAAATGGGTGGCTTAAAAAAAATTTTGTTTTAAAAAATTATAATTCATTTATTTTTTTTCCCCTCTTTTTATTCAAAAAATTTTAATTTCTCCAGTGATGGTTTAAGAAATTTTAAATATAAGAAATAATACAGTTGTTGTTTTACTCTTTATTTAAGAATTTCCTAAACATTGGAAATTGTTGTTGTTTTTAACTGCAGCCGGTAGACTGGGAGGCGTTTCCCTTCCCGCCAATGTTTATAATTCTTGGTTTTAAGAAAGAAGTAACAGGTTTTTTTTTATCTATATGTCCTCATTTACTCTTACCCTGTACCCATAATTTTGTGCTTAGAAGTTTAATATTATAGAAAATTCAAAAAGTACTACATGTAGAACGGAAAAGTAAAAGATAAAAATTGAATTTTTAAACGTTTTTGATACTTCTATTTCTCCATTGAAATATCAATAATTTCAATATTTGTAGTTCACAGAAAAAATTATTAAATTTCTCCAATCACCAAATTTGTTCTAAATTCATAATATCAAGCAAACAATTTGTTGATTTTGCACCTATTACCAAAATGATTATATTGATTACTAAAAATTTTAAAATTTTGAAAAAATATTTTCAATAAATGTTTTTTTTAATTTTAATTAAAATGTGATCAAAAAACTTTGCCATTTCAAACAATTTGTTAATTTATTTAAATAAATATTGACAACTCCCAACAACAATTCTACATGCTTAAATTATTTTATTTTAAACGAAAAAAGTCAATTAAGATTTTTTGTTATTTAATTAAAATTTTAATTGAAAATTTATTTCAAAACAACTAAAATGTTAATTAACTCAAAATTATATATTTTTAATTTCCCTTCAACAAAAAAAATAATTGATTCAATTATCACATTAATTAAATTTTAATACTTTTTAAAATATTTTTTTAATTGATAAAACACTTTTTTCTGTGTTGGAATTCCTAATTTAATACGTATATGGCAATGAATGGAGAAAAATAAGTTTTCATAATAATAGTTATAAACAGGTGGTCACGACCGTACGCAAAATAGAAGTCAACAGTAGTTTTTTTTTGTTTTTATTATTCGTACACTAAATCCCGCGAAGCTTTTTGCTTGTCTGCAGGAGACCAGAGTCTCTGGCGGTAATCGAATCCGCAACGCCGGTACTGATAGACCAGCTCACTACGAGCTAGCCTACCGGGGCACCCATGTAAATCTAAAAATCTGCGAAATGGAACGGAATATTTAAAAGTGATTAATTTATTTAAAAAGTGTATTAATGTAGGTCTCTATCCAGTATTTACACCATAAAATATCTCTATTGGTTTTTGTACGATTTTCCATATTTTTTAACCGTTAAGTAACCGTTAATTAAACGTTAATCGACCTTTTTTTGATCTCTTTACACTTTTCTTTTATTAATTGATTGTAATAGAGAGATTTTGAAGAAAGAGTGCAAACATAACATATTTTTTGCATGTAAAATAATTAAATATAAAAATGTCTTAAGAAGTGGCTTAAAGAGAAAATATAAAATTTCCTCAAGTAAAATAGCCGAGATATGCTATGAAGCCATTCTATTATAAAAACCATTCGGAGGAAATCCCCAAATTAAACTGCAAATATGCATACACACAGAAAAAAACAATGTCAAATCGTCCAGAATGAATTTGCATTTTTTGGTAGTGATTTTACCTAAAAGTTACTTCATGTTAATTAAACATGACTTTACAATATCTTGCGAACAACATTTTTTCTTTTAAAAAGACGTCTAACGCTGATGTATTTTGACATCAGTATAGACAAACTGTCATCAGTGCGATGACAAACTGTCATCAGTGCGATGAAATAATGTATCATGTCACAATATATTATTGACATTATTTTCATGCTTAAAAAGTAAAATTAGAAGCAAGAACTTCCATATATAATTTTTTTTAAATTATTTATTTTAATGCACCAAATTTTAAAAGTAGAATTATTACGAAAACCATATCGGGCATGCTGCTGGTGTCTTTTAGTTGAGAGATCTTCTGTTAAAAAAGGGCAGAATACAACAAAAGTGAAACAAACATGTGTAGGGGGTAAATAATGATATTCTCTCAATTCGACTTAAGGTTAATTACAATGACTCAATTTGATGGCAGTTCATCATCGCTCTGATGACATGCTTTATAAAACCGACTCCGATTCGTTATTTCTGGGATGCCAATGTGTCATCCCATTGATGACATAATTTAAATTTTTGACCCTGATGACAATTTGGCCAATTGATGGTAAGGCTGACATCACAGTGATGTAAATTGTCATGGGGTCAGAAACGAAGACACTTGTCATAGTACTGTTACGTTAGCGCTATGACGCCTTTTTTATCAGTGGATGTTAGAATACTGGCACGTAGAATACAGATGTGTGGGTACCGTGTTATTTATGAAAAGGAAAAGTTCTGAAAATAGTACCATAGTACTGAATTTTCCATCACCAGTCAATACCAACACTTATAAGGAAGTTATTGCATTAATGGCCATTTTTACAACTTACCATTTGTTTAGAAGTTATTTAGAGTTTCAACTATACATAACCTGCCCGGTAGGATGAATTTGCTCTTAACCTATTGCTCACTTTAACGAAAAGCAAAGTTGTAATAGTGGAAAAATTTTTATACGTGAGACAAAATCCTACCTTGGGCTATCGACAAGTTATAGTAATGGGCCAAAAAGCAATTTTTGGGAGTATTATTTGTATGGGAGCTATGGTCAAATATGGACCGATTCCAATAAAATTTTGTAAGCTGATTTAATCTAATAAACCAACACAAAAATATTGTCTATGGGCACAGAGACATTATTCCGGAAAGAAGCTTGCATGGGCGAAGTATGGACCGATTCGCTCTATGTATCAATTTTCATCCAATTATCTTCAAAATTGCGACGTTTTTTTTTTGCACACAAAGTTGGACAGCCATTCTGCCGGCCAGCCTGCCTGCCGGACGGCCCAATTGTAAAAATATTGACCTATTTTTATAACCGAATCTTATATTTCTTAATTTCTTGTGTCTGTTTTAGGTTCTATAGCACTTTAATAGGCTTGCAGACAATCCTAGAGTTTCCAAGTACTTCAGAGTGTCAACGAATATTTAAATATTTAACGATTTTATAATGACCTTGTGTTCTGAAAAAGTTTTGAAAATCATAATTTTATTATATGAACCTCACCAAACAAATTTTTTGACGGTGTACGGTTCATAAATAAAAATACCGTTTAATATCTTAACAAATTAAAAACATTATCTTTCACTGTAAAAGTCAATAATAAAGTTTAAATTTTTATTTTTTTTATTTCAAATTACAGTTATGGCCTGCTCTATCGGCAATTTAATCTACACATGCTACAGACATATAAACGTAATAATGATTAATAATAAAAAACATGCAATATGTCGATGATCATTATTTGTGTAGTACAAATATTTACACAAAAACATACTTCAGTCTTTAACACCATGAAGTCAAGTGTGGCCGCAAGTATTTTGGCTTTGATGGCCTTTTATTTTGGCCCTTTGCTAGTTTTAGCGAAAAGTGATTGGTGGGAAAGTGCTTCCCTATATCAGATCTATCCAAGATCCTTTCAGGACAGCAATGGCGATGGTGTGGGAGATTTGAAGGGTATTACCTTAAGAATGGAATATTTAAAGGAAATTGATGTTACCGCAACTTGGCTGTCGCCTGTATTTGAATCTCCTATGTCTGATTTCGGTTATGATATCTCGAACTTTACTCGCATAGATCCTTTATTTGGTACTCTAGAAGATTTCGATGAAATGATAGCAAAGGCCAAAGAATTGGGAGTAAAAGTGTTATTGGATTTTGTGCCAAATCATTCCTCCGATGAATGTGAATGGTTTCAAAAGTCCATTAATAGGGAAGAAGGTTTTAAGGATTTTTATGTATGGCATGACGGTATATTGGATGCACGAAATTCTAGCAAAAGGCAACCACCAAGTAATTGGGTAAGTTAATTGGGTCTTTATATGAAAAATGTTGTCATAACTAATAATTCTTTAAAAAGATTTCTGTTTTTGGTGGTCCCATGTGGACTTGGCATGAAAAACGTCAACAGTTTTTTCTACATCAATTTCAAGTGAAGCAACCGGATCTAAATTTCTCAAATCCTTTGGTACGCCAACACATGTTGGAAGTTTTGGAGTATTGGTTAGATCATGGTGTGGATGGCTTTAGAATTGATGCAGTGCCTCATATTTTTGAGAAACGTTTTGATAATGGCTCTTACCCAGACGAGCCTGCTACTGGATGGTCTTCAGATCCAAATAGCTATGAATACCATGATCACATCTATACCAAAGATCAATACCAAACCGTTGAACTATTATATGAATGGCGGGAATTTTTGGAGGAATATCAAAGGAAAAATGGAGGAGAAACCCGAATCCTATTAGCCGAAGCTTATTCCCCGATAGAAACTCTTAGTTTGTACTTTGGCAATGGCACTCATCGGGGCACCCATTTACCGATGAATTTTAATTTAATGTATTTAAACGGCTTTTCAACAGCCAAGGATGTAGAGAACTCATGCAACGCTTGGATGAATACCATGTGGCAAGCCCATCAAACAGCCAATTGGGTAATAGGCAATCATGATAATGGTCGTGTGGCCAATCGCATGGGCAAACATAAAGTGGATCTGCTTAATATTATAGTACAATCGCTACCAGGAGCTCCTGTCACATATTACGGTGAGGAAATTGGCATGTCTAATGTGGCCACAGAATGTACGGTGATATCATGTGATAACCGGGATCCGGAGAGATCACCCATGCAATGGGATGCAACAGAAAATGCTGGTTTCTCTGAAGGTTCTTCTAGCTGGTTACCCATAGCCGAGGATTATAAAACAAACAATGTGGAAACGGAACGTCAAGTGGCCAGAAGTAGTTTGCAAATCTATAAGGGTTTGCAAAAGCTCAAGCGCACTAAAGCCTTTAGAAATTCCAAAGAAAAGGATGGATTTTCATATAAAGCTCTAACGGAACAAGTTTTTCAAATAGTAAGAGCCGTACCTGATCAAGAGGAATATAGAATTCTGGTAAATATGGGCAACAAATTGGAATACATAGAAAACTTGAGTGCCCACACTTATGAATATGTGCTAGTGAGTGCTTATTCTTCTCACAATAAGGGGTGAGTTAAATTTTTATAAAACTTTTTTTTTTAATTAATTGGTAAATACTTATTTTAATTTGTTATCTTTTTTTATTTTATTTTTTAGCGATAAGGTTAATTTAAGTGGCCGTATTTATTTAATGCCGTACGAAGCTGTTGTTTTATATTGGTTTAAACAATAAAGATTGTAAATCAATAATTGTGTCATAAATATATATGGACATATGTCGTTTTTAATGTGGATTGTGGGGTACAAAACTGATAAGAAAAAAATACCTCGTCAGCAGAGTTTAAGGCTTTCAATAAGAACAACAAAATTTATTGAAAAATAATGTTCAAAATGTGTCAGGCCTTTTGTTGAGGGGCTTGACTTTTGTTATAGGCCTGTTTATTTAAGTTTTAGAGATAATTTCGGTTAATTTTTTAATTTTCCCTGATGAAAAATTTGGTGAAATTTTCTTGTTAAACTAATTTTGGTGAAATGTTTTGTTAAAAATTTCCCTATGAAAAAAATTTGGCTTTTATTCTTTTTGTGCAAAATAAGTTTGGTAAATTTTTTTTTGGAGATTTTCGCCAGGGACGCTAATTGGTTTCACTACAACGGAATGAAGTTTCCCGCTATTATTTATCGGGAAATTAAGTAGGAAAGCACACAGAAAAAATTTTTTTATCACTTTAACAAATGGTTAAAAAAGTATTTAAATTTAATTAATGTGATAATTGAATCAATTATTTTTTTAGTTGATAGAAAATTAAAAATATAATTTTAATTTAATTAAGATTTTAGTTGTTTTGAAATAAATTTTCATTAAAAAAATTAATTAAATATCAAAAAATATTAATTGATTATTTTCGTTTAAAATAAAATAATTTAAACTTGCAGAATTGTTGTTGGGAATTGTCAATATTTAATTAAATAAATTAACGCATTGTTTGATATGGCAAAGTTTTTTGATCACTTTTTTAATTAAAATTAAAAATATCATTTATTGAAAAAAAAAAATTTCAAAATTTTAAAATTTTTAGTAATCAATATAATCATTTATGTAATAGGTGCAAAATCAACATCTTGTTTACTTGATATTATGAATTTGTTATAAATTTGGTGATTAGAGACAATTTTTAGTTTTTTCTGCACAGATTTCTAAAAATTGTACAATTATGAATATTTATTTTTTTCAATAAATTATATTTTTAATTTTAATAAAAATAAAAAAAATTATCAAAAAACTTTGCCATTTCAAACAATGTGTTAATTTATATAATTAAATATTGACAATTCCCAACAACAATTCTACAAGTTTAAATTATTTTATTTTAAACGAGAAAGTAAATTAATATTTTCTGATATTTATTAAATATTTTAATTAGAAATTTATTTCAAAACAACTAAAATGTTAATTAAATCAAAATTATATTTATAATTGTCTTGCAACTAAAAAAAGAATTGATTCAATTATCACATTAATTAAATTTACGTACTTTTTTAAATAGTTTTTTAAATTGATAAAAAACTTTTTCCTATGTATATACAGCCATGCCACAGAGTACAATTCCGTTCAGAATGATTCCTTTCGGAACCGAAGAAAACATTTATTGATAGAATGTATATTTTGATAATTTTTTGGCCTCCAAGATACAGACAACTTCCATTCCGTTCATGAAATCAACAATTTTCATTCCTCAAAGTTTTTTTTCGTAATTTTCTGAAGCACTAAAATACGGAATGAATTCAGTTTCCGAACGGAATTGTATTCTGTTACATGACTGATAGTTGTAACCAGGGACCGTAATAGTTATTCCTTTTTTCATAAAAGTCTGATGATAACAGTTATTTTTTGATTTTTATTTTTTCGATCAAAAATATAAATTATTCTTTAAAGAAATGTACGTGTTATAATTATTTAGTTGACTTTTAATATTTATTTTAATGCGCATAAGATATCCTAATGATGATCACACATTTAAATAAATATTTAAAGACAACTCAATAATTATAACATGTACATTTCTTCAAAGAATAATTTTTATTTTTGATCGAAAAAATAAAACTCAAAAGTTAACTGTTATTATTGTTCAAAAAAATAAAAATCGTAAAATAACAGTTATTTTTGATAGAAAAAATAAAAATAAAAAAATAACGGTTATTTTTGTTCAAAAAAAAAAAAAAAAAAAAATAAAAATCAAAAAATAACTGTTACTTTTGTCCAAAAAAATATAAATAAAAAAAGAACTGCAATTTTTGATCGAAAAAATATAAATCAAAACTTTAAAAATCATAATATTTTATCATAGAAAAGTTCATAAGGATCAATATGTTGAATCAGTTTGCCAGCATTTACTTCTATATGCTTTTTTTTTTAAATTTCAAAATAACTGTTATTTTCGGTCCCTGTTTGTAGCAATAAATCAAGTGTGTAAAATTCATTGCTATTTTTAATCCTTTTTTATTTGCTTAACTTAACATAAGGAAAAGAACACAGCAAAAGCAAAAAAGAGAGGGTAAGTAATTTGCGTAAACTCATTATCTGTATGTTTTATGCTTAAGCAGTTAGCAATGCGTTCATTTAAAAAAAATTGCTGTTGCTGTGAGTGTCTATGAAAAGAAAAAAATCTTAGAGATGTTGCAATTTTGAACCAAACAATTTTAACACTGAATTAGTCATAAAAATAAAACGGTACTTAAAAAAAAGGTTTTCATTAAAAAAAGTATCTTATTTACATTTTTATTGGAACATTTATACAGTCTTTAAGACAACAGCTTCTTTGGGCATTAGTGTTACAAAAGACGACTGAACTAAATCGTTTTGACGTCTCGGGCTGGCATCGGTGACCACCACATATTGCAGTTCAGTTGTTAGACCATAAAATTCTTTACTGAGATCAAAGTTTTCCACATCATTGCCCAGGTTAAGTAAAACGACATAAGAAGGAAAACCGCCCAATGAACTAAAAAAAAAAAAATTAAAGAAATTGTGCCACTAAAATAAATAAAACTTTTATTTACCGCTTTATGGCTAAAACTCCTGCACTTAAAGCCTTTACCTCCTCTCGACCTTTCTGAAATGACGGCTCTCTTCTCAAATTTTGTAAGTTCTTATACACATTCAAGTGACTTTGTGAAATGCCTCTTTCTCGCTTAACATTTACCAACTTATAATTATCCGATACCGGCAGCCAAGTGGTTGAGCCATCAGTAAAACCAGCCAAAGGTTCATCGCTCCACTGGAATGGAGTACGCACTGGATCACGTGTTAATCTTTCGAATTCTTGAGGATTCGATTGACAGGCTTGAGGATCTACAGTGTCATTCCATGAAATCCAAACATCAGTCATGCCTATTTCTTCACCCTGATAGTTGACACTCGAACCGGGCAAAGTCAAGACCAACATATTAATCAAATCAATTAAATCTTCTCCCAAACGAGAACCTATCCTAGCCCGATCATGATTACCCACAACCCAATTGGCAGTTCTTCCAGCAGGCATATTACTTAACCAGGTATTGATTAAATCACTATAATCGTAGGCAGTGGATTGTTTATTAAGGTTACTGATCAATTGAAAATTGAAAGGAATTTGGGCTCCATCATGGGTAGCATTGCCATAATATTGCATAATCACATCTAGGGGAGCATACGCTTCAGTCATTAATATCAAATCTTCACTATCCAATTCCTCTTTCATTTCGTCCATGACCTGGCGGAATTGGTAGATCATGTCAATAGTTTCGGGATGATTGGTGGTGTAAATATGTTGATAGTATTCATAATCTTCGGGATCGTTATTGCTTGGGTTGCGGGGCTCATCAGGGTAATTTCCATCGCTATCGGGAGCAATTTCAAAAGTGTGTGGCACAGCATCTACACGAAAGCCAGAGGCTCCTTTGCGACACCAGAAACGTAAAACATCCTGAGTGGAGTAGTTTGAGTTGTGTTTAAGTAGAGTAAATTTAAATAAGAATTATAATACATTTACATTCGATTTAGAGTAAAATTAGAATACATTTAGAATAAGGTTAGAGTAGAGTAAGAGTAGAGTTAGAGAAAGAGTAAAATCAGAGCCGACAAGGCGAATTCATGCAAACGTTCGTGGTAATAATTAACCAAGTACAACAATAAAAAAATAAAATGATAATTTTATTGTTGCTGTAGCTGTAGAACTGTTAAGAATTTTTTTTTAAATCGATTTAGCCCTTTTACTCTTCATCTTATGGCAACACTAGTCGATACGTCAAAAACACACAAGCAAGTTTTGACATTTTCTATTTCTAAGTAAGAAATAAAAGTAGTTCAGCGATGTTTTTAATGCCACCTAAACAGAAGATTAGTCTTGGATTTGGAATAGTGTTAGATTGCGGTTAGAGAAATGTTGAAGTCTGAGAAAAGTTAGAGTATATTAAGAGTAGAGTTAGATTAAATTAAAAGAAGCGTTAAAGTAGAAAAAGCAAAATTACAGTAGGGTTGGTTAGCGCAGAATTAGAGTAAAGTCATGAAACAAAGAAAATAAGATAGCGCATTGCGCAGGTCCGTTAACTTTTTACTCTCATTTTGACGTCATTTTTACGTCACTTTAGTAAAGAGATTTACACGTGTCATGTTTGTGTTTGTTAACTACTATGACGTACATGCGCAGAAAAATAAAATTTTTATTTAAAAACCACTATCTTGTTTTTTAATTGTTTCATGGAGAAAAGTTACAGTAGATTTGGATTAGAGTAGAGAAAAAGTCCAGGTAGAGTAAATTTTAAGTTAGGCTGGAGAACAGTTAGAGTAGAGTTAGACTACAGTTAAATTAAAGTTAGAATAGATTCATGGTAGAATAGTTAATTTAAGTAAGAGTGAGGCTGAAATAGAGATGTATCAGATTAAGAGTTTGTGTGTGGTCAAAGAAGACTTAAAATAGAGTTCAAATAAAGCAACAGCAGCGTAAGAATATTTAAAAAGGAGTAAAATTTGTTAAGGTTAAAGCTTTGAGTAACTAGGTTGTCTGAGTAAATTATAGTAAGAATAGCGAATAATTATTGCAAATTTTGCGTGTATTTAAATCAATGTAAAAGTAGAGCAAATAAAATTAGTTCAATTATTCAAATAAAATATTCCTACCTTCATTTCCTGCATAACCTTGGGATTACGATAATTTAAATCTGGTTGCTTGGCATGAAATTGATGCAGATAATACGCCTGTCTCTGTTCATTCCAGGTCCACATACTGCCACGGAAGACACTTATCCAGGTGGTAGGCGGCTGTCTTACACCTTCCACAATTTTTCCAGGATGCCAGACATAAAAATCTTTATAAGTTTTATCGCCGGCGGCTGATTTAATAAACCATTCACATTCATCGCTGGTGTGATTGGGTACAAAATCTAAAATTATTTTTACTCCAATCTTTTTAGCAGTCTCAACCAAAGCCTCAAAATCCGCCATAGTTCCAAATAAAGGATCAATTTCTTTTAGATTAGCCACATCATAGCCGAAGTCTGCCATAGGTGAGGTAAAAATTGGAGACAACCAAGTGGCTGTAATGCCAATCTCTTTTAAATAGGGCAATTTTTGAGTGACACCTATTGGTATTTGTTATTTTATTTCTGATTATTTTGGGTATAATATTTTTGAATTTATTTAAGTAATTTTTTTTGCACAAACCTTTCAAATCTCCTACACCATCGCCATCACTATCCTTAAAGGATCTGGGATATATTTGATAGAATGAAGCAGATTGCCACCATTTCAAGTTCGCAGCCTGAGAATACACCAGAAGTGCCAACAAGACAATAGTCTGCTTCACTAGCCACATTCTGTTATTAAACGCTGTTTATCACTGGACTGTTTGGAAGCAAATACATTTTTTAATTTCAACATTTCTTGTTTTTTATTAAAACTATCAAAAAAAAAAAAAATTAATTACTAACATTTTGATAAGATATTGTTTTTGGTTAGATAATTCAGCTGTCGATTTTAACCGTGGATTAGGCTGTTATTCTAAAGTTTTTTATTAAGATTGCGGTTAATTATTATGAACTAAATATTTATGACGTTCTACCAAATAGAAATAAAGGCGCTTCATTTCTAATTGCTTTTGATGTTTCAGCTTGAACAAAAAAATGCCAAAATTCTTAACAAATTGTAGGGGGTATCGATTACTCCGATCGGTTACAAAGTCTCGACTGCTGGCTCATTTTTACGTGCACTCTATAGATAAAGTGGAGGGTACGTTCGTAAATGCATCACTGCGCTTAATCATCTGAATATGAAGTAGATGTGAACTAAAAAATTGTCAAATACTCCACAAATTGTCAAACAATTGTCAAATACCATACAAAAATAGTCACACAATAAAAAAAAGTTAAATTACATTTTTATCGGCATTAAAAAAAGTTTGCTTTTCAGATGCAGCGCAGTTATGCATTAACGAACGTACCCGGAGTTACACACGATTTATAATAAAATAAATTAAAATTGTGTAAAAATGAGTACAGGGCTATCCATTTATTGGTTTCAAAGCCAAAGGTCTGGTAAGACTGCCAGCTGTTAAATATCAGTCATCTGAAGTCTCATTTATTAAGTGAAACGTTTTCTATTTACGAATATGGATCGTTTAACAACTGAAGACCGTGTAAAAATAGTAAAAACTGACTGTAAAAGTGGTGGCCCAAACGTGGCCATTTTTTATGCATTAAGGGGTGATTATGGTCGTCTTAATTAACCTATTGTGCAAGGAATTGGCAATATTATCAAGAAACTTGAAGAGCCTGAAAGCGTTACAGATGCGTTCAGGCCTGTAAATCATCGCAATGTGGGCACTGCCGAAAATGTCGCTTCTGTTAGTGAAATTATTGCTAACAATTAAAGACCGTGTGTACACAGAAAAAATTATTGCTAACAAACTTTTAAACAAACGTCTTGTTTGAATTTTTATTAAATTTCTAAACTTTTTTTAATCTTTCTGTCGCCCAATTCTGGCGATAATTGAAAAAGAAATGTCTTTTTAAAAGAAGTTTCAAAAAACTTAAATTTTCACCATGTTTCTTTTTTTTACAGTCAGAGTTAATTTTTTCTGATTTCCTTAGTTCCTTATTCTTATAAAAATATTTAAAATTTCGTTATTTCATATAATTTTGATATGTATTGAATTTTTTTTTAATTAAATTTTTTTATTTTTCTATATTTAAATAAGCACTTGCTACTTTGAAATAAGAATTAAACATAAATTTAAAAAAAAACCCATATAAGTGCAAAGAGGACTGTCAAAAATATCACAGAAAATACGATTCATATTGTTTTTCTACCCTGCTTACTTATCTACCCCGCTCGCTTTCAAACGAAAAAAGAAATGATTTAAAAATAAGGGAAAAATCATCGTGGATGTTGGGTGTAGGAATATTTTTGTTTGGTTTTTAATTTAAGCGACAAAAATGTTGACAACAAAACGGAAATATCTTATACGCGTTATTGGTTTCATGTTTTAATAACATTTGTATGAAATATTTAAAGCTGCCCACACATGAGAGATTTGTGCGTGTGATTTGTTCGCGTACCATTTCTCCACACAAAACGAACAAATCACAATACCCTTAAACGTAAAGAAGAAAACATGAATTGTGAAGCGGATGATACAATTGCACTTTTGATAATTTATTGGTTTACACAACAACAAAAGATATAAAAAAAAACAGCAAACGGACGAATAACTGGCTTCTAAGAAGAAAAAGGCGTTTGTTTACATGTAATTTTATTTAAAAATATATGGCAATTACATCGCCGCAATAGATACAATTTGACGTTTCGTTTTACACTTAAATGAAAAAATTGTAAAATGTTAGCGCACAAGCCCACTAACACGTCAAACAAATCCCAAGAAATTTAAAACTTTCAATTAGTTGTAATTTGTGCCCGCATAGGCCCTGCAACAAGTCACAAGCAGTCGAGAACATGTGGTTAGCCTAACGCAGTTTAATGTGGTCGTTTTTTTATTGTAAGCAACACTACTTATCTAGGCAATTCAGCCGATTAACGGTTACCCGATTAATTACTACCCGATTAACTGATCGGTTAATTTAAAATTGGATTTTTTCGATTAACGATTAAGCCGATTAATTACAGTCGATTAACCGGTTAACCGATGTACCAAATTGTTTAATTTTTTGTAGAATTATGACATATTTTTTCGTGTTTTTTATTATTTTTTTCGTCTTATATACAAAAAGTATGTGTTTTGAAAATATTTTTTCATACAAACAAAGAAGGTGTTCAGTGCTCTTTATTTTAAATAACCCAGCTAGCATTTAGGTGATAATTTTTTGGTTAATTCACCTACATGAGCCTTTTCATTTTGCTTTTGAGATTAAAACTGATTTGTCACTTGGGGGATTTAAAATGGATTCATTCTTGAATTTAAAACTGACTTACTACAAGAATCAGCAAATTGTATCACAAATGATTCTTTGAGATGATTAATCGGCATCATTTGAGATGATTAATCGGTATCATTTATCATCGAAAAATGTGCTCATATGCGGTTATTTTGCTCTTGAAGCTGATTCCTAAAAGATTCGATTATGATACAAAATGCTAGCTGGGAAGTGTTCGTTCTTTTTATATGTATGTGTTCAGTTATTTGTTTTTCTCATATCTTCTTTAATTTGTTAACAGAATTAACCAAAATCATTAGAAGTGCAAAGCTTTTCAAAAAATTAAAACGGGTATCCAATGGCATAATGAAAGAGTTTATATGCTTAGAGAAATCCAGGAAAAGGATTGAGAAATTGGATATTCTGTTTTAAGAGTGCTTTCGATTTCTCCGATAAATATAAGAAATTTTTCCAAGTCAAGTTTTATCAAAACTAAAGAAAATAACCGCTTAAATCCTAATCATTTAAGCCAAATTAATTTTAAAGCTTATTTATAAGATCTCCTTAAACTATTGAAATCACTAATAAAATGATCTAATATATTATGTTCAACATTTTTTATTTTTTCGAATTTATTCTATGAGTATAAAGTCATTTCAAAAAAATTTAAGGAATAGAGCTATTACAAAAAGCTTTATAAAATACATAACTGAAATTTAACTCATAGAATAAATTCGAAAAAATAAAAAATGTTTAATATAATAAAGTTGCTTATGAAAAAGAAATAATTCCCAATATCTAATATATTATGAATTAATTAATTTTTTATTTTTATATAAAAATTATTATTTTATATAAAAATAACATATTGATGAATTTTTTTTTGTTTTCTCGTTTTAGGTCAAGAATTGTTATATGTTATTGTTTTTTTTCCAATAAACTCAAAAAAAAAAAAATAATTTAAGCATTTCTATATATTTAAATTACTTAATTTATAAAAAAACTTTATTAATAAAAAAATAAACCAATTATTAACCGTCTGGCTCGGTTAATTAATCGAGCGATTAACCGATTAAAGCAAATGCCCGATTAAATGAATACCCTAACTTTATCTGATAAATATGTGAACAATAAAAAACAACAACAAAAAATATCGCAACGATGTTTGTAGTAGGAATAACAACAACACTACCTAAGTAGGTAAATAACGATGTACTTACCCAATAAAAAATGGAGCTTCCAAGGAAGCAGGTTTGTAAGGGAGAAGCGTAAACGTTTCGCTTACCATATTGCTTACACGGAAGACATGAATTTTATACGGCGATTTCCCACTTTTAAGCAATACATTTTTGACACAGAAAGCGCTTTATTCAGCGCGTATTAAAATTGGTAAATTTAACGATCAGCCTTACACGCTAAGGTTTTTGTTACCGTTATTATTTTATATGCTCCCTTACAAACCTGCTTCGTAGTAAGGAAATGTCGTGGCTCTTCAAATCTTATATCTTAATTAAGAAGTTGTTCACTTACCACACTGCATCTCTGTATGTCTTATTGCGTAGCGCATAAATGTGTGCTTACTTTTTAATGTGTACATTTAGTGCAATTCGAAACTTTTTTTGTCTGTGTAGGATTCGTTTTTGAACGATTAAACTTTTCAGTTTAATCAACATTTGAACACTTTGATGTCAAACATTAATTCTAATCTATAATAAAGATATGAATTTATATAATACCAATATAAATTTGTTTCTTTCAAATTATCGTTCGAAAAGAAAGTTCTTTGTAATCAGTCCCAAAGTAATAAAAGTTATCAGCTAAACGTTATAATCAAATAAATAAAGAAATACTGAAATATGTAGTTTCAAAATCAAAAGGCCAAGTTAATTCCTTTAAAAGTCTTAAGATATGCCAAGAAGGTGGACGTTAGTACTGGCATTGCTGCTGGTAGTAGTTTGTTGCCCAAACTTTATAGAAGCGAACATTAAATCATGGTGGGAGACTGCTTCATTCTATCAAATCTATCCACGTTCATTTAAGGATTCCGATGGTGATGGCGTAGGCGATTTAAATGGTGTCACTAGTAAGTTGTCTTACCTCAAGGAAATTGGCATTGCAGCTACATGGCTGTCACCCTTCCTCAAATCTCCCATGGCTGATTTTGGTTATGATATTTCAAATTTCACCGAAGTGGATCCTTTATTTGGTACCATGGCAGATTTTGAACAACTTATGAGAAAATCTCAAGAGCAGGGTGTACGAATAATATTGGATTTTGTGCCAAATCATTCAAGTGATGAATGTGAATGGTTTATAAAATCGGCCAATAGGGATCCACAGTACAAGGACTATTATGTCTGGCATCCGGGAAAAATAGTGGATGGAAAGCGTACAGTTCCCAATAATTGGGTTAGTGTTTTTAGGGGCTCAGCTTGGGAGTGGCATGAGGGAAGGCAGGAGTATTATTTGCATCAGTTTCACAAAAAACAACCAGATTTTAATTTCCGTAATCCGAAAGTTAGGGAGGAAATGAATGTTAGTAAAATCTTCACAAATTAAAATTAATTTGTATTAAAGTGAATTATTGTTTTGTTTTCCAGGATATTCTACGCTTTTGGCTGGAAAAAGGCATTGATGGTTTTCGGGTAGATGCTATATATCATGCCATTGAAAAGGCACCCGATGCTGAAGGAAACTACCCTGATGAACCGCGTAATGATTGGTCTGATGACCCTGATGATTACGGTTATTTAAAGCACATTTATACGGTGGATCAACCGGAAACCCCTCATTTGGTCTATGAATGGCGACAGGTTTTGGAAAAATTTCAAAAAGATCATGGAGGAGATGAAAGGTAAAATATTTTTATTTAAAATTATTTTTATTATTAACATTGAATTGTTATCTAATAGAATCCTTATGGTTGAAACTTGGTCTCCTATTGAAATAGTGATGGATTACTACGGCAATGGTACTGCCGAGGGAGCCCAAATACCCTTTAATTTTCAACTTATCAGCTACTTATGGTCCGACTCCGATGCCTACCATTATGCCAATTTAATCAATGAGTGGCTTACTAAAATGCCTGCTGGTCGCACAGCAAATTGGGTTATGGGAAATCATGATAAAAATCGGGTGGGCTCACGTTTCGGTGAGGATCGCATAGACATGTTTAACATTCTGCTGTTAACTTTACCGGGCTGTAGCATTACCTATAATGGCGAAGAAATTGGAATGACCGATGTTTGGATTTCTTGGGAGGAGACTGTTGATCCACAAGCCTGTAATGGTGCGAAAGAAGGCTATGAATATCGTTCTCGTGACCCGGCTCGTACTCCCTTTCAATGGAGTGAAGAGTTAAATGCTGGATTTTCATCGGGCAATACGACTTGGTTGCCGGTTAGTCCACGCTTTGAAACAGAAAATCTTAAACGCCAACGTGGCATTTCTCTTAGTCATGTGAATGTCTTTAAGCAGTTGCAACAACTGAGAACAGAGAAAACTTTAAGAAACGGTTTGGCAGAAGTTAAAGCTTTCAATCGTGATGTTTTGGCGGTAAAACGGTAAGTTAAAGTGAAGAACAGAATAGTCGCTGTAGTACAACGTTATGAATAGTGCTGCAAGATGTGAAAACTTAAAAATAGCAGTTTCAAAGTAGTGTCAACAGAATACGTAGTTGTAGTAGTCGTTGCAGTTGAGGTTGAAGCGGAAATTTCGACGTTTTGAACGTTGTTGCGCTACAGAGCATTCGTCAGCTTCAGCTACTACTACAACTACTTTATTCTGCTCCAGGCCTTATGTCAGAAAGTATAATAAAGCCAAAGCGAATTCATGTACACGATCGTGGCAAGACTGCAACAAATACAACAATTAAAGGGCAATAGTGAATTTTTATTGTTGCTTAAGTTGGCCGATACGTCAAAATTAAAAGCAACTTTTGACATATCTCTCTCTTAGTAAGAAATATTTAGCTCATCTGTGTTTATAACGCCACCTGTAAAGTGAATTCGCCTTGAATAAATCTTCAAGCTCAAAGGAAAGTTTTACACAAAAAAAAAAATTTTATGATTAACTATATTTTCAAAGCCTTCTTAGCTTATCTCTACAATATCCTCCCTTTTTCCCTTTTAAGCTCTCTTTACAACGATTTTACTTTTATTACCCTTATGAATATATTCGATTCTGTGCAAACCATCAATTTAAATGAAGTTTACGGAAATTTGCCTTCGGAGTTTGAGTATATTATTGTTACTGATAAGTCCGTTAGAAAAAAAGGGTAAGATAATTAAATAATTTCTTAAAATTTTTCTCTATAAACTATTTAATTTTTTGCATTTTCTGTTACAGAGACAAAGTTTCTAGCAATACTGTGTTATTATTGCCCAAAGAAGCAGTTGTACTTAAGTCAACTCAAAAAGCATAAAATCTTATAGAATTTCAAATTTTTAGTTGACTGTGAAATTTTCTTATGTTTTATTTATGATACAGAGTAAAACAGAATGAATAAAATCTTTTTTATACTTGAACTGAAGCGAAGATTCTTG
Source organism: Pollenia amentaria (assembly GCA_943735925.1). Taxonomy (NCBI): domain Eukaryota; kingdom Metazoa; phylum Arthropoda; class Insecta; order Diptera; family Polleniidae; genus Pollenia; species Pollenia amentaria. The sequence goes on along the minus strand of OX031010.1, from coordinate 10,226,369 downwards.
TTGAAGTAAAACAAGTATAACTTTAATTTTAGGAAGAGATGTTAAACCAACTGAAAAAATTGAATGGTTTTTAATGCAACCAAAATAAAAAATTTCAAAAAAAGAAAAAGCTTTTTCGTTTAGCTTAAAAATAAAAAGTCTTTTAACAGAAAAGTTAAGCATTTTTTTTTATTTAATAAATAACACAGGTCTACGTTGAAAAACTTTTTTTTAACCATTTTAACTGATTCTTATGTTTTTCTTGGCATGCTAAGTCCGAATATGAGCTCAGTTTTGTCCCGTCACGTCAAATATATCAGATAATGATCCATTTGTGTTTTTCGCTGTATACTCAGAGGAAAAATTAGAAATTTTCACTAATCACCAAATTTATACTAAATTCATAATATCAAGCAAACACGTTGTTGATTTTAAACCTATTACATAAATGATTATATTGATTACTAAAAATTGTAAAATTATGAATATTTTTTTTTTTTTAATAAATGATATTTGCAATTTAACAAAAGTAAAATACCTCACATCTGTAATTTAAGTTAAAAAATTATTAAAAAATGTTTGCCATTTCAAACAAATTATTAATTTATTTAATAAAATATTGATAATTCCCAACAACAATTCTACAAGTTTAAATTATTTTATTTTAAACGAAAAAATCAATTAATATTTACTGATATTTAATTAAAAATTTATTTAGAAAGAACTAAAATATTAATTAAATTAAATTATATTTTTAATTTTCTTTCAACTAAAAAAATAATTGTTTCAATTATCACATTAATTAAATTTAAATACTTTTTAAACCATTTTTTTAATTAATAAAAAACTTTTTTCTGTGCTCTCTTTGAGCCTACTTCCAAAGTCATTCAGTCTGTTTGAACTGAAATTAATTATATTTTGTTTGAAAAGCTTTTAAATTTAGCGTTGAACAGTGGCTTTGATCAAAAAAAAATTGCTGACTTAAAGTGGATCAAACAAAATCAAAGTTTTTCACCATTTATTTTCATTTCAGAAAATTTTTGTACCACAATTAAAAACAAAACCTATAGTTTTATAACTTTATTTTACAAATATTAAAATATAATAAAAAAATTAAGATATAATAGACCGTAAATACTAGGGTATTCATTTAATCGGGCTTTTGCTTTAATCGGTTAATTGCTCGATTAATTAACCGAGGTTTTAATTTAATCGGTTAATTGTGTTGTTGATCGGTCATCCGATTAATAAAGTTTTTTTTATAAAATCAGTAATTTCAATGAATAAAAATGCATAATTATTTATTATTTGGAGTTATTTGGAGTAAAAAAAAAACGAATAACATAACAAACATATAACATAACATAACAAAACAATTCTTGAACTAAACGAGCAAACAAAAAAAAAATTCATAAATATGTAACACATATTTTTTTAATTAATATATACCTATTATGTATTAATTAAAAAAATAAACTGATATCATTTTATTAATTATTTCAATAGTTTTCGCAGATCTTATAAAATAATTTTTTAGAAAAATAATTTGGTTTAGGATATAAGCGATTATTTCTTTTTAGTTTTGAATTAACTTGACTTTGAACAAATTCTTTCACTTATCGTAGATGTTGAAGAAATCGAAAGCAACCCATAATACAGAATATCTAATTTCTCAGTCCGTTTTCTGGATTTCTCTTAACATATAAAATCTTCCATTATGCCATTAGAGTCTTGCTTAAATTTTTTTCAAATTTGTTATTGTTTCCGTTAATTCTGTCAAAAGATTGACATGAGAAGAAACAAATAACTAAACACATAAATATAAAAAGTACGTGAAACAAAAAGCTGGGGATAGCAAACAAACACTTATTTAAAACGAAGATCAATGAACACCTTCTTTGTTTGTATAAAAAAATATTTACTAAGCATATACCTTTTGTATATGAGACGAAACAAATAATTAAAAACACAAAAGTATGTGTTATACAGGCCTGTTCTGAAAATTACGTGGTTTCAAATCACGTGCTTTTAAAATCACACCGTTTTTGTGTTTCTCAGTGTGCTTTCGGGAATGGAAAATTGAAAACGGAACTCCACAATGTCTCACGTGTGATTTTAAAAAGCACATGTGATTCGAAATAAGGTGATTTGAATTAAAGTGATTTTCAGAACAGGCCTAATAATACTACAAAAACTAAAAAATTTGCTACATCGGTTAATCGGTTAATTGCGGCCTATTTCCGAAGTGCGGAAAAATTCTTTCTTTCGAACAACTACATTTAAAACAAAAACAAAGTTTTTAGCATTTGTAGAAATTGTACGAACGAAAGAATTCTTTCGCACATCGGAAATAGGCCTTAAACTGCCAAAAATAGAGAAAAATATAAAAAAAAAATATCGCCAAACTCAAAAACATTTTTAAAATATAATTAACAAAAATGAATTTTGTTTGTCACAAAAAAATTGCGAAATTTTACAATGGAAGAAGCCCGTAAACTTTAAATACTAATACTCATTTTATTATTGAATTCTTAAATTTCATACATGAAAATCGTAGAATAAAAATAATTTGTTTTTTCGTATTGACTTTAACAATTCTCAAGCCAAATGCATATGGCTCTTGCGAAATAGGCTACAACACCGCCAACTATTTTATAAATCATTTTTTTGCCAAATGGAAAATCTAGCCGCCAAACACGTAACAGCGCAACGTTTGGCGAAAAATCGACATATTTGTCTGCAGGGCTGTGAGATTGATTTTGAACTTTTTCGCCAAATTCAATGTAAAAAATCGCCAAATTATTTATTTATTAGTTTTTCACAATAATATATGTATTTCTAGAATAATTAAAAATATTTTTTTATAAATCCCAAAAAAAAAAATCCGCCAAAAATTAAAAAAAAGTCGCCATGATATATTTTGCTTAGTTTTTATTTAGAACAAAGTAAAAATGATTAGTGAACAGAAAAAGGTGCAATGTTTAAAATATTTTATAGTAGTCTACTTAAAGCAACAAAAAAAGAAAAAAAAATTTTTTGCGGTAAGTATTAAATAAATATTCGATATACAATACATTTGTTTGTAGTTGCAGTTCTATTATATATATATATATAACACTATATACTTCACCGAGAATACTCCCTTTTTGAATTCTTTTTTGGAATACATTGTGAAGGTACAAAAGAAATGCAACATGTACTATTTACATTCATATAACTTTTAACTCGTAAAAAAGTGTCGAAAACTTTATATCGCATTCTTCTTCGAAGGCGAATTTTAGTGGAGTTCATCATTTCAACACAGGCATTACTAGTTGTGATAACCAGCATATAAAGAACAGCCAATATAAGTTCTTTCAAATGGTACATACCTGCCGTATCCTTGTAGTTATAAATTGTTGTGGCCTAAACTGATTTAAATTAGATTGAATATCATCATTTAAATTCTCTTTTAACACACGGTATTTTTTCAGTTGTGTTTCATTAACATCCAAAGGTACGTTAGGGCTTATAAAAATCTTTAAAATATCGTTAACAACAACGAATTTTTTCTGTGATAATTTGTCATATTTTATAATGGAAAAATGTTCATAAACTTTAATTATATTCATTTTTTAAAGATTTCTACTTATTACTTCTTTCAAGAGCACATTTAAATGTGAAATTTTCTCGTATGTTTTCATTATTTTCATCAGCCATTTCAACATAATTTAGTTTTAAATACTTGTAATAAATATGAATGCATAAAATTTCATACATTGAAATACTAGAATAAAAAAAATATTATTTCTTCGTATTGAATTTAACAAATTTCAAAACAAATTCATGGCTCATCAAAAATAGCCAACAAAATCGCCAACTTTTTTATAAATCGCCAAAAAATCGCCATGTCGCCAAAACGAAAATTAGGTTGCAAAACAAGTTTGAAAATCGCCACGTTTGGCGAGAGATCGCCATATCTGACATCCCTGTTTGTCTGATATATCAGATAGCCCTACTTCATACGATGACTTTACTCAGCGAATTTTTGCTAAACAATTTGTCTTGTTGAGCGAAATTCGTCGTTTGACCCAGGTGTGTTCCTAACATTAAATACATAGTTTTTGTTAGACAAATCTTTTGTTACACAAATCAAATAATTTTGTTATAAAAAGCTTAAAAAAGCTTTCTGTAAAAATAAACAATTTAAAATAAAATTTTCAAAAAAAAAAAATCCAGAAAATTTCGTATAACATAGTTAAGCATAAAATAAAAGTCAAATATTTTTTGTTGATCATTCTATGTATTTTTGAAAAACATTTACTGAGATTCATCTACGTATTTCTCTGCGCTTACCTTCTCTTAGTTTTTGGCGAACATATGCAAGTCCATGTACACTTATAAATTTGCTTTTTGTATTTGATTATTGTTGTTTTCTCTTATTTTTTTTAAATGTAAATTATATACATACATACGTACATACATACGCACATACAGACGTACATACATATATACATTTGTAAATTTAATTTATTGCTGACTTTGTTTATGGGCGATTTTGATATTTTTGTTTTGCATTTATGAGCAAAACTTGCTCTATAGTGAACACATTTGTACCCATCAAGTTCAAATAATGTAGTAAAGATCAACAACCAAATTATTGTTTTTGTTTTTATAGATGATTAATAAAAAGTTAAAATATATTCTTATCGAGAAGTTGTTATTTATTTAAGTGTCATGCATTATAAGAGTGAATGTGAAATTGCGGAGCTGTTATCAATAATATACTTACATACTTTATTTTTAACGATAATGTTAATAAAATTTAATGTTAAGGCATCGAGGGGGTAAAATTTAAAAAAGAGCTTAAAGTCGAGTATTTTGTTATTGTACATAAACAGACAAAACTCATAATTTATCAAAATCGTTTTGTTTATCATAAACCAGTTCAAAAATCAAGAAAATTTCGTTTGAGTCAGTGTCTTCTTTATTTTTTCTTCTTTAACATTTTTTCTTCTAACATTAAACTACATACATAAAAAATGCAACCATGTTTTTGAAAACAGTTTTCTGCCTCTCCTAAGCATTTTTGAATTTTAAGTTGCAGCTGTTTATGGTTTAGTGTGCGATATATAAATTATTAGCACATCATTATTAAATGAATTAATTAATAAAATATTTCATTCCCGAAAATAATTTTTGATAATAAATTTTACAAGCTTTTAAAGATTTTCGAAAATTATTAAGATAAAAGCTTATTAAAAATCTGTATTATGTTGATATAAAAATTCCAATGTTTAAAAAAATTATTGCGTACTTTTTTTTATAATGTACAATATGATTTGTTTAGCTTATGAAGCTCATCACTAGAAATAAAACATGTTATTGCTTGTTTAGATTTTCTTAATGAAATAAATCATATCAATGACACTTATGTTAATTGCTGTCAATAACACAATTTCATTCGGCTTTTTTATTTTGTTGTATCCAAGGTATATTTATAGCAGGTAGTCTCGGAAAGACAGCTGTTTATTTTTTATATGCTTGTTTTGCGATACGAACTGTCAAATGTTGTATAGTAAACAAGTAAACAAGTTTTTTGTCTTTATCTTTTGTCTTTTTTGTCTCATATCAACCACTTTGCTGTTTGACAGTTCGTATCGCATAACAACAATAAAAAGCCCTGTTGTTTGTTTTATTGTACAATTGTTGTAATCTCGCGGCTACCTGCTATAAATATACCTTGGTTGTATCAAATTATAAATAACTAACAAACATTGTTGCCATTTTGACGTTTTCCGGTGTTTTTTGTGACGTTTTTTTGTTCTCGTAATTTTTTGTTTTTTTTTTTATATAATAAATACCTACGACTCTTTAATTTTGTTGTAGCAAATTATTAATAATTAATTTAAAAGTCTAAAATGTAACTTAATTAAGATCATTTAAGTGTTTTCTTTGGGGCTTTTTTGGTCTCTTTTCTTGGTTTCTTTTTTTTAATATTTAACTCAACTTTTTAAATATGTTGTAGCAAATTAAAAATAATTTATTTACAAGTCTAATATAAAAATTATTGAAGATTTAAAGAATACTGTTAAACAGTGCTGCCATTTTGACGATTTTCGGGTGCTTTTTGTTGCGCTTTTTTGATCTCGTAATTTTTTTTTGTATATTTAATATGACTCTCTTATTTTGTTTTGGCAAATTATAAATAAATAATTAAGAAGTCTTAAATGTACATCATTCTGGGGCTTTTTTGGTCTCGTATTTTTGGTTTTTTTTAGAATTTAATACGATTCTTTTACTTTGTTGTAACATATTATAAATAAAAAAATTAAAATTAAAGATTCAAAGAATACTGGAAAACAGTGCTACCATTTTGACGCTTTAGGGGTGTTTTTATGACGCTTTTTTGGTCTCGTATTTTTGTGTTTTTTTTTTTAATATTTAATTCAACCTTTTTATTTTGTTGTAGCAAATTATAAATTACTAATTTAAAAGTCTAAAAAGTAAATATTTTGAGATTTAAAGTATACTCTTAAACAGTGTTGCCATTTTGATGCTTTTCGGGTGTTTTTGTGACGATCTTTTGGTCTCGTCACCATTTTTTTTTTCAGAATATCCTTTTTTAAAAATATTTATAAACGATTGTTAAATTTAACAAACGCTTATTAAGGAAAATTTTAATAGAAAATTAGTTTCATAAGCCTTTAATAAATTTAGAATACTTTTATAAATACGGGCATTGAAGACTTATATTGTAGCATTATCTTTATGAATCGGTATAATAGACAATATATCAGTTAATTAAAAATTACAAATATTATAAATTAGTTCACAAAAAAAAAATTTATTAAAGTTGTATGTTTATTATTTGTGCTAAAATTAATCGCACTTGGCCAACAAGAGGGTATTAACTGAAAATATTTATTTTTTGAGTAATATCTACATGCTTTAAAAATAACGTGCTATTTTTCCTACTTTTTGGTAATGAAATGGTTGGTTGAAGAATTCTTTTTCATATGTCTGGTTAAATTTAAATTTGTTTTGCTTCTACTGGAAATTTTAAAATTTTTAGTTTTTTTTTGCTTCTACTGGAAATTTCGAAATGTTGAGTTTGCCCTCTCGTTGATTAAGTGCGATATGTTTTTAAAAGCCTTGATGCATTTTGGCAAAACAGAGTTCCAAGTCTTATATCAAAAATGCTAAAATGGCAGCACTGAAATAAATTGCGGGTTTATTTACTTTATTATTTAGAAGGTTAACCCGCTGCGCTTCGCTACCCCCATCGAAATAAAATTAGTAAATTTTTTATTAAAACAGATCTCGTATATTGATAATTAAGTAATTTGTATTAAAGATATACAGAAATTAATAGTGTATGCGAGGTGCCACGCCTACTTTTCCAATTGAACCTACTTTTTGACAGATGTTGTGTATTAATATTAAAGCTTTTTGTACAATATTGGAATACTTTCACTGTTACAGTTCTCCATACATGTTGAAATCTATATTGTCTCTTAATATTCTCCAGATATATAAAAATAAATTTTTTGCCGCGCCCACTTCACAAATCCCTACTTATTGACGGTTGATGCGCATTGATAACCAACCTATTTGTACTACCAAAAATTATTTTCGGGAATGAAATATTTATTAATTAATTCATTTATTAATGATGTGCTAATAATGCCAATTTATTATAAATTAACACTGAAATTTATTGTTGTGGGAAAGCTAGTTTCTATGCGCATTTCGCTGGTTGCTTAGGCCAGCTCGTCAGGAAACTTTTTCCAAATACTTTAGAATAATTTAATAACATTTGAATAATTTTTTTCTTACTGCTAATAGATATAAATAAATATTTTTTTGTGCCACGCCCACTTTTCCAAACCCGTCCACTTTTTGTTGGATATTCTGTATTGATAATCAAGAAGCTTGCAACTTATTTGGAAATGTTGGCTCTTGCCATTCTCCAGATAATCAGAAAACTAAATTGTCTTTATATGGAAGGTGCCGCACCCAATGGTCCAATCCAGCTCAATTTATAGGGTTACTCATATTTGCTTTATATGGGAGGTTCGACGCTAATTCAAAAAATTCCAATTATTTATAGCCGGGTAATCAAGAAATTAGGAGTCTATAGTGAAAAACAAGCATAAAAACAAACGCATTTTCATTTACATATATGTACATATATGTATTAGTGATGTTACAAATATCAATTTATAATATTCGCGAATACGAATATTTGCGGCAATATTCTTCGAATACGAATACGAATATCCAATTTAAAATTTAGTGTCGCTCGATAGTTAAAATTTGACTGAAAAATCCCCCTTTCTCGTCCATAGCAATAAACTAGAAAAAACTGGCACACTACTTAATAAAATTGCCATTATTTATTTTTCATAAATTATTTTTAATGATATAAACCATTTTTTCGAATGTGCTCATATGAGTTGATTTCAATTTATAAAGCTTTTTACAATAGTCTTATTCCCTTAATATTTCTTATACTTTTTTGCTTAAGCCAACCTTTGGTTAGCATTGAAGCTATATATACATATGTACTTATAAGTATATGTACATACATTACACATTCTGGTAGTGTTTAAAGTCATTCCTAAGTATAAGTTCATATCTATAGCTTAAATGTCAACCAAAGGTTGGCTTAAGCAAAAAAGTATGTGAAATATTAAGGGAATAAGACTATTGTAAAAAGCTTTACAAATTAAACTTGGCCAGTACGAATGCGAATGTCGTAAAATAGCCGAATGTGCGGCATTTCGAATACGAATACGAATATTCGTAACATCACTAATATGTATACATATTGATTTTTTATAAAACATTTGCGTTATTTTCCTCTTAATACAAACTGTAATGTCTTGGCCCTGCTCCCTCCTTTAAATCCAATATTTGTTTACAAACAAATACACATTAAAAAAAAATGCAAAACAAATTATTGATCTTTGTTTATGTGAAGCGAAAAAAAAATATAAAAGTTTAAAAAAATATGAAAAAGTAGAGACAATTTGCTGAGATAATCACCAACAAAGAAACAATAAGATAAAGAGAATGAGCGAGAGAAATAATAATAATTTTTTTTTTGGTTTAGTGTGAAAATAAATGTTTGCTTTTAGTTGACATTAAGCTATTGAAAAGTAAACAACTGGTGGTCAGCAGAACGACAGACTTTATAAATAACGGTCGAGGAAGGGAAAAGTGTTTCTCTTTATTGTTTCGTGTACTATAGATCATGTGGCAACACTGTGTTGTAATCTTAGCGGCAGTTTCGTTCGTTTGGGCTGGTGTTTTTCCAAATTATCATGCACATTTCGATTTTATTAAATGGGATAAGGAGAAAAAATTGGTAGACTATGAAGCAGCTACCAAGTGGTGGCAGACCGCATCATTTTACCAAATCTATCCAAGGTCATTTAAAGATAGCGACGGGGATGGTGTGGGCGATTTGAAAGGTAAGAGATACAGACAGAGCAAGTGAAAGAGTTAAAAGGAATGACGATAATTTATTACTCTTTCTTTTAATAAATAATATATATTTATTAGGCATAACAGAAAAACTCTCTTATTTAAAAGAGATCAACATAACAGCCACTTGGTTATCACCTATATTTAAATCACCCATGGCTGATTTCGGTTATGATATAGCCAATTTCTACCAAATCGATCCTTTGTTTGGCACTATGCAAGATTTTGAAGATCTTATGAAAAAGGCCAATCAACTGGGTATAAAAATTATTTTGGATTTTGTACCCAACCATTCGAGTGATGAGTGCGAGTGGTTTAAACGCTCGGCAGAAAATGATCCGTTCTATAAGGATTTCTATATCTGGCATCCGGGCAAGCTTATAGATGGTGTTCGCCATCCACCTACGAATTGGGTTAGTGTTTTTCGTGGTTCTGCTTGGGAATGGCATGAGGGGCGTCAAGAATATTATTTTCACCAGTTCGTAAAAAAGCAGCCCGATCTCAATTATCGTAATCCTCTAGTTCAGGCCACGATGAAAGATGTTTTACTTTTTTGGTTGCATAAAGGTGTGGCTGGTTTTCGTATTGATGCTGTGCCCCATATTTTTGAAATAGCACCCGACTCGTTGGGTAATTTACCCGATGAGCCCCGAAATCCTTCTGTCAATGATCCCGATGATTATGGTTATTTGCAACATATTTATACAGTAGATCAACCGGAAACTATAGATTTGGTTTATCAGTGGCGCCAGGTATTGGACAACTTCAAGAATGAATTTGGTGGTGAGGATCGTGTTCTAATGGCTGAGACTTATTCGCCCATATCGGTGGTAATGAAATATTATGGAAATGCCACTATGGAGGGTGCACAAATACCATTTAACTTTTTGCTTATAAGTTCTTTGAATAATAATTCAAATGCTTATAATTATGCTGATACTCTCAATACGTGGTTGAATAATATGCCAGAGGGTCGTACGGCAAATTGGGTGGTAAGTTATGGAAAATAAAAACTTAATAATCAAATATTTGCATTTTACTAATTCTAAAAGCCCAAAACATCTACAGCTTAAGACATTTTTTAAATCATTTAAAGATTCAAACCATCATTGGTTTCAAAGTTCATAAAGTAATAAAATTAAAGTGTAATTTAAAGGTAAACAAATGGCTCAAGCTATAAAACATCTTAAAGACTATTTAAATACATATGTTTATAATATGTTTGTATTATTTAAGAAAAATGCTGCAAACGCTAATTTTCTTTAAGGCCGGGTTTTTGAGATGTAGATTAAGTTTAAACTTAGTTTGACGTACTCTGTAACTCGGATTTTCCGCCGAAATGCTATTTCTTTATACTATTTCATGAAAGACCAAAATTTTAAGTAAAACTTAGCTGTTCCGTCCAAATGTTGTACACAAGCTTGGTAACGGCGGCACAAATCTTTTTTCAAAATAACTAAACTTAGTTTAACTGAGATCTCAAAAATCCAGCCTTAAAAATTAACTTATCTTAAGCCTTCAAGAATTTTAGGGCTTTAAATCTGTTTTTCCTACTTTCTTAAAAGCGTTAGTACCGTTTGAATGTTAACTTTATGTAAGCTTAGCAGTTTTTAAAAGCTCACAAATAACAATCTTTAAAACGATTTAAGGTTAGAAATTAAAATAACCTCCAAGTGCTACCAATAAAAAGAGTTTTTTTTTGCCCATAAAATTTTTAAAATCAAAATTATTAAAAGCTGAAAAGGTTTTAAGGCATTTTTTTACGTTAAAGATTTAAAATAAATTTTAAAGCTTAAATTACTTTCAAGCATTTTAAGGCTTAAAAGCTTTCAAAGCTATTTTAAAGTTTAGAATACTTTAAGAAATTTTTATGTTTAAGGTCAGCTTTAAAGCCAGCTTAAAACCCTTAAAGCTATTTCAAAGCTAAAAAGTTAAACTTAAAAATCTAAACCTAAAAAGCTTATTTTTATATTTATTATTGAAAAGGGTTTCGTGAACGCCGTGAAGATTAAGTTAGTTAATTTCATTGATTTTCGGATGATAAATAATTTTTTTAAAGCTATTAAAAGCCTCTTATATTTAATACCTGCACTTCCTTATCTTTTAAATGTTAAGAAATATGTATAACCTTAAAACCTTTTAAGCTTTTTGATTAAACGAAAGTAGTAAAAGCTTTTAGAAATATAAAAACTTTCAAAGCGAAATTATTTGTATTGTTATACTCTTTTTAAGCCTATCAAGATAGATGAGAAGGTTTATTATTTATTGCAAGGCTTCGAGTCTTAAACCTTAAAGTTTTTTATTCCGTTAAAATATCTTAAAGCAAGAGGGCCTTAGAAAATCTTTGTTTTTAAGTTATGACTTTTTATATTAAATTCTAAAGCCTTTGAAAAATGCTCATAAGCTTCTTAATAGGTTAGCTTAAAAGCTTTCTAATCAAAATCATATGCATTGTTAAAAAGCTTAACAACTGCTTTTTAACTAATACAAATTAAATATAGCATTTAAAATACTTAAGGTCTTATTAATATAAACATAAAGGCTTTAGTGAAAAGTGGTTTTATTTTCAATTTAAAAGCTTTTAAAATTTGTAAGCTTATATCCTAAATTATAAGCTTCACAAAGAATTTTGATCGAATTCAAAGTTCTAAAAGCTTTTGAAAACTCAAAAATTTAAAAAGTTAAGTTTTTTTGTAATCAAGCTTTTTCATTTGGGCTTTGTGTTAAAAAGCTTTTGTTATATTTGTAGACATGGCTGTTAAATTCGATTAGCAATCAATTATATCATTTATTTACTGATAACAATTAGAAAAAGTTTAAAAATAATCACGATTACTTTAGATTGTTATAAAAAAGTGAGGAGAATACGTAAATAATTTAACTTCTTTAATTAGTCTTAAGTTCATCAAATTTAATTTTTATTAAATTATTTTTATATCTTCAATATGAAAATTAAAATTAAAATTGATGAACTTAAGCCTAATTCAAGGAACGGAAAACGTTTTTTTTTTATGTTTTTTAAAAAATATTTATCATTGGTGGCCAAAAAATATTTTAATTTGTACAATAACCAAAAATAGATAAAAAATATTTTGTTTGATATTGTTTCTTTAAGTTCAAAATAATAAAGTTCTCAAACAAAAAGGTTTTTAGAAAAATATTTTTTTTTTGTACTTTTGTACAAAAAATTACGAACCGAAAACTTAATTTTTTCTTTTTAAAAATTTAAAAATCATGCGTACAAAATAATTTTTTTTTACATCATTTTAAAAAAATAAAAGCAAACACAGAAAAACAGATATTTATTTCTTCAGTACAATATTATTTTGTACATTGACAAAATTTAAACTCATACGTATAAAATTATAGTAAAAAATATAAAGCTAATTAATAATAAGTAGTTATAACATGATAAAGATTATCCTAGAACTAAATAGTAATCTTATCAATTAGCTTGATGTTGTGTTTGAGCAACAATAAATTTTCTACATGCTCAGAACTTAAATTCCTTCTATTTTTGGTCATAATAATTGGCAAAGCATTGAAGGCTGTCTCCACAGATACCTGTGTTGCGGGTACGGCTAATGCAACAGCAGCTAGTTTTGATAATTAATAATCTCTAAAGATTTTTTGAAATTGCAATCTTAAATACAATTTTATATTATAATTTTAATTAAAATTCACAATTTTAACTTCAAATTGAGTTTTTATTGTATGTCAATCAGTGCATATGTGTTACAGCCAATTCACATGGAGGCTTTTACGACGTCGTTTTTTCTCAATTCCCTTTTGAAGCAACTTCCAAAAACCTATTGAATTTATATGATGATTTTTAGTGGCATGTCGCTTTTTTTTAATTTAAATTTTTATTTGCAACCAGGGTTGATTTTTATTGTTTTATCGGTAAATCTGCTTTAGTTGATTTTTCTCATTAAGAAATTTATATTTTTCTTAATGAGAAAAATCAACTGTTTTTTTTTAAATAAGAAATATGTAAAAAATATGTTTAAATTAAAGCTCAAACTTTTGTTTTGTATTCTTTTTTATTATTTCCGTATTTGTTTGCAACCTGAAGAATAAAACAAAACTAGAAGAAGAGAAATAAGTTTGAAGAGAAATATAAGAAAACGACATGAAAAACACAAAACGAGTCGTTTTGTTTACCCCTCTTTCTTCTCTACACCGCTCGCCATCAAACCAAAAGAGACGTCGACAAAGCGACGTCGTAAAAGCCCTCATGTGAATTGGCTGTTAGTGTCGTTTATTTGAGGCTTTTTCGGAGACGTACAAATAAACACGGCAATCATTGCCGACAACGCGTATGTGTACCCGAAAAAGAACGACTGCACGCACACAACTATGTGATTGATGTATTTATTTGATAGTCTCCCGGGCGTTTTAGTTTCTAAAAACAAAACAAAAATATTTTTTTCAAAAACGTTTTTTTAAGAATTTTATTATTTTGAACTTTGAAGAACGAATTAAACAAAATAATTTTTATTTTTTTTTTGTACAGTTGAAAACATGTTTTGAACACCAATGAAAAAAATTTTTCAAAAAAAAAAAAAAAAAAAAAAAAAAAAAAAAAAAAAAAAAAACGTTTTTGTGTATTTTTTAAATTTTTGTTTCTTTTCATGTACAAAACACATATTGTACTTTAAAAATAAATATCTTTTTTGTGTTTCCTATTTTTTTTAACAGATAGAACTAAAAAAAAAATTTATTTTGTACGCATGAGTTTTGAATTTTTCAAATGAAAAACTTAAATTTTAAGTTTTCGGTTCTTAATTTCTGGTGCCTGGCCTAATTAAAGAAGTTTAATTATTTACGTATTCTCCTCACTTTTTTATAATTATCAAAAGTAATCGTGATTATTATTAAAATCACAGAAAAAAGTTTTTTATCAATTAAAAAAATGGTTTAAAAAGTATTTAAATTTAATGAATGTTATAATTGAATCAATTATTTTTTAGTTGAAAGAAAATTAAAAATTTTATTTTGATTTAATTAACATTTTAGTTGTTTTGAAATAAATTTTCAATTAAAATTTTAATTAAATAACAAAAAATCCTAATTGACTTTTTTCGTTTAAAATAAAATAATTTAAACATGTAGAATTATTGTTGAAAATTGCCAATATTTAATTAAATAAATTAACACATTGTTTGAAATGGCAAAGTTTTTTGATAATTTTTTTAATTAAAATTAAAAATATTATTTATTGAAAAAAAAAAAAAAAAAAAATTCACAATATTACAATTTTTAGTAATCAATATAATCATTTTGGTAAAAGGTGCAAAATCAACAAATTTGGTGATTGGAGAAAATTAATAATTTTTTCTGTGATATCAAAAACTTTAATTAAAAACCAACTGTTCAATTTAAAATCACAATTGTTAATTTAACTGCTTTAAAAAATTTTCGATTTTTTTAAACATTTTTTTAAATTAGTTCTGGATAATTAAGGATTACTTTTGATTTTTTACCATAATATTAAGTAAACGTGTTTATTTTTACATTATTTAAAATCGTTGTAAATTAGTTATCAGAAAAAACTGAAAGTAATCATATTTAACCTATTAATTTAAATTTCGACCGCTCAGTTCCAAAACATGCTAAGTCGACAAAGTGAGTTTCGCAGGAAAAGCTCTTACGTTCGGTAGAGGCTATCGAAAATGAATGACAGGTTTGCTCAAATTGTTTCTTGCTCGATAATGTGGCATTACATGCTAAGTCGACTTAGCATGCTTTGGAATTAAGCTGTCGAGTAAATGACAAAATAAACATATAACTTATCATCACGATTCGCAATAATCAATTGACAGAAAATACTTAAATATATAACTGGACGTATACTTTTCTGACTACGTTGCGATTTCAGTATTTTATAAAGAGTTTTGACCAATTATTTTTTTCAAGCTGGGTAACCACGACAAAAATCGTGTAGGTTCCCGCTTAGGAACTGATCGCATTGACATGCTCAATATGCTCATCTTAACTTTACCTGGCTGTAGCGTAACATACATGGGTGAAGAGATTGGCATGACTGATGTTTGGATTTCTTGGAATGATACTGTCGATCCTTCGGCCTGTAATTCCAATCCAGATATTTATGAAAGTCTCTCACGTGATCCCGAGCGCACACCATTTCAATGGAATAGAGATTATCAAAGTGGTTTTTCTACTGCCAACAAGACATGGCTGCCATTAGCACCAGACTTCTGGGATGTCAATATGGAATGGGAAAAACATCAACCTAAAAGTCATTTAAATATATTTAGAGAATTACAGGCAAGTGTTAGAAATCAGCCGACCTTTAAGTATGGACAAACAGAAGTAGTGGCCGTAAATCAAAATGTTTTGGCGGTGAAGAGGTGGGTTAAAGTTAATTTAAGAGACAGAGGATTGTTTTTTATTTTTTATTTTGTTGCAGACATCTTTTACATGAATACACATATATCACTCTTATCAATGTTTTTGATAATGAAGAAACTGTTAATTTGAAAAAGTCCTTGCAAGATATTCCTGATGAAATGATTTATGTCATGGTAACTCAAAAATCAAAAGCTAAACACAAGTAAGTTTTTATTTTTAAGATTTTAGATAATTGTAAAATAATATAATATTTTTTTTTATGTTTAACTTGATTTTAGCGATCTTGCGAAAACCTCGTCTATAACTTTAAACCCCAAAGATGCTGTAATTTTGAAGTCTAGCAAAAAACTTACCACCACAATTGGTTACTATACTTATTACAAGGATGAAGATAAAAACTCAAATTGAAAGTTCTTTTTCTAATTTTCAAGATTTTTTTTTTTTTAATTTTAATATCTTTTCGTTATAAATTTAATCGGACTCTACTATAATGGCCTCATTGCCTTGAAGATAAACATTATTTAAAGTGATCAAGTCGCTGTTAAAGAAAAGTATAAATAAATTTAAATGTATTTAACACAATAAAGCAAAAACTCACCCTTCTTTTCTAGTAGAAATAACATTCGAAATTTTTGTCTTATAAGTACCACTGGCCTTAAGAATATTGGTTACATCCGCCGAGGTGGCATCATCCAAAACATTGGCCAAAAGTATATAAGTTTTTTCGTTTGGCAGATATCTGCACATAAGAAAAATTAAAATAATTTTCTAAATGTTTTAAAACAATTTCTTACCTTTTTATGGCGACTATATTATCACCAACATTGCCGTATTGTATGTTGCCATTCTGCATGGTTTTGGTTTGTCTGAGGCTGGACATTTGCTTGTAGACATTTAAATGACTTTTCGATTGAGCGGCCTCAGTTTGAACATTAACTGTAACATAGTTGGGATTAATGGGCAGCCACGTATTGCCGGTAGTTGAGAAACCAGCATTGGCATCTGCCGACCATTGAAAAGGTGTACGTGCAGGATCTCTGGTAAATTGTTCGTAAATATCTGGATTGGAGTTGCAGGCAGCAGGATCGACACTATCTTCCCAGGATACATCATAATCGACCATACCGATTTCCTCTCCCTTTTTTTAAGGAAAATTCATGAAAGTGAGTTGTTTTAGTGGTTAGTCTGGGTTCACACAATGAAAGTTTTCTTTCAGAAAGTCTGTGTTTTTTTATTGTGGACCCAGACTAAGGAAAATTAAAGTCATTGAAACTTACCATATATGTGACGCTAACGCCGGGTAAAAACATTTGTAACATGTTCATGAGATCGATACGATTCTCTCCATAACGACTTCCCGCACGACGTCTGTCATGATTCCCCATCTAAAAGGAAATACATATGATATTTCAATTTGCGAAATGTGGTTAATTTTTTCCACACCAAATTTTTAGGCAAAGTTTTATACACGCAACAAATTTTAAATTATGCAGAGAAAAAGCTTTAACATATGGATATCTACTAAAAGCTTAAGTAAAAAACAAGTTAGAGTGCTATATTCGGCTGTGCCGAATCTTTGATACCCTCCATCGACAGGAGTGGGCTCTATATGATAAATAGATATCGTTACCTAAATCGCAAAAGGCCCTATCTAACATTTTGAAAATTTTACAGGACAAGCAAAAAACTATTTAAAATGATAAATTGCCTTAAACTGTTTATAATTAATTTTTCTTCTATTTTCCATGTAAAACCTACCAGTGGTTTTGACAAGTAACAATGTTGCATATGGGTGTTTCTCTGGTTATGCACGCGACATTTGTACGCGTTTTATTGTGTTTGAATATTAAAAAAATAGAAGTGGATTGGAATTTTAGAATGAATTCTAGAATCGTTACATTGTTTGTGATGAGTTCTTTCTAAAAAGTATATATAATGGTAAATTGAGCACTGGGTACCCAAATGCCATGCAATCAAAGTTGACTTACTCACGTGACAAAAATAGAAGTGCCTTTTAGGACCGTAAGAAAAAGTGCGAAAGTAAGTGAATTGTAGGAGGTTTTTATTTCGGAAAAAATGTTTTTATAAAGGTTAGTAATGGGCCTTTATAATCATGTTTTGATCAAAAGCAACTCTGCATGGGTTGGCGAAG
Organism: Pollenia amentaria; assembly: GCA_943735925.1. NCBI lineage: Eukaryota > Metazoa > Arthropoda > Insecta > Diptera > Polleniidae > Pollenia > Pollenia amentaria. The sequence goes on along the minus strand of OX031010.1, from coordinate 10,208,392 downwards.
AAAAAAATAAATTGTAAATTACGCACGTGACATTACGCACGTGACACTTTTTACCTTCATACATATTTTAGTAATTTTACATATATTTTCAGAAGTTTTTAACAAAAAAATTAAACTTTTATTCAAAAATTAAAAATAAAAATGTACTACAAAATTAATCCAACTTAATTTTTTCCTTGAAAAAAATTATGCGAGCGCTTTGATTTTTTAAGTCACGGTGGACCATTTCAGAGAAATACCCATATAATGCAAACTGTTCGTTATGTTTATAAGTGTTTATCGTATACTATTTTGTAGGTAGGGCTTTTTGTTTTTTGTTAATAAAATCTCTAATTTTGGACGAAAGATTCCAAAATTTGTTATGGACATCTGTGTTGATGCAATACATCAGAATCAATGAAAAAGTCCTTGTTTAATTTTTGGTTAGTTAGGGCCTTTTGCGTTTTAGGTAACGATATATATTATAAACTAGTCTTCACAAAAACGAATGTGAGCATTAAAATTGGTTGAGGTTTAGACTTATATTAAATAATTGACCGGCAATAAGAAAGTTTTAGGCGTTTCTTTTTAGAGCTTTGAACTGGCTTGAGTAACAGTTTTAACCGAACTAAAATGATTTTAAGGAGGGTAATTTGTATTGGACCTATGGTAAATTTTGGAATAATCCCAAAATCCTGAAGATTGATTTCTGGTTCTACATAAAATAAATTAGAATAAATTTAAATACAGCAGTGTAATTAGTTTAAGCGCTAACAGTGAATTGCACAAAATTGCATGATATTTTTTCTAGCCATATGAATCGTAGTTGGAAGATATTTTATCACAATATCTATATCTGCTATGGTTTTAGCCGAATTTAATTATTTTCCCAAAGTGGGCTTTATTTGGTTTTAGGCGCAATAAACTGTTTTCCGAGAGTAGGGCTTATAAAGGGCCTAGTTTAAATTATGGACCAATCTTCGAAAAATTTTACAGTGTGATTTTAGTCACATAAAACTGTGACGTACCATATTTTATTATGATAGTATTACGGTTTTAGGCGTACTAAACGGTTTTCCGGTAGTAGGGTTTATATGGTAATTAGTATGATTAATATTACTACCAAATTTTCTTTATGACTTTTTTACTTAAGGTAATACGATATAAAAGGCTTATATTCCCAGAATACCTTACTACCGAACTCATGCCTTTTCCCCTTGTAGCAAAAGAGTTATACAAAAATCCAATCATACCATTTAAAAAGTTAAAAGATCTTAACTTACCACCCAATTTGCTGTTTTCCCTGCTGGCATATTGTCAAACCAAGACTTGATAATCTTTACAAATCCGGGAGCCTTTAGATCTGTATTATTTAAATCAGCATTGCCGCCACTTATAAATTGGAAGTTAAATGGAATTTGAGCGCCATCTGTAGTCTTGTTGCCATACATAAGCATAACCTGTTCCAAGGACGACCAAGTTTCAATCATCAGTACCCGTGTATCACCACCATGAATCCTTTGGTAGTCCTGTAGCAAAGTATGCCACTGATAAACCATATCAATTGTTTCAGGTTGATCTTGGGTATAAATATGCAAAAGATAATCAAAATTTTCGGGATCATCGGTAGAACCACTGAGGGGTTCGTCGGGATATCGGCCATTTTCGTCAGGTAACACTTCAAACATCCAGGGCACGGCATCAACTCTAAAGCCAGCTACACCAAGGTCCAACCAATAGGTTAGAACACGTTTCATTTGGGCCACGACATCAGGATTGCGATAATTTAAATCGGGTTGCTTAACAGCAAATTGATGCAAATAGTATTGTTGTCTTTGGTCATTCCATTCCCAAGCGGAGCCACGAAATGCTTGTAGCCAATTGTTGGGTGGTATTCTAGAACCGTTTTCACTTTTATAGCCATCATGCCAAACATAAAAATCCTCGTAGCCCCTTTCCCGATTGACAGATTTCTTAAACCATATATTTTCATCACTCGAATGATTGGGCACAAAGTCCATAATGATTTTTAAGCCCAGATTATTCGCCTCCTTTATCAGTTCATCAAAATCGTCCAACGTACCATATTCGGGTTGTATATCAAAGAAATCTGCTATATCGTAACCAAAATCTGCCATAGGTGAGACATAAATCGGTGACAGCCAAGTAGCGTTAATTCCTATTTCCTTAAGGTAAGACAATTTTGATGTTATGCCTTTTAAATCGCCAATGCCATCGCCATTGGAATCCTTAAAGGATCTGGGATAGATCTGGTAAAATTGAGAAATTTGCCACCAGTCTTTAGTGTCAGCCACTGCATCTGCCGCTCCTCCTGAGCCAGTGCAGCTTTCAACCCAATGATAAAAGCAAACAATTAATATATTTAAGAATAAATATTTTATATGCACCATCTTGTCACCATTTCCCTTTGATCTAGTCTAATTTTATGAGAATACTAATTTACTGCTGGCAATGAAAATTTAATTTATATCATTTTAGATTGTTTATATTCTTGTTCATTTTGCACTTAAAATTGATATAGAATATTAAGTAAATAATCTCTCCAAACTCAAAACTCATTTTGAAATCAAGTGGTTTGTTATCTTTTGCTCAATTAAATAAAATGCACATTTCTGCATTTATTCAACAAGTTATTAGATTTTTTTTTAATTAGTAAAATATAACCGACAAAAAAATTGAGGAAGATTTAAGTTCTTTCTGGTTGCTGATGAAGAAATCTCGTTTTTGAAAAAGTCGATGATGTTAATCTGTCAAGTTACGGCTTAAGTAGATTAAAAAAATTTCTTAAGATAAAATAAAAAGTCTCTTTTAAATAAGTACTTAAAATTACATTTTGTTTTTATGAAAAAAGACCACGATACAAAATTATGTTCAAGTCAGTTCATACAATGTGGGGATGCAACGATACGTCTTTTTGCCGAACTGATACGGATGCCGATATTCAAACAGGAATATCGGCGATACCGAAACGAATATTAAATTTGAATTCAAGTTAAAGTTGGCAGAACTCTAGAAGAACAATTTGTTTGCTATACAAAGAAAAAATTAAAAATTGTCTCTAATCACCAAATGTATACCAAATTCATAATATCAATCAAACCAGTTGTTGATTTTGCGCCTATCACCAAATGATTACATTGATTACTAAAAATTGTAAAATTGTGAATATTTTTCTTCAAATAAATGATATTTTTAATTTTAATTAAGAAAATGATCAAAAAACTTTGCCATTTCAAACAATGTGTTAATTTATTTACTTAAATATTGACAATTCCCAACAACAATTCTACAAGTTTAAATTATTTTATTTTAAACGGAAAAGTCACTTAATATTTTTTGATATTTCATTAATATTTTAATTAAAAATTGATTTCAAAACAACTAAAATGTTAATTAAATCAAAATGATATTTATAAGTTTCTTTTAATTAAAAGAAATAATTGATTCAATTATCATATTAATTAAATTTAAATACTTTTTAAACAATTTATTTAATTAATAAAAAACTTTTTTCTGTGTACGTTAAAATTAATGACGTCTTCGTTGGGCTAACAAGAGACTTAACAAGTGTCTTTAACAATTCTACGGACTGTTCGTCATACCAAACTCGTACGCTAACATGAATTAGAGTTTGCTAAAAACCGAAAAAATTAGAAACCGTGGTTTAGGTTTTAAAATGATTAAATACGGTCGGTTTCGGTTCAGTTTTCGGTTGTTAAAACAAATCTTGCATTTTGCTGTGTTTGACTGGTGCTCTGATAATTTGAAATGTTTCCAAGCTTAAGATTTAAGTTCAGACTTTTTTGAAATAAAATTAGTATAATAAAATAAGTAAAAAAAGGTTTAATATGCTGCCAAAGTTTTTTGGTAATTAATATGGCTGCGATTTCCATGCAAATACATGTTTTTTGTCGATGGTCTAAGAACGATGTCGACCAATTATCTTTCCGATTCATTAAATTTGCGTTCAAATGGCATCCATTTGTCTTTGCATATTTTGGTTTTCAATGCTTTTTTTTTTTTACTAATAACTCATATTTTGACATTTTAAGTGATTTGACATTTTTAGTGATACATTTCCATACTAAATATAAAAAAATACTTAAAAAAATCTTCAAAAAAAAAAAAAAAATTAAATTAAATCTATAAATAAATTCTTTCGAAGCTCGGCTTTAAATACAAGATTTTTCAAGATTTCGACAAAATAGCCTTCTGTTTTTAACCGATGCGGCACATTCTAAGTACATTTTTTAAGTTTAAAAATTTTTGAAACAATTTTGCTTAAGCTTTGATATCGTTGCAAAAAAGAATTTCTAAGTGTAGGTAATTTTATTCCCTCTGTAGTCTTGTTTGCTGATATCTTTGGCTTTTCTAAAATTATTTAGGAGAACATTTCCTGATGATCTGGCCAAAGCAACCAGTGAAATGCGCATAGGAACAGCTTATCCTCCACCAATAAATTTGAATATTTTTCTTATCAATTATTAAAAAAGGAATTAAGCACAACAAACAAAATCTTTTAATATATTTTTAAAGTAAAGCTGAAAACCGCGGCTTCGATTTCGGTTAAAACCGAACAGCCATCCCTAAAATGAATTAAGTGTCTAAATGCCTTCATTTAACAAAATCTTCATATAAATTTATCCACACGCAAACAATTTGCAATCATCGAACACGTACATTGAGGTAAAAAAAATTTCATGGGGGTAACGTAACGTTTGTTAAGTTGGTTTTTTAAATATTCTTTATTTTCCATTTTTTTTTTGGCATTTGTTGTTGTAATTCTATTCGAAGTGCCTCTTTTTAAAATAATACTAGCAGTTTGGTCCCGGCGCTGCTCGGGATTTTCTAAATAAAAATAAAAAATTAAATACTGGAGAATTTTTCTAACAACTTGACCCCAGCGCTATCTACCGGGTCAAAAATTTATCAGGAAACTTATTTTTATTTAATAAATATATTGTGTGAATTTCAGACAAATCGTGCCATAAATAAATAAATTTTAATATCCTGACTACGATAATTTATTGTCCAAGTTTGATGTCAATCGGTCCAGCGGTTCTGGAGTTTTGGGCACAAACTTTTTTTTAAATATATAAATTTAAGCAAATACAAAAATGCAGTGTTGAATTAAAAATATTGTCGGGTCTATTACAAGCACTTTCTCAAATTTAATACAAATTAAGAAAAATTGTAAGTAAAATTCGAAGCTGTGTTCCGTTATAAATTTAATCAGATTCTATTATAATGGCTTCATTGCCTTGCAGATAAACATTATTTAAAGTGACCAAGTCGCTGTTAAAGAAAAGTATAAATAAATTAAAATGCATTTAACACAATAAAGCAAAAACTCACCCTTCTTTTCTAGTAGAAATAACATTCGAAATTTTTGTCTTATAAGTACCACTGGCCTTAAGAATGTTGGTTACATCCGCCGAGGTGGCATCATCCAAAACATTGGCCAAAAGTATATAAGTTTTTTCGTTTGGCAGATATCTGCACATAAGAAAAATTAAAATAATTTTCTAAATGTTTTAAAACAATTTTTTACCTTTTTATGGCGACTATATTATCACCAACATTGCCGTATTGTATGTTGCCATTCTGCATGGTTTTGGTTTGTCTGAGGCTGGACATTTGCTTGTAGACATTTAAATGACTTTTCGATTGAGCGGCCTCAGTTTGAACATTAACTGTAACATAGTTGGGATTAATGGGCAGCCACGTATTGCCGGTAGTTGAGAAACCAGCATTGGCATCTGCCGACCATTGAAAAGGTGTACGTGCAGGATCTCTGGTAAATTGTTCGTAAATATCTGGATTGGAGTTGCAGGCAGCAGGATCGACACTATCTTCCCAGGATACATCATAATCGACCATACCGATTTCCTCTCCCTTTTTTTTTAGGAATATTCATGAAAGATGGTTGGTTTAGTAAGTTTAGTAAGTCTGTGTTCAAACTATGAAAGTTTTCTTCCAGAAAGTGTGAGTTGTTTTTTTTTATTGCGAACCCAGACTAAGGAATATTAAAGTCATTGAAACTTACCATATATGTAACGCTAACGCCGGGTAAAAACATTTGTAACATGTTCATCAGATCGATACGATTCTCTCCATAACGACTACCCACACGACGTTTGTCATGATTCCCCATCTAAAAGTAAAAATATGACATTTCAATACGCAAAGTTTTATATGCACAATAAATTTTAAATTATGCAAGCCAAAAGTTTAAATAAAAACTTTTTATTGTAATTTTGTTTTGTAAATTGTTGGACAATTTATAAAACAAAATTCCATTTCATACCTCTTCCCCTTTTAGCAAAAGAGTTATCAAAAATTCAATCTTACTAATAAAAAAATTCAAAGGTCCTTACTAACCACCCAATTCGCTGTTTTTCCTGCTGGCATGTTGTCAAACCAAGATTTGATAACCTTTACAAATCCTGGAGCCTTTAGATCAGTATTATTTTGATTAGCATTGCCGCCACTTATAAATTGGAAATTAAAAGGAATTTGAGCGCCATCTGTGGTCTTGTTGCCATACATAAGCATAACCTGTTCCAAAGACGACCAAGTTTCAATCATCAGTACCCGTGTATCACCACCATGAATCCTTTGGTAGTCCTGTAGCAAAGTATGCCACTGATAAACCATATCAATTGTTTCAGGTTGATCTTGAGTATAAATATGCAAAAGGTAGGAAGAATCTTCGGGATCATCGGTATAACCACTCAGAGGCTCGTCGGGATATCGGCCATTTTCGTCGGGTAAAACTTCAAACATCCAGGGGACAGCATCAATTCTAAAGCCAGCTACACCACGGTCCAACCAAAAGGTTAGAACACGTTTCATTTGGGCCACGACATCAGGATTGCGATAATTTAAATCGGGTTGTTTAACAGCAAATTGATGCAAATAGTATTGTTGTCTTTGCTCATTCCATTCCCAAGCGGAGCCACGAAATGCTTGTAGCCAATTGTTGGGTGGTATTCTAGAACCGTTTTCACTTTTATAGCCATCATGCCAAACATAAAAATCCTCGTAGCCCCTTTCCCGATTGACAGATTTCTTAAACCATATATTTTCATCACTCGAATGATTGGGCACAAAGTCCATAATGATTTTTAAGCCCAAATTATTCGCCTCCTTTATCAGTTCATCAAAATCGTCTAAAGTACCATATTCGGGTTGTATATCAAAGAAATCTGCTATATCGTAACCAAAATCTGCCATAGGTGAGACATAAATCGGTGACAGCCAAGTAGCGTTAATTCCTATTTCCTTAAGGTAAGACAATTTTGATGTTATGCCTTTTAAATCGCCAATGCCATCGCCATTGGAATCCTTAAAGGATCTGGGATAGATCTGGTAAAATTGAGAAATTTGCCACCAGTCTTTAGTGTCAGACACTGCATCGGTCGCTCCTCCTGAGCCAGTGCAGCTTTCAACCCATATTTGATAAAAGCAAACAATTAATATATTTAAAATTAAATATTTTATATGCACCATCTTGTCACCATTTCCCTTTGATCTAGTCTAATTTTATGAGAATACTAATTTACTGCTGGCAATGTAAATTGAATTTATAGCATTTAAGATTGTTTATATTCTTGTTCAATTTGCACTTGAAATTTATATAGAATATTAAGTAAATAATCTCTCCAAAATCAAAACTCATTTTGAAATCAAGTGTTTTCTTATCTTTTTCTCAATTGTTGTAAATAAAATGTACATTTATGCATTTAGTCAACAAGTTAATAGATTTTTATTTTATTAGAAAAATAAAATATAATTGTGCTAATGTTTGTAACACCTTAAAATATGGGTCTTAAACCCTACTTTTAATATACCGTCCGACTAAGAATCACTTTTTGAATCGATCTAACGATATGCGTTAGTTCGCCTGGCCTGCAGGCTGTGAATGGAAACATTGTACGCAAATTATAGTTCGTAGTTTTGGAGATAATTTCATTATATTTGGCATGCATGTCAATTAAAAATGGTGAGTATCGGTTCATAAATTCACAAAGCCCCCACACAAGGTTATTTTCGGAATTGAGTATATGTACTAGGGAGATCGATTATTCGACTTTTTTCAATAACCGGTTTTCGAATATTACGAATATTTGCTATTTTAAAAAAACCGGTTTTCGGTTAAGCAATTTTTAAATAACCGGTTAACCGGTTTTAATTCGAATACTTAAAAACAAAAAAAATCAAATAAGTTTTTAAAATAAAACGTTAATTTGAATAAAAACAAAACAATTTGCAAAGGTAAGGAACCAACAAAATACATAGATATGACAAAGATCAGACCTAACAAATATTTTACGATAAAATCCAAGAAATTAATTTTCAACAATTTTTTATTGATTTACTAAATTTTATTTGTAAGAAGACATTTGTATAATGTAATTTAGAAACTGTTGAATGATATTTGATCTAGACAAACGTTTTGAAAAAGCAAATAAATAATAGGAATTTTATAAAGTTATTATTTGAAATATTCTCTCAAATTTATTTTGAATGAGTTTTAATTTGTTGGTGGTTAAGCATGTCTATATAAAACAACCATATTTTTGAAAAGTTGCAAACAAAACCTCTTAGCCAGGATTATCTATTTCAAATTATTTTGTTTCAGCATTATAGAAACGAATAGTGAACTGAACATTCTTTTTGTGTAAAATATTTGTCAATTCGTCGACTACATTCCATGACATTGTTTGGTTTCTTCAATTTTTTTTTTAGTTCTTGGTGTTTTAATAAATGAAACTGGTAGAAATTTTTCCCATATCGTTGATTCCGCCGTAATGCTGTATTTTTCAGCATGAAGAGATGCTAGAACTACTTAAGAGTTTTTAGTGCCTTAACGGGCATTTCGTCCTCGGCAACACAACGGGCTAATATTTCACCCAATGATTCATTTTTTGCAGCGTATTTTAGTAAAATAGTATTTGTCGTCTCCTAAGCACTACTTCGAACGGAGTTAAGTTTCATTTGGATCACATTAATGTCAAGCATGTATACTAATTAAAGGTGATTAATAAGTCGTGACATGGAAGAACCTTTGTAACTTATCATTTTAGAGCACTTCAAGCACCTACTTTGTATTTTTAATCGCATTCGAAAAATATCTAGAGATACTCTTGAAATACTCTTGGACAAATTAGTTTTTGGTTTTTTTTCTACAAGACCACACGCTTTTATAAGCGATTTTTATTTACAGTGTTCATAATGTTTTTTGAATTTTGTGTTCTTCATAAAAAGTTCAAGTTTGGCCAATATTCAATTAGAAAATACTTAAATTACGGGTACATCTACAACAAGAGTTAGGAAAATGTATATAAATTACACAGTACTAAAATAACCGGTTTATTATACCAAAATAACCGGTTTATTCGATATTCGGAAAATGGGCATTTTAAAATAACCGACTTGGGCAAAGCTAAAATAACCGGTTAAAACCGGTCGAATAATAACCGTTCGATCTCCCTAATATGTACCCATGAACCCAATTAGTATGTTGGTATTTAGCTTAAATTTGGTTCAAACTTATATCATTGCAATTTAAATCATCTTAAAAAATTATATTGGAATTGGTCCATATTTGACCAAAGTTCTCATACAAATACTATCGCGCAAATATCGTTTTTATAAATGCTGGTGTTGACACAAAATTTAGCGAAAAAACGCTTTAACGATAATTACATTTTATGGAACACATATGAACATGTTTAAATTCGATTTACGTTGTTTCGATGTACGTCGTAATTTTTCGGAACCAATTTAATAAAATTTAAATTTAATAAAAATTAAATTCAATGAACTTAAGCCTAATTAAAAATATCTAAATTTGGATTAAAAACCATTAAGAGTTCAATAAAATAACCACAATACTAATTAAAATTTGTTTATTCAAAAACTTCTAAACAAAATTTAAATTTTCCATCCCTGAGTTTTTCTTGTGCTTTTATTAAATTACAACCAAGACGAATACGTGGAACCGGTGGCGGCGATACTACAACAAGTACAACAATAAAAGACAACATTGTATTTCAATTGTTGCTTAAGCCTAGTACCTCTGTTCGAATTGCGAAAAAGGTTGAGTAACATTGATTATTTCACACAAAAATTTTGACATGTATCAATATTATCTATAACTAGTTGCAAGTATAAAACATTGTTTATCGAAGGTAAACAAAAATACTGTTTTTTTTTTATTTGCCACTAAAAAAAAAAGTAAAACAATAGGTGTGTTTATTTTCATTACTAGCAGAAACTTGCTCTCTCGTTGCAAATATAAAATTTACAAAATTTTTCTCCCAATTACTTAAAAAAAAAAAAAGTAAATGAGCGCTTTACCAGCAAAAACTAGCAAGTTAAGTCAGATACAAGAATATTTCTTAATAAATTCATTTGTCTTGAACTATTTGCGCAAGAATATTGTTCCTAAATTTTAGAAAACTAAATATTTTATTTTATTGAAAAACTTTTTATATAAAAATTATGAAAATTATTTTTGTTTTGTAAACAAAAACATGAAACAGGTGGATGAATAATTCTTGCTAGTAAAAATTTTACTATCAGAAATTTTCAACAAATTTTTATGCTCTCAAATTTGTATGCTCTTTTTCACTTTCTCGTTGCAAGTTTTTCGAGTACGTGAACACTTACTTACTAGTAACAATTATTGAAAATAAGCAAACATTTTCTGTAAATGAACACACCTAATATTATTTTTATAATTTCCCAAACAAATGAAAATATTCTTTTATTATTAATTTTAGCACTTTTCTACATTTTTCTTTGTAAAACGCTTGTTATAAAAACCACTTTTCAAATAAAAATAAAAAAATACAAAAAATGAGCTGCAATTGTTTCGCATGGAAAATAAAAATGTTGCTAAAAAAATTTCGAATGTTTTTTGTAATATAAATAGAGTACAACTTCATCCAATTTTTTTTTTGGTTTGTATTTCACAGAAATTTTTTATATATTGAGTTTGACAACATTTCGCACGAAATACTGAAGTACCAGGCTTAAAATTGGTTTCTTTTTCTATGTGAGACAAAAAGTAACTCAGCTGTGTTTCCAACGCCAACTGAAAGACTTTTTGATGTAGTTAATTGCAGGGTTACCAAACTAACGTGGCCCACATACAACATAGGTCGCTTTTAGCGACTTCTCAACTTCAGTCGCAGGGACATTTTGAGACTGGTATCCGTATTTACTGGTCACTGGATGATCGTTAAGCGCGCTATGAGACTCGGTTCCCTTTTAATGAATACTGTCGCAGCTGCAGAGAACCTGGAACTGAGGAGATAGTATTTCATCTACTATGTGATTGTCCAGCGTTTAATTAAACACGATATGGATTATTTTGGAATTATTTTGTACAAGGACTATCTGAGATATCGCGGGCGAAACTCGGTGATTTGGTGAAATATCTCAAGGCAACGGGCTGGCTATAGCCACTTCGAATTGCCCTGGGTCACGCTTGATTCAGGATTCCAACTCTTAAAGAGCTGTGTGTTGTCAAAACGGAGTCACTGTCGACTCCAACAACCAACCAACCTAGTCCATTACAAAACTGAAGAGCCCTAAACTTTGCGGTGAATTTCGCACCAGTTTTGAAATACATATACATACATATTTATTATATATTATGACTTGTTTCGGTTCAGCCCTAAAATTCGCCTGGCTACAACTCCTATGGAAAGAAAAATTTTATTATAAAAAGTTATTTTTGGGAATACAACATATGTGACCTTCTCCGAGAAAAGGGACCTGTGTGTGAAAATGAAGTTTTGTGAAAAACGCATTTAAAGTTTCATAACACATTATCACTGTGAACACACCTTCAGTTGGGAGATGCGATTTCGTAGTAATTTTTATCAGAAATCTATCTCATTTCATCTTATTCTACACCCGTTTAGGTAACAGAATCCACTCTTAAGTCCAAACCCGTTTTATGACACACTAGGTCCCTTTTCTCGGAGAAGGTCACATATGTTATTAATCAGATTTATTAATAACGTGCTGAATTCCCAATTTGAATTTTTGATAAAAACACTGAAATTTATTGTTGAGGATAATCCAGTTACTATGCGCATTTCGCTGGTTGCTTAGGCCAGCTCGTCAGGAAACTTTTTCCAATTGTTGTGACTTTGTTGAAGCTTTAATATTGTTACAAGTAAGACCTGAGCGTTTAAAATTCTTATCCATTTTATAGTCTTTTTTGTATTATACATTTTATTGTTTAGAGAAATTTCAAAAAATGAAGGGAGCCGTACGACAGTCAAATTTCTTTACGTTTTTTTTAACATTTCATAACAAATTGTTTTCCCACAATCATAAATTTTTAATTGATTAAGGATTTTGACAGGTCCTAATTCTCAGTATAATATTCTTAAAGGTCTTTAAATAGTGCAATTATTAATCCATGTTCACTAATAACTCACAATTAGGACCATTTAATAGCTGTTATTACTTTGCAACCAAAATGTCTGTCATTTTGAATATTTCTAAAAAATTAGCCACTCAAAAAGGCCGACATTAAAACAAACCCACCATTAAATGTTGTTAATTATTATTAGAAATTTTATTTTATATGATAAATATTTTAAACAAAAGAATATTTAGACTCTATTACAATCGCCTCAAAGCCCTTTAAAAAGACGTGTTTCAAATGCACTAAGTCTCTGTTAAATAAAAAGATAAATATCTTAAAAATTTGTTTTCTTCTAATCTACGAAAATTATGTCTTACCCTTCCTTTCTAGTTGAATTAATATTGGTAATTTTAGTCTTATAGGTACCTTTCGCCTTAACAATGCTGGTCACATCTGCAAGAGTGGCACCAGGCAAAACATTAGCAACCAGTATATAACTTTTTTCATTTGGCACAGATCTAAATAAAAGGACGACGTTTAATAACTTCCGACTCGCTTCATTCCATTTTCTTACCTCTTTATAACCAAAACATTACTACCAATATTTCCATATTCAATGTTGCCATATTGCATGGTTTTGGTCTGTCTTAGCTTTGACATTTGCTTGTAGACACTTAAATGACTTTTCTTTTGAGTGGATTCAGTTTTTACGTTCACCGTTACATAGTTGGGATTAATAGGCAGCCATGTATTTCCGGTAGTTGAAAAACCAGCATTGGCATCTGCCGACCATTGGAAAGGTGTACGTTCGGGATCCCTTGAAAACTGTTCATAAATATCTGGGTTTGAATTGCAAGCAGCAGGATCTACACTATCCTCCCAGGATATGTGCAAATCGGTCATACCGATTTCTTCGCCCTTTTTTTTAAAAGATAAATACAATTTTTTAAATGTAGCAGATATTAGGAGAACTTAAACTTACCATATAGGTAACGCTAATGCCGGGTAGAAACATTTGTAACATATTCATAAGATCAACACGATTCTCGCCATAACGATTACTCACACGTCGTTTATCGTGATTGCCCATCTAAAAGATAATAATTGGTTTTTTTTTTATTTTTGAACAGTTTGATCTGCTCATGAAATTTAAAAATATGAACTTACCACCCAATTTGCTGTTCTTCCTGCTGGCATATTATCAAACCAAGACTTTATGATCTTCACAAAACCTTCAGCATTTAAGTCGGTATTATTTTGATTACTATTGCCACCAACCATAAATTGGAAATTAAAAGGAATCTCAGCTCCCTCTGCAGTCTTATTGCCATACATTAGCATTACTTGATCTAAAGAGGCCCAAGATTCAACCATTAATACCCGCGTTGCACCACCATGCACCTTTTGATAGTCCTGCATTAAGTTGTGCCACTGATAAACCATATCAATTGTTTCGGGTAGATTTTGGGTATAAATATGTGATAGGTAGTTTGGGTCTGCAGTGTCATCCATTGCACCACTTAGGGGCTCATCAGGATAACGGCCAGATTCGTCGGGCATAACTTCAAACATCCAGGGAACGGCATCAATTCTAAAGCCAGCTACACCACGATCCAACCAAAAGGTTAAAACACGTTTCATTTCCTCCACCACTTTGGGGTTTCGAAAATTTAAATCGGGTTGCTTGACATCAAATTGATGTAAATAATATTGTTGTCTTTCTTCGTTCCATTCCCAAGCTGAACCACGAAATGTTTGCAACCAATTGCTGGGTGGTATTCTCGAGCCGTTTTCCCCTTTATAACCATCATGCCAGACGTAAAAGTCTTCAAACCCCTTTTCCCTGTTAACGGATTTTTTGAACCATTCATTTTCATCACTCGAATGATTAGGCACAAAGTCCATAATGATTTTTATATCCAAACTATTGGCCTCCTTAATCAGGTCATCAAAATCTTCTAGGGTACCGTATTCGGGTTGTATGTCAAAGAAATCTGCTATATCGTAACCAAAGTCAGCCATAGGTGAGACATAAATCGGTGACAGCCATGTGGCATTAATGCCAATTTCCTTAAGGTAAGATAACTTTGATGTTATTCCCTTTAGATCGCCAATACCATCCCCATCAGAATCTTTAAAGGATCGGGGATAAATTTGGTAAAATTGTGAGGTTTGCCACCAATCCTTAGTATTTGCGTCCTCTTGACCAGAATAGCTTTCTACCCATATTTTATGAGTACAAATGACTAAAATATTTAATAATATTAATTTTGGGCAAAACATTCTTAAATATTTTATTGGAGTTTCGTTTGGTCTTAAGAGACCACTGAATTACTTTTTGAACTGTGAAATGAATTTAAAGGTGTTTATTTTATTATTTTATTGATACATTGAAATAAATAATCTCTATCAAATGAAAAAAAAAACCATTTAAATCATTTGTTATCTTGTTATACCCACACCACTATAGTGAAAGGGGGTATTATGCGTTTGTGCTGTTGTTTGTAATACCTTAAAATATTGGTCCTAGACCAGTGACGCCAGCAGTAGGGAATTTTTCCTTTTTGTATGGATTTTTTTTTTCGCAAAATTTAAAGCGTCGGGGAAATAGGACAGATTTTTTATTTTAAGGCAAATAAAGGACATTTTCAAATTATTATCTCATTTTCAATATATTGTGTAAATCTACGTAAACATTATTTTCATTTAAAAATTAAAATTTTTCATATACCGTAGGCTTTAAGTACAAAGAAAAAAAAATTCATTTCATATTGTTAATGCCTTCCCTAAATAAAAATGATCTTATAAAAATTAAATTTGTTGAACTTAAGCCTAATTAAAATATCAAAAACTTCAATCAAAAATTGTCTTTACTTTTTTTTCATAAAATATGTAAACATAGCATTTTAAAGATTTTTTTGATTTGAACACTTTTTATAAGATCAATTTTTTAACAGCGAATGCACTTGAGATTTTATTTAACTGACAACCTTACATTAGCAAAGTAATGCTTTCTTAAGTCTTTCTATAAAATAATAGAAAAAATAACTTTAAAAGCTTAACTTTCTTACTGCCCTGATTTGAAGTGATTTTTTTTCCCATTTCTACTGGTTGGCCTATATATAAACAGAAGTGACCTGTTTTACAGGGCATTGTCAACACTGTTAATTATACGAGGCATATGCCACTATTTAGGGGGTTTGTTTTTTTGAAGAAAACAAGGGCAAAAGTGCACTTTACGTACGAAAAAAAAAAAAAAAATTGGACCCCCTCTGGAATAAAAAAAGAAAAAAACCAAAATTAAAATTTAAGGGGGCTGAGCCCCCTCCTTGCCCCTCCCACCCTTATAACTATGTGTGGGTACTAGAATGAAAGGTATTTTGCTTACGATTGTAAATATTTTGTTTTTATTTGGCTTTTTTAATGTTATACCTATGCGCCGTAGACAAACAATCTATATATCGTTACCTTAATATAAAAAGGCCCCAACTCATTATTTTTGGAAATCCGTTTTTTTATTGATTATTGTAGAATGGTTGCTAATACACATTCTATTAAAATTTCAAGCAAATTAGATTAAAAATAAAGAAGTTATAAGCAGAATACAAAAAGCCCTAACTCATACACACAATTTTTCTAAAGAAAAAAAGGCCTAACTCATACACACAATTTTTCGAAAGAAATACATATTATGTATTTCAATCTGAATTCCTCGTTTAATTTTAATAAAGATGTTTTTTGACAATGGTTGTGTAGCTATATTATTTCAGCTTTTACTAAGTTTTTTCCTTCTCCTGTAAAAAGTGTTTTTGATGAGTTGGGGCCTTTTTATATTAAGGTAACGATATATAAAAATAAGTCCGTATATGTAAGTCGCCGAACTAGTCATAAACGCGTCGTGCGATTTCAACCAAACTTATACACTACGTAGGCAGTGGCCCATGTATGGTTTATATGAAGTTTGGTTGAAATTTTCGGTCTGGGGGCGGAGGGGCGTGGCAAAATCCATAACTTGAGAACGGCTTGAACGATTATTTCTTTAAAATGATCGCCATGGTCCAACTTAGGTTTTTACGGAAAATTTTGCCCCGCCCACTTTTACGCCCACTTTTTTCGATTTACCTAAAATCAGAAAACGGCTCCATCGAGTTGACTAATTTTTCTTTCAAATGTTCGTATTAATCAACTTTAAGTTTTCATCGAAAGAAAAATTTACCACGCCTACTTTTACGACCACTTTTTCTATTAAGCGCATAACTGGAGAACGGCATGACCGATTCCAACGATTTACCATTTGAATTCAAGCGGCTCCAATTCCCTTTGCGTCTTGCCTTTGCTATTACCATCAACAAAGCACAAGGCCAATCATTGACTATTGCTGGCTTAAAAGGTCATGAACAATTTGATCGAAGCAACAATTTTAAAGGGGAAGTTTAAAGGTGATTAGATTTACCTTTTGAATTCAAAAGACTACAGTTTCCAATACGTCTTGCATTTGCTATTACAATAAATAAAGCGCAAGGGCAATCGTTGGAATTGTGCGGAATTGATTTAGAATATCCTTGCTTTTCACACGGCCAGTTATATGTTTCGTGCTCACGTGTTGGCAAGCCTTCAGTTCTCTTTATCTACACAACAACTCATGGCAAAACCAAAAATGTTGTCTACTAAAGAGCTCTAAGATAGTTTAAGTGATACATAGTCTAAGATTGTAAGAAACTAGAATTAAAAGTTGAATAATAGGGATCAAAACCAACTTTATTAAAAACAAGTGTGTTTCTTTTCTTATTTTGTTTTGCCGTGCGAAGCAGGCAACGGGCCCGCTAGTTTGTTATAAAAATCGCGGGATTTTTTTTTATTTTTTTGTAACTAAAGCTTTTTTGTATAGCAGGCCTTCGGCCGGGTGCAAGGATTTTCTCCTCTATGGTATAACAAAGACCGGCTTCGCTAACTAAAGCTTTTTTGTATAGCAGGCCTTCGGCCGGGCGCAAGAATTTTCTCCTCTATGGTATAACCAAGACCGGCTTCGCTAACTAAAGCTTTTCTATATAGCCGGCCTTCGGCCGTGCGCAAGGTTTTTCTCCTCTATGGTATAACCAAAGACCGGCTTCGCTAACTAAAACTTCTCTGCATGCCTATAAAAGATACATAAATTAACCTAGAGAGGAAAATATTAATCGAATACAAAAACAAAATACATATTTGCAATCGTGAGCAAATTGCCTTTAATTTGAGTACCCACACAGATATACAAAAGTGTTATGGGGGGGACACTTTTTTTGCCCCAGAGGGCCCTAGAAGTGCCACCCAAAATTTTATTTTTTTCGTTTTTGTTGCACAATTACCTTTAATTCAAGTACCCACACATACCATTCAGTGGGCGGGGCGGTTTTTTGGACCCAGGGGTCTCCACGGGCCTCAGCCCCCTTAAATATTAATTTTGGTATTTTTTTTTTAACTCTGGATCGGGTGGCATATTTTTTATAATTTTTTTTTCGTACGCCCCGTAAAGTGCACTTCAGCCGAAAACAAGCCACCCTTTGAGAGAGCAAAACATTTTAAAGAAACAAACAGCAAATTGCATTTTTTTAATAAAATTTCATCTTTTTTTGTAGAAAAGAAACCACCATAAGTTTTTGCAAATACTGTGGTGTAGGATATAAAATGGTCGGTCTTACTTTTCTTCTTTCTTACTTTTTTTCAGTTTGAAATTGTTGTAAATAAAATATGCACATATGTATGAATGTATGTATGGATATATTTCTGTATTTAAAAGAACTTTAGATTTAATTGCGCCATTTAAGCAAAATAAAATTTTGGCAAATATAAAAAATCAGTCTCAAAAAAAAAAAAACGCTTTTTATATGGTGAAAGGTCAGTCTTTTTGTAAAAAACCACCTTTGAAATAAAAACTAGATTTCGATATATAAAAACCAAAAATTAAGAATTTATATTTCGGGATTTGGTAAAAAAAATATATATTAATTTTTTCTGCAAAGTAAATTTTTGCCAAAACTAAATCGCTTTTGACGTGAAAAAGGATTATGATTCAACAACTAAGCGATTTTTGGCAAAAAAAAAATTGAATTTTGGAGAATTTTTGTCAAAAAAGTGGATTTCTTATTGAAAATCTGTTTATAATAATAACATTTTTTCCACTGATGAAATCCGATTTTAGTGAAGAAATGCTTTTAACAATGATTTTGTTTTGAAAAAAAAATAAGAAAATAAATAAAAAATTACAAGTTTTCATAAGAAAGATGATTTTGATCTTCTTTTTTTTATTATATTTTTTTCTTATGATAAAAAAAAAATCGTTTTATGTTTAAAAAACAAACGAACGGTAAAATTTTTTTTAAGTATTTTACTAATGTTGTTGCGAAAAAATTTAGTCTTGTTAAGTTTTTTAAGAGTACAAATCACACCACTAAATAACGTGAAGATCGGTCCATATATTTTTATAGGCCCTATATAAAGCCCACTCTGGAAAAGCAAATCTAGTGCGCCTAAAGCCGTTGTTATCAGTGTATTTATCAAAAATAAAAATTGGGAATTAAGCAGGTCATAGAAAAATCTTATTAATAATATATCGTGTATTCCCAAAAATTACTTTTGATAATCAATTTGCATGTGCCAGTGCAAAAACCTGAACTGCCAAGTTGCTTTATTTTGGGTTTCTTACGAAAATAATATAATGAAGCAATTTGTGTTTTAATTTTGTTTTTTTTTTACCCACTTACAACAAGAATTCAAGTCGGAAAAAACCCAGCCAATTGTAGGGGAATGTAAGAACAGATAAACTCACTGTTTGTTGTTGTTGTTTTGTTGAAGCTTTGAAATTGTAACAAGTAAAACTTGAGTGTTTATAATTCTTATTCGCTTTACGGTTTTATTTGTATAATATTTATATCTTTTCTAAAGTCTTTGGAAAAAGGTTTCCGGATGATCTAATAAAAATTGGGAATTTAGCTTGTCATAGAGAAATCTTATTAGTAATAAATTTTGTAATTCCAAAAATAACTTTTGATCGCAACGAATAATGCTTTGGCAGTAAAATTAGTTTAAAAAATAAAAAATCCTGCCACCGTTTATTGTAAAGATTAGTCCATAATTTACCATCTGGAGGCCACTCTCGAAAACCAGTTTACCACTCATAAAACCGAGACGAAAAAATGCTTAAGATGTGAAATTTGCTCTTATTTAGTTTCCTACGACTAGAAATCACACCACCGAATATTGTAAAGATCGGTCCATAATTTACCATCTGCAGGCCACTCTCGAAAACCAGTTTACCACGCGTAAAACCGAAGCGAAAAATGCTTAACAAGTGAAATTTGCTCTTATTTAGTTTCCTACGATCAGAAATCACACCGCTAAACTTTGTAAAGCGCGGTCAATGAATTACAACAGGCTCTATATAAAACCCGCTATCAGAAAAAACCTAATGTGCATAAAATCGTAACGATTAATGCCTTAGAAGTATAATTTGGCAAAATATAGTAAATAAAACTAGAAATCACACCAACAAATTTTGTCAAGATCGATTCATAACTTAACGTAGATCGTATAGAAACCTCAATCTCGAAAATAAATTAAGTACCCCAAAACCGTTACGAACAGTATTTAAGTGGTGAAATTTACTACAGGTTGAATATAAAATTCCTTCCTGAAAATCATTTTAATACGCTTAAAACCGAAACGAACTACATATTTTATTGAAATTGGGTGCAATTAAGTTTTTTTTTTTGATGATTATAAATTACTCCACACCCCTAAATTAAGTTTTTATTGATTAGAAATAAAATATATAAAGTTTGTGATAAAACTCAAATTAGAGGTGACCATTACCATAGAAAACAGCTGTTTGAACCAACCTTATGGGCAGCACTGTATTTGATTATAGGTGACTTAACACAACCATGACCTGTATGGTTGTGTATAGACACCAAATTTTCATTGGTGACCCAATTGAAATTTGGTGTCTATAGTCATTGGTACGGTAATGCCATTTTTTTAAGTCATGTCGAAATGGATCTTAATGACCCCATAATTTAACATACATACCTTGGTCTCATATAAAGCTTACTTCCAGAATTTAACATAATATGACTAAAATCGTAGCAAATTCTACTACTGGGTTCATAATTTATATTCCCCTTCAGAAAGTTTGTCTTTTCAATTTAAATTATAGGTGTGATCCCGTAGGTCTGAAGCCCGCGGGATCGCAATTTTACCGAAAACTGTTACCGAACTCGAAGTTTGGGAAAGTGAGAGCGCTCTGAAGAGAAAAATATCCTTCTTCTTCTTGCACGAAGTAGCCCATACTTTCTGTTTTGGTCAAAAAATAAACAATAAAATACTACAAGCAAGTATGTATTACCAAAAAAAAATTTACATAAAAAATATTAATAACATAAACAATAGAAAATGCTGAAAAATTTAAGGAAATTATTGAATTTTACTCTCATATATGCTAATGTGTCATTTATGTATTCATACAAACGAATTATTTTGGGTTTGAAATTTGGTTTTATTGTTCCCGCACTTTTGAACATTTGTTTTAACTCTCATTTTACCGAACTTTGCCCAAAAAGTACGGGATCGCATTCCCTTACCTTATGTATTTTAAAAAGTTTTATTAAATATTTTGTATAAATTTTCCGCCACCTTTGTCAACATACTAACGAAAAAGTTTACACTATTAAGGTGTTTGGGTGCTCATAAGATCCTATACTGAAATATTCTAGCTCTCGGCGGAGGGTATAAAAGTTTCGGCTTAGCTGAGTATATCACTCTTTCTCCTTAAAGTAAAGTATTTAACATGATTGTTGCTAATTTTTTATTTATTGCATATGTTTCGATTAAATATTTATAATCGGTCTTAAATCATTTAAATACATAATTTAATCTATCTTATCGTTTACCTATCAATATCAAAATGTTTTCTATGTGAAGTTGTTTTTGTTTTAGCAAAGAGTACTGTAAAGATTACAATAAAAGGTGCTTTAGCTGATAGATATGACTTTTGGTTTTCGTTAACATGTGTTTCCATGTTAGGTCTAGTGGAATTTTTTAATTGTCACTCATGTACTTACCCACTCATTCCTAACTTGTTGGCGTCGTAATTAAGTGGAACAAAATAATCAAGAGCTTTTTACTTTTAATAGCAGTGTATCTGAAATTTGCAGTATTGAGTGAGTACTCTCTGTACGCGAAATTGTAAATTAAAAAATTTTGTTTTCATATAAATAAACATAATAGGGTATTCAAACGATTAAACGTTGTTCGATTAATCGATTAATTTTGGGCGATTAACTGTTCGAATAAATTAAAATTGCTTATTTTCGATTAAAGAATAACTCGAATAATTTTCGTCATTTAATCGATTAATCGAAAATTGGTTTTTTTTCACAGTATGTATTACTTTTTTCTTTTTGGCAAAAAAACAAGCCAGTACGTTTTAAATTCCTTTTTATTGGTTCTAAACTTTGGAACATTTCCTTTGAGTAACAATTCTTAAAAATAAACAACAAATACTGAAACCAAAGAATTTGGGAATAATTTATTTTTAAAAATATTTAGAACAGAGTTTTATCAAAGTGATTCAGCTGATGAAGATGATTTTTTTAGACGAATAAAAACAACCTTCTACCAGACCTTAACAAGAATATTAAAAGCATTAAAAATTGTTAAAATATCAAAAAGAGATTCAAGTGGTATAATAAAGGTGTTATGATACTTGCTATTTTTTGTATTGGATTTTTTTAGGATTGACTGAATGAAACAACAAAGGCGAGAAAGAACAAGAAATACAATATGTAAACAAAACAAACAATATTGCCCACGTTTTGTTCCCACAAAAACCGTCAAAAAAGCTATAAATCGCAAAAAAAAGTTAAACCCCGCTACTTTCGAGCAAAAACTAAAAAAGTTAGCAGCAGTGCTAACATTTAATCTGGAAATGTCAATTTTAAGTTACAAATTTTTATATTTTTTTTGACAGTCTAAGATTATTTATCGATAACACACGTATATTTTTTGACATTTTAAGATTTTTTATGGTGTAATCAAACTCTTTAAACTTACTCAGTTTTCCTATGCAAATATATTTGCACTGTTCTCCAATATAGAAAAAATACAAAAAATAGCAAGTATCATAACACCTTAAGGAAGACTACCAATTTTTCAAAAAGACAAGAACAGAGAAATTGGGCATGCTTTATAACGACCAACTTTCAATCTCTCCAACGTCAACAATAAGTGAAAAAATCTTTTCTAAACCAAGTTTCATCAACACAAAAGAAAGAAATCGTTTGAAACAAAACATTTAAATTGTATACTCTTTTTGAAAGATTATTTTTGAAGATTAGCTAGAACTTTCATGCTATTTTTAAAATTTTTCCTCTTTTATTACATGAAGTTCATTTTGTTAAATGGTTGTTCCTTTTTTAATAAAATGTTAATGTTAAAAAACATAACTTTTGCTCTTTTTTCTAAACTTCTAAGCTAAGCGAAATTGAAATTATTCGATTAAAACAAAACATCGATTAATGGAATACCCTTATACATAAGTATATTTCGCTCATTGGCTGCAACAACGTGATAAGTTAAATAAAAATCGCAAATTTCAACTAGTTTTAAAAGCAATTAAAGCAGATCACATCCAATGGTGAGAAGCAAATCGAATTTAAAAAGGTAGACATATTTTAATGACATACATCAAGGGACCACTGTAACGTCTTTGCAATTTTTTTATAAAATCCCCACTAAATTCTGTGGGAGTTCTGCTTTTAATGTTCGTGCCAGTGATGTATACTTTGTGTAAATGTATATGTTATAGTTATTGAAATTATAACATTCATTGAAAGTAAATAACATTTTCGGTGGAAGTTATTGATTGGCATCATCATCATTATAAAGATTTTTTTGTTTTTTTTTTGTATTTTTTATCAATTCCACCCAAATTAATATTAAGAATTACAAAACAGCATGGAAGTTGTTTTTTATGGAAGGAAATATAATTTTTTTTTAACGAAAAAATTCGTTTTTATGGAATCCTTTATTACCAATAAGTTTAAAAAATCGGAAATTGTTTTATTTCAAAACAAATATTTCTCAAATATACACCCCTGTTACAGAAATCACTTTCTTTCGAAAATGAAAGTAATTTCGTATTCTTCTTCTTAAAAATAAAATATTTTTTTTTTAAATAAACTTTAATAAATTCGATCGGTATGGCAAGTTACGAAATATAAAAACGATTTCGATCGGCCTTAGCATCATATTAAAGCTGATCGTCATAACAAACAATTACAAATTTTTCAATTTTTTCTTTTTTACTGCATTATGTCAGGTACGGTTTAGCTTTAGTGTTAATATGTGTTAAATTGAAATGATCGGTGCACAGAAAAAGTTTCAGTAGTATTTTTGTTCAATTAAAAAATTGTTTGCAAAGTATTTCAATTTAGTTAATATGATAATCGAATTAATTATTTTTTTAGATGAAAAAAAAAATACATATATAATTTTGATTTAATTAACATATTAGTTGTTATGAAATAAATTTTTAATTAAAATATTAATTAAATAAAAAAAATCGCAATTGATTGTTCGCTTAAAATAAAATAATTTAAACTTGCAGAATTGTTGTTGGGAATTGTCAAAACTTGGGGCCTGATTCTGGCAGTCGGGATCGATTACTTTCTCGATTCGAAAGCAATTTAATATCTAATTATTTTTGTCAATACTGAACGAATCGGAATTATTTTTTCAGTGTTGTAAAGCAGTGCTATTCAACCTTTTTGGCTCGTGTACCACTAAATTCACGACAAACTTTTCGCGTACCACCAAAAAAATATAATGTACTGAAAAAATAATTAGATCAATAAATACCAAACAATTTTAAAATTTTTAATCCATTTTATTTATTAATAATAAAAAACAATAAAATTAAAAAAAAATAAAACAAATAACAAAAAACATAACAAGAACATGTACATTAAAAATATATTTTAATAAGGAAATCTTACATTTAATTTTTATACAACTTATAATAAATTAGTAAAAAATTTAAGAAATTAAACATTAAGAAAGAATTATTCAAACTTAATAAAAAACGAAACAAAATTAAAAATAATGCATTTATAAAAAACTTAACAGAACGAGTAAATTAATATATTCTAATTAAGAGATCTTTCATTTGATTTTTATCCTACTATTAAATATAATTTAATAAAAAATTAAAAAAATAAACTTTACAATAGAACTATTCAAAGTAAAAAAAACGAAACAAAAATGTATTTGCAATTAATTTTATAAAAATCCGAATCAATGAGATCGTTGGCACTGCATTTTTGATATTAGAGATTTTATGTCTGGTTCAATTTTTGTTAACTTTAATCTCATATTTGGCTCCAAGTTCATCGTTGTTCGGTATTTATTTTTGATTATCACCATTGAGGAAAATCCTTGTTCACATAAATATGTGGAGGTGAATGGCAACAAATACTTAACTGCTTCACGATATAACGATTCATATACAGTTTTCTGTTTCATCCAACATGAAAAAAGATTCGTGTTTTGGAAAGCTATTTTTTGTGTTGGATTACAGGATATATCAATTAATGATTCATTCGCTTACATTTGTTATTTTTTATTAAATGAAGATGACAGTGTTACCTAAATTTAAAAATTCAAAATTTCACAAAAGGATCACTTTTAGGATGATTTTTCTTTTTGTTTCCAATTGCAAAATAGAAATTGTTAAAATTTTAAAAGATTTCGCGTACCACCTGGAAATTTTTCGTGTACCACCAAGTGGTACGCGTACCATAGGTTGAATGGCACTGTTGTAAAGCATTAATTTGAGTTTCACAATCCTGAAAAAATAATTTCGATTCCTCCAGTATCGACTGAAAGAATAAGAAATAAAATTGCTTTCGAATCGAGAAAGTACTCGATCACAACTGCCAGAATTAGGCCCCTGAGCTTTATTTAATTAAATCAGTTAACACACTGTTTGAAATGGCAAAATTTTTCACAATTTTTAATTGTTTAAATTTTCAGTAATCAATTTAATCATTTTGGTAATGGGTGCAGAATCAACAAATTATTTACTTGATTCTATGAGTTTGGTGATTTGAAACAATTCTTAATTTTTTCTGTGTGTGTAAAAAATTGGGTTTAGAGAATATGTGTTTTGTGTAGTGAATATTTGGCATTGTCAGGCACTTAGTGTAGCTTTTAAATGGGATTCGCGCGGATTTTCTTGTAATAAATAGTCATCTTTGTATCTGTAAAATGTTGTTTTTAGGAAGAAAAAAAGATTTGGAAAAAAGAAAATAAGATGCGTGGGTTATTGAACTGGAAAGCAAAGTAAAGGTAAACGCTTTCGCACCTAGTGGAAAACTAAAACTTACATTTTAATGGTGGGAGATCTCTTGAGGGCCATTCTGGCTGAATCTGAAAAAAATCTATTCAAAAAAAGAGATATCCATTTATTTTTTTACCCGATTTATTTTATGCTCACATACGGACGTCACGCAAAAAATGGTCGAAGAGGGTTCAGAGAAGCTCTAAATGTATAAATCAATTGAAAATTCAGAATGCAAAACATTTTTTTAAGCTTTTAGAAAAAGTGCCTCGCCCACTTTACCTATAACGCCCATTTTTGGGACAAAGAATACTTTCAACAAAATATACACATTTGTAAAATGTTATGCTTTTAGCTGCTTCCAAAGAAAAGTAATGGCTTTTTTTCAGCTAGATTGGCCGCAACACTGTGGGATGTGAGCATGTTTTTGCCAGACGGAGAGAGAAATTAATGGCGTTTCTTTTCAGAATAATATTCTGCATTTTTTATTCTGCCTTTTACATTTATGTATGTTGTTTTTTTTTAAATGTGTGTAATTTTAAAAGTGTACCGCGTTCTGATCAAGTTTCCATTAAAAAAAAAAAATTATTTTACATGTTCAACACTTATTTTTATTAAAGTGGCATGAGTGCAGCACTAGACTAACAGTTGGTTTTGTTTTTATTTCTGAAGAAATAATTTTTTATCGTTAATCTCTCGTGCTAATTGTGCTGTTTTTTATTTTTTTGTACCTAAAAATTAGCAGTATAAAATAACTCAAAATTTAAAACGCTAATTGCGCTTTATTGTTTAATGTCGAAACTTGTGTTCTTTTGTTAACATAAAATATGCAACACTTCTTCAAAATCAGGTTAGCATTTAAAAATGTTGCCAAATCACATGTTATCTTTGTGATACACTTTTTGTTAAAAAAAACCTCACTTATAACACTCTTGTTGACCACTTGTTGAAGTGGAGGGTACAAAAAATAATAAACTCAATTTATTAGAAATATTTTATCTAAATCATCGTTTAACGTTTCAATTTCAATAAAATATGTGAGTTGTTTGTATGTGGTCTAAAAATACACTCATACAAATTTAATGTTTTCGTCATTAAATTTGTTTAAATATGTACATTAATTTCATTTATAAAATCATTTATTCATACACAAGTAAAAATAAAACTTTCAGAGAAACTTAAAAACAGTTTCTACCACACTGACTTATTATCTTCTAATTTACATTCAGCATTTATGCCAAAAAAAAAAACTTGTGGGCTTAAGCCCTCATCATGTGTAGCCTTGAAAATATTGAACATAAAACTAAGAATTTTTAATGTTAAAGGACTGGGTCAAACGGTAGTAAAATGAGACAGACTGCCAGAGACATAAATTTACTAATATTAAAAAATATTTCTCTGTATTTTTCACTCTTTTCCTTTTTCTTACGGCAAAATATTTTTTCAAGAACTAAAAAAAAAATAAATATTTATTTGTTTATATTTAAGGCTGATTTATATGGAGAGCTCTTTACTGTGTTGCCTAAAGTTTTTATTTTTGAGAAATAAAAAAAATCGGTTTAAATATTGTGCTTGTGAGAAGAGGTTGTGAAAGTCTACGTTTTTTGTTGTGCATATTTTTGAAATCCAGTAGTTCGGAAGGTTGGTATTTACCAGATCTCCATTACATATCGATTTCATTACATTTAATTTAATTGTAATCATAGTTTTTATTTTTTTTGAGTAAATATAACTTAAATTAAAAAATAACTACAATTAAGTGTAAGTCAAGTTAAAAATTTTTTGGTTAAAAGTTACATTTCATTGTAATTTTTATTAACAAAATATTATTATATTACAAAAAAAAAAAAAAAAAAAACACACATTTCGATTTGTCATTATTTTAAACTGAAAGAAAAGGACAATTACATATAGTTGTGTAAATACTATGGTTCAACCGATTAGTTACTACCCGATTAACTGATCGGTTAATTTAAAATTGGATTTTTTCGATTAACGATTAATCCGGTTAATTTCAGTCGATTAACAGATTAACTGATGTAACATAATTTTTAATTTTTTTTTGTAGTACTAAAACATATTTTTTTTTGTGTTTTTGTAATTACTAGTGTTTGCCCTCTGGTCGAAATTCGACCATAATTATTTATGCGAATATGAAGAAATCATACATATAAGTAAAAATGAATTTACATATTTGGAGCATTTGTTTTTTATTCGTCTTAGTGGATCGGTTTGGCGAGAGACCAGTCTCCAGTCTATATGTTCACGTCCACTTACATTACAATAATATAAAAAAAAACCAGTAATTACCAGTTAAAAAAAAGCAAAAAAGGCAAAAAAGTCTTCTCTAAGATAAAGTTTCTTAATCACTCTGCATGTTTAATTTTTTGTTTCTAGGTCCAATTTTAATGAAAATTCAAAAGGTTGCAAGTTGAAGAGCAAAAAAGTGCCAACATTTTTCTTCTTGTAGGTTCTCATTCACTCCTAAGTTTCTAAGTTCAATATTATAGAAAATTCAAAAATTATCACATGCACCACGGAAAAGTAAAAGAAATTTATATCCCGTATTTTCTCTTTTTGATGATTTTTTCTCCCGAATTTTAAAAAAGTCCTCTTATTTTTCTAAAGCACAACGATAAGTATTACACGCTGTTCCTCGATTTCGAACGTTAACGTTCGCATAGAAAATAACAATTAAAATAAAAACAAATCTTAAAATTTTGTTTTTGTCTTAAATATAATTTTCTATGCGAACGTTGATGTTCGAAATCGTTAAACAGGCCGTTAAATATTTTCATCACTAAGGATCACTTATTTTTACCCTTTTTACCCCGCAGATTTTAATGAAATATATATTCTACACTACTGTAAGTAAATACCTCTCATATGGTGTACTTTTTGTTCAAATCTGTTGGCAAACAGAGTACCAATTCGTTCTTAGCTGTTTTGCCATTGCCGATTTATATATAAATAAATTAACACATTGGTTGAAATGTTAGAGTTTTTTGATCACTTTTTTTAATTAAAATAAAAAATATCATTTATTGAAAAAAAAAAAATATAATAATTAGTATTGTGGTTATTTTATTGAACTGTTAATGGTTTTTAATCCAAATTTAGATATTTTAATTAGGCTTAAGTTCATTGAATTTAATTTGCATTAAATTATTTTTATGAAGAAAGGAATTTTTACAACATGGAAGATAAATTAAAATTGTTATTGATAATTTTCATTCTTGACTGACCTGGGATTCGAAGCCAGGCTGTCTGGCGTGTGATTAAAAATGGATAATCATTCAAAAAAAAAGCAAATTTCGATCTACCAAAGGTTAAAATACAATTTGGTTTAAGGATTGATGTTTGACTACTGACGTCAGCAGTCTTCGATGGCTGCGAGTGTAAGACGGCAAATCCCTTTGAGAAGACCTAGTGGTTGAGGTCGAAACATGTCAGGGTAACCAGCCGCCTGGGTTCGAATCACACGCCAGACAGCCTGGCTTCGAATCCCAGGTCAGTCAAGAATAAAAATTATCAATAACAATTTTAATTAATCTTCCATGTTGTAAAAATTCCTTTCTTCATAAAAATAATTTAATGCAAATTAAATTCAATGAACTTAAGCCTAATTAAAATATCTAAAAAAAAAAATATATATTCACAATTTTACAATTTTGAGTAATCAATATAATCATTTTGGTAATAGGTGCAAAATCAAAAACTTGTTTGCTTGATTTTTAATTAAAACTATTTTATTTGATTAATGGTTTAATAGAAAAAAAAAAAATTAGCGAGAAGTTTTTCTGTGTTGTTTGTTGATATATCCGATATGATATGTTCGAATAATAGAAAGCCCAAAATGCATTCTTGTGGGTCTCCAGTGTTAATTGGCTGAGTAGAGCTAAAAAATGTCCTTCTTGAATAATAAATATTCAACCAACTAAGCAACTTTCGAAAAGCTTGTATGAATCTGATTATTATTTTAATTACGAGCAATATTGTCTCTGATTAGTCAGGAAAGTTTATAGTTCCTATATATTTCTTAATTACAAGAATATTTTTCTTTCTATACGTAAAATGTTCTTTAAAACACATTACCCAGTACCGCAGGGTAATGCCTAAAGTATTCGCTTACATGCTTTTTGAAATTTTCCTTTTTTTTTTTTTTTTTTTTTTTTTTTGAATAGATTATAACGGGTGGCCCAAATAAGACCAAAAATTTCACGCAGCATGTCCATAGTTTGCCTAGCAGTATGCGCAGTGGCTCCATCTTGTTGAAACCACATATTAGGATGTTGCTTCACCATTGGCCGCAAAAAGTTGTCGATCATTGTTCTGTAAGAAGCCCCGGAGACCGTTTCTGGCGTTTCATCCTCATTCTCAAAGAAATATGGGCCGACGATTTTTGTGGCCATAACACCGCACCAAACTTAAACGGAAATGCGCTTCATCCGTCATCAAAAGATTATTTAAAAAATAATTTTGTGTGGCTAATTGTGTAAAGCGAATAGCGTACATGTTGTTGTTGACTGTACGTATTCATTTTAAATTTCCAAGAGTTCAGTTATAATCTGCAAAAAGAAAAAATAAAATATGTTAAAAAATAAAAAAGTTATTTGTGTTTCACATGGGCCACCCTGTAGCAAAACAGTTTAGTTTAATAGTTAATATTTTAAAGAGTGTGTCTATCTTAAGCATTTATCCCATTTAAATAAATTGCTTCACCACATGTGTCTAACACCAAAATTACATTTTGTGGCATTAAGTATTTTCTACACCTTTAAATAATTATCAAAATAATGGATGAATACCTTAAGTAGACTTAAACTTATTGAAAGTGGTAAAAATAGTAAAACAAAATTTTTAAAGGAATTAGGATAAAAAAAGTTTTAAGAAAATAACAAGAGCCCCAGATAAATTTTACGTATGTATTTTAAAATTTTGTAAACTAACTTGAATTTTTTGTACAAAACAAAAGATTTTTTAACTATTGTGTGCTGTATTAAACAATCATGTTCTTATTTGAGAACGTTTCCACGTCATAAGCCTCGACGTTTAAGCGGTTCAATTTTCTCTACTACGGTTACTCTACGCTGTAAGATAAGGCAAATAACCCTAAATTTAATACTAGAAGAGAATCGCTTCTTATTCGTTTTTTAGAGCAATTTCTACTAATCCACTGAAACATTCTCTTGATACAAAATAAAAAAATTTAACTTAATTGTTCAACAATTAAATATAATTGTATATTAAAGTATAACCCACTATTTCATTACGTTAGGTTAGGTCGAAAGGAGGACGAAGCATCAAAGATGCAACCTCATACTGTTACAATATACATGTAGGCCACTACCAGGTACAGCCTTAAGAAACTCAGTTTCACGAACGTAATAACTTAGGGCTTTCCAGTCAACGCTCCTCAGGGATCCCAAGTCCATGACATCGCTCTCGAAGTGTTTAAATTTCGACGAAGGCCTGACAGTAGCAGAGACAGTTTTCAATGTCTCACTCTTCTCGCCATGCGCTATACACTCGTCAGTTTCTGCCCGTCCAATTTGTTGTAGTTGTGCCCGTAGTCCAGCATGGCCAGTCAGGATACGCACCATCATACTAACTTCGGACTTACTCCCGTTGAGGATGCTTTTTGTCCTCCTCTCGTCTGGGTCACACCATAAAATCTTAGTGGTCCTACCCACAGTCCCAATATTCCAACTGTCCGTGTTTCTCTAGCCCACGGCTCCCATTCTGCCTTCGTTGCCGCGAACGGCTTTGCATTCACCAGGGTAACTGCTTCGAGCTCTCTTCCCTCGATAGCGAGTATATTGGCCCTTTCTTTACCGATTATCGCCAAGTATCCCGGTACCCATACGACACGGATCCCACCACCCGAAGAAAATTCGGTAATGACCCTCCTACAGTCTAATAAGGTCCTGGACCTAACCCTACTAACTGATAACGCTCTAATTGATCCTTGGCTGTCGGTAAGCGTTCACCTGCCGCATGTTTGATTCAATCCATCTCACACATTCCGTAATAGCACGGACTTCTGCCTGGAAGATTGTGTTGATATCTGGAAGACGGTAGAATATATCGGTTTCCGGGCTTTCAACATAGACCCCTTTGTCCGTTCTATATATATTAAGAATATATAAATGAGTGTATTTTCTACATGCATTCCGGTACGTTTGTTGGAATTCCCCCTTCCTACACACACGCACATATTAAACATCAATAAAGCCATACTTTGTGAAGAAGAAAAACAGTGTTTTGGTGTTGTTTTCTTGTGTACTGGGTATATCGAAGTAGGAATATCGACTGTTGACTGGGGTATCGATTGGGGAATTTGATTGCTATATAGTTTGCGAAAAAAAATCCGCGCCAGGTTAACGGAGGGTTGCCCGCTTAAGAGGTTATAATTAAAAAAATCACAAAGGATTTTTTGTGACTGAAACAAGTGTTTGCTTATGGAAGGTGTCGCTTAACCCATTTGCGCCCAATTTATATTTTTAAGGTTGTTAGCTAATTTCGAAAAATATAATTTTATTTATTTCAATTTATTCAATTATTAATTATTAAATTATTTGTTCATGTCCCCAAATGGGATCATTGGGAGCTAATGAGTTAACAGTGGTTTCCCTTAGGAGAGAGTACACTGTATTAACTAATATAACATTTTTTTTTTTGCTTATAATTTGTAAACCGCATGACAGAATAACGCAAAAGTGATGTAATTAAAGTGTTATCTCTTGGATTGCGTCCTTTATCTGACAGCCACTTGAACAGACAGATCGACAGCGTTGGAATGATTAAAAGAGTAATTTTCAGTTCGTCGTTGTCTTATTGGCATGCCAGGCAGTATGAATACTGCCACACCTGCGATAACGAAAAGGAGGAGAAAAACGTGAAGCACCTCCTCTGTCCCCGTCATTGCATTCAATTAAAAGAAAGAAATAAAAATTTATTTCAATAAAAAAATTTGTGATATTAATTAAAAAAATAATTAAGGTTTGCATCAGCAAACAAATTAATAGCATCAATTCAAATATTTTTGATATTAACAACATATTCTGCAATAATGTTGTTGATATAATAAAACGTTAAATTCAATTTATTAAATTTTTAATTAAAACTGATATTTTTTTTGATTAATGATTTTATTGAAAAAAAATTGGGAAGAATTTTTCGGTGCTGGTAAAAACGCGATTGTCCAAATTGGGATTGTACGATATTTTTGACGTTAAACTGAAGAGAATTCTTCACTTTGTAAGAAGTTCGGGTGGGTTGTACGGATGGAACTCACTCAATAAAAAATTTTCTTATTTTGCGAAGCTACGCAATAAGACATACAGAGGTGCAGTATGGTAAGTGAACGAATGCTTAATAAATTAAAAAAAAAAAATGTATATATGGGGGATTTCATGTCAAGTGACCCAACTTTTGAAATCGATGTCTTCCGATTTGGATTAAAATTGCACCCAGGTTAGTCCTATTGGAAAGTAATTTAGACAAAAAAACTGCTACTTAGGTATGCTATATACCGTCGGAAAGGTTAATTTGTCTAGTTTCTCAGCATAAGTGTTATTTTTTCAAGAAACACTTGCACACAAATAGGAAAAAATTCAAAATAGTGCATATGCTAAGAATTGAAAAATCCTCGTATTGACTTTTTTTTATACATAACCCACTTGCGGCCCAAAAAGCGACCAGAACTACCTTAAAGAAAAAGACATAAGCTTTCTTTGAGCAAAAAAAATTAATTTTTTTTTCGAAAGGTTGAAGAAATAGCTATCTAATTTGTTTGTAACAAATTTTGCTTACACCAAGAGATAATAAGTTATGTGGATGAGAGAGAACACATGTTTGTCAAAAAAATGTCACCCCCTCTAATTCATAAATTTTTGACCGATCTTGTTGAAAATTTGTGTCTACTATATACTATCCAATAGGACTAACCTTAGTCCAAATTTCATCCAAATCGGAAGACATAGACTTCAAAAGTTGGGTCACTTGACATGAAATCTCCCATATATATAAAATTTGAGCCACGACATTCCCTTACTACGAAGCAGGTCTGTAAGGAAAATATAAAAAATAAAGGTGAAAAAAATTCAGTGTGCAAAGCTGATCGTTACATTCGCCAATTTTTATATGCGCTCAATGAAGTGATTTCTGTGTCAAAATTGTTTTGCTTCAAAGAGGGAACTCGCCCTATAAAATTCGTGTCTTCCGTTAGTGATAGGGAAAGCGAAACTTTTAAGTTTCTCCCTTACAAACCAGCTTCATTGGAAGACCCATTTTTAATTGGGTCTGTTAAGTAAAATTCCATGGTACCACAATCGACCAATGGATTAAAGTGTGTCAGATGAAAGCCAACTGCCATTTCTATCTAACATAACCTAACAAGTGAACTATTTATATGCATTACTCCACGTATTAATGCGAAGGGTATAAAAAACCGTCCTTAATTAACATTGTACAATTTCTTTGTATTTTTATGAACTTTACTGTCGTAAATTGTTTGTACTTGTATATAACGAAATGAATCAGCTGGTGAATTACACTCTTAAGAACGTTACGTTATTAATAGGGAAATCTTCAAAATTGCAATAAAAAAACCTCTTCAAAAACCTCTCAAGTATACTCAAGTATTTACAGGGATTATTATGCAGGTACATATTAAAGAGTATCTTAGTTATTTTATTCGATAACTAGTTCAAATATTGCCTAAGGTTTTGAAAAAATGGTTTTTTATATATTTATTTTCAACTGTAAACAACTTTATATAAATAAGACGGTATTTAGCATTGCAAGTATTTAGTTACAGAAAATGTTTCGCTTGAAAGCTTTGCAGTTAAAGTTCATATTTCTAGCAGTTCTGCTTCACAGCTCTTTGCCATGCCAGGATGTAACGGAGGAAAACAAAGAACAGGATTGGTGGCAGACGGCACAATTTTATCAAATTTATCCTCGCTCCTTTATGGACTCCGATGGTGATGGCATAGGAGATTTGAATGGCATAACGTCAAAGTTGCAATATCTAAAGGACATTGGAGTTACGGCAGCTTGGCTTTCACCCATTTTCACCTCGCCTATGGTTGATTTTGGTTATGATATATCCGATTTCTATGACATACAACCAGAATATGGAACCATAGAGGATTTTCGGGCCTTAATAAAAAAGGCCAATGAAATTGGTATTAAAATTATATTGGACTTTGTGCCTAACCACAGTAGTACGGAAAATGAGTGGTTTAAGAAATCGGTGAACCGTGAAAGAGGTTATGAGGACTTTTATGTTTGGCATAATGGCAAGTTGGATGCAAATGGTAATAGAATACCACCCAGTAATTGGTTGCAGGCTTTTAGAGGCAGTGCCTGGGAATGGAATGAGGTGAGGCAACAATATTATCTACATCAATTTGCAGTGCAACAGGCCGATTTAAATTATCGCAACCCGGATGTGGTGGAACAAATGAAACGTGTTCTAAGATATTGGTTGGAACAGGGAGTAGCCGGCTTTCGGGTAGATGCGGTACCAGTTTTGTTTGAGGTCAAGCCAGATGAAAATGGTCAATATCCTGATGAAGAAGTAAGCGGCTTGACAGATGACACTGAGGCTCGTAACTATTTGAAAATGGAATTAATAGAAAATCAGCCGGAAACCATCGATATGGTTTATCAATGGCGCCAGGTTATGGATGATCATCAGCGTATTTATGGTGGTGATACTAGAGTTTTACTTATTGAAAGTTATGCTGCTCCCTGGTATACCATGCAAATGTATGGAAATGCTTCCAAGGAGGGAGCTGAATTGCCTTTTAATTTCAACCTCATAACTGAAGTGAATTCCAATGGCATGTCTGCAAGAAACATTGAAAATGGTGTAAGTAATTGGCTAAGTAACATGCCTGCTGGGCGTACGGCCAATTGGGTTATAGGCAATCATGACCAGCGAAGAGCCTCTAGTCGCTATGGTGTGCGTAATATAGATGCCATGAACATGTTGGTTATGATGTTGCCTGGTGCTAGTGTTACCTATCAGGGCGAAGAATTAGGCATGTTGGACGGTGAAATCTCTTGGGAGGATACAGTAGATCCAGCTGCCTGCAATGCAAATCCTGATATCTATGAACAAACTACTAGAGATCCCGCGCGTACCCCATTCGCCTGGTCTTCCGCTAAGAATGGTGGTTTTTCTACAGCTGATAAGACTTGGCTGCCAATGGCTCCCGGCTATGAAACCACAAATGTGGAAAGTGAGAACAGTGCAACGAATTCTCATTTGAAAATCTATAAATCTCTAATAGAATTACGAAAATCTTCGAAAACTTTGCAGCAAGGATCCTACAAATACAAAGCTTTAAATGACGGAGTATTTGTTTTAAAAAGGTAAGTAGAGTCTAAGAAAAATGAAAAAATTATTCTAAGAACAATTTCTTAATGTTTTAGATATTTAGCTGGTGAGGAGACTTTAGTGTACGTGGCCAATTTTGGTGAAGGCTCTTATAGCTCTAACATAGTGACGGATTTTGATGTTACTTTACCCAGCTCCATGAATGTTAAAATTACCAGCGTGGATTCCAATAAGTATGCAAATGCTCCTTTAACTACAACGGGTATATCACTGTCGGCTGGCGAGGCTGTTATACTGGGAACACAATAAAAATTAGTCAAAAGTGCATTTGATGGTAGATAAATTTAAATTTTTGTTATTAATAAAAGTTGTTATTATAAAATATAGGAAATTTTTGATTGACTTTTTCTGCGAATCCATTTTTAAAAGAGTTGCTTGTTTGGAACGTTGTTCTCCATGATGGTCTACTGCATGGTGGGAAATATTTCAAAAATTGTAATTAGATCTTCAATATTCAAGCAGACATTCCGATTTTGATAAAACTTGATAATATCGCACTGGTTCCTATAAAGGGAATTTACTCAAAATTCACACATTTTCACTTTCAGCAAGAAAATGATGCACCATAAAATTCTTTGATAAAATTGTCTAGTATATTGATAAAAAATTATAGCTGCATCCTCCTTTGTGATATAAGAGTACAAAACCATTAATCAAAAATAAAAACATTTAAAATTTAATAAAGTGAATTTAACGTTTGCTTATATCAATAACATTACTGCAGAAAATGTTGTTAATACACAGAAAAAGTTATTAAATTTCTCCAATCACCAAATTTATTCCAAATTCATAATATCAAGCAAACAAGTTGTTGATTTTGCACCTATTACCAAAATGATTATATTGATTACTAAAAGTTTAAAAATTTTTCAATAAATTATATTTTTAATTTTAATTAAAAAAGTGATCAAAAAACCATTTCAAACAATGTGTTAATTTATTTAAATAAATATTGACAATTCCCAATAACAATTCTACATGTTTAAATTATTTTATTTTAAACGAAAAAAGTCAATTCAGATTTTTAGTTATTTAATTAAAATATTAATTGAAAATTTATTTCAAAACAACTAAAATGTTAATTAAATAAAAATTAAATTTTTTATTTTCTTTCAACTAAAAAAATAATTGATTCAATTATCACATTAATTAAATTTAAATACTTTTTAAACCATTTTTTTAATTGATAAAACACTTTTTTCTCTGTACCAAGAAATATTTAATTAATATTATTAATTTGTTTACTGGTGCGAATTAAATAATTTTTTAATTAATATTACAATTTTCTTTAATTGAAATAAATTTTTCTTTTTTCAGTATACATATAAAACAACAGTTTTTTTTATCTCTATTGAAAATTTATAAATTTTGTGTAAAAACCCTTTAGAGAACCCAAATTTGAAACTCGGGGGGGCGTATCTTGGAGGCTCTATGGGCCACCTTTGGTTTAGTTAAAAATTCGAAACGAACCAATAAATTCAATCGTTAGGACTTAAGTTACTCTGCATATCTGCTGAATTTACCCAATGATGCAACAGTCATGGTAAATCTTTTGTCTGTAGGAATATTTGTGTAGTAATAGACCGATTTGGTCAGTTCGTTCTAGCACACGCTATTGTCCTCCTATTGTCTAACAATATTTATTCATATCAATAACAGATAGATTGGCAAATATATTGAGAGCCTCTTAACAATTGAATTTTTATTAAGGTCGAGCGATGACTTGTGCAAAAGGCGCCAAAAGTGTGTCATATCCCTATGATATAACTATGATTAGTCAGCCAAAAACATCTAAGTTTACGTTAATAAAAAATATGTTATTGAAAAAATTTTAATTTAAAGGTTATACAAATTATTTTCTAAAGATTTCGTTACCTTAGTCGGAAAAAGTGCTAAGTCTGTTTTTTCAAATTATTCAGGAGAGACAAAAAACTGTTTAATTTTTTAGTAGACTTTTTAAAAATCTGTAAATGCAGTTCTTTTCTTTAGTCCATCCTCTTAAATTACCAGTATTCGTAGGATTTTAAAATAAATCATTTGCGGTCTTATAGGCTTTTTTGGACTTAGCACATTTGCTCTTTGAAATTTCATTATTTTAGTAGGGACTTCCTTAAATATGTTTCCTTAAATATGTTTTCTTTTATTTCTGAAATTTAATATAACGAATTGTTCCTTATGAAGCATAATTC
Source organism: Pollenia amentaria (assembly GCA_943735925.1). Classification (NCBI taxonomy): domain Eukaryota; kingdom Metazoa; phylum Arthropoda; class Insecta; order Diptera; family Polleniidae; genus Pollenia; species Pollenia amentaria. The sequence goes on along the minus strand of OX031010.1, from coordinate 10,170,026 downwards.
GTTACAGCGGTATTCGCTGTAACCAAAAAAGCTCAATAAAACTATTAAAAAAGTAAATGTATTTGGTGTTTACAAGAATGTAGTTATTTTATTGGTGTTGATAAACAAAATATTTATTGGTTAACAATTAATAAGAATAAGAATTATTAGTTTAAAGAAAAAGAAATAAATAATAATAAAAAGGTCTATTTTTGCGATATACAGGCCTGTTCTGAAAACCACTTTTATTCAAATCACGTGATTTCAAATCAGATGTGTCTTTTAAAATCACACGATTGATATTTTTGTGTTCCGTTTTTGTATGTTTTGTAGTGGTTTTCAACTGCCAAAAGCATACCAAGAAGCATAAAAACAAAATATTTTTCAGAACACCACAAAATCACACGAGTGATTTGAAAAGCACGTGATTTAAAATCGCGTGTTTTTCAGAACATGCCCGATAGGGAACATCCAATTGCTTAAAATTATACGATCATGTTGAATTCAATAGTGTTTTTATTTTAGGCGGAAGCTTCTTATGTTAAAAAAATAGGTACAGAATATTTAGAAAAGGGTTAATTCCAAAAGTAGTGTACATGAGCATTTTTTTTTTTTTTTTTTTTAAGGTTGAGGAATTCATTCTCTGAAATTGTTTACTTGCATTAAGATTTGTGCAGATTGCGAAATTACTTTTAGTTTCTTTAAAAAAAATTTGTTTTGCTTTTTTATTGCATTTTGGTGAAATATTTTCCGGAATGTCACTTTTTACAAAAATTTACAAAACTAAGAAATTAATGCAAAAATGTTAGAACAAAGCCTACTATCGCATTCGTTCACTTATTATTTACCAGCTTTGGATGTTTTTCTTAAAAAAAACGGGTTAGTAATAGCAAAAAGTTATTTTTCGAAGAGATTCCAATTATTTTTTTTTCCTTTTATAATTCAAGAATTAAAAAAAAGTAATTTTTTTACAAAAATTTGTTTTTGTGCAGCTTACATTTAAAGTAACAAATTTGCTTCAAACAATTTGGAAGAAATTGTTGTATTTTGCTGGAAACTTGAAAAAATAAAAAGTGACAGTACGGATCCAATTTAAATTTCAAGTGTAACGAAAACTTAAACATTTATTCATTATTTTGTTTTTGGTTACTGTTTGTTTTTTCTTTTTTATAAAAACGAAACAAAAAATAAAAGTAATCCAATTATATTAACAAAAAATTCATGAACAAATCTATTCATCGGAATCTGTGAATATTTCATAAAAAATTGATTCCCGATTGGTTTTTTTTCTATTTGTTTTTATCTTTACATCAAAAGAACTACAGTATTGAAATCAATCAGAATTTTCGAGAAATAAGCTTTTAAAATAAAAAAAACCTTTTTACTTAAAAGTGACAGTAAAGAAATTTGTGATACTTTTTTTGTTTTTTTCTTCTAAAAAGTTATTTCACGGAAAATAAAAACAAGAAAAAGTGATCAAAACTTCGTAATATATTAATATACATTTTTATTTATTTTATTTTTTACGATTTTTTATTAAATAACTGTGTGACAGTACGGAAATTTTTAGCTGTACTTACCATCGTGCGATTATAAATTCACTTGAAAACAAAAAATAATTGATTTTATTATTTTATTTTTTATCTTAATCAATTTATCACTTCTTGCACTTTTTAATAGCGATGCACATAAAGCAAACGAAACAGCTCAAGTAATGATTATGACTTAATTAAAAAAAATGTGACATTACGGAAAAAACGCAGAGACAAAGTAAAATTAGAACGTCAAAATGACATTGATAACATTTTTCAGGTAAAACCAGGAAAAAGCAATAAAAATAAATACAATCATTGAAAAACAGTTGAATTTTTTATTATTGTTCTATTGTTTTCAACTATTTTTCCATGTTGCTTAATGAATAACATGTGTGGAGACAGGTATATTTGTATGTAATAGGCATGATATACAGTTAAAGCACCATTTGCACAATTTAGCAGAAAGTTTTACAATAATAACAACTACTTTTGTTTGTTGCTAATTATTTGAGAGCTTACTTGCCGTTTTTGTTTTTTTATTTTCTTTTACATGAAAGAAATAAAAAGCTTGAGACGAAAAAAAAGCATTGTGTTTGGAATTAACCCAAAAACAAATCATAAATGAGGCAGATCATCATAAAATCGGTGATGGTCCTTGGGTAAAGTTAGTTTTAAAAATTGCAGGTCTTCATAGTTTCTTGCCGTTAATTTCCTCCTTTCGTGATGGAGTGGTTCCAAACTCGAAAAATAAATAGGTTTTATATTTTTATTTATTTTCTGTGGTAAATTTTTCCACTCTTCGCTGAAACGTAGTTTATACTTTGTTTCACAATTTTTGCCTCGTCCAGGCGAATAAATAATACAATACAATAAATAGTTACCTTCGGCGTCAAAAAACTGTATAATTATGGTATTTTGCAATATTTTATATTTTTTAAAATTCACAAAATTCGACTGAAGGCAGTAAATACTTAAGATTGTATTAAAATGTGTGGTTATAACAAGGACGAAAAAATATCGAAAATAACCAAAATTCTCAATGCATGCAAAAGCATTTTAAACTGTAATCACTTTGATATAACGATTTATATTAAATGCAAAGTAGATATTTAATATTGCAGCTATTGCCAAATTGCTTTAATTCTATATAATCCAACTTAAAAAGAAAAGACTTTATTAAAAAAAAAAAAAGAAAAAATTTGTTCCTTTCAACTGGACTTGGCATATTTTCTTACTTTTTTAAATTATTTTTTGGACTTAGCATATTTGCCTGCCACTGCATTCCAGCAAGAAAAAACAAAATACTGGTATTATTTTGCTTGTAAATTATGTATTTAGAATTATACTAGCAAGCTACATCAAAATCTCAATTTCGACGAAAAGTGGAAAGTTTGGACTAAGTGGAAGGTAACGATTTTCAAAAGTTTATTTTGCAAACAAAAACATAAAACAGGTGTTAGAATAATTATTGCTAGTAAAAATTTTCATGCAGATTTTTTCAACTAATTTTTGTGTGTTAAGTTTGTATGCCCTTTTTTCACTCTCCCGTTGCAAGTTTTTCGAGTACATGAACACATGATGGAATGAAAACATAAATTACTTACGCCATATGGTTATATTGCTTGTCTAGTCTTATGTCAAAGATTTGGGTATGTTTACAAAAGCTCCACGTTTTGTGTTGATGTTAATGTATTGTTATATTTTGATTAAAAATAAATAAAATATTGACTATAGTGATGCGTAAACACTTACTAGCCACCGTTTTTTTTAAACACTTTCCACCTAATCGGACTTCAAAATCCACTAGAACCGCTAAGTAATTAATTTAAATATATTTTATTTAAAATACGCTTAAATCTAAATATTTTGCCAAGTTTTATATAAATCTATATATAGGGTATTTTTAAAAGGCTTTCGCTAAACGCTACGTTATATGAGTATGCTCAAATCTAGCACTGCACAAGCAAAACTTTTGAGACACACTATACAAGCAAACTGTGCAGTTTTTTATTTTATAGTTACACTTTATTTCCACGATGATTCCAGAGACATGTCTTTTTTGTATTTCGTTTTTAATGAAAATTGCAAAAACCTGATAAATTTTCCCCATGTTTCTTTTTTTTTTGCAGTCAAAATTGATTTTTCCCTGATTCCCCAAGTTCCTTGTTCGTGTAAAAATATTTAAAATTTCGTTATTCTATATAATTTTGATATGTTTTGCATTTTCTTTAATTAAATTTTTTTATTTTTCTATGTTTTAATAAGCTCTTGAAAATTAAAATAACAAAAAAACTTTGAAATAAAAACAAAACATAAATTAAAAAACACAAGGAATCGCAAAGAGGAATGTCAAGAAAAAGAAAACAAATAAAATACGATTCATGTCTTTTTTCTACCCTGCTTTCTTTTCTACCCCGCTCGCTTTCAAACGAAAAAAGACACAAAGGAGTGCAAAGAGGAATGTCGAGAAAAAAAAACACATAAAAAACGATTCACGTCTTTTTTCTACCCTGCTTTCTTCTCTACCCCGCCCGCTTTCAAACGAAAAAAGACATAATTTAAAAATAGGGGAAAAATCATCGTGAAAATTTGGTGTTATAAACGAAAAAGACAACATTTGCATATTAAATAAAAAGAAAATATTTTTTCCTTATTTAGTTTTTAATAACCTCTTCATTTATATTTCGTAGTATTTGATTTCATGGGTCTATTGCTGCTCTTAATTCGCCATAATTTTGGAGATTCTTTGAATGATTCAAGCAACGCTGTTCAGAATATTTTTTGCGCGCTCGTTTTTGTTGTCAACTCTTAAAAAAACAGCATTTTTTTACCATACACTATACAAGTTCACTGTACAGTCTTACAAATTTGAGCAAATATCAAAATTTTTTGGATTTCTAATAATTTTATTGCGATAATATCAAATACACTGCCTTAAACTACACAAACGCACTGTACAGTGTCAGACTGGAACATTAAACTTGTGTAGTATATGGCCGGCATTATTTGTTAATTTTAAATTTTTTTGGTTGAAAATTATCGTTTTTCTTATATACAAAACAAACACACTAAACTGTATTAAAAGTTGTGAAAAAATTAAAAGTATGTTATTTTTCGTCAAACTCAGATCAAACCATACGTGTGATTTTTTGGTTTACTTCTAATGCAATCACAAACATGTGAGTTAAATGAGCCAGTTGGATGTTTTACCATGCCGCCGCTTTAGTCATTTTCTGTTCTTGCGGGTACCAAAGTAGCGACATTGCTGAATATGGCTTTATTGCGATTGTATACGCTGTATGCTTTAACATATGGGCATTTCCATCAGCATGTCAAACACGACTCAAAAAATAAATAGCCTTGAAACTATTTTTCGAATATGGTAGAAAGTAAAAAAAAAAACACTTAAACTTTACTATGCAAAGGGGTTTATTACATTTTTTAAGAGCAAAAAATAAAAATTGAATTTTGATTCATTTTTAGTAACTGCAATAAATAATTTTCACTATTCTAAATGAAGATATCTGAATAATTTTAGGCACAAATAACTTTTATATAACTCTTAACGTCATAGCATAATTCTGTTCCGGCGACCATGATTTGCGATGGGTCAAAAATAGTGTACACTCTCAAAAATTTGTTTTTAAAATATTATGGTGTAGGATATTACATGGTTGGGCTTGGCCAACTATACTTTCTGACTTGTTTGTTTTAAGTTTTTGTATGCATATATTTACCAAAAATATATTTCATACCTTGTAAATACTATAAGAGAAAAATCTGTCACGTACGAAATGTCACGAACGATATTACATTTGGTTCATTATAAAACCATCCAGAAAAATGTTTTTCTTTCTAATTACGGATTATAACGGAAAAATATATGGTTAAATGTAAAAAAATTTAAAAAAGGAAAAATATCTCCCACAATTCGCAGATTTTTTTAAATTCACCCGAAAATCACTTCCGTTTAATGTCACGTGCGATATACACCTATTTTGCTAGGTATTTTGGATAAAGGGATTTCGAATATAATAATTTTTTTTTTTAATAATAGTACATTCTAAAAGAAACATAATGATAAATAAGTTTTCCAGTTACTACTATTTGCACAAAAACTCTATCGCTCCGAAAGCGTAAAGATGTCACGTACAATGACATGGAAATGCCTATATATTGTTGTTAATGTTGTTTTATTCCCTTCAATGTGTGTGTACAAGTACGTAATAAAAGAGAATAAAAGAGAAAACGCGGTGCCCTGAATTTGCCTATCGCTGTTTTAAACCTAAAAAATAAATACTTCCTTACCTTGTGTCGTAGTTCCAAGGACTTACTCTGGAATTCATGAATAAATAAAACTAATTTATTTCTTTTATTTTAAATACATTTATTTTTATATTAAATTTTCTGATTTTTTTTCTTTCATTTTAAAAATCTTAAAGATTTTTTAAAGTGATTTTTTTGTAATCAATCATAAAACAATTTGTAGTATTTTCTTTATTTTTTGTTTTTAATTTTTAATATAAATTTTTTACACATACTAAAACATTATATAATACATAAGTATTTATGTTAAAGTATTTAATTTAACTTTTTTTTGTATTTAATAACAATTTAAATATTATTAAAATTTATGTTTGCTATTTTTTTTTTATAAAAGACAATTTGTTTAAGTAATTTTCTGAATTTTTTTTATATGCTGTTATTAGTAATAAATTTGAATTATACAGAACTCATAAACTTTATAAGTTTTATTTATTAACTATTTATAAATTGGTTTATATTTTTTACATCCTAATTGTATGCTACGTTTTTTATATGTCTTTTACAGTTCTTCCATAAAAAGAGTAAAAGAGGTAAAAAAAAGAGCTTGGGGTTTTTTTATATACAAGAAGAGAAAAACACTTATGTATTATTTATAATTTTTGTGGTTTCTTTTTAATACACATTTAGAAATTTTTATTTATTAGTTTAATAGTATTTATTTTGAATTTCTTTATGGTTTTTTTCGTAAGTTTTTATAAACCAACCAACAAATATTTCTATATGATAAAAAAAAAGATTTATATACTTTACACATACACAATTTTACAAACACAAACAATCATTTTTTTTAATGTCGAATCATAAATAAAACTTAAATTTCATAGGTATTTTATTTTCGGAAGGATTATGTTTTTAAAATTTAATTTTAAACTAAAATAAAAGTTTTTTGTTACAGAAAAATATTTATTTTCTCTTTAAATTAAAAATTTGTTGTAGTTGTCGGCTTCTGTCGCCTTTGTTTTCTTTAAAGTGGCTCAGTTCAGGATAAAAATAAAGTTCATTTACAATTATCTAAGTATTTTCTAGAAATATATTTAAATTAATTTTATTATTTTTTTTCGTTACTTGTTTTGGAAGTACTTTGAGCTTTAAATTTCATTCCATTTTTAAATAGTTGTTCAACAATTAATTATTGTTATGTTGCTGGGCTCAAAAGCAACATAAATAAATTAATTGTTGACTTTTGTTAAATTTATTACAGAAAATAAAAATTATCTTTGTTTCAAAGAAACTTAAAATTGTAATTTGTGTAATTTTTAGAAGATAAATTTAGTATCACATTTTTATTAAAAATACATAAATAAACTAAAAGTAGTTCAATTAAAAAGCCAGTTAAATAAATCAAACATAATTTTTTTTTAAATAAATTTTTTAAAACCATGAAGGCAATTACATATTAAGAATTAACCCAGCAGGCAGCCATAATTAAAAGAAAATTTCTTTAATATGCCAAACGAATATTCTAAACAAAGTTTAAAACACAAAAATTTTATAAGTTTTTAATTTCTTGTGAAAAAATACCAAACATCCTTAAAATATTGATAAATAATTAATAGATTTACAAACAATTTTTATATTAAAAAGTTCTATTAGGAAATGAACTTTTATATAAAGAGATCATCGAGAAAGGATCGAAATAATTTTCTAAAATGTAAAGGTTTAGCGCCAAGTAGCGATAAACGATAAACCAAAAATTTCACCTGCTTAGCGACAATATAAATGATTGTATAAAATTTTCTCGATTAATTTTCAATACAGATAAATTTTAATTCAAGTAAAATTTGCGACAAATAATAACACATTTTTTAACCTGGAAAATTTTCTCGATAAATCTTCAAAATAGAATTTTTTAATAAAAAAAATCTTGCAAAATTTCTGAAATGAAAATTTTTCTCAATACATTTATGAAAAAGAAATTTATCTGAATAAATTTTCGTTAAAAAAATTTTTGATACATTTTCTATATGGAAAAATTTCTCGACTAATTTTTGATATAGAAAATTTTCTCAAAAAGTTTTTAATAAACAAATTTTGATATAAAAAACTTACACGATAAATTTCTATGTTAAAAATTATTTTTAATAAATTTTTCATATATAATATTTTCTTAGTAAATTTCTCGTAAAGTTTCGAACAAGAAACTTTTATTAATAAAAAAAAAAAAAAAATAATTTGAATACATTTTTGAAAAGCAAATGTTCTCAATAAATTTTGGTAAATTTTCGAAATAGATAATTTAAAAAAAAAGATTCTCGATAAATTTTGGAAATAGAAACATTTTCTCGAAACATTTTTTAAAAAGAACATTTTCAGAATTAAATTTTATTCAAAAAAATGTTCTCTAGGAACCTTTAAACTAGAAAATTATCTCGAACAGTTTTCGATAAAGAGAATTTTTCTTATACGTTTTTGATAAAAAAAATTAAAGCTAAAATTTTACAGATAAATTTTTCCTAATGTTTTCTTAAATTTTCAAATTCAAAATTTTCTTGTTAAAAAAAAAAAAAAAAAATAATTTCTTTAAATTGTAGAAGTAGAAAATTTATTTCTACATAAAATTGTTATTAAAAAAATATTAAATAGACAACCCCTGAAGATGTCAACAAATAATTGACGAAACGTTGGGAGAAACATGTAAAAAAGGTTTTTATTTACATTAATATATTAGGCCCAATTAGCTTAACAAAAACTTATATATAAAAAAATATTCAGATTAAAGTTTTGATCAAAAAATGTCTCGATTTTGATAACTTTCTGCATAGATTTTTTATAAAGAAAATTTTCTCGATATATAAAGTTTTTTTAAGTTAAAAAAAAAAAAATTAAATAAAATTCTTACTGATAAATTTTTAATGCGAAAATTTTCTTAACAAATTTTTAATATGGAATATATTTTCCTTAAATTTCGAAATAAAAAATTTTCTTGATTGTACAAGTAGAAAACTTTTTCTCGATATATTTTTAAAAATAAAATTTTCTGAATAGAATTTTGTTTTAAAAAAATGTTGTGAATATTGATATTTTTCAAAATAAATTTTCTATATAGAAAATATTCTCGATACATTTTCGATATTTAGAATTTTTTTATTCCTTTTTAATAAAAAAAATTTCGGTAAGCAAATTTTTTCGATTAATTTTCGAAGTAAATATTTTTCTTAATACATTTTTGCTAAATTTTTGAAAAGAAACTTTACTTGATAAGTTTTATGAAAAAAAAACTTTTTTTTTTAATTCTTTTTGAAAAAGGAGTTTTTTTAATAAAATTTTGTTCAAGAAAGTTTTCTCTATAAAGTCTCGATATTGCTAACTTTCTAGATAAATTTTCTATATTGAAGATGTTCAGGATATATTTTTGGTATTTAGTTTTTTTTATACGTTTTTGATAAAAAAAATTTTGGTATGCAAATTTGCTCGATACGTTTTTGAAAATTAAAATTGTTCTTATACATTTTCGATGTGGAAATAGAAAATTTATTTGATAAGTTATAGGAATATAAAATTTTTTCTCAGCTATATAAAATTCTTTATTATAAGTTTTCTTTGAAGTCTTTGAATCAAATTATTGATATGATTTCTATTTAAAAATTTCCTCCATAATTTTTACAGTTGTCTCCATAAATTTTGTATACAGAAAACTTCTTCCATAAAGGTTCTATACGGAAAATGTTATATATAAACATTATTAATATAAATTTTGTATACAAAAATGCTCTGCATAAAATTTGTATGCCAAAAATTTTTTCATTAATTTTTTTATACAGAGAATTTTTCCCAAAAATTTCGATAAATTTTTTATATAAAAATTTTTTTTTATATCTTTTTTGAACCAAATTTTTGATATGATATCTATTTAAAAACTTTCTCCACAGTTCTCATAGTTTTCTCTGTAAATTTCTTCCATAAATGTTCTATACGGAAAATGTTCTATATAAACATAATTTTTCTCCATAAAATTTCTATCCAAAAATATTTTTTTAGGAGTTTTCTATACAGAGAACTTTTTCCAGAAATGGAGACAAATTTTCGCTGTGAAAATTTTATTAAAAAATTTTTCGATTTCAATATTTTAAACTTTTTACACCAGATTTTTGACACAGAACTTTTTTCGACTAATATTCTATATAAAAATGTTCTCAACAATTTTTAGAGTTTTCTCCATAAATCTTGTATGCAGAAAATTTTCTTCATAAATGTTTTATACAAAAAATTTCACCACACATTTTCTATATAAACATTTAAAAGATAAATTTTCTTTCTCCAAATATTTTTACACACTGATAATTTTTCCATTTTTCAAAAATATATCAAAACAATTTCCATATCAAAATTTTTAAAAAAAAATTATCTTTATCGCATGACTATTCAGAAAGTTTTTGCACAAAATTTTTGTTTCGTCAAATATTTATCGATGAAATTGTAAGAATAAATTTTTTACGTTAAAAATTTATCAAGAAAATTATTATATTTTTTAAATCTATCGAAAAAATTTTCAGATCAAAAATTTAACAAAACGAAAGATTGTATTTCAAAAATCTATCGAGCAAAATTTTAAATCGGAAATTATTTTTATTAAAAATTTATTAAGATAATTTTCTTAACCAAAAATTTATCCATTTAATTTTATATTATTTGAGATCATTTCTTATGACCGAGATCTATTAGAGAAAATTTTCTATATTGAAATTTTTTCGACCATTTATCGAGAAAGTTTTTTTTGAGCACAATTCTATTTAAATAATTTACTTTTTGTAAAAATGAATTGAGAAAAAATTTTCTATTCCTAAAACTTATTAAGTAAAGTGTCTATTTCGAAAATCTTCCAAAATTGTTTCCATATCGTAAATACATTAATAAAAATTAATGGAGAAATTTTACATACAGAAATTTTTTTTATCAAAAACGTATTAAAAAAATTTCTATATATCAAGAAATTAACCAGAAAACTTTTTTGAACACAATTCTAGTCAAAAAATTTCCTTAAAAATTATTTCTATATGTAGGATTTTAATGAAACCAGTGTTCTTTTTGTTTAAACTAAAAAAGAGTTCAATTTTATTCAATTGTAAATGGATTACGTGCTAAAACTTAAAGTATAAATTAATGTAGTTATCTGTCCAACATCTAAACTTCAACTAACTCCCTAGTCTTGTCCTCGTCGATAAAAACCCTACTCGCCCAATTCCCTGTCACTCGTTAGTCAATTCCCCTTGTCATGACAGTGTTGTAATTCTAATAAGAGTTGCCACTCCTTGTCGTTCGTCCGTTAATACCCGTCCCCACATATATATAAAAAAATATGAAGGAAGTTTTCTGTGCAAATTGTGTTGAATATTCTTATTTATAAATTCTATCGAAAATTTGGTTTAAAACGATATCAAAAAAGTTTTCTATGTCAAAAACTTTTTTATGAAATTTTGTACAGCGAAAGATTATCAACAATTGGTCAAAAGCGAATATTTATCGAAAAAACGTCCATAAAGAGTATTTGTTATTTTTTTTAGGCAGAATATTTGTCAAATAATTTCTTCGTGACAATTATTGCCAATTAGTAAGAGAATATGCATTTGATTGAAACATTAAATTTCCTTAATTAAAGCTGTACATTTTGCCAAGTTTCTTATGAATTACCAATATTTGGTTAGTTTGACTTATTGTATTGCTTTACTAATTGAAATAAATTATAAAATATGTTTGTATGTATATGTGGTTATCAAAACACAATTTCCTTTTTAATTATTCGTAACATACCTAAATGTGGAAGCAAATTTGAATATAAATTATAGTTTGTTAGAAATTTTTCTTTAAGTTATCTTAACATTTCTTTATGTATTCATCTTCTATTCGTTATTATTATTATTAAAAACTAACTAATCTTAGTAAGTGGAAAACTTTTATAATTTATCTTTTTATTATACACAAACATATACACACGCGTTTTTCTTAAGGTCATTATTAAACTTTATTTTCATTTTCTAGAAACATTTTCGTAAACAAATAAATGATAAAGCAGTTCTTTGGTTATAACGAGTACATTTAACATCGAAGTAGGTTACACTTTTAAAGTCGTAGACATTAAACTTTAGTTAACGGTGGTTTAACTGTTAAGGAATATAAATGAATAATTTTTGTTTATTTTTCGGATGTTTCTTTTGACTTTGAATCTGCTCTTTTTAATACTAATTTTTTTTTTGTTTTTTTTTTTTTTTATAATTTACAGCCTTAACTTTTAATATCTATAAATAATTTTTCTTTAACTCGTATAAAAAAAAAATTCTCTCTAAACTGGTATAGCACACCGTTTTTTCCCGGTACTACTTTCCCGACTTAAGGAGGAATTAATGGCAGTAGTACTTACATTATTATTACTAGTCTGAGATCCCTTGGTGGAGCCATTACGGGAAGATAAGCTGTCACAATTGCCTCCACCTACACTGCTAATATCACAGCCAACACAACCCACGACAGCGTTAGAAGCTCCAGTACTCAGAGCTGTACTGCTACTACTACTGCTACTTTCGGAATTACTAGTTCTAGATAAATAATCAGACGACTTAGAGCCGCTTATTTGCTTTAGCTTTTCACTATTCGAAAAACTTTTAGATGTTGCCACAAAAGTTGTGGAGCAGGGGGTATTAGTTGGTGGGGTAGTGGGGGTAGTAGTAGTAGTAGGAGTTAGTGTAGCTTCAAATCTTTTATGTTGAAACTGTAAAGGCTATAAACTGGTAGTTAAAACTGTATTCGATTTAATACACCCTGTTGATTCGTTGTGTGAACTTGTTGTTGTCGTTGTAGCATCAATAGTTGCTGCTGCCGTTGTTGTAGTTGCTGGTATATGATTACCACATGTGCCCACATTGAGGGGAGTTGTTGTGGCACACAAGATGCCATTAATGGTCGATGACATTATCATACGATCGGAAGTTATTGTTGTGGCTGTAGCTGTCGATGCCACTGGCATCACTGTATTCATATGATTTGTGTTGTGATAGTTATGATGATGATGATGGTGTTGTTGATTAATTTTGTTATTATTTGCCACCGTGAGGGTCATTTCGTCATCATTTGTTCCTATACCGACCCTGGTTATGGATGTTGATGTTGTTGTTGCTGTTGTTGTCGTTGCTCCGTTATTGTGGTTATGGTTTTCTTTGTCGGTGACATCGTTGTGATTGTTGTTTGGCACATATTGATCAACGTATGGTATTTGATTGTATGAGCTGCTGTTCAAATTTGTAAAAATGCTGGTGATAGTTATAGTTTGTGTGGCCATTTCGCAAAGTTTTTTCTTCTGGAGACTGTGTTCGGTGTTTGTGGGTGTGATATGTTTTTGAATTTTCTCTTCCTGGGCACATGTGGCTGCTGTAACCACTGCTGCTGCCATCATGGATGATGGTCCCGTATTGGCAGTACGATGCATGTTGGTCGCATAACGTGGTGGCATCATACTTTGTCTTACATTGCGCTCTGGCCTTACTAAAATAATGTACAACTAGGAATCGGCAAGTTTTGTTGTTTTACGTAAAGGGAAGATAAATGAAAAATAACAACATGTTGTTAAATAATGTATAAGACATACTCAGGCATGTTTGTTTTAAGTTATTTTGGGTTTAACCCTCGCTTTACCAATACCCACCCGGGTGACATTTTCGTTCTTATTTCTCTAATAACTATCTTAAAATGGTTTCAGTTAAAAGGAAATTTTTGTTCACTGAATAAATTGCTAAGTTCTTTAAAATAACCCAGAAAAAAAATTTTTTTTGGTATGAAGAAATCTTGTTCATCGCCTATAAATTAACGTGCAGTACCAGGTGGGTATTGGTAGACGATGTACATAACAACCTTTGGTAAAGCAAAGGTTAAGCTGAAATAAGTGTCATATGTTTATTATGTTAATAAATACAGCTAAAAAGTTTTTTTTTTTTTGAGAAAAATTCATTACGAAAAGTTATGGACTCTAGTTTGGAGTTATAAAAAGTTTCTGCTTGTGAACGTGGTAATGAGCTTGTAAAGCATGTAAATAGTTTTTTTTGACGTATGTGTTTTATTTAATTATGTAAATGATATTAAAACAAGTAGCTGCATACTAGCGTATTTCTTGAAAAATTTCCCAGTTTCGTGTTACAAATTTTTTTGTTTAGGAAATTTTTTGATAGAGACTTTTTGGTTAAATAACCCAAATTTTGCAATTCTTAAAATCCATATAAATATTTTTTAATTAATATTTCATTTTAAAACTAAAGTTTTTTTTTTAATTTTTGAAAAAAAATCTATACAGCTTCTCATACTATAAGTGGTACAGACAGAAAAATTCTTAAGAAGCCTTGTTTTAATTCAGAAATTTTTATTTAACCCTCCTGACATGGGTACTCTGGTACCCGAGCGAATTTTAAAAACAAATATCTTTTAAAAAATAAATGATACAAAGTTGAGCTTTTAAAGAGTTTTATAATTTTATGCTTTCCTGATGTCTTCGGGTTGGCTGTGGAGCCACCGAAAGTCAAATAGTACTTACCCTCCTGATGAGGGTACCTGGGTGCCCGTATACATGTAAAAGAATTCTGTATAGAAAATGTGAAGATAAGAGTTGTTTTTGTTTTTTATTTAGAATTTATAAATTTTTATATCTCAATTTGCACTGGTATTTTGCAATCCGATTCGAATCAATAGCCACACAAAGTAAGAAAATACCTTTTAATGATATCCGGCCAGTTTTATACCGCTTTGATCTTTCCGATGGCCCTGTAGCATCCATAGGTATGATTTAATTTGTCATTAGTTAAAAACCTGCTCGGACACTAGCGTATTATCCCTAGGGGAAAGGGAACTAACACTAATCTTGTCACGTGACAAGTCACTTTAACATGGCGATGTCCTACGAGGGGTTAAGTCACCTTTTTGACACTTTGTAACAGGTCACTGAAATAACCTTAATGGACTCATCCAATTTCGGTTAAAATAATGCCTGTCGCAGATATTGTCCCAAATAAGCCATGTCAATATGATTGATCCCCTTCATATAACGTAATAGAACTAGAGAGAATCAGCCACTACCCGCACAAAATCCAGTCAAATGAATAGTTTTGTGCTAATTACCTTTCCTCTGGACCAACTACACTCTAAACACATTATCGCCATTTAAGTGATAGGTCTTGTTTTCACCTATCAGAATTCGTTCCAGTTCCAAGTCAAGGGATGTCAAAAAATAACGACGGGAGCTTCGAGGTTTGTGACTAAGAAAAACACAATATGGACCTAAAGCCTCCACGTTAACCATGTTAAAAAAAGGATCAACGACCAGGTACTTGTTTTACGTTTAGTGCTATATTTCGACACCATTTGGTTCATAACTCCCCTCTTTCCTAACAACAGACAAACGAGTCCCGCTCTGACTGCAACCGTATTGTGGCGTTCCTACATCATCTGCTGGGTTTGGCCGTAGATCTTTCGGAATAAACGCTTTGTTCTGACGAAGCGTACCGACAAGACTTATTCTTCTCATTTAAAGCCGATTGCCCAAAGGGATTGATGTAAAAAATTACCAGTTGTTATATTTGATTCTATTGATTCAAAATCGGATCGCAAAATACGCAAAATATGTGATGGCTGTAAACGGCGAATAAGCAACACGCAATGCAAAATTATTTCTCCATGCTGCACAAAATATGAATTTCCTAAGGTTTATTTTAGGCATTGATACGAGTACCAGTACAAAGTGAGATATCAAAAATTTTTTATTCTAAATAAAATAAAAATCGAAGAGCAGAAAAAGGTTGTCAGTACACCCAGAGAAAAAATATGTTTAAATTTGGTCACCTCCAACAAAACTATTTTTTAAGAAAATTTCAAACATATTATGTTTAAATTTAACCATATTATTGTCACCGACAAACATATTATTGTTAAATTAGTCCTACATCAAGAAGGCACAACCATATTATGGTTGCCTCCGAACATCTTTTGGTTAGTAATAACTAAAATATGTTTAACATTTATAATAGCATGGTTGATTTTCAACCAAAGTATGTTGCTCTTAGAAAAGAGGCAAATACTATTGTTAATTTAAAAACAAATTATTGTCATATTTAACCATTACATGTTTAGAGGCAACCATAATATGGTTGTGGCTTCTTGATAGAGGACTAATTTAACAATTATATGTTTGTCGGTGACATTAGTATGGTTAAATTTAAACCTAATATGTTTAAAATTTTTTCTAAAAATAGTTTTGTTGTAGGTGACCATATCTAAACATATTTTTTCTCTGCGTGTACGGTTAGGGTTAATAAAGTTTTTTTTTATGTGAAATATACAATTCAAAATTACAAAGACAAAAAGCATAATGTATTAAAACGAAGTAGAATACGAAAGTGTCATTAAACCCATACTATTTCACAGCGCAACTGTTTGGTGGTTGGCACTCAAGGGGCAGAATCATCCAACCAAGTTTACACGTATAATGAGAATGGTGGCATTAGCAGTAACATGTGCCATTACTACCACCCCATCAACGGTTTTGGTTAATCCTTGAACTAGTTATAACTGGCCATTTTGGAAAAATGTAAGCTGAAAATACAGCGGTAAGACTAAGGGCCGATAGGGCATAAAAATATTACAACATTGGACATGCTTGAATCCTTTTTATGGTAAATTGTAACTTTGACGTGAATCTTTGATCCTGGATCACCATAAGCATTTTGGCTAACATAGTTCACTATGGTGATCTACGAATTCCTAGAGATACAGTACAGATCTACACTGACGGTTCTAAAACACAGTATAGTAAAGGTTCTCGTATCTACTCAGAGCAGTTGTACTGGAGCATTCCTATAAGATTGCCGGATTATTGTTATGTCTTTTAGGACGAGGTAATGGCTATCAACATAGCCAGGAGGCACATTCGGTGTGATGAGTGATATGAGGGATATTCACATTATTACCGATAGTAAAGCAGCCATACGATCCCTGAAAAATTTATTTACACATCGAAAATTGTGCAAGAATGTCGGATGTCTCTAGAGGAGATAAAGGGACATTCAATGGTAAGCCTCAAATGGGTACACGCAGAGCAAAAAAAAATATTTTTAAATATGGTCACCTCCAACAAGACTATTTTAAAGAAAATTTTAAATATATTTTGTTTAATTTAACCATATTATTGTCACCGACAAACATATTATTGTTAAATTAGTCCTCCATCAAGAAGCCACAACCATAAATGGTTGCCTCTAAACATGTTATGGTTAAATATGACACTAATTTGTTTTTAAATTAACAATAGTATTTTCTCCTTTTCCAAGAGCAACATTCTATGGTGAAAATCAACCATACTATTATAAATGTTAAACTTATTTTAGTTATTATCAACCTAAACATGTTCGGAGGCAAACATAATATGGTGTTGCCTTCTGGATGGAGGACTAATTTAACCATAATATGGTTGTCGATGACAATAATATGATTAAAATAACCATAATATGTTACCAATTTTATTTAAGAATAGTTTTGTTGGAGGTGACCATATTTAAACATATTTTTTCTCTGGGTGTACCTGGGAACTAGTTCCGGCAGTCGTGATCGAATACTTTTTCGATTCGAAGGCAATTTTATTTCTTATTCTTTCAGTCGATACTGAACGAACCGAAATTATATTTTCAGTGTTGTGAAAACTCAAATAATTGCTTTACAACACTAAAAAAATTATTTCGACTCGTTCAGTATCGACTAATTAGAAATAAAATTGCGTAAGAATCGAAGAAGTATTCGCTAACGACTACCAGAATTAGCCCCGTGGTCACAGGGGAATATATGGAAACTATATGGCGGACCCGATGGGGCATTCATGCAAAACCTTAAATCGGAATTGTTCAACATTTAATGAATGAATTTCACTCTCGAAGTGAAAGCAACTCATCGTTGATTCGCTAAAACTACCTGTGGGGAAACCAGAAAAATCTGGCACTTTAGAGATTAAAAAAGACTTAGCGGGCTTTAAAACTGTCCAGACTTTACCTCTGGAATCTAGCTGCTGTTATTACTGACCATTGGACAATTGGGAAATATTCCCACAGGATTAGGCTACCGTACAACGATCTGTGCAGTTATTGGAACGATGAGTGAGAAGAGGAGTCAACGGAAGATATTCGCTATCAGGGTTCGGCATTCGGAGATCTAAGACACAAACTGTTTGCAGGAATTCCCTTATGGATTAAACTTGCATCTCCTCTGACATTGATTTTAATAGGATCCACTTCTTCATTGAATCAAAGCGCTGGCTGAGTGAGAATGTCGACAGGCAGGTAACATAAGACCCCTGGGAGACAGTAAAACATGGAAACAGAGGGCACCTTGGAGATAGTAGAACATGGTAACATTAGGTGTGGTAACCTAGCCTTAGTAGTCTTATAAGATATCCGCCTTATATTGTGAGTAGCTGTATATAAATGATGTATATCTTATAAATTAAATAGTAATTTAATTGCTTTGAAATAATTATGATCTATTTTCTAATACGTTCATATTTTCTGACATTATTAAGTGCCACAAACCCGTATTTCTTCATATAAGTCTATGTAAAGATAATAAGATTTTGATCAAAAATTTATTGCCTTTAATGTTATTTAGTAATTTTGTAAATGCATTTGATTCGAACGAATTGTGTCCACCTTTTTTTTTTGAATTATTTAGGGAAAGATATAAAAAATATTTGTTGATATGACTCTAGATAAATATGAGATTATTTTGTTTAATAAAAGAAATTTCCCCAGATAAAACAAGCATATGGCCTATTAAATTGATTACTAATTTCTGTGGATTGAATTTCAAAAGAAAATGATAAGAGCAAAACAAAAACTGAAAGACAATTACTTATAAAAAGAGGGACCCTTAATTTTTTTTTATGAAATATTAGAAATTTCAACTTATTTAAGTTCTATAAGGGACCCCCTTTTTCAGAAAAATTTTTTTTTACTTACTTTGGGTGAGAATAAACAGGCAATAGTAACACTGGCTGATAAACTTATTGTCACCGACATTGATGTTATTCTCAGGGGCACATGATTACCCGTACCAAAATATAATGGAACAAATGCCAGCCAAATGACACATGTTGTGTACATTGTGAAACCTTTGGGGAACAAAATTAAATAAAATGAAAACAAATATTAAAAGGAAATACAAAAATAAACAAGGAAACAACACAATAAATTGTTCAGCAAAATTAAACAAAACATTTATTAATGAATTTAAGGAAACAAAAAAAAAAAAAAAAAAAAAAGTCCACAGTTACTTCCACTTACCGATATGCTTCGATTCGTTAAATGCCTCCGGAATTTTGCGTGTCAATACTGCATATACCGTACACACAACAATCAGTACAATGGGATAGAAAAAGGCTATGACATACGAAGCATCGATATAAGAATCACATACCAATAGATTATCTTCGCGTGTTGGATGATAGTGCTTGGCATGTGAGGGCGCTATTAACATCCAAACGCCATTAATTAATATCTGTTATTAAAATATATGCAATAATTATTTATTTTTGTATATTGAATTGCTTAACATAAATAGCCATGTAAGAGTTAATAAATACCTGTATGGATATAAAAAATGAACAAATAACCAACTGTGACTTGGGACTAATGAATGAGGGACGTTTGGCTGATTGTTTTCCGGCTTTAAAAATGCGTGCAATACGATTGGTTTTAGTTAGCAAAGCAGCATAGACCACAGTGAAACAAAAACCTACGCTAAATCTGTAAGAAAAGAAAAAAAAAAACAAAACAAGGCGAATATAAAATATTGTTTCAGCTAATAATACAGATAATTCTTTGACGTTAGGCAAAAAGGACTTAAGTCAAAAAAGTGCATTTTTAGTTTTTGAGTAAATTTAACAAATTTTTTTTCATCTTTCCTTTGGCATCCATAATTGAAGTCTGGCATAACTGCTTTTAATCGTAATCATTTGATCTTAGAAAATAAGTGAACTAAAAAATATTAAATTTTACATTACGGAAAACTACAGTTTCTGATTTAAGACCTTTTTGTCTAACTTTAAAATATTCGTAATATAAATAAAAAATGGGTCATATTAGTTATAATTAATTTAAATATTAATCATACGCACAGTAAAACTATGGAGAGAAGCAAAGTTAATATTTCGCCTTACCGAATCCATAATGCTAGAAACACAACTGGGACGAACGACGAATTTTTGATTGCAAAAAAACATATTGGTGTATATGAAAATATACACATGAAAATATACATAATATAATAGAATCCAGAGAAATTTGTCATTCGCTGCTTCTTTGCAATAAATTTATTTCTATTTCATACGCCGGCGAACGACGAACAAATCAATACCAGGTGACCATGTTTGGTTTTAGTTTAGAAGTATTTTAGTAAATAAAGGTACTTTTAATTTTAATAATTGTTTTTTTTTTTTTATTTTATATAATATTTGAAATAAATATACAAAGTATATTGATATAAAAATAGTTTTAAGTGGTTTTTTTTAATTATGTTTTAATTTGTAAGCTTATATATGCTAATATGGTCACACTGCTTCACTCTCTTTGCACAAACAGCAATCAGATTTCTAAATTATAAAAGCTGCTTGTCAGAAACAGATAATGTCTAACAATTGCCAATACCTTGGAATAATCAATACCCAATTGGTAGAAAATTTAACTTATTTCTCATTTAACTGCAATTTGGGATATAAGAATTACAAAATGATTTATGAAGTACTTCTACAATTCACTCTGATTCAAAATGTTGCCTAAAAAATTTGCACTATTTCGACTCATCTCCGCTCGGTTTAACAATCAGGAAAACTATTTCGATATAATAAATTAATTTTTATACACACACTACAATAGTGGAGAGGGTATTATACATTTGAGTTGATGTGTGTTATACATATTGGGTTGACACCCAATTTTAGTATACCGATCCACTCAGAATTACTTTGCTGTCCCTGTAAAACTTGTGTACAAAGTTCAGGTCCCAGTTTTGAAGATAATCTTATGCATTTGGTACATAAGTTTAAATTTCCATAAGAACACATCCTATTGGCGCGAATTGGGCCATTATTTTTCATAGCCCCCATGCTAACTTCTTTCCAGATTTGAGACGCTGTGCCCATAAACCATATTGTTTGATTTAATTAGGTCTAGAAATATCTAACTGCAACCTGAATTATCTTAACAAATTTTTTCTATAATTAATCCATATCCATGTGACAATAGCTCCTAAAGAAATACTAAAAACTTTTTCCGAAAATAGCTTTCAATGCCATTACTTTCTTATTAATTTTAATGAATGTTATAAAATTTGGCTTCTATATCATGGCAAAACTTTCTAATGGTAAGTCTATAATTAATATGTTTAAAGTCCTTCCTAAATTTTACTTAAATGTTAATTTTTTTTTATAGATTTTATTAAATAGATGATATTCGCGACAAGTAACTGTTATAGTAGCCTTAATCTCATAACACAATTTTGTTCTGGTTGGTACATTACAGGTAATTAGTTCAAAAAGGAAATACTGGAAAATTTGTCGAACAAAACTATCCTGTAAGGCTTAAGTGACTACGCTTTTTTAAATTATTTTCCATTTGCAAATTTTATTGAATTATTAAATGCTTTAAAAAAATGCCGTTTTTAGGGCAGAGCTTAAACACTTTCTTAGAGCATCTGATCATGTCTTAACTGCATATTTATGGCGCATTAAAGACGTATACATATATTAACATATACAAAAAAAAAAACCATATCTCTAAAATGAATTCTGATGTTCCTTATTTTGACCCAAAGTTAGAATTTTGAAAAATCCCACTTTGACCCATTTAAAGTGCCCCAATCGAGTCTAAATGTATGACCGACCCCTCTTACTTTGGATGGCCGACCCACCCTTGTCACTTGGGCGATTTTTAAATCGACCCGCCCTAGTGTACATATTTGTTATCTTTTTTTTTAAGAAAAATCTGTAAGGAAAACATCTGTCAAGTAACTTCATTACGTATGAGTATTATTTAACTCCAATTTATTAACATTCATACGCCATGTGGTGCAACTAATAAATCAAACTTTTAAAAAAGCAATAAGCGAAAAAATAAGAATTTTTGTAAAAGTAGGGCTTTTTCTGAAGAAAGTCATGTAGAAGTAGGTTTTTTTTTTCCTAAAATTCTTGGCTTGTTGTAGAATAGAGTGACTTTTTGTGAAAAAAATTTATTTTTATAATTACTCTAACATATGAACAAATGTGCTGAAAGTTTACGGGCTTTTGAAAAAAGTTACTTTCTTTTAGGAAATAGTCACTTTAATTTCACTTTTTTTGAAAAAAAGACGCTTTTAGTGAACAAAATATGGTGGCGGTACGTATCTTAAATTATCAGCATGCATTGATGACATAACCGGTGCTCCTTGCTCTTCATTTTCCATCACAAGCGCATCGACTGTTAGTCTTCTCTGATTTGATCATGCATAAACTCTTTCAGGCATGACTTATTGCACAATAAGTCACATTTTGTTCACTAAAATTGTCTTTTTTTCCCAAAAAGTGAAATTTTTTTTACTCAAATTGATCCTTAAAAAGTAACTTTTTTAAAAAGTCCGTAAACTTTCATCATATTTTTTCGTATATTTATAGTTTGATCGTGGTTTGTTCAGATGTTTAAACCTTTAAAACGACTGGACAAAATTTGATACATCTTTCGTAATTGCTAGTAAAAGTTGGTGTGGCACCTCCCATACAAAACAATATTGGTTTCAGTATATCTGGGGAACAGCAATAGCATAATGTACCAAATTTAATAAAAAATAGCCTGATTATCAACACACATTATTTGAAAAAGAGTTGGCGAGTTCAGAGCAGTAGACGTGCCACAATATTAACTTCCTTTTATATGGAGAACGTTAATAGTACTAAATATTGTCTAAATTAGGTATAAATAGCTTAAGTTTTTATAAACACCACTTTTAAAAAAGTGGGTGGAAGTAAATAGGTGGGCGTGGTGCCTTCTTTACAAATACAAAATAGGTTTCTGTTTATCTGGAGAGCACTAACCGTGAAAGTTTTCATATTTTTGATAAATTGCTTCAATATTAAACATGATATCTGGCAAAGAGTGGAATGTATTGAAAATATAGGCATGGTTAAAGATTCCTTTATATATATATCTTAAGAATGGTAAGAGTAAAATTGTCTTAATTAAGAACAAAAAGTTCGGTATTCATACAAAATATTTGTAAAAAGAGTTGGTGGAACTGAAGAAGCAGACGTTGACCCAACCCAAGACATTGTAAGTTTCTGTATATGACTTTATTTTGAATAAACATTATTAGCCAAAAAGTGGGCGTTATTGAAGCAGGAGGCACAAAGCCAACCATACACTCTAAAAAATAATTTTCCAAATCTTGAGATTCATCGCGTTATAGCAAAGCGTGGTCTACGATAGTTGTTTATAAGTGGGTTGAATGCAAAAAACACTTCTACTTGACATAGACATTTTGCTTCAAACTTAATTTTTATGCAAATATTTATTGTTTATGCCCTAAGCAAAAAGTGTTAAATTAAAAATTTTAGCTTTAACATACTCGGATTTAAAATTAGCTGTAATTATTTTTAAGAGCTTCCTTCCGCATCTCTGTGAAACCATTTTTACCGTTTTTTCTTTATTAAATTTTTAACAATTTCTATTTGCACATTTTCTTAACCGCATCAGAAAATGCTAATATATGGCTAGTGCAAATTCTAACATCTACTAACTTAGGAACCTTCTAAAACATTTTGCGTTTAAGTAAAAAAGCACTAAAAAAATTATAATAGGAAAATAATAATTATAGCAGTTAAACTGCCAACAGGCAGCCTGTTGGTTGGTTTTATAGTTGCACTTAAATAAAACTTAACAAAAAATTGCTAAAAAAAAATAATAATTCATTTTGCAAAACTTACCTTTGAATGGCACACACAATATTTGTGGGCTTGAGAACCAGGGCAAAGGTAACCGCATAACACATTAGTATACCAGCCAACAAAATGTAACTCAATTCTCTACCGGATGCACGTACTATCGGGGTATCATTGTGTCTTTAGGATTGTTGTCGTAGTTATTGTTTACGTTTTTGTTTTTAATGTTGGTTCAGTGGTTGTTGAAGGAGAGATGAGAGGGTTTTGAAAATTTCATGTGGTTAGATGAAAATTAAACATGTGTGCGGTGTGTATTTCAAAAAGAAATGGAAAGAAATTGTAAAATATGAGAATCATTATAAGTGAAAATGAAAATAGTATAATTACAATTTATATTTCTGCATTTTGCTTTTTTCTCAGAAATAAAAGAATTTTTGTTATCTTCTATTATACATACGAGTACTTTTCAACTTTGAACTTTAAATAAATATTTATTACAAGGATAAAGATAAATTTCTGTTTAAATAGTGCAAATATTAAAATAATTAGGATTTATTTCTGATTTTGTTTAACTAAACATTTGAAGACTTTAAAACAAATCTAAGGATGATTTAAGCTTAAGCGGATGATTAATATTAATTTTCATATGAAGATAAATATAACTCATACGTAGAGTTTAATTTTCTCTGCACGATTTGGATCCTGGGAAAGCGAGAAAAAAATCATATTCCCGGCATCCCGGGATTCCCGCACAAATTTTTTTTTATTTATTTATTACCTTAATTCTCTAATGAAACTAATATTTCTTAATGACAAGAGGCTTAAAATAATTTAAAAAAAATTCAATATTAAAGTTACCCTGCAGGAAATTTGTGTCAATTGCTCCAACTGGTCCTGGGATTTGCGAAAATGGAACAAGTACAAAAAGAAGGAACTCATGACCAGTGAAAAGGATACCAATAATTTTACTGGTATATGAAGGACAAAAAGTTAGAAAGTATGACCATGACCAGTGAAAGAGGGCCAAGAATTTAACTGGTATGTGAAGGACAAAAAGGTAGAAAAA
This sequence comes from Pollenia amentaria, assembly GCA_943735925.1. Taxonomy (NCBI): domain Eukaryota; kingdom Metazoa; phylum Arthropoda; class Insecta; order Diptera; family Polleniidae; genus Pollenia; species Pollenia amentaria. Next base: position 10,145,203 of record OX031010.1, on the reverse strand, counting down.
GTAATGAATTATAGTACAGTATTCATTATAGTATTAGTGGTGACATATTTTTTTGGGACTTTCTAAAATTTGGTTCTTAGATTTAAATCTGGGACTTGTTTTACGGAAATTATTCAACTTTATATTGAAATAATACTCCATTGCAGTAACTAACACTAAACACGTTCATTGATAATAGATGTGTGACTTGTCAAATGGTGGCTTGGTCAATTGACCCCAACCAATGACAACCCCATCTAAAAGTGATAAGTCCCATTTATATAAAGTGTTAGAACTAGAACCGGTCTGTGCCTCCAAAGACCTATCAGGGGACTACTTTGGTGTCCGTTTGCTGCCCTCTAGGGTATTTAAAGACACTTAATAGATCAAGATACACATACATTTTATGGATAATAATTGAAACCTAGTATAATCCACATTTTGGACTATATACAAATTATTTTCTTTAACAAAACTATTTAATATAACGCGTTTACAAATTTTTTCTACTTTTATGAAGTAAACAAAATTTGACATTTAAAAAGGTTGCCAGAAAGGTAAATAAAAAACATAACAGAGTGGACTGTTAGCGAATAATAAACGCATGCAAAGAATGGCTAAGTTCGTAAATGCATCACTGCGCTGCATCAGTGATTTCAAATGTTTATATATGTCAATGAAGTAGATGTGGACCAAAAAATTGTCAAATACTCCACAAAAATAATAGTCACACAATAAAAAAAAATTATAACTACTTTTTTTATCGGCATTAAAAAAGTTTGCTTTTCTGATTCAGGGCAGTGATGCATTAACGAACGTGCCCAATATGTGGCTTTTAAGCAAAATTGAAATACAAGTAAAATGAACCTTAGAACCAGTGTTGCCAATTTAGACATTTAGTGGCTTGATTTAGCCAATTTTCACCTTGTTTAGTGATAAAAAGTGATAGAAAATTAGTTTAACCATTAGCCATTTTGCAATTTGTTTATCTGTTTTTTCTTTGAAAATAATAGTTCTTATTTTTTTTATAAAAATTTATAAAACGGCTATAAGTTAAATAAACATTTTTTAACAATTAATTTAAATCTCAACTTTTACAAATGTTGAAAATCGCTATAAACGATCCGTATTTTAAAAAAGCAACCGCACTTAGCGTCAAAAAAAAAACTGCAACAGTGTATTGTGTACAGGTGGCAGCAATAAATTTTTAGAAATTTCGGAATTTCCTTTAAAGTTGCTCTCACTACCTTGGTCAAATGCTGAAGTAGAGAGGGTATTTAGATAAGTAAATACCGTTAAAAGTAATTTGAGAAAAAGATTACATTTAGC